>BSBN01000312.1:2562000-3843000 GCA_027924645.1 Cunninghamia lanceolata
ATATGCATTTCCTGAATCATGCTTTTTTAGGATTTTGCATGGTCCAAATTTCTTCATTTTCAACTTATTGTATGTTCCAATTGGGAACCTTTCTTTTCTCAAGTGAACCATGACTTCATCTCCTACCTAGAACTCCTTATACCTCCTCTTCTGATTTGCCTTAGCCTTGTACTAAATATTCATCTTATTAATGTGCTTTCTCACCTCTTCATGCAAATTCTTCAGATGTTCTACAAAGTCATTAGCCTCGGCACTTATCTTTTCTCCTTTGTCTAGATTCCTCAACTCTGAAGCATTTCTTAGATAATTTCCATATACAATCTGGAATGGTGATTTACCAGTACTCCTATTGATAGAATTGTTGTAAGCAAATTCTGCCTGTGGTAAAATCAAATCCCATCCCTTGGGCTTCTCTCCTACTAAGCATCGTAGCAGGTTACCCAAACTCCTATTCACCACTTCTGTTTGTCCATCCGTCTATGGATGGTGTGCAGAACTAAATTTCAAATCTGTCTTCAACTTCTTCCACAATGCCCTCCAGAAATAACCAACAAACTTGGTATCTCAATCTGAAACTATGCTCTTTGGTAGACCGTGTAATCTCACCACCTCTCTGAAAAATAATTCAGCAATATGAACAGCATCGTTACTATTCCTACAAGAAATAAAATGTGCCATCTTCGAGAATCTATCCACCACCACAAAACTGGAATCATGTCCTCTCTGTGTCCTTGGTAAACTAAGAACAAAATCCATGCTGATATCATCCCATGGCTTCTCTGGTATAGGTAATGGCTGATATAGACCTGTGTTCTGACTTGCTCCTTTTGCCATCTGACATACTCTGCAACTCTGCACAAATTTCCTCACATCCTGATACAATTGTGGCCAATAATAATTTTCACCAACAATAGTAATGGTCTTATCTTGACCAAAGTGTCCAGCCAATCCTCCACTATGCTTCTCCTTAATCAGGTTCTCTCTCATGGAACTCCTTGGAATGCACAACTGGCTTCCTCTAAACAACATGCCATCTTGGATTATGAAATCCAACCATTTTGTCCTGTCCAAAGTAACAGGTTCCAAACAAGCTTTCTAGGGCTCTGCAAAATTTGGATCCTCAGGATACAAACTTTTGAGCTCATCGAACCCAACAAGCTCTATCTTCATTTCTGTCAACAAATTTTTCCTCCTGCTCAAGGCCTCTGCAACTTTGTTGGACTTCCCACTCCTATGCTTCAAAACAAAAGTATAGCTCTACAAAAACTCAACCCATTTTAAGTGCCTTTGGTTCAATTTCCCTTGACTATTAAGATACTACAAAGCCTGATGATCAGTATATAAAACAAACTCTTTTGGCAACAAATAGTGTCTCCATTTCTTCAAAGCCTGAACTATTGCATAAAATTTTTGATCATAAACAAAATACTTTTTCTTGGCATCATTAAGCTTCTCACTAAAATAGGCAATGGGCTTACCTTCTTCGCTCAAAACAACTCTTATACCACTACCACTAGCATCACAATCTACCTGAAATACCTTATTGAAATCTAGAAGTGCCAAAACAGGTTGTTCTATGACTTTCTGCTTCAATGTATCAAATCTCTTATTTGCTCCTTTAGTCCATCTAAACTCTTTTCTATCCCCTCTCATTATCTCAGTTAGGGGTGCACAAATGCCACTAAAGTTCTTGATAAACTTTCTATAAAAACTTGCCAAACCATGAAAAGATCTTACCTCCATTGCACTCCTTGGTGTAGGCCATTCAATGATAGCCCTTACTTTTTCTGGTTCCATCTTAAGACCTTCCTCTGAGACAACAAATCCCAGGTATACCAACTCCTTGTTTGCAAAACTACATTTCTTCAGATTAATCAACAACTTCTCCTCACTCAGCTTCTCTAGAACTCTTCTGATATGCATCAGATGCTCATCCCAAGTCTTATTGAAAATCAAAATATCATCCAAATAAATAATAACAAAACTTTCCAAAAATTCTTTCAGTACCTCGTTCATGAGCCACATGAATGTGCTCGGTGCATTGGTTAGCCCAAATGGCATGACTACCCACTCATACAAACCTTCCTTTGTCTTGAAGGCTGTCTTCCATTCATCTCCTTCTCTGATATAGACCTAGTGATACCCACTCGTCAGGTCAATTTTCGTGAAGTACTTGGCTCCACTCAAACAATCCATGATGTCATCCATTCTTGGCAATGGAAATCTATACTTGATCATTATCTTATTGATGGCTCAAGAGTCTGTACACATCATCCATCTCCATCCTTCTTTGGTGCTAGTACTATAGGTACCACACATAGACTTAGGCTCTCCCTTATCAGTCCCTTCCTCAACAACTCCTGAACTTGTCTATTCAGCTCTTCATTCTCTGCAGGGGTCATTCTGTGGGCTACCTTGTTTGGCAAACTGGCTCTTGGTATCAAATCCATTTGATGACTTATGTTCCTTACCGGTGGTAAACCTTCTAGTACATTATTAGAGATAATGTGCTAGAACTCTTCCAACATATCTGAAACTTCTACTGGTACATCTTCATAGTTCTCTTGACTAATCTTAGGAATCAATGCAAAGCAATGATGCTCATGCTTCATACCCTCCAAAAATTTCCTACCATCTACCAAACAAATTCTAGTAGTACTACATACCTTTTCTTCCACCTCCTTCAAGGGCTTCAACTTATGACGAACTCCATCCTTTGTTAGGGAATATGTGTTTGCATGGCCATCATGGATAGCGCTCCTATCATACTGCCATAGCCTCCCCAACAACATATGACATGCATCTATCGATATGATATCACACAGCACCTCATCATGGTAGTCACCAATCTTAAACTTCACTAAACACTGCTCATTGACCAAAGCTCTATGGCCCTTCTGTAACCATGCAATCTGATATTGATGCGGATGCTTTCTTCTTGTCAACTTCAACTTGTCAACCATCTCCTCTGAAACAAGATTATCAGTGCTTCCACTATCAATAATAATATCACAACACTTACCTTCACATTTACACCTTGTGCAGAATAAACTCTTCCTCTGATTTGGTTCTTTCTCCTCATTCAACAAAGTTCTTCTGACAACTAGGGTTTCTCCCCTTTTAGCATCTTTAGAGTGCTTAGATTGCGCATCTTCATCGACATGTGCAACTCATGCATTACCTTCAGGTCTTCTATTTGTCCTTCCTTGATGTTGTGGACACTCGTATGCTCGATGTCCTTCTTCTCCACATTGGAAACAAGTTCCTGTGAAACCTCCCCTTCCAAGTCCTTGCCCAAGTCAGCCTCTTCCTCTTCCTCTTTGCTCACCATTGTTTTGGTCACGAGGGCGATAGGTATTATCTCCTCTTTGATTTTGACTGGTGCTGGCTTCTTCACTTTTCTTTGAATCTTCATTTCACCCCCCATAGGGTCTTCCACCAATCCTTCTGCCTTGACCTCTTCCCCTTTGTTTGCTGTCAAATCTTTTATTTAGCTTCTCTTCCACCTTTAGGGAAAACTTGTATGCATCTTCTATGGTGGTCATTCTGACCAGGCTCAACTCCTCTTGAATACTTGGCCTCAACCCATTAATGTAATGGGCTACCTTCTCCTTGTTGGGCTCTACATGACCTGTCCTGATAGTAATTTTATAAAACTCTTTTGTATACTCTTTAACAGACTTGTTACCTTGCTTCAGTCCTTGCAGCTTCTTCAGCAACTCCATCTCATAGTCCATAGGAATGAACTACTTCAGTTTCTCCACCATATGATCCCATCTGGTGATCTTTCCTTTTTGTCTTCTGTTCCTCTCTAACTGGACCTCCTTCCACCAAATATTGGCATGGCCCTTCAATTTTGTTTTTGCAAACTTGACTCGATCTAGGTCTTCTACATCTGCATACTCAAAGTATTCCTCCATGTCATTGATCCAATCAATAAGCTGTTTTGGATTCAAATCTCCAGAATATGTAGAAACTTCAATCCTGGGCCTCTTTCCAATCTTTGAAATGGCCCTCAACAACCTAACTTCTGCAGGATCTCCTGCAGCTTCTTGTTCTTCCTCGGATAGCTCTTTTTCAGCTTCATCCTCACTTTCTTCTCTTTCTCTCAGATCAAACCCTCTTCACAGCTCCTCTTGCAATGTATTGATTTGCCTTTGTAGGGCTCTAAAACCCTCTTCTATCAAAGCATTCCTCCCAACATGATTTCTTCATGGAGGCATCTTGGTCTCCACAGCAAACCCACAACCTTAGGTCCTGGTGCAAACTGCCTCATGGTCAGCGATCTGTCTACACACTCAGGAACCCTTGCTCTGATACCACTTGATGAATGGGGTAAATCACAATACACACAACAATAGAAATTGAACACAGAAAATAGAACTTTCTTTTATTGATCTGGGCAACTCAGTACACTATAGAAGCTCAATTACAATGAGAGGAATCAATCCTCCACAGGCTGCAACACATTACAGCTTCCTATCCCAAGACTCTAGAATCATCTACCTTCTGTAACCCCAAATCAGCCAAGGTTTCTATTTTCCTGCCTATTCTTGACTCTAGACTCCCCCCCCTTAACTCTACTACTGCCCAGGGTTCCCAAAAATGGTTATTAATAGCCTTTTTGACAGCCAACAACCTAATTAAAAAATTTGCATCTCCCTCCAGAAAATAGGTCAACTTTCAGGAGCCATAACCTTTGATCCAGGTGTTCGATTGATGAACCGTTTTATGCGTTAGAAAGCTCACGGAGTGCTCTACATGCTAAGAACTTGTTCGGCCAGTTTTGTCCATTTTTTGGGCCCGTACGGGGTCATTTAGTGTCTCAAACCTGAGTTTGAATAATTTTCAAGTATTTTTTGAGAAACATAAACCTTAATATCTTTCAGCTCGCAAATGATCTTTGTGTGATTCCTTCACCAAAGGACGTATATTTCCGTTATGTAACTTCCTGTAAATTTTGATTTCAATTTGTGCTCAAATGTAAACTTTCTAAAAATAGCAAGTTACTATTTTTAGTAGTTTGGGAAAACTGAAAGTTCTACATCATTATTCAAGCGATTATGAAACCAGAACCACAAATTTTAAAAAGAAATAGAAAGAACATCAACAATTTTAAACACATTTTTTTTGGGTGATGCAAGATTGCCCTTACACCATTAGATGCTCCTACATCACCCTTCCTAGTATGTAAAACTGGATCACATTGAACTGGCAGTGTAAACAGTGGCTACTTACACTACTTTGGCCAAAGTATTCATCACCCCTGATTCAGAATGGACATTGCACGCTCACCCATCATTCTAGCTTGATTTGATATGACATCATTCTCTATACAAAAGGTTATTCCCTTACCCATGGATCAACTAATCCCAAGATTAACCTCACCTAATAATTCTAGTTTTACAATGACATTTTTACCAAAATAGTATAAGTTGTAAGATATGGTTTTCATAACCTAACTTTTGCATTGTAGCAATAGCTAATCATACTTAACTTAATATTGCACATAAATCCAATATAGACACTAATTTCTACTATATAGATTATTCTTACATTCAATACATAATATATTTCTCATACGAGATATATATACACCTTTCATTGCACATACAAGAAAATATCCAATTCAACAAGGAATAGAAAACCAAACTTATTCCCAACATCAACCAAAGACTTACAATCTTTCAAACAAAAAAGACATAATGATAAAAAGATTTTGCATGCATGTTAATGCTATGCTCCAAATAATCAACCAAGCTCCTTGTTCTTGATTCCTCGAGCTGGCTGAGTATCTCCTCCTTGATCAACTTGATTTCCCCCTCTTTACTTACTAATTTTCCTCACAACTCAAGGCCAAAATACAATGCGTAAACAAAACAGAAGACTTAGAAAGTAATAGAAGCTTTGCATAAGCAACTTAGAAGGGAATTATGTGTCAAAAATAATGGAAGGGTCCTCCTTATATACAAAATTCTGATAACGCCAAGGGTATAAACAAGCTTGTTGAACTGCCACAACTCCCACTCCATACTTTGACTTAGCAAAATGAATTTGTGGTGGCAGTAGGAATCAATGCATAGTGAACACATCATGGATGCCAAGAAGCAAAAATTAGAAATGCAAGGTAACTGATTAGTTTCCATACTTCTATTGAGTTTCCACTTCTCAAACATGGCACCACACAAGCCACCACACCCCCCTATTCTCTTGTGCAGGCATTTTGCAATGAATTGGTCAATGTTTTGGCACGTTGGGAAATAGTTAACAGGCGCTGTAACAATGTTGCCCATCATTTCCTTATTATGCACTTTACGTGCTTTAAACTTCATATAACATAAATGTAAATGGTTTATTCCCAACACCAAAGACTTAGTCAAATGTTGTGCCAAGTCATAACATATATACTATGAATTAATATTAACATTGGTTACTAGGCTGCACTATATATAACAGTGCTTAAGACTTAAACTTATATATATACACACACACACATTTCCTTATAATCTCTATTTAAAATATCATGTGATAATAAAATTCACATATTCATATTTGCATATTTCACCAATTACATAAGTATACCATATATTGTAAATCATAAATGGTTATATATATAATAGCAAATAACTACACACACACACACACATATATCATAGTTACTTAAAAACAACATAAAACTCATTAACCCACATATGCACTGACGACATATGGGTATATACACACATGCATATAAACACACCTCATCCAATCAATACCCTTAGGCCTATGAGCAATACGTTCATGAGCATGCGTAGATACATCTATTTATGTATACTCATGCATGTATTGTCTCATACGTATAAGTTATTGTGGACATGCATTTACATATCTATATATATTCACTTCACGTTTAGACCTTGCCATATGTAATTCCAAACTTATCAAAGAAGACTTTCAATTGACACTCAGACTAAATCACATTCCTACTCCAAAATACTCATAAAATCATATCCAAATAAGCATTCTAGATTATTACCACAGATTACTTACCTTACCCACACAGACTCGACATAACCTAGATGAAATAGGATAGTGGCGTGCGCTTTCTTAGTTTAGGATTTCTCTAACATTTAACAGACCAAGTCCTTCTCCTGAGTGATACCTCTCCTCATTTTTGGAGGAGCAACATGTTCCTGCATTCAGCTTACATCACCACAATAGTAGCTAGCCTATCACAATATAATCATATGCTTTATACATTTCATAACTAGAATCACTTATAATGCATCACATTGCATCATTCAAGCTTTCAATATATTCAATTCAAGATTCACAATACACATTAATGCAAAGATTCATAAACCATTCATTTATTCAAGCAAATTAACCAGTCAAGGTAAATAGTAAATAGTTAGAAACACGTGTGAGGTGTACCATATTCCCCCCAGGTGTGAATCATCATCCCCAATGATTTTTATGTATCAAGTATTACCATAACATAAACAAGACATAAAAATAATGTATCATATTACAAAACATATTGTTCTCAAGGATTTTCAAAATTTAGAATAACTTGAGGAAACTTCTGCTTCATCTTAGCATAATCTTCCCAAGTGGTAGAATCTTCTGCATACTAATCCCACTGGACCTTGCATTGCAGAACCTCTCTATTACACAAGCGTAGCATACACGTTTCAAGCACACTGAGTGGCTCAATTGTTACCACTCCTGGGTCCTGTACCTGTAAAGCATTCCAATCAATAACATGGTTATCTTCTGGAACATACTTCTTAAGATACGAGACATGAAAAACATTATGCATCCTAGCAAGAGCTGGTGGTAAAGCAAGTCTATATGCAATAGGATTGACTTCCTCAAGAACCTCAAACAAACCTACATAGTGCGGAGCTAGTTTGGATGACTTTCCAAACTTTATAGAACTATTATGGGGTTTTACTCTCAACAAAACCTTATCCCCAATAGGGAAATTCCTAGGAACTTGTTTGGCATTTGCATAGCTCTTTTGCCTATCATTAACTTCTGCTAATCTCTGCTTGATAATCTTGACTTGCTCTTCCATATCTGATAACATTTCTAGCCCAAGACTTATCCTATTTTCTAGCTTATCCCAACTTATAGGAGTCTAACATTTTCTACCATACAATGCTTCAAACGAAGCCATCTTTATTGCAGAGTGATAGGAGTTATTATATGCAAACTCGACCAAAGGTAGGTAATCCTCCCACTTGTATTGTTGGTCCATGCAATACATCCTTAGAAGATCTTCTAACAATTGATTTACTCTTTTTGTTTGCCCATCTATTTCTGAATGGTAAGTTGAACTTATGTTAAGGTAAGTTCCAAGTGAAGAAAACAAGGTTTGCCAAAATCTAAAAGTTACATGAACATCCCTATTAGAAATAATCTTTTCAGGAATTCCATGCAATCTGAAAGCCTCTTGCATAAATTTTTGAGCTATTACTGGAGCTCCATCAGTTAGATTACCTGGTATGAAATACACCACCTTTGTAAGCTTGTCCACAACTACTAGAATGGCATTGTGCTTATAACTTGCCACTTACTTTTTGGTACATCATGGCTTGGATATAGTAAACCTTGGGATGATGATGTTCTGCCTTTACCCTTTCACATTCTAAACAACTTGCCACAAATATTGCAACATCCCCTTTCATTCCCTTCTAGAAATATAATGGCTTCACATCTGCTAGCATCTTAGTAACACTAGGATGTCCTAAGTATGGTGCGTTATGTACTTTCTTCCATACCAAGTTTCTCAACTCACCAAAATCAGGTACGTAAATTCTTCCTTTATGCCTCAATAATCCATTGGGTTCAAAGTAAAAACCTTCATACCTTTTATCTTGCAAATTATTTGAGAGTGCTTGCTTGACTTGTTCATAGAACTCATCACCCTTGGATCCTTGCAATACATGACTTTTGAAGTCGGTTTAGATAGATACCAGTGAAGCTATATGCCTTCAAGCTCAAGGACTTCAAGGAACTTGATGATTGATTTTGGATTGAGGATGATCATTAGATGATTTGGATTTAGGATGATGGATGAATGATTAGGGTTAAGGGATCTAGGTCCTTTAACAAATTTGGATTTCTGATGATTGGCTTTAGAATTTAGAACAATGTTTTGATTAAGATTAGATGAAAATAAAATTTGATTTTGTCTTATGGATGGGTGATGGATTTTGGATGATTTGAGTAGGATTTTGAGATGGAGGATCAATTTACAAGAGTTGGAATCTTGGACGGATGGATTTCACATGGAGTGAGCATATAGGATTTGTTTCAAGATGTGGATTTTGAGGGCTTTCAACCTTTGACTTGAGAGGAATTTTAGGACTTTTTTATTTTTTTGGATTTTGAAGCTTTTACAAATGTTTTTGGATTATGTAGGATGATTCACTGGTTTCACACAAGTGACCAAGCACACCAACAAGCCTACTTTACTCAAGTGGGAGTATATACACTTGTAAGCCCATCAATAATGCCTTGTCTAGGTATAGAAAGTAGGGCCAATGAGGAGGCACTAATCATTTTTTATCTTGGTGCGAGAGGAGAGCATACATAACCTATGATATCTTGTTTCTAAGGGAATGTGGTGAGTAACTTGCTAGCGCTAACCACTAACCGGTGCATCACAAGCATATATGCCCAAAAGGTCCCATCGAGACTATACAATGTATGCTAGGGGATATCCTCAATATACTCAAAAGTATAGGAGGCCAATGTCTGTGAATGTGAGTGCTATCTACAAAGCACTACAAAGCATTTGGTTGGGGTGAAATCCCTTCCCACTTCACCTTGTGCCCCCAAGTGGACAAGGTTGTGTAAAACATGATAACCCTCTAAGAAGTATAGGAGGGCAATGTCTATGAATGTGAGTTCTATCTACAAAGCATGTGGTTGGGGTCAAATCCCTTCCCACTTCACCTTGTCCCCCCAAGTGGACAAGGTTGTGCCAAACACGATAACCCTCCTTTGAGGCAAGTCTTTCAATTCTCACCCCCTTTATATACCTCGTCAAAATGTGTGGTTTGGGTCATCCCCCTTAGTGATGAAATCTAAGGGAAGGCTCGCTAAAAGGAAAGAAGATTAAGTGCTTTTGATTCCCAAGATCACCTTTCAGTGTGAGGTAAGAGCATACACACGTAGTCTCCTTATGATAACACAAAATGTGAATGACATGGGTGCTTTTGATCTTCAATATCACCTTTTGGCATGAGGAAAGAGCATACACACCCAAGAAAACATATAAACAAAGCAAACAAATTCCTTACCCTTAAACATACAAGTGTGCAACTAGGCTAGTGAGAAAAGCAAGATCTTGGACAAATGAAAGCTACACCACAAACATATTAGTAGTTTGATAATCAAGCCTTAGAAAAATGATTTTTGTTGCACAAATGATGTTAGCACACACTAAACGACAAGTGATGATTAGTGGAAAAACTAGAAAGGCACAAAATTAAAAAATAATAGATGATTTGTGACAAAGTGGAAGCATCGTAGAACTGAGTGAATGTGCCAAAATAGAATAGATATGCAACAAAATGATCACATGTGCTGAAATAGGGGTTTAGTAGTTTACCAGTCACTTCCTGTATGCGTGCTAATTAGTGAAGCGTGTCAACTAAATTATGGCAAACACATTGAAATGTGTTGACCTATACAATAAAATGGGCAAATCAACAAGAATAATAATAAAAATTGAAACCTTCAAGACAAATGTTAGATGTTGTTAAGGTAGTAAAAACTAGAATAATTTAAAAATAAATCCTGAAAAAACATCAAATAGGAAAACCTAAGGTCAGAGGTGTAAACATCAATCTGTGAGTGGAAACACCTTGGGATTTCACAGGCATCAAACTACAAGTAGGTGCATTAAAATGTTCTTGAGGTTGGAAAAATGCAAATAAACCTACAACCAAAGGGGTCAAACCTACACCTAAGCACTAAAGAGGACTTGCAAATTATTAGTAAGATGATAAACTTGCAAAACAAAGGACAAGGAAGCTGCAAACAAAAAAACAAGCACCAAAATCATGTTAAGGTTATCGACCAAACTATTGCACAAAAGCCCAATGTAGACATACCAAATGGTGAAGTGAAGGTGTTGAAACATGAGCGGATGCACTAAAAGTATAGAGCATGTGCTGAACCATAAACTTAGAACAAAAAGCTCAAACACAAGCTTTCAAAAGATGGTAGAAAGGGATGTGGGTCCTTCTAGGCATGCCAAAACGTATATGATGAAATATGAAACATAAACAAGGAACTAAACAATAAACTAAGCTCCTATTCTACATATAATCATAACCTCATGATTAAGCTTGGAATTTGCAAAGTTAATAAAAAACTAAGTTTCTCGCCAACACAAACCCTTGTTGCACCAGTGGTGGTTGTGCTCAAAGGGATTTGGGGTTGATGAGAGAGAATGTGGTTGCTCACTTGGACATCATGATCATGTATTCCAAGAAGACTCCTTAGAAAATAGATTTTGGATGAGGAGGACCAATGGATGAGATTGATTTAGAAGATACAGATTTAGGGTTAAATGATAGGCAAGGATGCATGAAAAGCATCGAAGTGTCACCTTGTGATTGATGCACATGAAAAGACCCATGATCCAAGGGAATTAGAGGGTGGAGATTTTCTAGATTGAATGGATGGGCAAGATTTGATGTGAGGATTTAATGGAGCCTTGTGCATGCATAGAGCCATGTGCATGGTTGACTTGATTAATGGTGCTTAGGATTGTGCAAGTGATTAATTAGTTAAATAAAAATGATTTGTTTATTTAACTAATGATAAAGGGCAAAATAGATGATTTAAATAAATGTTGATTTGTTTAATTACAGGTTAGAACATTAGAAGAACTGTTGAAATGATTAATTAATTAAATAAATGAAGTAATTGATTACTACGACAAGTACTATTGCAATGAGTTGGCACTTATCTAGCTATTAATCTATTGATTGTAAACCAATCAAAAGACAGGATTATTTTTCTTGTCGGGAAAATTTGATTTAAATTTGTACTTTTCCTATGTCAACACGATAAATTTTTAACAAAATATTATTGAAAAATGATTTATCTATATTGTCATTGGCTGAAAAAAATGACCTCTTCTCCGTGGATTGTCGGATAGTGCAACAAAAAGCTATAAATGGGGAGAGAATTTTGGTTTGAGGGGAGGATGTGGCAAGTAAACAAATTACGAACACAAATTTTTTCCCCCATTAGTTACGTATGCCTAAATGGATAGCGATAAAAAAATATTTCGCCATGTTATTACATTTTTATTTTATGTTTCAAACATACAATATTTTAATGCATTTTAAATTATCATAGTATTAATATTATTACATTTTAATATCTTAAGAAGACATTTCAAATCTCTATATGCTCAACTAGGGCTAGGGCTCTCCACATAATACAAATATGCAGGCTTTGTAAAGTTTAGTTTTATAGTTAAGGAAATACTTGTGTTATTTAATAGACTTTGTAAAGTTTAGTTTTATAGCTAAGTAAATATTTTAGTGCTATTTTGTTTTTACCAAATTAAAATTAATTTATTTTTGAGATTTCAATTTTATTTACCCAAGACATTTCAAAACTGAGTTCACATAATTTTTTCTGGAAATATAATAGTTACAAATTTGAAATGATAAATAATTTTTTATCTTTAGTAAAATTAAAATAATTAAAATCATGTTCTCTAAATGTACTTACTATTATTACTTAAACAAAAATTAAGTGACTAAGATTTTTGTAAAGTTTAGTTTTATAGTTAAGGAAATATTTGTGTTATTTAATAGACTTTGTAAAGTTTAGTTTTATAGCTAAGTAAATATTTTAGTGCTATTTTGTTTTTACCAAATTAATTTATTTTTGAGATTTCAATTTTATTTACCCAAGACATTTCAAAACGAGTTCACATAATTTTTTTTGGAAATATAATAGCTACAAATTTGAAATGATAAATAATTCTTTATCTTTAGTAAAATTAAAATAATTAAAGGAAATATTTGTGTTATTTAATAGACTTTGTAAAGTTTAGTTTTATAGCTAAGTAAATATTTTAGTGCTATTTTATTTTTACCAAATTAATTTATTTTTGAGATTTCAATTTTATTTACCCAAGACATTTCAAAACCAGTTCACATAATTTTTTTCTGAAATATAATAGTTACAAATTTGAAATGATAAATAATTCTTTATTTTTAGTAAAATTAAAACAATTAAAATCATTTTCTCTAAAAGTACATGCTATTATTACTTAAACAAAATTAAGTGACTAAGATTTTTGTAAAGTTTAGTTTTATACTTAAGGAAATATTTGTGTTATTTATTAGACTTTGTAAAGTTCAGTTTTATAGCTAAGTAAATATTTTAGTGCTATTTTGTTTTTACCGAATTAATTTATTTTTGAGATTTCAATTTATTTACCCAAGACATTTCAAAACAAGTTCACATAAATTTTTCTGGAAATATAATAGTTACAAATTTGAAAGGATAAATAATTCTTTACTGCAACAGAATTACTTAGCCAATCGAGCCAGGGTCCCGCCCCTAAATATGAATATGTTATTGTTATTATATTGTGTAATTAATCTTAGGTAGACATTTCAAATCACTACAAATTTTATTTTATGAAATTAGATTATTTTTGGGATTTCAATTTTATTTACTTAAGAGTTAAAAATCTAGGATTTCAATTTTATTTAGTCAAAAGTTAAAAATCTACAGTATCACGACCATGTTATTACAATTTTTTATTTTATTATTCAAACTTACAATATTTTAATGCATTTTAAATTATAAAAGTATTATTAGTATTATTATATTTTAAGGAAATATTTGTGTTATTTAATATGCTTTGTAAAGTTTAGTTTTATAGTTAAGGAAATATTTTAGTCCTATTTTATTTTTACCAAATTAGATTATTTTTGAGATTTCAATTCTATTTACCCAAGACATTTCAACACTCTTCAAAAATTAATTTTTCAATTATTGGAATGGTTGTATATAGTATTTGTTTAGTTGTAATTTTTTTGTTGATTAGGTATTGGTTGTATAGACAAATTACAAAAAAAAATTACAACTAAACAAATACTATAATAACAACATTACAAGGCAAGTACTAATTTATTTAAATAATACTAGGTGGTAATTAAATATGTATTTATTTAATTAATGTTAGGAGAGATACGCAAGATGAATCAAGTGATGGTAGGACGTGGTCAAATTTAATTGTCTATGCATCCATTATAGTTGTGTGTAAATGTGCAAGATCCAAGTTTGGAGGATGTTGAGTTGTTCTTAGCTACAAGAATAGATGAAAATATGGATTAAGAAGTTCCACATTGAATACTAGATGCAAACCCAAGTATTATAAGAGATTGAGAATAACAACATTCTCACCAACTATGCATAGAATGGTGGACCATAGCACGGAGGATTTATCTTCTAGTGTGGACCCTTGAAGCATTCCTTTGAAGGTGCAATTGAACTTTATCATCAGCATAAAATGAGTGAGGTGTACAATGTACATTGTGGGGCTCCTTGTATTTTTTATTGTTGGCACATGAGTATCTATTATACCTACTAGTGTATAGTTTAAATGCACTGCAATAATGTATGTTCCTTATCCACTTCTCATTCTTATGTTTGTGAATCCAATGAGAATGATGTGTAGTAGGATATTTCTAGAGGCACCCCTCATTGGAACCCAAGACATTATCTAAAATGGACTTTCCCCTAGAACTATATAGAGCTCTGTTGTAGGCATGTTGAATATAAAGTAAATTGTCATCCCATGTGCATTAATGAGAATTGTTGTAGATGCATAAAAGGTGCACAAGTGTGCAATTGACCACCTCTATTTGGTTTCCTATCTATGGATGGATAGTTGAGAATTGATCAAATTAGATATGTAACACTACCCATAATGTTTTCAAGAATTAACTTACAAAATGTGGGTTGTGGTCAAACAAAATGGACCCAAACATAAGTGAAGAAGAGGTGTGTGAGGTATGATATGGTGATTCTTTTTTACATGAAATCATGATGACCATATTCAAGAATTTATCTATCACAACAATTACAAAATAATGTTGATTCTTAGTCATAGGCAATCCACTCAATAATCCATGTTGATGGATTCTCAAGGCCTTGTTGGTACTAACAAAGGGATGTAAAGACAAAGCTTTTCATTTGCAGGCTTGGTGATATAATAGGAAATGTAGGAGTTTACATGATGCTTAATTTTTCCATGCATATGAGGCCATAGAAACTTTTTTGAAGTGATACCAGTGCCTCAATAACAATAAATTGTCCAATTGTTTAGGCATAGTGCACCTCCTAGATGAGTCTACGATAAAGTGTACCTTCTAGAATATAGAGATGCACAAGCTTGTGGAGAATCTTATTGAACATGTAGAATTTGCCAACCTCTTGACCTTACACAAGCATGATGTAGGTCTATGCAAAATCTACATATGTTGGGTAAAGATTCTCCTAGTTAGAAAAGTTGTGGCCACACAAGTCCAGCAATGTGATCAACGTGTGAATTGATGGTTGGTTGAGGAAATATATTGCCTTGTTGTATTTCCCCTTCTTATGCATGAACATAAGATGGAATTATTGCAAATATGTCATCCACTTCATGTGGCACATATGTCACAACTCAATTTTTTTGAATTTTGAATTTGAAAACTAAATGAGATAAATATAGTTTCATTTAAAAAGAAAACAATAAACAAATTTAAATGACAAATGGTGTAAGGACACTTCTAGAAAAGGGAAATGAATAAGGAACCTTCCCTCCCACTCCCATCCTCAAGTCAAGACCCCAATTTATGAGATGAGTCCATTTTCTCCTAAAATTTATTACCATTAGAAAATTTGGGAACATATTTATGAATTATAAGAGTCCTTTTCAACAAAAATTAAATAGCAATCTTGAAAATAGAGAGTAGAATTTAAGATAAAGACTTGACTGAAGACATGGAGTTTCATCCATGAGGGTCAAGTTTTTCTATAAATTGCTTGGATTTTGAGGAAGAAGACACTCATGATCTCTGGTTTGGGAGTGCTAGAGAAAACTGTAAGAGTTTTCTTCTCCATCATTTTGTTTTTCTTGATAATTTAGTTCTTGCATTTTGTTAGTAAATTTTAGTTGAAATTCATGTGATAATATGTTACAATTAATATCGGTGTGGAAGTTCTTATGAAAATAGAAGTAGAGTTATTGATATAAACCCCTTCTTCTCGTAATGCTAGGACGGATGTACATACTCTGTTCCTGAAACTCCATTTAGGCTTGAACGTTTCTAGAGCCTTTTTAATCAGATCCATTTTGTACACATCTTGCAAACGTTGTAGGACTTGAGACAATAATTCTTTGACATATTTTGTCAAACAGTTCGTGTACTTTGGGTATGCTCTAGTTTTCTGTATGCGTGTGTACTGGGGCAATTGCAACTGCAACTTCTGATGAAATTATGTCTTCAAGCTTTGATGTATGTCCATGCCCAGCTCCAAACTTCTTTCAACAAATCCATTTTAAGCACGCCCTGCAACCGTTGCACTCCATTAGGTGTCATTTTCTTAAGAGATTTTGTTAAACATTAGACGTATTTTCATTACACATCATTTCCTTGAGGGATTTTGTCAAACAGTTCACATGCCCTGTTTGGACTTCCACATCCTGCATACATGTCTATTAGAGTTTTTCCAACTATAATATTTGATAAAATTCCCCTGTTGATATGGACGATGGATATCCATACCCTGTGCTAAAGTTCCTATGAAATGATTGTAAAGGTTGTAGAATTTGACTTTATGTTTGCCAATTGTTTTTTTTTCCCTTGAAAATTCTAAATCCTTATCAACCTATTGATTTTTTAGGCATCGTGCCAAACAGTCCATGTACCTTGTGAATGCTTCTACTTTTCAGAATACCCGAGAACCGGGTAATTGCAACTACAACATCTGATGAGATTGTCTTTTCTTTATACTTTGATGTATATCTATGCCCTATTCTAAAGCTCCCACGTAGGCACAGACAGAGGGGATGCTGGCAAAGGTCATGGATTTTGCCTGCCAATTTCCTTTGTTTTGAAAATTTCTAACTCTTTTTCGTGCATATCATTCAAATACAACATTCCATGAGATGACATCTTATTGAGGCATTCTTTCAAACAGTTGGCATGTCTTCTCTGTGCATATATGGCTGCCGAGTATCTCCAACTATAATATTTGACTCATATCTGCCTTGACAGATAATCAAACTCAGTCCAAAGTTCTCATTTTGGTACAGATTATGGTCTTTGGCTTTAAGTCTACCAATTTCATTTCCTAACAAGTTTCTAATTCCCTTTTCAATAGATCCCATTTTGTAAATTCCTATAATCATTAGTCGACTTCCTCTATCCTCTAGGGATAACCAATTACATGTTAACTTTACCATCATGGTCATATTGGAATAACATATAGGCAATTATTAGTTGCGAGTCATGGTGTTGGGAGCTATCAAACCTTGCTAAGATTAGTAACATTGTTGTGATCCTTGAATATGTTTCTTAATAGCCCTTTCCTTCTATTCCCATTCTCAATGGCAATTATCCCATCTTTATGATAAAGAGGATCATCCTTTTAGTGGTTGTATAATATTACTTTGTTGCAGTAGAATGAAATAGTATAGCGGATGTTTTTGTGAATTATAGTTAGGATGCATGTGATTATATATATGTATGGCTTGGCCTTTGCTTGAATATAAACTTGATAATTAATGGATAATTTAGAATTGATGGTCTAAATATGATTTTAGGGCACTTGTTGTAATTATGACACACAAGTCTTGGGAGAATTGAATAATTAGATGCCATTAATTATCAAAATACAAATAGGTAGTCAAAATAAATATAGGCATAATTAATTATATAATATTAAAACATTAAACCTTAATAATTATAAGCAGGCTTAGATAGTAGGTCAATTTTACATTCCTATCCCCTCATTTCTTGAACAAACAACCATATGCTTAAGTATTGTTATAGATTCATAAGATCAGAAATGTCATCTTAATACGAATGCTCCCTTAGATAAGAATACGTTAAATTTACTTAAATCAACATTAAGGATTACTAGGGAAAAATAAATAATAAGTAGAGTGAATAAACTAACTTGTTCCTTAATCATAATGTTTCAAAACAAAGGTCTTCCCAATGGATGAATACAATTAAACAAACATGAAATATGTGTATGGGTACCTTATAGATTTCAAAAATTGATCAATGGTACCCTATTGCTCAATACTATTGATAAAACCAATAATAGTGTTACACACTTCAATCCTAACTATTTAAGTAGATATTGGAATTTGATTATGTATTATGACAAAGTGAAGGATAGAGTCCCCTTATATGAGTTTACATTTCCTTGGATAATAATGGAAGAAGTATAATTTTTAATAAGAATATCTTAATGAACAATAATGAACTAATGATATCATCAAGGAAATACATTGACTTTTGTTCCCTGGGAATATATTTCAACATAAAGGGTTGGGTCAAATATTTAGTAGAAGCCTATAGTGAGAATCAAAGATGGATTGCAATAATTCTTTAAATAATCATTAATCTTAAATGCTTTAGAAAGAACAAAAAGAAAACCTAGTGTTTTGAAACAATTTCCCCTAATCTCAAAATGTGATCGAAGAACCCCTCATTTGACCTATGAATTAGACGTCAACATTATTTGCCATGGTTAGGAATTGTTAATTCTCAACTAAAAAAAAATTGAGTTAAACTCGTGTTGGATAACTTATCCTATTAAGATTACAAGCCTTAATTTGGTTCTATTTTTACATATAAGTTTGAAATAATTATGCAAGAAAAGGATCTAGTACCCTACTCTTGGAACAAAGATTAATTTGATATGTGACTATACATCATTGTTTTACCTTGAATAAAGATCACTTGATGTACGACAAATTAACTATCATATCACCTTGAAACTAAATGATTATCTTTTCTAATTTATGTTTGTGATTAACGTAAGTGAATTAGCATCTTCTAGAATTATGTTTACAATTGTTTGAATGTCTTTACTTGACTCTTCCTTATGTATATATGAATGGATCAAAACATCTAGCCTTATTCTTTACATGCAACCAAAGAAGTTTAATTCTTGTCATTTCCTTATAATCTATCATATAAGTTTTCTTTTCATCTACATAGGTAAACCTTGTAAATAAATGTCCAAACTCAAACATTTACAGTGTTCAATATTTACAGTACCTCTGAGTCACGTTTACGGGTAATGCCGTCGCATTGAACCAAGTACCTCACGTCTAACATAGCTGTAACAACGACGTCTAGGCACCATCCCTCTAAATCATCAGGGAGTAATAAGGGGCATGTCAAAGTTAAATCTGCAGGAAGGAAAAATCTCCTCGGATACCTCACTAAAAAGATTAATTAAAAAGAAAGGATGAGGCTATTGAAAATGGTTGTAGGATGATTACCACGATAGTAAACCCCCTTTTAACTATCAATGGAAAACCTCGTCGGATAAATATGCGTACTAGGTGAACTATCCTCACATGAAAACTGAAACGTCAAACACTCCTGGGAGGGGTGTTTGCAAGCTAGTTTCTTAAGAATTCCATCACTATATCACTTGAGTGAGTGAGCAGTCGGCGAAGAATTGTGTACCACCCACAGTTACATAAAACATAGTGCAAGACAGAACTACATGTTCACATTTGTCATGTAGATCGCATCTGAAGAGGGCCTTGATCCCGTAGATATAGGGTATGTAGGCAGTTTGGATAGCAAAGGATACCCCTAGTACTTAGGTCCCTCAGATATAGTATACTCTTTTATAATCAAATCCATAATCTCGATCCCTAGTTTAAAGGTTATCTAGGTAATTTAAGAACTCTCCTAGTACTTAGACAAATCCCCGAGGTGGATTACTTGTACCCGGCTTTGCCATAAATTGAGGTGAGTACAAGTTGATGTTATGTGTTCCTTGGTTGATATCCTTAGTATAGTATCTAGGTAGACTATGGTCCCCAGGAATTGACTCATGAACCCGTATTGGTCCCGAAGGAGTTAGAAGTCTCTAGAGTATTGGTTTGTTTGCACCACTAGGCCTTTTGGCCACTATTTGTTCTACCCATATCAGGTAGCGATAAGGTCTGTTTGACCCAGTTTTGTATGAACCTATTTGCCCAAAGGATAGAAGAGCCTGGTTTGGCTTAAGAATGTTGCATTTGAACATATGGCCCATATTGGCTGAAGTTTTTCCTGAGTACTCAATCAAAGTCTTGATATATCTCATAAGAACTTGTTAATAAAGTAAAACTTTTGAAAATTCAAGTTTGGACCAAGCGTGTCCTTACAACATATTCTCTAGTTTGCTTTGTGTACACAAAAACCTAAAGTAACTTATAATTAGAGTAAATGATAATCTCCTTACCTAGAATATAGTGGTGCCACTACTTGACAACTTGTACAATTACACACAACTCTTTCTCATAGGTGTAGTAGCATTGAATTGTTTTGCTAAAAATTTATGTGATATGTGCTTAAGTTCCCACATTGTGTGAGTATGACATCAAGTGCATGGTCGGATGCATTAATCTAAATTCCAAATGGGTGCATAATGTGAGGCATTACCAAAACATGTGATATATATAAAGACATTGCTTGAGCTCCTTGAAGGAATGTTATTGCACAAGCATCCCAATGATTGTTGTCTTGGCACACATGATCTAATTGAGTGACCATAATATGAGAGAAAGTCCAAAAGAAATGTGTAGTAGAATTAGCAAGTCCAAGAGAATTGTGCAAGTCTATGATGTTGCATAGTGTTAGCCAATCTCAAATCATATTGATCTTTTCTAGGTCTACATGGATGCTAGAGTGATCAATGATGTAACATGGATTTGTGTCGTGCAACAAGTACACTTGCTAAGGCTAGTTTACAACTTGTGTTGGTGTAGGATGTTCAATACATGTGATACATGCTCCACATGTTACTCTAATCTTACTGAAGATGAGAATAGCATCCAAGTAGATGATGGAAAAGGTGTTAGTGAAGGGTAATAGGATGTTTCTCATTAGAAGCATTAATATTGCTAGTCCATTGGTCGAGTTGAAAGACATAACCATCCATTTCTATAGTCCCACCTAAGATTTGATGTTGTTTTTGAAATATCTTTATCCTAGATTGGAACTTGATGATATACCAATTTAAACTCAATCTTGGTGAGGTATTCCACACTATGGAGTTGAACCAAAAGGTCATTGATACACAATAATAGTTTATTCTGCATCATAATCTTGTTAAGTGTAGGCTAGTCAATGCAAATGTGTCATGCGCCATCCTTCTTTAGTACAAAGACTATTAGAATATCACATAAGGAAGAGTTATGTCAAATCTCACCTTCATTGATTAGCTCTTGGATTTGGAATAAAACTTCATCATTCTCCCAAACAAATCGATGATAGATAGGACTATTTGGGAGAGGGAATCTAAGAACAAAATTGATATGATGTTGCACTTCATAATGTTTTGGAAGACCCTTATGTTCCTTAAACATGTCTCTATACTTTTGTAACAACTTGTCGAGTTGTTACTATGATGATGCCAGCACAATCTTGCATGCTACTAGAGTGTGTTTGCTTGCCGATGCAAATGCCTTTGAGTAGAACATCAAAAGCACAAACTTTTGCATATGGGAAATGATCTTGGGACATTATTTTGCAAATATCAAAGTTAATTTCACCTATTTTGATGAGTTACAAAGTTTGAATTATTATTTGGAAACATGTATTGTCCATTGATGTGGCTTTTCCTAACAAACACCATCTCTATCATACACACATGTTATTTTGAGTAGAATGCCATATATTTCCATAGACATGATTTCACAAGTGATTATGTCCTACATAGGTTTGACTGTATACTTGAAAGTACATTATCAACTTACCAAAATATCCTTGTCTTGCTACAACAATCCTAGAGAGCAACAATTTGGATGTGCTTCAGTGGAAAGGCCTTGATTGCATCATGTGTGATAATGTTCTTTGGTTGCCATTGATAATGATGGCATGGATTGGTTGTTTGTTGACCCAAAACTTCACGTGGAAGAGACACTTGAATTCCTCCTAAGGATTAGCTATCACAACCCTTGTGTTAAGACTTTGTGCCTCCTGATCATTCCCAACTAGTTGAAGATCTAATGAGGCTTACACAACTAGTGACTGTTGCATGTGATATTTAGTGTCACTATGAGAGTTGTGTGATAAGAATGGCATCATTGATTGCCTTGTTGTGGCTTCTTACCCTTTCCCCTATTTGGTGCAAATACAAGAGATCTAGATCTTTACATAGTCAAATGCTATTTTGTGGTTGCTTTTGTGTAGGGTCATTCTACTTCTACAAAAGGGCTTGAAGCTAGTTTCCTGTGTTGGCTTGCTCTTATTGCAAATACAAGAGATCTAGGTCTTTACATAGTCAAATGTTGTTTTGTGGTTGCTTTTGTGTAGGGTAATTCTACTTCTACAAAAAAGGCTTGAATCTAGTTTCCTGTGTTGGCTTACTCTTACGCAAGGAAATCTTCCACTTAAGCTTTATCTTAGCTTCAATCTTGAATGATTGACCCAATTTATCCAAATTCAAGAACTTCATTTTTGATAGAATGTTAGGAAACAAGTCACCAGTGTACTTAAGCACTTTATGTTGCTCTAGAATGTTCTCATGTAGGTGCATAGAGTAGTCATGGAACTTATCGGTGTAGTCTTCTACCAATTGCTCCTTACATTGACACAACTACTAGAACTTCATATATTCATCCTTAGAATGCCCGAGGGAGTAATATTCCTTTTGTAGAGTGCTGCCAAAGGTGTCCCAAGTCTAGGTAGATAGGTGATTTGTGTCATGTTGTGCACTAAGTGTTTGCTACCAATGAAACACTAAAATGGACATTTTAGCAATGCGGACAACATGCCTCAATTCCTTATTAATTGTGAACCATATTTTGCATGGAAATATTAATTTGATCATCCCTAGGATGATGTTTTTATTGTTCCTCAATACTGTAGGAGTCAAGGACAACACTGAGAGGGAGGGTGAATCAGTGTTGTGTGAATTTTCAAATCTTTTTCAAACTTTAACTTACAGAGCATAAAGATGATAAAGTTATCATTGAATTGTCAAACACATATGCACATAACTTTGTCAAACACATAAACAAAACTCATGAGTAAAACATACAATCATAGAGAGATGATCAATATGAATCAAGACACAAGAATTGCACAAGTGGAAAACCCTCCAGGGTAGAAAAACCACTCCAGAACTGCCTCACTGGCTTAATTGGTAAAACATGCCTCACTGGCTACAATACTTGTCTCACTGACAAATGTTAAGGTCTCACTGACCTGTAAGCCTCACTGGCATACTGTTTAGAAGCACCAGCTTCAAGGAGCACCAACCCCTAATACAGAACAAACTGAAAACAAGAATTTAGAGGGTTTCTCTATTTCAATACAAAACATTTCTTCTCTCATGTGTCTGTCAAATGTCCATTCTGATCAAAATCAATCCTACATCCGGATACACTCAACAACCCCTTTTTCTGATCTGCATCACCACACTAACTTTAATCCATCTGCCAAGCCAATATATACAAGATAAAAAACCTTTCATATTCTGCACAAGATAATTTAGAGATCTTCAATATTGCTTCTATCAAAAAATAAAATCATTTTGCCCATGCAAATTCAATCTGCAAAAATAACTCCACCAATTTGTCAATCAAACTTCTCTGCAAGATCATTTCATGTTCTCTATCATTTCAATCAGGACTTGTAAGAGAAAAATAAAAAACTCTTTGAATATTTAGTCTTTTCATTTTCATCTCCTTTTCTGCAAACAAATTTTCATAATATAACTTCTCAAAAATATAATCACTCTACATTATTTTTATATTCTCTGTCAAATAAAACATTTCATCTTCTCTCTGTAAATCACAAAACCATTTTGTATTATCCTCTTTTTCAAAACCTCTTGATCTTCCATCTTTGCATCAAATTTCTTTCAAAATAACTGATCAACATTGATATTCTTATGTGAGCAATTTTATCTTCATCTGTAAAAAAAATGACTCTTCAAAAACTAATATCTTTCAAATTCTTCATAATCCTTGTGTAAAAATTCTTGATCCAATTTTTCTTTTCTCTCTATATATTCATCTACTCAATCTGCAAGAGACCAATCTATCTCTGAAAAAAAAATTCATTAGGATCCTTACAAAACTCTTAAAGTTCCACAAATGTCTCTCTTAAACTTCTCTCAAGAAGAATTTTTGACACTGCCCATTATAGAGAAAAAAAACAAAAAGCTTCCTTCTTTACCTTTTTAATGCACGAGTTAAGATGATTAAAATAGAAGGAATCTCATTAAAAATCTCACACAAAAACTTCTGAAAGAAAGATCTTAAAAAAACACCAAAAAAAATGCTTTTATATCGGGCTAAACTTAGCCTCAGAAAAATACTTTCCAAATGGTCACACACAGTGACATTCATTTGCACGTCAAAGTGCATACACATAAAGAGAGGGCTCAATTTGAATGCTGACCATTGATTTGACCATACCCGCCCAAACTTCATTCAAATACATCCTTTGATTGGTTTTTGGCGCCCATCCGCTTCACCATGCCACCGATGGAGCTGGTCTCACTAGGAATAGGGGCCGGTTAGAGAGCGTGGCTAACACCCTTTAGTTGTCACTTAAGTGACAATGACCATTTTAGCTGGTCAATAGATAAATAAAACAAAAGTGTATGACGTGCTATTCATAGATTATAAAGGGTAATTTAGAACTATGTGAACATAGACTTCTAGGTCTTTAACTCTTAGGTTTGCCATAATACCTTAGGATTTTAAAGCCTTCAAAATTCTATGATCAGAGAAGTAAAACCTAGCATAGACAGAAATGTGAACAAACGTAAAAACTCATAGAAGAGTCAAGAACATAATTAAGATATGGCTATACTATAACAACTAAAGAACATTATGAGATAAAGACTTCTCGACACTTGATCTAGCTCATGACCCTTGATAAAATCCTAAGAGGACATTTTGGTTCACATGCCACTGTAAGAGTCTTGTCAACAGAAATTGTCAAGAGACATAGATGAACACTATATGAATACTTTGTAGGAGACAATGAAATCCAACATCACAACTGTCACAACTGAAACCAAGATCAAATGAAGACCATACTATCAAACTGTCATTATGAAGAACATGCCACTGAATATTATGCCATTTGCTACTGATCTGTATTGCTTCTTGCATTACTGAAGCATGTCTATTTGTCATACCAAGATCAAGAAATCATCTCTATTTGTGGAAAACACAAACCAAATAGCCTGTAAGATTCTGATCAGCCATGCTTTACCAAACCAATACAACATCATACCGAGACCCAACATCTTCAAGACACCATCACGGAATGTGAACATTGTCATGACATGAAGTAACTGAACTCAACACCAAGTAACATGAACTTGAAAAACATAAGAAGACACGTTGAAGGCCAAACCTGATCAACTAAGTCCTGATGACATCAAACACACTGAGGACACCTTTTTGACATCAATGACAACCTGACTCCATCAAATACTTCCTTGAGTATGTTTTCTTTAATTTCCAGGTTCGCACTCTTTCCTAAAGGATGCTTTGAACCCTGACCAAATTAAGCATAGATGCGAAGGCAAATAAACCCACTTTAAACTTGTCTCATGTTCATATTTCTTTTGGATGTGCCTTTGAACTTTAGAGTACCATTTTACTACTGGATTTGATGAGATAATCAATCTAGCTTATAATCCTTTTGGATCCACTTTATAAGCCTAGGTAAACCATGATGACTTTGAACTTAGGAAAGTTTGCATTAAGAATGATATTCAACTTAGTTAACTCATGGACCATGATCTTGATACCCAGATACCTTTGTGGATGTGGCTTGACCGAAGGATGCTGCATGATAAACTTGAATATGTGAACTTGCCACAATGTACCCCTATAGAGTCTCAACACATAAGACTTTCACATGGAATGAATTTGACAATCATTCTACATAAGAAGACTGGAAAAGTCAGGATGAAGGAAAATCTACCTAATTAATGAAAATTTTAAAAGTAGATTTTCTCCTCTTTGATTTGGATGCATGACTATTGATTAATTTGATTGTAGGGAGTTATCTAATGAATATAAATGAGTTTGTTTTAACACTTTCAATCTTTTGAAAATCTAATTTCATTTTGTTGTGTCTAGGTAGCTTGAATATAAATTGGATTTTGTTTTGGGATTAGGGAAAATATGTAAAAAACATGTCCATCTTAAATAATTAAAATTTCTAACTCGATGTAATTTTGTTTCAAGATTAGGGAAAATCTATCAAGATATAGGTGAATTGGACAATTTTAAAGAACATAAAAATAGCCATATTTGGGGAATAGAAATTTCAAAAATAGCCAAATGGTGACATATAGCCACTAAAAATTCCTTGGCATACATCTGTGATTCATTCTCACCAGTCTAACAACAATGTATCATAGAGGAGTCTGATATTTCTTTGGTTGTAATAGTCTAAATCAATAATAGTCCAAACTATAAATTTTTTAAATGCAATGTTCTTAATTTTTATTCATACAACTTGCCAATATGGTCCATGGAGTCTCAATTTTTTCTACATGCACATTCATGATCTCACAATGTTAGAGATATATGTTGGGTTGTTTCCCTCAGGTGATTACACCAGTTGTGTTGTAGGTTGTTTGAATCCAATAGCTTCATAACTTGGCTTTCTAGGAAGTTTCCAGGCATTTACTGATGGATGTTGCAACCAGATTATAAAACCTTCTTGCCTTCTTCTCTTCCTTCCATATCTCTTTTCTCCCTTACCTTTTCTCTTTTGTTATTTATTTGTCTAGTTGTAGTTTAGGAGTAGATTAGACCCACTTTATTTTTATTCCAAGCTTCATTAAATATCTCTTTGTAGGTTCATTAAACATTGTAATTAGATTCAAGGATTTTTATAATTAGGCATGGTTGATTTCATATAAGGGAAAGAATCAACCTAAAGTGTAGTGAACCATAAGCACCATTAGTTAGAACATGACAATAACTAGCAGGCCCCATGTGGAGTAATCACATCACTTTTGAGTGAAACCAAGCATGTCACAATGGGTTCCTCAAGCCTTGGAGGGTGATTTTCAAGAGGAACTTATCATTCCACAAGTTGGTGTGTCAAAACAGACACCAATAGATTGGCACTAGGAGGGCCATTGTCATTTTACTATTGATTATGTTTCTTTTTTGGTTAATCTATTGTGATTCCTCTATTATGGCTATGTCATGGTTTGAAAACAATCCCGTTAATATCCTTGGGGTGTCCATGATATCCTAATAATAGCTACAATTTCATTCCAAAGTACTTCCCCAATGGTAGAAGGAATGCACGAGAGTGTATCAAAGTTTTTAAGGACATTTTAGTGCGAATGGGTGTTATCCATGAAGATTTTGTGTCGAAGTTATTCACTTTCACCTTTCAAAATAAGGCTTGTTCATGGTACCTCAATCTTGTACCTAATTCCATTCATTTGTAAGTGTAACTAGAGAACTCCTTTGTGTAACAATTCACAAAGATTATCCATCTAAAGGAGGCTTTTGATCAATTTGCAAGCACCAAATAGATTTCTAATGAGTTTATTTAGAGTTTTAATTTTAGATTATGTAAGATGTTGGATAGACTTATTTTTGCTGATGTTTTCTCTAATGCAACCATTTTGAACTGGTATTTTAATGCTTTTGATACTTTGGTTGTAATGTTTGCAAGGAGAGCACTAGGAGTGCAAACTTTTGCAGATGCTTTCAATGAGGCTATAACAATGGATCGACAACTTATGCCTTAAATGTTCCATTTAGGATGTTTCCCATGACTTAACACATAAATTGTGATGTTCTCTCTTATTTTCCTAAATTTCTAGTTGATCTCATCCTTGTTTATTCCAACCAGTTGATCTTCCCATCCTACCTTCCCCCCTCTCCAAGTTTAGTAGTTGATTTCAACCAAGTTCCAAACATTTACTAATCCCACATTGTTGTCCAAATTAGATAATAATGTAGGACTAGCGTCAATCTCCTTGCTTCCAATAAAAAATGATACATCTATTTCTGAGTCAAGTCTAGAGGAAGCTTGCATTAATTTCCATGTTGATCTTATTGACAAAAAGATTTAGCTACATAAATGTGAGGATGGAAACCTCATCTGTCATGACCAAATTTTTTCTTGCACAAAAGTCCTCAATGATGCAAAGGAACCCCATGTCTCTTGATGAATTGCCAATTTTAAATGAAGAATCTAAATTCAACAATTTTTTTTATTTTACATTGAGAATATATTCATACAAGATTTCAAATGTGGAAGTACACATACACAAGTAAACTCATAGCTATGTTGCTTAAAGTCAAGTATGGAAAATGATAATTCTTTCAGTTTTAGGAATGTTAGTGAATATTAGGGGAATGATGTTAATGAGTTTTCATCTACTAAAGAAATTGGTGAGATTCTCTACTGAGTAATGAACCTTTGTGTAATGTGGAAAAATCTAGGGAGCTTAACAAAACATGGTATGTGAAACCTAATAATGAACTGCCTCAATTAATAAGCTAGAGCATCGTGCATCCTAAATCTAAAATTAGCTTGAATTCCAAATATTTTAGTAAATTCAAGAATGCACCTACTAGGTTGAGAACCTAAA
This sequence comes from Cunninghamia lanceolata, assembly GCA_027924645.1. Lineage (NCBI taxonomy): Eukaryota > Viridiplantae > Streptophyta > Pinopsida > Cupressales > Cupressaceae > Cunninghamia > Cunninghamia lanceolata. The sequence continues at coordinate 2,590,867 of BSBN01000312.1, forward strand.
CAATCTAATTACTCTTATTGAAAGCCTTGAAGAAGCAGGGTAGAGACTTTTCCAAATTCCTCTTGTAGATTGTGTACAATTAGAGTAGGAAATTTTGGTTTTCTATCTCATCTTGACTTTATTCTGTTTCTTTGGGTTTGTTTGTTTTGTTTTCTTTTTTCTATTGATTGATCATCACTTTTTGAGGTCATCCCCATGTTGTTGTTAAATTCTAGCTTCTTTCCTATTGTGGCAATCAAGCAACCTTGTGGCGCCTCTTTGGAGGCCTTCTTCAACGTTTATAATCAATTTCTAGAGTAGAGAAGCTTTGTAAACAAACCAAAATCATTTTCCTAGTCTGTGTTAGTCAAATCTAGATTAATTCTTACTTGTCCATTTCATCAAAACCTTAAATTTAATGTTAAAAAATTATGGCTTTGTTAGGGAGACACATTATGGTCTAAGTAATCAGATTTATCTTTCTGATGGATCCTTTGTTTGTCATAGTGGTCCCCAACTTAGAATAGACTTTAATGCTTGAGATAAAAGTAAAGAAGGAGAGTATCTAAAGGCTAAACATTAATTGAGAAAAATAAAAGAAATTCAAATGATAGCTCAATCATAGGTGATTTGGGTATCTCTACATTGTTTGGCACAAATGGCAATGTTATGTGCTTATTTCACTTGTTGACCATTGATTGTTTTGAGATCAATTGTTGTTCTAATCTTGATTTACTCCTCCATGATTGCCAATCCTTGTAGACATAGAGATGATGAGTGAACTCACTTGCATGCACATTCTAATCAAGTGGAACTTAGGGAACCACTACACAAGGTTTGTTTCTTTTCATAATTGAATAACATTGCATGTGCAAGGATTTTCTTGTGTTTGAAGTTTCCCCTTTGACTAGAAATTCTTGGTTCATAAATGTTCCAAAACATTTCCCCTCTAATTTGTCATTTGTTGTAGCCTACCCTTCATCAACTCCCCTAGTTTTTTGTTTCATTTTTTCTTTGGGCTTCATTAACACCTCAACATGCCCCAATTTTGTATGAACTAGGGACCCTCTTTTGCATAGAAATCCTAATTTAAGTGTTCCTTGGACAATGGTTTTATTAATAGACATTAGATTTCCACAGTCCATAATATTGTAATGAGTGCTTTAGGATTAAACTATGTTAGTTTTTCCCTATTTCTCCTCTCTTGCTTTTCTCCTGATGATGGATCATGGAGTGTGATCTGAAATGTTGAGGGAAAAACTAACACACAGTTTAATCCTAAAGCACTCATTACAATGTTTTTATTGTTCTTTGATACTTCCCCAAGTGTGTTTTCTTTGATTTCCTAGTTCACACTCTTTCCTAGAGAATGCCTTGAGCCCTAAGTGATTAAGCCTAGATGCGAAGGTAAAATTAATCCAATTTAACCTTGTTTCATATCCAATTTTTGTAAGGAGGTACCTTTGAACATTGAAGAATTATTTTACTACCAGATCTAACAAGATAATAAATCTAACTTATAATTCTTTCATATCTAGATTCCATGCCTAGGTAAACTATGATGACTTTGAACTTAAGTAAGCCTACATTAGCCACATATTTCAACTTGGATAACCCATGAACCCCAAACTTGAACCCAAGAGACCTTTGCCAATGTGGTTTGACTAAAGCATGTTGCGTTGTAAACTTGAAGTTGTGAACTTGCCACTATGTATCCCTATAGAGCCTGACACATAAGACTTCACTTGGCATGAATTTGATGGTTGTTCTACATAAGAAAAGTGGTAGAGTTAAGATGAAGGAGAATTTGTTTGATTATGAAAATTTCAAAATTGTATTTTCTCCTCTTTAAGTCAGATGCATGTCTATCAATTAAAATCTGATTGCAAGGAATTACAAATGAATATAAATCAGATTATTTTAGCAATTTTATCCATTTGAAAATTTAATTTCATTTGTACTATGTTGAGATAACTCAATGCATTAAAATAAAGGACAATATTAGATTTCCTTGGGATCAAAGTAGAAGTTGATCATTAATACCTATGATAGAATAATTTTTGAGAAAGTAGGGAAGTAGGGATGCATGTTCTATGCACCTAACAAAAACCAAAGTAAATCAATGTGAAATTTTTTTAAGCTGGCAATTCTCTAGGAATGCATTTAATACTAATTGGAGAGCTTGGTGAGTTTCCTCTGTCTATATAACCCAAGCTCTCACCTATATTGAGGAGAATTTTGATGTGCACATTCACGGCTCACTCTCACTAGTCGAACAACCATGTCATAGAGGAGTCTATTATTTCTTTGGTTGTAATATTCTAAGTCTATTATTTCTTTGGATGTAATAGTCTAAGAAATTATTTTATCCTTGTAACTAATTTTTTTCAATTCCATGGGACTATCCTTAGAGCTAAAATAGGAGCCCAAGCCCCCTTGACATCTTAAAAGCTTGATGTGTTCTTCTCTCATAGCCAAATTACAAGTACCAATATATTATTAATTTTTCACAATATAAAATGTAGTGAATGTAAAATCTGTCTATTTGAATTGATTATCACCTTGCATGCCAAGTTCATTAGCACACTTGGCATCACACATCCTCTCCACACAACATTGCTCGCATGCAACTGCATAACCTCTTTGCATACATGTATATGTAACATTGTGCACCACTACACATGCACCATTGTAGACCTTATGCACTGTTGCACATGAACATGCTCAAGGAAATGATATGCATCCGATGCTTAAGAGAACATCTACACCACAATTAATACCTCGTGTTCTGGTATCGGGTTGTGGGTTTGATATAAAACCTCCAACAACAACAACAACAACAAAAAAGCTTACAATTTTGAGCAAAAAAAAAAAAAAGGCAAATTAACAAGAATCAAACTCTCCCCTATATAAAGAATGACATACATTAATAACAGTGAAGAATGGAATCATTATCAAGTTGCTGTCAATGTTCATTTTGGCCAATGTAATCTAACTAACTTATGTTTTATAATCTTACAATTTAGAATATTAACCAATTAAAAAAATACATGGATTCACCATCGGTAATCCATGATTGTTTTAACAATAAATCAATACAGTGAATCTCTCCAAAAGACCATGGTCATTACTTAATACAAATCCTACTTACTGATTTCTCGCTCTCAAACAAATGGCTCGGGAAACCATTGCTCTTAAATTTGCTGCAACTGAAGAGATAGACCTTGACTGCTCCCTTGTAGTTGACTGCACTCTGTTTCTTGGTCTTCCATCACCTCTGAAAGGTCTCATCAGCTCTTCCTGCTGCAGCCTTGAAGCCAATGCTGCATCCAGCTCCTCCTGACTGCTATTAGTACTACTTATGTTACTTCGTCCACCTCTTTCATTCCTCCAAACATTTTCAACAATATCCACTTCTTGATCAATTTCTAGATCAATCATTGCTGCAGATTGGAAGGCTCTCCTGAAGTTGTTAACTGTTGTTGCATATTCAGGCCTTCTTAGTCCAATTCCCCGAGTTAGGTGGCGGGGGACTTGCCGATTGTTTCCATTGTTCCTAACACTTCCCCTGTTAGCTTGATTGATGTAACTTGAGTTTCGTTTTTCATTCATCCTTTCAAGCTTCAAAGCTTCACCTGTTTCTTTCTTTGCCTTGATCCTTTCTGCAACTTCTTTTGGAAAGAGAAGTTGAACTGTGTGGATTGGACAAGCCTTAAAATTTCCCCTGTCATGACAGTTCTATTTTTAGTCTGCATTGCCAATTTCCCATATGATTCAACCTCTTGACTAAAAGTTAATTTTTTCTCAACCTATTAAAGATTTACCCCAAATTTTCCCATGTTTAAAAAAACATCATAAACTAGTTACTAGGGCAGCCTTCAGAATGATATCTACAGATTCAGTGGCAGTTCATTCCAATTGCTTTTAGAATTATATCTACAAGGTGAAGATTCCCTCAACATACTTTAATGGCTGGCGGCATTTGGGGCACCGCAGACCACACTTGTCAATGACATTTTCCAAGCACATCTTACAGAAACTGCATAGGAAAAAATGGTAAGAAAATAAAATTATAAGCACATCTAACAGAGACTGCATAGGAAAATTCAGTAAAGAAAATAAAATATAAACACATCTTACAGAAACTGCATAGGGAAAATCAGCAAAGGAAATAAAATATGAAAGAAAATTTACCATAATCTCTTTATCTTAGCATTGATTTCCTTGTATGGAACTGATAGAATTTCTAGAATGAGGAAATACCAGTTACCTGTGAAGTTTCTAGAAAGAAGATATACCTGTGACCGCAAGATGTGGTTGAGGGCTCAAAACATATGTCAAGACAAACCTGGAGGACAAAATAATAAACTTCAGATATAGCAGTTACAATCTCCTCTAGAAAATATCATGAAATTGGAGGAAAAAGCACATTTATCCTAGACTAAAAAGTCCTACTACACACAATTCCTTTCCTTTCTGTTAAGTAGAGATAAGCTTCAGATCTACTATTAAAGCAATTCCACAAGAAAGTTCTTCTCTCAATTGCCCATACTGAGAGAAAAAGTATATTTAATACCGCACAAGAAAGCTCTTCTCTCAATTGCTCCAAGCATGCTGGTCCTGAAGATCCCTTCTCACTTTTAGTTGGACTAGGTTCAACAGATTTTGAAAATTCTTTCTTGCTTCTGTCTGGAGTAAGCTTAGGTCTTGGAAATCCAGGATTTGCTGTTTTCCAACTGCTAGGTGGCAGATTTTGTTCTGGAACAACCACAGAAGTCTCATCTTGCATCACATTTCCTGTCAAAACCGGATATTTCATAGCAGTTAAATATCTGCCAGAACCAATGTATATGCTTAGACTTTCTTAAAATTCTGTAATCTACTTAGATCTTTGGAATTCACCAATTTGTTTAATTTCTAATAGACTGTTGTTCAAAGTGCTGTATAGAACTGCTTTGTTAACAAATTCTCCTCCAGTTGTCTTTGTGAACAAACTGAGGTATAGTCTAGAATCTGGATCATAGCTGTTCTATCCTATACTTGAGTGATATGCTTAGATGGCTCATAAGATGAAATTGGATTGAAGCTTTGTGAATCTGGAAATATGTCTAATGTCATACAAGTATGGAACTGCACCACACCAGATCTGAGGTATATCCTGTTACATCTCATTAACCTGGGACTTGAAAACACATTTAAAAGTACATTGTTCTTGAATGTTGGCAAATGGCAGGATGTTTGCATATGACGATATCACTATTTCTACTAAATTTTACACTACACTGCTTGGTCTAGCTTTTCTGCTGTAGTGTACATTTCACAGAAGATGTGTTCAATTAGTCTCTCTACTTTCAAATTGGACATTGTTCTGCAGATTTACATTTTTCTTTACTTTTCTATGAGCATTTCTCCTCTATGAGCATTTCTTTTATGTTAAATTATGATGCACTGAGCCAAAACACTTATAATCTAGCCAAAACACTTTCAATCATCCAAGCATTTACAGTAGAAAAACTGATACACGAAATCTTACAATATAACAACCACGTTCTTACATGAAATCACACAAAATCTTATTGCGAGACACTTGAACCATTTACAGTAGAAAAACTGATACATGAAATCTAACAATTTAACAACCACGTTCTTACATGAAATCACACAAAATCTTATTGCGAGACACTTGAAGCATTTACAGTTGAAAAACTGATACATGAAATCTAACAATTTAACAACCACGTTCTTACATGAAATCACACAAAATCTTATTGCGAGCCACTTGAATAAAGCTTGAAGATTTTATTTTAATGAATGAACATCCAGAAAAACAATTTTCCACATTGATCCATCTTACCTACAATAAAAAATGAAACTTTGGAATATCGTTAAAATAGCGGAAAGCCTTGAAACAACATGATTCTCATCTTCTCCAGGGCCGAATTTACTGAAAAAACATTCTAAAGACGCAGAAAAATGCAGATATTAATTCGTTTCCACTGATTTCATACCTTTTCAGATGCAAATCTGCACCTAGATCTGCCAGAGCATCGATATTTCGCTGCAGTCTCCCTTAGTATGCCTCTGAATATGCTTCCTAAATTTTACTCCATGCTATATACACAATATTATATATAATATTAATGAAGTTGTACTTTATTGACAAAGAAAATTTGCAAGATTTTTATGAGAGTACAAGATAGTGCCAATATGATACTTATGTATTGAATATTTAAATTATGATAAAATTTAAATAATAATTTTATTTTTCACCCTTACTTTTAAGGATTAGACAACAAGAAAGCAGATAAATGGTATTTATCAAATTATGAAAAAAATTAATTATCAACTATAACATGTTTGTGAAAAAAATTTAATACTCAATGCTGATTGGTCAAATGGATAGTGGAAATTGCATCACATGGATGCATAAGTAATCCTGCGTATGGCAGGAACTAATAATACTAGCACTTACACCCATAGGAGGTTCAAGGAATATGCCCGGGGCTTAAATTTGACAGTTGTATAGCTGTATTTAGCCATTTTTGCCGTAAAATACAATCAAGATTTTAAAAAGATTGTATCATATGAAAGGAAAGATTTTGGACAAACTGTCAAAATTTACATAGGATTATGCTGATATATATCTGATTTTTATATAATCTACTTATAAGTTAAGATAGGTCATAGTATTTTAAAGGCCCAATATTGAATAGATAACTGTCATAAAAAAATTGCTTGACAGGCAAGGTTGACTGTCAAATTTAAGCCCTGAATACGCCGATAGAACAACCGACGGGTTTAGAAAATTTTATGTCGTGAATTTTTTACTACGTGAGACAATTCCTAGCAATGTAATGCTCACATATAAAAGTCTACCGGCTAATTATTAGCAAGGTAGGATGGAGAGTAGTAATATTATCAGGAGGGAAGTTACTACATAAACTCATGACATAGTCTAGATTTCTTCTGGTACTACAACAATTGAGGCATTGTTTTCCACGTCTTCTGTAATACTTTAGAATTTATGTATCTTCATTTTCTTCTTAATTACAATTCAAAGAGCTTTGTGTATCTTTTACACAAACCCATTGTATGCCTCTTTTTTAATATATATGTGCAATGTAAGGGAAGAAAACATTTATTAGCTTAACATTTTTTTTTTAATTTTTTTTTTTTGTAAATTGTTTGAAGCTTACTTTTGAACTCTATGAAAACAATCATTAAAACATAGTGCAGAATAGATAAAGATCACAAAGTTGCTGAAATAAAGGTGCAATTATATAATTTCATGTAATTTTTACAATAATGAGCTTTTTTTTTCTAATTAAAATTACGTAAAGCATATAGTAATCACATAATGTTTGGCAATCAAGTCTTGCAATAGGCAATTACTGAGTCTAGACTCCTCCTTTCCAAATGGTGCTTGATTTGTGTTTTGTATTCACCTACACAAAAAATATGAGTTTAAGTAACATTGTTGTGAGGAAGTCAAGTTGAATTAGTGAGGAAAACAAAAGCAAATGTGTGATACCTAAATGTGTTAAGAGGACAATAGTTGTAGGTGAACCTCTTCTTTCTTCCTAAGTACAATAATAATTGCACTGAGTGTAGAGTCCTCCCTTCCAAATGGTGCTTGCTCTGTGTTCTGTATTCACCTACATAAAAATTATGAGTTTAGTAACATTGTTGTGAGGATGTCAAGTTGAATTTGTAAGGAAAACAATATAAATGTGTGTACTTGAATGTGTTAAGAGGACAGTAGTTGTAGGTGAGCCTCTTGTTTCTTTCTAATGACAATGTAAGGATTGTTCTGAATTTTAGAGTATCATTCAAAACTAAATGTAGGTTCTATGCAAAGACTTTCTATGGATTTGACTCTAGATATAACTTCATAAATGTTAGGCATTGTATTTCAATTTCACCTATGCTTATTATAGCCTTGTTCAATGTGAGGGCTTGAGATTTGTGGATTGATATTGCCCAAGCCATGGTTAGGGGTAGTTGTCTACGATCACCATGTGTTACAGGTATCCACAATATGTTCTTTGGTCTTTCCCTATCCCATGTTGGGCCATTATACATGTATCAAATTGAACTATTAATGTAGGGACTTCCGGAGGTCATAACTTTTGACTCGGACGTGGGTTTTCTATGAAATGTTTTACAGGTGGATGCGTTATGAGGCGCAATCATTCAACATCTTGAGTGAGGCACAATCTTTGCATGGGGAGTTGACATATTGGTCTTGGTCTATCAAAATTTGTATCAAATTGCAAAATGAGGGGCCCTTGCATTCAACCACCCTTCATTGATCGTTTCGTGTATCTTTGAGCATGTCATTCCTTTCCAATGTGAGATTACCCCTTCGAACTTTACACTATTGAGATCTATGTGATGTGATTGGCTTTGTTACTTTGATGCCTCTACATGAAAAATGGCCACTTTGGCAGATGATTTCATTGTAGATATCTTTGGAGAGACGTAGGCATTGTGGCTAGGGGACAAAGTAGTTCAATCCTACTATCAAGGGGTTGTTCACTTAATAGATAGGAATAGCATAATGGAGACACACCCTGTAGCATGAGTACCTCAACAGTTTGGTGGAGATATTCTAGCCGACTTTCCCCAGTGCCCCTATTATAGATCTATTTAGGAGATAACTAACGCACAACATGGGGCACTTCAATGGATCTCACTTACTCCAAGATTTCTGATTATGTGATCACTTTAGAGACCTAATTCTTGATATCAATGAGCTAAACAGGTTAAGTGACCTATTATTGGATGGTCGATGAGCTTGAGGATGAGTCTAATAAGGACTATGTTCTTGGGTAGAAGATAGATGAGTTAGAATTAGTGGGATAGGACTTAGCTTCTGAAATTGAGGAGGCATTGACAATGGAAGCCAATCCTAAATATTGACTTGTTTTACTTACAAGGCTAACAAAGGAGGGGATGAGGACAATTGATCCGTTTGTTGTTATATGGAGCCTAATCAGACTCAAAGGTTAACTTTACCCCGCTTTTACTGGCATGGTTTCCCCCCAAATTATTTAACATGATCTAGGGGTAGCGCCTCTAGCGTGCTCCCTGTCGCAACATAGGGCGGGGTCAAGGGGTAGTGCACTTGAAACCTCAAACAAATTTTATTATTTTATAAAGGCGTCGAGAGCTATTTTTTCTATTGGCCAACATAAAAAAAACCCCTATTTTGTAACCGACATAAGGCTTGATAAAAGTGGCTAAGGGTTAGGGTTTCTGTGGAGATATTGTATTATGGCATTTGCAACAGTATTGAGTTGCACGGATTGCTGGTTGTAATCAGTTTGATTTACTGGATAATAATATTGGACTCTCTGTTGGTGGATGTAGCCCAAGTTTGGGTGAATGACGTTAAAACTTGTCTCTCGCTCTTATTATTTCTATGTATTTTCATTCCTCTATTTAATCTTTGTTTGCATTTAATTGATATCTTCTGCATGCAATTATGTTGGTAAACAAATTTGTCACTGTGAAATAACCTTTGAAAATGACTCGTTGCCCTTAGAGCGGTGACTAAATTGTCCCAATAGTTGAAGAAGCTGTTATTGAAATATCAGCTTTCCTCTGCATTTGAGAGGCACAGCTCCCTCATATGATGGGATTTTTGTGGTTTTTGTGTACTTTTAACTTGAAAGTATAAAAAGGAGAAAAAAACAAAATTACATACGAATATCATCTGAGATTTCACAATGGATATGACAAATTACAAAGGGGTTTCAACACAAAATATGTTTTGATGTGCAATGATAATGAAAGAAAGATAACAAACCTCAACATATGAAAAGATATGCCATCTCAACATGTTCAAACCAAGATACCAAGATATGAACATTATTCATTACATCAACCACATAAAATACCAATGGTTTGCACAATCACATAGAAGGATTACTGATTTAACATACAAGAAATCAACAATGATAACATATGAATACATTTGGAACAGACGAACCAAAAGCATTCTTCATTACCTCCTTGAAATTATACAATTCCAAAAACTCTTCTATACATAGCTTGTAAGTGTTTTCTTTTTGAAGGCAACATCTCCACCGAGCTTTTGTTTTGAAGCTTTATAAATGTCCACAAATCATCAGTTGTTTGTTTTTCATATATTCATCAATCAATGAGGTCATTATTTCCTTGAAGCAACTTGTCAATCGTCTGTGTATGTCCAATTACAACAATTTTGTGACTATAATATCCCACTTAACGACCTATTTTCTCAATGGTGATTCATAAGGGATTCCTTTGATTGTAGTTTGTCAAAATATTCATGAGGGCACTGACCGTATTAGATTTAAATTCAAAACTAATCATGGTTTCATGAACATCCTCTCCATGGAAGGCAATGCAACAATTTGCTAAGGCATCCCATATTCTTGTGCATAAAAATTCTGGGCACTTTGGGAACCACATCATGCTTTCTCATAAACCTGAAAACTTTGAATCTAATCTCCTCTAATCATTTAGTAAATGCAAAATTTCCTTCTCATGGGGAGGTTAAAGCGAGCACCATCATAGGAATATGATGAAAAAGGCTTAATGTACAACATTTGTTTGATATCATAAACACTTAACATTGAGATCAAGAGCACCTCCTAAATGTTACACTTGAGTTGTCACTCTTTTTTTCATAAACTTGAAGCACTTGTTTTATCTCTGAGAATACCAAATCCTTTGTGTTGACGTCCACAGTGGTTTTTGTATAATCTTCATGTTGGCAGACATTTGAAATATAGCAGCTCAAGGATCATCTCTTGATTCGTAGTCCATCTGAATCCTTTTTAGTTGTGGTATGATGGTCTTTACCTATGAACTACACTTTCTTGAAGTGTTTAAACCTTTTCCAACAAGTCAATTTTATGTGTATCCTATAATCATTGCACTCCTTTAGAAAACATCTCTTTGAGGCATTTGTTCAAACGGTTCACATGTTTTCTGTGTGCGGTTCTACATTTTGCATGCAACATTCACCATTTATAATATCTGACAAAATTTCCTTCTTTCATCATTGTCCATTGATATTCTAAAGTTCCTAGTCTAGTATGGGCTAGGAGGATGCAGGCAAAGGTTGTGGAACACGGCTTTACTCCTGTTGATTGCATTCCACCAACTAACATCTTGCGAGGCATTTTATCACTTATTATATGTTCTTTATGCATGCTTCTGCATTTTTGCACACCTGTCTACCATTATAATTGCAAATATCATATTTGATAGAAATTCCATCCCATTGTTCTTTGATGGATGTCCAAACGGTTTCAATGCTCCCAATTTGCTGTAGATCGGGAGGAGGTTTGCAAGGGTTATGGAATTTGGAATTACACCTACCACTTGCATTTGCTTGAATGTTTCTAAAACTTTTTCAACAAATCCATTTTGTGAAGACTCTGATATTGTAGCATTCCATTAGATGATGTCTTCTTGAGGGATTTTGTAAAACCTTTTAGACGCTTTTCCAGTGCAATGATTGCAGTTCATGAGACTCCATTTCTTAGAGGCTTTCTGCCAAAGTTCACATGCCTTGTGTTGTCAAAGGGTCCAATATGGACGTAGGTCGGGAAGATGCTCACGAAGGTTGTGGAGTTTTTTGCTACGCCTTCTAGATGCATTCATAATAGATTCTTTTCTATGTATTCTCTGTGGCCATTGTATTTGACATGATAATACTTCTTTAAGGCAATCTACTAAGGTCATCACATGCCTTGCATATGCACACAACAAAGTGCTTGTCACAACGTCTTCAATATGCTTCAATGGATGATCACACTTCATTCCAAATCTTTTTCTCTAAGAGGAAGCACGAGAAGATTAGTGTGAGTAGCCTTTGCAATAGCCAATTGCAATTCCCTAAGGCACCTTTGACAAACCTATCTTGTGCATGTATAATAGTCATTGTATTCCATGAGATGACATCTCTTTGAGGCATGTTGCCAAAGAGTTCAATGTGCCTTTGTTCAAAAGATACTAAAGTTTTTATTCAACAAAATGATTTTCCACATATTTTGTGAGGATGGTAGCTAGGGCAGTTCACATAACTTATCTATGCTTCAACATTTTGCATTCATTAATTTCTACCAGAGCTCATGCAACTAAAATATCTGACAAAAACCCATCCATTTTGGCATAGGATGGAGTATGTTGGCTGAGGTCGTGGACTTTGATTTTATATCTGTAAATTGCATCTGCATGAAAGTTTGTAAAACCTTTTCGTCGAATCTATTTGTTGTATATCTTACAACTAGGGTAGTTCATGAAACAACATTACTTTGAAGCATATTGTAAAACCATTCAAATTCCTTGTTTATTCTTCAATCATTTCATATACATGCCTTCCAAATTATTTCAAACTATAACATTGGAAGATATTCACTTTCGACTATGCTTTGCTGGATGTCCATACCTTTCTCAAAAGATGCAATCGTTGCATTCTATGAGAAGTTCATGTACTTGGTCTACACTTAGACATCCCTCATACAAGTCTAACATGGTATTCAAAACTATAGAATGTGACAAACATTCCTTCCATTGTGTTTTGATGGATGTCGATACACTTATTTAAAGGCTCTTAATGGAGTAGAGGCAAAGAGAGTGATGGTAAAGCTTATAGAATAGTGAATCAAGAACTGTTTATTTTCTTTGAAAATGGTTTCTTGAGTAGTTATAAAAACTACTTTCTCATGAACTACTTCATCAGGATTTCAAACTACTTTCGAAAACTTTCTATTTTCACTGATGGTGAATAGTAGCTATTAGCATTATTAGTTTGGCTTGTCTCCTATCAGCACTTTAGGTGACTTTTAAAACTTCACAAATCTTTTGAAAGCAAACAATTTTACTGATAATAGAAGTGTGAGTTTCCTTTGTTGGTGATTTAAAACACTTTCAAAAGTTGAATAAAGAGCCGATTCAAGTTCTAAAGCCAAGTTGTATACCCGTAGCCCGATAGATAACCTTTCGAAAGGCTTCATCAGAAACTTAGAAAGTTTTTAAGACTTTGGAGAAGACCAATGAAGACTTTTTAAATCAAGTTCATTGTTGGCTGGAGGTACTTTTAAAAGTGCTTATATTCTCCAATGATAGAAGTGACTTTCCCTCCGTCAGTGATTTAAAGGCCTTTCAAAACTTTATCAGTGATTGATAACACTTTAAAATTGACTTCCACGTTTGAAAATAGAAGAGTTTATTTTTCTTGGTGATAACTTCACATGTGCAAATTTAAAACTTTTGAGGCCAATTGCATTGCCGATGTGACTTTAGAAAAGTTCATAAAAATTTCTTGATGGGTCTCCAAGCATGAAAGTGGTGAAATATGCTTAACTTTTGATTGGGATAGTATTTTATCACAAAAAATTGCCACATTGTCTGAAATGTTGACATAAAACCCTTGGTCAGATGATTTTTCTCCAATGTGCACAGAACTCCTGATTTAATCATTTTCGTAAACTACCCGCGAAAAATGAGAAGCTTAAAATCTACTCAATCATGAGGTGTTCTGGCCCAGAGATTAGTCATACTTAGGAGAAATATAGTTGTAAAAATAGCCATAAAAAGAACTTTTCTATATCTATCACAGATCATCTTGTTTAATTGTTTCCGTAAAATTCATCAATCTGTGCAACCCCTCAAGAAGTTGTAATTGAAACAATGATGAGTATCTTCTTATAATTTGACATAATCACCGCAAATGAGTATGGCTACTTTGAACATTGCAAGGGATATGCAATTGAGAGAAGTGGTGATGTAAATAATATGAAACCAAAGCTTAGCGACCACATGTTCAGGGTGACAAGTTCAACTTAGTGATGCATATTGATTTGGCTCAGAAAGTTTAAAATTTGGCAAGTTGAAAACGAGGCCAATAGCTAGCTCTAACTGGGGACAAGGACTATAAAGGACATAGGATGAACCTAGAATCTCTAGAAATGATTAGTGCCTTAAATCCATTGGGCTATAGAGTCAAGAGATAACATGATGTATAAGGAGAACAGGGAGACTCAAAGGAGACCAAAGGACAAATAACAAAGGCACTCAGAGACAAGGCAAACAACAAAAACCAATAGAAATAGAAACAAGACAGACACAACAAAAACTCCTAATTAACCTATGTATATGGTAGGTGACTCCTACCTCAAAACTGCTTCAGGACGATCATGTGAAGCCATTAATGAGTTGAGAAAAATAGGCACCTGTACGAAAAAGAGACGTGCACAAATGAGGCACCTACTGACTCAGTAGACATTTTAGGATGATGAGAAAAATGAAATATACGAAATGTGAGGACTCCTTGAATAGTGCACCGAACAACCATTTCTCATCATAAATTTTTGAGTCCTTTTGAATCACATTGATATTGCCCTGTGTGCTGTTGATCATATCTTCTGACATCATGTCAATCATACCAACCTTCTCTATTTGAAGATCTTCTTGATAGCTTGAATCAAATAAAATTGAATCATGAACCGAGCATCCTTCATGTGAACCAATAAGTGAAGAAATTTTGATATTTTGCAACTGATCTTTATTTTGAATAATGTTCTCCTTTATCATCGAATCATCACCTGCAAAAGAAAATTCCTCCTTCTTCACCATTACTAACTTAGGATATGTTTTATCGAAGGATTGCAGACAATGAAGAGAAAGTGATGAATATGCATCACATAATTTATCATCTTGAAAAGCCTCTTCCATAGTTGATGAAGAAGAAATAATATTTTCCTCTCTTGGAAGTAATGAAGGAGAAGTTAAAATATGTAGCTCTTCATCAATCCTGGTATCCTTATGATCTTCTTGCATATTTGGAGTGGGAGTACTCAACGCTTCATCTTGAGTAGTACCTTTGGTTCCAGTAGTTGAGGATTCTTCTTGAACAGACGATAAAGGAAAAAGAATGAAATCTTCTATACAAAGAAAATCATCTTTACGAGTCTTGAGACATTGATTTGTGATGGAAACTTCATGAGAAAGATCTTGTGGTACTATTTCATCATCATTCTCCTCTTGCTCAGGTCACATGCATGTCAGGAAAACATTTTGCAACTTATGTTCATGATCTTTGTTCACACTTTGGTCAAAAATTTCTTCTACACTCCCTTGAACATTAACCATGTCAGAGAAATCTTTCTTAGAGGTTGTAGTTGTGGAACTAGAGAAAGTTGTCATAAGAGGAGTGACATTCTTCAAAGAAATTAAGAACATGTCATTGTCTAGACAGATTTCTTCTTCATCATTGCATATTTCCATACAACCTTCTTCTTCTATCTCTATCACTTCTTTTTCTTCTTGCTTTAGTGGAGATGTCTTATTAGGAGGAAATGTAATAACTTCTTCTTCTCTAGTACGTGCATGTTCTGATGAGCCTCTTTCAAGACTTTGATTAGGAGATATTTCATTCAATACCGGTTCATTTGTAGAAAAAATCCTTACCTCTTCATTGTTGTCCTCATCATGCAAATGATATATCTTAGTATAGTTTCTTTTATCTTCTGGTGCATGAATCTCTTCTGATAGGGAGTTATGATCACGAGCAAGAAAATGAGTCTCCTTCCCATCTTTTTCTTCAATCTTTTGCAAAATTTGAAACAAGTAAGGATGAACCTGGTTAGACACAAATCACATGCCACCATAGAAACTCTTCAAGAACTCCACTTGTTTGGGTTCATCAAGAACTTGATTTTGTTGAGAAGAGGGTGTAGAAAAAAGATAATCTTCATCATCAATGTTATTGTCTAATTCAGGAAATTGCAAGTTATGCATTTGGGTTCTTTGATACCAAACCATCTTTCAAGATTCTTCTTTCAGATAGAGTCACCAACTTCTTTTCTAGGGAGATACTTGTATATTCTTGAGGACTCAAAAGGCACCAATGCTTCAGCTCATTCCCCAGTGGAGTCACCAAAAAATTGTTGGTAAACAGATTTGTCATCGTGAAATAACCTTTGAAAATGACTCGTTACCCTTAGAGCGGTGACTAAATTGTCCCAACAGCTAGAGAAGCTGCTATTGAATTATCATCTTTCCTCTGCGTTTGAGAGGGCTAGCTCCCTTGTATGATGGGATTTTTGTGGTTTTTGTGTACTTTTAACCTGAAAGTACAAAAAGGAGAAAAAGAAAAATTACATACGAATATCATCTGAGATTTTACAACGGATATGACAAATTACAAAGGGGTTTCAACACAAAATATGTTTTGATGTGTAATGATAATGAAAGAAAGATAACAAACCTCAACATATGAAAAGATATATGATCTCAACATGTTCAAACCAAGATACTAAGATATGAATATTATTCATTACATCAATCACATAAAATACCAATGGTTTGCACAATCACATAGAAGGATTACTGATTTAACATACAAGAAATCAGCAATGATAACATATGAATACATTTAGAACATACGAACCAAAAGCATTCTTCATTATCTCCTTGAAATTATACAATTCCAAAAACTCTTCTATACATAGTGTTAAGCCAAAAAGTCTTCACACAATCTCTGAGTAGTTCTCCAAGTTTTCCCCCTGCAAAAAGTCTCCTTTTGATTGAATTACAAAGAAGTATATATAGATGAGGCTAGTAACCACTAAAGGTAACTACCTTAACCACTTTTATAACTACTTAGAAAAACTAACTCTTTAAGTACACCAACTTGGAATAACTAACTTTCTTTTCAGAAAGATAGTTACTTAGAGTAACTACCCAATTTTGGAACTTAAGAAATAACTAGAAACTAAGCTCATTTTCTAACTTTTAGTTACAACATGTGACATAAGTCACTTTTACAAAAAAGTTAATATGAAACTTGCAACTTTCGAGTGGTGAACTTTGCTAAGTTAAACTTTCCATCTCTGGTTTCTCCATTTCGGTGGTCATCTCTTCATATCTTTCCAAGTGCTGGAAATGTGGTAGACACATGATGAAATTTGTCATACTAAATTTGCATAAGAATTGCCATGAAGGATCATATATGTGTTGGTGGGAATTGATCAAAATTGGTAGTTTTGCATCCACTAGAATACCTTTAACTATTTCAACAAGACAACTACACCCAATGCTTGAAGATGTGGAGAGATACATCTAACAATCCTTTGAAACAATAACAACACTGCTTACAATCACACTTAAATCCCATTCCCATGCATACCAATTCTCATTTAAACAACAACTCAAGACATATTATTCATTTTGTCATGACATCTCACTATTTGGTTTAATAGTTTGTATTTGACACGCCACATTGTGCATTATCTTTACAAGTTTATGGTGGTCTAGCTCCCAACCTTGATTGCAAACATCGTAGTTATTCCACCTGGTGTTATTTACCCTGAATGGATCCATGGTTGGCACCTTCATTACATCTGAATCAACAAGGTACTCTAAGTACTGCAATATCCTTAGAGATGACGATGCAGAAGAAATGAGTTTAGCTTGTATATGACATAAGACCTGAAAATGCTAACTGAATTACAAACTACTTTTTGAATGCTCACAAATGATTATAGCTTGTAAGTGTATTCTTTTTGAAGGCAACATCTCCACCAAGCTTTTGTTTTGAAGCTTTATAAATGTCCACAAATCATCAGTTGTTTGTTTTTCATATATTCATTAATCAATGAGGTCATGATTTCCTTGAAGCAACTTGTCAATCATCTGTGTATGTCCAATTACAACAATTTTGTGACTATAATATCCCACTTAACAACCTATTTCCTCAATGGTGATTCATAAGAGATTCCTTTGATTGTAGTTTGTCAAAATATTCATAAGGGCACTCACCATATTGGATTTAAATTCAAAATTGATCATGGTTTCATGAACATCCTTTCGATGGAAGGCAATGCACCAATTTGCTAAGGCATACCATGTTCTCGTGCATAAAAATTCTGGACACTTTGGGAACCACATCACACTTACTCATAAAACTCAAAACTTTGACTCTAATCTCCTTTACTCGTTTAGCAAATGTAAGATTTCCTTCTCATGGGGAGGTTAAATCAAACACCGTCATAAGAATATGATGAAAAAAGCTTAATGTACAACATTTGTTTGATATCATAAACACTCAACGTTGAGATCAAGAGAACCTCCTAAATGTTACACTTGAACTGTCACTCTCTTTTTCATAAACTTGAAGCACTTGTTTTATCTCTGAGAATATTGAATCCTTTGTGCTGATGTCCACAGTGGTTTTTGTATAATCTTCACATTGGCGGACATTTGAAATATAGCATCTCAGGGATCTTCTCTTAATTTGTAGTACATCTAAATCCTTTTAGTTGTGGGATGATGGTCTTTACCTGTGAACTGCACTTTCTTGAAGTTTTTAAACCTTTTCCAACAAGTCAATTTTATGTGTATCCTGTAATCATTGCACTCCTTTAGAAAACATCTCTTTTAGGCATTTGTTCAAACGGTTTGCATGTTTTCTGTGTGTGGTTCTACATTTTGCATGCAACATTCACCATCTATAATATCTGACAAAATTTCCTTCTTTCATCGCTGTCCATTGATGTTCTAAAGTTCCCATTTTAGTATGGGCTAGGAGGATGCAGGCAAAGGTTGTGGAACATGACTTTACTCCTGTCGATTGCATTCCACCAACTAACATCCTACGAGGCATTTTATCAGTTAATATATGTTCTTTATGCATGCTTCTACAATTTTGCATACCTGTCTACCATAATAATTGTAAATGTACCATATTTGACAGAAATTCCATCCCGTTATTCTTTGATGGATGTGCAAACGGTTTCAGTGCTCCCAATTTGGTGTAGATTGGGAGGAGGTTTGCAAGGGTTATGGAATTTGGAATTACACCTACCACTTGCATTTTCTTGAACATTTCTAAAACTTTTTCAACAAATCCATTTTGTGAAGACTCTGATATTGTAGCATTCCATGAGATGACATCTTCTTGAGGGATTTTGTAAAATATTTTAGATGCTTTTCCACTACAATGATTGCAGTTTATGAGACTCCATTTCTTAGAGGCATTCTGCCATAGTTCACATTCCTTGTGTTGTCGAAGGGTCCAATATGGACATAAGTTGGGAAGATGCTCACGAAGGTTGTGGAGTTTGCTGCTATGTCTTCCAGATGCATTCATAATAGATTCTTTTCTATGTATTCTCTGTGGCCATTGTATTCGATGTGATAATACTTCTTTGAGGCAATCTACTAAGCTGATCACGTGCCTTGCATATGCACACAACAAAGTGCCTGTCATGACGTCTTCTATATGCTTCAATGGATGATCACATGTCATTCCAAATCTTTTGTCTAAGAGGAAGCCAGAGAAGATTAGTGTGAGTAGCTTTTACAATAGCCAATTGCAATTCCCTATGGTGGCTTTGACAAAACTATCTTGTGCATGTATAGTAGTCATTGTATTCCATGAGATGACATCTCTTTGAGGCATGCTGCGAAACAGTTCAATGCGCCTTTGTTCAAAAGATACTAAAGTTTTTATTCAACAAAATGATTTTCCACATATTTTGTGAGGGTGGCGGCTAGGGCAGTTCACATAACTTATTTGTGCTTCAACATTTTGCATTCATACATTTCTGCTAGAGCTCATGCAACTAAAATATCTAATAAAAACCTATCCATTTTGGCACAGGATGGAGTATGTTGGTTGAGGTCGTGGACTTTGATTTTATATCTGCAAATTGCATCTGCATGAAAGTTTGTAAAAACTTTTCGTCGAATCTATTTGTTGTATATCTTACAACCAGGGTAGTTCATGAAACCACATTACTTTGAGGCATATTGTAAAACCATTCAGATGCCTTGTTTACTCTTCAACCATTTCATATACATGCCTTCCAAATTATTTTGAATTGTAACATTGGAAGATATTCACTTTCGACTATGCTTTGTTGGATGTCCATGCATTGCTCGAAAGATGTAATCGTTGCAATCTATGAGAAGTTCATGTACTTGGTCTACACTAAGGCATCCCTCATACAAGTCTAACATGGCATTCAAAACTATAAAATGTGACAAACATTCCTGCCATTGTGTTTTGATGGATGTCGATACACTTGTTTAAAGGCTCTTAATGGAGTAGAGGTGAAGAGAGTGCTGGTAAAGCTTGTAGAATTATGAATCAAGAACTATTTGTTTTCTTTGAAAATAGTTTCTTGAGTAGTTATAAAAACTACTTTCTCATGAACTACTTCATCGGGATTTCAAACTACTTTCGAAAACTTTCTATTTTCACTGATGGTGAATAGTAGCTATTAGCATTGTTAGTTTGGCTTGTCTCCTATGGGCACTTTAGGTGACTTTTAAAACTTAAAAAAAGATTTCAAAAGAAAACAATTTTACCAATAATAGAAGTGTGAGTTTCCTTTGTCGGTGATTTAGAACATTTTCAAAAGTTGAATAAAGAGCTGATTCAAGTTCTAAAGCCAAGTTGTATACTCGTAGCCCAATAGATAACCTTTCGAAAGGCTTCATCCAAAACTTAGAAAGTTTTTAAGACCTTAGAGAAGACCGATGAAGACTTTTGAAATCAAGCTCAATGCTGGCCGAAGGCACTTTTGAAAGTGCTTATATTCTCCGATGATAGAAGTGACTTTACCTCCGTCGGTGATTTAAAGGCCTTTCAAAACTTTATCGTTGATTGATAACACTTTAAAACTGACTTCCACGTCTGAAAATAGAAGAGTTTATTTTTCTGGGTGATAACTTCACATGTGCAAATTTAAAACTTTTAAGACCAATTGCATTGCCGATGTGACTTTAGAAAAGTTCATAAAAATTTCCTGATTGGTCTCCAAGCATGAAAATGGTGAAATATGCATAACTTTTGATTGGGATAGTATTTTATCATGAAAACTTGCTACATTGTTTGAAATGTTGACATAAAATCCCTGGTCAGACGATTTTGTTCCAATGTACATAGAACTCCTGATTTAATTGTTTTCGCAAACTGCCCACAAAAAATGAGAAGCTTAAAATCTACTCAATCATGAGGTGTTCTGGCCTAGAGATTAGTCATACTTGGGTGAAATGTAGTTGCAAAAACAGCCATAACAAGAAATTTTCTATATCTCTCACAAATCATCTTGTTTAATAATTTTCGTAAAATTCATCAATCTATGCAACCCCTCAAGAAGTTGTAATTGAAACAATGATGAGTATCTTCTTATAATTTGACATAATCACTGCAAATAAGTATGGCTACTTTGAACATTGCAAGGGATATGGAATTGAGAGATGTGATGATGTAAACAATGTGACACCAAAGCTTAGTGACCACATGTTCAGGGTGATGAGTTCAACTTAGTGATGCATATTAATTTGGCTCAGAAAGTTTAAAATTTGGCAAGTTGAAAATGAGGCCAACAAATTCTAACACCCTCGTGGTAGCCCGATGATCCTTGTGAGCACTAAACTAATCTACTCCTACTAATTTCTTGCACTTCCTCTTTTAAAAATGATTTATTTCTAACATTGACTAACATTCTCTTTTTCTTTCCCTTCTTTGTAGGAACTACTAGTGACTAGAGGAACTTCATCAAAAATGCTTCCCTGGACATTTTGCTTCCTACTAGAGGACATACTAGGGAGGCTCTTTTGATTGATTTTGGGTAGGCTACCCTTGCATGTAGTCACACTAACATTCTTTCTCTAACTTTTCATATTTTCTAGGACTAGGATTGCTACATTGGAGGATGAGAATTCCTTGCTTCAAGAGATGGCCAACCTTGAAGTCTAGAGATGGACTTAAGCTTCACGGGTCCATATAGTAGGACCATCACACTCATGAATGCATAGCCATGTTCCTAGTCCAGGTCACACTCACATGATACTTAGACCTTCAGATGTTGCAGATAGTAAAAGGAGACCTCAAAGAAGGATCCCTAAAGGTTCCATTAGTTAGAGATGTCCTTGAGATACCTTCTTTATTGCAAAGTTTTTTTATAGTTTCCCCCTTGCATGGGGAGATTTTCACACTTGTGTGCACACTTTTTACTCTTTTTGGGCTCCCTTGATGGAGCAAATTATACTCAAACAACTTAGCACTTTATGACATCAAACTTAGACTATCTTTATCTATATGCCCTCTCAATTGATATATTCTACTTTACTTTCCCTCTTGGTGCACATGGTTGGATAGAGTTTTTATTTATGATGCTTATGTGTGTGCACACCTATGATGATTACATATGAAATGATGATGTTGTTGTTTTGTTATCCTTTTTGTTTATAATGTATGCAATATGTATGGATGCATTTGATACACATGGGAATTCAAATTACTATGCTCATTTTAATACTATGATAGATGCCATGATATAATGGCATGATTTATTTATTTTATTTTTGAAATGTATGCAAATGGAATGAACACTATGATTACTCTTTAGTAAGATTTTTGACCTAGGGGATTGTGAGTTGACATAGCATAGGGTGACCTACTAAATTGTTTGAAATAGGATTTAAGGGGAGTCAAGTGGGAATGGGAAGGATATGGAACATATTTTAAACTTAGCTTTGCATAAGGATAAACACTAATCAATATCTAGACCAAGCACTTTGACTAGTTTTCAACTTGGTCAAGCAACACCTTTTATTGGTATTGTCTAGACTTAAATCAAAAGATGGATGACAAGTTAGACCAGGGTAAAGGAAAGACTCCAAAGAAAGGGTGTCCTTAGAAGACCACTAAACTCATGACTTTGCCCAACTAATGTGTGTGTGTTTTTTGTACCTCTTTTTTTTATTTTCTCTGATGGATGTGTCCCTCATAGCTTCAAGCTTAGATTTATCTCCATCTTAGAGTATGGATATCAACAATTCCTGTTTTCCTTTTCTCTTCTTTATTTTCTTTCTTTTTTTAGTAATTGTTTTGGTCTTTTTTTTTTACCTTTTTTTGTGATTTTTCCAATTTTTGACTTTTTTAAAATTTTTTTTTGATTGCTTTGCAAAGTTTTGATCCCCTTGATGTTTTTGGACTTGCTAGCATGTTGGTTAAGATCAAGATTAGTATAGAGCTAAAATCTTGACTTTATTTTAACTTGTTGGGAATGTAAAGGGGAATGGATAATGGTGTTTTTAGGAATTTCTAAGGCTTAATAAGACCAATATGTACTTGACAACCTTAAGACTCCTTGCTAGAACAAAAATCAAATATGAGCATGTCATGAATGAATGCATGATGAATAGAATGTAAATGCATGTTTTTAGATTTCCATGTTTTGTACTTTTTTTGTTTTTGAACATTTTGATTTTTTTGACTTTATATTTTTATGTTTTTTATGAGATTTTTAAATTTATGGTATTTCTTCAAGTGAAAGGCATTAATAGTTTCACTAAAGTATTCACCTTCCATTGTGCTTAAAGGGTCAGTGTCATTTCTAACATATTCCTTGATTACATAATGACATTTCTAGTCTTCTTGGAATTTCCTTTTGTTCTTACATCTTTTGTTTTTCATGCTTCCTTTTTTGACTAATAATTCTCTTATTCTAAATGGTATAATAGGTTATGATTGGTCTGCAAGGATGCTTGTGCTTGCTTTTGAAGGGTGAGTTGTTATGAGATGAGCTAGGTATTGATATTCATGTTGATGGGATGGAGTGTAATACAAGGTTCCATTACTTGATAATAAATCAATAAGAAGGCCAAATTCATCTTGTATATAAATCGTGACCTCAACTTTTTCTTGAACACTCTATAGGAATTGAAATAATTCAAAGGGAGTTTAGGGATCCTTTTGTGCTTCTAGTGGAATGAAACTTAAACTTGATTTTCCATTAGGCTCCAGTCTTAGATCCATGGAATATCTTATGTATGTTCTGGTAACTTAAGAATGGTTTCTTGTTATTCTCTAATAATTATTCACACCTTCTTTTCCTTTCTAAACCTTCCTTCACTTACCTCATCTTCGTCAGGTAATCTTTTGACCACTTTTATTTGGACTTTAGGTGGTTTCCAAGCATTATTTTATTACACTGAGGTAGTAGGTGAAAGTTGGTTTTGATCGTTATGGGATCTATAAGCTTTGGATGAATCTTTTGGATCATTTGTGGATTCATTATAGATAGAATTGGCATTGAGATGATTGTCAGAGTCCACTTGCATTGGCAATGTTAGAGGAGTGTATGATTCACTAGGAGTGTGAGTATTGTGTAAGAATCTTCTGGTGTTAGTGGAATGTAAGATTCACTCAACATAGTTCCCCTAGGTGGCATTAATGGAGTGTACCCTTTTGACATGTCTTCATCTACATTAGTGAAGACATTAGGTTTGATCCCTACTAGGTTGATTATCTTTAACTTGATTAAGTGAGGAGCTTCACTTATTTTATTTGGTTGTTTTGGTTGAATTATTCTTTGCTCCTTTTTCTTCTATCAATGTATAGGGGGAATTGTAAGGGACTATCTCACCCAACTAGTACCATGATTTTTGTTGTCATTTCTTTTGAAGCTATCAAATTCTATTGTGATGGTTCCCCTTTTCCAATTGTTTTGATTACCACATTTGTTGTTGCTTTAATTTTTCATCTTTCTTTTTCAAATGTAAGACCTATGAAGCTAGTTTTGGTATCACAATTTTGTTAGTGGACAGTTCATATAATCAATTGGGATACTGATCTTCTTCTTTGTTGCGTTAGTTTTTATCATTTTAATGGTTCAGGGTCTCCCTTCACAACATAAAGTTTCTAAAGATGTAAAAATCAAACTTCTTGGAATAGTGTAAAAGGAACTACCTTCATCCTATGAATCTATTGCCTTCCTAGAAGTAGATTGTAACATGTTTTTTTGTTGATAAAATAAAACACAATCAGAATCATCTTTGGTCCGAGAGAGGCTGGAAGAGTTATCTTCCCTATGGTGGCCACTTTTAAGTTGTCATATACTCACAAAGTGTATCAACAAACTGTAATGTTAGTATGTTTCTATCATCCTTTCAAAAAGGAAAAATTGAACAATGTTAACAATTGTTGAACCATCATCAATCAATGTTCTCTTTATACACATATCATAAATCCAAACTTACAAATATAAGGTTAGATCCCCCTTTTTAGTCAATTTGGACTCATTTAGCATTTTCTTGAGATTGAAAAAGAAATCAAGGTCTTTTATCTTAATGTTTGGAGGGTCCAGGTCTAAGTCTACTTTGGTTTATTTATTCATTAGAAGGTGAAGGGATTTTATCAAGATATTTCAAGCTGATAGGTTCTAAAAGAGCTATGAAATGTGAAAGCAAGTTTCTAAGAAGATATATAAATGAGATCTTCACATAGGTTTTCTTGAGATCCTCAATGAGGTCATATAGGCCAATTGGTGGTGGTGTGGGATCTATTGTTGATATGGCATTTCCATGATACTCAACTTATTACACCATATCAGGTTCTATTTCTATTTGTTCATGAATAATTTTTACCACACCCAATATCTTCATCTCTCTTTTATGATGTGATTGATTACATGTAGTTGGTGCACCCATGTTTGACACATTGATCTATGTTGAATTTGACACATTCTATGCATTCAACTCATTATTCTAATGTGTGGGAAAGGGATCTTGAAAATTCTTCATATTCATGTTTTGTGGAGCAATAGGTGCTTGTCAAGGATTGTGATTGTTTATAGGTGAAACCTTTTGTGGGTTGAGGAACATCTTTATCAATAAGAATTATTGGTCCTTAGGAAATCTTGTGATAAACCTATTATACTCCTAACATGAATCGGTGATATGTCTCCTTACCTTGTGAAATGAATAGATTTGGTTTAGGTCAAACAACTAGTGATAAGGCTCATATCTATTATCATTTCTATTTCCCTATTGTTGATTATTCCTTTAAGGATAATTATTATTCTAGGATAATCTACAACATTAACACTATGAGGGTAGTGGTCTCTTCCATTGTGTTCATCTTTGTTTCCCTTATACAAGGTAATTTATGTTCTTCCTCCCTTGTATCCCTATTAAGGGCATGCAAAAATAGGTCAGAAAGTTCCTTGTGGTCCATGTTTGGTGCACTTTTCAAAAAATAGAGGACTTGCCTCCATGATGTTTAAAAGTGTGCTACAAACTTGTTGGTGTCTTGTTTCATGCTTAAGAATTCCCTAATTCCTATTATTATGAGTTTGTTCATGTCAAACACTACCATAAATTCACCAATGAGCTACCTAAAGGAATGTATGGATGCCTCATGAAGGTAGTAGTACTAGTCAAGAGCAATTCCTTCAAGCATATTTAGGAATATTCTTGTTACAACTCCATCCCAAGGGAAGAGTTATTTCACTACTATGGTGTACACCTTAATGTGAGAATTAAGGCTGCCCTTTCCTTTTAATTTTGGTAAGTCTGGGAGAGGATGTGGAAGCAACACATTATGAATGGTGCAATCTAATGTCTTTTTAAAATACTCAAGCTATGTCCATGTAAACTAGTTTTAAGAAGTTGTATTTGTTCCAACGAACATAAGTCATGTAGGCACAAAATTCTAGTTTTGAAGGTTCCGTTGATATTCAAGTATGACCAACTATGTTTTTAAGTGTGCATTTGAAATGTAGGTGGCATCATGTAGTTCTGTGTTTTGTGGATACCACTTGGTTGCATGTTATGGGCCTAGTTTAAAGGAGGCATAATTGCCTCATTTCTTGAGTTGTGAGAATAAAAGTTTAGATAGGGGGTTTGGTTGTCCCCTGGCTTGGTTTATACCTATTAGTGAACTTGAGTGTCTTTGTGCTCTAGGTCTTTCTGGTTGGGTCTTCTCAACACCTCCTACTTCTAACATTCTAATCCGTTGGACTAGAGTGTCTATGAGGTTTGTAGGCATGGCTGCCTCAGTTCTTTGATTTTAATTGCCTTGCAACAGATTGTTTTGAGTTTGGGCTTAAGTCCAAGAATGTTTTCTATCGACACTTTATGTAAATCGTAGATATTTTTGTTTTATAGTCCACATGAAGGCAAGTCTCATGCCTTTTACAAGTTCTTTTAGAGATGACATACTTCATTGTCCAACTAATTGGCCATTTCTCTATAAGTTTGTATGGGATGGTCATGTTGGTGTATTTCTAATCAAATTTAATATGGTTGGTTTTGGCAAGGATAGTTTGGTCAAATCGTTGTGTCTTCAATGATCCCATAATTTACTGTGTCCCACTTTTTGGCCAAAGTAGGACATTAAAATCAGCATTTTTAACCAAATCTTCACTTTTTCACACCTATAGCAACTAAACCGTTAAGAATTTGAAGATGATATGAACTAGTAATTTCAGAGATTTTGTGTGCAAATTCTAAATGTATTTTTAAAAAAGTTTTAAGAAATAATTTATAAATTTTTTTATGTAACTTTTAATAACTTATTTTTTTAGTTAACATCATTTTTTAAAAGTGACGTTTATACCATACATCATAACTTTTTTTATAGAAATGATCAAATTATAAAATTTTAAACATAGATTTGTAACACCAATATCTAGTGCGTAGATATTTTTTCATAGTTTTTTGTTACATATATTATTTTTCATTAATTTTTGAAGTGAGATTTATTACGTCGAGAGGCGAAGCCTAGAGGCATTATACAACCACAACACGATTGGAAATTTTATTCTGCCAATTTAAATTGACTTTTAGTGGGCTGTCAAATGGATTAACCTTAGATGTACTAGCATCAGTCACTTTAGAAAGAAAGATGAATTTATTTAAGCAGCACAAACAAATTTAAATGAATAGCACCACCAACGTTTGTATGATTAGAATTTCCCTATGAGAAAGATGTAATTAATGCCTAACTGACAGGGATTACAATATAGGGAAAATACTTTAATCCATAGATTTTCAAAGAATGTTGCATGTGTTTAAAACTATCAACAGTCCATTTGTTCCCTACTCTGTTTTTATGCTTTTAATGTCCATACTAGCATCTTTCTTTGTAAATTCTTCAAGTTTGGAGGTCTTTCCTCCACAAAAGCTATTGATAAGAGGAGGAAGGGTATCAAAAAAAGAGAGTCAACTCCTTTATTGAAAATTTAATTCACACATATGCATTGTCAAAATAAAATTAGTTGGAAATATAATGTTAGGAGATATGACATGCACACATGCGCAATTTCTTTCTGGAAAACATCTTGCTTTTGTAGCTAGCTAATAGAATTATCAGTGTCTGCATTTATGAGTCTTGATCTACATATTTGGGACTTGAAATCTACAAACATGTTCTGGTCAAGCTTACCTAGGAGGGGAAACATGTCAGTAAAGAATGAAAATAAATGGTTAAGGTTGTTCTTAGTGCAATAATGAAAGTTTTTTTTCAATAATCTGTCAAAAAGTTTCATTTGCAGAAGACTTTATTTATTTCTTATGCATTAAGTATATAGATTGGAATAAGTAATTAATAAAAGCAATGTTCTATTTATGCGTTTGTAGATGGTTTTGGTTATAAGGCCACACATGCAAAGGGAATTATTTGGAGAATCACATGACAGGCGAAGGATTTCTCCATCATCTCCTCAAGCAAATGTGGGAAATGATTGACTATTTTTCTGGTCAACCATGAAGTTTGTTGACATTATATAAAACTTTGTAGATAAATCTAAACCCCAATAAATATCACAAGAAAAAAGAAATTGAATCTAAACATGTAAATGATAGATTACGAGATATTTGTAAACAATAATAACTATCATAAAGCTTACAGAATGAAAATCCTACATGGTATGTCTTACAAATCTTACAGTGGATTGTTTTTTTATAATTGAAGAGCCAGATTAGTGATGTAATTTCATTTACAGTTATAATTTATTTATCTTGTGTAAATAAGATGTTTGTATAAGTAACAATGAAATAACATTTTATTTGTAGTTACAATTTAGTTTTAAATATAAGTAGGTTATTTGTATGAATAAATTGAATATTAAAAAATATTAGAATGAAATTTACATAAATTATTTTTAAAAAATTGTATTTTAAATTTAATAATTAATTATTTAAAAGAAAAATAAAATTTTCTTACTATTAATTTAAGTTAATTACATAAGAAATATTTGCACAAGTATAAATTAAATAATTAATAAATAGGGACATTGACATCAATTATCAAAATTAAAAACTGAATTAAATAATTGATAAATAGGGACATTGACATCAATATCAAAATTAAAAATTGAATTAAATAATTGATAAATATGGACATTGACATCAATTATCAAAGTAATAAAATGTGGAAAGTAAATGTGATAAATGATACTATTTAGCCTTATGATTTGGTACAATACATAATTTTAATTTTTGATTCACTTCATTCATTGTTATCTAGTAGGTACATTGTTATCAACTCTACTATTTGGATTAGAAATATTTAAAAATATCTATGAAGGGTTATCAAATCATTAGAGTTCATGTTCTCCTATGTCAAACCCTCGTCCTAAGTTGTCCCCTAGAAAGCTGAATTTTCCTTATTTATCATTTATAAATAATCTTTCAATATTTTCTCAAACTTGATAACTTATTCAAAAGAGGATAATTTTTTTCAAATGTTAGTTCAATTTAATTTTATGTTGTTTTTTTTAAAATTATAAATATTCACATAATTAATACAAATTAATAACAAATAGATTATACAAATTTCATGTATTATTATAGAAATTTAATTTTTATGTTGATCTTTTTAAAGTATAAATATTGACATAACTAATAGAGATTAATAAAAAAAGATTAAACATATAATATGTGGTGATTTTAAATTATTAAAATAATATTGATAAATATATTTGTTAGCAAAATAATAAAGTTTTTGAAATTATAGCTCAAAAATAAAGTGACAAATTGAATATAGAATATTTTATTAGGTTAACAATAGATATAAATAAAAAATTATTACAAAATAAAATAATATAAATATATTATAATAATTAAACATAAATATTAAAAAATAATTTTAAAAAATAATGTAAAATGTAATGCCTCTCAATTTTGGTTTGAGATAGATATTGGTTTTCTATGGTTTTAGATAGTTTTGATACAGTTAGTAGTTTTATATTGCACTTTGACAGTTGGGATATTTGAGATGTTAGACTTATGTTTGATTCTTATCATGATCATGATGACATTATGGATATTTCAGCTCATGATGTGTTTCAACATGTTTAGTTGATGGCTAGATGGATTATGCATATTGATATAATCTTGATTACATTAGTTCAATGTATCTAACTTCTAGTTAGGGATGCATATGTTATTTTCATGATCTCAGAGAAGGGATAGTGTAGTATTGCTCACTTTGGGAACCCTACTATGCTGCAAATCCCTAACTCTATGTATGTGTTATGTAAGTACATATATATATATATATTTGTATATATATATATATATATATTTGTATGCAACATATTGTTTTGTTACAAGTTGTAGGTACCGGGCCTCAACTCCACCTGACTTAGCAGGTCTAAACGGACCCTTGCACCAATGGAGAACGTTCATGGAGATAACATGAGGTTTATTCCCTAGGTCAGTTCAATCTTCAGTTTGTTGGTCGTCATGTGGTTTGTAGGTTTATTGTCAAGCTCTTGTTTAGTCAGCCTATGTGTATTCTAGTATGCATAAATGATCAATATTATTATTATAATGTTATTATTGTCAAATATTATAATATTTTTGGTTAGTCATAAAATTGGGATACTTTAAGTGGAATACTATTTAAGTAAATTTTAATGTAGAATTAATTAACTATTCTAATGTTTGTAAAAACTTATATGTGGGTCAAAAGCTTTATTTTAACTCATTAATATATATAGTTATGTATAGAATCATTTTGGGGAATAATTAAAGGTGGTTAGTTGTCATTTATGATTCCAGAGTGGGGAATCTCTAATTTTAGAAAAAATTTAAAATTCTTCTGGTGGAGAGGATTCTCGGGAACGGATTTGGTGTTAGTGGGCATTTATGACTGGGGGCTATTTTGTTTTGGGGGGGGACAGAGAATTGAAAAAAAAAGAAATCGTTACGGAAAAAAGAAAAAGGAGGAAGAACTGGAGGTAGCTAAAGAAATGGAAGTTTTGAGTCGAATTCCTGGGTATGTCATTGAGATGGCTATATCTACATATGTAAACTTGTTCCCTTTTAAATTTTTTTTTTTTTTTTGTTGTTTGGGGTTGAGGTACTGAATGCTTGAGCTAGTTGTGACTTTGTTTCTTCCAGTTTGAATTCTGCTGTAAGTGATTTTGATTTGATTTCTCCTGTAGGTTTTCAAATTCCTCTTGTAGTTATAAAATCTGATCTCATTGATTTCTCTTGTACTCTCTACAAAATTTCTATCTTATTACTATCTCTGTAAAATTTGAAATTCTTTAGTTGCACTTTTTTTTAGATACCCACCATAGTTTAAAGGGGTAACATGTTCTCATAATGATCAAGCATAGGTGCATTGCTATGCTATCATCATCTTTCAAACCTTCATGTCTGCAAGAAATTGTATAATGCAAAGAAGCATACTATAGTTAAAGCATATCAAGGCATCCTTGCAAAATCATTTCATGCATTCCTTTGAGGCATATCTTCATTTATTCCTAAAGATTGCAATCCTTGAAGTAACCTATCAAGCACCTGTGAAGGTCTCTGCTTATGCATATAGAATATTGTGGCACTTCCAACCAATAACATCTATTTTTTTAACCACTCTATTGTCATACTTGTTAAGTTGCCTAGAGATATCATAAGGAAACTTTTCATCCATTTCTTTTAGTGAAATCAAACTTGTTACTAGGCCGATCATACAAATCGCTCTAGCCCATCGATTGGCAAATTTTATTCAAATAAACACATATTAGATTTAACTCTAGCTAGAGACAACGATTTCTATTTAACCCTTATCAGTTCGCTGGACCCACCCAATGTTATACACACTATTGCAACCTGCAACTCCAACCAACTAAATCAATTGAAATTTACTTCGAGCTTCCTAGACATTGCCTCAGGCTTACGTTGATTCACCAGTTGTAGCATCTTTTAGAACCATTGCCTCTAAGCCTTGAGACACTGCCGTACGGCCTTAGGTAGTATCATAAATAAGTTTAAATATTTTGGCAACCCAATGAGCCAGGATTGGATTTTTTTTTTCCATCTTGACCTTGAACGATTTCGTAAACCTGATAATCTTGATCTCTTACCTAAGAAAGAGCATATCGACATTGATCACCAGTATGCTCATCTTTAGCACTATCATGGCCTCCAATGAACCCTTGAGGAAGCACTTTCACCTGTCCCATTTTGCTTCCTGTTTTAACCCTTAAGAACTACCAAATAACAACTGAAAATGGCCTCTTTTCTTAGAAAATTTCTATTTAAATAGATTTTGGAGCCGTGGCCTTAAGGTTTATTTCCATTTTTATTATAAGAGATGAATCAATTTTTTTTATCAGCTAATCTTTCCTTATCATTAATTTTAGATAGTGACATATTCTCAGGGCTTACCTAAATGATTCAATGAGAATTACTTATGCTTATTAGTATATATATTAATAGGAATGTTCAATTATAATATTTGTAGGTGTTGGTAATAGTAGATCTCCATATCTACATTGTTTAAATAAAGTATTAGTTATTTAAATATAATTAATAGAGTAATTAATAGTCTCTACATGTGGCTCTTTGTAAACTAAAGTAATTCCCTAATGTTTTCTTTCACTATAGTCAGAGTAGTAGATGTATAGTTTGGAATGGATGCTGATCTTGTTTGAATAAAGTAAATTAATGAGTAGTTCTATATTAGTAATTAAGGGATAATTCCTTTAGGAAACTTATGGTAATAGTGTAGTATGACTTAACATAAATGTTATTTATGGAATTTTATAAGAGATTAACTAGTTGTTGTTCTACTCAGTGTATAAAGTGATCATTTGTTAGTGTGTAATCTTAGACATTGATTAAATTAGTTGCATATTGGAATATGAGATAGAAATCTTTAGCTTAGTTAAATTAAGTTCTTGCATTATGTTGTTGATGAATTTAATTTTGTTAGTTAGTTTGTTAGGGTAAAAACATCATTACATTGCAAGTGGTTATGTTAATGACAAACCTTATAACGTTTCATTAAACCTTATAGTGCTTTTTGGTTTAACTTGTTCAATGGCATAATATTGAGTTAAGTTTAAATATGGTCTTGCGTGAAATTTCATTGTCGGTTAATGGCGTTAAGTAGTAATGATGTAATTGGTTTATTCTTTAGTTCTGAGTCATATTGTGCTAATTAAGTGTCTAGTTGTTTAAACCCTTGTTTTCCATATCAGGAAATGGATATATGGTTAGTAGTTTTGTGTGTTAAGAGTTATCTGACTCCAGAGGTTAGGCTTCTTGGGTTCTAGTACAACATTAAGTCATGTTGTTTTAAATGTTTTAATGGATTTGAGATTTTTTTTGGAAGTGGATAGGGGAAAGTTTTATTGTTGCAGTTAAAATTTGATATGGTCCATGTAATGTATTAGATTGTAAAAGATAGATGCCTTGTAGTCCCTTGTCCATGCATGTTTTTGGTTTTGGGATGTTGGTTAGGGGTTGCTAGTTGCCGGTAGGAGAGTGGCTTCTATGGTGGAGCCAGTGCCCAAAGTGTCTACGTGGGTAACCCCATGGAAGTTGTAATCAAGTGATAACTTAATAATTTATTAAGGTGGCTTGGGTAGAAATTCACATAACAAGATAAGTATGATGCCTCACCCATGCCTTGAGTGCTCTTATAGGCTAAGGATGGGATGAGAAGGCCTGGTTGGCAAGGTCGACCTCCTTGTCTTCATGAGAGGATGTGTCGGCTATGCATGTGTCATCTTATGGGGCCGGTGTCTAGAGAGAGGCTGCCAGGGTAACCATAGATGGGGGCTAGTTTCTAGAGAAAGATAGCCTGGGTAACCCATGCTAGGACCATGCGATGACACTCTCCCTATTGTAGTCTAGTTACTTCCTATTATCTTTTGTTGATGCCTTTGAAGTACTATCTTGTCTTGATGAATTGTGTAGTCTTGATGATCTAAGTTGTCTATGT
Source organism: Cunninghamia lanceolata (assembly GCA_027924645.1). Classification (NCBI taxonomy): domain Eukaryota; kingdom Viridiplantae; phylum Streptophyta; class Pinopsida; order Cupressales; family Cupressaceae; genus Cunninghamia; species Cunninghamia lanceolata. The sequence continues at coordinate 2,624,885 of BSBN01000312.1, forward strand.
CAAATTTGTATATGCTTACTTGTAACCTTTGACCTAGTGGAACCTCATTGTTATCTCCTAGCTTGGAGGGGTGGACCTTAGGGTTCCACATGGTTGGGTGGAAGAGCTTAATCCATTGGTTATTCCTGGTTGTCTTGATTCGTGATCACTGGAGTCATGATTCTAGTTCTAGTTTTGTACTTGCATCCTCAAAGTTGTATTGCACCTTCCAAATTGTAAAATCCTATTGTATATTGTAAACTGATGTAATCAGTCATCAAGCTTGTAATCTTGTAATCTTGAAAATGATCTTATGTAATTGTTCATCTTTACAAATGAATGATGTAAATCCTCTTCTGTTGTATTATAATGTATATCACTTGTATTGTTATAATTTTATGTTTATTTGATGCAATTATGTTCCCTAGATGTTTTAGCTGTTCATTTTATTTAATGTTGTTAATAGTGTAATTTTATTTAGTGATTAATGCATTTACTTGCTTCAATTTTTTTTTTTTTTTGTAAATTTTGTGCTTGTTAGTCTAACAGTCTAGGGTTGCATGACGGGGCACCACATTTGGTATCAGATCCAGGTTTAAACATTGGGTACTTTGGTTATAACTGAGCCTATTATGTGACCTAGTGCTTAAACTCTGTAGATTAATTTCATCCCTATTGTTTTCCTTTCTGTGTGTAATAAATCATCTTTTGTTTTTGTAGGTTGATGCCTAGAGGTAGGGGTCGAGGTCTTGGCAGAGGTAGGGGTCGTGGGAGAGGTGGTGGCAGCACACCTCCTCCCAGTTCTCCTCATGAGAGTACCCATGAAGGTGGGGGTCAGAATATGGAAGGTCAGGACCATCTTGAGGGAGCCCAGTTATGACAGTTACTTGAGGAGGCCCTTTCCCATTTAGGCCCTAGGCAAGAGGTTGAGCAGCCTAGAGGGGGTTAGGAGGTAGATCAGCTGGAACCTAGGGAAAGAGAGAGGTCACCTAGGCGGAGAGAGTTGATAGCTGAGCAGAAGGCCACACTCGCTAGCCATATGATAGATCTACTGAGGGCATGCCCTCCCACCTTTGATGGAGCTGGTAGTGGTCTAGAGGAGGAGACTTGGTTATTGGATATAGGCAGGTGTTTCGCCATGCATCCTTATGGTAGCAACACCAAAGCCAAATGTGTTATTTTGCATCTTTGAGGTTTTACTTCGACTTGGTGGTGGTTAGAGGAGCAGAAGCTGCACTTGGACATTAGAACTATTTCTTGGGAGTTGTTCTTAGAGAGATTCAGAGCCCTTTTCCTATCGGATCATTGGAGGCAGCGTCGCGCAGATGAGTTCCATGAGTTGAGGTAGATGGCCATGTCAGTTGAGCAGTATGAGTGTAGATTCTATGAGCTCAAGTAGTATATAGGTATCAGAGATGACGAGTCTATGTTGGTGCAACATTTTATTAGGGGCCTGAATGCTCGGATCAGTGGAGGGCTTCGTGTATTCAAACCTAAGTCGATGGAGGTGGCAGTGGAGAAAGCCCAATTAGTGGAGGAGAATTTGGCTATGGCACTCGGTGGGCATACAGGTGTGCATATTGGTAGTGTACCATCTACAGGATATAGTTCTCATGTTGGTCATGCTTAGGCATCAGTATCTCATGCATCCTCAAAGGGTGGATGGCAGCAGCACTCTCAGATGAAACTAAAGATGTCTCAGTCTTTGCAAGGTAATAGATTTGAGTCTAAGAAAGATCGGTCTTGATAGTGGAATAGGCATAACTACTTCAACCCCCTCGCTCAGAGTTCGTAGCCTATAGCAAGCAGGGGTAGTTTCTAGAAGTCTAGTGCTTTCCAGGGTGGTGGTGGTTTTGGTAGAGGCACCGGGTGCTTCTCTCGTGGCCAACAAGGCCATATTTCTAGGCAATGTCCTTAGAAGAGTACTTCAGGGTTTGGACATCAACCAACAGCTTCAGAGCCAATGGTTGGTGATGCAGGCAGATCGCACAGAGTCTTTGCATTGGTTGATAACTGTCAGGTAGAGCATTAGGCCACCGTGGTGGAGACTTCTGGTTTCATGCGAGGTATTGGTTTTTCTATTCTTTTTGATTCTGGTGCATCTGATTCGTTCATATCCCCTTCTCTTGTGGAGTGTTGTGGTTTAGTGGCAACAAAATAGGATGATAGGTGGCAGGTTGAGTTAGCTTCTGGGGCTAAGGTTGCAGTTGAGTCTCTAGTGTTCTGGTGTGAGTTGAGGATTGGTTACCTATCTACTACTATAGACCTTTGCATCCCACCCCTTGGTTCATATGATATAGTTTTGGGGACGGATTGGTTAGAGGCCCATCAGGCAGTGATTAATTGCTGGCATAAGTCTGTCAGTTGTGTGGATGATTCTGGTAGAGGAGTGGAGGTAGTAGGAGTTTAGAGACCTATTTCCCTATGTATGATCTCTGCTATGTAGCTTAAGAGATGCATGCATTAGGGATGTCAGCTTTTTGCAGTGTCATTTAGTGACTTGGAGATGGAGGAGAGTCGAGAGGCATCTCTTGACAATCACCCACTTTTGAGGGAGTATGCTGATGTTTTTCCTTCTGAGATTCTGGGGATGCCACCTAAGAATGACATTAATTTCAGGATTGATCTTGTTCCCAGTGCAGAGCCTATCTCATGAGCTCCATACAAGATGACCATTCAGGAGCTTAAGGAGCTTCGACTACAGTTGGAGGAGTTGTTAGCCAAGGGATTCATTCGACCTAGTGTCTCTCCTTAGGGAGAATCTATGATCTTTGTGAAAAAGAAGGATGGATCTCTGCGACTGTGTATCGACTATCGACAGCTCAATAAGGTGACTATGAAAAATAGATACCCCTTGCCTCGGATCAATGATTTGTTTGATCATATTAAGGAAGCCAAGGTGTTTTCTAAAATTGACCTTAAGTCAGGATATCACTAGTTGCAGATATTTGAGGTAGATATTCATAAAATGACATTTCACACTCGTTATGGGCATTATGAGTTCACAGTAGTACCATTCGGGTTGATGAATGCACCTTCAGTTTTCATGAGCTTGATGAATGGTATCTTCTGCACTTATCTCGACAAGTTCATCCTTCTCTTTCTGGATGATATATTGATCTATTCAAGGACTATGGAGGAGCATGAGGAGCATTTGCGTCAGGTGTTGATGTGTCTGAGAGAAAATTAGCTCTATGCTAATTTATCGAAGTACGAATTCTTTCAGACAGAGGTGAAGTATTTGGGTCATGTCATCTTTGGAGAGGGTATTGCAGTTGATCCTTTCAAGATCCAAGCTATTATGGATTGGCCTGCACCTACTAATGTTTCTAAGGTCCGTAGTTTTATGGGTTTGGTAGGTTACTATCACCGTTTTGTTATGGGGTTTTTGAGGATCGCACATCCTATTACTTCCCTTAAGAGGAAAGGAAAGAAGTTTGTTTGGTTAGAATAGTGTCAGGCAACTTTTCAGACCCTTAAGGACTAGTTGACCAGCACACCTATTTTAGCAGTTCTTGATCCTACTAGGGACTTTGTTGTTTGTACAGATGCTTCTTTGGAGGGTTTAGGAGTAGTTCTAATGCAGGATGGTCGTGTGATTGCCTATGAGTCTTGCAAACTCAAGGATCATGATTTGAACTATCCCACTCATGATCTGGAGTTAGCTGCAATTGTGTATGCCTTGGTGAGGTGGAGGCATTTTCTCTTAAGGCATCAGTTTGAGATGCATAGTGATCATTGTAGTTTGCAGTACATTTTCACGCAGCCAAACTTGAATGCGAGGTAGAGGTGATGGATGGAGTTCTTGTGCGAGTATGACTTTGAAGTCAAGTATATTTAGGGCAAAGAGAATGTCATAGTGGATGCTCTTAGTCATCAGAGACATGAGATCTCAGTGGTCTCTCTCACAGTTGACTTGAGAGGTTAGATTCTCGCAGCACTTCCTACTAACAGTTAGTACTAGTAGGTGAATTTCAAGATTGAGTTAGGTAGACCTTTGGAGGGTAGGTTTTCTAGTTACTCTCTTGAGCCAGATGGTCTTTTGTGGCATTTGGGTCATATCTATGTTCCTAGTTTTGAGGGCCTTCGTACCCTAGTGTTGTCAGAAGCACATCGGGCACCTTATTCTACTGATCTGGGTGTCAAGAAGATGTATGCAGATATGTGTCAGTTGTACTTTTGGAGTGGCATGAAGTGGGATATTGCTGATTTTGTGTCGAGATGTCTTGAGTGTTAGAGGGTGAAGGTAGAGCATCAGTACCCTGCAGGTCTTTTGCAGCCTCATTTGATTCCAGAATGGAAATGGGACATCATTTTGATAGACTTCATTGTTGGTTTACCGGTATCCTCTTGTCGACACGATGCTATTATGGTCACTGTGGATAGGTTGACAAAGGTAGCTCACTTCTCTCCTATTTGTTCTTATAATGCTTCTACGGTGACCAAAGTGTTCATGGAGGACATCATCAGACTTCATGGTATTCCTCGTAGGATCACCTCTGATAGGGATCTAGTATTCACTTCATCCCTTTGGACTTCTCTACAGCATGCCTTGGGGACACAACTGAACTTTAGTTCAGCATACCATCCTGAGACTGATGGACAGACTGAGAGGGTTAATCAGGTTCTCGAAGATATGCTTAGGATGTATGTGATGGATTGACAAAGCTATTGGGAGGACTACCTGTTTCTGGTAGAGTTTGCTTATAATAATGGAAATCAGTTCTATCGGCATGTCGCCATTTCAGGCTTTGTATGGTCATCCTTATCAGACCCCTCTGAGTTGGGATCGTCTCGAGGATAGAGTCCTTCTAGGACCAAATATGCTTAGAGATATGGAGCAGCAAGTTGAGAGGATTAGAGAGTATCTGGTGACAACTCAAGATAGATAGAAGAAGTATATAGATGCTCATAGAGTCGATCGGTAGTTTGCAGTTGGGGATCGGATGTTCTTATGTGTGCGACCGTGAAAGAGTCTGATCCGCTACGGAAAGGGCTCTAAGATAGAACCATGCTTTGTTGGACCTTTTGAGGTGTTCGAGAGGATCGGTCTTGTTGCCTATTATCTTTCTTTGCTACCCAGTCTTTCACGCATTCATGATGTGTTTCATGTTTCTGTACTTAGACCTTACTATCTAGATATTGCTCATGTTCTTGATTGGACTGCTCTACAAGAATAGGATGGGCAGCTGGATTCGGAGCCCGTAGACATTCTGCAGCACAGGAGACTTGCTCTCAGGAGCAAAGACATGGAGCAGGTCAGGGTCCAGTGGGATCCTAATGACGAGACTTCTACTGCCTGGGAAGATGCTTCCAGGATGAGAGAGTTATACCCTTACTTATTTGTAGGCTTCCAGGAGTAAGCCTGACTCTTGGGGGGAGGATGTAATGTCCCTCAATTTTGGTTTGAGATAGAAATTGGTTTTCTATGGTTTTAGATAGTTTTGATATAGTTAGTAGTTTTATATTGCACTTTGACAGTTGGGATATTTGAGATGTTAGACTTATGTTTGATGCTTATCATGATCATGATGACATTATGGATATTTCTGCTTATGATGTGTTTCGACATGTTTAGTTGATGGCTAGATGGATTATGCATATTGATATAATCTTGATTATGTAGTTCAATGCATCTAACTTCTAGTTAGGGATGCATATGTTATTATCATGATCTCAAAGAAGGGACAGTGTAGTATTGCTCACTTTGAGCACACTACTATGCTGCGAATCCCTAACTCTGTGTATGTGTTATGTAAGTATATATATATATATATTTGTATGCAACATATTGTTTTGTTACAAGTTGTAAGTACCGGGCCTCGACTCCACCTGACTTAGCAGGTCTGAGTAGGCCCTTGCACCAATGGATAACATTGATGGAGATAACACGAGGTTTATTCCCTAGGTCAGTTCAATCTTCAGTTTGTTGGTCGTCATGTGGTTTGTAGGTTTATTGTCGAGTCCTTGTTTAGTTAGCCTATGTGTATTCTAGTATGCGTAAATGATCAATATTATTATTATAATGTTATTATTGTCAAACGTTATAATATTTTTGGTTAGTCGTAAAATTGGGATACTTTTAGTGGAATACTATTTAAGTAAATTTTAATGTAGAATTAATTAACTATTCTAATGTTTGTAAAAACTTATATGTGGGTCAAAAGCTTTATTTTAACTCATTAGTATATATAGTTATGTATAGAATCATTCTGGGGAATAATTAAAGGTGGTTAGTTGTCATTTATGATTCTAGAGTGGGGAATCTCTGATATTAGTAAAAATTTAAAATTCTTCTGCTGGAGAGGATTCTCGAGAATGGATTTGGTGTTAGTGGGCATTTATAATTGGGGGCTATTTTGTTTTGGGGGGAATAGAGAATTGAAAAAAAAGAAATCATTACAGGAAAAAAAAGAAAGGAGGAAGAACTAGAGATAGCTAAAGAAATAGAAGTTTTGAGTTGAATTCCCGGGTATGTCATTGAGATGGCTATATCTACATATGTAAAATCATTCCCTTTTTAAATTTTTTCTTTTTTGTTGTTGTTTGGGGTTGAGGTACTGAATGCTTGAGCTAGTTGTGACTTTGTTCTTCTAGTTTGAATTCTGCTGTAAGTGATTTCGATCTGATTTCTCCTCTAGGTTTTCAAATTCCTCCTATAGTTATAACATCTGATCTCACTGATTTCTCTTGTACTCTCTACAAAATTTCTATCTTATTGCTATCTCTGTAAAATCTGAAATTCTTTAGTTGCACTTTTTTTTAGATACCCACCATAGTTTAAAAGGGTAACATGTTCTCATAATGATCAAGCATAGGTGCATTGCTATGCTATCACCATCTTTCAAACCTTCATGTCTAAAAGCAATTGTATAATGCAAAGAAGCATACTATAGTTAAAGCATATCAAGGCGTCCTTGCAAAATCATTTCATGCATTCCTCTGAGGCATATCTTTATTTATTCCTAAAGATCGTAATCCTTGAGGTAACCTATCAAGCACCTGTGAAGGTCTTTGCTTATGCATATAGAATACCGTGGCACTTCCAACCAATAACATCTTTTTTTTTTTAACCACTCTATTGTCATACTCGTTAAGTTGCCCAGAGATATCATAAGGAAAATTTTCATCCATTTCTTTCAGTGAAATCAAACCCGTTACTAGGAAAATCATACAAATCGCTCCAGTCCATCGATTGGCAAATTTTATTCAAATAAACACATATTAGATTTAACTCTAGTTGGAGACAGCGATTTCTATTTAACCCTTATTAGTTCGCTAGACCCACCCAACATTATACTCACTGTTGCAACCTGCAACTCCAACCAACTAAATCAATTGAAGTTTACTTCGAGCTTCCTAGAGATTGCCTCTGGCTTACGTTGATTCACCAGTTGCAGCGTCTTTTCGAACCGTTGCCTCTAAGCCTTGAGATGCTGCCGTACGGCCTTGGGTAGTATCATAAATAAGTTTAAATATTTTGGTAACCCAATGAGCTAGGATTGGATATTTTTTTTCCATCTTGACCCCGGACGATTTGGTAAACCTGATAATCTTGATCTCTTACCTGAGAAAGAGCACATCGACATTGATCACCAGTATGCTCATCTTTAACACTATCATGGCCTCTGGTGAACCCTTGAGGAAGTGCTTTCACCAGTCCCATTTTGCTTCCTATTTTTACCCTTAAGAACTTCTAGATAACAACTGAAAATGGGCTCTTTTCTTAGAAAATTTCTATTTCGATAGATTTTGGAGCCATGGTCTTAAGGTTTATTTCCATTTTCAGTATAAGAGATGAATCAATTTTTTCTATCAGCTAATATTTCCTTATCATTAATTTTAGATAGTGACATATTCTCAGGGCTTACCTAAATGATTCAATGAGAATTACTTATGCTTATTCTAAAATATATATATTAATAGGAATATTCAATTATAATATCTATAGGTGTTGGTAATAGTAGATATCCATATCTGCATTGTTTAAATAGAGTATTAGTTATTTAAATATGATTAATAGAGTAATTAATAGTCTTTATAAACTGAAGTAATTCCCTAATATTTTCTTTCACTATAGTCAGAGTAGTAGATGTATAGTTTGGAATGGATGTTGATCTTGTTTGAATAAAGTAAATTAATGAGTAGTTCTATATTAGTAATTAAGGGATAATTCCTTTAGGAAACTTATGGTAATAGTGTAGTATGACTTAACATAAATGTTATTTATGGAATTTTATAAGAGATTAACTAGTTGTTGTTCTACTAAGTGTATAAAGTGATCATTTGTTAGTGCATAATCTTAGACATTGATTAAATTAGTTGCATGTTAGAATATGAGATAGAAAGCTTTAGCTTAGTTAAATTAAGTTCTTCATTATGCTGTTGATGAATTTAATTTTGTTAGTTAGTTTGTTAGGGTAAAAACGTCATTACATTACAAGTGGTAATGTTAATGACAAACCTTATGACGTTTCATTAAACCTTATAATGCTTTCTGGTTTAACTTGTTCAATGGCATAATGTTGAGTTAAGTTTAAATATGGTCTTACGTGAAATTTCATTGTCGGTTAATGGCATTAAGTAGTAATGATGTAATTGGTTTATTCTTTAGTTCTGAGTCATATTGTGCTAATTAAGTGTCTAGTTGTTTAAACCCTTGTTTTCCATATTAGGAAATGGATATATGGTTAGTAGTTTTGTGTGTTAAGAGTTATCTGACTCTAGAGGTTAGGCTTCTTTGGTTCGAGTACAACATTAAGTCATGTTGTTTTAAATGTTTTAATGGATTTGAGATTTTTTTTGGAAGTGGATAGGGGAAAGTTTTATTGTTGCAGTTGAAATTTGATATGGTCCATGTAATGTATTGGATTGTAAAAGATAGATGCCTCGTAGTCCCTTGTCCATGCATGTTTTTGGTTTTGGGATGTTGGTTAGGGGTTGCTAGTTGCCGGTAGGAGAGTGGCTTCTATGGTGGAGCCAGTGCCCAAAGTGTCTACTTGGGTAACCCCATGGAAGTTGTAATCAAGTGATAACTTAATAATTTATTAATGTGGCTTGGGTAGAAATTCACATAAAAAGATAAGTATGATGCCTCACTCATGCCTTGAGTGCTCTTACAAGCTAAGGATGGAATGAGAAGGCCTGGTTGGCAAGGTCAGCCTCCTTGTCTTCATGAGAGGATGTGTTAGCTCTGCATGTGTCACCCTATGGGGCCAGTGCCTAGAGAGAGGCTACCAAGCTAACCATCGATGGGGGTTGGTTTCTAGAGAGAGATATCCTAGGTAACCCATGCTAGGACCATGCGATGACACTCTCCCTACTACAGTTTAGTTACTTCCTATTATCTTTTGTTGATGCCTCTGGAGTACTGTCTTGTCTTGATGATTTGTGTAGTCTTGATTATCTGAGTTGTCTATGTCAAATTTGTATATGCTTACTTGTAACCTTTGACCTAGTGGAACCTCATTGTTATCTCCTGGCTTGGAGGGGTGGACCTTAGGGTTCCACATGGTTGGTTGGAAGAGCTTAATCCATTGGTTATTCTTGGTCGTCTTGATTCATGATCACTACAGTCGTGATTCCAGTTCTAGTTTTGTACTTGCATCCTCAAAGCTGTATTGCACCTTCCAAATTGTAAAATCCTATTGTATATTGTAAACTGATGTAATCGGTCATCAAGCTTGTAATCTTGTAATCTTGTAAATGATCTTATGTAGTTGTTCATCTTTGCAAATGAATGATGTAAATCCTCTTCTGTTGTATTATAATGTATATCACTTATATTGTTATAATTTTATGTTTATCTGATGCAGTTATGTTCCCTAGAGGTGTTAGCTATTCATTTTATTTAATGTTGTTAATAGTGTAATTTTATTTAATGATTAATGCATTTACTTGCTTCAAAAAAAACAAAATTTCTATAAATTTTGCACTGTTAGTCTAACATTCTAGGGTTGCATGACGGGGCACCACATAAAATTGTGAAGAAAGATTTATATCAACATAATTTTATATGTTTGGTTTTTGTAGTACTATGTGCTATTTTTAAATATTAAATGGTTTAATAGTTGAACGTTGCCAATAAAAATAGAACAATGATTATTTACCACTTTTATGTATAGATGTGTGATGCCCCGTCATGCAACCCTAGAGTGTTAGACTAACAAATGCAGAATTTATAGAAACATTTTTTTTAAAGCAAGTAAATGCATTAACATTAGATAACATTACACTGTTTACAATATTTACACAAAATGATCAACTAATACCTCTAGGGAAACATAATTGCATCAGATAGAAATAAATTTCATAACCATACAAGTAATCTCAAATATGATACCTCATAATTACATAATTCATTTAAAGATATGAACAATTATAAAAGTTTGAATACAAGAATTACAAGATTACAAGGTTCAAGCTTTAGGACCTATATCATTGGTTTACAATATACAACAAAATTATACAATTATGAAGGTATATTACAACTCTAAGGATGCAGAACAAATCTGGAACTGGAACACTTCTGCATTGATCACGAACCAGTACAACCAAGAATAACCAATTGATTAAGCTCTTCCACCCAACCATGTGGAACCCTAAGGTCCACCCCTTGAGCTAGGAGACAAGGATGAGGTTCCACTAAGTCAAAGGATACAAGAAAGTAGATACAGACTTGACATAGACAACTTAGACCATTAAGACTACACATATCATCAAGACTACTCAAATCATCAAACAATACAGTACTCCAGAGGCAACAACAAATGATAAAGATGAAGTAACTAGACTACAGTAGGGAGAGTGTCATTTCATGGTCCTAGCATGGGTTATCCATGCTATCTCTCACTAGAAACTAACCCCCATCTATGGTTATCCTGGCAACCTCTCTCTAGGCACCGGCCCCATAAGGTAACACATGCAGAAACGACACATCCTCTCATGGAGACAAGGAGGTTGATCTTGCCAACCAAGCCTTCTCATCCCATCCTTAGCCTATGAGAGAACTCAAGGCATGGGTGAGGTATCATACTTATCTTGTTATGTGAATTACTACCCGACCCACCTAGATAAATTATTAAGTTATCACTTAATTACAACTTCCATGGGGTTATCCAGAAAGCCACTTTGGGCACAAGCCCCACCATGAAAGCCACTCTCCTACATGCAACTAGCAACCCCTAACCATCATCCAGAACCAATAACATGCATGGACAAGTGATTGTAAAGAATCTATCGTCTTGCATACCGAATCACTATAAGATCAGATTCAAACAATATACTTTCCATAACCACATCCAGACCTCAAAAGAGACATCACAATTAAACTTATGTCACAATGTAGCACTGGACTCCAAGTAACCTAACCTCTGGAGCTAACCAATCACATCCCAAAAATTACTTTGTTCAGAAATCGACATGGGCAAAAGATCAATCTATATGACTACAATGTATTAAGGAACCCTTAATGGACACTAGGCATTAAATAACTAAATTCAAATAATTTATAACTACGGAATTGAAAATAACCTTATTTGCATGCAACTTGAACACAGTGTCAAACCTATCCATACACCTGCCCTTATCAACAAAGAGATTTAACAACTACGGCATACTATGCCCTATATGTTAAAAGACTAGCACATTAATTGATATAACAAAATTACTATTCATTAAACAATACCGTTCATGAAAATACTTACACCACTTTTACTAAGATACTAAGTTAATAAAACTAATTTATCCCTTAACCTACTTTCTCATAATTTAAAGCTACTAATTTTACCCATAAGATAAAAGTGCCAACATTGATTAAAATTGGAATTGATAAATGTCATAGAGAAAATTACCATGAAATAATTTATTTTAATGGATAAATTTAATACATATTTAAGTTTCCTAATCTATTATAGTAATAAACTAAATTACATTCCACTCTATAAAACCATTCCACTTACTTGAACTAAAATCCTTATATTAAATTGATGTGATAAATATACTACCAAATTACATGGAGTTAAAACAAATAGAACTATTCTAATCAAACTCAAAATTACTAACCTTCTAAATTGATTTCTATAATATCGACACTTGCCAAACTGGTTTCTGGTAGAGTTGAAAAGATCGATTATAGAAATGTGCTAGAGAGATAACTGGTATGCATAACAAGGTCAAACCAATGATGTTGCTCCCCTCTTAGGCATTAGGTTTTGATGAAGGATCGGCCTAAACTGGTTAAGGTAGAGGGATATCCATCTCCAGATAGAGACATCAAAAAAGAAGGTAATATACATGTTTAGCTTAGCGAAAGAATGATCTCAATATCAGAAACTATATCTAAATAGATTTATTATGTGAAAATGTAGCACCAGTGAATAATGACTATAAAGAATAAAGATTCAATTGAAATAAATTGTTTTAGTTATAGGGGTGCTAATCTTCTACGTAAGGTTTGATCGATTTGTTCCCAGCGAGAAATGGCCCAAAGATTTAGGGTTGAACGTTGCATCTCATTAGAATACAAGAGTATAAATATATTTTAGATATTGCAATGGATCACAACTAGAGGAGGACGGCTCACTAAATGGGCTACGAATCTATCAATGAATTCATTCAAGGAAGAAATACACTTATTTGATTGATATAAGAGAAAATACAGGCTATGCAAATAAAATCAATGTATGCTACAATTGAGTGTTAGATTTAGGACAGACAACTGAGAGGGGGGGGTGAATCTATTGTCCAAAACTTTCTTCCAATTAATCACTTAAATCCTTTTTTTAATTCAGCAGCATAATAATAGATCAATCATGGAAACATAATGCAACAATTCAAGAGCAAAACCACATTAACACATATGACACCAAGATTTTTAACGTGGAAAACCTGGTTAAGGGAAAAACCACGGGGTGACTAACCCAAGATTGTATTCTCTGTTAAAAGAATAGGAAGAACAAAATGGCACATGCCAATTAGGGCTCACTTCCCGAGCACACTGCACATAAGAGGCCCAGTTCCTATAGGAGACACACTATCTACAGAATAATAAGTATTACATACTTGAACTGAACAATAGCATGTTCACCATGCTTGAGTCAGTTCCATTTAAGCCCAATACTTCTGTACTACCTTTTCACTCTGCTCCTTTATACCACACTCCCATCTCCACAAGGTACTTTTGAAATGACTTTACAACTCCTTATTTATACAAGACATTGACTTAGGGATAATCATCCAAGTTGGCATACATTACAAAGAAAATACATAAATACAACATGACTAATTACAAAAAGACTTCACGTGGATCAATACACTATCAGCCACACAGATCTGAGACTTGAATCTTCCTTTAGGAACATGCCATTCTTCATAGAACATCTTCAAGATCATCTGTAGGATGTGTAACTCATCCGGTCAGCCAAACTTAGGAAGAACATCATCATCTGGAAGTAATTTTTCAATTACAATGTCAATCTTCAATGCGGACCACCAACATGAACTGGACATAATCTAGAGACCTCCACAAGCTTGCCTAAATCACCAAGAACATCCACACTACTTTTGCTTACTGAAATCATTCTCTCCTTCATCCGGAACCTCAAGAACACAGTCTGTCATCACTATCATATTGGAATAGATGCTTGTAGACCTCTAGGCCACGAACCAATTGAGTTGTCAATTCACATTGACTTCCTAAGCACTCCACCAAATCTACAGAACAAGATATTGCATTTCTAGAGCTCACCGGACCTATCTGTGTCACTTTTTCACCTCTGAACATCTGCCAGAACTAGTTTTACTTAAGTGGCCATAACTTCTTCAGATCTTCATACGAACCTCTAAAATCTTTACTGGATCATCTTAAGACACATATCTACAAACCCTTTAATGCGTATCCTTTGATCTTCAACTTAGTTGGGATCTTTACCTCACTATCTTCACTGTTCTTCTCTATTTCTGATAGGACTAATTTTCTCAATATCCTCAACATATAGCTCATCCAATCCTTATCATCAATGCAATAGGAGTATGTTGACATCAATGACAACACCGATTAGGCCCATACTTGCAACACTAAGTTACACATGCTAATTCTAGGCTTGAATTTGGGTCGGTCGATCAAGCATTAGTTTTCGGGTGGAATCAAATACCAAGTAATTATCAATCCATCATTGGAAAAACAATACAGAGTAAACCACTAAATAAAAAAATTTGATAGATAGAAAATCACAAGATTAAAATGAATCTACTGACAGAGCTTCAGGATGAAGGATGAATTTTGTTTTAGACAAAAGCAAGACTAAATCAAGTGATTTCCCCCACAATAAAAGATAACAAGATTGAAATGGTGAAGGGAGTGATTGAAAGAACCTATCAATGAATTTAAAGCAGAGTAAAGACAAAGTAGAAGGTAATGGAGTATTGCATGGAGGTCGTTAACGAAATAGGTGACAAGAAGAACATGAATAATCACCATAACAAACTGATTCAAAAGCAACAAGAGAGAGAGAATGATTCATTTTCAAAAACATAGATAACATTCTTTCAATCATACCAAACATACCCAGAATTTGATCCTTCAACTTCAAAATTCCTCAGCTTCCCAATCCTTCAGCTTCTTCCCAAATTTTTCCCCAATTTTCTATCTCCCCCTTCTTAGAATTCCTTCCCCACCAAATAACTCTCCATAAACCAAAAATAGGAAAAAATCCATTAATTTCCATCACCCCAATCCATTACAGAATCCCACTAACGTCCCAAAACAGAAAACAATAAATTTTCTTTGTGAGAGAGATTCTCCAGGTCAAGAATTTCTATATGACAACTCACAAGTAATAAATTATTAGTAATATTTTCAAACTACCATATAATATTAGTAATAAAATATTATTAACGACTTAGGACAATAACTTATTAAAAACATTAAAATTATTAATTTAATCTTTATTAAAACACATAAACAATATTCTTAATTCTCATTAATAAACTATGACTAAGAAAATACTATTATATCTAACTTAATAATATCCTTAATAAAATAATAATAAATTCATTAATGCATTACCAAGATACTCAAAATTTGACAATAACTCTACATACCACATGATGACCAAAACCAGAGGTAAGGAGTAAAGAGTGACATTTATACTTATGACCACAACTGCCTATAGAAACTGACCTAGGGAAAACCCCATGTTATCTCCCATCCATATTTCCATGGTGTAAGGGCACGCTTAGACCTGCTTAGCCAGGTGGAGTCAATGCCTGGTACCTGCAACTTGCGTTAAAACAATGGGTTGTATATGAACATATACATATATATATCAAACACATAGAGTCAGGGAGTCATAGCGTAGGAGAGTGCTCGAAATGAATAATCCTACACCATCCCTGCTCCAGTCATGACAATAACATAAACCTTCCTATTTAATAATCAGATAACATTCAATCACATAAAGTATAGTAACATTATTCTGCATAATCAATTAACTATCAACTTAATCATGTCAACACATAACATAAACTGTAATATCAATAACGTCATCATAAAGTCATAACACATGTCAAAACCAAAACATAGTCCATCATGATCATAATAAGCATAAACCGTAAGTCTATCAACCATATGTCTCAAAACTATCTAAGTGCAAAATAAAAAAAACTATCAACTATCACAAGCCAAAAGTGAGGGGCATTACATTGTCCCCCCAGAATCAGGCTTACTCCTGGAAGCCTACAAATAAATAAGGATATAGCTCCCACATCCTGGAAGCATCCTCCCAGGTAGCAGAAGTCTCGTCACTAGGGTCCCATTGGACCCTGACCTGCTCCACATATCTACCTCTGAGTGTAAGTGTCTTGTGCTGTAGAATGCCTACGGGCTCCAAAGCCAGTTGCCCATCCTCTACCTATAAAGTAGTCCAATCAAGAACATGAGCAATATCTGGATAGTAAGGTCTAAGTACAGAAACATGAAACACATCATGGATGCGTGAAAGACTGGGTGGAAAAGCAAGATGATAAGTGACAGGACAGATCCTCTCCAACACCTCAAAAGTTCTAACAAAGTGTGGTGCTAGCTTAGAGCCCTTTCCATAATGGATCAAACTCTTTGATGGTCACACACACAAGAACACTTGATCCACAACTAAAAACTGTCAATCGATCCTATGAGCATTTGCATACTTTTTCTGCCTATCATGCACTGCCACCAAATGCTCTGTAATCTGCTCAACTTGCTGCTCCATATCTCTAAGCATATCCGGTCCTAGAAGAACTTATCCTCAAGATGATCCAAACTTAGTGGGGTCTGACAAGGATGACCATACAAAGCCTGAAATGGAGACATACTGATAGAACTGTGATATCCATTATTATATGCAAACTCCACCAGATACAGGTAGTCCTCCCAATGGCTCTACTGATCCATCACATACATCCTAAGCATATCCTTGAGAACTTGATTAGCCCTCTCAGTCTGACCATCAGTCTCAGAATGGTATGCTGAACTAAAGTTTAGCTCTATCCCTAAGGCATGCTACAGAGAAGTCCAAAGGGCTGAAGTAAACATTGGATCCCTATCGGAGATGATCCTATCAGGAATCCCATGAAGTCTGACTATGTCCTCCATGAACACTCTGGCCACTGTAGAAGCATTATAAGAAGAATGGACAAGAGAGAAGTGAGATACCTTTGTCAACCTATCCACAGTGACCATAATAGCATCGTGTTGACGGGAGGATACTGGCAACCCAACAATAAAATCTATCGAAATGATGTCCCATTTCTATTCTGGAACAAGATGGGACTGTAAAAGACCCGCAAGGTGTTGGATTTCTACCTTCACCCTCTGACACTCCAGACATCTCAACACAAAATCAGCATTGTCCTACTTCATGCCACTCCAAAAGTACAGCTGACGAAGATCTGCATGCATCTTCTTGACACTCGGGTGAGCAGAGTAGGGTGCCCGATGTGCCTCAGAGATAACTAAGGTACGAAGACCCTCAGAACAAGGAATATAAATATGACCCAAATGTCACAAAAGGCCATCTAACTCAAGAGAGTAACCTGCAAATCTACTCTCCAAAGGTCTACCTGACTCAACCTTAGACTTCACCTCCTATTACCAACTGTCGGTAGAAAGTACTGCGAGAATCTAAACTCTCAAATCAACTGTAAGATTGACTGCTAAGATTTCATGTCTCTGACGACTAAGAGAATCCACTACCACATTCTCTTTTCCCTGAATATACTTGACCTCAAAGACATACTCGCATAAGAATTCCATCCATTGCCTCTGCCTCACATCCAAGTTTGGCTGCGTGAAAATATATTGCAAACCACAATGACCACTATGCAGCTCAAACTGATGCCCAAAAAGAAAATGCCTCCACCTCACCAAGGCATACACAACTATGGCTAACTCCAGATCATGAGTGGGATAGTTCAATTCGTGATCATTGAGTTTGTGAGACTCATAGGCAATTACGTGACCATCCTGCATTAGAACTACTCCTAAACCCTCCAAAGAAGCATCTATACACACAACAAAGTTCTCGGTAGGATCAGGAACTACTAGAATAGGTGCACTAGTCAGTCGCTCCTTAACGGTCTGAAAAGTTGCCTAATACTACTCTGACCAAACAAACTTCTTCCCTTTCCTCTGAAGAGAAGTAATAGGATGGGTAATCCTCGAAAACCCCATAACAAAATGGCGATAGTAGTCTGCCAAACCCATAAGACTGCGGACCTCAGAAACATTAGTAGGTGTAGGCCAATCCATAATAGCTTGGATCTTCGAAGAATCCACCGGAATACCCTCTCCAGAGATGACATGACTCAAATACTTCACCTCTGTCTAATAGGATTCACACTTCGACAAATTAGCATAACGCTGATTTTCTCTCAGACACTACAACACCTGACACAAATGCTCATGCTCCTCCACTAACTGGGCTTTTTCCACTGCTACCTCCATAGTCTTGGGTTTGAAAACACAAACCCCCCCATTGATCTAGGCATTTATGCCCCTGATAAAATACTGTACTAACATAGACTTGTCATCTCTGATACTCGCATATTGCTTGAGCTCATAGAATATGCGCTCATACTGCTCAATTGACATGGCCATCTGCCGTAGCTCATGGAAGTCATTTGCGCAATGTTGTCTCCAGTGATCAAATAGGAAACGGGCTTAGAATCTCTCTAAGAACAACTCCCAAGAGACAGTGCTAATATCCAAGTGCAACTTCTTCTCCTCTAAACGCCACTAGGTCGAAACCAAAGCTTTAAGATGTAGAATAGCACATCTGGTCTTAGTGTTGCTGCCATACGGATGCATGGTGAAACACCTACCTATATCTAGTAACCAAGTCTCTACCTCTAGACCACTACCAGCACTATCAAAGGTGGAAGGGCGTGCCCTCAGAAGATCTCTCATATGACTGTCTAGTGTGGCCTCCTACTCAGCTGTCATGCATAGGAGATCCCTCTCTCCCCCTAGCATTTAGCTGATCTACTTCTTGACCCAGTCTAGGTTGCTCTACCTCCTGTCTAGGGCCTAAGCGAGAAAGGGCCTCCTCAAGTAACTGTCGCAACTGGGCTCCCTCAGGCTGACCCTGACCTTCCATATTTTGTCTCCTATCTTCATGGGCACTCTCATGAGGAGAACTGGGAGGATGTGTGCTGCCACCACCTCTCCCACGACCCCTACCTCTACCACGAACTTGAACTCTACCTCTAGGCATCTACCTACAACACCAAAGGATAATTTATTACACACAGAGAGGGAAAAAATAGGGATGAAGGTTAATCTACAAAGTTTAAGCACTAGGTTACATAATGGGCTCAATTATAACCAAAGTATCTAGTGTTTAAACTTGGCTCTGATACCAAATGTGATGCCCCATCATGCAACCCTAGAGTGTTAGACTAACAAGTGTAGAATTTACAAAAACATTTTTTTTAAAAGGAAGTAAATGCAATAACATTAGATAACATTACACTGTTTACAACATTTACACAAAACGATCAACTAATGCCTCTAGGGAAACATAACTACATCAAATAGAAATAAATTTCATAACCATATGTAAGTAATCTCCAATATGATACCTTAGAATTACATAATTCATTTTCAGATATGAACAGTTATAAAAGTTCAAATACAAGAATTACAAGATTACAAGGTTCAAGCTTCAGGACCGATATCATCAGTTTACAATTTACAACAAAATTATACAATTATGAAGGTATATTACAACTCTGAGGATGTAGAACAAATCTGGAACTGGAACACTTCTGCATTGATCATGAACCAGTACAACCAAGAATAAGCAATGGATTAAGCTCTTCCACCCAACCATGTGGAACCCTAAGGTCCACCCCCTAAGCTAGGAGATAACAATGAGGTTCCACTAAGTCAGAGGATACAAGCAAGCTGATACAGACTTGACATAGACAACTCAGACCATCAAGACTACACATATCATCAAGACTACTCAAATCATCAAACAATATAGTACTCTAGAGACAACAAAAGATAAAGAGGAAGTAACTAGACTGTAGTAGGGAGAGTGTCATCGTATGGTCCTAGCATTGGTTATCTAGGCTATCTATCACTAGAATCTGGCCCCCATCTATGGTTATCCTGGTGACCTCTCTCTAGGGACTAGCCCCATCAGGTGACACATGTGGAGCCGACACATCCTCTCATGGAGACAAGGAGGTCAACCTTTCCAACCAGGCCTTCTCATCCCGTCCTTAGCCTATGAGAACACTCAAGGCATGGGTGACGCATCATACTTATCTTGTTATGTGAAGTACTACCTGACCCACCTAGATAAATTATTATCACTTGATTACAACTTCCATGGGGTTTTCCAGGCAGCCACTTTGGGCACCGGCCCCACCATGAAAGCCACTCTCCTACATCCAACTAGCAACCCCTAACCAACATCAAAAACCATGCATGGACAAGTGATTGTAAAGCATCTATCCTCTTACATACCGAATCACTATAAGATCAGATTCAAACAATACACTGTCCATAACCACATCCAGACCTCAAAAGAGACATCACAATTAAACTTATGTCATAATGTAGGACTGGACTCCAAGTAACCTAACCTCTAGAGCTAACCAATCACATCCCAAAAATTACTTAGTTCACAAATCGACATGGGCAAAAGATCAACCTATATGACTACAATGTATTAAGGAACCCTTGATGGACACTAGGCATTAAATAACTAAATTCAAATAATTTATAACTACGGAATTGAAAATAACCTTATTTGCATGCAACTTGAACACAGTGTCAAACCTATCCATACACCTGCCCCTATCAACAAAGAGATTTAACAACTACGGCATACTATTCCCTATACGTTAAAAGACTAGAACATTAATTGATATAACAAAATTACTATTCATTAAACAATACCCTTCATGAAAATACTTACACCACTTTTACTAAGATACTAAGTTAATAAAACTAATTTATCCCTTAACCTACTTTCTCATAATTTAAAGCTACTAATTTTACCCATAAGATAAAAGTGCCAACATTGATTAAAATTGGAATTGATAAATGTCATAGAGCAAATTACCATGAGATAATTTATTTTAATGGATAAGTTTAATAGATGTTTAAGTTTCCTAATCTATTATAGCAATAAACTAAATTACATTCCACTCTATAAAACTGTTCCACTTACTTGAACTAAAATCCTTATATTAAATTGATGTGATAAATATACTGCCAGATTACATGAAGTTAAAACAAATAGAACTATTCAAATCAGACTCAAAACTACTAACCTTCTAAATTGATTTCTATAATATTGACACTTGCCAAACTGGTTTCTGGCAGAGTTGAAAAGATCGATTATAGAAGAAAATTTACATTTAATCACTTCAACAAGCATTTGTATGAAATTAATGGTTGATCTCAGAGGTTTTCAGATCAAAGAAGATATGGAATAAAATTTATAGAGGTTTCAAAACAATGAAGAATGTCTGGTAGAGAGGGAAGACAATGATTGGAATCTGCAGAGGTTTTCAATGATAATAAGAGGTGTACAACCTACCAAAGATGAATTACAGATCAGAAAAAAGAAATCCATCTATGGAATGGCACGCTGATGCAGAGTGCATGATGGGAAAGCTCAACCAACTGCAATCGACCAGACCCTACCTATGTCTTGGCAAACTTCTTTCTATCGGCCAAACATACTTCTATCGGGCCACTTCCGATTCCTCTCGCCGATCTCTACACTCTCCCCAATGACCAACTCCATTCTGTCTTCAAATAGACTTCTTCTATCAGCAGTGTCCATTTTTTATGGGGAAGCCTATGGGTTTAGAAAACCTTTCTTGACACAACACTTCAAGACCTATGACTTACCCCAAGTCTCCCTACCAATTCAAGTGCTCATAGACATTTTCTACCCCAAAATACTTAATTCAACCTAAGCAATCTATTACAGAGGTGAAAGACCTATTTGCCTGTTGTTTCCAATACATACACTGTTTTCTTGGTGTGAGGTCTTCTTCTTTGTCCTCACTACTTCCAAGATTCCCAATTCCTAAGGCTTATAGCCTTCTTAAGCCCATTATCAACCCTCCTCTCTGGGTCCAGGGTTCTGATTGCTTGGTGCTCAATTCTTCCTACTCTATTTTTCACCCCTGTCTTCTTAGACTGCAACTTGCATACCTAGCCGGGCTATAGCAGAGGTCGCCTAGGACAAGTTCCTATTGTCTCTCATTAACAATCCAACCACTAACACAAACAGAAATAAAAGAAAGAAGATCTCTGCTTGATGGCCCTCCATGACTATACAGGGAAAATGCAAGGACATCAAGATAGAGACATTTTGTACAAACAGAAACAAAAGAACAAAAATAAAGCTGACTACTCTATAGAACAAGTTATGCAAGAATTCTACAGGAAATGCTTGAATAGATTCAAAATGTCAATGTTTCTTATTATCAGAGTTCTTTCTTTTACATTTAATGTCTATCCTTCAACTTTTTCCAACATTCTAACTGATTTACAAAGCCAAAAACTAGTTCTTATACTCTTCATCCTTTTTCTGTTATTGGATAGTTAGGGTTTTCTGTCTGTTTGTTTATCATCGGCGAAATAGGTTCTTCACTCACCGATCGGTAAAGCATATCACTATCGGCCTACCCAAAATCTCTCCCACCGATATTCACTATCTCCTTGATGGATCGATTCCATCTCCTTTCGCACTTGTCGCTGTGACATATAACATCGGCTATGCCAAACATCCTTACACCAATACAAACTGGTCATGCCGATGCACCTTCACTTCTATTTTCTGTCGACCAGACTCTTTCCATCGCTCAGACTTTTATCATCTCTCCTGATCATACTTCTTTCACCAATATGCATTGTCTACATCTTGTTCATCGCTGTGATTTATATCATCAGCCACTTCATAACTTTCTTTCACCGATATGTAAACTCTCTCTGATAAGCTTTCTACCAACTTCACCTTTGGCAAGATTTAACCATTGGCAAAACATTCCCCTCTGCCTTCGATCACATATCTCCTACCAATGTGCCTAACATCAACTTAGCCGTTGGTAAGACTTTGATCATCGGTCTAACTTTAAGCTAGTTTCCTGATCTCCAACCTCATGCCAAAAGGCTTAACGCTAGATTTGGCCTTCGGCCAGACTTCTGTCTTCTTATGCTGATACATTACACCAAAAATGTGAAAGTATATACATGGGCTCCAAGCCCTTGGTGCTCCTACACCATACTCCCCCTGTGCAGAAAAAGTCAAGTCACCTCCGGTGACAACTAGGCAAAATCAATGCCCCGCTTCTTGAACTTAGACTCTACAACCCAGTTAGCCTCTACTTCAAGCAACTGTTTCCACT
Organism: Cunninghamia lanceolata; assembly: GCA_027924645.1. Classification (NCBI taxonomy): domain Eukaryota; kingdom Viridiplantae; phylum Streptophyta; class Pinopsida; order Cupressales; family Cupressaceae; genus Cunninghamia; species Cunninghamia lanceolata. The sequence continues at coordinate 2,647,781 of BSBN01000312.1, forward strand.
TAATCAGATGCTCCATGTACACGACATGTCTAGTTTGTTTCTGCACTCGAGAATCCAAAATTTGCTTAGCCTATGGTTTGAGTGTAGGGGGCAAGGTTACATCACTTACTGTCTATGCAGCCTCTAAACTAGATCCATCTGTTACTAGATGAGGACCTTTATAATGTACTAGGTCCTGAACATTGAACACTGGTGAAATTACCAAGTCTGCTGGCAAATAAGTCCTATAGGCATTTTTGCCATACTTGTCCAAATTCTGCAAGGACCAATCCATCGCATCTGTAGTTTAGTTGGCATCCCTTTCTGTAATCTGGCTTTGTTCAAATGAACCATGACTAAATCACCAACTTCAAACCAAACATCCTTCCTGTGTGCATCTACCCCGTCCTTGATTTTCTGAGTATTCTCCATCAATGTCTTCTTGACTTGGTCATGAATCTCCTTCATAGATTGTGCAAAATCCTCTGCATGACCACTTCTATCTTCCATGTCTCCAAGATGTCGGAGTTCATATACACCTTAAGGATGCATTCCATACACTATCTCAAATGGACTTTTGCCAGTAGTCCTATTCACACTGTCATTATAGGCAAATTCTACCTGATAAAGGACCTAATCCCAAGTCTGTCCATATTCTTTCATCAAACACCTTAACAGGTTGCCCAATGTCCTGTTCACCACTTTTGTTTGACCATTTGTCTATGGATGATATGCTGATCCAAAAGATAGGTTTGTTCCTAACCTCTGCCATAGAGTTTTCCAGAAGTGTCCCATAAACTTAGCATCTCTATCAGACACGATGCTTGCTGGAAGTCCATGAATCCTTATGACCTCTTTGAAAAACAAATGAGCTATATGATTGGCATCATGAGTCACCTTACAGGGAATCTTGCTAAATCAATCAACAACTACAAAAATACTATCAAAGCCAGTCTTAGTCTTTGGTAGACCAACTATAAAATCCATACTTACACAGTCCCATGGTCTGGAAGGAATGGGTAGTGGTTGATACAGTCCCGCATTTGAAGAAGTTTCCTTGGCCTTCTGACAGATGATACACTGCTCTACATACTTTCTGACATCTTTGTGCATCTTCGGCCAATAGTAGAACCTCTGGACTAACTCCAATGTTTTGTTCAGACCAAAATGTCCACTCAAACTTCCATTATACTTCTCTTGTATGAGATTTTCTCTCATGGATCCTTTTGGTACACACGACTATCCACCTTTGAACAGTAATCCCTACTGCAATGTGTAATCTGCAAATTCACTATGAAAGTGAATTTCAAAGTCTTGACAGACCTTGTATGCTTCAGCAAAATCTTCATGCTCTTTCTAGAGGGCTGTGAACTCTATCATTCCTATGCTTCTTAATTTCACCTCTTGCACTGTGAGCAGCCTCCTGCTTAAGGCATCTGCCACTTTGTTGAGCTGTCCCTTCTTTTGTTTAATTGTGAATATATAAGACTATAAATATTCCATCCACTTGATATGCCTATGGCTCAACTTATCTTGTGAGTTTAGAAAACTCAAAGCTTGATTGTCTGTATATACAACAAATTCCTTAGGTAGGAGGTAATTCCTCCATTTTCTAAGTGCCTGGACTAGAGCATAGAGCTCCAAGTCATATGAAGAGTATCTGCTCTTTGCTTCATTTAGCTTCTCACTGGAAAAGGCTACTGGTCTATTCTCTTGGCTGAGTACTGCACCTACTGCAATATTGCTAGCATCACATTCTAAAGTGAATAACTTATCAAAACTAGGTAGCACTAACACTGGCTGTGTGGCTACTGCTTTCTTCAATGAGTCAAAACTTTTATCAGCTGCTTGTGTCCATTGAAACTTTGTTTTCACTCCACCTTTTATTGTATCAAGCATGGGTGCACAAATAGCACTGAAATTCTTTATGAATTTTCTATAAAACTGACCTAAGCCATGAAAACTTCTCACCTCAGTTGCTGCTCTGGGAGTTGGCCAGTTCAATATGGCTTCTACCTTTGACTTGTCCATTTTCAATTCTCCTTTGGACAACACAAAACCAAGGTATACCAATTCCTGCTTCATTAATTCACACTTCTCCAAATTGATGGTTAGTTGTTCATCATGTAACTTTTTCAAAATAGTATTTACATGTTCAAGATGCTCTTCTTTAGTTTGACTAAAAATTAAGATATCATCTAGATAAATAACCACAAATTTACCCATATAATCTTTGAGGATTTCATTCATGAGCCTCATGAATGTGCTGGGAGCATTCGATAGACCAAATGGCATTACAAGCCATTCATATAGTCCTTCTATGCTTTTGAAGGCTATTTTCCACTCATCACCTTCCTTGATTCTGATCTGGTGATAACCACTTTTTAGATCTATCTTGGTGAAGTATTTAGCCCCTCCTAAACAGTCCATAAGATCTTCAATTCTGGGAATTGGAAATCTGTACCTTATGGTGATCTTATTGATAGCTCTGGAGTCTGTGCATAGTCTCCATGTTCCTCCTTTCTTTGGTGCCAACACTGTAGGCACTGCATAAGGACTTATGCTTTTCCTAACTAATCCCTGGTCAAGCAATTCTTGTACTTGTCTGGCTATCTCCTTATGTTGATCTGGAGTCATCTTGTATGGAGCTTTCTTAGGCAAAGATGCTCCTGGAATCAAATCCATCTAATGGCTAATAGTTCTTTGTGGAGGTAGTGTTTTTGGTGTTCCATCACTATTGATGTCCTTATACTGTTCCAGTATAGTCTGTACCTCTTTTGGGACCACTACCTTTTTGTCTTTTTGCTCCTCCTTAGGCTTTAGTATGATAGCATAACCAATACCATCCTCCTTAAGAGTATTCAAAAATTCTTTACCACTCACAATTAAGACATTAGGACTTTTTGTCTTATTTGCTTCTTCATCTTCCAATGATTGAATTTTATAGGTGACACCATCTTTTTGAAAAGAATATGCATTCTTCTCACCATCATGTATGGATTTTCGGTCATATTGCCATGGTCTGCCCAATAAGAGATGACATGCATCCATGGGTAGGATATCACAGAGTACCTTGTCTTTGTATCCACCTATACCAAACTCTACCCAAGTTTGCTCATTGACTATCACATGCTGACCTTTATTTAACCATGTGACCCTATATGGATTTGAATGAGGTGTTCTTTGCAAATTTAATTTTCTAACTACTTCATCAGACACTATGTTATCAGTAGACCCTGAGTCTATGATTACTTGACATACCTTATTCATAATCTTGCATCTGATTTTGAATAAAGCTCTCCTTTGGCTTGGTTCATCTTTCACTAGTTCTTTGATCAAAGTTCTCCTTACCATGATGTTCTCTCCCACTTTTGAGGCTAGACTGACTTCAGATGATTTTCTACTTGAAGCATCATCTTGTACATAATGATTTCTTTTATCAACTCCTTGAGAAGAAGATGTGCCCTTATCAGGACACCTATATGTTGGATGGCCTATTTGACCACAATTGTAGCATTTCATAGTGGCAAAGTAGGATCCTCTGCCTGATCCTCCTGATCTTCATCTGTTAGATCCCCTTCCTCGGTAGTTTCCTCTACTACTACTCGCTTCACTCTGCTCTGTGAGTTTGGATTCTCCTTGGGGCCTTTGATCAGTGTTCCTACCACCATAACATCCTCTTCCTCTACTGTCTCTACCTCTTCCTCTTAATTTGCTGCTTGACTCTTATTTCTTCTTGCTCTTCTCCTTTACCTTGAATGCTAGATGATAGCTTTGATGCACTATTGTAGGGCTGAATAAACTGATTTCCTCTTGAATACTCCACCTCAAACCATTGAGATATATTGCCACTTTTACATTTTCATCTTCCATCACCTTAGACCTCAGGCATAGTTTTTGAAACTCCTCAGTGTATGCATTGACATCTAATTCTCTTTGTCTCAAATTTTTCCGTTTCTTGTGCAACTGGACTTCATAATCTCCAGGCATGTAGACTTCTTTGACTTTAGCCATCATACCTTTCGAAGTAGCTATAGGTTTCTTGCCTTCTTTTTCTCTTTCAGTTTGATCAAATTTCCACCATGTCAAAGCAGCTCCTCTGAGTCTTGATTTAGCCACCTTCACCTTTTGTGCTTCAGTCACTCCATCACATTCAAAGTGATTTTCTATACCTTCTATGCATTCCATAACCAAATCAGGTTCCATCTTTCCACTAATCTCTTACCACTCATGGCTTTCAAGGCCTTCAAGAAAGGTTCTTCTTCCATCTTAGGATTAGGTGTGGGCTCTTCATCTTCTATAGACACACCTTTTTTCATACCTTCAGAATTTTTAATCTTCTGACTAACTTCTTTAGTCTTTTCCATCATTACACCCAGTTTACTTTCCATTTCTACCAATCTTTCCTGTAGGAGCCTATTCTCCTCTTCTTGGTCTTCAACATTCTTTGCCAATTCTGCATTAGTCACCATCTTCTTGGTGAACCTACAGACTCACTTGAACTCGGTGATGACATACAACTTCTTCTATTCAAATCTAAGAATAGCCCAAATCTTTAACTTGCTCTGATACCAATTTGATGGGGAGGCCTATGGGTTTAGAAAACCTATCTTGACACAACACTTCAAGACCTATGACTTACCCCAAGTCTCCCTACCAATTCAAGTGCTCATAGACATTTTCTACCTCAAAATGCCTAATTCAACCTAAGCAATCTATTACAGAGGTGAAAGGCCTATTTGCCTGTTGTTCCCAATACAGACACTATTTTCTTGGTGTGAGGTCTTCTTCTTTGTCCTCATTGCTTCCAAGATTCCCAATTCCTAAGGCTTATAGCCTTCTTGAGCCCGTTATCAACCCTCCTCTCTGGGTCCAGGGTTCTGATTGCTTGGTACTCAATTCTTCCTACTTTGTTTTTCACTCCTATCTTCTTAGACTGCAACTTGCATACCTAGCCGGGCTATAGCAGAGCTCGCCTGGGACAATTTCCTATTGTCTCTCATTGACAATCCAACCACTAACACAAACAGAAATAAAAGAAAGAAGATCTCTGCTTGATGGCCCTCCATGACTGTATAGGGAAAATGTAGGGACATCAAGACAGAGACATTTTGTACAAACAGAAACAAAAGAACAAAAATAAAGCTGACTACTCTATAGAACAAGTTATGCAAGAATTCTACAGGAAATGCTTGAACAGATTCAAAATGTCAATGTTTCTTATTATTAGAGTTCTTTCCTTTACATTCAATGTCTATCCTTCAACTTTTTCCAACATTCTAACTGATTTACAAAGCCAAAAACTAGTTCTTATACTCTTTATCCTTTTTCTGTTATTGGACAGTTAGGGTTTTCTGTCTGTTCGGTTATCATCGGTGAAACAGGTTCTTCGCTCACTGATCGGTAAAGCATATCACTATCAGCCTACCCAAAATCTCTCCCACCGATATTCACTATCTCCCTGATGGACTGATTCCATCTCCTTTTGCACTTGTTGCTGTGACATATAACAGTGTCTAATGGCTGTTTGAAGATGTGAGAAGTTTAAGGCTATTCTCAGTTGGCCTACCCCAAAAATAGTGGGAGATGTGAGAAGTTTCCATGGATTGGCAACTTTCTATAGAAAGTTTATCAAAGGTTTCAGTCACATTAGTGCTCCCATCCTCAACACCATCAAGGGTGGAGTCAAATGTAGATTCCAATGGACAAAGGAAGCTGATGATAGTTTTGAGTTGTTGAAAACAAAGGTGGCTGAGTTGCCTACCTTAGTACTCCCTGATTTTGATAAGGTGTTTGTTGTTGAGTGTGATGCAAGTCAGCAAGCTATTGGTGCTGTTCTCAGCCAAGAGGGACATCCAGTGGCATTCTTTTAAGAAAAGTTGAATGAAGCCAAGCAAAGGTATTCTACCTATGACTTAGAACTCTATGCAATAGTGCAAGCTGTAGTGCCCCTCCGTTCCCACCTTGGATGTACAAGTGAACTGATCAAGGTGCATGAATATGAAGGTAAAATAATGAGAATAATTAAGGTAAGGCTTTGCCATTGTTTTGCATTCCTATGATTAAGATGTTGATCTTACTACAATTGCTATATGTTAGAATGGATCTCATGGACTGATTTTGTTAGATTTATTTGTTATGATGGTACTACTGAGACTTATTCAATTTCATGCACCTATATGTTCAATGTACGGTTCTGTTCAGATAATGAGGTAGAATTGATTTGGTTACGGTTATGTGTTATCTAATCTAGATTGATATGATGTGGAAAGGACAATGTCGTATCACTCGCTTGCGAGTGCCTTGTGATATTGTGATTCCTTTTTCACCTAGTGTTAGCTTTTGTGTGTCTATATATGCTTGACTGTGTCATTTGTTGTAGGATGCAAGTATCTAGCATCAACTCCACCTAAATTAATAGGTCTAAGCATGCCCTAAACCCAATGGATAAGTTGTTCCGGAGATAACTTAAGGTCCCACATCTCAAGTCATCATCCTCGATCAGGATGCATGACATGTCTAGTTCAACTTGTTAGTTCTGTCAGTATGTCAGGTCTTGCAACTGATTGATATTTGATGGAGCCTGTTGGTTAAGTGTGTGTTTGGCCCTAGGTTGTGAACATGTTTGATTTGGCTTTTAACGGCTGTCATACTTAGTGGGTTATGTTGTATGCCTATATTTCATTATATAGTCATACTAATATCTGACCCACTTTAATATTTAATAAGGTCATATAATATTCTTATTATTATTATTAATATTTAATAAGATTAAAATGGTAATTGATAATTGCCTAGTTCAAATAATTATTTAGAGTTGTTCGAATATGAATTATTTTATTACTACTATTAAATTGATTTAATTAAGGGAAGGTCGCTGAACACTAGTAAATGCACTAACCAAACCCTAGAGTAGAGAGGAGATAGACCTATCATCCAATTGATGAAGCCTAACAATTGGATCAAGAGTGTATTGATTCAGCGTTACACTATGGTTACTAATGGATTTGTGATAATATGTTATTTATGATGGATATATTTTGGCTATATATTGTACTAACACTTCTTGTTGAGTGTACATGTAGAATTATTATGTCAATGGATGATGGTGGTCATTTAGCCACTTTATGTCTTTCTGTGTGATGTCTGACCTAGGCATGGGGCCTAAGGTCTATTGGCCATGATGTTAAGAAATATTATTTTTAGTTTTATGTGATAAAATGATTATGTTCTTGTGTGGGATTTAACCTTGTAAATTTTAAAATAATTTTTAAGTGTTTTTAAGAGGTCTAAGTTGTATTTTATGTTTGGGAAATTGTCTTATGTCTAAAGTATAGAGGTTAGAAGTTTATTTTTGTCATTTATAATATTTTAAAAGGTTTTTAAACCCTCCTTTAAGCCCCACTTACAAAAGTGACGAAAATGGGAAGGTGGTTGGTTGAATTAGTTGGGTGGTTGAGTTAGTTGGGTGGTTGAGTTAGTTTTGGGTAGGAAGTTACTCTTTCCTTCTCTTTAAAAACTCTTCATGGAGTGGGGGTGACTTGCTCATTTTATGATTCTCATTCAAGGATTCTACCATTAGTGGGATATTGCGATTGAGGTACCATGTTTTCTTTATTAATTAAACATAAATATTATATGTTTTTCTTTATTGATTAAATGTAAATTTTATATGTTTTTCTTTATTGATTAAATATAAATATTATATGTTTTTCTTTATTGGTTAAATATAAATATTTTATGTTCTAAATATTATATGTATCCTTTATTTATTAAATGTAAAGGTTGTTTTTCTAAGGGTTGTTGCTTGTGAAATTGGAAAAGCAAACATTTCAATATAAATCTTGAAAGAAGCATATTTGTTGCCTTATTTGCATGTCATAAACCTAGATCATCATAGCATGAATTATATTTTTGATTTTTACATTAGATCTTCCTATAATTATAAGATAGTAATCGCCATATATATTGGCATTAAGGTTTGCATACAATCTTATGTTATCTATATATTAGTATTAAGATTTCTATATAATCTTATAATTGCTAAATGTTGGTGTTGGATCTTAGAAACGATGGTTTTTTCCTGTTTTTAAAAGGGGTTACGAAGTCATCTTGCTAAGGATCTGTTAGTTTGTTCATATCCTTTAATAAATAAACTAATGATGTTCTTTGTGTACGTAAGTATCTTTGAACCTTGTCAAGCAGTTCAAGTACCTTGTCCATTAGAGTATTCCTTACTTCTGCCTTCTATTAGATCTAGATGGAAATGTTTTTCTTATGTGCATTAAGGTCTCAAATAAATATGGACTTTGGATCATATAAAACTGCCCACTTTTGCATGGATTCTTCAGGATCCAATTCTTATAGTAGATTGTATTAAACATCTTATTAGCTCTTCATTTAGTCAATTTATATTTTGGGTGTCTTGTTCCTTGGTTGTTCAAATCTTCACAGTATTCTGTCAAACAGTCACGTGCATTGTCTATGCTTCCAAATTTCGCATGCATGTCTGCTAGGGTAGTTGCAACTAGACATCTGACAAAATGCCTCTATCATTTATCCTCTTTGGACATTGATACGTTGTTCCAAAGCTCCATTTGTGCATAGGTACATAGGATGCTAGCAAATGTTACGAAGTCTGGTCATACACTTTCCAAAAGCTTTTGCTTGAAAGTTCTTAAAGCCCTCTCCATGTACCAACTTTGAGTGTATCCTACAATCATTGTATTTCATGATAACAACTTGAGAGCTTCATATATGTTCATTCCTTACAAAGTTGTTTAATAGGTGGAGATGAGTTACGAGATTAGGTCTTGAATCTAATGCAAAATATAGTATATCTCTTATGTGTTATCTCCCTATCTCTGCTTATTTTTACACTTGTTCATGAAAAGATGTAGTTTAAACTTTAAGGCATAAGTGAATTTCATGTTTTACTCTATGAAGAAAGAGCTCTTATATGTTCTTAGGTCCTTAATAATAATTCTAGTATGATTCATGTTTAGGATTTATGAAGACAACTTTCTTTAGGTATTTTATTTAAGAATAGTTAACCAAGGTTAAAGATAGAACTTTTCTCTTGATTAGTGGATTAATATTATGCCATAATGGTAAAGATCACCATTGGATGATTTATCATTACTTATTGCATAAGCAAGGAAAATATTAAATATGTCATTATGCTTACGTTAAACTTAGATGGAAACTTGTTCTTTAGGCTTGCATCTTATGGGAATTGTAGTAAACCCTTATATGTATTATGATCTTATATCCTTATTATAAGTAGTTATTGGTGAAATTAGTTAAACTAAAGTGATTTGATTATTTCAAATAGATATGTAATTCTTATAGACATTATATTACACTTTTATATTAATTTATTAGCTTGACGTTATTATATATATATATATATATATATTGATAATTAGTTTTATAAATTAAATAATTAATTATATACCTTTATGTGCTTTGTGACTACATAAAGAATGTGTCTCATTGGATAATAACATATATATATATATATATATATATATATATATTATATTAGGGTTTTACTATAAGAAATGCTTTAATTGGAATTAAATATATTTTGTTTTCTTTTGTCAATAACATGAATGCATTATATATAATGTATCCTCTTTAATGAGCTAAGTTTGTTAATTCACTATTTATGTAAGTAAATGGAATAGAACTTCATCAGATAAATTATTACATAGGAAAACTAGTGAAACGAGGTAATGTTTTACTTGATTTTGGGTTAGCAGTGAACCTATCGTTTGTATGGAAAATGTGTTTTAATTGGATTGATAGTTGGCCTTATGTTTTAATGCATTAGTAAGGTGACAATAAGGGGTTTATGTGTGTGTGTTAAAGATAAAATGCATATTGTGGAATATCTTACTAACAACTATCAATTGGGCTTTCAGTTAAGATAGGCATGTTTATAAATTATGCATTTATTGGTTATTGAATGATGGTTTCTTAAACATAATTATAATAGTTTTGTTAGTAGAAATATGATATATGGGTTTGGATTATAAATGTTGTAATTAGCATTTAAGTTATAAGTATTTGTAATTAATATTATCTATGCATTGTTTAGCTTGACTGTTATATGTAATTGATGATTGATTAATATAATAGATAGAATTAATATTAATTAAACTAGACCTAGGTTTTATGAAATTCTTGGTGGAGATATAACTTGAATCTAGTTGCTAATTTGATTAAATAGAATTGCTCTAGTAAGAAGAATTTATGTTGTCAATGAGTTGATTAGTTGAAATTGCTTATTGCAAGCAAAATTTTCATGTGAGTTGGTCTATGTGTAAATTGTCAAGTTTAGGTTCCAGAGGCATAAGGTAATATGATTTGGTTGTATGTATTCTATTCATAGTTGTCTTGAGATGAAGATGTTGTAAGAACATGATTTCTCTTGTCTACGTATGTGGGTCTTGGTAAACAATAATGTGAGATGTTGTGCATACTGTGTTGTGAATATATTATGATGAGTTTAAATCTCCTTCGAGGAAGTGTTGGCATCGAGTTTGTGTGTAGTATTGTAATGGGGAGATCTTGATAATCATAATGAGAAACTATTTTGTTCATGGTTGAGATTTGCGAGCAAGATGACCCATACCTTGCTCGGGATATGTGTTGTTATGGTTTGATCAATGGAAAGTTTTGGGATAATGATGTACAGGTTGGTCCTTGTGATTATGTTTAATAAGCAAGAAGGTAAATGCCTTGCATTGTTTATGTATACTTATCAGTATGATAGTGATTGTCTTGCTTGATGGTTAGGGTTTCTAGATGTAGGTAGGGGAGTGGCTTTCAGTGTGGGGCCGGCGCCCAAAGTGGCTGTCAGGATAACCCATTGAAAGTTGTTAATTAAGTGAAAACCTAAAAATGAACAGGGGGAAAAGGGTAAATTACACACTAACAAGATAATTGGATTTCCTCTCCCATGCCTGTAGTGCTCGTTTAGACTAAAGATGGGTAGAGAAGGCCTGGTTGGTAAGATCAACTTCCTTGTCCTCATGAAAGGAAGGTTGATTCCGCATGTGTCACCCTATGGGGCCGGCGCCTAGTGAGAGGCTGTCAGGATAACCCATGTCAGGACCATGCGATGACACTCTTCCTACTGCAGCCTAGCATTCCCTAGTTGTATTCTCCCCATTCATTGTGTGTTGCCTCTGGACGTGTTACTGAGTTGCTTGTGGTGTTGTCATGTGTTGTGATGGAGTCATGTTTAGTCCTTGTTCCTGTTAGGCAATTGTCTACCTGACTGTATGATGTTTTGGGACCTTATGTTATCTCCTAGCATGGGGGGTGGACCTTAGGGTTCCACATGGTCCGGTGGATGTGCTTTATCTCCATTGGTTTTTTCCTTGCCTTTGTTTGTGTGCAAGAAGGTTGTAACTCCTGTAGCAGATTCAGATTGTGTACCTATTTATGGAGACAGTTATTTATGCTCATGTACTATCCTGTGTATCAGATTTTTCATAATGTATGTATTCATATGTATTCAGAAGATGATAATGTAACAATGTAATGTTGTATTTATATGTCGGGAGAATGGTAACTATGTACTAGATCCTGATGAATACTTATATGATGTTATGTAGATGTAAATGTTTATTGTTTTAGTGCATTAGGTGTACAATGATTTACTGATGTTAATTCATGATGTGTGTTAGATTATGTCAATTATTTTGTCAAGTAATTGTTTCAATGATGTGTTAATATTACTTTGTTATTTCTATCTTTAAAAAAAAAAAAAAAATCCTATTGCATATAGCATAAATGTGATGTTCTATGAGGTATTCGTGGTGGGGCGTTACACAAGCTCTTCAGAAATGGAGACATTATTTGCTGCCAAAAGAATTTATTGTGTTTACTGACAATCATGCTTTAAGCTTTCCAAACAGTCAAGAAAAATTAAACCATAGACATGTTAAATGGATGGAACAGCTACAAGTTTATACCTTCACAATTAAGCACAAAAGAGGTGTCTCTAACAAGGTGGCTAATGCATTGAGTAGGAGGATGCTTCTTGTTCATGAAATTTAGTTAGAAAGCATGGGTATTGACTGTTTAAAGGAGTTGTATAAAGAAGATTCTGATTTCAAAGAGGCTTATGATGTTTGTGTGAACTTGGCTAACACATTCCATGGAGAGTATGTATATTTTGTTTTGCAGGAAGGCCTCTTGTTTAAGGGCAATTTGTTGTGTGTCCCTAAGTGCTCCATGAGGGACAACATCATCAAGGAGAAGCATAATGGTTCTTTAGGAGGACATTTTGGCTTAGACAAGACACTAGAACAAGTCACAAGGTTCTATTTTTGGCCAAAGATGCAATCAAATGTGAGGAAGTATGTAGCTAGTTGTGCAATCTGTCAAAGGGCCAAGGGTGTGTCTTCAAATGTAGGTCTATACCAGCCCCTTCCTATTCCCAATAGACCTTGGGAAAGTATCAGCATGGATTTTGTGCTTGGGTTACCCAGGACAGCCAGAGGGGTGGATAGTGTGTTTGTTATTGTTGATAGGTTCAGCAAGATGGCTCATTTTGTGCCATGTAAATGCACAAATGATGCATCTCATGTTGCAGGTCTATTTTTCAGAGAGGTAGTAAGAATTCATGGTTTGCCATTGTCCATTGTAACTGACAGGGATTCTAAGTTTGTAGGTCACTTTTGGAGGACCTTGTGGAAGAAGTTGGGCACACAGTCGTCCTTTTCATTAGCCTACCATCCACAAACTGATGGTCAGACCGAGGTGGTTAATAGATCACTTGGAAACATTCTAAGATGCCTTACAAAGCAGCATGGTTTAGCATGGGACTTGGTTATCAGTCAGGATCAATATGCCTACAATGATTCAAGGAATAGGAGCACTGGTAAAAGTCCTTTTGAGATAGTTTATGGCTTTCATCCAAGAGGGCCACTTGAATTGAAGGATCTCCAAGGATGGGATAGAAGGAGTGGACTTGGTGAAGAGTTTGCTGCCTCCATGAAAATAGTCCATGATCAAGTCAAGTTGCAACTAGAAAAATCAGTCACAAAGTACAAGGAAAAGGTAAATTTAAAGAAAAGAGAAGTGTAATTCAAAGTTGGTGAATTGGTTATGGCATATCTGAGGAAAGAAAGGCTGCCAAAAGGTCAACCAACTAAACTCCTGATGAAGAAGATTGGGCCATGCAAAGTTGTGCACAAGTTCGGTCCAACTGCATACGAGATTGAGTTACCATCCGGCCTTGGTACCTCTCCAATTTTCAATGTTTGTGATCTTTTTCCCTTCAGACCTCCATTACCTGGTGAAAGTGGATTAGATGTGGTAGCTGAAGATGCTGATTGGATCAAGGATTTGCCTCCAAGCAAACCTTTACAGTTGGAGTGCATTCTGGATTCCAAAGTTGTCAAGAAGACTAGGAGAGGTGTCTATAAAGACTACTTGGTGAAATAGAAGGATCTTCCTGATTCAGAGGCCACCTAGATGACTGAATCAAATATCTTGAAGCATGGCATGACACTTCAACAATTGGCAACTCAAGGGACTTGAGTTCTTCCTACAGGGGGAGTATGGTGTAGGAGCTCCTAGTTTGGTCATTTTTTTTGGCTATTTCCTAGTTTGTCATCATGTTTTTCTCTTTTCCTCTAAGGCTTTGAAAGCCATTCTCATGTTTTGTAATAAATACTTAGTCATTTTGATTGACTAGTCCAGTATAGTGTTAGTGAAGGCCTAATTTCTAGGTACTTGTCTTTTGGAAACTTTGTGTTTTTGGTAAAGAGGCAGTTTCCAACGCTTCACTGCCCTTGATGGGTAGTTGTATGGTGGGAAGAGAAGAGGAAAGGTTTCCAAAACCTTCTATAAACTAAATTTTGTTTAAACATGCCGACAGGAATGAGAAGAGGAGCTTTTTGGATTGAAAAAATAGCGATTTTCTGTGTTCTGCAATAAACAGTCATTTTGTATGACCTAGTATGGATAGTAAGGGGTCCAAGGCCTGGAAATTATGTTTGCATGTTGAATCACCTTTCTTTTGTATATAGTTAGAGCTCTTGACATTTTTGTAGGAGGAAGAACCAATCCATTTTGTATGAACTATTTTGAAACCCTCTAAACTAGGGTTTGTGTCCAAAATGATGAATTTTTCCTCTATCCTCTGAAAGTTATCACCCATTTTCAGAAGGATGGAGGAAGCTAGGCTAGGTTTTATGTTTTTCATTGTTTTGAAAGTTGAAGGCTCCTCTTCAAAGCATTTGCTATGACTCTAACTAGTCAAAAACAGTGACTAGTTAGCATGAAGTAGTGGACAGCATTGTAAATGCAGAGAACACTCAAAGGGAAGATCAAATAGATGGTGGATCTGATGTTTTGTGGTGAAGACAGGCCTGTATGACTACTTGGTGGATCATGTGCATGCTAGTTTGATACACTTCCTTCATACAACCTCCCAAATTAGGCCTTTTCACTGAAAAAAGATAGTCTACTGTTTTAAATGCCAATAGTACAGTACGGTCTGCATGTTGGTGGAGGAGTACATGCTCAATATGGGTATTTGGCTATGCATTTAGAGTTGATGGTCATTTGGGGTTATGAGTAATTAGTTAACCATTCCATTAGGCTACAAGGTTTAAGCCTTCTTGAAACACTATTTTTAGGACAGTCAGAAGACAATTTGCTGTCCATTATCCTTTCTGGTACAGAATTTGGTGTTGAGTCAGAAACTTCATGTTGGTCATGTCCTTAGTAAGTGTATGTTGAGTGTGGTGTAATGATCCATGTTGGTAGAGGTGTTAGGAGTGGAATGTTGTCTTTGAAGGTAAAGGTGTTAGTTGATTGGGTAGAGCAGTGACTCCCCAAAATCAGAGTTGAACAGCCTATGTGGTGGACCTAGGTGTGGTCCTAGGCTAGATCAACCTCCTGAATAGCCTTGTGTAGGCCTATAATCATTCCACCTTTGGAAACCTTTAGAAGGAAGATTTGACATCCAAGTTCATTGTGTGAACTTTATCCACTACTACCTATTACCTCTGCATCAATCTCCCACTCTATTGGCTAGATCTTCATTAAGCTTGATCATATTAAGAAGAGGCAAACCTTTAGAGTTTGATGTGTGTAGATTTGGGAACCAACACATGGGAGGGCTTTTGCTATAGTTGTAATATCTTGGGGAAAGCTTATTATGTGATAGTTATATTTGTATTTCCCTCCACGAGCATGTGTAACTTATAATAACAGGCTTACTTGTACTATAAGCATCTCCTCTACTTGAGTAAGAATCTTTAACACTTTGGGTTGTTTACTTGGCTCTAAGTTGTTAGATGTTGAGAATCGATGGTCACTCCTTTCTCACCAAAGCTTCTATTACAAAAAAGATCAATATTACATGAATGAATTTGTATACCAAGATAACTTTCCTTACATATTATAAATGTCTCTAAATTTGACAACATATCTATTCTATTGCAAAAACATTGCATTGCATATAAGGAATTCATGGCACTTGTTTCTTCACTTACAAACTTTTTTGTTGTATCTATCTGCATTACAGTTTCATTGTGTAAGTATTGTGGAATCTGACTACATGTTATTTTTATTGCATTTTCTATGGAGTATGAAAGATTTTCTCTTTGCCATTTAGTCATTACATTCTTTGAATCATTTACAATCATGATTTCTTCCTTCGATGTTGATGATGGATTTATCGGTACTTGTAGTTTTTTTGTAAATATTGGATGCGAAGATGAGTGCATATTTGGTCATTATGTCAGTTATAATACTAGTGGCTTGCCTCATTTTATTTTTTTTAATTTTGAGTTCAATATCTGATGAGTCCCTTGGAGAACTATTAGTGGTTAAGTAATGCATATTAGTCCTAGAGAAGCAAACAAATGATAAAATTAAACATTTGGTAAAAAATACATACCAATATTTATCAACTAATGTATGTTGTAGGTAAAAGCAAATTTAGGAACAAGAAGACATTACATATATGTAATATTATTTGTAAGTAAGTCAAATTGTACCTAACAAATAGAGTAATTGTAATATGATTCAAAATTTATAGATGGTAAAAAGTGAAGTAGATTTGTATTAAAGAGAATGCATAGTAGCACATTAAATGAATACATAGTAACAAATAGAGGTACAAGAAAGTCGATAAATGATATGGTTTGAATTTATAAATTTTGTAATTTCATGTTTAAATGGATAAGTTGTAGTTATAATAGCTTACAGTGCATATGAGGAATTTTGATGTTTTTCTTACGAAACTTCATGGTTTCTTTCTGTAGTGCCCCTCCATTTTCACTATGGTTGTGTAGGTAGTCTGGCTAAGGAACCTAAAGACAAAGATGGAACATGAACTCCTATCAACACTTTCATGGGTATGATGCATATTGTTATGTTATTATTAATATGCAAAGATTTATTTGGATAGTCAGGTGATGCAATAGTATGTTGTTAGGATAGGTGGAAAGGGTGACATCGTACCATTGAACATATGGGGGATATACGAGAATGAGATACGAATGTTAGAGTTCCCTTCCAAGTGCTTTGGCTATTAAGAATTTGTGCTCTAATTGGTATGCTTGAGTGAATAGGTACTAGGTTACGTCTCCACCTGAGTTGGCAGGTCTGAGCGTACCTTGAAACCTAATAGATATGTTGAACGAAGATAACATATGGTCCCCTAGTTAGCCATCATCCTTGAAAAGGATGAATATCCAATTCTGCACCCAGTCAGCATTGTCTGTATGGGTGTGTTAGTTAGTCTCCATTGTTGTGGTCATGCTTTCGATCGTGCATAATGTCAAGAATGACACTCTCTTGATGGAGAGAGAGTATCATCTAGAGGGGGCATCTAGTAGAATGCAGACAAATTGTGTTGAAGGAAATCTATGCACACACCACTTAGTTAATTTTGCATAAGTGTGTCTTTGCATTAAGGTATACATATTGCATTTATTTTATTGCATAAATATTTTGAATGATAGACTTAAGTAAATATTAGTCATAAATAAATTTATTTGTGCAAATTGCAAAATTAGAAAGACATGCATTTTCAACTTATATTTTATGAAAAGATTCTTTTATGTTTTTTCTTTATTGTTCGAGTAATGGTTTCTATTTTTACCACTAGGATGAAGTGGAAGTTATAAGAAAAAATCTTGTAAAAATTTCCTTTTTCAATTTTGGGAGCTAATTTTAGAAAAGATAAGAAGGCGGAGTTATGGAAATTTATTGTCTTTTCATTTTTGCTCAAGAGGGGGCTCTCTGTTAAAAAGGATGGTGCCTCGAAAGGTCACGGGGAAATATACATCTCTGGTGTTGAGGATTGGACTGCATTCAGCTCCATACCATCATCATCATGTTCGATATTATCCTCCAGGAAGGATGCTAGCAACAATATTGCCTCTAGTTTTGTGCCTTCCATTTTCTTTTGCAGGCTAAGTGCCATGATATGGTTGTGACATAATCTAGGTGAGTTATGTTGACCATACCCTTCATGAAAACATAGATTGTGGAAGTGAAATTACTCTGTTTGGGTCTTCTCCTGTGTATGATTATTCTTGGATTATAATATTCATTATTTTTCTTTCTCTTGCATAGATGTTGGGAAAATAACCTAGTCATGTTGGATTTTTAGAATGCAATCTTCTAGCAGTAACATAGTAATTAGCACATGCCTATCTAGGCTGTTGCAACTGCATTAGTGTCAAACTCCTCTTCCTTTAGGCTTTGATGGATGCTTATCTTTGATTGTGGTAAGGAGTCTCTGATTTACTCTATTAAAATTTATTACCATTCACCTTGCAACACCCCAGCATGGCTTATGAACTAAGAATTTATTGTTGAGCCTTGTTTCAGAATAGCGTGACATTTTAGGCACCTTGCGCCCAGGATTAATCCTTTGTTTTTTTTTTGGTTTCCCTTAATTAGAAGTTGATGAAACTTGACCATCAAACATGAGTTACATGACGACTCCCTCGCATGCTCTCTAATGTTGATTGCTTTATGTGTCTCTTTCTAATCTAGCTGCACCTTCTATAGAATCTTTTTACCTAAATTTAAGAATGTTAATTCTTCTTTTTCCATGTCTTTGCACTTTTATGAATGCCATTCTTCTGCGTAAAGATGCAAAGTTTGTTCCCTAAGCCGATATTCATATGAGATCTCCATGCACCAAGAAAACGCATCGAAAACAACTGCACAAATTTAATAGGTATCTCAACGATTAAGTTTAGGGCATCTTCAAGGTAGTTGATGCGGGCATGGAGGTCAACCTTACACACTTCATGATTATCTAAGACATAATGCAATAAGGGGCTACAAATGTGAATGAAGTTTGTACAGCCCTCATCCGCTAACTGTATGGTTGTATGCACCGCAAGCAAAGCTTACAATGTAAGGATATGTTCCATGTGCTTCATTAATTCAAAGATTTTGAGGGCATCCTTGCTGTTGGGTGAATATTTTGTTGTTAACTCGCTAACAGCAAAATGGGTATATCAGCCATAGCTATGATGAGATAAATCTCTCCTCTCATCAAGGGGAGGTTCCCTTTTAACTATTACAAACTTATTTACACTAAATACTAGATTTGGGGGTGTGTTACATTCATCCTTTTCTCTTCTTTCATAAAAGATGTTTACAATGTTTCACGGTAATATTCAATAATGCTTCTACGCTTAAACAATAATCAACAATATTCTTGTAAGTTGAAGCACAAAGTCTTTCAACTTACTTCACAAAAAGATTCACGAACCAAGTGAATAATCTTAAGTACAAAGTCTTCAAATTATCCCTAGAAAGATTTTAAAAGTAACCGTATCACCAGTTGGAGCACAAAGTCTGTCAAGTAACAACACCACTGATTCATGTGAATGTGATTGAAAATCATAGCACAAAGTCTACAAGCTCTCAACATAATTCATATACAAAGTGAACAACTACAAGCTCAAAGTCTTTATAATCCTTCACCAAGAAACACTTTCAACACACATAGATTCAAGGAAATAATATAACACAAAGTTTATATGACTTATCTTGAATGTCCTCCAATCATACTAACTAAGCACCACTTTATCCAATCAATCAACAAGAGAAATCAGCAAAAATGCCATATGTACATCCTCGCTCATACAAATTCGATTCAAAACAAAGTCTGATATCAAAACTTGCCTTCTTTATTGATTGGAATTGGTCATACAATTTGAACACAAAGTCTCAAAGTTGAGTCACAATTTGGGCAGCACTTTGTTGCATAAGATAAAAGATCTCTATTACAATAGAGGCCCTCTTTATTTATAGGGAGGAGCCTGGAGCAAAAATAGGAAATTTACAACTACTTTGACTTATTCAACAAAAGAGTCCTAGTTGACTTGGGACTTCCTTTGTCTCACATGTAATTACATTTTGGAAAAATACATGTGAAAATGTCCAAAACTGATTCAAAAGTACATATGAAAAATAGAAAATATACTAAGGCAAAGATCACATTTATCAACTCCCATCAACATCCTTCTTGAGAGAAACTTCCATCCATTGTTATCACCATTTGTATTTCTAGGCTGTCTGGTCCAAAAGTGTCCTTGGAAATGACACAAGTTCTTGTTACTGAAACTTTCACGAAGGTAGCAACCTTCACATGTCTACCCAGAACTACCTTGAGAATGTCCAAGGTCAACTGTGTATCCAACAACTTATCCATAGGAGCCACTGAGAAAGCTTGATCTTCGAACTCCTTTGGATCATGTTATTGAATGCCTGTCTTTTCATTTGTGGAAAGAAACTTTTGGTCTCTTTGACTGGAAATTATAGTAGCGAGGGAGAATTGAGCATTTGCATGGGCTTTGAAGGGCTAAAGTGCGATTAGAGCGAAAAACTAAGTGAAAATGGGCTAAAGTTAAAAACTTGAAAATTTTCCCAGAGTTAGAAAATTTTTAGGGAGTGAGTGTACGGGCGGAAAAAATCGCTGCCCTTGCATGTGGAGGAAATTGCTTTTGTGCATGGGCAGCAAAAATTGCCGCCCTTGCATGTGACAAAAGGCTTAGCATGCACGGGCGACAAAAATCGCCGCCCTTGCATGTGACAAAAGGCTTAATATGCACGGGCGGCAAAAATCGCGGCCCTTGCATGTGACAAAGGGCTTAATATGCATGGGCGGCAAAAATTGCCGCCCTTGCATGTGACAAAGGGCTTAATATGCACGGGCGGCAAAAATCACCGCCCTTGCATGTGACAAAGGGCTTAATATGCACGGGCGGCAAAAATCGCCGCCAATGCATATACAGATGCAATGGAGGTAAAAATCACTGCCATTGCATGTGAAGATGCAATGGAGGCAAAAATCGCCGCCATTGCATATAACAAAAATTTACTAACTCTAAGATGCAATGGAGGCAAAAATCGCTGCCAGTGCGTATGAAGATGCAATGGAGGCAAAAATCGCCGCCAGTGCATATGAAGATGCAATGGAGGCAAAAATCCCCGCTAGTGCATATGAACATGCAATGGAGGCACAAATCCCCGCCAGTGCATATGAACATGTAATGGAGGCAAAAATCCCCGCCAGTGCATATGAACATGCAATGGAGGCAAAAATCCCCTCCATTGCATATAACAAAAATTTACTAACTCCTAAAAAGTGAAATTTTCAATTAGACTTGTTTTGCAAAATTCAAGAAATCGACACAAGTTGACGCTCAAAAGGATGTTCCAAGGTTAGGAAACCACGCTCAAGGGCAAATGCGATTCACCTCGTTTTGCGTGTTTAGAGTTGTAGGCTACAAAATGGACAAATTTTGTAGGGGTCATCCTACAAATTAAGCGCAACTAAATTTGAGGATAACAGCTGGCTCTAACTGGGGAACTTCCTTTGATTATCCTTTGAAATGATCGAAGGGAGAAGAACTCCAGTCTCTAAGTGCCTTCATCCATCCATTGGGCTATAGAGTCAGACGACACAAAAACACAAAAATGACTAAAACAGAAAAAAGACAAAAACTATACAAAAATTCATGAACTTATCTGTCGCTTCACTTCGAGAATAGCTTCAGATGTTGTCTGCTGTGAGGCAGAAGAAAAGATGTTCCATTTCTTTTTCTTTTACTATTGAAAGAGTAACACTTCCCAGTGTTTTTCATTCTAGGATCTTCTTCTAAAACCAGGTTGAATTGCCCAATTGACACTGATGAATTTGGTCCCAACTGTCGTCACTGTTTGACAAAGCAATCAGGCTCATTAAAATGTTTCTCTGGAGAAGCCAATCCTTTGGAAATGCCATTTCCTTTCAATTGT
Source organism: Cunninghamia lanceolata (assembly GCA_027924645.1). Classification (NCBI taxonomy): domain Eukaryota; kingdom Viridiplantae; phylum Streptophyta; class Pinopsida; order Cupressales; family Cupressaceae; genus Cunninghamia; species Cunninghamia lanceolata. Next base: position 2,669,066 of record BSBN01000312.1, read on the forward strand.
AAAATCCCTTCGCTTGAAAAGAATGATCCATTTGTTCCTAGATCTCCAATTGAAGAACTCTCTGATGACTCAGGATCTTCATTAGTGGTCAAGAAATAAGTACACATATCAGAAAACTCAAAGAGAATCTGAGCTTTTGGATCCTCATATTTCATCACTGTGTACTTGGTCTCCCTTTCAGGATGAACCTCCTGCATAATACCCTTAACAGGTATTCTTGCCTCAAGCATTTGAATATGTGTCTCCTCAGTGTGATCTGTGATACCAACAAGTTGATATGGACTTGCTACAGAAGACCAAAAACTCTCATCTTGAGGTTTTACATTGGGGGTATTAGTCTTAGGAACATAGGATGAAGTTAGAATATCTAGTGTACTTACTTGTTTGTCACCAACCACATCTTTATGATTTGATGTATTTTGTGACCATGTGAGAACATCATAAGATTCACCAAAATTAACTTCTTCTTGTCCCATCTCATATTCCAAGTTTAGAAACCCGATGGTAGAGTCGCCAGCTAATTGCTCTTCACCTTCCGTGAAAAGATTAGCAACATCTTCTCCTTGATAATATTTTGATTGAAGAAGATTGTCTTGCTCTGATTCATAATAGAAGATTGATGCATCCGCAGGTGGTGCCTCTAAAGCAAGTCTTCCTTGTGGTGGAGGAAACATGTTTTGATTATGATCCATTGAAGCATTACCTTGGTTATTCAGAGCATCATGAGAAGTTCCCCTTGATGTGTCCTTATAGAAAGGAATGGACAAATTCTGTGACACCTGTTCTTTCAGAGCTAACAGCTCATTAGCCAACTTTTACACTATAGGATCCATAGTGTTTGTAGAAGATAAAGCCAAAAAGGGGTGCTCATTAGGCCCAATAGAATCCTTCTTCAACTTTCCCGCCAAGATTAATCATTCTCCACTTCAACTGCCAAACTTTGAGCAATTGCAAATCAGCTGGTGCTGCTCTTCGTAAAAGAAAACTTACTTCTGGCAACTGTGAATTGATGAAGAAGCATTTTAGGTTCTCATCTGTAGGTTGAGCCACAGTTGGGATCCTGTTCTTTAGCTTATTGAACTTTGCCACGAACTCATGCATGTACTCATGCGGTTCCTTTTTCATTTGAGTAAGTTGGGCCAACAAGGTGTAAACATCTTCTGCTGGCTTGAATCTAGCTTCGAACTGAGTTCGAAGTGTATTCCATCCAGTGACAGTTCCAGGTGCAAGATGATAGAACTAATCAGCTGCAACACCTTGGAATGTTTCTACAAACAGTCTCACAGAAACATCTTCATACTCAACTCCGAGAACACCACATGCAAAGTAGAAAGCCGCAATGTGCTCATCCGGATGTTGTTTACCATCCCCATAGAACTTAGGAAAGTTCTTACGTGAACCCTGAGGTAGTTCATGTAGAGGCTGGGTCAATTTCAATGGCCCAAATGCATTTCCCCATGGACCTGTGATAGCCATATTCCTTGATAAAACTATAGAGCAGATAAAACAAAAATATATTACACAAAGATGAGGCCGGTACACTTCAACCAAAGGCGAGAGGCTCTTGGTTGCGCGTCCGTCCCCAGTAGAGTCGCCAAAAAATTGTTGGGTGAATATTTTGTCGTTAACTCGCTAACGGCAAAATGGGTATATCAGCCACAGCTATGATGAGATAAATCTCTCCTCTCATCAAGGGGAGGTTCCCTTTTAACTATTAAAAACTTATTTACACTAAATACTAGATTTGGGGGTGTGTTACATTCATCCTTTTCTCTTCTTTCATAAAAGATGTTTACAATGTTTCACGGTAATATTCAATAATGCTTCTACACTTAAACAATAATCAACAATATTCTTGTAAGTTGAAGCACAAAGTCTTTCAACTTACTTCACAAAAAGATTCACGAACCAAGTGAATAATCTTAAGTACAAAGTCTTCAAATTATCCCTAGAAAGATTTTAAAAGTAACCGTATCACTAGTTGGAGCACAAAGTCTATCAACTGACAACACCACTGATTCACACGAATGTGATTAAAAATCATAGCACAAAGTCTACAAGCTCTCAACACAATTCATATACAAAGTGAACAACTACAAGCTCAAAGTCTTTATAATCCTTCACCAAGAAACAGTTTCAACACACATAGATTCAAGGAAATAATATAACACAAAGTTTATATAACTTATCTTGAATGTCCTTCAGTCATAATAACTAAGCACCACTTTATCCAATCAATCAACAAGAGAAATCAGCAAAAATGCCATATGTACATCCTCGCTCATACAAATTCGGTTCAAAACAAAGTCTGATATCAAAACTTGCCTTCTTTATTGATTGGAATTGGTCATACAATTTGAACACAAAGTCTCAAAGTTGAGTCACAATTTGGGCAGCACTTTGTTGCATAAGATAAAAGATCTCTATTACAATAGAGGCCCTCTTTATTTATAGGGAGGAGCCTGGAGCAAAAATAGGAAATTTACAACTACTTTGACTTATTCAACAAAAGAGTCCTAGTTGACTTGGGACTTCCTTTGTCTCACATGTAATTACATTTTGGAAAAATACATGTGAAAATGTCCAAAACTGATTCAAAAGTACATATGAAAAATAGAAAATATACTAAGGCAAAGATCACATTTATCAACTCCCATCAACATCCTTCTTGAGAGAAACTTCCATCCATTGTTATCACCATTTGTATTTCTAGGCTGTCTGGTCCAAAAGTGTCCTTGGAAATGACACAAGTTCTTGTTACTGAAACTTTCACAAAGGTAGCAACCTTCACATGTTTGCCCAGAACTACCTTGAGAATGTCCAAGGTCAACTGTGTATCCAACAACTTATCCATAGGAGCCACTGAGAAAGCTTGATCTTCGAACTCCTTTGGATCATGTTATTGAATGCCTGTCTTTTCATTTGTGGAAAGAAACTTTTGGTCTCTTTGACTGGAAATTACAGTACCGAGGGAGAATTGAGCATTTGCATGGGCTTTGAAGGGCTAAAGTGAGATTAGAGCGAAAAACTGAGTGAAAATGGGCTAAAGTTAAAAACTTGAAAATTTTCCCAGAGTTAGAAAATTTTTAGGGAGTGAGTGTACTGGCGGCAAAAATCGCCGCCCTTGCATGTGGAAGAAATTGCTTTTTGTGCATGGGCGGCAAAAATTGCCGCCCTTGCATGTGACAAAAGGCTTAACATGCATGGGCGGCAAAAATCGCCGCCCTTGCATGTGACAAAAGGCTTAATATGCACGGGCGGTAAAAATCGCCGCCCTTGCATGTGACAAAGGGCTTAATATGCACGGGCGGCAAAAATCTCCACCCTTGCATGTGACAAAGGGCTTAATATGCACGGGCGGCAAAAATCGCCACCCTTGCATGTGACAAAGGGCTTAATATGCACGGGCGGCAAAAATCACCGCCAATGCATATAAAGATGCAATGGAGGTAAAAATCGCCACCATTGCATGTGAAGATGCAATGGAGGCAAAAATCGCCGCCATTGCATATAACAAAAATTTACTAACTGTAAGATGCAATGGAGGCAAAAATCGCCACCAGTGCGTATGAAGATGCAATGGAGGTAAAAATCACCGCCAGTGCATATGAAGATGCAATGGAGGCAAAAATCCCCGCTAGTGCATATGAACATGCAATGGAGGCAAAAATCCCCGCTAGTGCATATGAACATGTAATGGAGGCAAAAATCCCCGCCATTGCATATGAACATGTAATGGAGGCAAAAATCCCTGCCATTGCATATAACAAAAATTTACTAACTCCTAAAAAGTGAAATTTTCAATTAGACTTGTTTTGCAAAATTCAAGAAATCGACACAAGTTGACGCTCAAAAGGATGTTCCAAGGCTAGGAGACCACGCTCAAGGGCAAATGCGATTCACCTCGTTTTGCGTGTTTAGAGTTGTAGGCTACAAAATGGACAAATTTTGTAGGGGTCATCCTACAAATTGAGCGCAACTAAATTTGAGGATAACACTTGCAAAAATCAATTTTGTGCCTATCCCCACAACCATTACATCTCATTGAGCTTTTTGTATTTCGCATGCATGTCAGCCAGAGCTTTTCCTATTATAATATCTGTTAAAAAATCCACCTTTTCTTATGCATTGATGGAGGTCCATACTTTCCTCCCAAAATGGGATACCTGTGCACTGGCAGAAAGGATGCTGATGAAGACTGCGTAGACTGGCCTTACATCTACTGATTGCATTTGTTTGAAAGTTTCAACAAACCCATCATTAGGCATATTCTATGATCATTGTATTCCATGAGATGACATCTCTTGAGGCTTTTTGCAAACATTTTGTGTCTATTGTCTATGATTCCACTTTTTTCTTGCATGTCTACTAATGCATTTCCATCCATACTATCTGATGCCATTCCACTCTATCATTATAAAACCATTCACTGTATTGCTGTTATGAGTAAAAATATGATAATAAATAAGAATAGAAAGTCTACACTATCTTAGCAATAAAGATTGAATCTAGATTAGAATATATCTTGATTAATGACATAAATGGAAGTATTGATCTTATGTCAAAAAATGATATGTTGTTATTGATGTCTTTTGGAATGTAGTATGTTGGTTATTTATAGGGTGTAATATTAAAAGTAAAATATAATTAGAAATGATTGTGTAGTGTTAATGAGGGATTTGTTTTCTGATAAGTATATTTAAATGCATAAGTGAATTATAATATTGATAGAGGAGTTGTTTAGTAAATAGTTGAAAAGAGTCAACAAATTAAGTAAGTTTAATTCTGTAGTATTGAGTAGTAAAGTAACAAATCAATTTGATCTCTTATGCCTTTTTGTCATATTTTGATTATTTATAAGAGGATGACCTAGGTCTTGGTAGGTACCACTTCTTAGAGCAAAAGGGATTATTCAAAAGAAGATTGTTATTAGGTTTTATTAAACCTTCTGTAGTAATATGATGCTTTCTTTGTTTGTGATTAGAACCACCTCTTAGATGATCCCAACTTCATGTGGATAAAGATAAGCGGGTTAGAATTATTCTAGTAGAATGAATCATTGTAGCTTGCAATGTCCTACTATACCCTTATTACTTTCTAACAATGTGCATAGAATCATGGGATGAACTATAGTGTGGAATAAATCTAGGATGGCTTGAACTATGTTTTGTTCTTTACTAGAAAATTTACTCATCTTCTATTGGTGAATATGTCTATCATAATAAGTACAAATATAAGGTATTTTGTTTTCTATTGGTTAACTAGACATAAATAGACCTTTTGTTTTAATTATGAGAAAACTAAAGGGATCATATAACTTGAGCATATGTCCTCTTTATATAGTGAAAATTGTAATCTCAATCTTCATGAATGTTGTAATGCCCTATGAATTATATAGATTGTAATAGAAAACATTTTAAGATCATCTATGAATTTTATACATCCCACGAACATCTACTGCTTATATTAATATGATCTATAGTTTTATTATGTTATTAAAGGTTTTGGTACCTTGTTAAGTAAATTCTATACATCAGCTGCGAGTCGCATTAGTCCTGTATTACCTGTGATTGTGTTAGTCTGTTGCTTCTTGCCTGTTTGTTTGATGTGGGACCTAGTGCTATCTCCTAGCACGAGGGGTGGACCTTAGGGTTCCACATGGTCGGGTGGTTGTGCTATTATCTCCATTGGTTTCCAAGGCTATTGTTTGTGCATGAGAAGGATGTACCTCCTATATCAGGTTTCAGATCTTGTTCTAGCTGGAGGAGATTGATACTTATGTTCTTATTCTAGTTCTATATATCATTTGATCCACATGTTGTTATCTTGATGTATGTACTCCAATGTAATCATGAAAATGATATTGTAAACCATGAAATGGTGTACTCTCTTGTAAAGGATATTGTATATATTCTTGTAATCCTATATGCATGATCTAGATGATTACTTATCTGAGGATATATAATGGAAATGTATGTATTTATTCATTTTATGAAATCAGGTTAAAAATGAACTATAGTTGTTAGGTAACTCATAATGTTGGATAGATCTTGTTATTAGTAATGTAGTCATGGAATCCCTAGAGGACAGAGCTTATTAGATGTTTGAATAAATATGATTTATAGTTCTTCGTTATTACTTTGTTTAAAAAAAAAAAATTGCTCTTTTGCATTGCTTAGTTGAACTTATCTCTAGGGTTTTGTGTCAGGGCATTACACTTTCTCTAAACTTAAAGAATGTTATTTAAGAGTGGAATAGAACTCTAAGATCACAGTCTTGGAGTTAAATGCAACCATTAATTCTAGCAATGCTAGAGTTAAATCAGCATGATGTAAGAGCATTAATAAATAAGTAGTAAGTCATTCTATTAGTAAAATATCACGTACATTTTATGTAAAATATGTGCATACTATATTCTTTCTAGTTTCAACCTATTACTTTAAGTACTTTATTATCATATTATTGCTACAATGTTATACAAATGTTATGTAAAGATATGAAAACCCTATTCTTTAGATTGTCACCTACTACCTTAAGCCTTCAATAAGTTTTTCTAAATATGGCAAGTTGTAGATTGCAAAGAATAATAAAAGAAAAGATGAGATGAATTTGCACACCTGAAAAAATGAAGGTAAACTTTTTAGAGCAATGTATTGTTGGGCACGTGGACTAGGTGATGCCTAGGTAATGGCAACCACTCAGCCTTTTGATTCCTTGTAACTGCTCTGACCTACAGATAGCCATTCTTGGCTGGGAATCTCTACCTAGTCAGAGTCTTCATTCCAGATGCAAGTTGGATGGGAGACGTAGCAGATAGAGAGTCTTTTAGACTTCTTACAAATGCCTTCTTGCTCGCTGCTGTTCTACAAATAATACTGTGATATATGTAATACTAAGAGAGATGTATCATACACAGTGTGATGTATTGATATTAAAATAAAACCATTGCCCTTCATTGTGGATGTAGCCCACATTAGCGAACCACGTTAAATGGTCTCATTGTTCTGTGTGCGCTGTCATGTCTTTTTCATTCTGAGTTTTGTTTTGTTCTTGCTGTTCTTATTTGGTTCTATTATTCTGTTTTAGATTTTACAATTGGTATCAGAGCTTGTGTGTAGCTCGGTCTAGGAGACTGTGAAATTTTTTTTGGGAACCTGCACAGCAATCAAAATGGATGACTCTGAGAAATGGAAAATAGAGAAATTTATAGGCCAAAATTTTGGTCTTTAGAAAGTGCATATGGAGTCTCTTCTCATCAAATAGGACTTGTCTCTTGCCTTATAGGGGAAAGCCAAAGGACAAGGTTCTATGACGGATGAAGACTAGGAAAAACTGGAATCGAAAGTGAAGGCAACAATATTTCTCTCATTGTCCAACAATGTATTATTTAATGTCTCAAATGAGAGCACTACGAAAGTGCTTTGGGAAAAGCTCTCCAGCATGTATGCCATTGCTTCAGCGTCAAACAAGGTATTTATTATGAAGAAATTATATAACCTAAAAATGAAGAAGGTGGGGTTATGTCCAATCATCTGAATGAGTTTAACACCTTAGTCTCTCAATTAGCTTCGGTGGGTATCAAGTTAGATCCTGAGATTAAAGCGATTTTGCTGTTGTGTTCCTTACCAAATAGCTGAGAAGGTGTTGTCATGGCTGTGAGCACTTCTCTAGCAGCCAAGAGTACATTGGTTTTTGATGAAGTTGCAACTACTCTTCTCAGCGACGACATGAGAAGGAAACATCAGGAATCCTCATCCGGCGATGCTCTAACAACTATCAGTATAAACAATAGGGGAAGAAGCAATGACAGAGGTAGATACAACAACCGGAGAAGGTCACAATCTGGTCCACGATCGAAGTCTAGGGGCAGAACCGGTTCGTGTTGGTTTTGTGGAAAACCTGGACACAATAAGAAGAATTGCTAGAACTATAAGAAAGCTCAAGGCAACGTGAGCACAAATAATCAAGCAAACACTGCAAGTGATGGTGTTTTGGTCCTATCAGCAAGTGATACAAATGCAGATTCGTGGGTTCTTGATTTCGGCGCCTCTTTTCATGCCACTTCATGCTGTCAAGCTTTCACAAATTTTCAAGAAGGCACATTCGGTAAGGTATTTCTTGGTGACAATAAAGAATGTGACATTCTAGGAAAAGGATATATAATATTAAATCAGAAAAATGGAGACAAACTAACTTTGATGGATGTTAGATATGTGCCTATGTTAAAAAGAAATTTAATTTCTATCAGTCAGCTTATAGGCAATGGATGCAATGTTAAATTTTCTCTTGATTCATGGAAAATTACAAAGGGGCTTTTAGTAATGGCAAGAGGAAAGAAGCAAGGTAATCTATACATTCTGGACTGTTTTGGTGAAGTGGGAGCTGCCTTGTTGGCCATGGACAGTGGGTCTGAAATATGGCACAAAAGGCTCGATCATATGAGCCAAAAAGGTCTTCAAGTTATGCTTCAGCGCAATCAGCTTCCAGGCCTCAACTCCATCGATTTACAATTCTGTGAACATTGCCTTTATGGCAAACAGTACCGAAACAGTTTCATGAGAACAGGGCATGACAAGAAAACCACTCTGTTGGAACTTATTCATTCTAATGTATTCAGTCCAACTCAGGTAACTTCTTTCGGTGGAGCAAATTATTTGGTAACCTTTCTAAATGGCTGCACTCGAAAAATCTAGATTTATATGTTGAACAAAAAATTTGAAGTTTTTTCAAAATTTAAGATTTTTAAAGCTTCAGTTGAAAACTAGATTGGGCATAAAATTAAATGCCTACTAACAGACAATGGTGGAGAATATTGCTCTTCAGAGTTTGATTCTTTTTGTGCAGACCATGGTATTCGACGGATCAAGACCGTCCCTTATACACCTCAGGAAAACTGTATAGCTGAGAGGCTCAATCACACGATACTTGAGAGAGCTAGATACATGCTCTCCAATGCCAGATTGGGAAAAGAGTTTTGGGCAGAGGCATTTAATACTGCTGTATATTTAATCAATCGAGCTCCATCGTCTAGGATAGATTTTGACATACCTGAGGAGACATGGCTTGGAAAACAAATTTCCTATCAGCATTTGTGGGTGTTTGGCTATGCCACTTTTGTTCACATTCCAAAAGAGCAGAGAACTAAGTTAGATTTTAAATCAAAAAGGTGTGTTTTTCTCGGCTATGGTGAAGATCAGTTTGGCTTTCGTCTTTGGGATCCTGTTGCGAAGACTATAATTTGTAGCCGCGATGTTGTGTTTAATGAGAGGGAGTTTCCAGGTTTGCACTCTTGCAATTCACCTCTGCTAGAATATGTTGATGTCAACTTGTTTGATAATGGTAAGGCCAAGCAACCTACCATCTCTTTTTCCCAGCCACTTGTTACATCGATACATTCTTATATGTCAGGGGCTCCAATTTCTTCAACTACCATGCCTTCGGTTGGATGTACTATTCCCACCCAGTCAATTGGTATGCCCTGCATTGTTGCTACACAACCTCCCAATGCTCATTCGCTATCCTCTATTACTCCAACACAACCTTCAATTGATTCACTACCTTTACACTCTATGCAGCCTTCATTAGTTGAATCGCTATTTTTAAAACAACCAGCACAGCCATCCCTTGATCCCACGCTGCCTTTTGACTATTCATTGAAGTCCATCCCCTTATATCAAGCAATGTAGCCTCCTCATATTTCACCGCTGCCTCCCCCTAGCACCTCGCTGCCTTCAAATTGTCCTTCGTTGACTTCCAAGCTGTCAACACAGCCTTTGTTTGGACCAACGCTGTCCTTCCATACTTCAACGTAGCTTCCAAACAAGGCACAAGGCACTAGCACCTCGCTGCCCTCCTCCAGCCTTGCGCTACCTTCACAAGGCACTATGATGCCTTCCACTAATCCTACGTTGTCCTCTTCAGGTATAACGTAGCCCTTAAATCAGTCATTGCACCTTCATAGGTTACTACCCACCCTTTCACATATGCACAGTCTCCTTTTGATCAGATATAAGGATCATTGCCTGAACAGAACAGTGTGACTGGGCAGAGCACTTTGGGTGCACAAATACAGAGGCAGGGGAGTTTTCCTCAGGGGCCTCTACAATCAGAGGTTGATGATGTTCAGCACTTACTCCAGAGACTAAATCTGGATTCTAATATCCAGCTAGAGCAAGGTACACAATTGAGGAGGCCTACCCGTGAGAAGAGGAGACCAACAAAATACGATGACTATGAGTTATTGCTCTCTGATTATCCAGAGCTGACAACTTATAAACAAGCCTGCAAGCATGAAAATGTACAAAACTAGATGGCCGCCATGAACGAAGAAATGGAGTCGTTGAGCATTAATCAAACCTGGGATTTGGTTCCTCTTCTGCCAAATCGAAAGCCTCTCAAAAATAAATGGATTTATTGCTTGAAAGACGAAGACAGAGGAAGTAAAAGATATAGGGCTAGATTAGTCGTCAAGGGGTTTAATCAGCAAAAAGGTATTGATTTTTCTAAAAAAATTTCTCTAGTTGTCAGAATGGACACTATCCATGCTATGTTGGGATTGGTAGCCATTTGGGATTTAGAACTTGAGCAACTCGATGTGAAAACAACATTTTTACATGGAGATATTGATGAGGATTTATACATGGAGCACCCTGAAGACTTTGCTCAACCAGGTAAGGAGCATTTATTTTGCAAGTTGAAGCAGAGTTTGTATGGGCTGAAGCAAGCTCCAAGACAATGGTATTTAAAATTTGACCACTTCATGACTGATAACCACTTTATTCGGTGTGAATCAGATCCTTGTGTTTACTACAAGAAGCTCCATACTAGTGAGTTTGTCATCCTTTTACTCTATGTTGACGATATGTTAGTAGCTGGTACTAGTGTTCAGATTATTGCTCAGTTGAAGCAACAGTTGGCTCTTCGCTTTGCCATGAAAGATCTAGGACCAGCCAAAAGAATACTTGGGATGTACATATTCAGAAACAGAAATAAAAGAGAACTTAGATTGTCCCAAGCAAGCTACATTGCCAAAGTGTTGGATAGATTTAATTTGTCTCATGCTAAACCAGTATCTACTCCTTTGGTTGATCATTTCAGCCTATCTTCAGCTATGTGTCCGCAAAATCAAGTAGAAGAAGAACATATGAGGTCTGTTCCCTATACATTTGCAGTTGGCAGTCTCATGTATGCAATGGTGTGTACTTGTCCAGACATAGCACAAGCAGTTGCTGTTGTGAGCAGATTCATGAGTAATCCGGGCAAACTACACTGGTAGGTAGTTCAGTGGATTCTACGGTACTTAAAAGGTACTTCACATTTTTGTTTATGTTTTGGAGGTACTGACTTTCATCTCTGTGGTTATGTAGATTCAGATATGGCCGGAGATTTAGACAAACGGCGGTCTACCACTGGTTATGTCTTCACATTTGCCAGGGTAGCCATTACTTGGGTCTCTTAGTTGCAACAAACTGTAGCTCTGTCATCAACAAAGGCTAAATACATAGCGCTCTCGGAAGGAGCCAAAGAAATGATATGGCTTGAGCGTTTGTTGACGGAACTGGGCTGTTCAAAATCAGTTTTTCCATTATTTTGTGATAGCCAAAGTGCTATTCACTTGTCAAGAAATTCAGCTTTCCATAGTCGAACAAAGCACATTGATCTTCGATACCACTTTATCCGCCATCTTATTGACGAAGGCAAGTTACAGGTCACAAAGATTGACACAAAGGTTAATCCAGCAGATGCATTAACAAAGATTGTTCCTCGAGAGAAGTTTGAATTCTGTAGATCTTCTCTCGGTCTTGTTCCTCTGTGACACTGAATTTCATGAAGGGGATCTCTCTCTGAGCAGCTTCATTGCCATTCCCATTGGTCTTCAAGTGGGAGATTGTTGGGCATGTGGACTAGGTGAAGCCTAGGTAACGGCAACCACTCAGCGTTTTGATTCCTTGTAACTGCTCTAACCTGCAAATAGCCATTCTTGGCTGGGAATCGCTGCCTAGTCAGAGTCTTCATTCTAGATGCAAGTTGTATGGGAGACGTAGCAGATAGAGAGTCTTTTGGACTTCTTGCAAAGGCCTTCTTGCTCGTTGTTGTTCTACAGAAAATACTATGATATATGTAATACTGAGAGAGATGTATCATACATGGTGTGATGTATTGATATTATTAAAACCATTGCCCTTCATTGTGGATGTAGCTAACATTGGCGAACCATGTTAAATGGTCTCATTGTTCTGTGTGCGCTGTCATGTCTTTTTCATTCTGAGTTTTGTTTTGTTCTTGCTGTTCTTATTCGGTTCTGTTATTCTATTTTAGATTTTACATGTATGTCATATGTGCATTTAAAATGAGAAAGAAAAGAAAACTAAACTCGAACTCATTTATAATAATATTGTGTAAAAAAATGAATTCTCTAGTTATTACAACTTCCTCTTAATATTTTAATAGAAAAGTCAATTAATTTTAAAACTAAATACTCAACTTAAATATTATAAACATTCAGAATCTACCAAAAAATTAAGTCTTATAATGAAATAAAATTTGATGGGTTAAATTCAAGTGAACAAACTTAAATGATAAGCGAGCAAATCTAACCTATTTAACTAAACTTTAATATATCATGCTATAGTTGCAATATCTAATAAATTACAAAAGATTTAAAAGGAATTGTAAAAAGTAAAAAAATAAAGTGAATGGTACAAGTTTTACTAAATGGGGACCAAGGCCTAAATTTGATGGTTGTATGGTCATATTTAATAATTTTTATTATCAAACATTATTAGACTTTTGGAAAGATTGTATCAAATCAAAGAGAAAATTCTAGATGGAAAGGTACATGACAATTGAGAAGTTATATTCTATGCCAATTTAACATTTTCCTTTTAATGGTAAGTTTATTACCAAAAAAATGAACACAAATTAACAATAGACTAAGGAAGTATTAAATGAAAGCAAATGCTAAATACATGAATTAATAATCAAACCAATTTAATTATTTCCTTTATTTTAGTGTCTCTCATAAACCAACATATGCATTTGAAAGGGCCACATTACTTGTATTTAGTTCTAACATGATAATGTGAATATGTATGATATATTTAGAGATTGAATTTGAAGTATCTCCACACATAAATAGACATGGACCTACTTAACATTGTGTTCTAACCATTTCCCACATGTCTAACAAACCTAGTATTCTTAAAAAAATCTTGTAACCATCATCCCTTAAAAGTAGTAATATTAGGATTTATATCACAACATCATATTATGTTAGGATTTCTAATGTTAGTAATCACATCAAGTATTAGCAATTCAACATTAAGTCTACCTAGTTAGAATGTTTTTTAGGAAACTTCTTTTAAAGCATAATAACTTCTTGTCTTCAACAATTTAGTAGACGAGTCCTTGAAAATAACCAAGCCTTCAGTTATTATCACCTCTCCATTAATCACTAAGGAGTGATAATAAAGCAACTCATCACTAATCCATTGCTCTTCACTCCTTGAGAATATTACAACTCATTTATTGTCATCAACTCAAACATGTTTAATTTTGAGAAAGAGGGAAACACATGACTATGGCTTCATAGGAGAAATCAAATCAATTGTAGAAAGCTAGGGATTCAACTTAGTTTAAGGAGTTATAAATGATGACTTTGGTGAAAATAAAAAAATGTAAAGATTTGATAGGAGACATAGAAAACCTATGACCTTCTTCACCTTTGTAGCACAAGAACTTTATATATAGAGCTATTAGGGAATTAAATGCTTCATTCAATCCAAATTGTTTTTTCTAGAAAAAAATATTATGCAAACTATTTCAACTTGACAACTTTTTGATCCAAATCAAATCATCTGCTTAGTAAATAGAAGAAAATATTCTACTTATTTGTTAAGCATTATATTAAAAACATAGGAAGATAAATATTGTTATAGCTTAATAGGCACAATAGGCTTCAAAACAACATTCCCCTTAGTGATAGAGATAAACATATTGGTCCAAAAAGAGTCTCAATAAGAGTGAGAATACATCCTACTTGTCCATGACCAGCACTATCAAATTAGAATCATCATACACAAGGATCCAAGGTTAAAGTGCCCAAGAAAATAATAAATTATAGTGTAAATTATGGTGTTGGTCTACTTTCTATGACTTTGAAATTGAAGGTTCTTCTATTGTAAAAATGTTGGGTACAATTCTTCTACTCTTATGCTACCATATTGAATTTACCAAAAACATTTACCATAAAATGTTAAATTCAACAAACCAAATAACATTTTTTATTCAAATATTGTCATGCATAGAGATATGTTATTGGGTTCAACATCTCTTAGGAAGTGAAAAATGAAAATGTTTGTTAACCTATTTAGGATGTTAACATGTCATGGATTTGTGTGCCTAAATATTGTAGCTAACATGTCTTAGACATACAATAAGAAATGTGTCATTTTTCCCTTAACAATATAATGCATCTAGGTCCTTTTAGTTGATTTTTTAATTTATAGTTTTCTCCTCAACCACCTTTCCCTATAGTTGTGTGCTTTGATATTTTGATGTTGTTGTTGTGTTTTAATTGTTGAGTCACTAGCCAAGTGTTGGGTCCATAGAAGGTAGTGACATAAAAAATCACGCTTATGTAATAGATTGAACAAAGATAGCAAAATGTGCCCAAGAAAACAAACTCACTGCATTATGAGACAATTTTTTTGGGAGAAACAAATATTTGTTAGCAACTTTCTACCAATAAATAGTCTATTGACTAATTAGAAGGTAAGGAATGTAATTTATATTTTATTTATTTTGAGTGTCCAATACAAGGATTACGAGAACTATAACTATATTAATTAGGTCTAGATTAGAAAACAAGTGTAATTGTGAGCTTAGCAATTTACGACGGAAAACCCTAAATTTTATGTTTTGTTATTTTCCATTCTATTGACTCATCCTAAGGGAATGTAGTATTCTTAGTCACATGTGTTAAAACCTAGGGCATCCACCATGAAAAAAGGCACAAGAGTGTGGCTCACTTGAAAGTGACAAGGAAACAAGACAAATGGACCTACATTATTCTCAAGAGTTGGTTGTCTTATTGGGCATTAAAATCTTGGAGGCCTAATTAGAAAAATCTCTCTTCACAAGTCCCAACCTACTACTCATGCCTAACATTCTTATCCAATGAAAAATACTCCTTAAATGGTCACCCTTCCAACCCTGCTAGGGAGCATGGCATCAAACATTCTAGGGAAGGCCAAAACCCTAAACATTTTAACATCCTAGGTAACTTTGCAGAGGGTAAGGTGATTTCATTCAAACTCCTAGATGATATTATTAAGGTTATTTTAATTGCAAAGGAAGATCTAGATCATCCTCTTCTTTCTTAAAGGAGTTCCATTGAGCAAAACTTTTTAAAATGTACCCATACCAACTGAGAACAAAAGGGTTAAGCTATAGAGCCCTTTAGGGGGCTATGTAGGGGTATGTATATTGTATATTTATTGATCCAAACCATACCCACGCTACCCTTCAATAAGGATCATGGATTATTTATGGCCAAACATGTTATGCCTAAGCTTGGGACCTTAACTTCCACCCAAAAGGAATTTCTAAAACAAAATAATCCTATGTGGGTTGAATTTCCATTCCTAAATCTAGCATTCTACCCTTTTCTACATAGCATAGCCTCATGACTAGGTAATTTTCCTCAAGGTGCAAACAAAACTTTGATAAGTGGGATAGATTGCATGTTCAACCTTAAGTTTGCATTGAGATAGACCTAACTAGCCTCTTCCTAACACCATTAAACTTGTGGGCCCCAGTTTTGAATTTGACCAATAGATTAACTATTGTAATATAAATGTTTTCTTCTACTATCATTGAAAGGATCACCTCATTCCTGAAAGGGTGACCTCTTTCAAGACTTCCCTATTTATAAACCTCATCTAACACCCTCATCTTCAAATGGTTCACCCCCTACCATCTCTACATCTATTGAAGTCCCCTTGAAAACCCTGAATGCCTCTTAACCCACACCCATCACCCTCCTTACCCACACCATTCTTTCATACTCACACTAATCTCCCTCACCCCATAGTCCCCTTTCATACAAAGATGTGGTAGAAGATGGGAGGAGAGCATCTAAAAGGCAAAAAGAATTCCTTCCCCCTAGTTGTAGCCAACATGATCTAGATCCTCATTCTCACCCAGTTATTCGATTATGGTTGTAATCTCAATCTTCTTCCTGAGAGTGGTCTAACCAAGGTGCTATGATGGATCTCTAAGAATGCCCATTAAATAATTATTTCAACACACTTTTGATGGATGGGGAAACATTTTCTAAGTCTTCCTAATGAAATGCCATGTTTAGTCATAGAATGCACAAGGGTTCATAGTCCACTCTTGAAAGTACCATGTTAGACAATCTATTAAGAATAGCCATTCTACAGTAACCATGCTTTAAGAAGTAAAAGTTAGTGTAGTTTTGTTAGATGCCACCCTCACTTCCATTTGGCAAGAAGCTCTCTTCTTTCACACCAATCACTCTAAAGGTGGTGGTGGAGATTTATTGGGCCTTGATCCTTGGCTTGCAAAGCACATGGTTGTGTTCAAGATTGACCCTAATAATTATTGCATTTGGTTCACCATTCTCATTTATGGCACTCTATATGGGTTTTGTTCCATTTATTTTCCCAACTCCCCTTTAGAGAGGACTTTGCTTTGGGAAAAGATGTGATTCCAAAGTTCCCAAATGTGACCTAGGTGTTGGGGGTGACTTCAATATGGTTGAACACCTTATCAACCATAGTTGGGATAACTCTTCCTACTTAGTCAAAATTTGATTCCTAGATTTTGACTTGAAACTCATTGAGCATGTATGATCTAATCATGGGCAAATTTAACCTTCACAGGCCACATCAGTACACATGGAACAACTGTCATGATAGTTTCTTGAGGAAGATGTGTCACCTTAACAGATTTTATATTCCCCTAATTGCCATATTCTTCCTCTCCTTTGGACACTTGGTTCACCTTGACTTCTTGGTCATGCTTCCTAACCACTTCCCCATTTTCATTTCACTTTCCTTCTTTGAATCCACTACCTTCCCCAATGACCTCCCTTTCAAGTTAAATGTCACACTTGTAACAAGACTACAATGAAAACCTCCTAGCTACTTAGAATGTTGAGCCTAAACCCTAACAAGATAGGTGGATCAGCTAGTTGGATAGAATTATTTCCCTTGTACCCTCTTTCTTCAAGATAATGGGTGGAGAGTTGCTACTAAACAACACAACTTTGAAAAGTCTCTCCAAGGATACCTTGTGCATGGTTGATTACTCTTGGTTGTCAATCCTCATAACATTTCCATTCAAAATTAGTTCCTAACACTAAACATTTGGTCAAGAAGCTAGTTGTTTACAAAGGCAAAGGGGCTCAAGTGTGTGCTTGTCTATTGTGGATTAAAGATGGAGAGAGGGGGACAAATTTTTTTTTTTTTTTATAGAATTAACACAAAAAGAGCAAATACCAATCATTAAGACTATTGATGACACCATACAGTCCACCACTCATATATTTGTAAGTTCTTAAAATGGACAAGCATATGTGGAAAAGCTTGGTGATGACCCAATGGCCTATCACACAACACTATGTGGCATGAAATAATAAATAAAAATTATTTTAACCAATCCTTGACATGGTGGAAGTGTCTAGTCAACCTCTATGACCTCTCCTTTTTTCAGTTTATGCTTGTTTCGTCATTTGCTAAGTATTTGTCCCTTTTTATCTTTTTGAGACTCAAATTTTGGATTTTAATTAGCACATTTTCCCCTTCTCTATCATATGACTCTTAGGTAATTGTGTGTCCACCCCAATGAATGCATGTTTGCTACAACAAATAAATTGTTGGTAAAAGTAACAAACATGCTCATTTTACTTGTTTATGTCTTTTCTCTACATGACCCTTTTTTCTGTCCTTTTTATATTTTAGCTTTATTAGTTAGATGCACCCATCATAAAAAAAGATGGTTTTATCTATATTTTTTTGAATCTCCCTCTACATATAATTTTTTGAAAGCATTTTCAAGGGTTCCCAACTTGATTTTTTGTAATCGTGTCTTGAAAGTTTTAGTTTTTCTAGAGCTTCTTGTCGATTTTTCTTCTCCATTTTTGGATCTTTAGGATCTGCAAAACAATCACAACTAACCACACTCTTATATCAATAAATTGAAATTTTTTATTTTTAATAGAGTCATAACATCAACTCCTTAATGTCTTCTTTGGCTCTACTAGTTTTAATCTCTTTATCTTCTTCCACCATGAGAGAACTCATTATAGAGATAGAGGATAGAAACATAATAGCTAGGTCTCTGAGGAAAAAAACACCATCATCAACTTGATTTACATCTTGACATCATTGTGTCTAGGTGTGGAAGTTTCATTTGCATATGTTTTGTTTTGTTTTGTTTGTTTACTAGATTCATTTAGGGGTTAGTGTTAGTTTATCCATTTCCTTGCTCCAAACTTGTAACACTTTTTTGTAAAGTTTACATTTAGGATAGAATGATTTAATTTCATAGAGTAAATATAGATTTAGATTCATTTATTTCAAATTATTGTTTAAAACATCACTTTTCCTTTAAAAGTTTTTAAAAACATTACAAATCTTATCCACTGAAAACAATAGAATACAATCCAAAAATTAATCAAACTCTCTATGAAACAAAAAAAATTGCTTCACACGAACACCAAAATTGAATACCAACATTAAATATTTTCTTTTTCTGATTAAAACTTTAATATGTTGATTCAAGAATAGAAGAAAGAGTTAATTTATCTAGTTTCTCTTGCATGCATTACTTTTTCTTTCTAGTTTTCATTCTCATCACATTTAATTATAAAAGGAAAAAAATCAATTGCTTTTGTTAATTCTAGGATTACTTTTTGTTTTCTTTCTTGCATGTTAAATTTGATGGAATTTCGAAAGGAAACCTAGGAAAAGTATGTGGAGGTATCATACTACATGTTAACAATCACAAATTCTTATATGGGGTTTCTCTTTTCTTTGGTAATAAGAGTGGGAGGCATTAATAGCTAGTCTTGGAGAATTTGTATCTCTTAATTATAAGCAATTGATGGTGGAAGGTGACTCCCTCATAGTGGTTAATACTTTGATTAAAGGTCATAGTGCAAACTAGAAATTTAATTTTCTAGTGGAAGAGGTGTAATGTTTAAAAAGTCATTTTAGGGATCTTTGATTTAAACAATCTAAGAGGGGTGAATGTAGCAATTGACTTTTAAACTAACCAAGGTGTGGATCAAGATCCCTTAACAACAACATATAGTCATTTGTCTACTACATGGCCTGATTTAGGTAAATATATGTGTGGCCACCTTCCTTGATCTCATCTTATCTTCTAATTTTTGGGTTGGGTTCTAATTGGTTTGATTCCCCTTTTAAGTGTTAAATTACTGGCAGAGTGTGTTATTGTCATTTCTTACTTAGGATTTTTAATAATCCTTTGTGTGAGGCTTGAGAGAATGAAATTTAAATTGCTTGGGATTTCCATATTTCATTGGGGTATAGCTTGACTCTTGCATACACAAGTTTAGCTATAGATTATGTGGCAAAATGAAGGTTCTAGTGTCTGATTGTTTCCTCTTTTATTGTGATGTTTGTAGTTGTTTTATGTGATTTAGATTTGTTGTTTGGCTTTCTAGGGTGGATTTGTTGTTGGGTGTGTAGCACTTATTCCTGAAGGTATCGATGGCAGAAAAAGGGCAAAGGTGTAATGTAGAAAATTGCATACCCTTGCAATTTCACATTATGTTTTGGACCTGATTTAGTGTAACACTACTTTTCCCCAAAGTTATTTAATTATTTGCAGCGGATTTGTTATGGTTAATATTTAGAGTTAGGATAATATAGAATGTTAAATAATGTGTAAACAATAAAAGTAAATTATAACATTGATAATTTAATAAGATCTCTAATGTAAATCATCAACAAGACAAATTAGATAACATAGTCACATAATCACATATATAATATTCCCAATATCTTTATTAACAATAAGTTCAATACTTATTTGAATCATTGATTACTTTGATTAGCCAATCTCACCCTAGGAAGATTTCAGTGGTCTTGGCCCTGGCTATGGCATACTCTAGGAGGAAATAGTTCCTTTCGAAGCACAGTGTGCTATTACACTCTCATACAAGTGTTGGTTCTAGAAGAACAATGCTCAACATAGTGTTGGTTCTAAAAGAACAATCCTCAACACAAGTACTCTTACACAAGTGTTGGTTCTTAAAATAACAATGCTCAACACAAGTACTCTTACACAAGTGTTGGTTCCTAAAAGAATAATTCTCAACACAAGTACAAACCAAGCCCTAGACAGGACTGTCCTGGGTTGTACGTTGTACCCCAGGTTAGGACACACTTTGTGTGCCCCATTCTCCCAATTCCCATAGTCCTCCAAACCACTTCCATCTTTCTTGAGTGTTCTCCATGCCCCTTTCCAAGTCTCACACAAGTGCCTTATATAACCTTTTAAGGGGTGGTTTATAAACCATCACACCCTTTCATCAAGGTTGTCATTAACAATTAGTTAATAAACTTAATATTACCTCCCTTTTAAAAGGGGTTTTCATAATTATTCTTTATTTATCTCTATTTTTACCAAAGGATCATAATATCCTTTATTTTTCCATCTCCCTTTTAATTATAAAGGGTAAATGAACTTTATCCTCTTATAATTTCAAAGGCTTATCCATAAAATAGCCTTCTTTTCCTTTTGGGGAAAAATTCCCATAATAATTCTACCCGTGTAAATTAGTTGTTGTCCTCAGTAGCTCAAGTTTAATCTACAGCATAATTCACCAAAAATAATTAGTCAAGTGTGGATGTAACACTATTAGTATCCTAATGAATCTATTTCATTTTAACTTCATCTATAATTATATTTCACAAATTTGTAGATCTTTTCAATAACTCTTCTACTTTAACTAAAACCAAAATTATATCACATAGAAGTACTTTGTAAATCAATAACATGATTAGAACTATAAGTACATTTTCACATTAAATAGAACATGAATTTATACTTGAAAAGTTAATACAAGTGCATACACTTTAAATCACTTATCAAATAATTTTTTAAATTTGGTCATTCATGTGTAATTTTTAATAAAAATATTTCAATCTTTTAGGTGTCACTTCAACATAAAATATACAAAAGTATTATCATGTAATTACATAGCACTTACCTAGTGAATGCCATGCATATTCCATACTATGTATTCCCTCGTCATTGAGTACCATATACTCAAAATACATTCAAAGATGATAGTCATGTTAGTCATGATAATACATGAATATCCTCTTTTCATATACCAAATACAATTGAATAGAAACAAATACATCAATGTTTTGTCACTCATATAAAGTTTTGGGACAAGTCTAAATCTTACAAGGATTTAAATGTAAATTGGTTTGTTATTGTAAACAAGTGTTTATATAATACCTAACCTAGATCACAATCCTATACAAAAATATTTACAAGGTTATTGGGTTGATCAAGTCCAATAAAATAAAGATGGTACAAAGAGTTCAAATAAAGCATCTTATGAAAAAATAGAATAACAAACAAACTATTACTAGCTATAGAATGCATCATAAAAAAATTCTTAAATTTGTATATAATAGGTTTATACTAATACAATGCTCGTTGAACTTATTTATCAAATGAAAAATTAGAGGTTGTCTCTTCCCCTGCAAAATTTGACACGTCCCCATGGTAAATGCTAAATAATACGTTCGGTTTCATAACTTATACAAACATTATTTCATTCCACTCAAACAATATTATATTTCTAAAGTTTAAGATGGAAAAATAATCCTGGGACATGTAAGTTATGGGCCCACACTATAACTTAGGTTAAAAAAATCTAGGTGTCAAGTTTGTGTTTTTAGCTATCAATAAGTATAGTAACACCACTTCCTAAAAATTAGACATAACTAACTAAAAATTGGAATGGATTTACACATTTGACTATTAGAAAAACTAACTTATTAACTCTATGTTTTCAAGACAACTTCCTTGCATGAGGGGGTACTAGCCAAATAAAAATATATATTTAACAAGACTTAAACTTAATACCACTAAAGTTGCTATCTCTTAATTCAGATCCCATGACGTATAAATCAATCATTCCAAAAATTCATGAATAATCCAACTACTATACTTACATAAGTGAATTATCAAAGTTATGATTCTAAACACCCATCATAAGTGGTTAAGAAATATAAAAGAAATATTTGTCCAACCTTTAGTCATGGCTCACCACAATACATTTTGAATGTATTTCTTTACGATATAGCAATTATAAAATGCTCCATATGTATAAAATACCTCGTCTATTTATAAAATACTTTTGCACCTTAGAAGTATATTTAACTATAATTTTCCTTATATTATGTAGTTGATACACTATCATTAATACATTCTATAAATGAATGACACTTCACACCTACATGATTATTTGACCCCTATTCAACAATCCCACTATATTTTGATATATGGGTGGATGGAAATAGGTTACATATAATAATTCTATCATCTGAAGAATTACCAACCTAATGATATCTAAAATTTTATCTTAAGTTAGTTGTTGTGGCACAATCTTAACTATAACATGATATAGAGAAATAATAGAACTATAATAAGACAATATTGTGGTATGTGTTTAAACCTTGTGTGGGCGTAACTTAGATCTATACATTTAAATACATTACAATTAGACCATTAGCATACCTAATATCATGAACTCTTTAGGAAGACTAGCCCTTAACTTTAACCACTAAACTTCATCATAAATGAATCAACACAATTACTTATTAAGCTACATGTAGGTTACTAGGAACAACTAGGATTGGTCATGATCCCCATAAGCCACATCTAACACCAATACTTAGAGCCAACACGTGTGTACTTATTTTGACAATGAGTAGGTCAACACTAACTCAGTTTGACCAATATATTAAAAGGACTAAAAAAAAGACGATCTACATTACCCTCTTATCAAATTCGATCTGCATTACCCTCTTATCAAATTCATGATTGATCTCTCAACCATCTAATTATGAATTCCTAAAATAATTTAAGGACACCTTCTTAATTCAAGGTCTATTGATTGACTACCCAAACCCAAACAATATCTAAAAACTCAATATTTAAAAAAATGGATTACTACTATTTCTATGCCATTGGAGTCTTTAATTTGTGGTAGCTATAATGATGGATTATATTAGACATGAAATTGATATTAAAGTTTACTATGTACTGCGTTGGGCTTAAGAAAGTATAGTTCATAAAGTAATTAATACCCATTCTAAGGAAGAGTAATGAATATGTTACCATCATCTTACAAGAGTGCATACAATATAGCAATAGGTGAGAATATGATGTCTATGCAATCAAGAATGTAAAGTGACGACCACAATCTTTATAGAAGTTTTTGATAAAATTATAATGTGAATGATGGGCAAGCTTAAAGATGACACAATGAAGGATATAAATCATGGATGATACACTAATCGTAAAAGTACTTGACTAGAGATAAATGTCTCGAGAGATTATTTCATGACATCTTTCAACTATTGAGTCATCATGTTAAAGATAATCCATACAACTTGAAGATTACAATTCATATGTGCTAATCATGCACGATTCCAACCACACTACCCAAACCCGTAAACAAACATAATACTAGAAAGGGGGTAATTTGAATGATTGGAGTAGTAACAAATGGAACAAATATGGACACTAATATCTACCAACCATGTAGTTCTAATGTATTAAGTGAGGGTAGTTCAAAAAACACTATAAATAAATTAATAATACTTTATTCATGTGAACACAACTAATATTAACAAAGAGATAAAGTGAATGGTTAATAAATACCTCTTTGTATCTTGACATCAAACTTAATTGCATAACTCTTCAATCCAAACCAACCGCATTCCTTGAATTATGGATACATCCATTTCATGTTTTACATGTCTCACCAATAAGTCTACAAAGAATATTGCTAGATTCTCTTGGACATATGATACCCAATTCATGATATAAAGTATGATATCCACTAAATTTTCTTGTAATTAGAACATTACACAAGATGTTTCTTGATAAAATCTACCTTCATTAATAAGGTATAGACTTATTCCATAGGCATACATAGCTAATGCCCAAGGATGTAGTTTATATAATAACTCGACAAAGCTCCAAAATACCTCATGTATAATGTGTATGCTATTCAAATTAGAGTCATTACTCAAATCATTAACATACTAATTTATATGTTTCATCTCACTAGTAGCAACTCACTATACAACAAATAGTGTAACTTCTATAAGTTTTGTAATTGTCTTCTAAACCACAACTCTTATCTATATGCTTAGTTTATTAAAAAATTAAAATTTTATTCATAGTGTTGAGCATGCCTTATGCAAACATGTGGAATTAAAAGAATTAAAGATGTGAATGAAAGATTAAATCATCTAGTCATGAGAAATACAATGAATTGTCAATAAACCATTACAACCCGTCCATAGTGACCTTTGGGTAATTTCATATTCATTATTCAATATCATCCATAACAAAATCCTACTATGCTTCAACCTAAAATTTCAAAGAAGCAAGGGATAAACTAAACTTCCCCAATTGAACGTTCCTCACCCTCATCGGATTTAACTATAATAATAAATTTGATCCAACGCAAATGATGAAAATGGTTGGCATTATCATTAATAGTTCACACACAAACTCCATTTTGAAGGATTATTAATTTACACAAACTCGAGATGTTAGCAGTATTAGTAAGTCCTAGTGCTTTAGCACATGATATAAGTTATTTGACTTAAATAAAAAAATTGTATCAAGAGTGAATAATGTCCCTGAAAATAAGACATGTCCTTTAAAGTGAATCATGTCCTTTGAAGAGAGGAACGTGACCTCTAAAAATGAAACTAGGGGAGAGTACCCAATAGTTGAGCACCTTAATTTCACGTCTCTCAAAATCATATGTGGAAATTTTGAATCACTCTAGAGTTTTTATAGCAACTTATTTGCAAGGCCCCTATTTATAAGTAAGGTTTTAGAGCCACATCATCAAATATGATGCCACATCAGCATGTTTTTTGTTGAGGTGTCAAATAGTTCCCCAAAAAAGGGTGGAGCAATAGGTGTGCATTCAGTCATGTTTTTTCGGTGCGTTGATGTGGCATCACATGATTGGTTTATTTTTAAATATAATGAGCATATTTAATTCAATTATAAATACTTATAGTAACACTAACAACCTTAAAGTCACAACTACTAGTGCCAAACTTTTAAAAATATTGGGCCTTAAATACACAAATACTATCACATCTATTGGAACATGCTCAGCAATTGGGTCCTCCCCTAGGTCAAATGGTAGATGGTCATGTATGTTCATGATGTGAAGATCAAGGGAAAAATAAGAAGAAATATCAATATATTTAAATTATTTAAAGATAGAAAGTACATGGGGTGGTGATGTGTAGAATGGTGTAAGAAATGCTTTGAGAATATGAGAGGTGAATTGGAATGATATGTTGGCAACTTGGCAAACATCATTGATGAAGACACTACTGGTATGTTTAGGAGTAACTTAACATGATGTTTGAATGATGTTGTCATTGATGGAAACAAGGATTTTGGTCCAGAAGACTTAATTATTTTAACTAAGTGTTGGCATATCACAGAGAAGACTACAGACCTACAATATTATGGTTAGCATTGGTTCACATTTGAAGATCAAGTTCTATGGTTCTGGTAAGATGTTGATATCCCTTAGATGTATTCAATTCCAAAGTTTTATCTTCTGATGACTTCTGAAAGTATAGTTGCAAATAGCATAAGTTCGGCATAGCATAGTACAATGTTAAATAGGGTAGAACACATGTTTGGTTTGGTCCGCATTTCTTTGGTATTGGATATTTTCTCCTATGATTTTGAGGTGTTGTAAACACATGTTTGAAGTCTCTAAATCTAAAGTTTCAAAGGTTGAAGTCCACCAGTAAGATAGTTGTGAGGACTTATGTATCACTACATGCATTTGCAGTATTTGATAGAGACAGAGTCTAGCTTATGATACTCCGCATTTTGCCACATGTTAATATTTTGTTCTATGGTTTTGAAATTATGCTCTAGGATTTCTAAGGAGTCTTAGTTGTGAATTTGAAGGAGTTTTGTGGTCTACATTGAAAGTTGTGATTTGACAGTTAGACTGAACCTATGTTAGTCTATGTATGAGGCCGACCTAATAGAATAATCTTTGTGCAGAAGAATCTATTGATTAGAATCATGTTCTAAGTGATTCTAGATTTGGAACTAACATATGAGAATGTGTTTCAAGTTTTGTTTTGGTTCACAAAGTATTTTAGTGAATGCATTAGGCCGACAAGCTACACATTGTATAACTACATGTTTCATCCTAGCAGGCCAACCTAATTTGAAGTTTGTAAGTGTTGCAGATATATATATGAGATTCACTTTGGTGTTTGAAAGGTGTGATGTGAATATGGATGAGTGTGTGCAACATGTATGAAGTTTTGTGATCCGATCAGTGTGACAAGTGTTTGAGAAGAACTTTTATGAAGAGCAGAGCAGTGTGACAAAGCAGATCAGGATGAAGAGTTTTGAGATAGTATTTTGAGCTTCATTGGAGTTGTACCCCATGTATTTGTAGATGAAATTGCAACAGTTCATTTTGGCAGTGATCCACCCATTCTCTCTCTCTTTTCTTTTGGCAGTGAGCCTGTATGCAGTGAGCATCTTTCTGGATAGTGAACCTTGGGCAGTGAGCCCTAGGTAGTGAGCCCTCAGGCAGTGAGCCTCTTTGTAATTCGGTATTGGTACTACATAATATATTGTGAGCTAACACTCACCATGGTTTTTTCCTTTTTTGGGTTTTCCACATAAAAATCCTGGTGTTCATGTGCTATGGTTTATGGTTGTTCTTTCTATGCTTGATTTACTTTACTGTTATTGAATGTGGAAAATGAATTAATGGTTTAATAGAATATTGATTCACCCCCACTTAGTATTCTGGGTGTTCAACTGATATCTATAAAATACCACCTCTAAATTATCTAAGTATTTAAGATATATATAAAAATTTGAATATGTTTAGAGGCAATATATATTTTCAATTGTTTGAATATGAAAAAATTGTTATAGGTTTGAATTATAAAGTAGATGGGTTGTTGATAATAGTGATGTCCCTAGAATAGGCTTTGATACCAAATGTAACACTACTTTTCCCCAGAGTTATTTAATTATTTAGAGTAGATTTATTATGGTTAATATTTAGAGTTAGGATAATAAAGAATATTAAATAATATGTAACAACAAAAGTAAATTACAACATTGATAATTTAATAAGATCTCTAATGCAAATCATTAACAAGACAAATTGGATAACATAATCACATATACAATATTCCCAATATATTTATTAACAATAAGTTCAATACTTATCTGAATCATTGAGCACTTGGATTAGCCACTCTCACCCTAGGAATATTGCAGTGGTCTTGGCCCTAGCTATGGCATACTCTAGGAGGAAACAATTCATTTTGGAACATAGCGTGCTATTACTCTCTCATTCAAGTGTTGGTTCTAGAAGAACAATTCTCAACACAGTGTTGGTTCTAAAAGAACAATGCTCAACACAAGTACTCTTACACAAGGTGATGGTTCTTAAAAGAACAATTATCAACACAAGTACTCTTACACAAGTGTTGGTTCTTAAAAGAATAATGCTCAACACAAGTGCAAACAAAGCCCTAGCCAAGACTATCCCGAGTTGTACGTTGTACCCCAGGTTATGACACACTCTGTGTGCCCCCTTCTCCCAATGCCCATAGCCCTCCAAACCACTTCCATCTTTCTTGAGTGTTCTCCATGCCCCTTTCCAAGTCTCACACAAATTCCTTATATAACCTTTTAAGAGGTGGTTTCTAAACCATCACACCCTTTCACAAAAGTTGTCATTAACAATTAGTTAATAAACTTAATAATTCCTCCCTTTTAAAAGGGGTTTTCATAATTATTATTTATTTAGCTCTATTTTAACCAAAGGATCATAATATCCTTTATTTTTTCATCTCTCTTTTAATTATAAAGGGTAAATAAACTTTATCCTCTTATAATTTCAAAGACTTATTCATAAAATAGGTTTCTTTTCCATTTTTGGGAAAAGTCCCATAACATTTAGTGTAGATATAATCCCTAGGATGTTTTTAGGCTCATTCAGCCCTTTCCTTAGCCTTTTCTGCCCTTGATGCCAAGGTTATTCTTATGTTTTTGCCTTCCCATGGCCATTTTGTGTAAACCTATGATTTTTCTACATTAATCTCACTCTTTCCTAGTGTTTGAAGCTTTTGAAAGTTGGTGTTTCTTGGATGCCAGTGCGACGTGTAGATATCCATGCAATGTGATAGTCTCCTCCAATATTTATCTTGCGATAGTTATATTTTATCATTTCTGCCACCTTGCTAAGTGCCCAGGTTTTTGATAATGGCCTTGAATTGAATCCTAATTGCTATTCCAAACTATGGACCTCCTTATTTTCCTTCCTAAGTCTATTTTTGAATATCTACAAGAATTCTTGACCAATATCTTAGATTCTTTGGTTCACACAACAATGATCTTTCAATCTTCTTGGCTCTTGGCATTGAAAATCTCTCATGTGAATATGAATAGTAGTATTTTTACTAGTACTTCAAATGTTTAGAGCACTCTACATCTAGTTGGGGTTTCCTTGGCATATCTACTTTGTTGAGATCATCTTGCTCTTTAGTTTTTGTAGATCTTTATCTCTCAATCTTGCATGAGGTGATAGTGTTCTAGCCTTCTCTTTTACTTTTGTTATTACTTGTAAATCTAATATTATGTTCTTGGAACCTATTGGGTTTTCACTTCCTCTTATCTAATCTCATACACAGTAGTTTATCAATTCTTTTAGATCTAGGATTTGATATTCATAGTGTCTTATCACTGTTCTTAGTTCCTTAACACATATAGGCTAAGAGCACACTCTTTTAATCTATTTTCTATCTTGGCTACTTGTGGAGGTCAAAAGACCAAAATAGGGGCTTGACCATTCTTAGATACCTCTCAAGTAGTGTCAACCTTTCCTATAACATGCCATTTGTTCTACCAAATAAATTTTACTAAGTTTAACCCAAAAGAAAATAGTTCTTCATACCAACAATATGAACAATAAAAATTTTCCTTTCTTTATAAATGACATATGCACATTTGAAATGTATTTCAAACTTTACTATTGCATAATCAAATTACATCACAAGTATTGAATATTCCTCTTTTACAAAATTCCATAAAATGGATACAAAGTTACATACAAGCTTCAGAGAGCTAACTGAAAATAGAGATACAATGGTTCTGATCACCTTCATCAAATCCTGGCCACCAACTGCATGAGGAGAAACATCACTCAAGTGCTTTTCTACCAACCACAGACTAACTACGGTCGCCCGCACATTTACCAAACTCGTAAATGGCCCTACCCTTCGATGAAGGTATTGGTATGGTAACCTCAAAGAATAGTCTAATTTGAGCAAGATGTTGTGTCCTACATAACTAGTACTATCATATTGTGGCTCCAACCTACCAATATGATTATCCCTTTGATGAAGGGGGTAAATCACAAAACACACAACAATAGAAATTGAACACAGAAAATAGAACTTTCTTTTATTGATCTGGGCAACTCATTACACTACAGAAGCTCAATTACAATAAGAGGAATCAATCCTCCACAAGCTGCAACACATTACAACTTCCTATCCCAAGACTCTGGAATCATCTACCTTTTGTAACCCCAACTCAGCTAGGGTTTCTATTTTCCCACCTATTCTTGACTCTATACTCCCCCCTTAACTCTACTACTGCCCAAGGTTCCCAAAAATGGTTATTAATAGCATTTTTGGTGGCCAACAACCTAATTTTGAAATTTGCATCTCCCTCCAAAAAATAGGTCAACTTCCGGGAGCCATAACTTTTGATCTGGGTGTCT
The DNA here is from genome assembly GCA_027924645.1 of Cunninghamia lanceolata. Classification (NCBI taxonomy): domain Eukaryota; kingdom Viridiplantae; phylum Streptophyta; class Pinopsida; order Cupressales; family Cupressaceae; genus Cunninghamia; species Cunninghamia lanceolata. The sequence continues at coordinate 2,699,193 of BSBN01000312.1, forward strand.
GATTGATGAACTGTTTTATGTGTCAGAAAGCTCGTAGAGTGCTCTACGCGCCAAGAACCAGCTCAGCTGGTTCTAGCCATTTTCAGGCCTGTACGGGGCCTTTCAGTGCCTCAAACATGAGTTTGAATAATTTTTAGGCATTTTTCAAGAAATAGAAACCTTAATATCTTTCAGCTCGCAAATGATCTTTGTGTGATTCCTTTGCCAAAGGTCTTATATTTCTGTTATGTAACTTCCTATAAATTTTGACTTCAATCCGTGCCCAAATGCAAACTTTCTAAAAATAGTAGGTTACTATTTTTAGTAGTTTGGGAAAACTGAAAGTTCTACATCATTATTCAAGCGATTATGGAACCAGAACCACAAATTTTGAAAAGAAATAGAAAGAACGTCAACAATTTTGAAACACATTTTTTTTTGAGTGATGCAAGATTGCCCTTACACCACTGGATGCTCCTACATCAGACACCCAGGGTAATTTGAGAAGTGACCCTATCACGTCTTAGGTGTTTCTGTGAGGAAAACCCAAATGGTCAACCTCTGCCTTTGACAACCAAGAAGAATCTTCAACAGGTCTTCCTTTCCATTTCACCAGATATTCTTCATATTGCTTGTTCCGAGTACTTATTCCCACATAGCTATCCAAGATCTCTTCTATCTCCTCCATTGAAGTAGATGCCAGAATACTCCACTATTCTTCTGTTGTTCCATCCTCTGTGCCACCCTCATGATATTCTATTAAATCAGCAATGTTGAACATAGGGGAAATATTAATCCCACTTGGCAACTCTACCTCATATGCATTTCCTGAATCATGCTTCTTTAGGATTTTGCATGGTCCAAATTTCTTCATTTTCAACTTATTGTATGTTCCAATTGGGAACCTTTCTTTTCTCAAGTGAACCATGACTTCATCTCCTACCTAGAACTCCTTATACCTCCTCTTCTGATCTGCCTTAGCCTTGTACTGAATATTCATCTTATTAATGTACTTTCTCACCTCTTCATGCAAATTCTTCAGATGTTCTGCAAAGTTATTAGCCTCGACACTTGTCTTTTCTCCTTTGTCTAGATTCGTCAACTCTGAAGAATTTCGTAAACTATTTCCATATACAATCTAGAATGGTGATTTACTAGTACTCCTATTGATAGAATTGTTGTAAGCAAATTCTGCCTATGGTAAAATCAAATCCCATCCCTTGGGCTTCTCTCCTACTAAGCATCGTAGTAGGTTACCCAAACTCCTATTCACCACTTCTGTCTGTCCATCAGTCTGTGGATGGTGTGTAGAACTAAACTTCAAATTTGTCTTCAACTTCTTCCACAATGTCCTCCAGAAATAACCAACAAACTTGGTATCTCAATCTGAAACTATGCTCTTTGGTAGACCGTGTAATCTCACCACCTCTCTGAAAAATAATTCAGCAATATGAACATCATCGTTAGTATTCCTGCAAGGAATAAAATGTGCCATCTTTGAGAATCTATCCACCACCACAAAACTGGAATCATGTGCTCTCTGTGTCCTTGGTAAACTAAGAACAAAATCCATGCTGATATCATCCAATGGCTTCTCTGGTATAGGTAATGGCTGATATAGACCTGTGTTCTTACTTGCTCCTTTTGCCATCTGACATACTCTGCAACTCTGCACAAATTTCCTCACATCCTGCTACAATTGTGGCCAATAATAATTTTCACCAACAATAGCAATGGTCTTATCTCGACCAAAGTGTCCAGCCAATCCTCCACTATGCTTCTCTTTAATCAGGTTCTCTCTCATGGAACTCCTTGGAATGCACAACTGGCTTCCTTTAAACAACATGCCATCTTGGATTATGAAATCCAACCATTTTGTCCTATCCAAAGTAACAGGTTCCAAACAAGCTTTCCAGGCCTCTGCAAAATTTGGATCCTCAGGATACAAACTTTTGAGCTCATCGAACCCAACAAGCTCTATCTTCATTTCTGTCAACAAATTTTTCCTCTTGCTCAAGGCCTCTGCAACTCTGTTGGACTTCCCACTCCTATGCTTCAAAACAAAAGTATAGCTCTGCAAAAACTCAACCCATTTAAGTGCCTTTGGTTCAATTTCCCTTGACTATTAAGATACTGCAAAGCCTGATGATCAATATATAAAACAAACTTTTTTGGCAACAAATAATGTCTCCATTTCTTCAAAGCCTGAACTATTGCATAAAATTCTTGATCATAAACAAAATACTTTTTCTTGGCATCATTAAGCTTCCCACTAAAATAGGCAATGGGCTTACCTTCTTGGCTCAAAACAACTCCTATACCACTACCACTAGCATCACAATCTACCTGAAATACCTTATTGAAATCTAGAAGTGCCAAAACAAGTTGTTCTATGACTTTCTGCTTCAATGTATCAAATCTCTTGTCTACTCCTTTAGTCCATCTAAACTCTTTTCTATCCCCTCTCATTGTCTCAGTTAGGGGTGCACAAATGCTACTAAAATTCTTGATAAACTTTCTTTAAAAACTTGCCAAACCATGAAAAGATCTTACCTCTATTGCACTCCTTGGTGTAGGCCATTCAATGATAGCCCTTACTTTTCTTGGGTCCATCTTAAGACCTTCCTCTGAGACAACCAATCCTAGGTATACCAACTCCTTTGCAAAACTACATTTCTTTAGATTAATTAACAACTTCTCCTCACTCAGCTTCTCTAGAACTCTTCTGATATGCATTAGATGCTCATCCCAAGTCTTACTAAAAAATCAAAATATCATCCAAATAAATAATAACAAAACTTTCCAAAAATTCTTTCAGTACCTCGTTCATGAGCCGCATGAATGTACTCGGTGCATTGGTTAGCTAAAATGGCATGACTAACCACTCATACAAACCTTACTTTGTCTTGAAGGCTATCTTCCATTCATCTCCTTCTCTGATATAGACCTGGTGATACCCACTCTTCAGGTCAATTTTCGTGAAGTACTTGGCTCCACTCAAACAATCCATGATGTCATCCATTCTTGGTAAAGGAAATCTATACTTGATCATTATCTTATTGATGGCTCAAGAGTCTGTACGCATCATCCATCTCCATCCTTCTTTGGTGCTAGTACTGTAGGTACCACACATAGACTTAGGCTCTCCCTTATCAGTCCCTTCCTCAACAACTCCTGAACTTGTCTGTTCAGCTCTTCATTCTCTGCAGGGGTCATTCTATGGACTGCCTTATTTGGCAAACTGGCTCCTGGTATCAAATCCATTTGATGACTTATCTTCCTTACTGGTGGTAAACCTTCTAGTACATTATTAGAGATAATGTGCTGGAACTCTTCCAACATATCTAAAACTTCTGCTGGTACATCTTCATAGTTCTCTTGACTAATCTTAGGAATCAATGCAAAGAAATGATGCTCATGCTTCATACCCTCCAAAAATTTCCTATCATCTACCAAACAAATTATGGCAGTGCTACATACCTTTTCTTCCACCTCCTTCAAGGGCTTCAACTTATGACGAACTCTATCCTTTGTTAGGGAATATGTGTTTGCATGGCCATCATGGGCATCATTCCTATCATACTGCCATGGCCTCCCCAACAACATATGACATGCATCTATTGGTATGATATCACACAGCACCTCATCATGGTAGTCACCAATCTTAAACTTCACTAAACACTGCTCATTGACCAAAGCTCTATGGTCCTTCTGTAACCATGCAATCTGATATGGATGCGGATGCTTTCTTCTTGTCAACTTCAACTTGTCAACCATCTCCTCTGAAACAAGATTATCAGTGCTTCCACTATCAATAATAATATCACAACACTTACCTTCACATTTACACCTTGTGCGGAATAAACTCTTCCTCTGATTTGGTTCTTTCTCCTCATTCAACAAAGTTCTTCTGACAACTAGGATTTCTGCCCTTTTAGCATCTTCAGAGTGCTCAGATTGTGCATCTTCATCGACATGTGCAACTCGTGCATTACCTTCAGGTATTCTATTTGTCCTTCCTTGATGTTGTGGACACTCGTATGCTCGATGTCCTTCTTCTCCACATTGGAAATAAGTTCCTCTGAAACCTCCCCTTCCAAGTCCTTGCCCAAGTTGGCCTCTTCCTCTTCCTCTTTGCTCACCATTGTTCTGGTCATGAGGGTGATAGGTATTATCTCCTCTCTGATTTTGACTGGTGCTAGCTTCTTCACTTTTCTTTGAATCTTCATTTCACCCCCCATAGGGTCTTCCACCAGTCCTTCTGCCTTGACCTCTTCCCCTTTGCTTGCTATCAAATCTTTTATTTGGCTTCTCTTCCACCTTTAGGGAAAACTTGTATGCATCTTCTATGGTAGTCATTCTAACCAGGCTCAACTCCTCTTGAATACTTGGCCTCAACCCATTAATGTAATGGGCTACCTTCTCCTTGTTGGGCTCTACATGACCTGTCTTGATAGTAATTTTATAAAACTCTTCTGTATACTCATTAACAGACTTGTTACCTTGCTTCAGTCCTTGCAGCTTCTTCAGCAACTCCATCTCATAGTCCATAGGAAGGAACTACTTCTTCAGTTTCTCCACCATCTAATCCCATCTGTTGATCTTTCCTTTTCATCTTCTATTCCTCTCTAACTGTTCCACCAAATATTGGCATGGCCCTTCAATTTTGTTTTTGCAAACTTGACCCGATCTGGGTCTTCTACATCTTCATACTCAAAGTATTCCTCCATGTCATTGATCCAATCAATAAGCTGTTCTAGATTCAAATCTCCAGAATATGTAGAAACTTCAATCCTGGGCCTCTTTCCAATCTTTGAAATGGCCCTCAACAACCTAACTTCTGCAGGATCTCCTGCAGCTTCTTGTTCTTCCTCGGATATCTCTTTTCCAGCTTCATCCTTGCTTTCTTCTCTTGCTCTCGGATCAAACCCTCTTCACAGCTCCTCTTGCAATGCATCGATCTGCCTTTGCAGAGCTCTAAAACCCTCTTCTATCAAAGCATTCCTCCCAACATGATTTCTTCGTGGAGGCATCTTGGTCTCTGCAGCAAACCCACAACCTCAAGTCCTGGTGCAAACTACCTCACTGTCAGCGATCTGTCTACACACTCAGGAACCCTTGCTCTGATACCACTTGATGAATGGGGTAAACCACAATACACACACCAATAGAAATTAAACACAGAAAATAGAACTTTCTTTTATTGATCTGGGCAACTCATTACACTATAGAAGCTCAATTACAATCAGAGGAATCAATCCTCCATAGGCTGCAACACATTACAGTTTCCTATCCCAAGACTCTAGAATCATCTACCTTTTGTAACCCCAAATCAGCTAGGGTTTCTATTTTCCCGCCTATTCTTGACTCTAGACTCCACCCCTCAACTATACCACTACCCAGGGTTCCCAAAAATGGTTATTAATAGCCTTTTTGGCAGCCAACAACCTAATTTCGAAATTTGCATCTCCCTCCAAAAAATAGGTCAACTTCCAGGAGCCATAACTTTTGATCCAGGTGTCCGATTGACGAACCGTTTTATGCATCAGAAAGCTCATGGAGTGCTCTATGCGCTAAGAAGTTGGTCGGCCAGTTTTGGCCATTTTTTGGGCCTGTACGGGGCCATTTAGTGTCTCAAACCTGAGTTTGAATAATTTTCAGGCATTTTTCGAGAAACATAAACCTTAATATCTTTTAGCTCACAAATGATCTTTGTGTGATTCCTTTGCCAAAGGACATATATTTTTGTTATGTAACTTTCTGTAAATTTTGATTTCAATCTGTGCCCAAATGTAAACTTTCTAAAAATAGCAAGTTACTATTTTTAGCGGTTTGGGAAAATTGAAAGTTTTACATCATTATTCAAGCGATTATGGAACTAGAACCACAAATTTTGAAAAGAAATAGAAAGAACATCAACAATTTTGAAACACATATTTTCTTGGGTGATGCAAGATTGCCCTTACACCACTGGATGCTCCTGCATTACCCTTCCTTGTATGTAAACTTGGATCACATTGAACTGGCAGTGTAAACAGTGGCTACTTACACTACTTTAGCCAAAGTATTCATCACCCCTGATTCGGAATGGACATCACATGCTTACCCATCATTCTAGCTTGATTTGATATGTCATTATTCTCTATACAAAAGGTTATTCGCTTACCCATGGATCAACTAATCCCAAGATTAACCTCACCTAATAATTCTAGTTTTACTATGACATTTTTACCAAAATCGTATAAGTTGTAAGATATGGTTTTCATAACCTAACTTTCACATTGTAGCAATAGCTAATCATACTTAACTTAATATTGCACATAAATCCAATATAGACACTAATTTCTACTATATAGATTATTCTTACATTCAATACATAATATATTTCTCATACAAGATATATATACACCTTTCATTGCACATAAAAGAAAATATCCAGTTCGACAAAGAATAGAAATCCAAACTTATTCCCAACATCAACCAAAGACTTACAATCTTTCAAACAGAAAAGACATAATGATAAAAAGATTTTGCATGCATGTTAATGCTATGCTCCAAATAATCAACCAAGCTCCTTGTTCTTAATTCATCGAGTTGGCTGAGTATCTCCTTCTTGATCAACTTGATTTCCCCCTCTTTATTTACTAATTTTCCTCACAACTCAAGGCCAAAATACAATGCGTAAACAAAACAGAAGACTTAGAAAGTAATAGAAGCTTTGCATAAGCAACTTAGAAGGGAATTGTGTGTCAAAAATAATGGAAGGGTCCTCCTTATATACAGAATTCTGATAACGCCAAGGGTGTAAACAAGCTTGTTGAACTACCACAACTCCCACTCCATACTTTGACTCAGCAAAATGAATTTGTGGTGGTAGTAGGAGTCAATGCATAGTGAACACATCATGGATGCCAAGAAGCAAAAATTAGAAATGCAAGGTAACCGATCAGTTTCCATACTTCTATTGAGTTTCCACCTCTCAAACATGGTGCCACACAAGCCACCACACCCCCCTATTCTCTTGTGTAGGCAGTTTGCAACGAACTGGTCAATGTTTTGGCACATTGAGAAATAGTTAACAGGTGCTATAACAACGTTGCCCATCATTTCCTTATTATGCACTTTACGTGCTTTAAACTTCATATAACATAAATGTAAATGGTTTATTCCCAGTACCAAAGACTTGTCAAATGTTGTGCCAAGTCATAACATATATACTATGAATTAATATTAACATTGGTTACTAGGCTGTGCTATATATAACAGTGCTTAAGACTTAAACTTATATATATACACACACACACATTTCCTTATAATCTCTATTTAAAATATCATGTGATAATAAAATTCACATATTCATATTTGCATATTTCACCAATTACATAAGTATACCATATATTGTAAATCATAAATGGTTATATATATAATAGCAAATAACTACACACACACAAAGACACACACACACACACATATAATAGTTACTTAAAAACAACATAAAACTCATTAACCCACATATGCACTGATGACATGCAAGTATATACACACATGCATATAAACACCCCTCATCCAATCAATACCCTTAGGCCTATGAGCAATACGTTCATGAGCATGCGTAGATACATCTATTTATGTATACTCATGCATGTATTGTCTCATACGTATAAGTTATCGTGGACATGCATTTACATATCTGTATATATTCACTTCACGTTTAGACCTTGCCATATGTAATTCCAAACTTATCAAAGAAGACTTTCAATTGACACTCAGACTTGTTGATCATGATGTTAGTCATAAACAAGCATAGAATAAAAGTTACACAACAACCTTTATTCATCTTGAAAGATACGATGAATTTAGAGAATTCATGATCCCAAGTCTCTGGTGATTAGGTCTTAATCGTTTGACGTTACTCAAAGGTTGATGTGTGTTGCTGTTTCCATTTTGGGGCCTTATGTAAAGTTCATTATCATGACCCTGTTTCTGCAAAGATTCTTCACAGAGAGGTCATTTTATACAGTTATTTGATTAAATGATGCAGTTATATTCAAATCTTTGCATGATATTTTCAATTATACATGCTTGAGCTTCAAATATGCTAAATATTTTCAATTATCTACGAGATGTCAGCATATTTTTTGTTATTTGCTTAAGATTATCAGTTATTTGCAATTGTGATAGTGAAATGTTCTAAAATTTAAAACAAATTGAAAGAAATGCTTCAAATTAAAGTTGAACCTTTAGCTTTTGAACCACATGTACATCAGATACAGTCATGAAGAGAAGAAAACCAAACCATATGTTCACCAAGACATTCCACAGCTAGATACAGTTGATGCTAACTTCAAAGGAATTTGTATGAAAGCAACATATGCAAGTAGACATGCACTCCAAGGGACATAGCAAATCACAGCATATATCCAAAATTCACACACTGATTACTCAAGATTTACTATGAATTGTAATCAAACAAGTCTTCTCATTCATTAAGTATGCAAAGATATAGATGTATACAAAAAGCGTTGAAATGAGCCCTGAATATTTCAGCAAATGGATTTCAATTAAGTTTCGAATAATAGAAAAGAGGTATTCCAACCCTTTTATAGAATAAGGTAAGGAATCCGTTACAAGAAGATCAAGGATCTTGATTTGTCTATGAATATCTACGGTCAAGATTTCCCTTTGACTATGTCAACCTTAACAAAATGGCAAAAGTTGCCAGCTGGTAACTATCTAAAAACTTATTTCCACTAAGTATCTGATGTTGATATTTACTTTATGCTGCATCATCATCTACCTTATCAGCTTCATGCGCATCATCATCATGTGTATCACTCCCTGAACTTTCATCATCCTGATGATGATGACTTCGCATATGAGGCTGCATGCTGCTCCGGATCTGCTCATATAACTGCACAATTCTATCTATTTCTCCACCATCCTGAGTCTTTGCTTTGATGATGGCGTGCTTGTGTGCCTCATATTTGTGTCTACTGCTGTCCAGTTTGTCTTTCCTGCTTTGTAGCATCTCACTGTAATTTTCCATCTTGACTTTGATTCTCATTATTTTATCTATGACTTCTTCTGTCAAGTGAACAAGTGGATCATCAGCTATTGATTGGAAGTTGCCGTGTAAAGCTTTGATGGAAAACTCTTCATCTTGATTTTCAACTTTCCCTTCCACTTTTCCTTCTAGTGTTTCCAACATTTCTGCCTCAACATACATTAAATCATGCAACTTCATGTTGATATCTCTCAGTTTATTATTGCATCTTCTAAGTACTCCACATTCAAATTGAATGTCCTTATACCATATATCAACCAACAAGGCAGTATTATTGTTCAATACCTACTTGTTGATAAGCAACTGACGATTTATCCTCCTTATTTCTCCCAGGATGTCTAATATCTTTTCCAATTTGTAAGACCTTTTGCCTGTCTGCATCTGCAATTTATCTACTCTTGTCCTAGAATCACTGAGAGTATTCCACCTCTTCAAAGAGGCCTTTACCACTTCCTCTGCATCATCCAATGTGGATAACATCCATTTCCTTAGTACAGATGCCTCATGTTTCATGAGATCTAATTTATTCACCTCCTCTTGAGAAATAGCAGTCAATGGGACTACATGTTCAGTCGAAGTATCTTCAGTATTGGTCAGCCTTCCTATGTAGGCATACAACTGAGCAATGTACTCTTTGTGTCGCTTATTTTTCTCCTTCTCTCTTTTCACCTTCTAAATGAAAGAATCAATAATATCTTTGCCCTCTTCACCCTCTTGGTCTTCATTGGCAAATCCTAAGTCCACTGTGCTGATCTAAAACTCATCCAAGGTAATCTTACCCTTTTCTTTCTCTATAGTAGGTACTGCAATCTATGCAGTCCTTCTCCCAGTTGTTGGATCTCTCTTAATGGCCAAAGTCATTCTGGCCTTCCTCTTAGGTATTATTATTTTCTCAGAAAATAAGGTAGATACATCAAATTCTTGAATTTCAAATTCTTCCTCTGCATTTACCTCTTTCTCTAACCACGGAGGTACCTGATCATGTTTCTCTGCATCATCATGATGTTCACCTTTATCTTCTACTTTTGTCAGCAGGTGTGATGGAGAAGGTGATTTCCTTAGTTCTTCTTCATGATGCTCGCTTTGACATTGATCCTGTGGCACATCCTCCTGTTGAGGAACTTCTTTCTCCGGAGGAGCATCTTCCTGAGGTGGAGGATCCTATGATGTATCTATATGTTGATCATGATGATCATGATCCTTTTCTGTTATCACCTCATCCACTTTAAACTTTTCTTCTTCTTGTTGCATATCCACCGTACTGGATATTGCAGAATCCTCTTTAGGTGATGGTGCTGGTTCTGTAATCACAATTTGCTCCGCACCTATACTACTTATTTCTTGAACTATAGCAACAGGATCTTTCATTACTTCTTTCTCATCAGCCTGCTTTTCTTGAACTTCTACTATAGTAGGCTCTGCTGATGTATCTTGTTGGGTTTGCTGGCTCAGTTCTGAAGTATGGCCCTCTGGTTCTGCCATCTTTACTTCTTTTGCAGGGTGCCCTTTATCAGGTGATCCTGCTGGATGTTCAGGATTCACATCCTTTTTCTTTGTTACTTCTATCACCGCAAGATTTGTCACCTCTGCAATCAATGTATCTAACCCCATTTCTTGGGCTATCTGCTCTGGGCTCTTTTCTTTCTCAGTTTCCACTTGCTTTATCTCTTCCAGTATAGTTTGAACTGGTGAAGTCTTGTGAGGGGTCATGTGTGTACCTGCAGCAAGGGTTTCCATCTTTTGTGAAGCCACTTCCTGCACAACTTCATGATTAGACAAATTTATTGTCTCATCTAGCAAAATGTGACCTTCTGCATGTGTCTGGGAGGTTTCTTTCATCTGCTCTTCTGCAAGCTCGGTCTTAAACTTGATGATGGTAGGAAGTGGAACATTATGCTGAAGTTCCCTATGCACTTTGCTACCTGCCCCTTGTAACAATGTAGGGGGTTGTCTTATTTCACCTCTCATGGAGGTTCTTTGTTTCTTAGGTGGGGTAGAGACCACCACCTGTGAAGCTCTCCTCTTCCTTTTGAATAATAAAGGAGCCTCTTCTTCCTCAGGCTCTTCCTCCATGAGGATATCCTCTTCATCTAGTTTTCTTGAGGATTGACCCTCTTCTTTGGTCTCAATAATTCCAGCCTCTGCTGTCTTTTCTTTCTTGGACTTTTGTTTTCTTGTCCATGGAGGTGATGCAGATCCTGATCCCACTACCTCTTCAGCTATGAACACTGCTCTATCAATAATAACCCCTTTGGGTTCATTATCTATTTTCTTGCCCCTTAGGGGTCTTTTTCTCTGTTGTTGTTGTGGAGGGAGCCTATCTCCCTTAGACTTTCTTTTCTCATTTATGAAGTCATCATACTCCCCATCAGGAATATCCTATCCCTTCTTTTTGTTGTCCATAATAATGGCAACACCTTTCTTCTTCAAAGCCTCTATCTTTTCATCAACCCAGGCTTGGGTTAGCTATATGGTCCTGGCAATGAAGGGGTCCAAGGATATGTCCTCTTGTATGGTGAGGTCAGGAGCAGAGATGGTATCATTATATATCTTCTTCTGCTCATACTCATCTGCAATTATCCTGCCGTCATCTTTCTTCAATTGTTGAGGGATGGGGATGCAATCAGAGGTTCTAATTTGATTCAGTGTTAGCCTTTGATATCTTCTTCTTGCTTGCTTCTGCTTCATTTTCACAGTCAGCCCAGAAGTCTTCTAAGTGCCTTTGGTGAATAGGCCTTCCTATTATTTTCTGCATCCTGCCATAAGGATCATATGGTCTTATCAGTGGAAAAGGCTGTAACTTCATTTTATTTAGGGTGACCATCACCTTCTTGATGTTCTCTAAATTTGGGCACATGTACCAGCCAATGGTGACTAGAAACAAAATTTGTGGCAACTTCTTTGCATCCTTGTATGTTTTTAACATTGTGGAGCTCTGCCTTATGAACTCCATAAGTATCATTGCATCAGTGGGATACCTTGGCAGCATGAGGGGAGGTCCTTCAAAACCCTCAATCCTCATGTAGGAAAATGTGGCAAATTGTATATACCAGGCTCCATGCCTGTAGATTATCTCTTGAGCTTCCATGCTCAATCTCTTTGTTCTATCCTCCTCCATGGTTCTGACCAGATGCATAGAAAATGCATCATTTACTAGTTTGTAATCTTGGAGGTAATTGACTCTTTGCAGCTGGGGATAATGATCCCAAATGTGCACAGCATTGACTGTGCCTATAATCTTTCCATCTATAACCAGTGCATCAAATGTGCCTTTATAAGCACAGGAGTAAACAATGTATGATGTCATATAGAAAGCACAATTTGGACCTCCTAGGTTCATCAGCTGCTTATGCAGAGCATCACTTATTAGTTGGCCCCACAATGGCTTGATATCTAAATATATGCATATCATGATCACACCATACATCCAATCCTTAAAACTACTAGCATCAGGCTGGCCTGTGACTCTACTCAATAGTGCAATCATGTACTGGTACTCCTCACTAAAATCATATTTAAACAAGTGCACAGGAAGTTTGGGATATGTGTTGTTCTCCGCCCTCCATTGGTACATGTTTTTCCTGGCTTATTTCTTGTTATTGTCATATTCTCTCTCTGATTTCTTCAGGTCCACACTATTGACCTTCCTACCCAATGGTAGTCCAAATGTCCTGGAAAGACCCTTGATGGATAGGTTTGCATATATCCTTCCATGCTCCATCACCTGCCGGGTCTTTGGGTTGCAATTCCTAGCACACTCGATAACCAGCTTCGGACACTCCATGGAGTGTGGGAAACTGGCGGCATTCCACATTCTGTATACGAATACGGCATCCAGCATAGGACTTCTATTCTTTTCATCATTCAGCCTAGCTAACCAGGCTTCCAAATTAGTATTCCCCTGATGGGTATCTGTAATGGCACCATATTTGAACAAGACGCCCCTCTGAGATGAAAACATAGGCTTACTACATTCAGGCTCACACTTGGCCAACCTCCTATCAACCATGGATGCTTGCAATTAACACAACCTTGTCTTACAATGGGTTCTCACATGCATGCATATAGCAATTTATCTTTAATATTCATCATGCCTACTACATTTATTTAGCATAAGCCCATCATGGGGGTGCATAAACCAGAACCTACAACATCATACCTGAGTGTGCAAAAGCAATAGGATGAAGGTTTCATTTACTTACCTGGATATGCAAATTTCCTTTATACCAGTGGATTCCCAGAAAGTGCTTTTAATTCAGCTGATAATCACACACTTCTTACTGCCTGCAAACTCCGTTCGTCGTTGTATCACCTATTTGAGGATATGGAGGCTGGTGTTCTGTAACAATAATTTCTTCGCAAGGTAAATGTAAAAATGACATTAGATTTACCTTTTAACCTTGCAATTAGGGTAAATTTACGGCAAACCCTAACAGATTGGATTTTGTTCGTTAATTTTTTGTACGGAAAGTCAGGATTTCGCCAGCTGTTTCATTGGGTCTTGTGTTTGGTGGGAACTACCTACCATGTCTGCGCACATTAATTGTTAATGGTGGCAATGGGAGCGGGGTGATATCTAAATGGCAGGATGATATTTGAAAAATATTGGGTGATGTTTAGATATCAGGTGATGTTTGCGCCATTAGGTCGTGCTTTAGACGTCAGGGGGATATTTGAAAATATCGGGTGATGTTTAGATGATGATGACAGAAGTCATTCTTTCTTCCTCTCAAGATATCGGGATGACATCATCCAGATATTCATTTATTATATCGCTAAGGCATGATGACGTCATCGTCATGTTATGCAAACAAGATTAGGTTTATGAAATATCCTGTCGAGAGGTAAATGTGATGATGATGTCATCGTCATATCGTTTCTTCGTTTATCGAACTTGAATGACATCATCAGGATATTGGCTTAGGGGGATATTTCGTGGTAGGAGGATATTAGGAAATATCAGGTTACATTGAAAAAAATGATTCTCGTGAAATGCATAAGGCCGCCGACGGGTAAAGGCTACTATCACCTAAAATTGACATCCAGATATTTGGACCACATGATTTATCGAGTGATAAAGTAGATCGGGGTGATCTTTTGAAATATGACTAATGTTACGAAATATGATCCTCCCCTTGGAAATATCAGGTTTGAGTCAAACTTTGACCATTCATAACTTTCACATCCTAATGAATATCAGGGTGATGTAAAAGGCAAACCTGCATGAAATTTGATGCTCTTTCTGAATATGAGGTTACTGGATTGAAATATGAATTTTGACAAATTGACCTCATGATGATGACCTACCTAGCCTTTCTTGCATGATGATCTGCATGACTTACTTTTACCAGACCGCCAAAAAGCACAAAACAAGCCAAACAAAAAGTTGGGTCCCTATTTTGCCAAGTCAAAATAGGGCATGTTGTGTAACCACACAACAACTTGCCACCAAAGAAAACAAACAAATTCCAATGATTCAAGTGATGTGATCCTATTTCTTCATAGTATTCTGATTCTTCCTAAGCATAAGCATCATGATCTTCTGAATGATAAAATTTCATCATGATAACAATGCTAACAAAGGATCATGTGTGTGCAAATGATTAATTTTCCTCATCTTGAAAGCAAGTTGAAAACATAAGTAACTGGTGTTAAACTACATAATTGGAGATCATCCCTCATAGCCAACCTGCATAGAGCCTTACTACCAGTAGGCGTCTATAGCCCCAGCAAGGTTATCTATACAATCTCCCTAAGTAGAGCCCCATTGCCAGCAGGCATCTATAGCCCCGGTAGAGTTACTTAGATGGCCTAATTTTATTTCTTTTCTAATTTTTTCTTTAAAATTTGTATCTGATATCATCATGTCAGCTCATTTATACAAGGTATAGTCACTTGCAGCTTTAGGTTGGAGATTGTATTGATAGCAAGGGAGTCCCTTTAGATTTTTCACTTAACACCTATAGTTGTGTGTTCAACTTACCCAAGGCTGTTGGGTGTTTCATTGTGATTGATTAACTTTGATCAAGAAAAGGCACCTTCATGAAAGGATATCACAGACCTGATCATGAATACTTCTCAGGCTGAATTACAACCTATGTCTGAATCTGATCTCATCACTTGAATCCTAACAATTTAGTTATTTTCTGTGGTGATGAGGTGCATCATCTTGACTAACCAAAACAAGGTCTCAACAAACAAAACAGAACAAACAAAAACAAAACAAATTGTACAAACAACTATACAAATGTACAATATGATACACATGACTGTCATGAAGTCACTTAGGCCTGGAAATAATGTTTGAGGAATTGTCCATTGATTGGCAATGGGACATCCTCACCTGTCAGATTCTTAAACCTATAAGTGTTGTCTCCTAGTATCTTAGAAATTTGAAAGGGACCTATCCATAACCTGTCAAATTTGCCATGGTCACCTTTCCTCTCATGGGCTTTATCCCACATCAGGACTAAATTTGATATCTTAAAGGCCTTAACTTTGGCTCTCTTGTCAAACCAACGTTTGATAACAGCCTGATGTTTTGCAAACTGGTCAATTGCTTGACTCCTTTTCTCTTCCAGGTGCATCAACTGAAGCAACCTGACCTCTTGTCTATTATCAATGCCTAGGTACTCTTGGGCAAACTGCAAAGTAAGAATTTTCAAGTTTACAGGGAGGATAAGATCTACCCCATATACTAGTTGGAAAGGTGAGTTTCCTAATGCAGTTTTCATTCTAGTTCTGTCTACCCATAACGCATATTTCAGAAATGAGTTCCATTCCCTAGGGTTCTTCTCTATTAATTTTCTTATGATATTCAACAAATTCTTGTTGGTGGATTCTGCTAATCCATTCCCTTGGGGATAGTAGTTGGATGAAAACTTGAGTATGATCCCATGATCAAAAGCCCAACTTGACAATTTAGTTGAAGTGAAGGCAGAACCATTATCATTTACCAAAGCATAAGGAGTTCCATACCTAGTAACAATGTTGCCCTCCAGAAATTTAATGACATCATCTGTAGTACAAGTCTTGCTGCTGACAGCCTCAGTCCATCTGGTACAGTAATCAGTGATTGTTAAGACATACCTATGGCTTGATGATGATGGAGGATTGATTGGTCCTATGAAGTCCATGCCCCATTGTGCAAATGGGCGCTCTTCCATCACTGGCTGTAAGGGTTGAGAATCATATTTCTCTCTGTTGGTAGCAACCTGACATACATGACAACATTTAACATGATCGGTGTATCTTTAAAAACTGTGGGCCAGTAATATCCTGCTCTGAGGATTGCATGTGTTGTGGCCAAGGCTGATCCGTGTGCAGTTCCAAACTTGTCATGTAACTCTGACAGAACCTTATTTGCTTCTAGCCTCTCTAGGCATCTGAGGTATATTCCTTCATAATTCTTCTTGAATAGGGTTCCTACCTTCATCATATATCTTTGTGACCTTATCTTCAAGGCTCTTCTTTGTGAAGCCTGCAGTCTTAGAGGACATCTTCCAGTAATCAGGATGTGCCTGATATCTGAATACCACTCTCTATTGTCCTTCTCATTGATAACATACTGTTGACTTGTGATGTTTGGGTCAATTTCAGAGATCATCTGGCTCAAAGCCTGTCCTCTTACTAGCTTCATTGGTGTAATTTCCATGTCATACTCTTGTAATACAATAATCCACTTGGCTCTTTTCTCACGCTCACTCTGCATGAGCAGCATTTTCACTGCTGCATCAGGCACTACTACAATCACCTTGCTTCTCAGTATATAATGCCTGAATTTCTTTACTGCCCTGACTAATGCAAGTGCTTGTCTTTCAACATCCACATATCTTAGTTTAGCATCCTTGAAAGGACAGCTCATGAAGGCTATTGGTTTCTCTTCTTTTTCCTCATTCCTTTGAGTAACACTGTTGCAGAGGTATGTTCTGAGGCAAATGAATAGATGTAGAAGTCCTTTGTGTAGTCTGGACTGATGAGGACAGGAGCATCTGATATGGCTTTCTTTATGTCCTCAAAAGCAGCTTTAGCTTTTGTTGTCCACTCAATCTTGGCATCTTTTTTCAGCATAGCATTTAGTGGCCTGACTATTTCTGCAAAACCGGTGATGAATTTTCTTACAAAGTTAATCTTACCAAAGTAAGACTTAAGTTCTTTCTTACTTCTAGGGAGTTGTATTTTCATGATAGACTCCACCCTATCAAGATCAATGATGATTCCATCTTCTGTGATCAAGTGGCCTAGTAATTTTCCTGTGTCACCCCAAATATGCATTTCTTGGGGTTCAAGGATATTCCATACTCCTCACATTTCTTCAGCACATTTCTGAGGTCTATTACATGATTTCCCCTTTCTTTGGAGAATACTGTCAAGTCATCCATGTAGATGACTATACACTTTCCAATTAAGCCTCTGAAGGCTATGTCCATTGCTCACTGGAATGTTACTCCAGCATTTATAAGTCTGAATGGCATACGTCTATATGCAAATATCCCCCACTTGGTGGTGAAGGCAGTCTTCAGCCTATCAATCCTATCAACCATCACTTGGTTGTATCCTGAAAAGCCATCCAGGAATGACATCATTTTCGCTCCATTTACAATCTGCAGAACTTCATCTAATGAGGGCAAAGGATAATTATCCTTTTCTGATGCTCTGTTCAAATTCCTAAAATCTACACAGCCTGATGTCTCCATTCTTCTTCCTAACTAGCACTAGATTTGCCACCCAAGTGGAGTGCCTCACAGGAAAGATTATCTTGGCGTTTAACAATTTCTTGACTTCTTCAAATATTATTGGTTCAAGCAAAGCATTGACTGGCCTTTGCTTCTGTCTGAAAGGTTTAGCATCTGGCTTGAGAGGTATAGTGTGAGTTATGACAGATGTGTCATATGTCTTCAACTTATCATAAGTCCATGCAATTACATGGATGTAATCCTTAAGGGCCTGAGTTATTCCTTCTAACTCTTCTAGTGTGCAAACCTTACCTATCAAGACATTTCTCTTGTCATCATCCTGTCCAATATTCACTTGTGAATATTGACCTCCATCAGCCTTGGGAAGATCCTTCTGTTTTAGCATATTATCCAAATCAAAGGCTCTTTCTAATTCAATCATACCTTTGGGAATCTTGTTGCTAGGCAACTCTAATATTTCATCTTCTTCCCAAACATGATCTTCCACACTGTTCTCATCTATGATCTGAGCATCAAATATATCCTTATTAGAGATGAAATCAAGGATGTGCTGGTCATCATCAAAGACCTAAAGATTGGTAACATTATCAGGTATTGATGGTACAGATACCAGCTCTATTGAAAATATCTTCAAACCTAATATAGATAGTGGCTCCAGTGTACTGGTAGCCTGGGCAAGTGCATCTTCCCTATGATTCTGTTCTCTAGGGATGTGGGTGAGGTTAAATGCATCAAAGTCTTAAATCAAATCCCACACTCTGTGTCTATAATTTGACAATTTTTTATAATTGCAAGAGTATATTCCTCTTACCTGTCTGACAACTAATTTTGAGTCTCCAAAGACATGCAAAATTTTTACCTTCTTCTTGAGAGCAAACAGTATCCCATGGATTAGAGCTTCATACTCTGTCACATTATTAGTACAGGGGAACTGTAATATGTATACAGCTAAGTAGGATTTTCCTGATGGATCAATGAGATCAATCCCTACTCTAGCTCCTTATTTGGATTTGGATCCATCAAATCTAAGGATCCAAGACTTATCTTCAGCATGAGGTTTAGTTGAACCTTCTCTTTTCTTTGCAGCTCTGGCAGCTGCTCCACCTGATATCCATTTTAACTTAGGAATGTCAGTTTTCTCAGACTTCATCTTTTCTTCCTTCTGAGAAGCTGATTTTTCTTCTTGTTTTCCATCATCAGGAGGATGATCTTTTGGATCAGGCTCTATATGTTTCTTCAAAATATGCAGACATAGCGAACAGGCGGTCTCCAAATGAGGTGCCTGATGTAGCCTACACCAACCTTCAGTTAGTGCATCCTGTGGATGTTTCTTTTGTCTTATCATTTTCTTAATTTCTCCTGATAAGAACTCTTCAAATCTGGTCAGGTTACTGCCTCTATCTTTATCAGACAGTTCATAGTCTGACTCCATCAGACAATCACTCCCTGGGGTGATCTTTTCTTTTTTCTTAGCATTTATCTGATTGTACACCAGGATTTCTTCTGTTCTCTGTACATGACCTTCATCATGATCTATCACCTTTTCTGTGGTTCCTGCAGAAGACAAAAAAGAATCAGTATCAACATCATCACCAGATGTAGAACTTACCTCAGAATATGATGATGATGCATCACTGCATGTTTGCTCCAGCATCATCATGTCTAAGCATGTTTCACACGTCTTTTCTGAATGTGCTTCATCGTGTAATCTGCACCATCCATCAATCAAAATATCATTAGCAGGTATATTTAACAATTGACAATGCTTTACCTATTTGGATAGATGCATCTCAAAGTTTCTGAAGTGATCTACTTCACGCTCGTTCTCAAAATTACTACCGGGTTTTGCAACCTGCATGTCTTCCTGATGATCATCATCATGTTGATGATGAAAATCGAGCATCAGGATCTCTTCTATCCTGATAGTCTGTGGTCTAACGGCATAAACTCCAAGCTCAACGTCGACATACATGATCTCATTCATTTTATTATACTTGGTTATCATGTGTTTCATTCTAGGTTCAGCATCTATTCTTATTTGGTTTGGTATACCTTTCCAAGGTAACCACATGTGACTGAAGTTAGTGGACATATATCCATTCAAAGTTTTTGACCAGTCTCTGCTAAGTAGCATCCCATATGTATCAGGTATGTCAACTACCTAGATATCAATATAGTACTGGATCCTGGGATCAGATGCTAGCTACATGTGTATATGAGTCAGTTCTCCTACTACACTCACTTCTGTTTTATCTAATTGTGTCACCTTTTTTAGGGATTTAGCAGGCTGCAGTCCTAAGGCATTGTATATGGACAAGGGCATCACATTTGTAGATGCATCGGAATCTACTAAACAGTTGTGTAAATTCTTGCCAAACATCCTTATGGTAAGGAGGAAAGGTGGTGACTCACTCTTATCTCTGTACAATGTCATATGTGATGTTTCTGCAGCTTGGACAATAGTTGGCACCTTAGGCTTGATATTATTATCTCTAGCAGCATGATCTTTATTGCTAAGATGACTTGGAGAAGGGCTATCCTCTTTAGGAGTAGGATCATCTAGTGACTTCATAAAAGCTTTTTTGATTGCAGGAGTTTTCAATAACTCTGATAAAGACAGGCTGATCTTTATCTTTTTCATCTCATCAGCCAAGTATGTGACAAGTTTATCAGACTCCTGAGGTAAGGCAACAGCTTTTGATGTTGTATTCTATGGTGACAGATATTGAGCATTTACCTTGGGGAACCTAGGATTATTGCTAGCTTTGGGGTTAGGAGGTGTGTTAAAATTATTTGGAGGTAGAGATGAGGTCAATGGACCAGTAGGTCTGTTGGCACTATTTCTCAAGTTATAGTTATGTTTGCTAGGATATTGCTGTTGGTATGCATGCACCTTCTCATGTTCAGTAGATGGTTCATTCTCATCTTCAAAGGGGAAGACATAGTTTGATTCAAAGGCTAAAGTAGATTCTTCACATGTGTAAGAATAATTTTGATGATCAGTATAGCTTTCTAGCACTAGGGCTGAATCATATCCACAAGGAACTATTTCATTACCTTCCACATGAGGTGGATGTCCTGCAATATTAGACACTTCTGTTTGAAAAATGCTGGCAGCAATTTGAAATTGTGGACAGTCTAGCTCTGCATGAGCATTTGTGTTGTGGATCCTACACCAGTTAGTGAGGGCTGCTTTAGCAAGATTGACTCTTGTAGTCTGTTTAGCTTCACCAGATGGCTGATTATCTAAGGGTGATGGTAATCAACCATTATTTGGCCTGGAGTTCCATACTCTAGGCTATCTCTGAGGATTATTGTTATTTCCACCACTATTATTGAAATTACTGTTATTATTGTATCCTCTATCAGGATAATTTGGTCTATCATTGGAATAATTTCTATTCTGATTTGACTGGAAATAGAAACTTTGATTTCTCAAATGTGTCACTTCTGTGGTGAGTTTTCTCAGTTGAGCAAAAATTTCTTTAATTTCTTCCTTCTCTTCTTGAGCTTTGGCTACTACATTCTCACTTTGAGGCTTGAAGAAAGAAGATCCATGGTTATTGTTTTGATCTACACCTTGAGGTGTTGATGTTTGTGCAGGATATTGTGACATCTGGCCATTCCCATTAGGAGGTGGCATGATACTTAATGGAGGTACTTGCAAAGGTGCAGGCATGACTGCTGGAGGTATCATAGCTCCATTAGGATATTGTTTAGGATATGATGCAGAATATGATGCGGGATATTGTGGATACATGCCAGGTAGTGTAGGGAATGCAATATTTGGTGTTGGAGGAGGGACTAATTGCTGATTCACCTTGATAGCTTTTTGAAAAGCTCCTGTCAAGGTAGTGATTTCAGGGTGTGTTCTCCTGATGAACATAGAAGTCAATGGATCCAGGGCTGAATAATAGATACTCCTAGCAGAAGCATCTGCCACTACATATGGAGCAACTAACTTGGATAGCATTTTCTGGAACCTAGCATTGAAATTGGCAATAGATTCATTCTTGAATCTTTTGATTGTAGCAAACATGTGGTAATTCATAGATGGATCAATAAGAACCTTGAACCTATCAAGAAAGGCTTTCTCTAGATAGCCCATGAACCAACAGAAGCTTAACCAAGACTAATAAACCAATTATAAGCCTCTTCCCCTAAGGAAAAAGGAAATAATCTGCATACAACATCTTGATGTTCTATTATGGCCCTACAACAAGCTTCTTTAAAGGTTCTGATGTGATCATCAGCATCCTGATAAGGATGATATTGTGGACAAAGTTTATCCAGATTCTTTGGCAACTCGTGATATGCAGTGAAGGTCAAAGGTGACTCTGCTGCAAAAAAAGACATTGCAACCGGAGGAGGTTGAGCCGGTGGTACAGCTGGCTGAGGTTGGACCTGAGGTTGAGGTTGAACAGGAGGTGTCAGAGATATCCCAGAAGGTATTTGCAAACCAACAGGAGTTACAGGAGGAGGTTTTGGTGAAGCTCCTGATGCACTAGACCCGGGAGTATGATGGATGTCTACAATTCTAGGTCTGAAACCTCTAACAGGCAATTCTTCAAAGATTCCACTGGATCTAGACCTGGTATTTATCTTGTGAGCCAGGATTTCTTGATTTGGAGGGAAACTAATCGGATGATCGTAAATATTGAATGAATTTCACTGGCTGAGATAATATTTATAATCGGATGACTGATCTGACTGGATATTTGTGAAATATTTGCAACGATACTGCAAATATGAGGTGATATCGGGGCACGATGACTCTTACCACAGGATATCAAGCTTATAAGGCAAAACTTTGCAAAGCTTGAATGGATTTACTTAACATTGGCAGATATTTGTGAATTCATGATGATCTACTATAAAGCTTGCAATATTTATGACTAATTTCAGGAACTTTACACAAAATGAACATCTACAAGCTTGCTACAGTAAATATTTGAGCAATATTTGGAATTCACAGATGCACCGGGGTTACCTTACTCTCTGCATCAATAAACCTGAAAATAATGATGATGAGTGTCCTCTTTCAGATAAAGGCCCTCCTGCTAGCACCAATTTATGTTGAGTTAGGAGCGAGGAGCCTGCATAAAATGTATGATGACTGAAGCAATGGTATCTTTTCCCGTTCGCCCTCCTTCTAGTGCCAATTTATGTTGATCATGATGTTAGTCATAAACAAGCATAGAATAAAAGTTACACAACAACCTTTATTCATCTTGAAAGATAGGATGAATTTAGAGAATTCATGATCCCAAGTCTCTGGTGATTAGGTCTTAATCGTCTGACGTTACTTAGAGGTTGATATGTGTTGCTATTTCCATTTTGGGGCCTTACATAAAGTTCATCATCATGACCCTGTTTCTGCAAAGATTCTTCACAGAGAGGTCATTTTATACAGTTATTTGATTAAATGATGCAGTTATATTCAAATCTTTGCATGATATTTTCAATTATACATGCTTGAGCTTCAAATATGCTAAATATTTTCAATTATCTATGAGATGTCAGCATATTTTGTGTTATTTGCTTAAGATTATCAGTTATTTGCAATTGTGATAGTGAAATGTTCTGAAATTTAAAAGAAATTGAAAGAAATGCTTCAAATTAAAGTTGAACCTTTAGCTTTTGAACCACATGTACATCAGATACAGTCATGAAGAGAAGAAAACCAAACCATATGTTCACCAGGACATTCCACAGCTAGATACAGTTGATGCTAACTTCAAAGGAATTTGTATGAAAGCAACATATGCAAGTAGACATGCACTCCAAGTGATGCAGCAAATCACAGCATATATCTAGAATTCACACACTGATTACTCAAGATTTACTATGAATTGTAATCAAACAAGTCTTCTCATTCATTAATTATGCAAAGATATAGATGTATACGAAAAGCTTTGAAATGAGCCCTGAATATTTCAGCAGACGGATTTCAATTAAGTTTCGAATAATAGAAAAGAGGCATTCCAACACCTTTTATAGAATAAGGTAAGGAATCCGTTACAAGAAGATCAACGATCTTGATTTGTCTATGAATATCTATAGTCAAGATTTCCCTTTGACTATGTCAACCTTAACAAAATGGCACAAGTTGCCAGCTGGCAACTATCTAAAAACTTATTTCCACTAAGTATCCGATGCTGATATTTACTTTATGCTGCATCATCATCTACCTTATCTGATTCATGTGCATCATCATCATGTGTATCACTCCCCGAACTTTCATCATCTTGATGATGATGACTACGCATATGAGGCTACATGCTGCTCCGGATCTACTCATATAACTGCACAATTCTATCTATTTCTCTGCCATCTTGAGTCTTTGCTTTGATGATGGCGTGCTTGTGTGCCTCATATTTGTGTCTACTGCTGTCCAGTTTGTCTTTCCTGCTTTGCAGCGTCTCATTGTAATTTTCCATCTTGACTTTGATTCTCATTATTTTATCTATGACTTCTTCTGTCAAGTGAACAAGTGGATCATCAACTATTGATTGGAAGTTGCCATGTAAAGCTTTGATGGCAAACTCTTCATCTTGATTTTCAACTTTCCCTTCCACTTTTCCTTCCAGTGTTTCCAACATTTCTGCCTCAATAGACATTAAATCATGCAACTTCATGCTGATATCTCTCAGTTTATTATTGCATCTTCTAAGTACTCCACATTCAAATTGAATGTCCTTATACCATATATCAACCAACAAGGCAGTATTATTGTTCAATATCTGCTTGTTGATAAGCAACTGAGGATTTATCCTCCTTATTTCTCCCAGGATGTCTAATATCTTTTCCAATCTGTAAGACCTTTTGCCTATCTACATCTGCAATTTATATACTCTTGTCCTAGAATCACTGAGAGTATTCCACCTCTTCAAAGAGGCCTTTACCACTTCCTCTGCATCATCCAATGTGGATAACATCCATTTCCTTAGTACAGGTGCCTCATGTTTCATGAGATCTAATTTATTCACCTCCTCTTGAGAAATAGCAGTCAATGGGACTGCATGTTCAGTCGAAGTATCTTCAGTATTGGTCAGCCTTCCTATGTAGGCATGCAACTGAGCAATGTGCTCTTTGTGTCGCATATTTTTCTCCTTCTCTCTTTTCACCTTCTGAATGAAATAATCAATAATATCTTTGCCCTCTTCACCCTCTTGGTCTTCATTGGCAAATCCTAAGTCCACTGTGCTGACCTGAAACTCATCCAAGGTAATCTTACCCTTTTCTTTCTCTACAGTAGGTACTACAATCTATGCAGTCCTTCTCCCAGTTGTTGGATCTCTCTTAATGGCCGAAGTCATTCTGGCCTTCCTCTTGGGTTTTATTATTTTCTCAAAAAATAAGGTAGATACATCAAATTCTTGAATTTCAAATTCTTCCTCTGCATTTACCTCTTTCTCTAACCACGGAGGTACCTGATCATGTTTCTCTGCATCATCATGATGTTCACCTTTATCTTCTATTTCTGTTAGCAGGTGTGATGGAGAAGGCAATTTCCTTAGTTCTTTTTCATGATGCTCGCTTTGACGTTGATCCTGTGGCACATCCTCCTATTGAGGAACTTCTTTCTCTGGAGGAGCATCTTCCTGAGGTGGAGGATCCTGTGATGTATCTATATGTTGATCATGATGATCATGATCCTTTTCTGTTATCACCTCATCCACTTTCAACTTTTCTTCTTCTTGTTGCATATCCACCGTACTGGATATTATGGAATCCTCTTTAGGTGATGGTGTTGGTTCTGTAATCACAATTTGCTCTGCACCTATACTACTTATTTCTTGAACTATAGCAACATGATCTTTCATTACTTCTTTCTCATCAATCTGCTTTTCTTGAACTTCTACTATAGTAGGCTCTGCTGATGTATCTTGTTGGGTTTGCTGGCTCAGTTCTGAAGTACGGCCCTCTGGTTCTGCCATCTTTACTTCTTCTGCAGGGTACCCTTTGTTAGGTGATCCTGCTGGATGTTCAGGATTCACATCCTATTTCTCTGTTACTTCTATCACTTCAGGATTTGTCACCTCTGCAATCTATGTATCTAACCCCATTTCTTGGGCTATTTGCTATGGGCTCTTTTCTTTCTCAGTTTCCACTTGCTTTATCTCTTCCAGTATAGTTTGAACTGGTGAAGTCTTGTAAGGGGTCATGTGTGTACCTGCAGCAAGGGTTTCCATCTTTTGTGAAGCCACTTCTTACACAACTTCATCATCAGACAGATTTATTGTCTCATCTAGCGAGATGTGACCTTCTGCATGTGTCTGGGAGGTTTCTTTCATCTGCTCTTCTGCGAGCTCGGTCTTAAACTTGACGATGGTAGGAAGTGGAACATTATGCTGAAGTTCCCTATGCACTTCAGTACCTGCCCCTTGTAACAATGTAGGGGGTTGTCTTATTTCACCTCTCATGGAGGTTCTTTGTTTCTTAGGTGGGGTAGAGACCACCACCTGTGAAGCTCTCCTCTTCCTTTTGAATAGTAAAGGAGCCTCTTCTTCCTTAGGCTCTTCCTCCATGAGGATATCCTCTTCATCTGGTTTTCTTGAGGATTGACCCTCTTCTTTGGTCTTAGTAATTCCAGCCTCTGCTGTCTTTTCTTTCTTGGACTTTTGTTTTCTTGTCCGTGGAGGTGATGCGGATCCTAATCCTGATCCTGATCCTGCTGCCTCTTTAGCTATGAACACTGCTCTATCAATAATAACCCCTTTGGGTTCATTATCTATTTTCTTGCCCCTTGGGGGTCTTTTGCTCTGTTGTTGTTGTGGAGGGAGCCTATCTCCCTTAGACTTTCTTTTCTCATTTATGAATTCATCATACTCCCCATCAGGAATATCCTGTCCCTTCTTTTTGTTGTCCATAGTAATGGCAACACCTTTCTTCTTCAAAGCCTCTATCTGTTCATCAACCCAAGCTTGGGTTAGCTGTATGGTCCTGGAAATGAAGGGGTCCAAGGATATGTCCTCTTGTATGGTGAGGTCAGGTGCAGAGATGGTATCATTATATATCTTCTTCTCCTCATACTCGTCTGCAATTATCCTGCCATCGTCTTTCTTCAATTGTTGAGGGATGGGGATGCAATCAAAGGTTCTAATTTGATTCAGTGTTATCCTTTGATATCTTCTTCTTCTTGCTTCTGCTTCATCTTCATAGTCAGCCCAGAAGTCTTCTAGGTGCCTTTGGTGTATAGGCCTTCCTATTATTTTCTGCATCCTGCCATAAGGATCATATGGTCTTATCAGTGGAAAAGGCTGTAACTTCATTTTATTCAGGGTGATCATCACCTTCTTGATGTTCTCTGAATCTGGGCACATGTACCAGCCAATGGTGACTGGAAACAAAATTTGTGGCAACTTCTTTGTATCCTTGTATGTTTTTAACATTGTGGAGCTCTATCTTATGAACTCCATAAGTATCACTGCATCAGTGGGATACCTTGGCAGCATGAGGGGAGGTCCTTCAAAACCCTCAATCCTCATGTAGGAAAATGTGGCAAATTGTATATACCAGGCTCCATGCCTATAGATTATCTCTTGAGCTTCCATGCTCAATCTCTTTGTTCTATCCTCCTCCATGGTTCTGACCAGATGCATAGAAAATGCATCATTTACCAGTTTGTAGTCTTGGAGGTAATTGGCTCTTTGCAGCTGGGGATGATGATCCCAAATGTGCACAGCATTGACTATGCCTATAATCTTTCCATCTGTAACCAGTGCATCAAATGTGCCTTTATAAGCACAGGAGTAAACAATGTATGATGTCATATAGAAAGCACAATTTGGACCTCCTAGGTTCATCAACTGCTCATGCAGAGCATCACTTATTAGTTGGCCCCACAATGGCTTGATATCTGAATATATGCACATCATGATCACACCATACATCCAATCCATAAAATTACCAGCATCAGGCTGGCCTATGACTACTCAATAGTGCAATCATGTACTGGTACTCCTCACTAAAATCATATTTGAATAAGTGCACAGGAAGTTTGGCGGCTACAGGATATGTGTTGTTCTCCGCCCTCCATTGGTACATGTTTTTCTTGGCTTGTTTCTTGTTATTCTCATATTCTCTCTCTGATTTCTTCAGGTCCACACTGTTGACCTTCCTACCCAATGACAGTCCAAATGTCCTGGAAAGACCCTTGATGGATAGGTCTACATATATCCTTCCATGCTTCATCACCTGCCGGGTCTCTGGGTTGTAATTCCTGGCACACTCGATAACCAGCTCCGGACACTCCATGGAGTACGGGAAACCTGCGGCATTCCACATTCTAGATACGAATACGTCATCCAGCATATGACTTCTATTCTTTTCATCATTTAGCCTAGCTGGCCAGGCTTCCAAATTAGTATTCCCTTGATGGGTATCTGTAATGGCACCATATTTGAACAGAACGCCCCTCTGAAATGAAAACATAGGCTTACTGAATTCAGCCTCACACTTGGCCAACCTCTTATCAGCCATGGATGCCAGCAATTAACACAACCTTGTCTTACAATGGATTCTCACATGCATGCATATAGCAATTTATCTTTAATATTCATCATGCCTACTACATTTATTTAGCATAAGCCCATCATGGGGGTGCATAAACCATAACCTACAACATCATACCTGAGTGTGCAAAAGCAACAGGATGAAGGTTTCATTTACTTACCTGGATATGCAAATTTCCTTTATACCAGTGGATTCCCAGAAAGTGCTCTTAATTCAGCTGATAATTGCACACTTCTTACTGCCTGCAAACTCCGTTCGTCGTTGTATCACCTGTTTGAGGATATGGAAGCTGGTGTTCTATAACAGTAATTTCTTCACAAGGTAAATGTAAAAATCACGTTAGATTTACCTTTTAACCTTACAATTAGGGTAAATTTAGGGCAAACCCTGACAAATTGGATTTTGTTCGTTAATTTTCTGCACGGAAAGTCAGGATTTTGCCAGCTATTTCATCGGGTCTTGTGTTCAGTGGGAACTACCTACCATGTCTGCACACATTAAATGTTAATGGCGGCAATGGGAGCAGGGTGATATCTAAACAGCAGGATGATATTTGAAAAATATTGGGTGATGTTTAGATATTGGGTGATGTTTGCGCCATTAGGTCGTGCTTTAGACGTCAGGATGATATTTGAAAATATCGGGTGATGTTTAGATGATGATGACAGAAGTCATTCTTTCTTCCTCTCGAGATATCAGGATGACATCATCTAGATATTCATTTATTATATTGCTAAGGCATGATGACATCATCGTCATGTTATGCAAACAAGATCAGGTTTATGAAATATCCTGCCGAGAGGTAAATGTGATGATGATGTCATTGTCATATCGTTTCTTCGTTTATTGGACTTGAATGACATCATCAGGATATTGGCTTAGGGGGATATTTCGCGGTAGGAGGATATTAGGAAATATCGGGTTACATTGAAAAAAATGATCCTCGCGAAATGCATAAGGCCACCGACGGGTAAAGGCTACTATCACCTAAAATTGACGTCTGGATATTTGGACCGCATGATTTATTGGGTGATAAAGTAGATCGGGGTAATCTTTTGAAATATGACTAATGTTACGAAATATGATCCTCCCCTTGGAAATATCAGGTTTGACTCAAACTTTGACCATTCATAACTTTCACATCCTAATGAATATCAGGGTGATGTAAAAGGCAAACCTGCATGAAATTTGATGCTCTTTCTGAATATGAGGTTACTGGACTAAAATATGAATTTTGACAAATTGACCTCATGATGATGACCTACCCAGCCTTTCTTACACGTTGATCTGCATGACTTACTTTTACCAGACTGCCAGAAAGCACAGAACAAGCCAAACAAAAAGTTGGGTCTTTGTTTTGCCAAGTCAAAATGGGGCGTGTTGTGTAACCACACAACAAGACTAAATCACATTCCTACTCCAAAATACTTATAAAATTATATCCAAATAAGCATTCTAGATCATTACCACAGATTAATTACCTTACCCACACAAACTCGACATAACCTAGATGAAATAGGATAGTGGCGTGCGCTTGCTTAGTTTAGGATTTCTCTAACATTTACCAAACCAAGTCCTTCTCTTGAGTGATACCTCTCCTCATTTTCGGAGGAACAACATGTTCCTACATTCAGCTTACATCACAACAGTAGCTAGCCTATCACAATATAATCATATGCTTTATACATTTCATAACTAGAATCACTTATAATGCATCACATTGCATCATTCAAGCTTTCAATATATTCAATTCAAGATTCACAATACACATTAATGCAAAGATTCATAAACCATTCATTTATTCAAGCAAGTTAACTAGTCAAGGTAAATAGTAAATAGTTAGAAACACGTGTGAGGTGTACCATATTCCCCCCTTGTGAATGATTGTCCCCAATGATTTTTATGTATCAAGTATTACCATAACATAAACAAGACATAAAAATAATGTATCATATTACAAAACATATTGTTCTCAAGAATTTCAAAATTTAGAATAACTTGTAGAAACTTCTGCTTCATCTTAGCATAATCTTCCCAAGTGGTAGAATCTTCTGCATACTAATCCCACTGGACCTTGCATTGCAGAACCTCTCTATTACACAAGTGTAGCTTATGTGTTTCAAGCACCCTGAGCGGCTTGATTGTTACCACTCTTGGGTCCTGTACCTGTAAGGCATTCCAATCAATAACATGGTTATCTTCTGGAACATACTTCTTAAGATATGAGACATGAAAAACATTATGCATCCTAGCAAGAGCTGGTGGTAAAGCAATTCTATATGCAATAGGATTGACTTCCTCAAGAACTTCAAACAAACCTACATAGCGCGGAGCTAGTTTGGATGACTTTCCAAACTTTATAGAACTCTTATGGGGTTTTACTCTCAACAAAACCTTATCCCCAATAGGGAAATTCCTAGGAACCCATTTGGCATTTGCATAACTCTTTTGCCTATCATTAACTTCTGCTAATCTCTGCTTGATAATCTTGACTTGCTCTTCCATATCTGATAACATTTCTAGCCCAAGACTTATCCTATTTTCTAGCTTATCCCAGCTTATAGGAGTCTAACATTTTCTACCATACAATGCTTCAAACGAAGCCATCTTTATTGCAGAGTGATAGGAGTTATTATATGCAAACTCGACCAAAGGTAGGTAATCCTCCCACTTGTATTGTTGGTCCATGCAATACATCCTTAGAAGATCTTCTAACACTTGATTTACTCTTTCCATTTGCCCATCTATTTCTGAATGGTAAGTTGAACTTATGTTAAGCTAAGTTCCAAGTGAAGAAAACAAGGTTTGCCAAAATCTAAAAGTTACATGAACATCCCTGTTAGAAATAATCTTTTCAAGAATTCCATGCAATCTGAAAGCCTCTTGCATAAACTTTTGAGCTATTACTGGAGCTCCATCAGTCAGATTACCTGGTATGAAATATGCCACCTTTGTAAGCTTGTCCACAACTACTAGAATGGCATTGTGCTTATAACTTGCCACTTACTTTTTGGTACATCATGGCCTGGATATAGTAAACCTTTGGGATGATGATGTTCTGCCTTTACTCTTTCACATTCTAAACAACTTGCCACAAATCTTGCAACATCCCCTTTCATTCCCTTCTAGAAATATAATGGCTTCACATCTGCTAGCATCTTAGTAACACCAGGATGTCCTAAGTATGGTGCATTATGTACTTTCTTCCATACCAAGTTTCTCAACTCACTAGAATCAAGTACATAAATTCTTCCTTTATGCCTCAATAATCCATTGGGTTCAAAGTAAAAACCTTCATACCTTTTATCTTGCAAATTATTTGAGAGTGCTTGCTTGACTTGTTCATAGAACTCATCACCCTTGGATCCTTGCAATACATGACTTTTGAAGTCGGTTTAGATAGATACCAGTGAAGATATATGCCTTCAAGGTCTAGGACTTCAAGGAACTTGATGATTGATTTTGGATTGAGGATGATCATTAGATGATTTGGATTTAGGATGATGGATAAATGATTAGGGTTAAGGGATCTAGGTCCTTTAACAAATTTGGATTTGTGATGATTGGCTTTAGAGTCTAGAACAATGTTTTGATTAAGATTAGATGAAAATAAAATTTGATTTTGTCTTATGGATGGGTGATGGATTTTGGATGATTTGAGTAGGATTTTGAGATGGAGGATCAATTTACAAGAGTTGGAATCTTGGATGGATGGATTTCACATGGAGTGAGCATGTAGGATTTGTTTCAAGATGTGGATTTTGAGGGCTTTCAACCTTTGACTTGAGAGGATTTTTAGGACTTTTTTATTTTTTTGGATTTTGAAGCTTTTACAAATGTTTTTGGATTATGTAGGATGATTCACTGGTTTCACACAAGTGAAGATACACCAAGCACACCAACAAGCCTAATGTACTCAAGTGGGAGTATATACACTTGTAAGCCCGTCAATAATGCCTTGTCTAGGTATAGAAAGTAGGGCCAATGGGGAGGCACTAATCATTTTTTATCTTGGTGCGAGAGGAGAGCATACATAACCTATGATATCTTGTTTCTAAGGGAATGTGGTGAGTAACTTGCCAGCGCTAACTACTAACCGATGCATCACAAGCATATATGCCCAAAAGGTCCCATCGAGACTATACAATGTATGCTACGGGATATCCTCAATATACTCAAAACTATAGGAGGCCAATGTCTGTGAATGTGAGTGCTATCTACAAAGCACTACAAAGCATGTGGTTGGGGTCAAATCCCTTCCCACTTCACCTTGTGCCCCTAAGTGGACAAGGTTGTGTCAAACATGATAACCCTCTAAGAAGTATAGGAGGCCAATGTCTATGAATGTGAGTTCTATCTACAAAGCATGTGGTTGGGGTCAAATCCCTTCCCACTTCACCTTGTCCCCCCAAGTGGACAAGGTTGTGCCAAACACGATAACCCTCCTTTGAGGCAAGTCTTTCAATTCTCACCCCCTTTATATACCTCATCAAAATGTGTGGTTTGGGTCACCCCCCTTAGTGATGAAATCTAAGGGAAGGCTCGCTAAAAGGAAAGAAGATTAAGTGCTTTTGATTCCCAAGATCACCTTTTAGTGTGACGTAAGAGCATACACACGTAGTCTCCTTATGATAACACAAAAAGTGAATGACATGGGTGCTTTTGATCTTCAATATCACCTTTTGGCATGAGGAAAGAGCATACACACCCAAGAAAACATATAAACAAAGCAAACAAATTCATTACCCTTAAACATACAACTGTGCAACTAGGCTAGTGAGAAAAGCAAGATCTTGGACAAATGAAAGCTACACCACAAACATGTTAGTAGTTTGATAATCAAGCCTTAGAAAAATGATTTTTGTTGCACAAATGATGTTAGCACACACTAATCGACAAGTGATGATTAGTGGAAAAACTAGAAAGGGGTAAGTGCAAAAAGATGGGGGGCCAAAAAGTGGCCAAAATAATTTGAAAAAAAATTAAGGCATAACGCGAGCGCGTTATAATGCGCTCGCGTTATGGGTTGCTATAAATGAAATAAAAAAGCAACTCAATTTCATTTCTCCCATTTTCTCCTCTGCCCGCGGCCTCCAAACCCTCAAAAACGTGCTCGCGTTCTGCAAAATGCCAATCAACACAAAAATCTTGTCAATTCATCGCCAAAATGCCGCCGCGACGTCGAGCACACCAAAGAGGTGAGTTATCTTTGTTTTTTTGTTTGAATTTATTTCTATATAGGTAGGTTTTTGTTGATTTTTAATGTATATTTCGTTAATTGTCAGGAAATGTTAATGCACCTCCTCCTCCTCCTCCTCCTCCTCAAAATCCACAAAATCCTGAGGAGGAAATACCTGCAGAACAACAACCTCCTCCATTCATTCCTCGACATGCCCCTGGAACACAAGATAATATAATAGGGCAAATTGAAAACAACAAAAAACAAATTGAAGATATAATTGCAAGGTTGAAAGATCCTTCCACTTCAACCTTGCATAGGTCCATGCTTGCCGAATCTCTTGAGTCTATGTTAACAAATGTAAATTCAATTAGCAAGCAAATAACTAGTTGGACCGATAAAAAGAGAGAGTTTAGAGATTACTATGCAGATAAATTATCATACCAAGATGTCAAAAAATTACAAATTACAAAAGTAGACTTGTGTTCAATTTTCACAAACCCACAAACAAATCAACCTCCACCCATTACATGCAAGAGGTTCCCTATCCATTGGTGCAACAACCAAGCGATAAGGGACAATTTCGGGCAGAGGTGGTGGATGGTTTTTGACCATCCTCCATGCAATAACAATGAGGTCCCGCAATACTTTTTGAGGAAACTCTACTCTGAGTTTGTCCTCAATAAAGTGCCAAACTATTTTGATATGCGGGACTTCCAGGGTAGAGGTGGGGGCTCAGCATAGGATAGACCAGGGGCACGTCTTGACCCACAGCGGGTAGTGAGACGAGTAATCAGCAGACCAGCCCACGAGCATGTTTCTATCCCTTCCATTGTGAAGGAGAGTGTTGAGGTCGATACACTGAGGTCGATTAGTGCCTTGACCCAGAGCATCATAGAGCATGCCGATCCTGCAACACAGAGTGGGTTGGGAGATAGTGCGAGGAGTAGGGTCCCACCGCATACTTGCCAGGCTTGCGGGTCAGCCTGTGGTTATGACCCCATGGACAGTCAGGACATAGGTGCACATGCTACATCTGCAGCTGAGTAGATGGTGATGACAAATACCCTCCTGAGTGAGACTTTCGGCCTTGATACTCAGGTAAATATTAGCAAGTTTATTGAATTTAATTTATTAAATTTTATTTTTGAAATACAAGATTAACTAATTTAAATTGATGATTTTAATGAAATTTCAGGGTCATAGCGTCGATGCAGTTTTCAGTGGTTCTCCACCTACATTTTTCACTAGATCATCTACTGTCGAGGTATGTAACTAGTAAACAATTATAAATATTACATGTGAATAGCATCGTTTTATGAATGGTATTCTAATTTCTGATTTTGGATGTTGAATAGGTTAACACTGTAGATTTCATGGCAACACCTGCCAGCGGTGGTGGACTTCAAAGCTTTACGGAGGTAATAAAATAAATAGTTTAATGAATGAATTGTACTTACTAAATTTTTGTATGTGATTTGTGTGTTTTATTGTGTGTACTTCCATGTTTAGATGAGCGTGTGTGTATGTTAGGAGCCATGATTTGCATCACTATTATAGTTTTTGTAATTGAATAATGTTGTTTTATTTCCAGATGATGCAGGCTACGGATACACCTCCCCATGTTCATAGGGCAATGGAGCAGGGTGTGGCCTCTGCGATTCATAGCTCTATGGCATTGACAGGGGTATGAGGCAGATTAGTAAATTTCAATTTACATTCATTGTTATAGTTGTCTATTTTTGAAAAATCAAAAGATTATTGATTTGAAGTTTAATTTCTATCTGGATGGTTTCTATAGGACATGACATCACCAGGGCCTTTTCCTGCTACTGAGGCAAGCGAGCAGACAGATTATATGTTAGCGGTAAGTGATTATTTTGTTAAATGTTTCATTTTTTTATAACATGTAATTTCTATATATTAATATCTATACTTTTTTTTGTAACAGGTAAAGGTGCAGGAAGAACTAAATAGGAGGAGTAGCCCTCGGGTTCGTAGTAGACCACCCACATGCATGTCTCCATCCCCTAGAAGATCAAAGGCTGCTCGTGATTTATTCTCTTCACCAGCTAGAGGGGAATGACTTTTTATTGTGTTCCTCTATTGTATGCCTATATGGCATTTGTGGACATATATTTTGTATTGTACATAGTTGACATTGTATGCCTATATGGCATTCTTGTAAGCCTATATGGCTATTTTGTATAAATGTTATACTTATATCGACAGATATTGATGTATGCGTATATGGATATTTGGTTAATACAAATCTTTTTTATTGATGGCGTCCATACTTGCATTATAAATCTACTTTTGAATGGATATTTGTAGATGGCTACTTCAAATATTTAAAGTCTGATTGTATTACATAGGATGTTTGCATTTTCTTTGATAGGCTTGATAGGCCATGGATTACATGATGGTGTTTGATGGAAAAGTATGGTACTAGAAGACTCTAGTTCATTCTTAATAGGCTTGTGATTGATAATATCTTTGCATGATTGCACTTGAACTTGGATCATGGGCATGTTGTTAGGATTTTGATTGCATTGTGATGTTTGATGGATAGGCATGGTGTAAGTGTAAGATACCCAACTAGTTCTACGAAAAATTTTCCTTACTTAAACACTTTTACTTGCTAACAATTCATCAACTACTTCAATAACATAAAGATATACATCAAGATAACTATTTGAATGAAACAACATTAGAGTTGGGTACTTGTCTTGTTACTTGATTCAATCAACTTGCAATGTCTTATTACATGGAAAATGCTTTCAATAGCATGAAGTACAACTCATTCAATGGAAATACAAGGACAGGCCTTGAAGCCTTGATGTTACAATGTCTTCCTTACTTGAGCAACATTTGAAGATTTGGAATGTTCAACTCATCACCTCACAAGGTAGGCGCATATTTGAAGGATTTACAGGTTTTTCTGACTTGGGTGCCAAGTTGAGGTGACCTCCTCCTGAAGTTGTGCCTTGTCAACATTAGGTGCCAATTAGAGTTTATGGATGCTCTGGATTGTTTCCAAGAGTAGGCGCCAAAACATCATCATTATGAAAGTGTTTTAAATGCTAGGCGCCCAAATGAGCCCTCTGGAGTCTAGGCGCTCCTTTCATGCATTCTGTGTTCTAGGCGCCAATTGAAAGGAGTGGAGAACAGGGCAAGCGCCTTCCAAACTAGGTGTTTCCTTGAGGTGACAAGGACTTAGAAAGTGCGCCTAAGGTGAGCGCCTTGAGTGAAAAGGTCTAACAAACATCTTTGAACCCCCTTTCAAGGTTAGGCGCATTCTGGAGGTGGAAACAAGTAGAAGGTGCGCCTTAGCTTCCTTTGTCAATTCTTGCAAGTCTTTGTTGATTAGGAAGGTGGAATGCTTCATTGTAGAATGAGCGCCTATCTTCTAATGTCCAAACTACTTCTTCTGGCTCACTCTGTGGCTAGGCGCCAGAGCTAAACTGTTCACACAAGGGAGTGCGCCTAGACTCACTTGATGTTTTCTTACTACTTCAACCCCTGGAAGATGTTCCAAGGTGTTCCCTTTTACAAGCGCCTGACCTCCCAAGTTCCTTCATGTGCTATTCCTTGAAGGCGCCAAAACTGAGCTCCAGTGCCATGGGATTGTGCCTAACATCTTTGAAGAGTTTCTAAGCCTTTTGCAAGTTGATATCCCAAACTCATCTTCTAGGCGCAACAGGAGCTTTCCAAAGGAGTTTCCAAGTTTTAGACGCCAAGCGAGGTCATGGGTGAATGGAACTGCGCCTTAGGAGATGACTGGATCCTAAGCGTCAGTCTGGAGTTACAGTGGAATTGATATGTGCCTCAACTAGCTTAGGCACCCATTTGAAGTGATTCCTTTAACACTTCTCTGTCAATCTCAACTGCAAGGATGATCTCCTAATCCAATTTTGATCCTCTGGAGATGCAAATAGCTTTACATTTCACTAGGCTCCATCAATGATGATCATCAACCAAAGCGCATTTCAAAGGTGAGATAGGCAAGTGAGGCACCAAACTAGTCCTTAAGACTTATCTCCTTCTATCAAGTCAATTTCAACTATGTGAGAAAGTTCTATTCTAGGCGCAAAATGGAAATGTTTCATCAATTGGTGCATCTTACAAAGCTCCCAATTCTAGGTGCCAGAGCCAAAGAGTTTTTCCCAACACATGCACCTGGGCTAGGAATTCACCTAAGAGACATCACTTAGCTTTAAAACTTTCAATCTATAGCCATCTGGGCTAGGCGCTCCAATGGAGGATCCTTGAACTCATGCATTGGCGCCTTCTAGTTCTAGGCACCCATTTTGGATGATTCATCCTGATACTAGCGCTCAAAATGACTAGACTCTCTTCATCATCCAATTCACTTAGAAGACTCAAGTTGGAGACTTAGTTGTCTATCCATGTTCTCCGGAAGATTCATTGTACCTCTATGCACTATCTCCTTCAAGGCGCTCCTTAAAATCATTGGAAGTGCTCAGGACTTACCTTAGTCCAAAGCGCCACAATCCATTCCTTAAAGCACAAAGAATTCTCAAAGGTGCCCCTATTTACCTCTAAGCACTCAAATATCATTTAGATTCAAGGCGCACATTTAGCTCCAAAACGCAAATTTCCATCATCAACCCATCAAGGTGCATCATCTTCCCTTTGTATCCCCTTCAAGGCACAGACATTCACTTCTTCACACTCAAACTCACTCTCTGGCACCAGAATAGGTGTATAACTTCAAATAAGGCGCTAATCTTAGGTTTCTAAGTACTTAGTTTGATCTTAAGGCTATCCTTCCTCTAAGCACTCTCTTCAACTCCCTCACTGAAGGCCCTCTGTAAGTTTGGGCGCATTTCATCCCAAGGCACTTCAACATCATCCAAGGCACAAATTCACTCTCCAAGACAAGGTGCAAAAAACCCTATCCTAAGGCGCTCAAATCTTGCTTCTAGACCTAGGCGCACAAACATGAGATTAAGGATCATTCTGGCCACCATCACTTCCCTAAAGGCACAAAATTGGTGTAGATACATTCCATTTATTAAGGATCATTCTGGCGCCCAAATCTTGTCAAAGCGAAGGATCAATAGGTTCTCTCTAAGGCGCACT
This sequence comes from Cunninghamia lanceolata, assembly GCA_027924645.1. NCBI lineage: Eukaryota > Viridiplantae > Streptophyta > Pinopsida > Cupressales > Cupressaceae > Cunninghamia > Cunninghamia lanceolata. Next base: position 2,737,735 of record BSBN01000312.1, read on the forward strand.
CTAGGGTTTGATCTTGCAAGACTTCTCACGTCAAAATTTTGACCAAGACACTCAAGGCACTAGTCTTTATCATCTAACCCTACAGTGCACTTACTCATTATGATATACTCCTCAACTTTGTATTCAACCTTGCCCAAGGCGCATATTCACTATAAGGCATTCTCACATTGTCAAGGCTTATAGGGCTTCAACTTGCTAAAGGGTAGAGGTCTAGGCGCATATCTGACTTGAAGCTCAAGGCGCTCCAACCCTCTTGCTCTGGAATTCCTTCTAGGCACTAAGTGACTTCTCCAATTCCTTGAAAACATTTGAAGTGTTTTACCTTCTCAAGGTGCTCCTTCGAACTTGACTCCAAGGTGTTATAATCTCAAAGGTGCTGACATCATCTCAACCAAAGGCGCTCAATGATTCATCCCATATCTAGGCGCTAAAACACTTAATCAACCAAGTCATTCAAGGCGCCATTCAGTAAACTCATCTTCCATGATATTCCTATCAAGGCGCATATCACTTCTCTCATGGGCTTTAGGCGCTCAGTTGAGTGTTTCAATACTACTTAGGTGCCAAATTCATTTTAATGCACCAAACACAAAGAGCTTTCAAACACTGGGCGCTCACAAAGAGTCTTCCAACCTTGGGTGCTAAATTAGGTCTTTGCAACTATCCAAGGCGCATATCTTTGTTTGAACAACTTATGGTGCCAAGACAACTTCTCATTAGGGCGCTCAAAACACTTGTGTTTACATTTGAAGTGCTTTACCTTCTTAAGGTGCTCCAGACTAACCTGACTCCAAGGTGCTCCATCATCATCCTTAAGGCACTAAAAACATCATCTCCACTCTAGGCAAAAACATCATCCAACTCCTTAAGGCACTTCACTATCAAAGTCTGAAGGCGCTCTACCTAGACCTTTCCCCTAGGTGCCAGAACTCCTAAGCACTCACCAGATAACTCTCTTCTTCAAGGCGCAAATCTTCCTATACTATGATTGCCTCTGAAACACTGATTAACGTGATGTGAGGGTGCAAAGGCTACTCCAATCCTCAGTGAGCGCCTAGTTTAAACAAGGAGAAATAAAGCATTCAAAACTATCCAAACAATCATCCCCTTCCTAATGTCTTCACTGCTCTGGAAAACCTTGGCCAAAATGACACATAACAACTCCTATGAGCGCCCTTATGCCCTAGGATCATCTAGTTTGTGCGTCTTGTAATGAGGAGTTCATGTAAGTTTGGAATGAGCGCCTTGAATAAGTGTAAACTAGCCTAGAGAAGGGTATGTGCGCCTTGAGCATTCCAGAGATAACTGTGTGCCTATAACAATATGAGTGCTCATGATGATGATTAACGTCCTGATGAGACTATGAGCGCCTTGTTCAGGAGATACCTTGTTTGATCATAAAATGCACCTTGAGTCTTGAAGGTTTTGACCGCCTAGGTGATTTGGATGTTGGGATGTTGGTATGCGCCCAAGATTGAGGTAAGTGAGTGCTTGTAATGGAGGAGAGCAATGAGATGAGGTTTAGCGCCTCCAAGTAAGGTCAGAGGTGAGGTTAGAGGTGAAATGCACCTTTGGACCATTCTGGCGCCTTGAATGAAGAACCTATATCTTGAGCCCAAGAGGTAAAATTTGCGCCTTAGTGGATTTGGAGAGTTACAGAGATTAGAGAAAAGTGCCTTGAAGACAGAGTTTTTCAAGGCGCATGTGTGATTTGGTCAAAAACAGGCGCTTAGAGTGAATAGGCTTTCATCCTGACTTAATACACTGCCTCCTTCTGACGATTTTTGGGGCAGCAGAAAACCTTTCACCATGGGCAAATGCCTCAGAGCTATAAAAAATTGAGAGAGGTTATTGTAGAGGCACTCTACGTGATCTCGTTGCCTCAGACGGAATGTTTCTAAGTGACACAGTTTTTGAGTAACATCTCGTCAAAGATTGTTGCCTTTTTGCACTTTGGACTCTTCAGGGATATCGTCGGTACAATGTAGTTCTGACTGTTTCGACATGTTTGGGTGAGAAATAGGACCATGCCTAGCATAAATGTACCCATTCGGACGCATTGGAACAGTCAGTTTGGTCACATCAGGAGCAGGACGAAAGTTACACCCCTTTGCAACTTTACACTGCCTCCTTCTGACGATTTTTGGGGCAACAGAAAACCTTTCACCATGGGCAAATGCCTCAGAGCTATAAAAAACTGAGAGAGGTTATTGTAGAGGCACTCTACGTGATCCCGTTGCCTCAGACGGAATGTTTCTAAGTGACACGATTTTCAAGTAACATCTCGTCAAAGATTGCTGCCTTTTGCACTTTGGACTCTTCAGGGATATCGTCGGTACAATGTAGCTCCGACTATTTCGACATGTTTGGGTGAGAAATAGGACCATGCCTAGCATAAATGTACCCATTCAGACGCGTTGGAACAGTCAGTTTGGTCGCATCAGGAGCAGGACGAAAGTTACACCCCTTTGCAACTTTACACTGCCTCCTTCTGACGATTTTTGGGGCAACAGAAAACCTTTCACCACGGGCAAATGCCTAAGAGCTATAAAAAACCGAGAGAGGTTATTGTAGAGGCACTCTACGTGATCCCGTTGCCTCAGACAAAATGTTTCTAAGTGACACAGTTTTCAAGTAACATCTCGTCAAAGATTGCTGCCTTTTTGTACTTTGGACTCTTCAGGGATATCGTCGGTACAATGTAGCTCCGACTGTTTCGACATGTTTGAGTGAGAAATAGGACCATGCCTAGCATAAATGTACCCATTCGGATGCGTTGGAACAGTCAGTTTGGTTGCATCAAGAGCAGGACGAAAGTTACACCCCTTTGCAACTTTACACTGCCTCCTTCTGACGATTTTTGGGGCAACAGAAAACCTTTCACCACGGGCAAATGCCTCAGAGCTATAAAAAATTGAGAGAGGTTATTGTAGAGGCACTCTACGTGATCCCATTGCCTCAGACGGAATGTTTCTAAGTGACACAATTTTCAAGTAACATCTTGTCAAAGATTGCTGCCTTTTTGCACTTTGGACTCTTCAGGGATATCGTCGGTACAATGTAGCTCCGACTGTTTCAATATGTTTGGGTGAGAAATAGGACCATGCCTAGCATAAATGTACCCATTCAGACGCGTTGGAATAGTCAGTTTGGTCACATCAAGAGCAGGACGAAAGTTACACCCCTTTGCAACTTTACACTGCCTCCTTCTGACGATTTTTGGGGCAACAGAAAACCTTTCACCACGGGCAAATGCCTCAGAGCTATAAAAAACTGAGAGAGGTTATTGTAGACGCACTCTACGTGATCCCGTTGCCTTAGATAGAATGTTTCTAAGTGACACGATTTTTGAGTAACATCTTGTCAAAGATTGCTGCCTTTTTGCACTTTGGACTCTTCAGGGATATCGTCGGTACAATGTAGCTCTGACTGTTTCGACATGTTTGGGTGAGAAATAGGACCATGCCTAGCATAAATGTACCCATTCAGACGCGTTGGAATAGTCAGTTTGGTCGCATCAGGAGCAGGACGAAAGTTACACCCCTTTGCAACTTTACATTGCCTCCTTCTGATGATTTTTGGGGCAACAGAAAACCTTTCACCACGGGCAAATGCCTCAGAGCTATAAAAAACTGAGAGAGGTTATTGTAGAGGCACTCTACATGATCCTGTTGCCTCAGACGGAATGTTTCTAAGTGACATGATTTTTGAGTAACATCTCGTCAAAGATTGCTGCCTTTTTGCACTTTGGACTCTTCAGGGATATCGTCGGTACAATGTAGCTCCGACTGTTTCGACATGTTTGGGTGAGAAATAGGACCATGCCTAGCATAAATGTACCCATTCAGACGCGTTGGAACAGTTAGTTTGGTCGCATCAGGAGCAGGACGAAAGTTACACCCCTTTGCAACTTTACATTGCCTCCTTCTGACGATTTTTGGGGCAACAGAAAACCTTTCACCACGGGCAAATGCCTTAGAGCTATAAAAAACTGAGAGAGGTTATTGTAGAGGAACTCTACGTGATCCTGTTTCCTCAGACGGAATGTTTTTAAGTGACATGATTTTCAAGTAACATCTCGTCAAAGATTGCTGCCTTTTTGCACTTTGGACTCTTCAGGGATATCGTCGGTACAATGTAGCTCTGACTGTTTCGACATGTTTGGGTGAGAAATAGGACCATGCCTAGCATAAATGTACCCATTCGAACGGGTTGGAACAGTCAGTTTGGTCGCATCAGGAGCAGGACGAAAGTTACACCCCTTTGCAACTTTACACTGCCTCCTTCTGACGATTTTTGGGGCAACAGAAAACCTTTCACCACGGGCAAATGCCTAAGAGCTATAAAAAAATGAGAGAGGTTATTGTAGAGGCACTCTATGTGATCTCGTTGCCTCAGACAGAATGTTTCTAAGTGACATGATTTTTGAGTAACATCTCGTCAAAGATTGCTGCCTTTTTGCACTTTGGACTCTTCAGGGATATCGTCGGTACAATGTAGCTCCGACTGTTTCGACATGTTTGGGTGAGAAATAGGACCATGCCTAGCATAAATGTACCCATTCAGACGCGTTGGAATAGTCAGTTTGGTCGCATCAGGAGCAGGACAAAAGTTACACCCCTTTGCAACTTTATACTGCCTCCTTCTGATGATTTTTGGGGCAGCAGAAAACCTTTCACCACGGGTAAATGCCTCAGAGCTATAAAAAACTGAGAGAGGTTATTGTAGAGGCACTCTACGTGATAGCGTTGCCTTAGACGGAATGTTTCTAAGTGACACAGTTTTCGAGTAACATCTCGTCAAAGATTGCAGCCTTTTTGCACTTTGGACTCTTCAGGGATATCGTTGGTACAATGTAGCTCAGACTGTTTCGACATGTTTGGGTGAAAAACAGGACCATGCCTAGCGTAAATGTACCCATCCGAATGTGTTGGAACAGTCAGTTTGGTCACATCATGAGCAAGACACCAAAAATGCAAAGGTTGCTTTGTGCAACTTGACAACATTGACACTTTTTTGCAACATGACTCAAAGACTCAAACTGACCCCAAATGACTCAAAGTGACTTAAAATCACCTTGATTATAGAGGTCAAGGCGCTCCTTATCATTCGTTCATTATGAGCGCCTTGGGAGAATGGTATATAGGTCATCATCATGATTGGGCGCCCTGGATCTAGAGTGTTGGAGAGATCATCAAATGGTGTCTAGTAGGGTGAGTTATGAGTTTGGTCGCATCAGGAGCAGGACACTAAAAATGCATAACATGATGATGTAAAAATGTGTACATATGTGTAAAAATGCAGGAGGAAATAAAAAAAGACAAACCTTACAAATTAATGTGCATACTTACAACTCAATGTAACATAACTTTACAAAATCAATGTGAATACTTACAAATTAATCCAATGAACCATCTGGATCTGCTCTACTCTTTATTGTGTCAAGTATTGCTTCATGGTCAGACTCACGCACCTTCCACAATATTTTGTTCAAAGGTCTACCCCGATACTTTATCAAATGAACATTGGATGCCACGACAAGGTTCGAGTAATGAAGAATCTTTCGATGCATGTCAAAGTCCTGAAATAGCCAAATATTAACACTCTTATGTGGGTACCTTCTAAGCCATGTTCCAGTAATAACCACTGATCCTGTAGGGTATTTGATGTTTTCTCCATCTGTAACAGGGGCCTCCAATTTCTTTTTGGCCTCAACACAACGACATAAGTAATAATCTGTTCCCTCTTCATTATCTTCATCTGCAATAACTGCATATACGTGTCCTACATTGATATGTGTAGCAAATTAGATGAAATTAGTCAACATTACAAAAACACTACAAAGTAAGATGACATTACCTGGTTGAACTAGATGAAATTAGATGCATATATGTGCCCTATATTACCTGGTTGAACTAAATTTGATATGTGGTCAAAGTCAACTGACGATTCCATCTGTGTTAGTTCTAGTGCCATCGGGGGTCGATACGTGTCAAGTGGGCTAAGATAACTTAACTGCCATTTGTCAACCCACTCCTTTGACTCGCACTCATCCCAGACTTGAATTGTACAATAAGAACAAAAGCATGACATCTTTCGTGTATGGATACTCCATGAACCTGCAATTGAGCTTCTGAAAGAGTGCATCTCATTTGATCCTGTCAGTGTACAACAATCCTCATATGGTGCAATGTTAGTATCATCTATCAACCAAAAAAATCTACGAACTAAAGACTTACCTTCATTACCTGGACCCATGGAAGCATTACACCACTCGACAATCGATTTTGCATCTGTCAACTTTGCATTGTCTTTATACTTTAACTCTTCTTGTGCTATGGCTCTTTTGATACATGCTCCTGCACCATCATGCTCCCCCTTTCCATGCCCGGCCTCACAAAAGTTCCACATATGTTGAATACCTGTAAAATTATGCCTCCTACTTAGCCAATAGAAATTCTGCGAGTTCTTGAATTGTGATGCACAATTATCCGACCATATGATATGCTGACTGAACGATATGCCCCTTCTAGCCAAATCATTATAGAACACCTGAAAGCAACCTTACACGAACTCCGTAGAATGCATGCGATCATCACTAATATAGAAATGATACTCCCTTATGATCTTTCTGTCATCCTCTGTACTATCATTCGCATGAATGAATGCGATGTGCACAAATATAGAAACTTGTGTGGAGTTGTAATATTGTGATTGCACCTCACGCTGTGGCTGTAGACTGTAGTTCTCTGCAAAGTCAACGACTGAAACAATGCTACCAACTGGAAATGTGTCCTTGCATAACTTGAATTGCAAGTCCAACCATCAAGCTCTATGGGCATGTCTTGCATACTCATACACTATGCTGTCACGAAATATAGGCATAACTGATACACTGGAATCTTTTCAATAACTAATTCACACCTCTTTGCTTCTTTACCATCTTTTGTATTGTATGCCACTGTTTTATACTTGCCAAACTCTACTAGTTCATTTCCAACCGCATGTGTTATTTCCATATGTTCACATATTGGCAAATGTTGCAAGCCACCGCAACGATGACATGTGCCATCCAAGCATAATTTCTTGTAGAATATTTGACCTTCCTCTCTTTCACATAAAATTCTTGATATGAAGTCTCTTGAAGATGTTGGTGGGGCACATATGGCACAACCCTGCAAATCATTGTTAGTATGCATATCTAAACATATAGACCTATAAGCATCAAAATGGTTAGAAAATTCAATATGTAATCTACAACAACAAGTAGTGCGTGTGTGATTTATCTTAACATAGAAAGGTTTTAGCATTTCAAAATTTCTTTGACAAATTTTAATTTGAGGATACTTCTCTAGAAATTTACCATAAAACTGTGTTTGAGTCTCATCCAAAAAATGCTTTGGATGTGGCTCGCGGTTCTGACTACCAATTCTCCTTCTTACCACATCCCTTTGATTTGGAGATACCCTTGTGTAATTCTTCCAAAAGTCTTCAATTAGTGATCTCAATGCTTCAACAATTGGTTTATCTTTTCGTGGTAGTCTCCCCGAGAACGCCCATAATTCATTGGCATTAGTGTCCTCAATTCTTTGGCGTCTTCCAACGGCTCTTGATAAAGTTTTCCTATTAATTCTCAATTTTTGACTTGTCTTTCTAATGAGATGAGCTTTCCTCGTTTGACTACTTACTATAGTCGATGTAATCACACGCCGTGTTGCATTACTATATTTTGTGCGTGAGGTGTTACCCACACTCTCATACGCACTCATTAGATTCTTGACAATAGATTTTTCACTTGAAGCCTCTGATGTTCTCAACCCAAGAATCTTCATGATAGACCTATACTTTATACTTCGCATCATTTCAACGAATAGTTGACATCTTGTAGTCTCATTTAACTTTTCAAAGAACAATCTCCAAATCTTATTAGCATATCTTCTACAAGTGCATTTTGGAATCTTACCTTCCATTGGCTGCAAAATATTCTCATCAATATCAATCAAATACTTTGGCTTTCTATGCAAAATTCTAGGTGGTGTCAAGTTAGGTAAATTCATCTCAACATTAGGAATTTCATCAATATTTAAATGAGATGGGTTAGATGGCATACCTTCGATCGAAGATGGAATAGATGACATACCTTGAGGTTGAGGTGGGAATGATGGCATACCTCCTTCATCACATGTGAGTGATGATGTACTCTCAACTTGAGATGTGGTAGATGGTGTCCCTACATGTTGTCTTGCGATAAGGGATGTGTCTCCAACTATGGTATTCAAATCTCTCGTACCACGAAGTTTTTGCATTCGTTTTCTTTGTGCCACCAATACCATATCTCTTGGTGATGGTTGTGGTTCCTCTTCAATTGGTATGTCTTCATTTATCGTGTCCAATTTCCTCTTCTCACGAAGTTCCCTCATAGCCATTGCTTTCTTTGCATTCTTAGCTTCTATCTCTTCCTGTGTTGGTTTAATTCTTGATTGTTTCCTCGGCATGACGGAGAATTTGTCTGTAGCATATGATAAAGAGACCAATATTAGTTCCTAAGAAATGAATACATGATAATAGTGGGATTGTATTTTTTTTATGTTGTAAGGATTTATTCTTGTATAGTTTGACATCATGGTATGAACTAAGGTTTGTTTATTACACATAATTATTAAAGAGCCCAAGTGTAGAAAATATACATGGCATCATGTGAGATTGTAGGTTGCTTTCTTGATTGGAAATGTGTCTATTTTAAACATGTATGATAAAGCATGATAAAGTAATTCAATCCGAAATAAGGAAAATGTAAAGAACATGCATGTAAAGACTTGACATACCTAAAAAACAAAGATTTGAATGGAGAGAGTACCCAATTATGTAGTGTTTTTATCTTCTTGCATCAAACTCCTCAACAATTTGAGTTTTTCACCACTTGCTTCCTTTTCAATGTTAAATTCTTAAAATTGAATCAAAATTAACATTGCAATACTACAAAAATTGAAACTTGTATAGATATATATCAAATTTGGTTTGAAAACTATGTTATTTCCTCCTTCTCAAGTTGGCAAAGCAGAAAAGGTGGTGGAAAGATCATGCAAAGGTGGTACAATGTGTCAAATGTGCATGTGAACTTCCTAATAGCATGAAAGCACTTCTTTTTTGTCAGAGCACGCGCAGAATCAGTAAGAAAATAGAGCATGTGGGCCTGGATCATGGGGGTAACCACTTTTTTACCGTTTCAGTAGAAATACAAAATGCGAGCACGTTATAACGCGCTCGCGCTATAACGCGCTCGCGTTTTGTCCTGCTATAGATCCCTAAACCCTAAACCCTCAACTCTGATTCCTTGACCCTCAACCCTCAATGTCAAATCCTAATCCCTCAACCCTATCCCTAAACCCTCAACCCTCAATGTCAAATCCTAATCCCTCAACCCTCAACATCAAATCCTAATCCCTCAACGTCAAATCCTAATCCGTCAACCCTCCAACCCTATCCCTAATCCTTACAACCCTCAACCCTAATCCCTCAACCCTTAACTCTGATCCATCAACCCTCAACACTATACCTTAAACCCTAATCCCTTCAACCTCAACCCTATCCCTAAACCCTTGACCCTCGAACCTCAGCCCTCGACGTCAAACCCTAATCCCTCAACCCTTAACTCTGATCCCTCATCTCTCAACCCTAACCCTAAACCCTCAACCCTCAACATCAAACCCTAATCCCTCAACCCTCAACCCTAATCTATCATCTGTCATCCCTCCACACTCTACTTTAACCCTAATTCCTCGACCCTCGACCCTCGAACCTCAACCCTCAACCCTCAACATCAAACCCTAATCCCTCAACCCTTAACTCTAATCCCTCGACCTTCAACCCTGATCCTAAACCCTAAACCCTCAATGCTAAATTCTAATCCCTCAACCCTTCACTCTAATCCCTCAACCCTAAACCCTATCCCTAAACCCTCAACACTATACCTTAAACCCTAATCCCTCAACCCTAACCCTAAACCTTGTCCCTAAACCCTAATCCCTTCAACCTCAACCCTATCCCTAAACCCTTGACCCTCGAACCTCAGCCCTCGACGTCAAACCCTAATCCCTCAACCCTTAACTCTGATCCCTCATCTCTCAACCCTAACCCTAAACCCTCAACCCTCAACATCAAACCCTAATCCCTCAACCCTCAACCCTAATCTATCATCCGTCATCCCTCCACACTCTACTTTAACCCTAATTCCTCGACCCTCAACCCTATCCCTTAACCCTTGACCCTTGAACCTCAACCCTCAACCCTCAACATCAAACCCTAATCCCTCAACCCTTAACTCTAATCCCTCGACCTTCAACCCTGATCCTAAACCCTAAACCCTCAACGCCAAATTCTAATCCCTCAACCCTTCACTCTAATCCCTCAACCCTAAACCCTATCCCTAAACCCTCAACACTATACCTTAAACCCTAATCCCTCAACCCTAACCCTAAACCTTGTCCCTAAACCCTAATCCCTTTAACCTCAACCCTATCCCTAAACCCTTGACCCTCGAACCTCAGCCCTCGACGTTAAACCCTAATCCCTCAACCCTTAACTCTGATCCCTCATCTCTCAACCCTAACCCTAAACCCTCAACCCTCAACATCAACAACTAATCCCTCAACCCTCAACCCTAATCTATCATCCGTTATCCCTCCACACTCTACTTTAACCCTAATTCCTTGACCCTCAACCCTATCCCTAAACCCTTGACCCTCGAACCTCAACCCTCAACCCTCAACGTCAAACCCTAATCCCTCAACCCTTGACTCTAATCCCTCGACCTTCAACCCTGATCCTAAACCCTAAACCCTTAACGCCAAATTCTAATCCCTCAACCCTTCACTCTAATCCCTCAACCCTAAACCCTATCCGTAAACCCTCAACACTATACCTTAAACCCTAATCCCTCAACCCTAACCCTAAACCTTGTCCCTAAACCCTAATCCCTTCAACCTCAACCCTATCCCTAAACCCTTGACCCTCGAACCTCAGCCCTCGACGTCAAACCCTAATCCCTCAACCCTTAACTCTGATCCCTCATCTCTCAACCCTAACCCTAAACCCTCAACCCTCAACATCAAACCCTAATCCCTCAACCCTCAACCCTAATCTATCATCCGTCATCCCTCCACACTCTACTTTAACCCTAATTCCTTGACCCTCAACCCTATCCCTAAACCCTTGACCCTCGAACCTCAACCCTCACCCTCAACATCAAACCCTAATCCCTCAACCCTTAACTCTAATCCCTCGACCTTCAACCCTGATCCTAAACCCTCAACGCCAAATTCTAATCCCTCAACCCTTCACTCTAATCCCTCAACCCTAAACCCTATCCCTAAACCCTCAACACTATACCTTAAACCCTAACCCTAAACCTTGTCCCTAAACCCTAATCCCTCAACCCTCAACCCTAATCTGTCATACGTCATCCCTCAACTCTAATCCCTCATTCCTAAACCCTAAACGCTATCCCTATTCCTAGACCCTCAACAGGCTCGATACTATACCTTAAACCCTAATCCCTCTACCATCGACACTCTTATTTAACCCTAATCCCTTGACCATTAACCCTATCCCTCAACCTCAACCCTCAACCCTCAACCCTCAACTCTCAACATTAAACCCTAATTCATCAACCCTAAACCCTAATCCCTCAAACCTAAACCCTATCCCTAAACCATCAACCCTCAACACTATACCTTAAACCCTAATCCCTCAACCCTCAACCCTAAACCTTATCCCTCAACCCTCAACCCTAATCCCTCATCCCTCAACTCTAATCCCTCATCCCTAAACCCTAAATGCTATCCCTATTCCTAAACCCTCAACAGACTCGATACTATACCTTAAACTCTAATCCCTTATCCCTAAACCCTCCAACCCTATCCCTAATCCTTATACCCTCCACACTCTACTGTAACCCTAATTCCTCGACCCTCAACCCTATCGCTAAACCCTTGACCCTCGAATCTCAACCCTCAACCCTCAACATCAAACCCTAATCCCTCAACCCTTAACTCTGATCCCTCGACCTTCAACCCTGATCCTAAACCCTAAACCCTCAACGCCAAATTCTAATCCCTCAACCCTTCACTTTAATCCCTAAACCCTAACCCTAAACCTTGTCCCTAAACCCTAATCCCTCAACCCTCAACCCTAATCTGTCATCCGTCATCCCTCAACTCTAATCCCTCATTCCTAAACCCTAAACGCTATCCCTATTCCTAGACCCTCGACAGGCTCGATACTATACCTTAAACCCTAATCCCTCTACCATCGACACTCTTATTTAACCCTAATCCCTTGACCATTAACCCTATCCCTCAACCTCAACCCTCAACCCTCAACCCTCAACTCTCAACATTAAACCCTAATTCATCAACCCTAAACCCTAATCCCTCAAACCTAAACCCTATCCCTAAACCATCAACCCTCAACACTATACCTTAAACCCTAATCCCTCAACCCTCAACCCTAAACCTTATCCCTCAACCCTCAACCCTAATCCCTCATCCCTCAACTCTAATCCCTCATCCCTAAACCCTAAATGCTATCCCTATTCCTAAACCCTCAACAGACTCGATACTATACCTTAAACTCTAATCCCTTATCCCTAAACCCTCCAACCCTATCCCTAATCCTTATACCCTCCACACTCTACTGTAACCCTAATTCCTCAACCCTCAACCCTATCCCTAAACCCTTGACCCTCGAACCTCAACCCTTAACCCTTAACATCAAACCCTAATCCCTCAACCCTTAACTCTGATCCCTCGACCTTCAACCCTGATCCTAAACCCTAAACCCTCAACGCCAAATTCTAATCCCTCAACCCTTCACTCTAATCCCTCAACCCTAAACCCTATCCCTAAACCCTAACCCTAAACCTTGTCCCTAAACCCTAATCCCTCAACCCTCAACCCTAATCTGTCATCCGTCATCCCTCAACTCTAATCCATCATTCCTAAACCCTAAACGCTATCCCTATTCCTAGACCCTCAACAGGCTCGATACTATACCTTAAACCCTAATCCCTCTACCATCGACACTCTTATTTAACCCTAATCCCTTGACCATTAACCCTATCCCTCAACCTCAACCCTCAACCCTCAACCCTCAACCCTCAACATTAAACCCTAATTCATCAACCCTAAACCCTAATCCCTCAAACCTAAACCCTATCCCTAAACCATCAACCCTCAACACTATACCTTAAACCCCAATCCCTCAACCCTCAACTCTAAACCTTATCCCTAAACCCTAATCCCTCATCCCTCAACTCTAATCCCTCATCCCTAAACCCTAAATGCTATCCCTATTCCTAAACCCTCAACAGACTCGATACTATACCTTAAACTCTAATCCCTTATCCCTAAACCCTCCAACCCTATCCCTAATCCTTACACCCTCCACACTCTACTTTAACCCTAATCCCTTCAACCTCAACCCTATCCCTAAACCCTTGACCCTCGAACCTCAACCCTCAACCCTCGACGTTAAACCCTATTCCCTCAACCCTTAACTCTGATCCCTCATCTCTCAACCCTAACCCTAAACCCTAAACCCTCAACCCTCAATGTCAAATCCTAATCCCTCAACCCTAAACCCTATCCCTAAACCCTCAACACTATACCTTAAACCCTAATCCCTCATCCCTCAACCCTAAACCTTATCCCTAAACCCTAATCCCTCAACCCTCAACCCTAATCTGTCATCCCCCAACTCTAATCCTTTATCCCTAAACCCTAAATGCTATCCCTATTCCTACACTCAACAGAATCGATACTATACCTTAAACCCTAATCCCTTATCCCTAAACCCTCCAACCCTATCCCTAATCCTTATACCCTCCACACTCTACTTTAACCCTAATTCCTCGACCCTCAACCCTATCCCTAAACTCTTGACCCTCGAACCTCAACCCTCAACCCTCAACGTCAAACCCTAATCCCTCAACCCTTAACTCTGATCCCTCGACCCTCAACACTATGCCTTAAACCCTAATCCATATCCCTCAACCCTTAACCCTTAAAACTTAAACCCTATCCCTACACCCTCAACACTTGACACTATATCTTAAGCCTTAAACCCTCATCCCTAAAGCCTCAACCCTCAATCCTTAAACCTTAAACCCTAAACCCTATCCCTAATCCCTCTACCCTCAACACTCTAACCCTAACCTCGACATTAAATGCTAATCCATCAACCCTATTAAACCCTAATCCTAAACCCTCAACCCTCAACCCTCAACACTATACCTTAAACCCTAATCCCTCAACCCTCAACCCTAAACCTTATCCCTAAACCCTAATCCCTCAACCCTCAACCCTAATCCATCATCCCTCAACTATAATCCCTCATCCCTAATCCCTAAATGCTATCCCTATTCCTAAACTCTCAACAGACTTGATACTATACCTTAAACCCTAATCCCTTATCCCTAAACCCTCCAACCCTATCCCTAATCCTTACACCCTCCACACTCTACTTTAACCCTAATCCCTCGACCCTAAACCCTATCCCTAAACCCTTGACCCTTGAACCTCAACCCTCAACCCTTAATGTCAAACCCTAATCCCTCAACCCTTAACTTTGATCCCTCGACCCTCAACTGTAATCTGTCATCCCTCATCCCTAAACCTTAAACGCTATCCCTATTCCTAGACCCTCAACGGGCTCGATACTATACCTTAAACGCTAATCCCTTATCCGTAAACCTTCCAACTCTATCCCTTATGCCTTAACCCTCATGATGAATAGCCTTGAATGTAAAAAAATTTGAGTGGGACATAACACGAGCGCGTTATAACGCGCTCGCGTTATGTCAAACATGGCAAAAGACAGACTTGCAGGAAAAAATGTAAGGCAAGAAATAACGCGAGCGCGTTATAACGCGCTCATGTTATTTCTTGCTTTGGGAATCCCAAGCCTTGGGCTTGGGATTTGCTTTGGATTTCCAACCCAAAGGCTTGGAGTGCCTTATGAACAATCACAGACGTGTTTTTTTGTATTCTTCAAAATTTCACATAATTTCGTTCGTGCTAACCCTCAGATTTGTACGTGTTTCAAGGTTGAACAAATCGAACACATGGGTAATGTTAGGCTTTCTCTTAGCTATTTGACGATGTGATTTTTTTCACATTTTAACAATGTTAAGCCTTTCATCTTTAATTTCTTTTGTTTGTGTGTCCGTTTTTATGCAAAAACCACTGTTTGGTCTTTTTTTCATTGTAAAATAACTATTCATTCAAATTTCAAAAAAATTACATATTTAGAAACTAGACTCCATTCTACAAATATTAAAAAAATAAAAAAATGATTTTCAATTAGTTTTCAAAATTTATAGGGGTAGCACGGCCAAAATTCTATTTTTTAGGATGTGTCCACTTTAAAAATTAGTAAAAAATCAAATATTCATCAAAAAATTATTAGAAAAATCGGGCATAAACTACATGCTATTAGCTAATTTCTCACCGAAGCGATTTTAAAAATACCAAAAAAAAGTTGACCTTTTGAGGGAGCCACAAAACATGCTATGTTATGTTTTTTTGACAGAAACAACACCAATTTCTGTGGCTCCCTCTTTTGAACCCCTTAATCTATGCCATTTTCAAAACAAAATAGTAGTTTAGAAAGTAGACTCGGAGCACTACGAACATTGTTTTGGTTGCATCTCTAAATTTTGAGTGTAACTATGCTCAATTTCTCATCCAAGGCCAGTATTTCCTGATTTCAGAAAAAAAGTGGCCACTTAAGACCCCTTTTTGGCCCCCCATCTTCTTGCACTTACCCAAAGGCACAAAATTAAAAAATAATAGATGATTTGTGACAAAGTGGAAGCATCGTAGAACTGAGTGAATGTGCCAAAATAGAATAGATATGCAACAAAATGATCACATGTGCTGAAATAGGGGTTTAGTAGTTTACCAGTCACTTCCTGTATGCGTGCTAATTAGTGAAGCGTGTCAACTAAATTATGGCAAACACATTGAAATGTGTTGACCTATACAATAAAATGGGCAAATCAACAAGAATAATAATAAAAATTGAAACCTTCAAGACAAATGTTAGATGTTGTTAAGGTAGTAAAAACTAGAATAATTTAAAAATAAATCCTGAAAAAACATCAAATAGGAAAACCTAAGGTCAGAGGTGTAAACATCAATCTGTGAGTGGAAACACCTTGGGATTTCACAGGCATCAAACTACAAGTAGGTGCATTAAAATATTCTTGAGGTTGGAAAAATGTAAATAAACCTACAACCAAAGGGGTCAAACCTAACCTAAGCACTAAAGAGGACTTGCAAATTATTAGTAAGATGATAAACTTGCAAAACAAAGGACAAGGAAGCTACAAACAAAAAAACAAGCACCAAAATCATGTTAAGGTTATCGACCAAACTATTGCACAAAAGCTCAATTTAGACATACCAAATGGTGAAGTGAAGGTGTTGAAACATGAGTGGATGTACTAAAAGTACAGAGCATGTGCTGAACCATAAACTTAGAACAAAAAGCTCAAACACAAGCTTTCAAAAGATGGTAGAAAGGGATGTGGGTCCTTCTAGGCATGCCAAAATGTATATGATGAAATATGAAACATAAACAAGGAACTAAACAATAAACTAAGCTCCTATTCTACATATAATCATAACCTCATGATTAAGCTAGGAATTTGCAAAGTTAATAAAAAACTAAGTTTCTCGCCAACACAAACCCTTGTTGCACCAGTGGTGGTTGTGCTCAAAGGGATTTGGGGTTGATGAGAGAGAATGTGGTTGCTCACTTGGACATCATGACCATGTATTCCAAGAAGACTCCTTAGAAAATAGATTTTGGATGAGGAGGACCAATGGATGAGATTGATTTAGAAGATACAGATTTAGGGTTAAATGATAGGCAAGGATGCATGACAAGCCTCGAAGTGTCACCTTGTGATTGATGCACATGAAAAGACCCATGATCCAAGGGAATTAGAGGGTGGAGATTTTCTAGATTGAATGGATGGGCAAGATTTGATGTGAAGATTTTATGGAGCCTTGTGCATGCATAGAGCCATCTGCATGGTTGACTTGATTAATGGTGCTTAGGATTGTGCAAGTGATTAATTAGTTAAATAAACATGATTTGTTTATTTAACTAATGATAAAGGGCAAAATAGATGATTTAAATAAATGTTGATTTGTTTAATTACAGGTCAGAACATTAGAAGAACTGTTGAAATGATTAATTAATTAAATAAATGAAGTAATTGATTACTACGACAAGTACTATTGCAATGAGTTGGCACTTATCTAGCTATTAATCTATTGATTGTAAACCAATCAAAAGATAAGATTATTTTTCTTGTCAGGAAAATTTGATTTAAATTTGTACTTTTCCTATGTCAACATGATAAATTTTTAACAAAATATTATTGAAAAATGATTTATCTATATTGTCATTAGCTGAAAAAAAAGACCTCTTCTCCGTGGGATAGTGCAACAAAAAGCTATAAATGGGGAGAGAATTTTGGTTTGAGGGGAGGATGTGGCAAGTAAACAAATTATGAACACAAATTTTGTAACCCATTAGTTAAGTATGCCTAAATGGATAGCGAAAAAAAAATATTTTGCCATGTTATTACATTTTTATTTTATGTTTCAAACATACAATATTTTAATGCATTTTAAATTATCATAGTATTAATATTATTACATTTTAATAGCTTAAGAAGACATTTCAAATCTCTATAGGCTCAACTAGGGCTAGGGCTCTCCACATAATACAAATATGCAAGCTTTGTAAAGTTTAGTTTTATAGTTAAGGAAATATTTGTGTTATTTAATAGACTTTGTAAAGTTTAGTTTTATAGCTAAGTAAATATTTTAGTGCTATTTTGTTTTTACCAAATTAAAATTAATTTATTTTTCAGATTTCAATTTTATTTACCCAAGACATTTCAAAATTGAGTTCACATAATTTTTTCTGGAAATATAATAGTTACAAATTTGAAATGATAAATAATTTTTTATCTTTAGTAAAATTAAAATAATTAAAATCATGTTCTCTAAAAGTACTTACTATTATTACTTAAACAAAAATTAAGTGACTAAGATTTTTGTAAAGTTTAGTTTTATAGTTAAGGAAATATTTGTGTTATTTAATAGACTTTGTAAAGTTTAGTTTTATAGCTAAGTAAATATTTTAGTGCTATTTTGTTTTTACCAAATTAATTTATTTTTGAGATTTCAATTTTATTTACCCAAGACATTTCAAAACGAGTTCACATAAATTTTTTTGGAAATATAATAGTTACAAATTTGAAATGATAAATAATTCTTTATCTTTAGTAAAATTAAAATAATTAAAGGAAATATTTGTGTTATTTAATAGACTTTGTAAAGTTTAGTTTTATAGCTAAGTAAATATTTTAGTGTTATTTTGTTTTTACCAAATTAATTTATTTTTGTGATTTCAATTTTATTTACCCAAGACATTTCAAAACTAGTTCACATAATTTTTTTCTGAAATATAATAGTTACAAATTTGAAATGATAAATAATTCTTTATCTTTAGTAAAATTAAAATAATTAAAATCATTTTCTCTAAAAGTACATACTATTATTACTTAAACAAAATTAAGTGACTAAGATTTTTGTAAAGTTTAGTTTTATACTTAAGGAAATATTTGTGTTATTTAATAGACTTTGTAAAATTCAATTTAATAGCTAAGTAAATATTTTAGTGCTATTTTGTTTTTACCAAATTAATTTATTTTTGAGATTTCAATTTTATTTACCCAAGACATTTCAAAACAAGTTCACATAAATTTTTCTGAAATATAATAGTTACAAATTTGAAAGGATAAATAATTCTTTACTGCAATAGAATTACTTAGCCAATTGAGCCAGGGTCCTGCCCCTAAATATGAATATGTTATTGTTATTATATTGTGTAATTAATCTTAGGCAGACATTTCAAATCTCTACACATTTTATTTTATGAAATTAGATTATTTTTGGGATTTCAATTTTATTTACTTAAGAGTTAAAAATCTAGGATTTCAATTTTATTTAGTCAAAAGTTAAAAATCTACAGTATCACGACCATGTTATTACAATTTTTTATTTTATTCTTCAAACTTACAATATTTTAATGCATTTTAAATTATAAAAGTATTATTAGTATTATTATATTTTAAGGAAATATTTGTGTTATTTAATATGCTTTGTAAAGTTTAGTTTTATAGTTAAGGAAATATTTTAGTCCTATTTTATTTTTACCAAATTAGATTATTTTTGAGATTTCAATTCTATTTACCCAAGACATTTCAACACTCTTCAAAAATTAATTTTTCAATTATTGGAATGTAATTTGTCTATACAACCAATACCTAATCAACAAAAAAATTACAACTAAACAAATACTATATACAACCAATACCTAATCAACAAAAAAAATTACAACTAAACAAATACTATAATAACAACATTACAAGGCAAGTACTAATTTATTTAACTAATACTAGGTGGTAATTAAATATGTATTTATTTAATTAATGTTAGGAGAGATATGCAAGATGAATCAAGTGATGGTAGGACGTGGTCAAATTTAAGTGTCTATGCATCCATTATAGTTGTGTGTAAATGTGCAAGATCCAAGTTTGGAGGATGTTGAGTTGTTCTTGGCTACAAGAATAGATGAAAATATGGATTAAGAAGTTCCACATTGAATACTAGATGCAAACCCAAGTATTATAAGAGATTGAGAATAACAACATTCTCACCAACTATGCATAGAATGGTGTATGGACCATAGCACAGAGACTTTATCTTCTAGTGTGGACCCTTGAAGCATTCCTTTGAAGGTGCAACTGAACTTTATCATCAACATAAAATGAGTGAGGTGTACAATGTACATTGTGGTGCTCCTTGTATTTTTTATTGTTGGCACATGAGTATCTATTATACCTACTAGTGTACAATTTAAATGCACTGCAATAATGTATGTTCCTTATCCACTTCTCATTCTTATGTTTGTGAATCCAATGAGAATGATGTGTAGTAGGATATTTCTAGAGGCACCCCTCGTTGGAACCCAAGACATTATCTAAAATGGACTTTCCCCTAGAACTATATAGAGCTCCATTGTAGGCATGTTGAATATAAAGTAAATTGTCATCCCATGTGCATTAATGAGAATCGTTGTAGATGCATAAAAGGTGCACAAGTGTGCGATTGACCACCTCTGTTTGGTTTCCTATCTATGGATGGATAGTTGAGAATTGATCAAATTAGATATGTAACACTACCCATAATGTTTTCAAGAATTAACTTACAAAATGTGTGTTGTGGTCAAACAAAATGGACCCAAACATAAGTGAAGAAGAGGCGTGTGAGGTATGATATGGTGATTCTTTTTTACATGAAATCATGATGACCATCTTCAAGAATTTATCTATCACAACAATTACAAAATAATGTTGATGCTTAGTCATAGGCAATCCACTCAATAATCCATGTTGATGGATTCTCAAGGCCTTGTTGGTACTAACAAAGGGATGTAAAGACAAAGCTTTTCATTTGCAGGCTTGGTGATATAATAGGAAATGTAGGAGTTTATGTGATGCTTAATTTTTCCATGCATATGAGGCCATAGAAACTTTTTTGAAGTGATACCAGTGCCTTAATAACAATAAATTGTCCAATTGTTTAGGCATAGTGCACATCCTAGATGAGTCTACGATAAGGTGTACCTTCTAGAATATAGAGATGCACAAGCTTGTGGAGAATCTCATTGAACAAGTAGAATTTGCCAACCTCTTGACCTTACACAAGCATGATGTAGGTCTATGCAAAATCTACATATGTTGGGTAAAGATTCTCCTAGTTAGAAAAGTTGTGGCCACACAAGTCCAGCAATGTGATCAACGTGTGAATTGATGGTTGGTTGAGGCAATATATTGCCTTGTTGTATTTCCCCTTCTTATGCATGAACATAAGATGGAATTATTGCAAATATGTCATCCACTTCATGTGGCACATATGTCACAACTCAATTTTTTTGAATTTTCAATTTGAAAACTAAATGAGATAAATATAGTTTCATTTGAAAACAAAACAATAAACAAATTTAAATGACAAATGGTGTAAGGACACTTCTAGAAAAGGGAAATGAATAAGGAACCTTCCCTCCCACTCCCATCCTTAAGTCAAGACCCCAATTTATGAGATGAGTCCATTTTCTCCTAAAATTTATTACCATTAGAAAATTTGGGAACATATTTATGAATTATAAGAGTCCTTTTCAACAAAAATTAAATAGCAATCTTGAAAATAGAGAGGAGCATTTAAGATAAAGACTTGACTGAAGACTTGGAGTTTCATCCATGAGGGTCAAGTTTTGCTAAAAATTGCTTGGATTTTGAGGAAGAAGACACTCATGATCTCTGGTTTGGGAGTGCTAGAGAAAACTGTAAGAGTTTTCTTCTCCATCATTTTGTTTTTCTTGATAATTTAGTTCTTGCATTTTGTTAGTAAATTTTAGTTGAAATTCATGTGATAATATGTTACAATTAATATCAGTGTGGAAGTTCTTATGAAAATAGAAGTAGAGTTGTTGATATAAACCCCTTCTTCTCATAATGCTAGGACAGATTTACATACTCTATTCCTAAAACTCCGTTTAGGCTTGAACATTTCTAGAGCCTTTTTAAATAGATCCATTTTGTACACATCTTGCAAACATTGTAGGACTTGAGACAATAATTCTTTGACATATTTTGTCAAACAGTTCGTGTACTTTGGGTATGCTTCAGTTTTCTGTATGCGTGTGTACTGGGGCAATTGCAACTGCAACTTCTGATGAAATTGTGTCTTCAAGCTTTGATGTATGTCCATGCCCAGCTCCAAACTTATTTCAACGAATCCATTTTAAGCACGCCCTGCAACCATTGCAGTCCATTAGGTGTCATTTTCTTAAGAGATTTTGTTAAACAGTAGATGTATTTTCATTAGGCATCATTTCCTTGAGGGATTTTGTCAAATAGTTCACGTGCCCTGTTTGGACTTCCACATCCTACATACGTGCCTATTAGAGTTTTTCCAACTATAATATTTGATAAAATTCCCCTATTGATATGGACGACGGACGTCCATACCTTGTGCTAAAGTTCCTATGAAATGATTGTAAAGGTTGTATAATTTGACTTTATGTTTCCCAATTGTTTTTTTTTTCCCTTGAAAATTCTAAAGCCTTATCAACTTGTTGATTTTTTAGGCATCTTGCCAAACAGTCCATGTACCTTGTGAATGCTTCTACTTTTTAGAATACCCAAGAACCGGGTAATTGCAACTACAACATCTGATGAGATTGTCTTTTCTTTAACTTTGATGTATATCTATGCCCTATTCTAAAGCTCCCACGTAGGCACAGATAGAGGGGATGCTGGCAAAGGTCATGGATTTTGTCTGCCAATTTCCTTTGTTTTGAAAATTTCTAACTCTTTTTCGTGCATATCATTCAAATACAACATTCCATGAGATGACATCTTATTGAGGCATTCTTTCAAACAGTTGGCATGTCTTCTCTGTGCATATATGGCTGCTGAGTATCTCCAAGTATAATATTCGACTCAATTCTGCCTTGACAAATAATCATACTCATTCCAAAGTTCTCATTTTGGTACAGATTATGGTCTTTGGATTTAAGTCTACCAATTTCATTTCCTAACAAGTTTCTAATTCCCTTTTCAATAGATCCCATTTTGTAAATTCCTATAATCATTAGTCGACTTCCTCTGTCCTCTAGGGATAACCAAATACATGTTAACTTTACCATCATGGTCATATTGGAATAACATATAGGCAATTATTAGTTGCGAGTCATGGTGTTGGGAGCTATCAAACCTTTCTAAGATTAGTAACATTGTTGTGATCCTTGAATATGTTTCTTAATAGCCCTTTCCTTCTATTACCATTCTCAATGGCAATTATCCCATCTTTATGATAAAGAGGATCATCCTTTTAGTGGTTGTATAATATTACTTTGTTGCAGTAGAATGAAATAGTATAGCGGATGTTTCTGTGAATTATAGTTAGGATGCATGTGATTATATATATGTATGGCTTGGCCTTTGCTTGAATATAAACTTGATAATTAATGGATAATTTAGAATTGATGGTCTAAATATGATTTTAGGGCACTTGTTGTAATTATGACACACAAGTCTTGGGAGAATTGAATAATTAGATGCCATTAATTATCAAAATACAAATTAGTAGTCAAAATAAATATAGGCATAATTAATTATATAATATTAAAACATTAAACCTTAATAATTATAAGCAGACTTAGATAGTAGGTCAATTTTACATTCCTATCCCCTCATTTCTTGAACAAACAACCATATGCTTAAGTATTGTTATAGATTCATAAGATCAAAAATGTCATCTTAATACGAATGCTCCCTTAGATAAGAATACGTTAAATTTACTTAAATCAACATTAAGGATTACTAGGGAAAAATGAATAATAAGTAGAGTGAATAAACTAACTTGTTCCTTAATCATAATGTTTCAAAACAAAGGTCTTCCCAATGGATGAATGCAATTAAACAAACATGAAATATGTGTATGGGTACCTTATAGATTTCAAAAATTGATCAATGGTACTCTATTGCTCAATACTATTGATAAAACCAATAATAGTGTTACACACTTCAATCCTAACTATTTAAGTAGATATTGGAATTTGATTATGTATTACGACAAAGTAAAGGATAGAGTCCCCTTATATGAATTTACATTTCCTTGGATAATAATGGAAGAAGTATAATGTTTAATAAGAATATCTTAATGAACAATATTGAACTAATGATATCATCAAGGAAATACATTAACTTTTGTTCCTTGGGAATATATTTCAACATAAAGGGTTGGGTCAAATATTTAGTAGAAGCCAATAGTGAGAATCAAAGATGGATTGCAATAATTCTTTAAATAATCGTTAATCTTAAATGCTTTAGAAAGAACAAAATGAAAACCTAGTGTTTTGAAACAATTTCCCCTAATGTCAAAATGTGATTGAAGAACCCCTCATTTCACCTATAAATTAGACATCAACATTATTTACCATGGTTAGGAATTGTTAATTCTCAACTTAAAAAAAAATTGAGTTAAACTCGTGTTGGATAACTTATCCTGTTAAGATTACAAGCCTTAATTTGGTTCTATTTTTACATATAAGTTTGAAATAATTATGCAAGAAAAGGATCTAGTACCCTACTCTTGGAACAAAGATTAATTTGATATGTGACTATACATCATTGTTTTACCTTGAATAAAGATCACTTGATGTACGACAAATTAACTATCATATCACCTTGAAACTGAATGATTAAGTATCTTTTCTAATTTGTGTTTTTGATTAACATAAGTGACTTAGCATCTTCTAGAATTATGTTTACAATTGTTTGAATGTCTTCACTTGACTCTTCCTTATGTATATATGAATGGATCAAAACATCTAGCCTTATTCTTTACATGCAACCAAAGAAGTTTAATTCTTCTCATTTCCTTATAATCTATCATATAAGTTTTCTTTTCATCTAGATAGGTAAACCTTGTAAATAAATGTCCAAACTCAAACATTTACAGTGTTTGATATTTACGATACCTCTGAGTCACGTTTACAGGTAATGCCGTCGCATTGAACCAAGTACCTCACGCCTAACATAGCTACAACAACGACGTCTGGGCACCATCCCTCTAAATCATCAAGGAGTAATAAGGGGCATGTCAAAGTTAAATATGCAGGAAGGGAAAATCTCCTCAGATACCTCACTAAAAAGATTAATTAAAAAGAAAGGATGAGGCTATTGAAAATAGTTGTAGGACGATTACCACAATAGTAAACCCCTTTTTAACTATCAATGGAAAACCTCATCGGATAAATATGCGTACTAGGTGAACTCTCCTCACATGAAAACTGAAACGTCAAACACTCCTGGGAGGGGTGTTTGTAAGCTAGTTTCTTAAGAATTCTGTCACTGTATCACTTGAGTGAGTGGGCAGTCGGCGAAGAATTGTGTACCACCCACAGTTACATAAAACATAGTGCAAGACAGAACTACATGTTTACATTTATCATGTAGATCGCATCTGAAGAGGGCCTTGATCCCATAGATACAGGGTATGTAGGTAGTTTGGATAGCAAAGGATACCCCTAGTACTTAGGTCCCTCAGATATAGTATACTCTTTTATAATCAACTCCATAATCTCGATCCCTAGTTTAAAGGTTATCTAGGTAATTTAAGAACTCTCCTAGTACTCAGACGAATCCCCAAGGTGGATTACTTGTACCCAGCTTTGCCATAAATTGAGGTGAATACAAGTTGATGTTATGTGTTCCTTGGTTGACATCCTTAGTACAGTATCTAGGCAGACTGTGGTCCCCAGGAAGTGATTCATGAACTTGTATTGGTCCCGAAGGAGTTAGAAGTCTCTAGAGTATTGGTTTGTTTGAACCACTAGGCCTTTTGGCCACTGTTTGTTCTACCCATATCAGGTAGCGATAAGGTCTATTTGACCTAGTTCTGTATGAACCTATTTGCCCAAAGGATAGAAGAGCCTGGGTTGGCTTAAGAATGTTCCGTTTGAACATATGGCCAGTATTGGCTGAAGTTTTTCCTAAGTACTCAATCAAAGTCTTTATATATCTCATAAGAACTTGTTAATAAAGTAAAACTTTTGAAAATTCAAGTTTGGACCAAGCGCATCCTTACAACATATTCTCTAGTTTGCTTTGTGTACACAAAAACCTAAAGTAACTTATAATTAGAGTAAATGATAATCTCCTTACCTAGAATATAGTGGTGCCACTACTTGACAACTTGTACAATTACACACAACTCTTTCTCACAGGTGTAGTAGCATTGAATTGTTTTGCTAAAAATTTATGTGATATGCACTTAAGTTCCCACATTGTGTGAGTATGACATCAAGTGCATGGTCAGATGCATTAATCTAAATTCCAAATGGGTGCATAATGTGAGGCATTATCAAAACATGTGATATATATAAAGACATTGCTTGAGCTCCTTGAACAAATGTTATTGCACAAGCATCCCAACAATTGTTGTCTTGGTACACATGATCTAATTGAGTGACCATAATATGCGAGAAAATCCAAAAGAAATGTGTAGTAGAATTAGCAAGTCCAAGAAAATTGTGCAAGTCTATGATGTTGCATAGTGTTAACCAATCTCAAATCATATTGATCTTTTCTAGGTCTACATGGATGCTAGAGTGATCAATGATGTAACATGGATTTGTGTCATGCAACAAGTACACTTGCTAAGGCTAGTTTACAACTTGTGTTGGTGTAGGATGTTCAATACATGTGATACATGCTCCACATGTTACTCTAATCTTACTGAAGATGAGAATAGCATCCAAGTAGATGATGGAAAAGGAGTTAGTGAAGGGTAATAGGATTTTTCTCATTAGGAGCATTAATATTGCTAGTCCATTGGTCGAGTTTAAAGACATAACCATCCATTTCTATAGTCCCACCTAAGATTTGATGTTGTCTTTGAAATATCTTTATCCTAGATTGGAACTTGATGATATACCAATTTAAACTCAATCTTGGTGAGGTATTCCACACTATGGAGTTGAACCAAAAGGTCATTGATACACAATAATAGTTTGTTCTGCATCATAATCTTGTTAAGTGTAGGATAGTCAATGCAAATGTGTCATACGCCATCCTTCTTTAGTACAAAGACTATTGGAATATCGCATAAGGAAGAGTTATGTCAAATATCACCTTCATTGATTAGCTCTTGGATTTGGAATAAAACTTCATCATTCTCCCAAACAAATCGATGATAGATAGGACTATTTGGGAGAGGGAATCTAAGAACAAAATTGATATGATGTTGCACTTCATAATGTTTTGGAAGACCCTTATGTTCCTTAAACATGTCTATATACTAATGCAACAACTTGTCAAGTTGTTACTATGATGATGTTAGCACAATCTTGCATGCTACTAGAGCGTGTTTGCTTGCCGATGCAAATACCTTTGAGTAGACCATCAAAAGCACAAACTTTTGCATATGGGAAATGATCTTGGGACATTATTTTGCAAATATCAAAGTTAATTTCACCTATTTTGATGAGTTACAAAGTTTGAATTATTATTTGGAAACATGTATTGTCCATTGATGTGGCTTTTCCTAACAAACACCATCTCTATCATACACACATGTTATTTTGAGTAGAATGCCATATATTTCCATAGACATGATTTCACAAGTGATTGTGTCCTACATAGGTTTGACTGTATACTTGAAAGTACATTTTCAACTTACCAAAATATCCTTGTCTTGCTACAACAATCCTATAGAGCAACAATTTGGATGTGCTTCAGTGGAAAGGCCTTGATTGCATCATGTGTGATAATGTTCTTTAGTTGCCATTGTTAATGATGGCATGGATTGGTTGTTTGTTGACCCAAAACTTCACGTGGAAGAGACACTTGAATTCCTCCTAAGTATTAGCTATCACAACCCTTGTGTTAAGACATTGTGCCTCCTGATCATTCCCAACTAGTTGAAGATCTAATGAGGCTTACGCAACTAGTGACTGTTGCATGTGATATTTAGTGTCACTATGAGAGTTGTGTGATAGGAATGGTATCATTGATCACCTTGTTGTTGCTTCTTACCCTTTCCCCTATTTGGTGCAAATACAAGAGATCTAGATCTTTACATAGTCAAATGTTATTTTGTGGTTCCTTTTGTGTAGGGTAATTCTACTTCTACAAAAAGGGATTGAAGCTAGTTTCCTATGTTGGCTTGCTCTTATTGCAAATACAAGAGATCTAGGTCTTTACATAGTCAAATGTTGTTTTGTGGTTGCTTTTGTGTAGGGTAATTCTACTTCTACAAAAAAGGCTTGAATCTAGTTTCCTGTGTTGGCTTGCTCTTACGCAAGGAAATCTTCCACTTAAGCTTTATCTTAGCTTCAATCTTGAATGATTGACCCAATTTATCCAAATTCAAGAACTTCATTTTTGATAGAATGTTAGGAAACAAGTC
Organism: Cunninghamia lanceolata; assembly: GCA_027924645.1. NCBI lineage: Eukaryota > Viridiplantae > Streptophyta > Pinopsida > Cupressales > Cupressaceae > Cunninghamia > Cunninghamia lanceolata. The sequence goes on from BSBN01000312.1 coordinate 2,765,856, forward strand.
ACCAGTGTACTTAAGCACTTTATGTTGTTCTAGAATGTTCTCATGTAGGTGCATAGAGTAGTCATGGAACTTATTGGTGTAGTCTTCTACCAATTGCTCCTTACATTGACACAACTACTAGAACTTCATATATTCATCCTTAGAATGCCCGAGGGAGTAATATTTATTTTGTAGAGTGCTGACAAAGGTGTCCAAGTCTAGGTAGATAGGTGATTTGTGTCATGTTGTGCACTAAGTGTTTGCTACCAATGGAACACTAAAATGAACATTTTAGCAATGCGGACAACACGCCTCAATTCTTTATTAATTGTGAACCATATTTTGTATGGAAATATTAATTTGATCATCCCTAGGATGATGTTTTTATTGTTCCTCAATACTTCCCCGAGTATGTTTTCTTTAATTTCTAGGTTCACACTCTTTCCTAAAGGATGCTTTGAACCCTGACCAAATTAAGCATAGATGCAAAGGCAAATAAACCCACTTTAAACTTGTCTCATGTTCATATTTCTTTTGGATGTGCCTTTGAACTTTAGAGTACCATTTTACTATTGGATTTGATGAGATAATCAATCTAGCTTATAATCCTTTTGGATCCAGTTTATAAGCCTAGGTAAACCATGATGACTTTGAACTTAGGAAAGTTTGCATTAAGCATGATATTCAACTTAGTTAACTCATGGACCATGATCTTGATACCTAGATACCTTTGTGGATGTGGGTTGACCAAAGGATGCCACATGATAAACTTGAATATGTGAACTTGCCACAATGTACCGCTATAGAGTCTCAACACATAAGACTTTCACATGGCATGAATTTGACAATCATTCTACATAAGAAGACTGGCAAAGTCAGGATGAAGGAAAATCTACCTAATTAATGAAAATTTTAAAACTAGATTTTCTCATCTTTGATTTGGATGCATGACTATTGATTAATTTGATTGTAGGGAGTTATCTAATGAATATAAATGAGTTTGCTTTAACACTTTCAATCTTTTGAAAATCTAATTTCATTTTGTTGTGTCTAGGTAGCTTGAATATAAATTGGATTTTGTTTCGGGATTAGGGAAAATATGTAAAAAACATGTCCATCTTAAATAATTAAAATTTCTAACTCGATGTAATGTTATTTCAAGATTAGGGAAAATCTATCAAGATATAGGTGAATTGGACAATTTTAAAGAACATAAAAATAGCCATATTTGGGGAATCAGGAATGTCAAAAATAGCCAAATGGTGACATATAGCCACTAAAAATTCCTTGGCATACATCTGTGATTCATTCTCACTAGTCTAACAATAATGTATCATAGAGGTGTCTGATATTTCTTTGGTTGTAATAGTCTAAATCAATAGTAGTCCAAACTATAAATTTTTTAAATGCAACGTTCTTAATTTTTATTCATACAACTTGCAAATATGGTCCATGGAGTCTCAATTTTTTCTACATGCACATTCATGATCTCACAATGTTAGAGATATATGTTGGGTTGTTTCCCTCAGGTGATTACACCAGTTGTGTTGTAGGTTGTTTGAATCCAATAGCTTCATAACTTGGTTTTCTGGGAAGTTTCTAGGCACTTACTGATGGATGTTGCAACCAGATTATAGAATCTTCTTGCCTTCTTCTCTTCCTTCCATATCTCTTTTCTCCCTTACCTTTTCTCTTTTGTTATTTATTTGTCTAGTTGTAGTTTAGGAGTAGATTAGACCCACTTTATTTTTATTCCAAGCTTCATTAAATATCTCTTTGTAGGTTCATTAAACATTGTAATTAGATTCATGGATTTTTATAATTAGGCATGGTTGATTTCATATAAGGGAAAGAATCAACCTAAAGTGTAGTTAACCATAAGCACCATTAGTTAGAACATGACAATAACTAGTAGGCCCCTTGTGGAGTAATCACATCACTTTTGAGTGAAACCAAACATGTCACAATGGGTTCCTCAAGCCTTGGAGGATGATTTTCAAGAGGAACTTATCATTCCACAAGTTGGTGTGTCAAAACACACACCAATAGATTGGCACTAGGAGGGCCATTGGCATTTTCCTATTGATTATGTTTCTTTTTTGGTTAATCTATTGTGATTCTTCTATTATGGCTATGTCATGGTTTGAAAACAATCCCGTTAATATCCTTGGGGTGTCCACGATATCCTAATAATATCTACAATTTTATTCCAAGGTACTTCCCCAATGGTAGAAGGAATGCACGAGAGTGTATTGGAGTTTTTAAGGACATTTTAGTGCAAATGGGTGTTATCCATGAAGATTTTGTGTCGAAGTTATTCACTTTCACCTTTCAAAATAAGGCTTGTTCATGGTACCTCAATCTTGTACCTAATTCCATTCATTTGTAAGTGTAACTAGAGAACTCCTTTGTGTAACAATTCACAAAGATTATCCATCTAAAGGAGGCTTTTGATTAATTTGCAAGCACCAAATAGATGTCTGATGAGTTTATTTAGAGTTTTAATTTTAGATTATGTAAGATGTTGGATAGACTTATTTTTCCTGATGTTTTCTCTAATGCAACCATTTTGAACTGGTATTTTAATGCTTTTGATACTTTGGTTGTAATGTTTGCAAGGAGAGCGCTAGGAGTGCAAACTTTTGTAGATGCTTTCAATGAGGCTATAACAATGGATCGACAACTTATGCCTTAAATGTTCCATTTAGGATGTTTCCCATGAATTAACACATAAATTGTGATGTTCTCTCTTATTTTCCTAAATTTCTATTTGATCTCATCCTTGTTTATTCCAACCAGTTGATCTTCCCATCCTACCTTCCCCCCTCTCCAAATTTAGTAGTTGATTTCAACCAAGTTCCAAACATTTACTAATCCCACATTGTTGTCCAAATTAGATAATAATGTAGGACTAGTGTCAATCTCCTTGCTTCCAATAAAAAATGATACATCTATTTCTGAGTCAAGTCTAGAGGAAGATTGCATTAATTTCCATGTTGATCTTATTGACAAAAAGATTTAGCTGCATAGATGTGAGGATGGAAGCCTCATTTGTCGTGACCATTTTTTTGCTTGCACAAAAGTCCTCAATGATGCAAAGGAACCCCATGTCTCTTGATGAATTGCCAATTTTAAATAAAGAATCTAAATTCAACAATTTTTTTTATTTTACATTGAGAATATATTCATACAAGATTTCAAATGTGGAAGTACACATACACAAGTAAACTCATAGCTATGTTGCTTAAACTCAAGCATGGAAAATGATAATTCTTTCAGTTTTAGAAATGTTAGTGAATATTAGGGGAATGATGTTAATGAGTTTTCATCTACTAAAGAAAATTGGTGAGATTCTCTACTAAGTAATGAACCTTTGTGTAATGTGGAAAAATCTAGGGAGCTTAACAAAACATGGTATGTGAAACCTAATAATGAACTACCTCAATTAATAAACTAGAGCATCATGCATCCTAAATCTAAAATTAGCTTGAATTCCAAATATTTTAGTAAATTCAAGAATGCACCTACTAGGTTGAGAACCTAAACAATCTAATTACTCTTATTGAATGCCTTGAACAAGCAGGGTAGAGACTTTTCCAAATTCCTCTTGTAGATTGTGTACAATTAGAGTAGAAAATTTTGGTTTTCTATCTCATCTTGACTTTATTTTGTTTCTTTGGGTTTGTTTGTTTTGTTTTCTTTTTTCTATTGATTGATCATCACTTTTTGAGGTCATCCCCATGTTGTTATTAAATTCTAGCTTCTTTCCTATTGTGGTAATCAAGCAACCTTGTGGCGCCTCTTTGGAGGCCTTCTTCAACTTTTATAATCAATTTCTAGAGTAGAGAAGCTTTATAAACAAACCAAAATCATTTCCTAGTCTGTGTTAGTCAAATCTAGATTAATTCCTGCTTGTCCATTTCATCAAAACCTTAAATTTAATGTTAAAAAATTATGTCTTTGTTAGGGAGACACATTATGTTCTAAGTAATCAGATTTATCTTTCTGATGGATCCTTTGTTTGTCATAGTGTTCCCCAACTCAGAATAGACTTTAATGCTTGAGATAAAAGTAAAGAAGGAGATTATCTAAAGGCTAAACATTAATTGAGAAAAATAAAAAAAAATCAAATGATAACTCAATCATAGGTGATTTGGGTATCTCTACATTGTTTGGCACAAATGGCAATGTTATGTGCTTATTTCACTTGTTGACCATTGCTTGTTTTGAGATCAATTGTTGTTCTAATCTTGATTTACTCCTCCATGATTGCCAATCCTTGTAGACATAGAGATGATGAGTGAAGTCACTTGCATGCACATTCTAATCAAGTGGAACTTAGGGAACCACTACACAAGGTTTGTTTCTTTTCATAATTGAATAACATTGCATGTGCAAGGATTTTCTTGTGTTTGAAGTTTCCCCTTTGACTAGAAATTCTTGGTTCATAAATGTTCCAAAACATTTCCCCTCTAATTTGTCATTTGTTGTAGCCTACCCTTCATCAACTCCCCTAGTTTTCTGTTTCATTTTTTCTTTGGCCTTCATTAACACCTCAACATGCCCCAATTTTGTATGAACTAGGGACCCTCTTTTGCATAGAAATCCTAATTTAAGTGTTCCTTGGACAACGTTTTTATTAATAGACATTAGATTTCCACAGTCCATAATATTGTAATGAGTGCTTCAGGATTAAACTATGTTAGTTTTTCCCTATTTCTCCTCTCTTGCTTTTCTCCTGATGATGGATCATGGAGTGTGATCTGAAATGTTGAGGGAAAAACTAACACATAGTTTAATCCTAAAGCACTCATTACAATGTTTTTATTGTTCTTTGATACTTCCCCAAGTGTGTTTTCTTTGATTTCCTAGTTCACACTCTTTCCTAGAGAATGCCTTGAGCCCTAAGTGATTAAGCCTAGATGTGAAGGCAAAATTAATCCAATTTAACCTTGTTTCATATCCAATTTTTGTAAGGAGGTACCTTTGAACATTGAAGAATTATTTTACTACCAGATCTAACAAGATAATAAATCTAACTTATAATTCTTTCATATCTAGATTCCATGCCTAGGTAAACTATGATGACTTTGAACTTAAGTAAGCCTACACTAGCCACATATTTCAACTTGGATAACCCATGAACCCCAAACTTGAACCCAAGAGACCTTTGCCAATGTGGTTTGACTAAAGCATGTTGCTTGATAAACTTGAATTTGTGAACTTGCCACTATGTATCGGTATAGAGCCCGAGACATAAGACTTCACTTGGCATGAATTTGATGGTTGTTCTACATAAGAAAAGTGGCAGAGTTAAGATGAAGGAGAATTTGTTTGATTATGAAAATTTCAAAATTGTATTTTCTCCTGTTTGAGTCAGATGCATGTCTATCAATTAAAATCTGATTGCAAGGAATTACAAATGAATATAAATCAGATTATTTTAGCAATTTTATCCATTTGAAAATTTAATTTCATTTTTACTATGTTGAGATAACTCAATGCATTAAAATAAAGGACAATATTAGATTTCCTTGGGATCGAAGTAGACGTTGACCATTAATACCTATGATAGAATAATTTGTGAGAAAGTAGGGAAGTAGGGATGCATGTCCTATGCACCTAAGAAAAACCAAAGTAAATCAATGTGAAATTTTTTTAAGCTGGCAATTCTCTAGGAATGCATTTAATACTAATTGAAGAGCTTGGTGAGTTTCCTCTATCTATATAACCCAAGCTCTCACCTATATTGAGGAGAATTTTGATGTGCACATTCACGGCTCACTCTCACTAGTCGAACAACCATGTCATAGGGGAGTCTATTATTTCTTTGGTTGTAATATTCTAAGTCTATTATTTCTTTGGATGTAATAGTCTAAGAAACTATTTTATCCTTGTAACTAATTTTTTTCAATTCCATGGGACTATCCTTAGAGCTAAAATGGGAGCCCAAGCCCCCTTGACATCTTAAAAACTTGATGTGTTCTTCTCTCATAGCCAAATTACAAGTACCAATATATTATTAATTTTTCACAATATAAAATGTAGTGAATGTAAAATCTGTCTATTTGAATTGATTATCACCTTGCATGCCAAGTTCATTAGCACACTTGGCATCACACATCCTCTCCACACAACATTGCTCGCATGCAACTGCATAACCTCTTTGCATACATGTATATGTAACATTGTGCACCACTACACATGCACCATTACATGTATATGTAACATTGTGCACCACTACACATGCACCATTGTAGACCTTATGCACTGTTGCACATGCACATGCTCAAGCAAATGATATGCATCCGATGCTCAAGAGAACATCTACACCACAATTAATACCTCGTGTTCTGGTATCGGGTTGTGGGTTTGATATAAAACCTCCAACAACAACAACAAAAAAAAAGCTTACAATTTTGAGCGAAAAAACAAAAGGCAAATTAACAAGAATCAAACTCTCCCCTATATAAAGAATGACATACATTAATAACAGTGAAGAATGGAATCATTATCAAGTTGCTGTCAATGTTATTTTTGGCCAATGTAATCTAACTAACTTATGTTTTATAATTTTACAATTTAGAATATTAACCAATTAAAAAAATACATGGATTCACCATCGGTAATCCATGATTGTTTTAACAATAAATCAGTACAGTGAATCTCTCCAAAAGACCTCTCCAAAAGACCATGGTCATTACTTAATACAAATCCTACTTACTGATTTCTCGCTCTCAAACAAATGGCTCGGGAAACCATTGCTCTTAAATTTGCTGCAACTGAAGAGATAGACCTTGACTGCTCCCTTGTAGTTGACTGCACTCCTCTGTTTCTTGGTCTTACATCACCTCTGAAAGGTCTCATCAGCTCTTCCTGCTGCAGCCTTTAAGCCAATGCTGCATCCAGCTCCTCCTGACTGCTATTAGTACTACTTATGTTACTTCGTCCACCTCTTTCATTCCTCCAAACATTTTCAACAATATCCACTTCTTGATCAATTTCTAGATCAATCATTGCTGCAGATTGGAAGGCTCTCCTGAAGTTGTTAACTGTTGTTGCATATTCAGGCCTTCTTAGTCCAATTCCCCGAGTTAGGTGGCGGGGGACTTGCCGATTGTTTCCATTGTTCCTAACACTTCCCCTGTTAGCTTGATTGATGTAACTTGAGTTTCGTTTTTCATTCATCCTTTCAAGCTTCAAAGCTTCACCTGTTTCTTTCTTTGCCTTGATCCTTTCTGCAACTTCTTTTGGAAAGAGAAGTTGAACTGTGTTCCAAAGTACAGTGTTGATTGGACAAGCCTTAAAATCTCCCCTGTTATGACAGTTCTATTTTTAGTCTGCATTGCCAATTTCCCATATGATTCAACCTCCTGACTAAAAGTTAATTTTTTCTCAACCTATTAAAGATTTACCCCAAATTTTCCCATGTCTAAAAAAACATCATAAACTAGTTACTAGGGCAGTCTTTAGAATGATATCTACAGATTCAGTGGCAGTTCATTCCAATTGCTTTTAGAATTATATCTACAAGGTGAAGATTCCCTCGACATACTTTAATGGCTGGCGGCATTTGGGGCACCGCAGACCACACTTGTCAATGACATTTTCCAAGCACATCTTACAGAAACTGCATAGGAAAAAATGGTAAGAAAATAAAATTATAAGCACATCTAACCGAGACTGCATAGGAAAATTCAGTAAAGAAAATAAAATATAAACACATCTTACAGAAACTGCATAGGGAAAATCAGTAAAGGAAATAAAATATGAAAGAAAATTTACCATAATCTCTTTATCTTAGCATTGATTTCCTTGTATGGAACTGATAGAATTTCTAGAATGAGGAAATACCAGTTACCTGTGAAGTTTCTACAAAGAAGATATACCTGTGACCGCAAGATGTGGTTGAGGGCTCAAAACATATGTCAAGACAAACCTGGAGGACAAAATAATAAACTTCAGATATAACAGTTACAATCTCCTCTAGAAAATATCATGAAATTGGAGGAAAAAGCACATTTATCCTAGACTAGAAAGTCCTACTACACACAATTCCTTTCTGTTAAGTAGAAATAAGCTTCAGATCTACTATTAAAGCAATTCCACAAGAAAGTTCTTCTCTCAATTGCCCATACTGAGAGAAAAAGTATATTTAATACCGCACAAGAAAGCTCTTCTCTCAATTGCTCCAAGCATGCTGGTCCTGAAGATCCCTTCTCACTTTTAGTTGTGCAATATGTTCTTTCCTTTCAACAACTGGATCATCCTCAAGGCTCAGAGCACCAACTCGAGCCAAGTCAATTGGATCAATATTTTGCGTCCTTGCCCTTCGGTTCCTGAGAAAATCCCCAGTCTGAAAATTAGAATCGACAATTATATTGAGCCTGCAACATAAAGAAACAATCGAGAGGAACATGAGGTATTATGGATCATCATATGGATCTTAGGAACATTAAAGAAAGAAGGGTTAACTGAGATCATCAGTAATGCTAGAAAGACGGCTTACACTTCAGGTCATTGAGTGTCTTCTCTGTGGATGTTACTCTAGATTAAAGAAAAAAAAATTTCCATAGACAAGTAATTGCTGAATGAAAATATGAAGGCAGAAGGAGTTTCTATTGGAGAGACATATCTTACCATTCAATCATCTTTTGCAGTGTCAACGCTCTTCCCAATTGTGTGAAGATCAGACATGGCAGAAATAGGGCAAAAACAAGCTACAAAAAAAATATTGTCAATGAAATGAAGAACGAAACCAAAACAATGATTATAGCACACACATGCATGAATGAGCAACAGAAATAACACAACAGAGCAGTTCTCTTGTCCAATCAAATCCACACGAAAAGACCAAACTAAGGCCTGAGAAGATGAGTACCCCATTAAGAAGCTTCCTGCTCAATGATGTAAGAATATTGATATACTTGGTAGCCATCACGAACCCAAAAGTTGAAGCAGGGTACAGCCTCGGTTTCTTTTATGTTAAATTATGATGCACTGAGCGAAAACACTTATAATCTAGCCAAAACACTTTCAATCATCCAAGCATTTACAGTAGAAAAACTGATACATGAAATCTAACAATATAACAACCACGTTCTTACATGAAATCACACAAAATCTTATTGCGAGACACTTGAAGCATTTACAGTTGAAAAACTAATACATGAAATCTAACAATTTAACAACCACGTACTTACATGAAATCACACAAAATCTTATTGCGAGCCACTTGAATAAAGCTTGAAGATTTTATTTTAATGAATGAACATCCAGAAAAACAATTTTCCACATTGATCCATCTTACCTACAATAAAAAATGAAACTCTGGAATATCGTTAAAATAGCGGAAAGCCTTGAAACAACATGATTCTCATCTTCTCCAGGGCCAAATTTACTGAAAAAACATTCTAAAGATGCAGAAAAATGCAGATATTAATTCGTTTCCACTGATTTCATACCTTTTCAGATGCAAATCTGCACCTAGATCTGCCAGAGCATCGATATTTCGCTGCAGTCTCCCTTAGTATGCCTCTGAATATGCTTCCTAAATTTTACTCCATGCTATATACACAATATTATATATAATATTAATGAAGTTGTACTTTATTGACAAAGAAAATTTGCAAGATTTTTATGAGAGTACAAGATAGTGCCAATATGATACTTATGTATTGAATATTTAAATTATGATAAAATTTAAATAATAATTTTATTTTTCACCCTTACTTTTAAGGATTAGACAACAAGAAAGCAGATAAATGGTATTTATCAAATTATGAAAAAAATTAATTATCAACTATAACATGTTTGTGAAAAAAATTTAATACTCAATGCTGATTAGTCAAATGGATAGTGGAAATTGCATCACATGGATGCATAAGTAACCCTGCGTATGGCAGGAACTAATAATACTAGCACTTACACCCATAGGAGGTTCAAGGAATATGCCCGGGGCTTAAATTTGACAGTTGTATAGCTGTATTTAGCCATTTTTGCTGTAAAATACAATCAAGATTTTAAAAAGATTGTATCATATGAAAGGAAAGATTTTGGACAAACTGTCAAAATTTACATAGGATTATGCTGATATATATCTGATTTTTATATAATCTACTTATAAGTTAAGATAGGTCATAGTATTTTAAAGGCCCAATATTGAAAAGATAACTGTCCTAAAAAAATTGCTTGACAGGCAAGGTTGACTGTCAAATTTAAGCCCTGAATACGCCGATAGAACAACCGACGGGTTTAGAAAATTTTATGTCGTGAATTTTTTACTACGTGAGACAATTCCTAGCAATGTAATGCTCACATATAAAAGTCTACCGGCTAATTATTAGCAAGGTAAGAGTAGTAATATTATCAGGAGGGAAGTTACTACATAAACTCATGACATAGTCTAGATTTCTTCTGGTACTACAACAATTGAGGCATTGTTTTCCACGTCTTCTGCAATACTTTAGAATTTATGTATCTTCATTTTCTTCTTAATTACAATTCAAAGAGCTTTGTGTATCTTTTACACAAACCCATTGTATGCCTCTTTTTTAATAGATATGTGCAATGTAAGGGAAGAAAACATTTATTAGCTTAACATTTTTTTTTTAATTTTTTTTTTTGTAAATTGTTTGAAGCTTACTTTTGAACTCTATGAAAACAATCATTAAAACATAGTGCAGAATAGATAAAGATCACAAAGTTGCTGAAATAAAGGTGCAATTATATAATTTCATGTAATTTTTACAATAATGAGCTTTTTTTTTCTAATTAAAATTGCGTAAAGCATATAGTAATCACATAATGTTTGGCAATCAAGTCTTGCAATAGGCAATTACTGAGTCTAGTCTCCTCCTTTCCAAATGGTGCTTGATTTGTGTTTTGTATTCACCTACACAAAAAATATGAGTTTAAGTAACATTGTTGTGAGGAAGTCAAGTTGAATTAGTGAGGAAAACAAAAGCAAATGTGTGATACCTAAATGTGTTAAGAGGACAATAGTTGTAGGTGAACCTCTTCTTTCTTCCTAAGTACAATAATAATTGCACTGAGTGTAGAGTCCTCCCTTCCAAATGGTGCTTGCTCTGTGTTCTGTATTCACCTACATAAAAATTATGAGTTTAGTAACATTGTTGTGAGGACGTCAAGTTGAATTTGTAAGGAAAACAATATAAATGTGTGTACTTGAATGTGTTAAGAGGACAGTAGTTGTAGGTGAGCCTCTTGTTTCTTTCTAATGACAATGTAAGGATTGTTTTGAATTTTAGAGTATCATTCAAAACTAAATGTAGGTTCTATGCAAAGACTTTCTATGGATTTGACTCTAGATATAACTTCATAAATGTTAGGCCTTGTATTTCAATTTCACCTATGCTTATTATAGCCTTGTTCAATGTGAGGGCTTGAGATTTGTGGATTGATATTGCCCAAGCCATGGTTAGGGGTAGTTGTCTACGATCACCATGTGTTACAGGTATCGACAATATGTTCTTTGGTCTTTCCCTATCCCATGTTGGGCCATTATACATGTATCAAATTGAACTATTAATGTAGGGACTTCCGGAGGTCATAACTTTTGACTCGGATGTGGGTTTTCTATGAAATGTTTTACAGGTGGATGCGTTATGAGGCGCAATCATTCAACATCTTGAGTGAGGCACAATCTTTGCATGGGGAGTTGACATATTGGTCTTGGTCTATCAAAATTTGTATCAAATTGCAAAATGAGGGGCCCTTGCATTCAACCACCCTTCATTGATCGTTTCGTGTATCTTTGAGCATGTCATTCCTTTCCAATGTGAGATTACCCCTTCGAACTTTACACTATTGAGATCTATGTGATGTGATTGGCTTTGTTACTTTGATGCCTCTACATGAAAAATGGTCACTTTGACAGATGATTTCATTGTAGATATCTTTGGAGAGACGTAGGCATTGTGGCTAGGGGACAAAGTAGTTCAATCCTACTATCAAGGGGTTGTTCACTTAATAGATAGGAATAGCATAATGGAGACACACCCTGTAGCATGAGTACCTCAACAGTTTGGTGGAGATATTGTAGCCGACTTTCCCCAGTGCCCCTATTATAGATCTATTTAGGAGATAACTAACGCACAACATGGGGCACTTCAATGGATCTCACTTACTCCAAGATTTCTGATTATGTGATCACTTTAGAGACCTAATTCTTGATATCAATGAGCTAAATAGGTTAAGTGACCTATTATTGGATGGTCGATGAGCTTGAGGATGAGTCTAATAAGGACTATGTTCTTGGGTAGAAGATAGATGAGTTAGAATTAGTGGGATAGGACTTAGCTTCTGAAATTGAGGAGGCATTGACAATGGAAGCCAATCCTAAATATTGACTTGTTTTACTTACAAGGCTAACAAAGGAGGGGATGAGGACAATTGATCCGTTTGTTGTTATATGGAGCCTAATCAGACTCAAAGGTTAACTTTACCCCGCTTTTACTGGCATGGTTTCCCCCCAAATTATTTAACATGATCTAGGGGTAGCGCCTCTAGCGCGCTCCCTGTCGCAACATAGGGCGGGGTCAAGGCGCAGTGCACTTGAAACCTCAAACAAATTTTATTATTTTATAAAGGCGTCGAGAGCTATTTTTTCTATTGGCCAACATAAAAAAAACCCCTATTTTGTAACCGACATAAGGCTTGATAAAAGTGGCTAAGGGTTAGGGTTTCTGTGGAGATATTGTATTATGGCATTTGCAACAGTATTGAGTTGCACGGATTGCTGGTTGTAATCAGTTTGATTTACTGGATAATAATATTGGACTCTCTGTTGGTGGATGTAGCCCAAGTTTGGGTGAATGACGTTAAAACTTGTCTCTCGCTGTTATTATTTCTATGTATTTTCATTCCTCTATTTAATCTTTGTTTGCATTTAATTGATATCTTCTGCATGCAATTATGTTGGTAAACAAATTTGTCACTGTGAAATAACCTTTGAAAATGACTCGTTGCCCTTAGAGCGGTGACTAAATTGTCCCAATAGTTGAAGAAGCTGTTATTGAAATATCAGCTTTCCTCTGCATTTGAGAGGCGCAGCTCCCTCATATGATGGGATTTTTGTGGTTTTTGTGTACTTTTAACTTGAAAGTATAAAAAGGAGAAAAAAACAAAATTACATACGAATATCATCTGAGATTTCACAACGGATATGACAAATTACAAAGGGGTTTCAACACAAAATATGTTTTGATGTGCAATGATAATGAAAGAAAGATAACAAACCTCAACATATGAAAAGATATGCCATCTCAACATGTTCAAACCAAGATACCAAGATATGAACATTATTCATTACATCAACCACATAAAATACCAATGGTTTGCACAATCACATAGAAGGATTACTGATTTAACATACAAGAAATCAACAATGATAACATATGAATACATTTAGAACAGACGAACCAAAAGCATTCTTCATTACCTCCTTGAAATTATACAATTCCAAAAACTCTTCTATACATAGTGTCAAGCCAAAAAGTCTTCACACAATCTCCGAGTAGTTCTCCAATTTTTTCCCCTGCAAAAGTTCTCCTTTTGATTGAATTACAAAGAAGTATATATAGGTGAGGCTAGTAACCACTTAAGGTAACTACCTTAACCACTTTTAAAACTACTTAGAAAAACTAGCTCTTTAAGTACACCAACTTGGAATAACTAACTTTGTTTTCGGAAAGATAGTTACTTAGAGTAACTACCCAATTTTGACACTTAAGAAATAACTAGAAACTAAGCTCATTTTCTAACTTTTAGTTACAACATGTGACATAAGTCACTTTTACAAAAAGTTAATATGAAACTTGCAATTTTCGAGTGGTGAAATTTGCTAAGTTAAACTTTCCATCTCTGTTTTCTACATTTCGGTGGTCATCTCTTCATATCTTTCCAAGTGCTGGAAATGTGGTAAACACACGATGAAATTGGTCCTACTAACTTTGCATAAGAATTGCCATGAAGGATCATATATGTGTTGGTGGGAATTCATCAAAATTGGTAGTTTTGCATCCACTGGAATACCTTTAACTATTTCAACTAGACAACTACACCCAATGCTTGAAGATGTGGAGAGATACATCTGACAATCCTTTGAAACAATAACAACACTGCTTACAATCACACTTAAATCCCATTCCTGTGCATACCAATTCTCATTTAAACAACAACTCAAGACATATTATTCATTTTGTCATGACATCTCACCATTTGGTTCAATAGTTTGTATTTGACACGCCACATTGTGCATTATCTTTACAAGTTTATGGTGGTCTAGCTCCCAACCTTGATTGCAAACATCATAGTTATTCCACCTGGTGTTTCAACAACGGATATGACAAATTACAAAGGGGTTTCAACACAAAATATGTTTTGATGTGTAATGATAATGAAAGAAAGATAACAAACCTCAACATACGAAAAGATATATGATCTCAACATGTTCAAACCAAGATACTAAGATATGAACATTATTCATTACATCAATCACATAAAATACCAATGGTTTGCACAATCACATAGAAGGATTACTGATTTAACATATGAGAAATTAGCAATGATAACATATGAATACATTTAGAACATATGAACCAAAAGCATTCTTCATTATCTCCTTGAAATTATACAATTCCAAAAACTCTTCTATACATAGTGTCAAGCCAAAAAGTCTTCACACAATCTCTGAGTAGTTCTCCAAGTTTTCCCCCTACAAAAAGTCTCCTTTTGATTGAATTACAAAGAATCATATATAGATGAGGCTAGTAACCACTAAAGGTAACTACCTTAACCACTTTTATAACTACTTAGAAAAACTAACTCTTTAAGTACACCAACTTGGAATAACTAGCTTTCTTTTTAGAAAGATAGTTACTTAGAGTAACTACCCAATTTTGGCACTTAAGAAATAACTAGAAACTAAGCTCATTTTCTAACTTTTAGTTACAACATGTGACATAAGTCACTTTTAGAAACAAGTTAATATGAAACTTGCAACTTTCGAGTGGTGAACTTTTCTAAGTTAAACTTTACATCTCTGGTTTCTCCATTTCGGTGGTCATCTCTTCATATCTTTCCAAGTGCTGGAAATGTGGTAGACACATGATGAAATTTGTCCTGCTAACTTTGCATAAGAACTGCCATGAAGGATCATATATGTGTTGGTGGGAATTCATCAAAATTGGTAGTTTTGCATCCACTAGAATACCTTTAACTATTTCAACAAGACAACTACACCCAATGCTTGAAGATGTGGAGAGATACATCTAACAATCCTTTGAAACAATAACAACACTGCTTACAATCACACTTAAATGCCATTCCCATGCATACCAATTCTCATTTAAACAACAACTCAAGACATATTATTCATTTTGTCATGACATCTCACTATTTGGTTCAATAGTTTGTATTTGACACGCCACATTGTGCATTATCTTTACAGGTTTATGGTGGTCTAGCTCCCAACTTTGATTGCAAACATCGTAGTTATTCCACCTGGTGTTATTTACCCTGAATGGATCCATGGTTGGCACCTTCATTACATCCGAATCAACAAGGTACTCTAAGTACTGCAATATCCTTAGAGATGACGATGCATAAGAAATGAGTTTAGCCTATATATGACATGAGACCTGAAAATGCTAACTGAATTACAAACTACTTTTTGAATGCTCACAAATGATTATAGCTTGTAAGTGTTTTCTTTTTGAAGGCAACATCTCCACCAAGCTTTTGTTTTGAAGCTTTATAAATGTCCACAAATCATCAGTTGTTTGTTTTTCATATATTCATCAATCAATGAGGTTATGATTTTCATATATTATTGTCCATTGATGTGGCCTTTCCTAACAAACGCCATCTCTATCATACACACATCTTATTTTCAGTAGAATGCCATATATTTCCATAGACATGATTTCACAAGTGATTGTGTCCTACATAGGTTTGATTGTATACTTGAACTTTTACATTATCAACTTACCAAAATATTCTTGTCTTGCTACAACAATCCTAGAGAGCAACAATTTGGATGTGCTTCAGTGGAAAGGCCTTGATTGCATCATGTGTGATAATGTTCTTTGGTTGCCATTGTTAATGATGGCATGGATTGGTTGTTTGTTGACCCAAAACTTCACGTGAAAGAGACACTTGAATTCCTCCTAAGTATTAGCTATCACAACCCTTGTGTTAGGACATTGTGCCTCCTGATCATTCCCAACTAGTTGAAGATCTAATGAGGCTTACGCAACTAGTGACTGTTGCATGTGATATTCAGTGTCACTATGAGAGTTGTGTGATAGGAATGGCATCATTGATCACCTTGTTGTGGCTTCTTACCCTTTCCCCTATTTGGTGCAAATACAAGAGATCTAGATCTTTACATAGTCAAATGTTATTTTGTGGTTGCTTTTGTGTAGGGTAATTCTACTTCTACAAAAAGGGCTTGAAGCTAGTTTCCTGTGTTGGCTTGCTCTTATTGCAAATACAAGAGATCTAGGTCTTTACATTGTCAAATGTTGTTTTGTGGTTGCTTTTGTGTAGGGTAATTCTACTTCTACAGAAAAGGCTTGAATCTAGTTTCCTGTGTTGGCTTGCTCTTACGCAAGGAAATCTTCCACTTAAGCTTTATCTTAGCTTCAATCTTGAATGATTGACCCAATTTATCCAAATTCAAGAACTTCATTTTTGATAGAATGTTAGGAAACAAGTCACCAGTGTACTTAAGCAATTTATGTTTCTCTAGAATGTTCTCATGTAGGTGCATTGAGTAGTCATGGAACTTGTTGGTGTAGTCTTCTACCAATTGCTCCTTACATTGAAACTAAAGCAAAGTAAAATAGTTTTATTCATGCTTCACTACTAAATTTGGAGATACATCATGTATATATGCGGCAGAGTTGATAGTTACAACGCGTGTTACAGTTACAACGAACTGCGAAACTGAATGAACTGCATAACCGCGCCAACTGAACAATGTAGTAACGCCAACATTCCCCCCCTTATTACATTGTTCCTGCAATAGTACCAAGGTACCCCCCCTGAATGCTAAAAAACTCAACAAAGCTGATTACACAATATGAATACATATTTTGTAGAAGATCTTCTCCCAAAGAACAAATCCTGAACCAAGCAAGGCTCCATCATGCTGTCTCGTCTACCCTCGGAAAGGTGTCGCTTCGAGCTGTGTTCTTGAGCTCTTTAGTCCCAAGCTCTCAAATCACAGAGTCTTGAATTATTCGACAATGGCGCCTAAGAGATACGACAGATCTCTGCCATGTTGTCTAGTGACCGCGAAAGGGTATAATTCAAGATCATATACTCTTTGAAGCTCGCTGGACAACAATCCATATTGAGCTCAACACCAAATCCCAAACCTGTCTCCAAAACAAAATCTTCACAAAACATACATTCTTCAAATCTGTCAGCTCTGTCAGTATCAACAAAGAAAAAAACAAACCAACCAAAACCAAAAATGCTTCTCATGCAAAGCATCATCTCAAAGCGAGAAGCTAACTTGAGATGATAGAAAATCCTCCATCCTCCGATGCCGCCTGCCTCCAATATGACCTTGCTTAAAGGGCATATCCACAGAAATTAATAGCACCATCTGGTGGATCCTCATCCTCAATATCTGGTGGATTCTTATCATCTTCAATGCAAGCCAGATTTCCTTCATTTTTGAGCTTTCCTTTAAGAACATCACTCGCTCGAGTTCTACAATCCCAAGCTATGTGACCATTTTTCTTACAATAAAAACATTTGATTCTCTCTGATCTCTTGTAATTGTTTCTTGAAAATAACGCTTTCTCCTGAGGATCATCTTCTGAATCTTCTGTTGTTCTCTTCTCTTCTGATAGAAGAGCAGAAATCATACCTTCTAGAGTTTGTGAAGATATTTGACTGAGAGTAAAAACAACATTGTTGTATTTTGAAGGCAAGCTATTTAATAGGATGGCCCTAGCATCATCATCATCTACTGTAACCTTAACCTCTGCTAGCTGTCTAATGAGAGACTGCAAGTTACTTATATGATTTGACATTGTGATTCCATCTTCCATCTTAAATCGAAATAATTGAAGTTTTAGAGAAAATTTTGCATTAACAGCTTTTGCTCCAAACAATTTATTCAGATTATCCCAAATTTCGGCTGATGATTTATCCAAATCAATATGGTGCAATTCAGTGTTAGAAAGAGCAAGACCAATTATAGCCTTGGCTTTATCATCTCTACTACTCCAATCTAATAACTTATTTGCGTCTGTAGGTGCTTTTTCTTTTGCACTTACTATTGCCCATAAATTTTTATTCATTAGTTGCATTTGAATTTTCATTCTCCAAGTATGAAAATTGGAACCGGAATACTTGTCTAATGGGATCTCCATTTTAGATAATACTCAAAAGATTGACTTCTTTCTCAGACTTAAATATATTTGCTTATAAAATTTGCATTTCATACACACTTCAATACATACCAATCTGAGATGATAATGGACATCCACTTTTCTTTGATTGCCGGGTTTTGCAGACTATGTCTTCCTCTTTTAGGTGCCTTATGGAGAGTGCTACAAATGGCTTGGATAGAGAAACTTCAGACCAGACAACAACCGCTACAGTAGAGAGTACAAATGTCTTCAATCTACCTACAAAGGCCTTCAAACTCGATGCTTCCTTCCAAGGCTGTTTCCTGCACACCTCAGCAGAACTTGATTGCCTTCTATCTTACTAAGGCAAGCTATTGAACAACACCTTCTAATAAATGGAGTAGACCGTTTTAAATAGCTAGTATGGCATTCAATTGAATCTGGTGACGGATGAATAATCTCCTCTATATACCCAACCATATATCTTCAAATGAGAATAGTAATCAAGTGAGAATAGAAACTATGCATTCAACCCCCAGCCTGCAAAACAATACCTCAACTTATAGAAACAATACCTCAACTTCCTTCATGATCTTCACGTATTCTGATCCATTCAACAGACCCATCAAATTGCTCTTGTGAGAGATCTGATGTTTGAGAGACGTGCCTTGGGAAATGTTTGTAGATTCGGGTCTAACAACGGCTTTTCCTCCCTGCCAACGGCTTTGCTCTCCTCCCTGCACCGTGGATGCTTCCTCCTTGCAACTCAACAGAACTCCATCTGGTTTCTTTGGGTGTCTTCTTCCACGCAGGAGGAGTATTGCTTCACATCACGCTTGCTACACTCCTATCGTCTATGGCTGCTCTGATACCAAATAAAGCAAAGTAAAATAGTTTTATTCATGCTTCACTACTAAATTTGGAGATACATCATGTATATATGCGGCAGAGTTGATAGTTGCAACGCGTGTTATAGTTACAACGAACTGTGAAACTGAATGAACTGCATAACCGCGCCAACTGAACAATGTAGTAACGCCAACAGAAACAACTACTAGAACTTCATATATTCATCCTTGGATTGCCCGAGGGAGTAATATTCCTTTTGCAGAGTGCTAACAAAGGTGTCCCAAGTCTAGGTAGATAGGTGATTTGTGTCATGTTGTGCACTAAGTGTTTGCTACCAATGGAACACTAAAATGGACATTTTAGCAATGCGGACAACATGCCTCAATTCTTTATTAAATGTGAACCATATTTTGCATGGAAATATTAATTTGATCATCCCTAGGATGATGTTTTTATTGTTCCTCAATACTTCCCCGAGTATGTTTTCTTTAATTTCCAGGTTCACACTCTTTCCTAAAGGATGCTTTGAACCCTGACCAAATTAAGCATAGATGCGAAGGCAGATAAACCCACTTTAAACTTGTCTCATGTTCATATTTCTTTTAGATGTGCCTTTGAACTTTAGAGTACCATTTTACTACTGGATTTGATGAGATAATCAATCTAGCTTATAATCCTTTTGGATCCAGTTTATAAGCCTAGGTAAACCATGATGACTTTGAACTTAGGAAAGTTTGCATTAAGCATGATATTCAACTTGGTTAACTCATGGACCATGATCTTGATACCCAGATACCTTTGTGGATGCGGCTTGACCGAAGGATGCCACATGATAAACTTGAATATGTGAACTTGCCACAATGTACCCCTGTAGAGTCTCAACACATAAGACTTTCACATGGCATAAATTTGACAATCATTCTACATAAGAAGGCTGGCAAAGTCAGGATGAAGGAAAATCTACCTAATTAATGAAAATTTTAAAACTAGATTTTCTCCTCTTTGATTTGGATGCATGACTATCGATTAATTTGATTGTAGGGAGTTATCTAATGAATATAAATGAGTTTGCTTTAACACTTTCAATCTTTTGAAAATCTAATTTCATTTTGTTGTGTCTAGGTAGCTTGAATATAAATTGGATTTTGTTTCGGGATTAGGGAAAATATGTAAAAAACATGTCCATCTTAAATAATTAAAATTTCCAACTCGATGTAATTTTGTTTCAAGATTAGGGAAAATCTATCAAGATATAGGTGAATTGGACAATTTTAAAGAACATAAAAATAGCCATATTTGGGGGATAGAAATGTCAAAAATAGCCAAATGGTGACATATAGCCACTAAAAATTCCTTGGCATACATCTGTGATTCATTCTCACCAGTCTAACAACAATGTATCATAGAGGAGTCTGATATTTCTTTGGTTGTAACAGGCTAAATCAATAGTAGTCCAAACTATAAATTTTTTAAATGCAATGTTCTTAATTTTTATTCATACAACTTCCAAATATGGTCCATGGAGTCTCAATTTTTTCTACATGCACATTCATGATCTCACAATGTTAGAGATATATGTTGGGTTGTTTCCCTCAGGTGATTACACCAGTTGTGTTGTAGGTTGTTTGAATCCAATAGCTTCATAACTTGGTTTTATGGGAAGTTTCTAGGCACTTGTTGATGGATGTTGCAACCAGATTATAGAACCTTCTTGCCTTCTTCTCTTCCTTCCATATCTCTTTTCTCCCTTACCTTTTCTCTTTTGTTATTTATTTGTCTAGTTGTAGTTTAGGAGTAGATTAGACCCACTTTATTTTTATTCCAAGCTTCATTAAATATCTCTTTGTAGGTTCATTAAACACTGTAATTAGATTCAAGGATTTTTATAATTAGGCATGGTTGATTTCATATAAGGGAAAGAATCAACCTAAAGTGTAGTTAACCATAAGCACCATTAGTTAGAACATGACAATAACTAGCAGGCCCCTTGTGGAGTAATCACATCACTTTTGAGTGAAACCAAGCATGTCACAATGGGTTCCTCAAGCCTTGGAGGGTGATTTTCAAGAGGAACTTATCATTCCACAAGTTGGTGTGTCAAAACACACACCAATAGATTGGCACTAGGAGGGCCATTGTCATTTTCCTATTGAATGTGTTTCTTTTTTGCTTAATCTATTGTGATTCTTCTATTATGGCTATGTCATGGTTTGAAAACAATCCCGTTAATATCCTTGGGGTGTCCACTATATCCTAATAATATCTACAATTTTATTCCAAAGTACTTCCCCAATGGTAGAAGGAATGCACGAGAGTGTGTCAGAGTTGTTAAGGACATTTTAGTGCGAATGGGTGTTATCCATGAAGATTTTGTGTCGAAGTTATTCACTTTCACCTTTCAAAATAAGGCTTGCTCATGGTACCTCAATCTTGTACCTAATTCCATTCATTTGTAAGTGTAACTAGAGAACTCCTTTGTGTAACAATTCACAAAGATTATCCATCTAAAGGAGGCTTTTGATCAATTTGCAAGCACCAAATAGATGTCTGATGAGCTTATTTAGAGGTTTAATTTTAGATTATGTAAGATGTTGGATAGACTTATTTTTCGTGATGTTTTCTCTAATGCAACCATTTTGAATTGGTATTTTAATGCTTTTGATACTTTGGTTGTAATGTTTGCAAGGAGAGCACTAGGAGTGCAAACTTTTGTAGATGGTTTCAATGAGGCTATAACAATGGATCGACAACTTATGCCTTAAATGTTCCATGACTGAACACATAAATTGTGATGTTCTCTCTTATTTTCCTAAATTTCTAGTTGATCTCATCCTTTTTTATTCCAACCAGTTGATCTTCCCATCCTACCTTCCCCCCTCTCCAAATTTAGTAGTTGATTTCAACCAAGTTCCAAACATTTACTAATCCCACATTGTTGTCCAAATTAGATAATCTCCTTGCCAATCTCCTTGCTTCCAATAAAAAATGATACATCTATTTCCGAGTCAAGTCTAGAAGAAGCTTGCATTAATTTCCATGTTGATCTTATTGACAAAAAGATTTAGCTGCATAGATGTGAGGATGGAAGCCTCATCTGTCGTGACCAAATTTTTGCTTGCACAAAAGTCCTCAATGATGCAAAGGAACCCCATGTCTCTTGATGAATTGCCAATTTTAAATGAAGAATCTAAATTCAACAATTTTTTTTATTTTACATTGAGAATATATTCATACAAGATTTCAAATGTGGAAGTACACATACACAAGTAAACTCATAGCTATGTTGCTTAAAGTCAAGCATGGAAAATGATAATTCTTTCAGTTTTAGGAATGTTAGTGAATATTAGGGGAATGATGTTAATGAGTTTTCATCTACTAAAGAAAATTGGTGAGATTCTCTACTGAGTAATGAACCTTTGTGTAATGTGGAAAAATCTAGGGAGCTTAACAAAACATGGTATGTGAAACCTAATGATGAACTACCTCAATTAATAAGCTAGAGCATCGTGCACCCTAAATCTAAAATTAGCTTGAATTCCAAATATTTTAGTAAATTCAAGAATGCACCTACTAGGTTGAGAACCTAAACAATCTAATTACTCTTATTGAATGCCTTCAAGAAGCAGGGTAGAGACTTTTCCAAATTCCTCTTGTAGATTGTGTACAATTAGATTAGGAAATTTTGGTTTTCTATCTCATCTTGACTTTATTTTGTTTCTTTGGGTTTGTTTGTTTTGTCTTCTTTTTTCTATTGATTGATCGTCACTTTTTGAGGTCATCCCCATGTTGTTGTTAAATTCTAGCTTCTTTCCTATTGTGGTAATCAAGCAACCTTGTGGCGCCTCTTTGGAGGCCTTCTTCAATGTTTATAATCAATTTCTAGAGTAGAGAAGCTTTATAAACAAACCAAAATCATTTCCTAGTCTGTGTTAGTCAAATCAAGATTAATTCCTACTTGTCCATTTCATCAAAACCTTAAATTTAATGTTAAAAAATTATGGCTTTGTTAGGGAGACACATTATGGTCTAAGTAATCAGATTTATCTTTCTGATGGATCCTTTGTTTGTCATAGTTGTCCCCAACTCAGAATAGACTTTAATGCTTGAGATAAAAGTAAAGAAGGAGAGTATCTAAAGGCTAAACATTAATTGAGAAAAATAAAATAAAATCAAATGATAACTCAATCATAGGTGATTTGGGTATCTCTACATTGTTTGGCACAAATGGCAATGATATGTGCTTATTTCACTTGTTGACCATTGCTTGTTTTGAGATCAATTGTTGTTCTAATCTTGATTTACTCCTCCATGATTGCCAATCCTTGTAGACATAGAGATGATGAGTGAACTCACTTGCATGCACATTCTAATCAAGTGGAACTTAGGGAACCGCTACACAAGGTTTGTTTCTTTTCATAATTGAATAACATTGCATGTGCAAGGATTTTCTTGTGTTTGAAGTTTCCCCTTCGACTAGAAATTCTTGGTTCATAAATGTTCCAAAACATTTCCCCTCTAATTTGTCATTTGTTGTAGCCCACCCTTCATCAACTCCCCTAGTTTTCTGTTTCATTTTTTCTTTGGGCTTCATTAACACCTCAACATGCCCCAATTTTGTATGAACTAGGGACCCTCTTTTGCATAGAAATCCTAATTTAAGTGTTCCTTGGACAATGTTTTTATTAATAGACATTAGATTCCCACAGTCCATAATATTGTAATGAGTGCTTCAGGATTAAACTATGTTAGTTTTTCCCTATTTCTCCTCTCTTGCTTTTCTCCTGATGATGGATCATGGAGTGTGATCTGAAATGTTGAGGGAAAAACTAACACACAGTGTAATCCTAAAGCACTCACTACAATGTTTTTATTGTTCTTTGATACTTCCCCAAGTGTGTTTTCTTTGATTTCCTAGTTCACACTCTTTCCTAGAGAATGCCTTGAGCCCTAAGTGATTAAGCCTAGATGTGAAGGCAAAATTAATCCAATTTAACCTTGTTTCATATCCAATTTTTGTAAGGAGGTACCTTTGAACTTTGAAGAATTATTTTACTACCGGATCTAACGAGATAATAAATCTAACTTATAATTCTTTCATATCTAGATTCCATGCCTAGGTAAACTATGATGACTTTGAACTTAAGTAAGCCTACATTAGCCACATATTTCAACTTGGATAACCCATGAACCCCAAACTTGAACCCAAGAGACCTTTGCCAATGTGGTTTGACTAAAGCATGTTGCTTGATAAACTTGAATTTGTGAACTTGCCACTATGTATCCCTATAGAGCCCGACACATAAGACTTCACTTGGCATGAATTTGATGGTTGTTCTACATAAGAAAAGTGGCAGAGTTAAGATGAAGGAGAATTTGTTTGATTATGAAAATTTCAAAATTGTATTTTCTCCTCTTTGAGTCAGATGCATGTCTATCAATTAAAATCTGATTGCAAGGAATTACAAATGAATATAAATCAGATTATTTTAGCAATTTTATCCATTTGAAAATTTAATTTCATTTTTACTATGTTGAGATAACTCAATGCATTAAAATAAAGGACAATATTAGATTTCCTTGGGATCGAAGTAGAAGTTGATCATTAATACCTATGATAGAATAATTTGTGAGAAAGTAGGGAAGTAGGGATGAATGTCCTATGCACCTAACAAAAATCAAAGTAAATCAATGTGAAATTTTTTTAAGCTGGCAATTCTCTAGGAATGCATTTAATACTAATTGGACAGCTTGGTGAGTTTCCTCCGTCTATATAACCCAAGCTCTCATCTATATTGAGGAGAATTTTGATGTGCACATTCACGGCTCACTCTCACTAGTCGAACAACCATGTCATAGGGGAGTCTATTATTTCTTTGGTGGTAGTATTCTAAGTCTATTATTTCTTTGGATGTAATAGTCTAAGAAATTATTTTATCCTTGTAACTAATTTTTTTCAATTCCATGGGACTATCCTTAGAGCTAAAATAGGAGCCCAAGCCCCCTTGACATCTTAAAAGCTTGATGTGTTCTTCTCTCATAGCCAAATTACAAGTACCAATATATTATTAATTTTTCACAATATAAGATGTAGTGAATGTAAAATCTGTCTATTTGAATTGATTATCACCTTGCATGCCAAGTTCATTAGCACACTTGGCATCACACATCCTCTCCACACAACATTGCTCGCATGCAACTGCATAACCTCTTTGCATACATGTATATGTAACATTGTGCACCACTACACATGCACCATTACATGTATATGTAACATTGTGCACCACTACACATGCACCATTCTAGACCTTATGCACTGTTGCACATGCACATGCTCAAGCAAATGATATGCATCCGATGCTTAAGAGAACATCTACACCACAATTATTACCACGTGTTCCGGTATCGGGTTGTGGGTTTGATATAAAACCTCCAACAACAACAACAAAAAAAAAAGCTTACAATTTTGAGCCAAAAAAAGAAAAGGCAAATTAACAAGAATCAAACTCTCCCCTATATAAAGAATGACATACATTAATAACAGTGAAGAATGGAATCATTATCAATTTGCTGTCAATGTTCATTTTGGCCAATGTAATCTAACTAACTTATGTTTTATAATTTTACAATTTAGAATATTAACCAATTAAAAAAATACATGGATTCACCATCGGTAATCCATGATTGTTTTAACAATAAATCAGTGCAGTGAATCTCTCCAAAAGACCATGGTCATTACCTAATACAAACCCTACTTACTGATTTCTCGCTCTCAAACAAAAGGCTCGGGAAACCATTGCTCTTAAATTTGCTGCAACTGAAGAGATAGACCTTGACTGCTCCCTTGTAGTTGACTGCACTCCTCTGTTTCTTGGTCTTCCATCACCTCTGAAAGGTCTCATCAGCTCTTCCTGCTGCAGCCTTGAAGCCAATGCTGCATCCAGCTCCTCCTGATTGCTATTAGTACTACTTATGTTACTTCGTCCGCCTCTTTCATTCCTCCAAACATTTTCAACAATATCCACTTCTTGATCAATTTCTAGATCAATCATTGCTGCAGATTGGAAGGCTCTCCTGAAGTTGTTAACTGTTGTTGCATATTCAGGCCTTCTTAGTCCAATTCCCCGAGTTAGGTGGCGGGGGACTTGCCGATTGTTTCCATTGTTCCTAACACTTCCCCTGTTAGCTTGATTGATGTGACTTGACTTTCGTTTTTCATTCATCCTTTCAAGCTTCAAAGCTTCATCTGTTTCTTTCTTTGCCTTGATCCTTTCTGCAACTTCTTTTGGAAAGAGTAGTTGAACTGTGTTCCAAAGTACAGTGTTGATTGGACAAGCCTTAAAATCTCCCCTGTCATGACAGTTCTATTTTTAGTCTGCATTGCCAATTTCCTATATGATTCAACCTCCTGACTAAAAGTTAATTTTTTCTCAACCTATTAAAGATTTACCCCAAATTTTCCCATGTTCAAAAAAACATCATAAACTAGTTACTAGGGCAGCCTTCAGAATGATATCTACAGATTCAGTGGCAGTTCGTTCCAATTGCTTTTAGAATTATATCTACAAGGTGAAGATTCCCTCAACATACTTTAATGGCTGGCGGCATTTGGGGCACCGCAGACCACACTTGTCAATGACATTTTCCAAGCACATCTTACAGAAACTGCATAGGAAAAAATGGTAAGAAAATAAAATTATAAGCACATCTAACAGAGACTGCATAGGAAAATTCAGTAAAGAAAATAAAATATAAACACATCTTACAGAAACTGCATAGGGAAAATCAGCAAAGGAAATAAAATATGAAAGAAAATTTACCATAATCTCTTTATCTTAGCATTGATTTCCTTGTATGGAACTGATAGAATTTCTAGAATGAGGAAATACCAGTTACCTGTGAAGTTTCTAGAAAGAAGATATACCTGTGACCGCAAGATGTGGTTGAGGGCTCAAAACATATGTCAAGACAAACCTGGAGGACAAAATAATAAACTTCAGATATAGCAGTTACAATCTCCTCTAGAAAATATCATGAAATTGGAGGAAAAAGCACATTTATCCTAGACTAAAAAGTCCTACTACACACAATTCCTTTCCTTTCTGTTAAGTAGAGATAAGCTTCAGATCTACTATTAAAGCAATTCCACAAGAAAGTTCTTCTCTCAATTGCCCATACTGAGAGAAAAAGTATATTTAATACCGCACAAGAAAGCTCTTCTCTCAATTGCTCCAAGCATGCTGGTCCTGAAGATCCCTTCTCACTTTTAGTTGGACTAGGTTCAACAGATTTTGAAAATTCTTTCTTGCTTCTGTCTGGAGTAAGCTTAGGTCTTGGAAATCCAGGATTTGCTGTTTTCCAACTGCTAGGTGGCAGATTTTGTTCTGGAACAACCACAGAAGTCTCATCTTGCATCACATTTCCTGTCAAAACCGGATATTTCATAGCAGTTAAATATCTGCCAGAACCAATGTATATGCTTAGACTTTCTTAAAATTCTGTAATCTACTTAGATCTTTGGAATTCACCAATTTGTTTAATTTCTAATAGAATGTTGCTCAAAGTGCTGTATAGAACTGCTTTGTTAACAAATTCTCCTCCAGTTGTCTTTGTGAACAAACTGAGGTATAGTCTAGAATCTGGATCATAGCTGTTCTATCCTATACTTGAGTGATATGCTTAGATGGCTCATAAGATGAAATTGGATTGAAGCTTTGTGAATCTGGAAATATGTCTAATGTCATACAAGTATGGAACTGCACCACACCAGATCTGAGGTATATCCTGTGACATCTCATTAACCTGGGACTTGAAAACACATTTAAAAGTACATTGTTCTTGAATGTTGGCAAATGGCAGGATGTTTGCATATGGCAATATCACTATATCTACTAAATTTTACACTACACTGCTTGGTCTAGCTTTTCTGCTGTAGTGTACATTTCACAGAAGATGTGTTCAATTAGTCTCTCTACTTTCAAATTGGACATTGTTCTGCAGATTTACACTTTGCTTTACTTTTCTATGAGCATTTCTCCTCTGTCCTGCTCCGACTCTAATTGGAAATTATTCTGTTAATCTATTTCTGCCTCGAATTGAACGTTATTCTCTTGTTGAGGATTTCCTTTTGATACAATATTCTACCCAGTCATATTTATTTCACCTATAAAAATCCATTGTGCTTGGTCCTAAGAATCTTTCTATTGAGTAGAATGTGCAGTAATAACCTGCAGAAACTCCATTTACCTTGTGCAGGTTGTGCAATATGTTCTTTCCTTTCAACAACTGGATCATCCTCAAGGCTCAGAGCACCAACTCGAGCCAAGTCAATTGGATCAATATTTTGCGTCCTTGCCCTTCGGTTCCTGAGAAAATCCCCAGTCTGAAAATTAGAATCGACAATTATATTGAGCCTGCAACATAAAGAAACAATCGAGAGGAACATGAGGTATTATGGATCATCATATGGATCTTAGGAACATTAAAGAAAGAAGGGTTAACTGAGATCATCAGGAATGCTAGAAAGACGGCTTACACTTCAGGTCATTGAGTGTCTTCTCTGTGGATGTTACTCTAGATTAAAGAAAAAAAAATTTCCATAGACAAGTAATTGCTGAATGAAAATATGAAGGCAGAAGGAGTTTCTATTGGAGAGACATATCTTACCATTCAATCATCTTTTGCAGTGTCAACGCTCTTCCCAATTGTGTGAAGATCAGACATGGCAGAAATAGGGCAAAAACAAGCTACAAAAAAAATATTGTCAATGAAATGAAGAACGAAACCAAAACAATGATTATAGCACACACATGCATGAATGAGCAATAGAAATAACACAACAGAGCAGTTCTCTTGTCAAATCAAATCCACACGAAAAGACCAAACTAAGGCCTGAGAAGATGAGTACCCCATTAAGAAGCTTCATGCTCAATGATGTAAGAATATTGATATACTTGGTAGCCATCACGAACCCAAAAGTTGAAGCAGGGTACAGCCTCGGTTTCTTTTATGTTAAATTATGATGCACTGAGCCAAAACACTTATAATCTAGCCAAAACACTTTCAATCATCCAAGCATTTACAGTAGAAAAACTGATAATCTAACAATATAACAACCACGTTCTTACATGAAATCACACAAAATCTTATTGCGAGACACTTGAACCATTTACAGTAGAAAAACTGATACATGAAATCTAACAATTTAACAACCACGTTCTTACATGAAATCACACAAAATCTTATTGCGAGACACTTGAAGCATTTACAGTTGAAAAACTGATACATGAAATCTAACAATTTAACAACCACGTTCTTGCATGAAATCACACAAAATCTTATTGCGAGACACTTGAATAAAGCTTGAAGATTTTATTTTAATGAATGAACATCCAGAAAAACAATTTTCCACATTGATCCATCTTACCTAGAATAAAAAATGAAACTCTGGAATATCGTTAAAATAGCGGAAAGCCTTGAAACAACATGATTCTCATCTTCTCCAGGGCCAAATTTACTGAAAAAACATTCTAAAGATGCAGAAAAATGCAGATATTAATTCGTTTCCACTGATTTCATACCTTTTCAGATGCAAATCTGCACCTAGATCTGCCAGAGCATCGATATTTCGCTGCAGTCTCCCTTAGTATGCCTCTGAATATGCTTCCTAAATTTTACTCCATGCTATATACACAATATTATATATAATATTAATGAAGTTGTACTTTATTGACAAAGAAAATTTGCAAGATTTTTATGAGAGTACAAGATAGTGCCAATATGATACTTATGTATTGAATATTTAAATTATGATAAAATTTAAATAATAATTTTATTTTTCACCCTTACTTTTAAGGATTAGACAACAAGAAAGCAGATAAATGGTATTTATCAAATTATGAAAAAAATTAATTATCAACTATAACATGTTTGTGAAAAAAATTTAATACTCAATGCTGATTGGTCAAATGGATAGTGGAAATTGCATCACATGGATGCATAAGTAACCCTGCGTATGGCAGGAACTAATAATACTAGCACTTACACCCATAGGAGGTTCAAGGAATATGCCCGGGGCTTAAATTTGACAGTTGTATAGCTGTATTTAGCCATTTTTTCTGTAAAATACAATCAAGATTTTAAAAAGATTGTATCATATGAAAGGAAAGATTTTGGACAAACTGTCAAAATTTACATAGGATTATGCTGATATATATCTGATTTTTATATAATCTACTTATAAGTTAAGATAGGTCATAGTATTTTAAAGGCCCAATATTGAAAAGATAACTGTCCTAAAAAAATTGCTTGACAGGCAAGGTTGACTGTCAAATTTAAGCCCTGAATACGCCGATAGAACAACCGACGGGTTTAGAAAATTTTATGTCGTGAATTTTTTACTACGTGAGACAATTCCTAGCAATGTAATGCTCACATATAAAAGTCTACCGGCTAATTATTAGCAAGGTAAGAGTAGTAATATTATCAGGAGGGAAGTTACTACATAAACTCATGACATAGTCTAGATTTCTTCTGGTACTACAACAATTGAGGCATTGTTTTCCACGTCTTCTGCAATACTTTAGAATTTATGTATCTTCATTTTCTTCTTAATTACAATTCAAAGAGCTTTGTGTATCTTTTACACAAACCCATTGTGTGCCTCTTTTTTAATAGATATGTGCAATGTAAGGGAAGAAAACATTTATTAGCTTAACATTTTTTTTTTAATTTTTTTTTTTTGTAAATTGTTTGAAGCTTACTTTTGAACTCTATGAAAACAATCATTAAAACATAGTGCAGAATAGATAAAGATCACAAAGTTGCTGAAATAAAGGTGCAATTATATAATTTCATGTAATTTTTACAATAATGAGCTTTTTTTTTCTAATTAAAATTGCGTAAAGCATATAGTAATCACATAATGTTTGGCAATCAAGTCTTGCAATAGGCAATTACTGAGTCTAGTCTCCTCCTTTCCAAATGGTGCTTGATTTGTGTTTTGTATTCACCTACACAAAAAATATGAGTTTAAGTAACATTGTTGTGAGGAAGTCAAGTTGAATTAGTGAGGAAAACAAAAGCAAATGTGTGATACCTAAATGTGTTAAGAGGACAATAGTTGTAGGTGAACCTCTTCTTTCTTCCTAAGTACAATAATAATTGCACTGAGTGTAGAGTCCTCCCTTCCAAATGGTGCTTGCTCTGTGTTCTGTATTCACCTACATAAAAATTATGAGTTTAGTAACATTGTTGTGAGGACGTCAAGTTGAATTTGTAAGGAAAACAATATAAATGTGTGTACTTGAATGTGTTAAGAGGACAGTAGTTGTAGGTGAGCCTCTTGTTTCTTTCTAATGACAATGTAAGGATTGTTCTGAATTTTAGAGTATCATTCAAAACTAAATGTAGGTTCTATGCAAAGACTTTCTATGGATTTGACTCTAGATATAACTTCATAAATGTTAGGCCTTGTATTTCAATTTCACCTATGCTTATTATAGCCTTGTTCAATGTGAGGGCTTGAGATTTGTGGATTGATATTGCCCAAGCCATGGTTAGGGGTAGTTGTCTACGATCACCATGTGTTACAGGTATCGACAATATGTTCTTTGGTCTTTCCCTATCCCATGTTGGGCCATTATACATGTATCAAATTGAACTATTAATGTAGGGACTTCCGGAGGTCATAACTTTTGACTCGGATGTGGGTTTTCTATGAAATGTTTTACAGGTGGATGCGTTATGAGGCGCAATCATTCAACATCTTGAGTGAGGCACAATCTTTGCATGGGGAGTTGACATATTGGTCTTGGTCTATCAAAATTTGTATCAAATTGCAAAATGAGGGGCCCTTGCATTCAACCACCCTTCATTGATCGTTTCGTGTATCTTTGAGCATGTCATTCCTTTCCAATGTGAGATTACCCCTTCGAACTTTACACTATTGAGATCTATGTGATGTGATTGGCTTTGTTACTTTGATGCCTCTACATGAAAAATGGTCACTTTGACAGATGATTTCATTGTAGATATCTTTGGAGAGACGTAGGCATTGTGGCTAGGGGACAAAGTAGTTCAATCCTACTATCAAGGGGTTGTTCACTTAATAGATAGGAATAGCATAATGGAGACACACCCTGTAGCATGAGTACCTCAACAGTTTGGTGGAGATATTGTAGCCGACTTTCCCCAGTGCCCCTATTATAGATCTATTTAGGAGATAACTAACGCACAACATGGGGCACTTCAATGGATCTCACTTACTCCAAGATTTCTGATTATGTGATCACTTTAGAGACCTAATTCTTGATATCAATGAGCTAAATAGGTTAAGTGACCTATTATTGGATGGTCGATGAGCTTGAGGATGAGTCTAATAAGGACTATGTTCTTGGGTAGAAGATAGATGAGTTAGAATTAGTGGGATAGGACTTAGCTTCTGAAATTGAGGAGGCATTGACAATGGAAGCCAATCCTAAATATTGACTTGTTTTACTTACAAGGCTAACAAAGGAGGGGATGAGGACAATTGATCCGTTTGTTGTTATATGGAGCCTAATCAGACTCAAAGGTTAACTTTACCCCGCTTTTACTGGCATGGTTTCCCCCCAAATTATTTAACATGATCTAGGGGTAGCGCCTCTAGCGCGCTCCCTGTCGCAACATAGGGCGGGGTCAAGGCGCAGTGCACTTGAAACCTCAAACAAATTTTATTATTTTATAAAGGCGTCGAGAGCTATTTTTTCTATTGGCCAACATAAAAAAAACCCCTATTTTGTAACCGACATAAGGCTTGATAAAAGTGGCTAAGGGTTAGGGTTTCTGTGGAGATATTGTATTATGGCATTTGCAACAGTATTGAGTTGCACGGATTGCTGGTTGTAATCAGTTTGATTTACTGGATAATAATATTGGACTCTCTGTTGGTGGATGTAGCCCAAGTTTGGGTGAATGACGTTAAAACTTGTCTCTCGCTGTTATTATTTCTATGTATTTTCATTCCTCTATTTAATCTTTGTTTGCATTTAATTGATATCTTCTGCATGCAATTATGTTGGTAAACAAATTTGTCACTGTGAAATAACCTTTGAAAATGACTCGTTGCCCTTAGAGCGGTGACTAAATTGTCCCAATAGTTGAAGAAGCTGTTATTGAAATATCAGCTTTCCTCTGCATTTGAGAGGCGCAGCTCCCTCATATGATGGGATTTTTGTGGTTTTTGTGTACTTTTAACTTGAAAGTATAAAAAGGAGAAAAAAACAAAATTACATACGAATATCATCTGAGATTTCACAACGGATATGACAAATTACAAAGGGGTTTCAACACAAAATATGTTTTGATGTGCAATGATAATGAAAGAAAGATAACAAACCTCAACATATGAAAAGATATGCCATCTCAACATGTTCAAACCAAGATACCAAGATATGAACATTATTCATTACATCAACCACATAAAATACCAATGGTTTGCACAATCACATAGAAGGATTACTGATTTAACATACAAGAAATCAACAATGATAACATATGAATACATTTAGAACAGACGAACCAAAAGCATTCTTCATTACCTCCTTGAAATTATACAATTCCAAAAACTCTTCTATACATAGTGTCAAGCCAAAAAGTCTTCACACAATCTCCGAGTAGTTCTCCAATTTTTTCCCCTGCAAAAGTTCTCCTTTTGATTGAATTACAAAGAAGTATATATAGGTGAGGCTAGTAACCACTTAAGGTAACTACCTTAACCACTTTTAAAACTACTTAGAAAAACTAGCTCTTTAAGTACACCAACTTGGAATAACTAACTTTGTTTTCGGAAAGATAGTTACTTAGAGTAACTACCCAATTTTGACACTTAAGAAATAACTAGAAACTAAGCTCATTTTCTAACTTTTAGTTACAACATGTGACATAAGTCACTTTTACAAAAAGTTAATATGAAACTTGCAATTTTCGAGTGGTGAAATTTGCTAAGTTAAACTTTCCATCTCTGTTTTCTACATTTCGGTGGTCATCTCTTCATATCTTTCCAAGT
The DNA here is from genome assembly GCA_027924645.1 of Cunninghamia lanceolata. Classification (NCBI taxonomy): domain Eukaryota; kingdom Viridiplantae; phylum Streptophyta; class Pinopsida; order Cupressales; family Cupressaceae; genus Cunninghamia; species Cunninghamia lanceolata. The sequence goes on from BSBN01000312.1 coordinate 2,800,119, forward strand.
GCTGGAAATGTGGTAAACACACGATGAAATTGGTCCTACTAACTTTGCATAAGAATTGCCATGAAGGATCATATATGTGTTGGTGGGAATTCATCAAAATTGGTAGTTTTGCATCCACTGGAATACCTTTAACTATTTCAACTAGACAACTACACCCAATGCTTGAAGATGTGGAGAGATACATCTGACAATCCTTTGAAACAATAACAACACTGCTTACAATCACACTTAAATCCCATTCCTGTGCATACCAATTCTCATTTAAACAACAACTCAAGACATATTATTCATTTTGTCATGACATCTCACCATTTGGTTCAATAGTTTGTATTTGACACGCCACATTGTGCATTATCTTTACAAGTTTATGGTGGTCTAGCTCCCAACCTTGATTGCAAACATCATAGTTATTCCACCTGGTGTTTCAACAACGGATATGACAAATTACAAAGGGGTTTCAACACAAAATATGTTTTGATGTGTAATGATAATGAAAGAAAGATAACAAACCTCAACATACGAAAAGATATATGATCTCAACATGTTCAAACCAAGATACTAAGATATGAACATTATTCATTACATCAATCACATAAAATACCAATGGTTTGCACAATCACATAGAAGGATTACTGATTTAACATATGAGAAATTAGCAATGATAACATATGAATACATTTAGAACATATGAACCAAAAGCATTCTTCATTATCTCCTTGAAATTATACAATTCCAAAAACTCTTCTATACATAGTGTCAAGCCAAAAAGTCTTCACACAATCTCTGAGTAGTTCTCCAAGTTTTCCCCCTACAAAAAGTCTCCTTTTGATTGAATTACAAAGAATCATATATAGATGAGGCTAGTAACCACTAAAGGTAACTACCTTAACCACTTTTATAACTACTTAGAAAAACTAACTCTTTAAGTACACCAACTTGGAATAACTAGCTTTCTTTTTAGAAAGATAGTTACTTAGAGTAACTACCCAATTTTGGCACTTAAGAAATAACTAGAAACTAAGCTCATTTTCTAACTTTTAGTTACAACATGTGACATAAGTCACTTTTAGAAACAAGTTAATATGAAACTTGCAACTTTCGAGTGGTGAACTTTTCTAAGTTAAACTTTCCATCTCTGGTTTCTCCATTTCGGTGGTCATCTCTTCATATCTTTCCAAGTGCTGGAAATGTGGTAGACACATGATGAAATTTGTCCTGCTAACTTTGCATAAGAACTGCCATGAAGGATCATATATGTGTTGGTGGGAATTCATCAAAATTGGTAGTTTTGCATCCACTAGAATACCTTTAACTATTTCAACAAGACAACTACACCCAATGCTTGAAGATGTGGAGAGATACATCTAACAATCCTTTGAAACAATAACAACACTGCTTACAATCACACTTAAATGCCATTCCCATGCATACCAATTCTCATTTAAACAACAACTCAAGACATATTATTCATTTTGTCATGACATCTCACTATTTGGTTCAATAGTTTGTATTTGACACGCCACATTGTGCATTATCTTTACAGGTTTATGGTGGTCTAGCTCCCAACTTTGATTGCAAACATCGTAGTTATTCCACCTGGTGTTATTTACCCTGAATGGATCCATGGTTGGCACCTTCATTACATCCGAATCAACAAGGTACTCTAAGTACTGCAATATCCTTAGAGATAACGATGCATAAGAAATGAGTTTAGCCTATATATGACATGAGACCTGAAAATGCTAACTGAATTACAAACTACTTTTTGAATGCTCACAAATGATTATAGCTTGTAAGTGTTTTCTTTTTAAAGGCAACATCTCCACCAAGCTTTTGTTTTGAAGCTTTATAAATGTCCACAAATCATCAGTTGTTTGTTTTTCATATATTCATCAATCAATGAGGTTATGATTTTCATATATTATTGTCCATTGATGTGGCCTTTCCTAACAAACGCCATCTCTATCATACACACATCTTATTTTCAGTAGAATGCCATATATTTCCATAGACATGATTTCACAAGTGATTGTGTCCTACATAGGTTTGATTGTATACTTGAACTTTTACATTATCAACTTACCAAAATATCCTTGTCTTGCTACAACAATCCTAGAGAGCAACAATTTGGATGTGCTTCAGTGGAAAGGCCTTGATTGCATCATGTGTGATAATGTTCTTTGGTTGCCATTGTTAATGATGGCATGGATTGGTTGTTTGTTGACCCAAAACTTCACGTGAAAGAGACACTTGAATTCCTCCTAAGTATTAGCTATCACAACCCTTGTGTTAGGACATTGTGCCTCCTGATCATTCCCAACTAGTTGAAGATCTAATGAGGCTTACGCAACTAGTGACTGTTGCATGTGATATTCAGTGTCACTATGAGAGTTGTGTGATAGGAATGGCATCATTGATCACCTTGTTGTGGCTTCTTACCCTTTCCCCTATTTGGTGCAAATACAAGAGATCTAGATCTTTACATAGTCAAATGTTATTTTGTGGTTGCTTTTGTGTAGGGTAATTCTACTTCTACAAAAAGGGCTTGAAGCTAGTGTCCTGTGTTGGCTTGCTCTTATTGCAAATACAAGAGATCTAGGTCTTTACATTGTCAAATGTTGTTTTGTGGTTGCTTTTGTGTAGGGTAATTCTACTTCTACAGAAAAGGCTTGAATCTAGTTTCCTGTGTTGGCTTGCTCTTACGCAAGGAAATCTTCCACTTAAGCTTTATCTTAGCTTCAATCTTGAATGATTGACCCAATTTATCCAAATTCAAGAACTTCATTTTTAATAGAATGTTAGGAAACAAGTCACCAGTGTACTTAAGCAATTTATGTTTCTCTAGAATGTTCTCATGTAGGTGCATTGAGTAGTCATGGAACTTGTTGGTGTAGTCTTCTACCAATTGCTCCTTACATTGAAACTAAAGCAAAGTAAAATAGTTTTATTCATGCTTCACTACTAAATTTGGAGATACATCATGTATATATGCGGCAGAGTTGATAGTTACAACGCGTGTTACAGTTACAACGAACTGCGAAACTGAATGAACTGCATAACCGCGCCAACTGAACAATGTAGTAACGCCAACATTCCCCCCCTTATTACATTGTTCCTGCAATAGTACCAAGGTACCCCCCCTGAATGCTAAAAAACTCAACAAAGCTGATTACACAATATGAATACATATTTTGTAGAAGATCTTCTCCCAAAGAACAAATCCTGAACCAAGCAAGGCTCCATCATGCTGTCTCGTCTACCCTCGGAAAGGTGTCGCTTCGAGCTGTGTTCTTGAGCTCTTTAGTCCCAAGCTCTCAAATCACAGAGTCTTGAATTATTCGACAATGGCGCCTAAGAGATACGACAGATCTCTGCCATGTTGTCTAGTGACCGCGAAAGGGTATAATTCAAGATCATATACTCTTTGAAGCTCGCTGGACAACAATCCATATTGAGCTCAACACCAAACCCCAAACCTGTCTCCAAAACAAAATCTTCACAAAACATACATTCTTCAAATCTGTCAGCTCTGTCAGTATCAACAAAGAAAAAAACAAACCAACCAAAACCAAAAATGCTTCTCATGCAAAGCATCATCTCAAAGCGAGAAGCTAACTTGAGATGATAGAAAATCCTCCATCCTCCGATGCCGCCTGCCTCCAATATGACCTTGCTTAAAGGGCATATCCACAGAAATTAATAGCACCATCTGGTGGATCCTCATCCTCAATATCTGGTGGATTCTTATCATCTTCAATGCAAGCCAGATTTCCTTCATTTTTGAGCTTTCCTTTAAGAACATCACTCGCTCGAGTTCTACAATCCCAAGCTATGTGACCATTTTTCTTACAATAAAAACATTTGATTCTCTCTGATCTCTTGTAATTGTTTCTTGAAAATAACGCTTTCTCCTGAGGATCATCTTCTGAATCTTCTGTTGTTCTCTTCTCTTCTGATAGAAGAGCAGAAATCATACCTTCTAGAGTTTGTGAAGATATTTGACTGAGAGTAAAAACAACATTGTTGTATTTTGAAGGCAAGCTATTTAATAGGATGGCCCTAGCATCATCATCATCTACTGTAACCTTAACCTCTGCTAGCTGTCTAATGAGAGACTGCAAGTTACTTATATGATTTGACATTGTGATTCCATCTTCCATCTTAAATCGAAATAATTGAAGTTTTAGAGAAAATTTTGCATTAACAGCTTTTGCTCCAAACAATTTATTCAGATTATCCCAAATTTCGGCTGATGATTTATCCAAATCAATATGGTGCAATTCAGTGTTAGAAAGAGCAAGACCAATTATAGCCTTGGCTTTATCATCTCTACTACTCCAATCTAATAACTTATTTGCGTCTGTAGGTGCTTTTTCTTTTGCACTTACTATTGCCCATAAATTTTTATTCATTAGTTGCATTTGAATTTTCATTCTCCAAGTATGAAAATTGGAACCGGAATACTTGTCTAATGGGATCTCCATTTTAGATAATACTCAAAAGATTGACTTCTTTCTCAGACTTAAATATATTTGCTTATAAAATTTGCATTTCATACACACTTCAATACATACCAATCTGAGATGATAATGGACATCCACTTTTCTTTGATTGCTGGGTTTTGCAGACTATGTCTTCCTCTTTTAGGTGCCTTATGGAGAGTGCTACAAATGGCTTGGATAGAGAAACTTCAGACCAGACAACAACCGCTACAGTAGAGAGTACAAATGTCTTCAATCTACCTACAAAGGCCTTCAAACTCGATGCTTCCTTCCAAGGCTGTTTCCTGCACACCTCAGCAGAACTTGATTGCCTTCTATCTTACTAAGGCAAGCTATTGAACAACACCTTCTAATAAATGGAGTAGACCGTTTTAAATAGCTAGTATGGCATTCAATTGAATCTGGTGACGGATGAATAATCTCCTCTATATACCCAACCATATATCTTCAAATGAGAATAGTAATCAAGTGAGAATAGAAACTATGCATTCAACCCCCAGCCTGCAAAACAATACCTCAACTTACAGAAACAATACCTCAACTTCCTTCATGATCTTCACGTATTCTGATCCATTCAACAGACCCATCAAATTGCTCTTGTGAGAGATCTGATGTTTGAGAGACGTGCCTTGGGAAATGTTTGTAGATTCGGGTCTAACAACGGCTTTTCCTCCCTGCCAACGGCTTTGCTCTCCTCCCTGCACCGTGGATGCTTCCTCCTTGCAACTCAACAGAACTCCATCTGGTTTCTTTGGGTGTCTTCTTCCACGCAGGAGGAGTATTGCTTCACATCACGCTTGCTACACTCCTATCGTCTATGGCTGCTCTGATACCAAATAAAGCAAAGTAAAATAGTTTTATTCATGCTTCACTACTAAATTTGGAGATACATCATGTATATATACGGCAGAGTTGATAGTTGCAACGCGTGTTACAGTTACAACGAACTGTGAAACTGAATGAACTGCATAACCGCGCCAACTGAACAATGTAGTAACGCCAACAGAAACAACTACTAGAACTTCATATATTCATCCTTGGATTGCCCGAGGGAGTAATATTCCTTTTGCAGAGTGCTAACAAAGGTGTCCCAAGTCTAGGTAGATAGGTGATTTGTGTCATGTTGTGCACTAAGTGTTTGCTACCAATGGAACACTAAAATGGACATTTTAGCAATGTGGACAACATGCCTCAATTCTTTATTAAATGTGAACCATATTTTGCATGGAAATATTAATTTGATCATCCCTAGGATGATGTTTTTATTGTTCCTCAATACTTCCCCGAGTATGTTTTCTTTAATTTCCAGGTTCACACTCTTTCCTAAAGGATGCTTTGAACCCTGACCAAATTAAGCATAGATGCGAAGGCAGATAAACCCACTTTAAACTTGTCTCATGTTCATATTTCTTTTAGATGTGCCTTTGAACTTTAGAGTACCATTTTACTACTGGATTTGATGAGATAATCAATCTAGCTTATAATCCTTTTGGATCCAGTTTATAAGCCTAGGTAAACCATGATGACTTTGAACTTAGGAAAGTTTGCATTAAGCATGATATTCAACTTGGTTAACTCATGGACCATGATCTTGATACCCAGATACCTTTGTGGATGCGGCTTGACCGAAGGATGCCACATGATAAACTTGAATATGTGAACTTGCCACAATGTACCCCTGTAGAGTCTCAACACATAAGACTTTCACATGGCATAAATTTGACAATCATTCTACATAAGAAGGCTGGCAAAGTCAGGATGAAGGAAAATCTACCTAATTAATGAAAATTTTAAAACTAGATTTTCTCCTCTTTGATTTGGATGCATGACTATCGATTAATTTGATTGTAGGGAGTTATCTAATGAATATAAATGAGTTTGCTTTAACACTTTCAATCTTTTGAAAATCTAATTTCATTTTGTTGTGTCTAGGTAGCTTGAATATAAATTGGATTTTGTTTCGGGATTAGGGAAAATATGTAAAAAACATGTCCATCTTAAATAATTAAAATTTCTAACTCGATGTAATTTTGTTTCAAGATTAGGGAAAATCTATCAAGATATAGGTGAATTGGACAATTTTAAAGAACATAAAAATAGCCATATTTGGGGGATAGAAATGTCAAAAATAGCCAAATGGTGACATATAGCCACTAAAAATTCCTTGGCATACATCTGTGATTCATTCTCACCAGTCTAACAACAATGTATCATAGAGGAGTCTGATATTTCTTTGGTTGTAACAGGCTAAATCAATAGTAGTCCAAACTATAAATTTTTTAAATGCAATGTTCTTAATTTTTATTCATACAACTTCCAAATATGGTCCATGGAGTCTCAATTTTTTCTACATGCACATTCATGATCTCACAATGTTAGAGATATATGTTGGGTTGTTTCCCTCAGGTGATTACACCAGTTGTGTTGTAGGTTGTTTGAATCCAATAGCTTCATAACTTGGTTTTATGGGAAGTTTCTAGGCACTTGTTGATGGATGTTGCAACCAGATTATAGAACCTTCTTGCCTTCTTCTCTTCCTTCCATATCTCTTTTCTCCCTTACCTTTTCTCTTTTGTTATTTATTTGTCTAGTTGTAGTTTAGGAGTAGATTAGACCCACTTTATTTTTATTCCAAGCTTCATTAAATATCTCTTTGTAGGTTCATTAAACACTGTAATTAGATTCAAGGATTTTTATAATTAGGCATGGTTGATTTCATATAAGGGAAAGAATCAACCTAAAGTGTAGTTAACCATAAGCACCATTAGTTAGAACATGACAATAACTAGCAGGCCCCTTGTGGAGTAATCACATCACTTTTGAGTGAAACCAAGCATGTCACAATGGGTTCCTCAAGCCTTGGAGGGTGATTTTCAAGAGGAACTTATCATTCCACAAGTTGGTGTGTCAAAACACACACCAATAGATTGGCACTAGGAGGGCCATTGTCATTTTCCTATTGAATATGTTTCTTTTTTGCTTAATCTATTGTGATTCTTCTATTATGGCTATGTCATGGTTTGAAAACAATCCCGTTAATATCCTTGGGGTGTCCACTATATCCTAATAATATCTACAATTTTATTCCAAAGTACTTCCCCAATGGTAGAAGGAATGCACGAGAGTGTGTCAGAGTTTTTAAGGACATTTTAGTGCGAATGGGTGTTATCCATGAAGATTTTGTGTCGAAGTTATTCACTTTCACCTTTCAAAATAAGGCTTGCTCATGGTACCTCAATCTTGTACCTAATTCCATTCATTTGTAAGTGTAACTAGAGAACTCCTTTGTGTAACAATTCACAAAGATTATCCATCTAAAGGAGGCTTTTGATCAATTTGCAAGCACCAAATAGATGTCTGATGAGCTTATTTAGAGGTTTAATTTTAGATTATGTAAGATGTTGGATAGACTTATTTTTCGTGATGTTTTCTCTAATGCAACCATTTTGAATTGGTATTTTAATGCTTTTGATACTTTGGTTGTAATGTTTGCAAGGAGAGCACTAGGAGTGCAAACTTTTGTAGATGGTTTCAATGAGGCTATAACAATGGATCGACAACTTATGCCTTAAATGTTCCATGACTGAACACATAAATTGTGATGTTCTCTCTTATTTTCCTAAATTTCTAGTTGATCTCATCCTTTTTTATTCCAACCAGTTGATCTTCCCATCCTACCTTCCCCCCTCTCCAAATTTAGTAGTTGATTTCAACCAAGTTCCAAACATTTACTAATCCCACATTGTTGTCCAAATTAGATAATCTCCTTGCCAATCTCCTTGCTTCCAATAAAAAATGATACATCTATTTCCGAGTCAAGTCTAGAAGAAGCTTGCATTAATTTCCATGTTGATCTTATTGACAAAAAGATTTAGCTGCATAGATGTGAGGATGGAAGCCTCATCTGTCGTGACCAAATTTTTGCTTGCACAAAAGTCCTCAATGATGCAAAGGAACCCCATGTCTCTTGATGAATTGCCAATTTTAAATGAAGAATCTAAATTCAACAATTTTTTTTATTTTACATTGAGAATATATTCATACAAGATTTCAAATGTGGAAGTACACATACACAAGTAAACTCATAGCTATGTTGCTTAAAGTCAAGCATGGAAAATGATAATTCTTTCAGTTTTAGGAATGTTAGTGAATATTAGGGGAATGATGTTAATGAGTTTTCATCTACTAAAGAAAATTGGTGAGATTCTCTACTGAGTAATGAACCTTTGTGTAATGTGGAAAAATCTAGGGAGCTTAACAAAACATGGTATGTGAAACCTAATGATGAACTACCTCAATTAATAAGCTAGAGCATCGTGCACCCTAAATCTAAAATTAGCTTGAATTCCAAATATTTTAGTAAATTCAAGAATGCACCTACTAGGTTGAGAACCTAAACAATCTAATTACTCTTATTGAATGCCTTCAAGAAGCAGGGTAGAGACTTTTCCAAATTCCTCTTGTAGATTGTGTACAATTAGATTAGGAAATTTTGGTTTTCTATCTCATCTTGACTTTATTTTGTTTCTTTGGGTTTGTTTGTTTTGTCTTCTTTTTTCTATTGATTGATCGTCACTTTTTGAGGTCATCCCCATGTTGTTGTTAAATTCTAGCTTCTTTCCTATTGTGGTAATCAAGCAACCTTGTGGCGCCTCTTTGGAGGCCTTCTTCAATGTTTATAATCAATTTCTAGAGTAGAGAAGCTTTACAAACAAACCAAAATCATTTCCTAGTCTGTGTTAGTCAAATCAAGATTAATTCCTACTTGTCCATTTCATCAAAACCTTAAATTTAATGTTAAAAAATTATGGCTTTGGTAGGGAGACACATTATGGTCTAAGTAATCAGATTTATCTTTCTGATGGATCCTTTGTTTGTCATAGTTGTCCCCAACTCAGAATAGACTTTAATGCTTGAGATAAAAGTAAAGAAGGAGAGTATCTAAAGGCTAAACATTAATTGAGAAAAATAAAATAAAATCAAATGATAACTCAATCATAGGTGATTTGGGTATCTCTACATTGTTTGGCACAAATGGCAATGATATGTGCTTATTTCACTTGTTGACCATTGCTTGTTTTGAGATCAATTGTTGTTCTAATCTTGATTTACTCCTCCATGATTGCCAATCCTTGTAGACATAGAGATGATGAGTGAACTCACTTGCATGCACATTCTAATCAAGTGGAACTTAGGGAACCGCTACACAAGGTTTGTTTCTTTTCATAATTGAATAACATTGCATGTGCAAGGATTTTCTTGTGTTTGAAGTTTCCCCTTCGACTAGAAATTCTTGGTTCATAAATGTTCCAAAACATTTCCCCTCTAATTTGTCATTTGTTGTAGCCCACCCTTCATCAACTCCCCTAGTTTTCTGTTTCATTTTTTCTTTGGGCTTCATTAACACCTCAACATGCCCCAATTTTGTATGAACTAGGGACCCTCTTTTGCATAGAAATCCTAATTTAAGTGTTCCTTGGACAATGTTTTTATTAATAGACATTAGATTCCCACAGTCCATAATATTGTAATGAGTGCTTCAGGATTAAACTATGTTAGTTTTTCCCTATTTCTCCTCTCTTGCTTTTCTCCTGATGATGGATCATGGAGTGTGATCTGAAATGTTGAGGGAAAAACTAACACACAGTGTAATCCTAAAGCACTCACTACAATGTTTTTATTGTTCTTTGATACTTCCCCAAGTGTGTTTTCTTTGATTTCCTAGTTCACACTCTTTCCTAGAGAATGCCTTGAGCCCTAAGTGATTAAGCCTAGATGTGAAGGCAAAATTAATCCAATTTAACCTTGTTTCATATCCAATTTTTGTAAGGAGGTACCTTTGAACTTTGAAGAATTATTTTACTACCGGATCTAACGAGATAATAAATCTAACTTATAATTCTTTCATATCTAGATTCCATGCCTAGGTAAACTATGATGACTTTGAACTTAAGTAAGCCTACATTAGCCACATATTTCAACTTGGATAACCCATGAACCCCAAACTTGAACCCAAGAGACCTTTGCCAATGTGGTTTGACTAAAGCATGTTGCTTGATAAACTTGAATTTGTGAACTTGCCACTATGTATCCCTATAGAGCCCGACACATAAGACTTCACTTGGCATGAATTTGATGGTTGTTCTACATAAGAAAAGTGGCAGAGTTAAGATGAAGGAGAATTTGTTTGATTATGAAAATTTCAAAATTGTATTTTCTCCTCTTTGAGTCAGATGCATGTCTATCAATTAAAATCTGATTGCAAGGAATTACAAATGAATATAAATCAGATTATTTTAGCAATTTTATCCATTTGAAAATTTAATTTCATTTTTACTATGTTGAGATAACTCAATGCATTAAAATAAAGGACAATATTAGATTTCCTTGGGATCGAAGTAGAAGTTGATCATTAATACCTATGATAGAATAATTTGTGAGAAAGTAGGGAAGTAGGGATGAATGTCCTATGCACCTAACAAAAATCAAAGTAAATCAATGTGAAATTTTTTTAAGCTGGCAATTCTCTAGGAATGCATTTAATACTAATTGGACAGCTTGGTGAGTTTCCTCCGTCTATATAACCCAAGCTCTCATCTATATTGAGGAGAATTTTGATGTGCACATTCACGGCTCACTCTCACTAGTCGAACAACCATGTCATAGGGGAGTCTATTATTTCTTTGGTGGTAGTATTCTAAGTCTATTATTTCTTTGGATGTAATAGTCTAAGAAATTATTTTATCCTTGTAACTAATTTTTTTCAATTCCATGGGACTATCCTTAGAGCTAAAATAGGAGCCCAAGCCCCCTTGACATCTTAAAAGCTTGATGTGTTCTTCTCTCATAGCCAAATTACAAGTACCAATATATTATTAATTTTTCACAATATAAGATGTAGTGAATGTAAAATCTGTCTATTTGAATTGATTATCACCTTGCATGCCAAGTTCATTAGCACACTTGGCATCACACATCCTCTCCACACAACATTGCTCGCATGCAACTGCATAACCTCTTTGCATACATGTATATGTAACATTGTGCACCACTACACATGCACCATTACATGTATATGTAACATTGTGCACCACTACACATGCACCATTCTAGACCTTATGCACTGTTGCACATGCACATGCTCAAGCAAATGATATGCATCCGATGCTTAAGAGAACATCTACACCACAATTATTACCACGTGTTCCGGTATCGGGTTGTGGGTTTGATATAAAACCTCCAACAACAACAACAAAAAAAAAAGCTTACAATTTTGAGCCAAAAAAAGAAAAGGCAAATTAACAAGAATCAAACTCTCCCCTATATAAAGAATGACATACATTAATAACAGTGAAGAATGGAATCATTATCAATTTGCTGTCAATGTTCATTTTGGCCAATGTAATCTAACTAACTTATGTTTTATAATTTTACAATTTAGAATATTAACCAATTAAAAAAATACATGGATTCACCATCGGTAATCCATGATTGTTTTAACAATAAATCAGTGCAGTGAATCTCTCCAAAAGACCATGGTCATTACCTAATACAAACCCTACTTACTGATTTCTCGCTCTCAAACAAAAGGCTCGGGAAACCATTGCTCTTAAATTTGCTGCAACTGAAGAGATAGACCTTGACTGCTCCCTTGTAGTTGACTGCACTCCTCTGTTTCTTGGTCTTCCATCACCTCTGAAAGGTCTCATCAGCTCTTCCTGCTGCAGCCTTGAAGCCAATGCTGCATCCAGCTCCTCCTGATTGCTATTAGTACTACTTATGTTACTTCGTCCGCCTCTTTCATTCCTCCAAACATTTTCAACAATATCCACTTCTTGATCAATTTCTAGATCAATCATTGCTGCAGATTGGAAGGCTCTCCTGAAGTTGTTAACTGTTGTTGCATATTCAGGCCTTCTTAGTCCAATTCCCCGAGTTAGGTGGCGGGGGACTTGCCGATTGTTTCCATTGTTCCTAACACTTCCCCTGTTAGCTTGATTGATGTGACTTGACTTTCGTTTTTCATTCATCCTTTCAAGCTTCAAAGCTTCATCTGTTTCTTTCTTTGCCTTGATCCTTTCTGCAACTTCTTTTGGAAAGAGTAGTTGAACTGTGTTCCAAAGTACAGTGTTGATTGGACAAGCCTTAAAATCTCCCCTGTCATGACAGTTCTATTTTTAGTCTGCATTGCCAATTTCCTATATGATTCAACCTCCTGACTAAAAGTTAATTTTTTCTCAACCTATTAAAGATTTACCCCAAATTTTCCCATGTTCAAAAAAACATCATAAACTAGTTACTAGGGCAGCCTTCAGAATGATATCTACAGATTCAGTGGCAGTTCGTTCCAATTGCTTTTAGAATTATATCTACAAGGTGAAGATTCCCTCAACATACTTTAATGGCTGGCGGCATTTGGGGCACCGCAGACCACACTTGTCAATGACATTTTCCAAGCACATCTTACAGAAACTGCATAGGAAAAAATGGTAAGAAAATAAAATTATAAGCACATCTAACAGAGACTGCATAGGAAAATTCAGTAAAGAAAATAAAATATAAACACATCTTACAGAAACTGCATAGGGAAAATCAGCAAAGGAAATAAAATATGAAAGAAAATTTACCATAATCTCTTTATCTTAGCATTGATTTCCTTGTATGGAACTGATAGAATTTCTAGAATGAGGAAATACCAGTTACCTGTGAAGTTTCTAGAAAGAAGATATACCTGTGACCGCAAGATGTGGTTGAGGGCTCAAAACATATGTCAAGACAAACCTGGAGGACAAAATAATAAACTTCAGATATAGCAGTTACAATCTCCTCTAGAAAATATCATGAAATTGGAGGAAAAAGCACATTTATCCTAGACTAAAAAGTCCTACTACACACAATTCCTTTCCTTTCTGTTAAGTAGAGATAAGCTTCAGATCTACTATTAAAGCAATTCCACAAGAAAGTTCTTCTCTCAATTGCCCATACTGAGAGAAAAAGTATATTTAATACCGCACAAGAAAGCTCTTCTCTCAATTGCTCCAAGCATGCTGGTCCTGAAGATCCCTTCTCACTTTTAGTTGGACTAGGTTCAACAGATTTTGAAAATTCTTTCTTGCTTCTGTCTGGAGTAAGCTTAGGTCTTGGAAATCCAGGATTTGCTGTTTTCCAACTGCTAGGTGGCAGATTTTGTTCTGGAACAACCACAGAAGTCTCATCTTGCATCACATTTCCTGTCAAAACCGGATATTTCATAGCAGTTAAATATCTGCCAGAACCAATGTATATGCTTAGACTTTCTTAAAATTCTGTAATCTACTTAGATCTTTGGAATTCACCAATTTGTTTAATTTCTAATAGAATGTTGCTCAAAGTGCTGTATAGAACTGCTTTGTTAACAAATTCTCCTCCAGTTGTCTTTGTGAACAAACTGAGGTATAGTCTAGAATCTGGATCATAGCTGTTCTATCCTATACTTGAGTGATATGCTTAGATGGCTCATAAGATGAAATTGGATTGAAGCTTTGTGAATCTGGAAATATGTCTAATGTCATACAAGTATGGAACTGCACCACACCAGATCTGAGGTATATCCTGTGACATCTCATTAACCTGGGACTTGAAAACACATTTAAAAGTACATTGTTCTTGAATGTTGGCAAATGGCAGGATGTTTGCATATGGCAATATCACTATATCTACTAAATTTTACACTACACTGCTTGGTCTAGCTTTTCTGCTGTAGTGTACATTTCACAGAAGATGTGTTCAATTAGTCTCTCTACTTTCAAATTGGACATTGTTCTGCAGATTTACACTTTGCTTTACTTTTCTATGAGCATTTCTCCTCTGTCCTGCTCCGACTCTAATTGGAAATTATTCTGTTAATCTATTTCTGCCTCGAATTGAACGTTATTCTCTTGTTGAGGATTTCCTTTTGATACAATATTCTACCCAGTCATATTTATTTCACCTATAAAAATCCATTGTGCTTGGTCCTAAGAATCTTTCTATTGAGTAGAATGTGCAGTAATAACCTGCAGAAACTCCATTTACCTTGTGCAGGTTGTGCAATATGTTCTTTCCTTTCAACAACTGGATCATCCTCAAGGCTCAGAGCACCAACTCGAGCCAAGTCAATTGGATCAATATTTTGCGTCCTTGCCCTTCGGTTCCTGAGAAAATCCCCAGTCTGAAAATTAGAATCGACAATTATATTGAGCCTGCAACATAAAGAAACAATCGAGAGGAACATGAGGTATTATGGATCATCATATGGATCTTAGGAACATTAAAGAAAGAAGGGTTAACTGAGATCATCAGGAATGCTAGAAAGACGGCTTACACTTCAGGTCATTGAGTGTCTTCTCTGTGGATGTTACTCTAGATTAAAGAAAAAAAAATTTCCATAGACAAGTAATTGCTGAATGAAAATATGAAGGCAGAAGGAGTTTCTATTGGAGAGACATATCTTACCATTCAATCATCTTTTGCAGTGTCAACGCTCTTCCCAATTGTGTGAAGATCAGACATGGCAGAAATAGGGCAAAAACAAGCTACAAAAAAAATATTGTCAATGAAATGAAGAACGAAACCAAAACAATGATTATAGCACACACATGCATGAATGAGCAATAGAAATAACACAACAGAGCAGTTCTCTTGTCAAATCAAATCCACACGAAAAGACCAAACTAAGGCCTGAGAAGATGAGTACCCCATTAAGAAGCTTCATGCTCAATGATGTAAGAATATTGATATACTTGGTAGCCATCACGAACCCAAAAGTTGAAGCAGGGTACAGCCTCGGTTTCTTTTATGTTAAATTATGATGCACTGAGCCAAAACACTTATAATCTAGCCAAAACACTTTCAATCATCCAAGCATTTACAGTAGAAAAACTGATAATCTAACAATATAACAACCACGTTCTTACATGAAATCACACAAAATCTTATTGCGAGACACTTGAACCATTTACAGTAGAAAAACTGATACATGAAATCTAACAATTTAACAACCACGTTCTTACATGAAATCACACAAAATCTTATTGCGAGACACTTGAAGCATTTACAGTTGAAAAACTGATACATGAAATCTAACAATTTAACAACCACGTTCTTGCATGAAATCACACAAAATCTTATTGCGAGACACTTGAATAAAGCTTGAAGATTTTATTTTAATGAATGAACATCCAGAAAAACAATTTTCCACATTGATCCATCTTACCTAGAATAAAAAATGAAACTCTGGAATATCGTTAAAATAGCGGAAAGCCTTGAAACAACATGATTCTCATCTTCTCCAGGGCCAAATTTACTGAAAAAACATTCTAAAGATGCAGAAAAATGCAGATATTAATTCGTTTCCACTGATTTCATACCTTTTCAGATGCAAATCTGCACCTAGATCTGCCAGAGCATCGATATTTCGCTGCAGTCTCCCTTAGTATGCCTCTGAATATGCTTCCTAAATTTTACTCCATGCTATATACACAATATTATATATAATATTAATGAAGTTGTACTTTATTGACAAAGAAAATTTGCAAGATTTTTATGAGAGTACAAGATAGTGCCAACATGATACTTATGTATTGAATATTTAAATTATGATAAAATTTAAATAATAATTTTATTTTTCACCCTTACTTTTAACGATTAGACAACAAGAAAGCAGATAAATGGTATTTATCAAATTATGAAAAAAATTAATTATCAACTATAACATGTTTGTGAAAAAAATTTAATACTCAATGCTGATTGGTCAAATGGATAGTGGAAATTGCATCACATGGATGCATAAATAACCCTGCGTATGGCAGGAACTAATAATACTAGCACTTACACCCATAAGAGGTTCAAGGAATATGCCCAAGGCTTAAATTTGACAGTTGTATAGCTGTATTTAGCCATTTTTGCTGTAAAATACAATCAAGATTTTAAAAAGATTGTATCATATGAAAGGAAAGATTTTGGACAAACTGTCAAAATTTACATAGGATTATGCTGATATATATTTGATTCTTATATAATCTACTTATAAGTTAAGATAGGTCATAGTATTTTAAAGGCCCAACATTGAATAGATAACTGTCATAAAAAAAATTGCTTGACAGGCAAGGTCGACTATCAAATTTAAGCCCTGAATACGTCGATAGAATAACCGACGAGTTTAGAAAATTTTATGTCGTGAATTTTTTACTACGTGAGACAATTCCTAGCACTGTAATGCTCACATATAAAAGTCTACCGGCTAATTATTAGCAAGGTAGGATGGAGAGTAGTAATATTATCAGGAGGGAAGTTACTACATAAACTCATGACATAGTCTAGTTTTCTTCTGGTACTACAACAATTGAGGCATTGTTTTCCATGTCTTCTGTAATAGTTTAGAATTTATGTATCTTCATTTTCTTCTTAATTACAATTCAAAGAGCTTTGTGTATCTTTTACACAAACCCATTGTATTCCTCTTTTTTAATATATATGTGCAATGTAAGGGAAGAAAACATTTATTAGCTTAACATTTTTTTTAAATTTTTTTTTCTGTAAATTGTTTGAAGCTTACTTTTGGATTCTATGAAAACAATCATTTAAACATAGTGTAGAATAGATAAAGATCACAAAGTTGCTGAAATAAAGGTGCAATTATATAATTTCATGTAATTTTTACAATAATGATCTTTTTTTTTCTAATTAAAATGATGTGAAGCATATAGTAATCACATAATGTTTGGCAATCAAGTCTTGCAATAGGCAATTACTGAGTCTAGACTCCTCCTTTCCAAATGGTGCTTGATTTGTGTTTTGTATTCACCTACACAAAAAATATGAGTTTAAGTAACATTGTTGTGAGGAAGTCAAGTTGAATTCGTGAGGAAAACAAAATCAAACGTGTGATACCTAAATGTGTTAAGAGGACAATAGTTGTAGGTGAACCTCTTCTTTCTTCCTAAGTACAATAATAATTGTACTGAGTGTAGAGTCCTTCTTTCCAAATGGTGCTTGCTCTGTGTTCTGTATTCACCTACATAAAAATTATGAGTTTAGTAACATTCTTGTGAGGATGTCAAGTTGAATTTGTAAGGAAAACAATATAAATGTGTGTACTTGAATGTGTTAAGTGGACAGTAGTTGTAGGTGAGCCTCTTGTTTCTTTCTAATGATAATGTAAGGATTGTTCTGAATTTTAGAGTATCATTCAAAACTAAATGTAGGTTCTATGCAAAGACTTTCTATGGATTTGACTCTAGATATAACTTCATAAATGTTAGGCCTTGTATTTCAATTTCACCTATGCTTATTATAGCCTTGTTCAATGTGAGGCCTTGAGATTTGTGGATTGATATTGCCCAAGCCATAGTTAGGGGTAGTTGTCTATGATCACCATGTGTTATAGGTATCGACAATATGTTCTTTGGTCTTTCCCTATCCCATGTTGGGCCATTATACATGTATCAAATTGAACTATTAATGTAGGGACTTCCAGAGGTCATAACTTTTGACTCGGATGTGGGTTTTCTATGAAATTTTTTACAGGTGGATGCATTATGAGGCACAATCATTCAACATCTTGAGTGAGACACAATCTTTGCATGGGGAGTTGACATATTGGTCTTGGTCTATCAAAATTTGTATCAAATTGCAAAATGAGGGGCCCTTGCATTCAACCACCCTTCATTGATTGTTTCGTGTATCTTTGAGCATGTCATTCCTTTCCAATGTGAGATTACCCCTTCAAACTTTACACTATTGAGATCTATGTGATGTGATTGGCTTGGTTACTTTGATGCCTCTACATGAAAAATGGCCACTTTGATAGATGATTTCATTGTAGATATCTTTGGAGAGACGTAGTCATTGTGGCTAGGGGACAAAGTAGTTCAATCCTACTATCAAGGGGTTGTTCACTTAATAGATAGGAATAGCATAATGGAGACACACCCTGTAGCATGAGTACCTCAACAGTTTGGTGGAGATATTGTAGCCGACTTTCCCCAGTGCCCCTATTATAGATCTATTTAGGAGATAACTAACACACAACATGGGGCACTTCAGTGGATCTCACTTACTCCAAGATTTCTAATTATGTGATCACTTTAGAGACCTAATTCTTGATATCAATGAGCTAAATAGGTTAAGTGACCTATTATTGGGGTGGTCAATGAGCTTGAGGTTGAGTCTAATAAGGACTATGTTCTTGGGTAGAAGATAGATGAGTTAGAATTAGTGGGATAGGACTTAGCTTCTGAAATTGAGGAGGCATTGACAATGGAAGCCACTCCTAAATATTGACTTTCTTTACTTACATGGCTAACAAAGGAGGGGATGAGGACAATTGATCCCTTTGTTGTTATATGGAGCCTAATCATACTCAAAGGTTAACTTTACCCCACTTTGATTGGCATGGTTTCCCCCCAAATTATTTAACAAGATCTAGGGGTAGCGCCTCCAGTGCGCTCCCTATCGCAACACAGGGCAGGGTCAACGGGCAGTGCCCTTGAAACCTCAAACAAATTTTATTATTTTATAAAGGTGTCGGGAGTTATTTTTTCTATTGGCCAACATAAAAAAACCCCTATTTTGTAACCGACATAAGGCTTGATAAAAGTGGCTAAGGGTTAGGGTTTTGCATGGAGATATTGTATTATGGCATTTGCAGCAATATTGAGTTGCAAGGATTGCTGGTTGTAATCAGTTTGATTTACTGGATAATAATATTGGCCTCTCTGTTGGTGGATGTAGCCCGAGTTTGGGTGAACGACGTTAAAACTTGTCTCTCACTGCTATTATTTCTATGTATTTTCATTCCTCTATTTAATCTTTATTTGCATTTAATTGATATCTTCTGCATGTAATTATGTTGGTAAACAAATTTGTCACCGTGAAATAACCTTTGAAAATGACTCGTTGCTCTTAGAGCGGTGACTAAATTGTCCCAACAGTTGAAGAAGTTGTTATTGAATTATCATCTTTCCTCTGCATTTGAGAGGTGCAACTCCCTCGTATGATGGGATTTTTGTGGTTTTTGTGTACTTTTAACTTGAAAGTACAAAAAGGAGAAAAAACAAAATTACATACGAATATCATCTGAGATTTCACAACGGATATGACAAATTACAAAGGTGTTTCAACACAAAATATGTTTTGATGTGCAATGATAATGAAAGAAAGATAACAAACCTCAACATATGAAAAGATATGCCATCTCAACATGTTCAAACCAAGATACCAAGATATGAACATTATTCATTACATCAATCACATAAAATACCAATGGTTTGCACAATCACATAGAAGGATTATTGATTTAACATACAAGAAATCAACAATGATAACATATGAATACATTTAGAACAGACGAACCAAAAGCATTCTTCATTACCTCCTTGAAATTATACAATTCCAAAAACTCTTCTATACATAGCTTGTAAGTGTTTCCTTTTCGAAGGCAACATCTCCACCAAGCTTTTGTTTTGAAGCTTTATAAATGTCCACAAATCATCAGTTGTTTGTTTTTCATATATTCATCAATCAATGAGGTCATGATTTCCTTGAAGCAACTTGTCAATCATCTGTGTATGTCCAATTACAACAATTTTGTGACTATAATATCCCACTTAACAACCTATTTCCTCAATGGTGATTCATAAGAGATTCCTTTGATTGTAGTTTGTCAAAATATTCATGAGGGCACTGACCGTATTAGATTTAAATTCAAAACTGATCATGGTTTCATGAACATCCTCTCCATGGAAGGCAATGCAACAATTTGCTAAGGCATCCCATGTTCTTGTGCATAAAAATTCTGGGCACTTTGGGAACCACATCATGCTTTCTCATAAACCTCAAAACTTTGAATCTAATCTCCTCTAATCATTTAGTAAATGCAAAATTTCCTTCTCATGGGGAGGTTAAACCGAACACCATCACAGGAATATGATGAAAAAGAATTAATGTACAACATTTGTTTGATATCATAAACACTTAACATTGAGATCAAGAGCACCTCCTAAATGTTACACTTGAGCTGTCACTCTTTTTTTCATAATCTTGAAGCACTTTTTTTATCTCTAAGAATACTGAATCCTTTGTGCTGATGTCCACAGTGGTTTTTGTATAATCTTCATGTTGGCAGACATTTGAAATATAGCAGCTCAAGGATCATCTCTTGATTCGTAGTCCATCTAAATCCTTTTCTATTGCAGGATGATGGTCTTTACCTATGAACTGCACTTTCTTGAAGTGTTTAAACCTTTTCCAACAAGTCAATTTTATGTGTATCCTATAATCATTGTACTCCTTTAGAAAACATCTCTTTGAGGCATTTGTTCAAATGGTTCACATGTTTTCTGTGTGTGGTTCTACATTTTGCATGCAACATTCACCATTTATAATATTTGACAAAATTTCCTTCTTTCATCATTGTCCATTGATATTCTAAAGTTCCTAGTCTAGTATAGGCTAGGAGGATGCAGGCAAAGGTTGTGGAACACAGCTTTACTCATGTTGATTGCATTCCACCAACTAACATCCTGCGAGGCATTTGATCACTTAATATATGTTCTTTATGCATGCTTCTACATTTTTGCACACCTGTCTGCCATTATAATTGCAAATATCATATTTGATAGAAATTCCATCCCGTTGTTCTTTGATGGATGTCCAAACGGTTTCAATGCTCCCAATTTGGTGCAGATTGGGAGGAGGTTTGCAAGGGTTATGGAATTTGGAATTACACCTGCCACTTGCATTTGCTTGAATGTTTCTAAAACTTTTTCAACAAATACATTTTGTGAAGACTCTGATATTGTAGCATTCCATTAGATGACGTCTTCTTGAGGGATTTTGTAAAACCTTTTAGACGCTTTTCCAGTGCAATGATTGCAGTTCATGAGACTCCATTTCTTAGAGGCATTCTGCCAAAGTTCACATGCCTTGTGTTGTCAAAGGGTCCAATATGGACACAGGTCAGGAAGATGCTCATGAAGGTTGTGGAGTTTTTTGCTACGCCTTCTAGATGCATTCATAATAGATTATTTTCTATGTATTCTCTATGGCCATTGTATTCGACATGATAATACTTCTTTAAGGCAATCTACTAAGCTCATCACGTGCCTTGCATATGCACACAACAAAGTGCCTATCAAAACGTCTTCAATATGCTTCAATGGATGATCACACTTCATTCCAAATCTTTTTCTCTAAGAGGAAGTAGGAGAAGATTAGTGTGAGTAGCTTTTGCAATAGCCAATTGCAATTCCCTAAGGTGCCTTTGACAAACCTATCTTGTGCATGTATAATAGTCATTGTATTCCATGAGATGACATCTCTTTGAGGCATGTTGCCAAAGATTTCAATGTGCCTTTGTTCAAAAGATACTAAAGTTTTTATTCAACAAAATGATTTTCCACATATTTTGCAAGGATGGTAGCTAGGGCAGTTCACATAACTTATCTATGCTTCAACATTTTGCATTCATTAATTTCTGCCAGAGCTCATGCAACTAAAATATCTGACAAAAACCCATCCATTTTGGCATAGGATGGAGTATGTTGGCTGAAGTCGTGGACTTTGATTTTATATCTGCAAATTGCATCTGCATGAAAGTTTGTAAAACCTTTTCATCGAATCTATTTGTTGTATATCTTACAACTAGGGTAGTTCATGAAACAACATGACTTTGAGGCATATTGTAAAACCATTCAAATTCCTTGTTTATTCTTCAATCATTTCATATACATGCCTTCCAAATTATTTCAAACTATAACATTGGAAGATATTCACTTTCGACTATGCTTTGCTGGACATTCATACCTTTCTCAAAAGATGCAATCGTTGCAGTCTATGAGAAGTTCATGTACTTGGTCTACACTTAGACATCCCTCATACAACTCTAACATGGTATTCAAAACTATAAAATGTGACAACATTTCTTCCATTGTGTTTTGATGGATGTCGATACACTTGTTTAAAGGCTCTAAATGGAGTAGAGGCGAAGAGAGTGATGGTAAAGCTTATAGAATATTGAATCAAGAACTATTTATTTTCTTTGAAAATGGTTTCTTGAGTAGTTATAAAAACTACTTTCTCATGAACTACTTCATCGGGATTTCAAACTACTTTCAAAAACTTTCTATTTTCACTGATGGTGAATAGTAGCTACTAGCATTATTAGTTTGGCTTGTCTCCTATCAGCACTTTAGGTGACTTTTAAAATTTAACAAATCTTTTGAAAGCAAACAATTTTACTGATAATAGAAGTGTGAGTTTCCTTTGTTGGTGATTTAAAACACTTTCAAAAGTTGAATAAAGAGTCGATTCAAGTTCTAAAGCCAAGTTGTATACCTGTAGCCCGATAGATAACCTTTCAAAAGGCTTCATCAAAAACTTAGAAAGTTTTTAAGACTTTGGAGAAGACCAATGAAGACTTTTGAAATCAAGTTCATTGTTGGCTGGAGGTACTTTTAAAAGTGCTTATATTCTCCAATGATAGAAGTGACTTTCCCTCCGTCGGTGATTTAAAGGCCTTTCAAAACTTTAATTGTGATTGATAACACTTTAAAATTGACTTCCACGTCTGAAAATAGAAGAGTTTATTTTTCTTGGTGATAACTTCACATGTGCAAATTTAAAACTTTTGAGGCCAGTTGCATTGCCGATGTGACTTTAGAAAAGTTCATAAAAATTTCTTGATGGGTCTCCAAGCATGAAAATGGTGAAATATGCGTAACTTTTGATCGGGATAGTATTTTATCACAAAAAATTGCCACATTGTCTGAAATGTTGACATAAAACCTCTGGTCAGATGATTTTGCTCCAATGTGCACAGAACTCCTAATTTAATCATTTTCACAAACTTCCCGTGAAAAATGAGAAGCTAAAAATCTACTCAATCATGAGGTGTTCTGGCCCAGAGATTAGTCATACTTAGGAGAAATATAGTTGCAAAAATAGCCATAGAAAGAACTTTTCTATATCTATCACAGATCATCTTGTTTAATTGTTTCTGTAAAATTCATCAATCTATGCAACCCCTCAAGAAGTTGTAATTGAAACAATGATGAGTATCTTCTTATAATTTGACATAATCACCGCAAATGAGTATGGCTACTTTGAACATTGCAAGGGATATGCAATTGAGAGAAATGGTGATGTAAACAATGTGAAACCAAAGCTTAGCGACCACATGTTCAGGGTGACAAGTTCAACTTAGTGATGCATATTGATTTGGCTCAGAAAGTTTAAAATTTGGCAAGTTGAAAACGAGGCCAATAGCTAGCTCTAACTGGGGACAAGTACTGTAAAGGACATAGGATGAACCTAGAATCTCTAGAAATGATTAGTGCCTTAAATCCATTGGGCTATAGAGTCAAGAGATAACATGATGTATAAGGAGAACAGGGAGACTCAAAGGAGACAAAAGGACAAATAACAAAGGCACTCAGAGACAAGGCAAACAACAAAAACCAATAGAAATAGAAACAAGACAGACACAACAAAAACTCCTAATTAACCTATGTACATGGTAGGTGACTCCTACCTCAAAACTGCTTTAGGATGATCATGTGAAGCCATTAACGAGTTGAGAAAAATAGGCACCTATAGGAAAAAGAGATGTGCACAAATGAGGCACCTACTGACTTAGTAGACATTTTAGGATGATGAGAAAAATGAAATATACGAAATGTGAGGACTCCTTGAATAGTGCACTGAACAACCATTTCTCATCATAAATTTCTGAGTCCTTTTGAATCACATTGATATTGCCTTGTGTGCTGTTGATCATATCTTCTGACATCATGTTGATCATACCAACCTTCTCTATCTGAAGATCTTCTTGATAGCTTGAATCAAATAAAATTGAATCACGAACAGAGCATCCTTCATGTGAACCAATAAGTGAAGAAATTTTGATATTTTGCAACTGATCTTTCTTTTTAATAATGTTCTCCTTTATCATCGAATCATCACCTGCAAAAGAAAATTCCTCCTTCTCCACCATTACTAACTTAGGATATGTTTTATCAAAGGATTGCACACAATGAAGAGAAAGTGATGAATATTCATCACACACTTTATCATCTTGAAAAGCCTCTTCCATAGTTGATGAAGAAGAAATAATATTTTCCTCTCTTGGTAGTAGTGAAGGAGAACTTAAAATGTGCAGCTCTTCATCGATCCTGGTATCCTTATGATTTTCTTGCATATTTGGAGTGGGAGTACTCAACGCTTCGTCTTGAGTAGTACCTTTGGTTCCAGTAGTTGAGGATTCTTCTTGAACAGATGATAAAGGAGAAAGAATGAAATCTTCTATACAAAGAAAATCATCTTCACGAGTCTTGAGACATCGATTTGTGATGGAAACTTCATGAGAAAGATCTTGTGGTACTATTTCATCATCATTCTCCTCTTGCTCAGGTCGCATGCATGTCACAAAAACATTTTGCAACTTATGTTCATGATCTTTGTTCGCACTTTGGTCCAAAATTTTTTCTACACTCCCTTGAACATTAACCATGTCAGAGAAATCTTTCTTAGAGGCTGTAGTTGTGGAACTAGAGAAACTTGTCATAAGAGGAGTGACATTCTTCAAAGAACTTAAGAACATGTCATCGTCTGGATAGATTTCTTCTTCATCATTGCATGTTTCCATACAACCTTCTTCTTCTATCTCTATCACTTCTTCTTTTTCTTCTTGCTTTAGTGGAGATGTCTTATTAGGAGGAAATGTAATAACTTCTTCTTCTCTAGTACGTGCATGTTCTGATGAGCCTCTTTCAAGACTTTGATTAGGAGACATTTCATTCAATACCGGTTCATTTGTAGGAAAAATCCTTGCCTCTTCATTATTGTCGTCATCATGCAAATGATATATCTTAGTATAGTTTCTTTTATCTTCTGGTGCATGAATCTCTTCTGATAGGGAGTTATGATCACGAGCAAGAAAATGAGTCTCCTTCCCATCTTTTTCTTCAATCTTTTGCAAAATTTGAAACAAGTAAGGATGAACCTGGTTAGACACAAATCACATGCCACCATAGAAACTCTTCAAGAACTCCACTTGTTTGGGTTCATCAAGAACTTGATTTTGTTGAGCAGAGGGTGTAGAAAAAAGATAATCTTCATCATCAATGTTATTGTCTAATTCAGGAAATTGCAAGTTATGCATTTGGGTTCTTTGATACCAAACCATCTTTCAAGATTCTTCTTTCAGATAGAGTCACCAACTTATTTTCTAGGGAGATACTTGTATATACTTGAGGACTTAAAAGGCACCAATGCTTCAACTCATTCCCCAGTGGAGTCGCCAAAAAATTGTTGGTAAATAGATTTGTCACTGCGAAATAACCTTTGAAAATGACTCGTTGCCCATAGAGCGGTGACTAAATTGTCCCAACAGTTAGAGAAGCTGCTATTGAATTATCATCTTTCCTCTATGTTTGAGAGGGGTAGCTCCCTCATATGATGGGATTTTTGTGGTTTTTGTGTACTTTTAACCTAAAAGTACAATAAGGAGAAAAGGAAAAATTACATACGAATATCATCTAAGATTTCACAATGGATATGACAAATTACAAAGGGGTTTCAACACAAAATATGTTTGATGTGTAATGATAATGAAAGAAAGATAACAAACCTCAACATATGAAAAGATATATGATCTCAACATGTTCAAACCAAGATACTAAGATATGAACATTATTCATTACATCAATCACATAAAATACCAATGGTTTGCACAATCACATAGAAGGATTACTGATTTAACATACAAGAAATCAGCAATGATAACATATGAATACATTTAGAACATACGAACCAAAAGCATTCTTCATTATCTCCTTGAAATTATACAATTCCAAAAACTCTTCTATACATAGTGTTAAGCCAAAAAGTCTTCACACAATCTCTAAGTAGTTCTCCAAATTTTCCCCCTGCAAAAAGTCTCCTTTTGATTGAATTACAAAGAAGTATATATAGATGAGGCTAGTAACCACTAAAGGTAACTACCTTAACCACTTTTATAACTACTTAGAAAAACTAACTCTTTAAGTACACCAACTTGGAATAACTAACTTTCTTTTCAGAAAGATAGTTACCTAGAGTAACTACCCAATTTTGGAACTTAAGAAATAACTAGAAACTAAGCTCATTTTCTAACTTTTAGATACAACATGTGACATAAGTCACTTTTACGAAAAAGTTAATATGAAACTTGCAACTTTCGAGTGGTGAACTTTGCTAAGTTAAACTTTCCATCTCTGGTTTCTCCATTTCGGTGGTCATCTCTTCATATCTTTCCAAGTGCTGGAAATGTGGTAGACACATGATGAAATTTGTCCTGCTAAATTTGCATAAGAATTGCCATGAAGGATCATATATGTGTTGGTGGGAATTCATCAAAATTGGTAGTTTTGCATCCACTAGAATACCTTTAACTATTTCAACAAGACAACTACACCCAATGCTTGAAGATGTGGAGAGATACATCTAACAATCCTTTGAAACAATAACAACACTGCTTACAATCACACTTAAATCCCATTCCCATGCATACCAATTCTCATTTAAACAACAACTCAAGACATATTATTCATTTTGTCTTGACATCCCACTATTTGGTTTAATAGTTTGTATTTGACACGCCACATTGTGCATTATCTTTACAAGTTTATGGTGGTCTAGCTCCCAACCTTGATTGCAAACATCATAGTTATTCCACCTGGTGTTATTTACCCTGAATGGATCCATGGTTGGCACCTTCATTACATTTGAATCAACAAGGTACTCTAATTACTACAATATCCTTAGAGATGACGATGTAGAAGAAATGAGTTTAGCCTGTATATGACATGAGACCTGAAAATGCTAACTGAATTACAAACTACTTTTTGAATGCTCACAAATGATTATAGCTTGTAAATGTTTTCTTTTTGAAGGCAACATCT
Organism: Cunninghamia lanceolata; assembly: GCA_027924645.1. NCBI lineage: Eukaryota > Viridiplantae > Streptophyta > Pinopsida > Cupressales > Cupressaceae > Cunninghamia > Cunninghamia lanceolata. Next base: position 2,827,579 of record BSBN01000312.1, read on the forward strand.
CCACCAAGCTTTTGTTTTGAAGCTTTATAAATGTCCACAAATCATCAGTTGTTTGTTTTTCATATATTCATCAATCAATGAGGTCATGATTTCCTTGAAGCAACTTGTCAATCATCTGTGTATGTCCAATTACAACAATTTTGTGACTATAGTATCCCACTTAACAACCTATTTCCTCAATGGTGATTCATAAGAGATTCCTTTGATTGTAGTTTGTCATAATATTCATGAGGGCACTCACCATATTGGATTTAAATTCAAAACTGATCATGGTTTCATGAACATCCTTTCGATGGAAGGCAATGCACCAATTTGCTAAGGCATCCCATGTTCTTGTGCATAAAAATTCTGGGCACATTGGGAACCACATCACGCTTGCTCATAAACCTCAAAACTTTGACTCTAATCTCCTTTACTCATTTAGCAAATGTAAGATTTCCTTCTCATGGGGAGGTTAAATCAAACACCGTCATAGGAATATGATAAAAAAGGCTTAATGTACAACATTTGTTTGATATCATAAACACTCAACGTTGAGATCAAGAGAACCTCCTAAATGTTACACTTGAACTGTCACTCTCTTTTTCATAAACTTGAAGCACTTGTTTTATCTCTAAGAATATTGAATCCTTTGTGCTGATGTCCACAGTGGTTTTTGTATAATCTTCACATTGGCGGACATTTGAAATATAGCATCTCAGGGATCTTCTCTTAATTTGTAGTACATCTAAATCCTTTTCAGTTGTGGGATGATGGTCTTTACCTGTGAACTACACTTTCTTGAAGTATTTAAACCTTTTCCAACAAGTCAATTTTATGTGTATCCTGTAATCATTGCAATCCTTTAGAAAACATCTCTTTTAGGCATTTGTTCAAACGGTTTGCATGTTTTCTGTGTGTGGTTCTACATTTTGCATGCAACATTCACCATCTATAATATCTGACAAAATTTCCTTCTTTCATCGTTGTCCATTGATGTTCTAAAGTTCCCATTTTAGTATGGGCTAGGAGGATGCAGGCAAAGGTTGTGGAACACGACTTTACTCCTGTCGATTGCATTCCACCAACTAACATCCTACGAGGCATTTTATCTCTTAATATATGTTCTTTATGCATGCTTCTATAGTTTTGCATACCTGTCTACCATAATAATTGCAAATGTACCATATTTGACAGAAATTCCATCCCGTTATTCTTTAATGGATGTCCAAATGGTTTCAGTGCTCCCAATTTGGTGTAGATTGGGAGGAGGTTTGCAGGGGTTATGGAATTTGGAATTAAACCTACCACTTGCATTTTCTTGAACATTTCTAAAACTTTTTCAACAAATCCATTTTGTGAAGACTCTGATATTGTAGCATTCCATGAGATGATGTCTTCTTGAGGGATTTTGTAAAACATTTTAGACACTTTTCCACTACAATGATTGCAGTTCATGAGACTCCATTTCTTAGAGTCATTCTGCCATAGTTCACATTCCTTGTGTTGTCGAAGGGTCCAATATGGATATAAGTCAGGAAGATGCTCACGAAGGTTGTGGAGTTTGCTGCTACGTCTTCTAGATGCATTCATAATAGATTCTTTTCTATGTATTCTCTGTGGCCATTGTATTCAATGTGATAATACTTCTTTGAGGCAATCTACTAAGCTAATCACGTGCCTTGCATATGCACACAACAAAGTGCCTGTCATGACATCTTCTATATGCTTCAATGGATGATCACACGTCGTTCCAAATCTTTTTGTCTAAGAGGAAGCCGGAGAAGATTAGTGTGAGTAGCTTTTACAATAGCCAATTGCAATTCCCTAAGGTGCCTTTGACAAAGCTATCTTGTGCATGTATAACAGTCATTGTATTCCATGAGATGACATCTCTTTGAGGCATACTGCCAAATAGTTCAATGCGCCTTTGTTCAAAAGATACTAAAGTTTTTATTCAACAAAATGATTTTCCACATATTTTGTGAGGGTGGCGGCTAGGGCAGTTCACATAACTTATCTGTGCTTCAACATTTTGCATTCATACATTTCTACTAGAGCTCATGCAACTAAAATATCTGATTAAAACCTGTCCATTTTGGCGCAGGATGGAGTATGTTGGTTGAGGTTGTGGACTTTGATTTTATATCTGCAAATTGCATCTGCATGAAAGTTTGTAAAAAATTTTCGTCGAATCTATTTGTTGTATATCTTACAACCAAGGTAGTTCATGAAACCACATTACTTTGAGGCATATTGTAAAACCATTCAGATGCCTTGTTTATTCTTCAACCATTTCATATACATGCCTTCCAAATTATTTTGAATTGTAACATTGGAAGATATTCACTTTCGACTATGCTTTGTTGGACATCCATGCCTTGCTCGAAAGATGTAATCGTTGCAATCTATGAGAAGTTCATGTACCTAGTTTACACTAAGGCATCCCTCATACAATTCTAACATGGCATTCAAAACTATAAAATGTGACAAACATTCCTGCCATTGTGTTTTGATGGATGTTGATACACTTGTTTAAAGGCTCTTAATGGAGTAGAGGTGAAGAGAGTGCTGGTAAAGCTTGTAGAATTATGAATCAAGAACTATTTATTTTCTTTGAAAATAGTTTCTTGAGTAGTTATAAAAATACTTTCTCATGAACTACTTCATCGGGATTTCAAACTACTTTCGGAAACATTCTATTTTCACCGATGGTGAATAGTAGCTATTAGCATTATTAGTTTGGCTTGTCTCCTATGGGCACTTTAGGTGACTTTTAAAACTTAAAAAAAGATTTCAAAAGCAAACAATTTTACCAATAATAGAAGTGTGAGTTTCCTTTGTCGGTGATTTAAAACATTTTCAAAAGTTGAATAAAGAGTTGATTCAAGTTCTAAAGCCAAGTTGTATACTCGTAGACCGATAGATAACCTTTCGAAAGGCTTCATCCAAAACTTAGAAAGTTTTTAAGACCTTGGAGAAGACCGATGAAGACTTTTGAAATCAAGCTCAATGCTAGCTGAAGGCGCTTTTGAAAGTGCTTATATTCTCTGATGATAGAAGTGACTTTCCCTCTGTCGGTGATTTAAAGGCCTTTCGAAACTTTATCGTTGATTGATAACACTTTAAAACTGACTTCCACGTCTGAAAATAGAAGAGTTTATTTTTCTAGGTGATAACTTCACATGTGCAAATTTAAAACTTTTGAGACCAATTGCATTGCCGATGTGACTTTAGAAAAGTTCATAAAAATTTCCTGATTGGTCTCTAAGCATGAAAATGGTGAAATATGCATAACTTTTGATTGGGATAGTATTTTATCATTAAAACTTGCCACATTGTCTAAAACGCTGACATTAAATCCTTGGTCAGACGATTTTGTTCCAATGTGCATAGAACTCCTGATTTAATTATTTTCGCAAACTGCCCACAAAAAATGAGAAGCTTAAAATCTACTCAATCATGAGGTGTTTTGGCCCAAAGATTAGTCATACTTGGGTGAAATGTAGTTGCAAAAACAGCCATAACAAGAACTTTTCTATATCTCTCACAAATCATCTTGTTTAATAATTTTCGTAAAATTCATCAATCTATGCAACCCCTCAAGAAGTTGTAATTGAAACAATGATGAGTATCTTCTTATAATTTGGCATAATCACTGCAAATAAGTATGGCTACTTTGAACATTGCAAGGGATATGGAATTGAGAGATGTGGTGATGTAAACAATGTGACACCAAAGCTTAGTGACCACATGTTCAGGGTGATGAGTTCAACTTAGTGATGCATATTAATTTGGCTTAGAAAGTTTAAAATTTGGCAAGTTGAAAATGAGGCCAACAAATTCCTAACAACCTCGTGGTAGCCCGATGATCCTTGTGAGCGCCAAACTAATCTACTCCTACTAATTTCTTGTACTTCCTCTTTTAAAAATGATTTATTTCTAACATTGACTAACATTCTCTTTTTCTTTCCCTTCTTTGTAGGAACTACTAGTGACTAGAGGAACTTCATCAAGAATGCTTCCCTGGACATTTTGCTTCCTACTAGAGGACATACTAGGGAGGCTCTTTTGATTGATGTTGGGTAGGCTACCCTTGCAGGTAGTCACACTAACATTCTTGCTCTGACTTTTCATATTTTCTAGGACTTAGTTTCTTAACGGACTAGGATTGCTACATTGGAGGATGAGAATTCCTTTCTTCAAGAGATGGCCAACCTTGAAGTCTAGAGATGGACTTAAGCTTCACGGGTCCATATAGTAGGACCATCACACTCATGAATGCATAGCCATGTTCCTAGTCCAGGTCACACTCACATGACACTTAGACCTTCAGATGTTGCAGATAGTAAAAGGAGACCTCAAAGAAGGTTCTCTAAAGGTTCCATTAGTTAGAGATGTCCTTGAGATACCCTCTTTATTGTAGAGTTTTTTTATAGTTTCCCCCTTGCATGGGGAGATTTTCACACTTGTGTGCACACTTTTAACTCTTTTTGGGCTCCCTTGATGGAGCAAATTATACTCAAACAACTTAGCAACTTAGACTATCTTGATCTATATGCCCTCTCAATTGATATATTCTACTTTACTTTCCCTCTTGGTGCACATGGTTGGATAGAGTTTTTATTTATGATGCTTATGTGTATGCACACCTATGATGATTACATATGAAATGATGATGTTGTTGTTTTGTTATCCTTTTTGTTTATAATGTATGGATGCATTTGATACACATGGGGATTCAAATTACTATGCTCATTTTGATACTATGATAGATGCCATGATATAATGACATGATTTATTTATTTTATTTTTGAAATGTATGCAAATGGAATGAACACTATGATTACTCTTTAGTAAGATTTTTGACCTAGGGGATTGTGAGTTGACATAGCATAGGGTGACCTACTAAATTGTTTGAAATAGGATTTAAGGGGAGTCAAGTGGGAATGGGAAGGATATGGAACATATTTTAAACTTAGCTTTGCATAAGGATAAACACTAATCAATATCTAGACGAAGCACTTTGACTAGTTTTCAACTTGGTCAAGCAACAACTTTTATTGGTACTGTCTAGACTTAAATCAAAAGATGGATGACAAGTTAGACTAGGGTAAAGGAAAGACTCCAAAGAAAGGGTGTCCTTAGAAGACCACTAAACTCATGACTTTGCCCAACTAATGTGTGTGTGTTTTTTGTACCTCTTTTTTTATTTTCTCCGATGGATGTGTCCCTCATAGCTTCAAGCTTAGATTTATCTCCACCTTAGAGTATGGATATCAACAATTCCTCTTTTTCTTTTCTCTTCTTTATTTTCTTTCCTTTTTTAGTAATTGTTTCGGTCTTTTTTTTAACCTTTTTTTTGTGATTTTTCCAATTTTTGACTTTTAAAAAAAAAAAATTTGATTGCTTTGCGAAGTTTTGATCCCCCTATGTTTTTGGACTTGCTAGCATGTTGGTTAAGATCAAGATTAGTATAGACCTAAAATCTTGACTTTATTTTAACTTGTTGGGAATGTAAAAGGGAATGGATAATGGTGTTTTTAGGAATTTCTAAGGCTTAATAAGACCAATATGTACTTGACAACCTTAAGACTCCTTGCTAGAACAAAAATTAAATATGAGCATGTCATGAATGAATGCATGATGAATAGAATGTAAATGCATGTTTTTAGATTTCCATGTTTTGTACTTTTTTTGTTTTTGAACATTTTGATTTTTTTGACTTTATATTTTTATGTTTTTTATGAGATTTTTAATTTATGGTATTTCTTCAAGTGAAAGGCATTAATAGTTTCACTAAAGTATTCACCTTCCATTGTGCTTAAAGGGTCAGTGTCATTTCTAACATATTCCTTGATTACATAATGACATTTCTAGTCTTCTTGGAATTTCCTTTTGTTCTTACATCTTTTGTTTTTCATGCTCCCTTTTTTGAGTAATAATTCTCTTATTCTAAATGGTATAATAGGTTATGATTGGTCTGGAAGGATGCTTGTGCTTGCTTCTGAAGGGTGAGTTGTTATGAGATGAGCTAGGTATTGATATTCATGTTGATGGGATGGAGTGTAGTACAAGGTTCCATTACTTGATAATAAATCAATAAGAAAGCCAAATTCATCTTGTATATAAATTGTGACCTCAACTTTTTCTTGAACACTCTATAGGAATTGAAATAATTCAAAGGGAGTTTAGGGATCCTTTTGTGCTTCTAGGGGAATGAAACTTAAACTTGATTTTCCATTAGACTCCAGTCTTAGATCCATGGAATATCTTATGTATGTTTTGGTAACTTAAGAATGGTTTCTTGTTATTCTCTAATATTTATTCACACCTTCTTTTCCTTTCTAAACCTTCCTTCACTTACCTCATCTTCGTCAGGTAATCTTTTGACCACTTTTATTTGGACTTTAGGTGGTTTCCAAGCATTATTTTATTACACAGAGGTAGTAGGTGAAAGTTGGTTTTGATTGTTATGGGATCTATAAGCTTTGGATGAATCTTTTGGATCATTTGTGGATTCATTATAGATAGAATTGGCATTGAGATGATTATCAGAGTCCACTTGCTTTGGCAATGTTAGAGGAGTGTATGATTCACTAGGAGTGTGAGTATTGTATAAAAATCTTTTGGTTTTAGTGGAATGTAAGATTCACTCAACATAGTTCCCCTAGGTGGCATTAATGGAGTGTACCCTTTTGACATGTCTTCATCTACATTAGTGAAGACATTAGGCTTGATCCCTACTAGGTTGATTATCTTTAACTTGATTAAGTGAGGAGCTTCACTTATTTTATTTGGTTGATTTGGTTGAATTATTCTTTGCTCCTTTTTCTTCTATCAATGTACAGGGGGAATTGTAAGGGACTATCTCACCCAACTAGTACCATGATTTTTGTTGTCATTTCTTTTGAAGCTATCAAATTCTATTGTGATGGTTCCCCTTTTCCAATTGTTTTGATTACCACATTTGTTGTTGCTTTAATTTTTCATCTTTCTTTTTCAAATGTAAGACCTATGAAGTTAGTTTTGGTATCACAATTTTGTTAGTGGACAGTTCATATAATCAATTGGGATACTGATCTTCTTCTTTGTTGTGTTAGTTTTTAACATTTTAATGGTTCAGGGTCTCCCTTCACAACATAAAGTTTCTAAAGATGTAAAAATCAAACTTCTTGGAATAGTGTAAAAGGAACTACCTTCATCCTATGAATCCATGGCCTTCCTAGAAGTAGATTGTAACATGTTTTTTTGTCGATAAAATAAAACACAATCAGAATCATCTTTGGTCCGAGAGAGGCTGGAAGAGTTATCTTCCCTATGGTGGCCACTTTTAAGTTGTCATAGACTCACAAAGTGTATCAACAGACTGTAATGTTAGTATGTTTCTATCATCCTTTCAAAAAGGAAAAATTAAACAATGTTAACAATTGTTGAACCATCATCAATCAATGTTCTCTTTATACACATATCATAAATCCAAACTTACAAATATAAGGTTAGATCCCCCTTTTTAGTCAATTTGGACTCATTTAGCATTTTCTTGAGATTGAAAAAGAAATCAGGGTCTTTTATCTCAATGTTTGGAGGGTCCAGGTCTAAGTCTACTTTGGTTTATTTATTCATCAGAAGGCCAAGGGATTTCATCAAGATATTTCAAGCTAATAGATTCTAAAAGAGCTATGAAATGTGAAAGCAAGTTTCTAAGAAGATATATAAATGAGATCTTCACATAGGTTTTCTTGAGATCCTCAATGAGGTCATATAGCCCAATTGGTGGTGGTGTGGGATCTATTGTTGATATGGCATTTCCATGATACTCAACTTATTACACCATATCAGGTTCTATTTCTATTTCTTCATGAATAATTTTTACCACACCCAATATCTTCATCTCTCTTTTATGATGTAATTGATTATATGTAGTTGGTGCACCCATGTTTGACACATTGATCTATGTTGAATTTGACACATTCTAGGCATTCAACTCATTATTCTGATGTGTGGGAAAGGGATCTTGAAAATTCTTCATATTCATGTTTTGTGGAGCAATAGGTGCTTGTCAAGGATTGTGATTGTTTATAGGTGAAACCTTTTGTGGGTTGAGGAACATCTTTATCAATAAGAATTATTGGTCCTTAAGAAATCTTGTGATAAACCTATTATACTCCTAACATGAATCGGTGATATGTCTCCTTACCTTGTGAAATGAATAGAATTGGTTTAGGTTAAACAACTAGTGATAAGGCTCATATCTATTATCATTTCTATTTCCCTATTGTTGATTATTCCTTTAAGGATAATTATTATTCTAGGATAATCTACAACATTAACACTATGAGGGTAGTGGTCTCTTCCATTGTGTTCATCTTTGTTTCCCTTATACAAGGTAATTTATGTTCTTCCTCCCTTGTATCCCTATTAAGGGCATGCAAAAATAGGTCAGAAAGTTCCTTGTGGTCCATGTTTGGTGCACTTTTCAAAAAATAGAGGACTTGCCTCCATGATGTTTAAAAGTGTGCTACAAACTTGTTGGTGTCTTGTTTCACGCTTAAGAATTCCCTAATTCCTATTATTATGAGTTTGTTCATGTCAAACGCTACCATAAATTCACCAATGAGCTACCTAAAGGAATGTATGGATGCCTCATGAAAGTAGTAGTACTAGTCAAGAGCAATTCCTTCAAGCATATTTAGGAATATTCTTGTTACAACTCCATCCCAAGGGAAGAGCTATTTCACTACTATGGTGTACACCTTAATGTGAGAATTAAGGCTGCCCTTTCCTTTGAATTTTGGTAAGTCTGGGAGTGGATGTGGAAGCAACACATTACGAATGGTGCAATCTAATGCCTTTTTAAAATACTCAAGCTATGTCCATGTAAACTAGTTTTGAGAAGTTGTATTTGTTCCAACGAACATAAGTCATGTAGGCACAAAATTCTAGTTTTGAAGGTTCCATTGATATTCAAGTATGACCAAATATGTTTTTAAGTGTGCATTTGAAATGTAGGTGGCATCATGTAGTTCTGTGTTTTGTGGATACCACTTGGTTGCATGTTATGGGCCTAGTTTAAAGGAGGCATAATTGCCTCATTTCTTGAGTTGTGAGAATAAAAGTTTAGATAGGGGGTTTGGTTGTCCCCTGGCTTGGTTTATACCTATCAGTGAACTTGAGTGTCTTTGTGCTCTAGGTCTTTCTGGTTGGGGCTTCTCAACACCTCCTACTTTTAACATTCTAATCTGTTGGACTAGAGTGTCTATGAGGTTTGTAGGCATGGCTGCCTTAGTTTTTTGATTTTAATTGCCTTGCAACAGATTGTTTTGAGTTTGGGCTTAAGTCCAAGAATGTTTTCTATCGACACTTTATGTAAATCGTAGATTTTTTTGTTTTATAGTCCACATGAAGGCAAGTCTCATGCCTTTTACAAGTTCTTTTAGAGATGACATACTTCATTGTCCAACTAATTGGCCATTTCTCTATAAGTTTGTATGGGATGGTCATGTTGGTGTATTTCTAATCAAATTCAATATGGTTGGTTTTGGCAAGGATAGTTTGGTCAAATCATTGTGTCTTCAATGATCCCATAATTTACTGTGTCCCACTTTTTGGCCAAAGTAGGACATTAAAATAAGCATTTTTAACCAAATCTTCACTTTTTCACACCTATAGCAACTAAACCGTTAAGAATTTGAAGATGATATGAACTAGTAATTTTAGAGATTTTGTGTGCAGATTCTAAATGTATTTTTAAAAAAGTTTTAAGAAATAATTTATAAATTTTTTTATGTAACTTCTAATAACTTATTTTTCTAGTTAACATCATTTTTTAAAAGTGACGTTTATTCCATACATCATAACTTTTTTTTATAGAAATGATCAAATTATAAAATTTTAAACATAGATTTGTAACACCAATATCTAGTGCGTAGATATTTTTTCATAGTTTTTTGTTACATATATTATTTTTCATTAATTTTTGAAGTGAGATTAATTACGTTGAGAGGCGAAGCCTAGAGGCGTTATACAGCCACAACACGATTGGAAGTTTTATTCTGCCAATTTAAATTAACTTTTAGTGGGCTGTCAAATGGATTAACCTTAGATGTACTAGCATCAGTCACTTTAGAAAGAAAGATGAATTTATTTAAGCAGCACAAACAAATTTAAATGAATAGCACCACCAACGTTTGTATGATTTGAATTCCCCTATGAGAAAGATGTAACTAATGCCTAACTAACAGGGATTACAATATAGGGAAAATACTTTAGTCCATAGATTTTCAAAGAATGTTGCATGTGTTTAAAACTATCAGCAACCCATTTGTTCCCTACTCTGTTTTTATGCTTTTAATGTCCATACTAGCATCTTTCTTTGTAAATTCTTCAAGTTTGGAGGTCTTTCCTCCACAAAAGCTATTGATAAGAGGAGGAAGGGTATCAAAAAAAGAGAGTCAACTCCTTTATTGAAAATTTAATTCACACATGCATTGTCAAAATAAAATTAGTTGGAAATATATGTTAGGAGATATGACATGCACACATGCACAATTTCTTTCTGGAAAACATCTTGCTTTTGTAGCTAGCTAATAGAATTAACAGTGTCTGCATTTATGAGTATTGATCTACATATTTGGGACTTGAAATCTACAAACATGTTCTGGTCAAGATTACTTGGGAGGGGAAACATGTCAGTAAAGAATGAAAATAAATGGTTAAGGTTGTTCTTAGTGCAATAATGAAAGTTTTTTTTCAATAATCTGTCAAAAAGTTTTATTTGCAGAAGACTATTTATTTCTTATGCATTAAGTATATAGATTGGAATAAGTAATTAATAAAAGTAATGTTCTATTTATGAGTTTGTAGATGGTTTTGGTTATGAGGCCACACATGCAAAGGGAATTATTTGGAGAATCACACGACAGGCGAAGGATTTATCCACCATCTCCTCAAGCAAATGTGGGAAATGATTATGACTATTTTTCTGGCCAACCATGAAGTTTATTGACATTATATAAAACTTTGTATATAAATCTAAACCCCAATAAATACCACAGGAAAAAAGAAATTGAATCTAAACATGTAAATGATAGATTACGAGATATTTGTAAATAATAATAACTGTCATAAAGCTTACAGAATGAAAATCCTACATGGTATGTCTTACAAATATTACAACATTTCATTTGGTCTAATTATATGGCCTTACAGTGGATTATTTTTTAATAATTTAAGAGCCAGATTAGTGATGTAATTTCATTTACAGTTATAATTTATTTATCTTGTGTAAATAAGATGTTTGTATAAGTAACAATGAAATAACATTTTATTTGCAGTTACAATTTAGTTTTAAATATAAGTAGGTTATTTGTATGAATAAATTGAATATTTAAAAATATTAGAATGAAATTTACATAAATTATTTTTAAAAAATTGTATTTTAAATTTAATAATTAATTATTTAAAAGAAAAATAATTTTTTCTTACTATTAATTTAAGTTAATTACATAAGAAATATTTGCACAAGTATAAATTAAATAATTAATAAATAGGGACATTGACATCAATTATCAAAATTAAAAACTGAATTAAATAATTGATAAATAGGGACATTGACATCAATTATCAAAATTAAAAATTGAATTAAATAATTGATAAATATGGACATTGACATCAATTATCAAAGTAATAAAATGTGGAAAGTAAATGTGATAAATGATAGTATTTAGCTTTATGATTTGGTACAATACATAATTTTAATTTTTGATTCACTTCATTCATTGTTATCTAGTAGGTACGTTGTTATCAACTCTACTATTTGGATTAGCAATATTTAAAAATATCTATGAAGGTTTATCAAATCATTAGAGTTCATGTTCTCCTATGTCAAACCCTCATCCTAAGTTGTGCCCTAGAAAGCTGAATTTTCCTTATTTATCATTTATAAATAATCTTTCAATATTTTCTCACAAGTGCTAGAATTGCTAACCACCACATTTTTAAATCCTAATATTTTCACAAACTTGATAACTTCTTCAAAAGAGGATCATTTTTTTCAAATGTTAGTTCAATTTAATTTTATGTTGTTTTTTTTAGATTATAAATATTCACATAATTAATACAAATTAATAACAAATAGATTATACAAATTTCATGTATTATTATAGAAATTTAATTTTTATGTTGATCTTTTTAAAGTATAAATATTGACATAACTAATAGACATTAATAAAAAAAGATTAAACATATAATATGTGGTGATTTTAAATTATTAAAATAATATTGATAAATATATTTGTTAGCAAAATAATAACGTTTTTGAAATTATAACTCAAAAATAAAGTGACAAATTGAATATAGAATATTTTATTAGGTTAACAATAGATATAAATAAAAAAATATTACAAAATAAAATAATATAAATATATTATAATAATTAGACATAAATATTAAAAAATAATTTTTAAAAATAATGTAAAATGTAATGCCCCTCAATTTTGGTTTGAGATAGATATTGGTTTTCTATGGTTTTAGATAGTTTTGATACAGTTAGTAGTTTTATATTGCACTTTGACAGTTGGGATATTTGAGATGTTAGACTTATGTTTGATTCTTATCATGATCATGATGACATTATGGATATTTCAGCTCATGATGTGTTTCAACATGTTTAGTTGATGGCTAGATGGATTATGCATATTGATATAATCTTGATTACATTAGTTCAATGTATCTAACTTCTAGTTAGGGATGCATATATTATTATCATGATCTCAGAGAAGGGATAGTGTAGTATTGCTCACTTTGAGAACCCCACTATGCTGCGAATCCCTAACTCTATGTATGTGTTATGTAAGCATATATATATATATTTGTATGCAACATATTGTTTTGTTACAGGTTGCAGGTACCGGGCCTCAACTCCACCTGACTTAGCAGGTTTGAATGGACCCTTGCACCAATGGATAACGTTGATGGAGATAACATGAGGTTTATTCCCTAGGTCAGTTCAATCTTCAGTTTGTTGGTCATCATGTGGTTTGTAGGTTTATTGTCAAGTTCTTGTTTAGTCAGCCTATGTGTATTCTAGTATGCATAAATGATCAATATTATTATTATAATGTTATTATTGTCAAACATTATAATATTTTTGGTTAGTCGTAAAATTGGGATACTTTTAGTGGAATACTATTTAAGTAAATTTTAATGCAGAATTAATTAACTATTCTAATGTTTGTAAAAACTTATATGTGGATCAAAAGCTTTATTCTAACTCATTAATATATATAGTTATGTATAGAATCATTTTGGGGAATAATTAAAGGTGGCTAGTTGTCATTTATGATTCCAGAGTGGGGAATCTCTAATATTAGTAAAAATTTAAAATTCTTCTAGGGGAGAGGTTTCTCGGGAACGGATTTGGTGTTAGTGGGCATTTATGACTAGGGGCTATTTTGTTTTGGGGGGGGACAAAGAATTGAAAAAAAAAAGAAATCGTTACAGAAAAAAGAAAAAGGAGGAAGAACTGGAGGTAGCTGAAGAAATTCAAGTTTTGAGTCGAATTCCCAGGTATGTCATTGAGATGGCTATATCTACATATGTAAAATCGTTCCCTTTTTAAATTTTTTTTTTTTGTTGTTTGGGGTTGAGGTACTGAATGCTTGAGCTAGTTGTGACTTTGTTTCTTCCAGTTTGAATTCTGCTGTAAGTGATTTCGATCCGATTTCTCATGTAGGTTTTCAAATTCCTCTTGTAGATATAAAATCTGATCTCATTGATTTCTCTTGTACTCTCTACAAAATTTCTATCTTATTACTATCTCTATAAAATTTGAAATTCTTTAGTTGCACTTTTTTTTAGATACCCACCATAGTTTAAAGGGGTAACATGTTCTCATAATGATCAAGCATAGGTGCATTGCTATGCTATCATCATCTTTCAAACCTTCATGTCTGCAAGAAATTGTATAATGCAAAGAAGCATACTATGGTTAAAGCATATCAAGGCATCCTTGCAAAATCATTTCATGCATTCCTTTGAGGCATATCTTCATTTATTCCTAAAGATTGCAATCCTTGAGGTAACCTATCAAGCACCTGTGAAGGTCTTTGCTTATGCATATAGAATATCGTGGCACTTCCAACCAATAACATCTATTTTTTTAACCACTCTATTGTCATACTTGTTAAGTTGCCCAGAGATATCATAAGGAAACTTTTAATCCATTTCTTTTAGTGAAATCAAACTTGTTATTGGGTCAATCATACAAATCGCTCCAGCCCATCGATTGGCAAATTTTATTCAAATAAACACATATTAGATTTAACTCTAGCTGGAGATAGCAATTTCTATTTAACCCTTATCAGTTCGCTGGACCCACCCAACGTTATACACACTATTGCAACCTGAAACTCCAACCAACTAAATCAATTGAAATTTACTTTAAGCTTCCTAGACATTGCCTCAGGCTTACGTTGATTCACCAGTTGCAGCATCTTTTAGAACTGTTGCCTCTAAGCCTTGAGACACTGCCATACGGCCTCAGGTAGTGTCATAAATAAGTTTAAATATTTTGGCAACCCAATGAGCCAGGATTGGATTTTTTTTTCCATCTTGACCCTGAATGATTTCGTAAACCTGATAATCTTGATCTCTTACCTGAGAAAGAGCATATCGACATTGATCACCAGTATGCTCATCTTTAGCACTATCATGGCCTCTGGCGAACCCTTGAGGAAGCACTTCACCAGTCCCATTTTGCTTCCTATTTTAACCCTTAAGAACTGCCTAATAACAACTGAAAATGGCCTCCTTTCTTAGAAAATTTCTATTTAAATAGATTCTGGAGCCGTGGTCTTAAGGTTTATTTCCATTTTTATTATAAGAGATGAATCAATTTTTTTTATCAACTAATCTTTCCTTATCATTAATTTTATATAGTGACATATTCTCAGGGCTTACCTAAATGATTCAATGAGAATTACTTATGCTTATTAGTATATATATTAATAGGAATGTTCAATTATAATATTTGTAGGTGTTGGTAATAGTAGATCTCCATATCTACATTGTTTAAATAAAGTATTAGTTATTTAAATATGATTAATAGAGTAATTAATAGTCTCTACATGTGGCTCTTTGTAAACTAAAGTAATTCCCTAATGTTTTCTTTCACTATAGTCAGAGTAGTAGATGTATAGTTTGGAATGGATGTTGATCTTGTTTGAATAAAGTAAATTAATGAGTAGTTCTATATTAGCAATTAAGGGATAATTCCTTTAGGAAACTTATGGTAATAGTGTAGTATGACTTAACATAAATGTTATTTATGGAATTTTATAAGAGATTAACTAGTTGTTGTTCTACTAAGTGTATAAAGTGATCATTTGTTAGTGTGTAATCTTAGACATTGATTAAATTAGTTGCATATTAGAATATGAGATAGAAATCTTTAGCTTAGTTAAATTAAGTTCTTGCATTATGTTGTTGATGAATTTAATTTTGTTAGTTAGTTTGTTAGGGTAAAAATGTCATTACATTGCAAGTGCTTATGTTAATGACAAACCTTATAACGTTTCATTAAACCTTATAGTGCTTTTTGGTTTAACTTGTTCAATGGCATAATATTGTGTTAAGTTTAAATATGGTCTTGCGTGAAATTTCATTGTCAGTTAATGGCATTAAGTAGTAATGATGTAATTGGTTTATTCTTTAGTTCTGAGTCATATTGTGCTAATTAAGTGTCTAGTTGTTTAAACCCTTGTTTTCCATATCAGGAAATGGATATATGGTTAGTAGTTTTATGTGTTAAGAGTTATCTGACTCCAGAGGTTAGGCTTCTTGGGTTCCAGTACAACATTAAGTCATGTTGTTTTAAATATTTTAATGGATTTGAGATTTTTTTTGGAAGTGGATAGGGGAAAGTTTTATTGTTGTAGTTAAAATTTGATATGGTCCATGTAATGTATTAGATTGTAAAAGATAGATGCCTCATAGTCCCTTGTCCATGCATGTTTTTGGTTTTGGGATGTTGGTTAGGGGTTGCTAGTTGCCGGTAGGAGAGTGGCTTCTATGGTGGGGCCAATGCCCAAAGTGGCTACATGGGTAACCCCATGGAAGTTGTAATCAAGTGATAACTTAATAATTTATTAAGGTGGCTTGGGTAGAAATTCACATAACAAGATAAGTATGATGCCTCACCCATGCCTTGAGTGCTCTTACAGGCTAAGGATGGGATGAGAAGGCCTGGTTGGCAAGGTCAACCTCCTTGTCTTCATGAGAGGATGTGTCGGCTCTGCATGTGTCATCTTATGGGGCCGGTGTCTAGAGAGAGGATGCCAGGGTAACCATAGATGGGGGCCAGTTTCTAAAGAGAGATAGCTTGGGTAACCCATGCTAGGACCATGCAATGACACTCTCCCTACTGTAGTCTAGTTACTTCCTATTATCTTTTGTTGATGCCTTTGAAGTACTGTCTTGTCTTGATGATTTGTGTAGTCTTGATGATCTGAGTTGTCTATGTCAAATTTGTATATGCTTACTTGTAACCTTTGACCTAGTGGAACCTCATTGTTATCTCCTAGCTCGGAGGGGTGGACCTTAGGGTTCCACATGGTTGGGTGGAAGAGCTTAATCCATTGGTTATTCTTGGTCATCTTGATTCGTGATCATTGCAGTTGTGATTCCAGTTCTAGTTTTGTACTTGCATCCTCAAAGCTGTATTGCACCTTCTAAATTGTAAAATCCTATTGTATATTGTAAACCGATGTAATCGGTCATCAAGCTTGCAATCTTGTAATCTTGAAAATGATCTTATGTAATTGTTCATCTTTACAAATGAATGATGTAAATCCTCTTCTATTGTATTATAATGTATATCACTTGTATTGTTATAATTTTATGTTTATCTGATGTAGTTATGTTCCCTAGAGGTTTTAGCTGTTCATTTTACTTAATGTTGTTAATAGTGTAATTTTATTTAGTGATTAATACATTTACTTGCTTAAAAAAAAAAAATTCTGTAAATTTTGTACTTGTTAGTCTAACAGTCTAGGGTTGCATGACGGGGCACCACATTTGGTATCAGAGCTAGGTTTAAACACTGGGAACTTTGGTTATAACTGAGCCTATTATGTGACCTAGTGCTTAAACTCTATAGATTAATTTCATCCCTGTTGTTTTCCTTTCTGTGTGTAATAAATCATCTTTTATTGTTGTAGGTTGATGCTTAGAGGTAGGGGTCGAGGTCTTGGCAAAGGTAGGGGTTGTGGGAGAGGTGGTGGCGGCACACCTCCTCCCAGTTCTCCTCATGAGAGTACCCATGAAGGTGGGGGTCAGAATATGGAAGGTCAAGACCATCTTGAGGGAGCCCAGTTATGACAGTTACTTGAGGAGGCCCTTTCCCGTTTAGGCCCTAGACAAGAGGTTGAGCAGCCTAGAGGGGGTTAGGAGGTAGATCAGCTAGAACCTAGGGAAAGAGACAGGTCACCTAGGCAGAGAGAGTTGATAGCTGAGCAGGAGGCCACATTAGCTAGCCATATGATAGATCTACTGAGGGCATGCCCTTCCACCTTTGATGGAGCTGGTAGTGGTCTAGAGGAGGAGAATTGGTTATTGGATATAGGCAAGTGTTTCGCCATGCATCCTTATGGCAGCAACACCAAAGCCAAATGTGCTATTTTACATCTTCGAGGTTTTACTTCGACTTGGTGGTGGTTAGAGGAGCAGAAGCTGCACTTGGACATTAGAACTATTTCTTGGGAGTTGTTATTAGAGAGATTCAGAGCCCTTTTCCTATCGGATCATTGGAGGCAGCGTCACGCAAATGAGTTCCATGAGCTAAGGCAGATGGCCATGTTAGTTGAGCAGTATGAGTGTAGATTCTATGAGCTCAAGTAGTATACAGGTATCAGAGATGACGAGTCTATGTTGGTGCAACATTTTATTAGGGGCCTGAATGCTCAGATCAGTGGAGGGCTTCGTGTATTCAAACCTAAGTCGATGGAGGTGGCAGTGGAGAAAGCCCAGTTAGTGGAGGAGAATTTGGCTATGGCACTTGGTGGGCATACAGGTGTGCATATTGGTAGTGTACCATCTACAGGATATAGTTCTCATGGTGGTCATGCTTAGGCATCAGTATCTCATGCGTCCTCAAAGGGTGGATGGCAGCAGCACTCTCAGATGAAACTGAAGAATTCTCAGTCTTAGCAAGGTAATAGATTTGAGTCGAAGAAAGATCAGTCTTGATAGCAGAATAGGCATAACTGCTCCAACCCCCCCACTCAGAGTTCATAGCCCGTAGCAAGCAGGGGTAGTTTCTAGAAGTCTAGTGCTTTCTAGGGTGGTGGTGGTTTTGGTAGAGGTACCGGGTGCTTCTCTTGTGGCCAACAGGGCCATATTTCTAGACAATGTCCTCAAAGGAGTACTTCAGGGTTTGGACATCAACCAGCAGCTTCAGAGCCAACGGTTAGTGATGCAAGTAGATCGTATAGAGTCTTTGCAGTGGTTGATGATTGTCAGGTAGAGCATCAGGCCACTGTGGTGGAGACTTCTGGTTTCATGCGAGGTATTGGTTTTTCTATTCTTTTTGATTCTGGTGCATCTGATTTGTTCATATCCCCTTCTCTTGTGAAACGTTGTGGTTTAGTGGCAAAAAAATAGGATAATAGGTGGCAGGTTGAGTTAGCTTCCGGGGCTAAGGTTGTAGTTGAGTCTCTAGTGTTCAGGTGTGAGTTGAGGATTGGTTACCTATCTACTACTATAGACCTTTGCATCCCACCCCTTGGTTCATATGATATAGTTTTGGGGATGGATTGGTTAGAGGCCCATCAGGCAGTGATTGATTGCCGTCATAAGTCTGTTAGTTGTGTGGATGATTCTGGTAGAGGAGTGGAGGTAGTAGGAGTTTAGAGACCTATTTCCCTATGTATGATCTCCACTATGCAGCTTAAGAGATGCATACATTAGGGATGTCAGCTTTTTGTAGTGTCATTTAGTGACTTGGAGATGGAGGAGAGTCGAGAGGCATCTCTTGACAATCACCCACTTTTGACAGAGTATGCTGATGTTTTTCCTTTTGAGATTTTGGGGATGCCACCTAGGCATGACATTAATTTCAGGATTGCTCTTGTTCCCGGTGCAGAGCCTATCTCATGAGCTCCATACAAGATGACCATTCAGGAGCTTATGGAGCTTCAACTGCAGTTGGAGGAGTTGTTAGCTAAGGGATTCATTCGACCTAGTGTCTCTCCTTGGGGAGAATCTATGATCTTTGTGAAAAAGAAGGATGGATCTCTGCGACTATGTATCGACTATCGACAGCTCAATAAGGTGACTATGAAAAATAGATACCCCTTACCTCGGATCGATGTTTTGTTTGATCAGATTAAGGAAGCCAAGGTGTTTTCTAAAATTGACCTTAAGTCAGGATATCACTAGTTGCGGATATTTAAGGTAGATATTCATAAAATGACATTTCACACTCGTTATGGGCATTATGAGTTCACAGTAGTACCATTCGGGTTGACGAATGCACCTTCAATTTTCATGAGCTTGATGAATGGTATCTTCTGCACTTATCTCGACAAGTTCATCCTTCTCTTTCTGGATGATATATTGATCTATTCAAGGACTATGGAGGAGCATGAGGAGCATTTGCGTCAGGTGTTGTAGTGTCTGAGAGAAAATTAGCTCTATGCTAATTTGTCAAAGTACGAATTCTTTCAGACAGAGGTGAAGTATTTGGGTCATGTCATCTTTGGAGAGGGTATTGTAGTGGATCCTTTGAAGATCCAAGCTATTATGGATTGGCCTGCACCTACTAATGTTTCTAAGGTTCATAGTTTTATGGGTTTGGTAGGTTACTATCACCGTTTTGTTATGGGGTTTTTGAGGATCGCACATCCTATTACTTCCCTTAAGAGGAAAGGAAAGAAGTTTGTTTGGTTAGAATAGTGTCAGGCAACTTTTCAGACCCTTAAGGAGTAGTTGACCAGCGCACCTATTTTAGCAATTCTTGATCCTACTAGGGACTTTGTTGTTTGTACAAATGCTTCTTTGGAGGGTTTAGGAGTAGTTCTAATGCAGGATGGTCGTGTGATTGCCTATGAGTCTCGCAAACTCAAGGATCACAAATTGAACTATCCCACTCATGATCTGGAGTTAGTTGCAATTGTGTATGCCTTGGTGAGGTGGAGGCATTTTCTCTTAGGGCATCAGTTTGAGCTGCATAGTGATCATCGTAGTTTGCTGTACATTTTCACGCAGCCAAACTTGAATGCGAGGTAGAGGTGATGGATGGAGTTCTTGTGCGAGTATGACTTTGAGGTCAAGTATATTTAGGGCAAAGAGAATGTGGTAGTGGATGCTCTTAGTCATCAGAGACATGAGATCTCAGCGGTCTCTCTCACAGTTGACTTGAGAGGTCAAATTCTCGCAGCACTTCCTACTGACAGTTAGTACTAGGAGCTGAAGTTCGAGATTGAGTCAGGTAGACCTTTGGAGGGTTGGTTTTCTAGTTACTCTCTTGAGCCAGATGGTCTTTTGTGACATTTGGGTCATATCTATGTTCCTAGTTTTGAGGGCCTTCATACCCTAGTGTTGTCAGAAGTGCATCAGGCACCTTATCCTACTCATCCGGGTGTCAAGAAGATGCATGCAGATATGTGTCTGTTGCACTTTTGGAGTGGCATGAAGTGGGATAGTGCTGATTTTGTGTCGAGATGTCTTGAGTGTCAGAGGGCGAAGGTAGAAAATCAGTACCCTGCAGGTCTCTTGCAGCCTCATTTGATTCCAGAATGGAAATGGGACATCATTTCGATAGACTTCATTGTTGGTTTACCGGTATCCTCTCATCGACATGATGCTATTATGGTCACTGTGGATAGGTTGACAAAGGTAGCTCACTTCTCTCCTATTTGTTCTTCTTATAATGCTTCTACAGTGGCCAGAGTGTTCATGGAGGACATCAATAGACTTCATGGGATTCCTCGTAGGATCACCTCTAATAGGGATCTAGTATTCACTTCATCCCTTTGGACTTCTCTATAGCATGCCTTGGGGACACAACTGAACTTTAGTTCAGCATACCATCCTGAGACTGATGGACAGACCGAGAGGGTTAATCAGGTTCTCGAGGATATGCTTAGGATGTATGTGATGGATTGACAAAGCTATTGGGAGGACTACCTATTTCTAGTAGATTTTGCTTTTAATAATGGAAATCAGTTCTATCGACATGTTGCCATTTTAGGCTTTGTATGGTCATCCTTATCAGACCCCTCTGATTTGGGATCGTCTCGAGGATAGAGTCCTTCTAGGACCAGATATGCTTAGAGATATGGAGTAGCAAGTTGAGAGGATTAGAGAGTATCTGGTGACAACGCAGGATAGATAGAAGAAGTATACAGATGCTCATAGAGTCGATCGGTAGTTTGCAGTTGGGGATCGGGTGTTCTTATGTGTGTGACTGTGAAAGAGTCTGATCCACTACGGAAAGGGCTCTAAGATAGAACCATGCTTTGTTGGACCTTTTGAGGTGTTGGAGAGGATTGGTCTTGTTGCCTATTGTCTTTCTTTGCTACCCAGTCTTTCGTGCATTCATGATGTGTTTCATGTTTCTGTACTTAGACCTTACTATCCAGATATTGCTCATGTTCTTGATTGGACTTCTCTACAAGTATAGGACAGGCAGTTGGCTTTGGAGCCCGTAGACATTTTACAGCACAGGAGACTTGCTCTCAGGGGCAAAGACATGGAGTAGGTCAGGGTCCAGTGGGATCCTAATGACGAGACTTCTACTACCTGGGAGGATGCTTCCAGGATGAGAGAGTTATACCCTTACTTATTTGTAGGCTTCCAGGAGTAAGCTTGACTCTTGGGGGGAGGATATAATGTCCCTCAATTTTGGTTTGAGATAGATATTGGTTTTCTATGGTTTTAGATAGTTTTGATATAGTTAGTAGTTTTATATTGCACTTTGACAGTTGGGATATTTGAGATGTTAGACTTATGTTTGATGCTTATCATGATCATGATGACATTATGGATATTTCGGCTCATGATGTGTTTCGACATGTTTAGTTGATGGCTAGATGGATTATGCATATTGATATAATCTTGATTATGTAGTTCAATGCATCTAACTTCTAGTTAGGGATGCATATGTTATTATCATGATCTCAAAGAAGGGACAGTGTAGTATTGCTCACTCTGAGCACCCTACTATGCTGCAAATCCCTAACTCTGTGTATGTGTTATGTAAGTATATATATATATTTGTATGCAACATATTGTTTTGTTACAAGTTGTAGGTACCAGGCCTCGACTCCACCTGACTTAGCAGGTCTGAGCGGGCCCTTGCACCAATGGATAATGTTGATGAAGATAACATGAGGTTTATTCCCTAGGTCAATTCAATCTTCGGTTTGTTGGTCGTCATGTGGTTTGTAGGTTTATTGTCGAGTCCTTGTTTAGTTAGCCTATGTGTATTCTAGTATGCATAAATGATCAATATTATTATTATAATGTTATTATTGTCAAACATTATAATATTTTTGGTTAGTCGTAAAATTGGGATACTTTTAGTGGAATACTATTTAAGCAAATTTTAAAGTAGAATTAATTAACTATTCTAATGTTTGTAAAAACTTATATGTGGGTCAAAAGCTTTATTTTAACTCATAAGTATATATAGTTATGTATAGAATCATTTTGGGGAATAATTAAAGGTGGTTAGTTGTCATTTATGATTCCAGAGTGGGGAATCTCTAATATTAGTAAAAATTTAAAATTCTTCTGGTGGAGAGGATTCTTGGGAATGGATTTGGTGTTAGTGGGCATTTATGACTAGGGGCTATTTTGTTTTGGGGGGCACAGAGAATTGAAAAAAAAAGAAATCATTACAAGAAAAAAAAAGAAACGAGGAAGAACTGGAGATAGCTGAAGAAATAGAAGTTTTGAGTCGAATTCCTAGGTATGTCATTGAGATGGTTATATCTATAGATGTAAAATCATTCCCTTTTTAAACTTTTTCTTTTTCGTTGTTGTTTGGGGTTGAGGTACTGAATGCTTGAGCTAGTTGTGACTTTGTTTCTTCTGGTTTGAATTCTGCTGTAAGTGATTTCGATCTGATTTCTCCTCTAGGTTTTCAAATTCCTCCTGTAGTTATAACATCTGATCTCATTGATTTCTCTTGTACTCTCTACAAAATTTCTATCTTATTGCTATCTCTGTAAAATCTAAAATTCTTTAGTTGCACTTTTTTTTAGATACCCACCATAGTTTAAAAGGGTAACATGTTCTCATAATGATCAAGCATAGGTGCATTGCTATGCTATCACCATCTTTCAAACCTTCATGTCTAAAATCAATTGTATAATGCAAAGAAGCATACTATAGTTAAAGCATATCAAGGCGTCCTTGCAAAATCATTTCATGCATTCCTCTGAGGCATATCTTTATTTATTCCTAAAGATCGTAATCCTTGAGGTAACCTATCAAGCACCTGTGAAGGTCTCTTCTTATGCATATAGAATACCGTGGCACTTCCAACCAATAACATCTATTTTTTTTAACCACTCTATTGTCATACTCGTTAAGTTGCCTAGAGATATCATAAGGAAAATTTTTATCCATTTCTTTTAGTGAAATCAAACCCATTACTAGGAAAATCATACAAATCGCTCCAGTCCATCGATTGGCAAATTTTATTCAAATAAACAGATATTAGATTTAACTCTAGCTAGAGACAGCAATTTCTATTTAACCCTTATCAGTTCGCTAGACCCACCCAACATTATACTCACTATTGCAACCTGCAACTCCAACCAACTAAATCAATTGAAGTTTACTTCGAGCTTCCTAGAGATTGCCTCTGGCTTACGTTGATTCACCAGTTGCAGTGTCTTTTAGAACCGTTGCCTCTAAGCCTTGAGATGCTGTTGTACGGCCTCGGGTAGTATCATAAAAAGGTTTAAATATTTTGGCAACCCAATGAGCTAGGATTGAATATTTTTTTTTCCATCTTGACCTCGGATGATTTGGTAAACCTGATAATCTTGATCTCTTACTTGAGAAAGAGCACATCGACATTGATCACCAGTATGTTCATCTTCAACACTATCATGGCCTCTGGTGAACCCTTGAGGAAGCGCTTTCACCAGTCCCATTTTGCTTCCTATTTTTACCCTTAAGAGCTGCTAGATAACAACTGAAAAAGGGCTCTTTTCTTAGAAAATTTCTATTTCAATAGATTTTGGAGCCGTGGTCTTAAGGTTTATTTCCATTTTCAGTATAAGAGATGAATCAATTTATTCTATCAGCTAATATTTCCTTATCATTAATTTTAGATAGTGACATATTCTCAGGGCTTACCTAAATGATTCAATGAGAATTACTTATGCTTATTCTAAAGTATATATATTAATAGGAATATTCAATTATAATATCTATAGGTGTTGGTAATAGTAGATATCCATATCTGCATTGTTTAAATAGAGTATTAGTTATTTAAATATGATTAATAGAGTAATTAATAGTCTCTACATGTGGCTCTTTGTAAATTGAAGTAATTCCCTAATATTTTCTTTCACTATAGTCAGAGTAGTAGATGTATAGTTTGGAATGGATGTTGATCTTGTTTGAATAAAGTAAATTAATGAGTAGTTCTATATTAGTAATTAAGCGATAATTCCTTTAGGAAACTTATGGTAATAGTGTAGTATGACTTAACATAAATGTTATTTATGGCATTTTATAAGAGATTAACTAGTTGTTGTTCTACTAAGTGTATAAAGTGATCATTTGTTAGTGCATAATCTTAGACATTGATTAAATTAGTTGCATATTAGAATATGAGATAGAAAGCTTTATCTTAGTTAAATTAAGTTCTTACATTATGTTGTTGATGAATTTAATTTTGTTAGTTAGTTTGTTAGGGTAAAAACGTCATTGCATTGCAAGTGGTTATGTTAATGACAAACCTTATGACGTTTCATTAAACCTTATAGTGCTTTCTGGTTTAACTTGTTCAATGGCATAATGTTGAGTTAAGTTTAAATATGGTCTTGCGTGAAATTTCATTGTCGGTTAATGACATTAAGTAGTAATGATGTAATTGGTTTATTCTTTAGTTCGAAGTTATATTGTGCTAATTAAGTGTGTAGTTGTTTAAACCCTTGTTTTCCATATCAGGAAATGGATATATGGTTAGTAGTTTTGTGTGTTAAGAGTTATCTGACTCCAGAGGTTAGGCTTCTTTAGTTCAATTACAACATTAAGTCATGTTGTTTTAAATGTTTTAATGGATTTGAGATTTTTTTTGGAAGTGGATAGGGGAAAGTTTTATTGCTGCAATTAAAATTTGATATGGTCCATGTAATGTATTGGATTGTAAAAGATAGATGCCTCGTAGTCCCTTGTCCATGAATGTTTTTGGTTTTGGGATGTTTGTTAAGGGTTGCTAGTTGCCGATAGGAGAGTGGCTTCTATGGTGGGGCCAGTGCCCAAAGTGTCTACCTGGGTAACCCCATGGAAGTTGTAATTAAGTGATAACTTAATAATTTATTAATGTGGCTTGGGTAGAAATTCACATAACAAGATAAGTATGATGCCTCACTGATGCCATGAGTGCTCTTACAAGCTAAGGATGGGATGAGAAGGCCTGGTTGGCAAGGTCAGTCTCCTTGTCTTCATGAGAGAATGTGTTAGCTCTGCATGTGTCACCCTATGGGGCCAGTGCCTAGAGAGAGGCTACCAAGCTAACCATAGATGGGGGTTGGTTTCTAGAGAGAGATAGCCTAGGTAACCCATGCTAGGACCATGCGATGACACTCTCCCTACTATAGTTTAGTTACTTCCTGTTATCTTTTGTTGATGCCTCTGGAGTACTGTCTTATCTTGATGATTTGTGTAGTCTTGATGATCTGAGTTGTCTATGTCAAATTTGTATATGCTTACTTGTAACCTTTGACCTAGTGAAACCTCAATGTTATCTCCTAGCTTGGAGGGGTGGACCTTAGGGTTCCACATGGTTGGTTGGAAAAGCTTAATCCATTGGTTATTCTTGGTCATCTTGATTCATGATCACTACAGTCGTGATTCCAGTTCTAGTTTTGTACTTGAATCCTCAAAGCTGTATTGCACCTTCCAAATTGTAAAATCCTATTGTATATTGTAAACTAATGTAATCGGTCATCAAGCTTGTAATCTTGTAATCTTGTAAATGATCTTATGTAATTGTTCATCTTTGTAAATGAATGATGTAAATCCTCTTCTGTTGTATTATAATGTATATCACTTGTATTGTTATAATTTTATGTTTATCTGATGCAGTTATGTTCCCTAGAGGTGTTAGCTATTCATTTTATTTAATGTTGTTAATAGTGTAATTTTATTTAATGATTAATGCATTTACTTCCTTAAAAAAAACAAAATTTCTATAAATTTTGCACTGTTAGTCTAAGATTCTAGGGTTGCATGACGGGGCACCACATAAAATTGCGAAGAAAGATTTATATCAACATAATTTTATATGTTTGGTTTTTGTAGTACTATGTGCTATTTTTAAATATTAAATGGTTTAATAATTAAAAGTTGCCAATAAAAATAGATCAATGATTATTTACCACTTTTATGTATAGATGTGTGATGCCCCGTCATGCAACCCTAGAGTGTTAGACTAACAAATGCAGAATTTACAGAAACATTTTTTTTAAAGCAAGTAAATGCATTAACATTAGATAACATTACACTATTTACAACATTTACACAAAATGATCAACTAATACCTCTAGGGAAACATAATTGCATCAGATAGAAATAAATTTCATAACCATACAAGTAATCTCAAATATGATACCTCATAATTACATAATTCATTTTCAGATATGAACAATTATAAAAGTTTGAATACAAGAATTACAAGATTACAAGATTCAAGCTTCAGGACCTATATCATCAGTTTACAATATACAACAAAATTATACAATTATGAAGGTATATTACAACTCTAAGGATGCAAAACAAATCTAGAATTGGAGCACTTCTGCATTGATCACGAACTAGTACAACCAAGAATAACCAATTGATTAAGCTCTTCCACCCAACCATGTGGAACCCTAAGGTCCACCCCTTGATCTAGGAGACAACGATGAGGTTCCACTAAGTCAAAGGATACAAGAAAGTAGATACAAACTTGACATAGACAACTTAGACCATCAAGACTACACATATCATCAAGACTACTCAAATCATCAAACAATACAGTACTCCAGAGGCAACAACAAATGATAAAGATGAAGTAACTAGACTGCAGTAGGGAGAGTGTCATTCCATGGTCCTAGCATGGGTTATCCATGCTATCTCTCACTAGAAACTGACCCCCATCTATGGTTATCCTGGCGACCTCTCTCCAAGCACCGGCCCCATAAGGTAACACATGCAGAAATGACACATCCTCTCATGGAGACAAGGAGGTCGATCTTGCCAAACAGGCCTTCTCATCCCATCCTTAGCCTATGAGAGCACTCAAGGCATGGGTGACGCATCATACTTATCTTGTTATGTGAATTACTACCCGACCCACCTAGATAAATTATTAAGTTATCACTTAATTACAACTTCCATGGGGTTATACAAAAAGCCACTTTGGGCACCAGCCCCACCATGAAAGCCACTCTCCTACATGCAACTAGCAACCCCTAACCATCATCCAGAACCAATAACATGCATGGACAAGTGATTGTAAAGAATCTATCCTCTTCCATACCAAATCACTATAAGATCATATTTAAACAATATACTTTCCATAACCACATCCAGACCTCAAAAGAGACATCACAATTAAACTTATGTCACAATGTAGCACTGGACTCCAAGTAACCTAACCTCTAGAGCTAAGCAATCACATCCCAAAAATTACTTAGTTCACAAATCGACATGGGAAAAAGATCAATCCATATGACTACAATGTATTAAGGAACCCTTGATGGACACCAGGTATTAAATAACTAAATTTAAATAATTTATAACTATGGAATTGAAAATAACCTTATTTGCATGCAACTTGAACATAGTGTCAAACCTATCCATACACCTGCCCCTATCAACAAAGAGATTTAACAACTACGGCATACTATTCCCTATACGTTAAAAGACTAGCACATTAATTGATATAACAAAATTACTATTCATTAAACAATACCGTTCATGAAAATACTTACACCACTTTTACTAAGATACTAAGTTAATAAAACTAATTTATCCCTTAACCTACTTTCTCATAATTTAAAGCTACTAATTTTACCCATAAGATAAAAGTGCCAACATTGATTAAAATTGGAATTGATAAATGTCATAGAGAAAATTACCATGAAATAATTTATTTTAATGGATAAGTTTAATACATATTTAAGTTTCCTAATCTATTATAGTAATAAACTAAATTACATTCCACTCTATAAAACCGTTCCACTTACTTGAACTAAAATCCTTATATTAAATTGATGTGATAAATATCCTACCAGATTACATGGAGTTAA
Organism: Cunninghamia lanceolata; assembly: GCA_027924645.1. Lineage (NCBI taxonomy): Eukaryota > Viridiplantae > Streptophyta > Pinopsida > Cupressales > Cupressaceae > Cunninghamia > Cunninghamia lanceolata. The sequence continues at coordinate 2,856,096 of BSBN01000312.1, forward strand.
AACAAATAGAACTATTCTAATCAAACTCAAAATTACTAACCTTCTAAATTGATTTCTATAATATCGACACTTGCCAAACTAGTTTCTGGTAGAGTTGAAAAGATGGATTATAGAAGAAAATTTACATTTAATCACTTTGGCAATCATTTGTATGAAATTAATGGTTGATCTCTGAGGTTTTCAGATCAGAGAAGATATGGAATAAAGTTTTCAGAGGTTTCAAAACAATGAAGAACATCTAGTAGAGAGAGAAGACAACGATTGGAATCTGCAGAGGTTTTTAGTGATAACAAGAGGCGTATGGCCTGCCAAAGATGAATTGCAGATCAGAAAAAAGAAATCCATCTATGGAATGGCACGCTAATATAGAATATAAAATATATTTAGTTTGGCAAAGGAAGATCTTAAATTCAAAAAACTAAATAAAAGGAATTATTATGAGAAAAGTAGATGAAGTTGGATGCACCAGGGAATGAGATTGCAGGATAAAATTTATATTAAATAGCTCTAGTTGTGATACAAATGAAATTTATTGAGGATTGCAGAGGTTTTTAATGAAATAAAAATGCATTAGATGGTGATCAGAACGATTCTAAATTGCTATAGGCATTGAAAATGATGCATAAATTGAAAATAATGATTTACCAAAAGGCTTGCTTAATGCACAAGATGAGTGAACTGCCAGAAGGAATGTGCTAGAGAGATAACTGATATGCATAACAAGGTCAAACCAATGATGTCGCTCCCCTCTTAGGCTTTAGGTTTTGATGAAGGATAGGCCTAAACTGGTTAAGGCAAAGGGATATCCATCTCCAGATAGAGACATCAGAAAAGAAGGTAATATACATGTTTAGCTTAGCAAAAGAATGATCTCAATATCAAAAACTATATCTAAATAGATTTATTATGTGAAAACGTAGCACTAATGAATGATGACTATAAAGAATAAAGATTCAATTGAAATAAATTATTTTAGTTACAGGGGTGCTAATCTTCTATAGAAGGTTTGACCGATTTGTTCCCAGCGAGGAATGGCCCAAAGATTTAGGGTTGAACGTTGCATCTCATCAGAATACAAGAGTATAAATATAATTTAGATATTGCAATGGATCACAACTAGAGGAGGACGGCTCACTAAATGGGCTACGAATCTATCAATGAATTCATTCAAGGAAGAAATACACTTATTTGATTGATATAAGAGAAAATACAGGTTATGCAAATAAAATCAATGTATGCTAAAACTGAGTGTTAGATTTAGGACAGACAACTGAGAGGGGGGGTGAATCTGTTGTCCAAAACTTTCTTCCAATTAATCACTTAAATCCTTTTTTCAATTCAGCAGCATAATAATAGATCAATCATGGAAACATAATGCAACAATTCAAGAGCAGAACCACATTAACACATATGACACCAAGATTTTTAACGTGGAAAACCTGGTTAAGGTAAAAACCACGGGGTGACTAACCCAAGATTGTATTCTCTGTTAAAAGAATAGGAAGAACAAAATGGCACATGCCAATTAGGGCTCACTGCCCGAGCACACTGCACACAAGAGGCCTAGTGCCTATAGGAGACACACTGTCTACAGAATAATAAGTATTACATACTTGAACTGAACAATAGCATCTTCACCATGCTTGAGTCAGTTCCATTTAGGCCCAATACTTCTGTTCTACCTTTCGCTCTGCTCCTCTCTACCACACTCCCATCTCCACAAGGTACTTTTGAAATGACTTTACAACTCCTTATTTATACAAGACATTGACTTAGGGATAATCATCCAAGTCGGCATACATTATAGAGAAAATACATAAATACAACATGACTAATTACAAAAAGACTTCACGTGGATCAATACACTATCGGCCACGCAGATCTAAGACTTGAATCTTCCTTTAGGAACACGCCATTCTTCATAGAACATCTTCAAGATCATCCGTAGGATGTGTAACTCATCCGGTCAGCCAAACATAGGAAGAACATCATCATCTGGAAGTAATTCTTCAATTACAAGGTCAATCTTCAATGCGGACCACCAACACAAACTAGACATAATCCAGAGACCTCCACAAGCTTGCCTAAATCACCAAGAACATCCACAATACTTTTGCTTACTGAAATCATTCTCTCCTTCATCCGACACCTCAAGAACATAGCCTGTCATCACTGTCATATTGGAATAGATGCTTGCAGACCTCCAGGCCATGAACCACTTCAGTTGTCAATTCACATTGACTTCCTAAGCACTCCACCAAATCTGCAGAACAAGATATTGCATTTCTAGAGCTCACCGGACCTATCTGTGTCATTTTTTCACCTCTAAACATCTACCAGAACTAGTTTTACTTAAGTGGCTATAACTTCTTCAAATCTTCATGCGGACCTCTAAAATCTTTACTGGATCATCTTAAGACACATATCTACAAACCCTTTAATGTGTATCCTTTGATCTTCAAATTAGCTGGGATCTTTACCTCACTGTCTTCACCGTTCTTCTCTATTTCTAATAGGACTAATTTTCTCAATATCCTCAGCATACAGCTCATCCAATCCTTATCATCAATGCAACAGGAGTATGTTGACATCAATGACAACACCGACTAGGCCCATACTTGCAACACTGAGTTGCACATGCTAATTCTAGGCTTGAATTTTGGTCGGTCGATCAAGCATTAGTTTTTGGGTGGAATCAAATACCAAGTAATTATCAGTCCATCATTGGCAAAACAATACAGAGTAAATCACTAAATAAAAAAATCTGATAGATAGAAAATCACAAGATTAAAATGAATCTACTGACAGAGCTTCAGGATGAAGGATGAATTTAGTTTGAGACAAAAGCAAGACTAAATCAAGTGATTTCCCCCACAATAAAAGATAACGAGATTGAAATGGTGAAGGGAATGATTGAAAGAACCTATCAATGAATTCAAAACAGAGTAAAGACAAAGTAGAAGGTAATGGGGTATTGCATGGAGGCCGTTAACGAAATAGGCAACAAGAAGAACATGAATAATCACCATAACAAACTGATTCAAAAGCAACAAGAGAGAGAGAATGATTCATTTTCAAAAACATAGATAACATTCTTTCAATCATACCAAACGTACCCAAAATTCGATCCTTCAACTTCAAAATTCCTTAGCTTCCCAATCCTTCAGCTTCTTCCCAAATTTTTCCCCAATTTTCTATCTCCCCCTTCTTAGAATTCCTTCCCCACCAAATAACTCTCCATAAACCAAAAATAGGAAAAAATCCATTAATTTCCATCACCCCAATTCGTTACAGAATCCCACTAACGTCCCAAAACAGAAAATAATAAATTTTCTTTGTGAGAGAGATTCTCCAGGTCAAGAATTTCTATACGACAACTCACAAGCAATAAATTATTAGTAATATTTTCAAACTAGCATATAATATTAGTAATAAAATATTATTAACGACTTACGACAATAACTTATTAAAAACATTAAAATTATTAATTTAATCTTTATTAAAACACATAAACAATATTCCTAATTCTCATTAATAAACTATGACTAAGAAAATACTCTTATATCTAACTTAATAATATCCTTAATAAAATAATAATAAATTCATTAATGCATTACCAAGATACTCAAAATTTGACAATAACTCTACATACCACATGACGACCAAAACCAGAGGCAAGGAGTAAAGAGTGACATTCAGACTTACGACCACAACTGCTGATAGAAACTAACCTAGGGAAAACCCCATGTTATCTCCCATCCATATTTCCATTGGTGTAAGGGCACGCTTAGACCTGCTTAGCCAGGTGGAGTCAATGCCTGGTACCTGCAACTTGCATTAAAACAATGGGTGTATATGAACATATACATATATATATATCAAACACACAGAGTCAGGGAGTCACAATGTAGGAGGGCGCTCGAAATGAATAATCCTACACCATCCCTGCTCCAGTCATGACAATAACATAAACCTTCCTATTTAATAATTAGATAACATTCAATCACATAAAGCATAGTAACATTATTCTACAGAATCAATTAACTATCAACTTAATCATGTCAACACATAACATAAACTGTAATATCAATAATGTCATCATAAAGTCATAACACATGTCAAAACCAAAACATAGTCCATCATGATCATAATAAGCATAAACCATAAGTCTATCAACCATATGTCTCAAAACTATCTAAGTGCAAAATAAAAAAACTATCAACTATCACAAGCCAAAAGTGAGGGGCATTACATCATCCCCCCAGAATCAGGCTTACTCCTGGAAGCCTACAAATAAATAAGGATATAGCTCCCACATCCTGGAAGCATCCTCCCAGGTAGCAGAAGTCTCATCACTAGGGTCCCATTGGACCCTGACCTGCTCCACATATCTACCTCTGAGCATAAGTATCCTGTGTTGTAGGATGCCTACGGGCTCCAAAGCCAGTTGCCCATCCTCTACATGTAAAGCAGTCCAATCAAGAACATGAGCAATATCTGGATAGTAAGGTCTAAGTACATAAACATGAAACACATCATGGATGCATGAAAGGCTAGGCAGAAAAGCAAGATGATAAGCAACAGGTATGATCCTCTCCATAACGGATCAGACTCTTTCACGTTCACACACACAAGAACACTCGATCCACAACTAAAAACTGTCGATCGATCCTATGAGCATTTGCATACTTCTTCTACCTATCATGCACTGCCACCAAATGCTCTGTAATCTGCTCAACCTACTGCTCCATATCTCTAAGCATATCCAGTCCTACAAGAACTTATCCTCAAGACGATCTGAACTCAGTGGGGTCTGACAAGGATGACCATACAAAGCCTGAAATGGAGACATACTGATAGAACTGTGATATCCATTATTATATGCAAACTCCACCAGATACAGGTAGTCCTCCAAACAGCTCTGCTGATCCATCACATACATCCTAAGCATATCCTCGAGAACTTGATTAGCCCCCTCAGTCTCACCATCAGTCTTAGGATGGTATGCTGAACTAAAGTTCAGCTCTGTCCCTAAGGCATGTTGCAGAGAAGTCCAAAGGGCTGAAGTAAACACTGGATCCCTATCGGAGATGATCCTACGAGGAATCCCATGAAGTCTGACTATGTCCTCCATGAACACTCTGGCCACTGTAGAAGCATTATAAGAAGAACGGACAAGAGAGAAGTGAGCTACCTTTGTCAACCTATCCACAGTGACCATAATAGCATCGTGTTGACGGGAGGATACCGGCAACCTAACAATAAAATCTATCGAAATGATGTCCCATTTCTATTCTGGAACAAGATGGGGCTGTAAAAGACCCGCAGGGTGTTGGATTTCTACCTTCACCCTCTGACACTCCAGACATCTCAACACAAAATCAGCAATGTCCTACTTCATGCCACTCCAAAAGTACAGCTGACGAAGATCTGCATGCATCTTCTTGACACTCGGGTGAGCAGAGTAGGGTACCTGATGTGTCTCAGACATAACTAAGGTACGAAGACCCTTAGAACAAGGAACATAAATATGACCCAAATGTCACAAAAGGCCATCTAACTCAAGAGAGTAACTTGTAAATCTACCCTCCAAAGGTCTACCTGACTCAACCTCAAACTTCACCTCCTGTTACCAACTGTCGGTAGGAAGTACTGTGAGAATCTGACCTCTCAAATCAACTGTAAGAGTGACTGCTAAGATTTCATGTCTCTGATGACTAAGGGCATCCACTACCACATTCTCTTTTCCTTGAATATACTTGACCTCAAAGACATACTCGCACAAGAATTCCATCCATTGCCTCTGCCTCACATCCAAGTTTGGCTGCATGAAAATATATTGCAAACCACGATGACCACTATGCAGCTCAAACTGACGCCCTAAAAGAAGATGCCTCCACCTCACCAAGGCATATACAACTATGGTTAACTCTAGATCATGAGTGGGATAGTTCAATTCGTGATCATTGAGTTTGTGAGACTCATAGGCAATTACGTGACCATCCTACATTAGAACTACTCCTAAACCCTCCAAAGAAGCATCTATACACACAACAAAGTTCTCGATAGGATCAGGAACTACTAGAATAGGTGCACTAGTCAGTCACTCCTTAAGGGTCTGAAAAGTTGCCTAACACTGTTCTGACCAAACAAACTTCTTCCCTTTCCTCTGGAGAGAAGAAATAGGATGGGTAATCCTCAAAAACCCCATAACAAAATGGCAATAGTAGTCTGTCAAACCCATAAGACTGCAGACCTCAAAAACATTAGTAGGTGCAGGCCAATCCATAATAGCTTGGATCTTCGAAGAATCCCTTGGAATACCCTCTCCAGAGATGACATGACCCAAATAGTTCACCTATGTCTGATAGGATTCACACTTCGACAAATTAGCATAACGCTGATTTTCTCTCAGACACTGCAACACCTGACGCAAATGCTCATGCTCCTCCACTAACTGGGCTTTTTCCACTGCTACCTCCATAGTCTTGGGTTTGAAAACACAAACCCCTCCATTGATCTAGGCATTTATGCCCCTAATAAAATAATGTACTAACATAGACTCGTCATCTCTGATACTCGCATACTGCTTGAGCTCATAGAATATGCGCTCATACTACTCAACTGACATGGCCATCTGTCACAGCTCATGGAACTCATCTGCGTGATGCTGTCTCCAGTGATCAAATAGGAAACGGGCTTAGAATCTCTCTAAGAACAACTCCCAAGAGACAGTGCTAATATCCAAGTGAAGCTTCTTCTCCTCTAAATGCCACCAGGTCGAAACAAAAGCTCTAAGATGTAGAATAGCACATCTGGTCTTAGTGTTGCTACCATACGGATGCATGGTAAAACACCTACCTATATCTAGTAACCAAGTCTCTACCTCTAGACCACTACCAACACTATCAAAGGTGGGAGGGCATACCCTCAGAAGATCTCTCATATGACTATCTAGTGTGGCCTCCTGCTCAGCTGTCATGTGTAGGAGATCTCTCTCTCCCTAGCATCTAGTTGATCTACTTCCTAACCCCCTCTAGGTTGCTCTACCTCCTGTCTAGGGCCTAAGTGGGAAAGGGCCTCCTCAAGTAACTATCGCAACTGGGCTCTGTCAGGCTGACCCTGACCTTCCATATTTTGTCCCCTATCTTCATGGGCACTCTCATGAGGAGAATTGGGAGGATGTGTGCTGCCACCACCTCTCCCACGACCCCTACCTCTACCACGAACTTGAACTCTACCTCTAGGCATCTACCTAAAACACCAAAGGATAATTTATTACACACAGAGAGGGAAAAAATAGGGATGAAGGTTAATCTACAAAGTTTAAGCACTAGGTTACATAATGGGCTCAATTATAACCAAAGTATCTAGTGTTTAAACTTGGCTCTGATACCAAATGTGATGACCCGTCATGCAACCCTAGAGTGTTAGACTAACAAGTGTAGAATTTACAGAAACATTTTTTTTTAAAAGGAAGTAAATGCAATAATATTAGATAACATTACACTGTTTACAACATTTACACAAAATGATCAACTAATGCCTCTAGGGAAACATAACTACATCAAATAGAAATAAATTTCATAACCATACAAGTAATCTCCAATATGATACCTCAGAATTACATAATTCATTTTCAGATATGAACAGTTATAAAAGTTCAAATACAAGAATTACAAGATTACAAGGTTCAAGCTTCAGGACTGATATCATCAGTTTACAATATACAACAAAATTATACAATTATGAAGGTATATTACAACTCTGAGGATGTAGAACAAATCTGGAATTGGAACACTTCTGCATTGATCACGAACCAGTACAACCAAGAATAACCAATGGATTAAGCTCTTCCACCCAACCATGTGGAACCCTAAGGTCCACCCCCTAAGCTAGGAGATAACAATGAGGTTCCACTAAGTCAAAGGATACAAGCAAGCTGATACAGACTTGACATAGACAACTTAGACCATCAAGACTACACATATCATCAAGACTACTCAAATCATCAAATAATATAGTACTCCAGAGACAACAACAAAAGATAAAGAGGAAGTAAATAGACTGTAGTAGGGAGAGTGTCATCGTATGGTCCTAGCATTGGTTATCTAGGCTATCTCTCACTAGAAACTGGCCCCCATCTATGGTTATCCTGGCAACCTCTCTCTAGGCACTGGCCCCATTAAGGGACACATGTGGAGCTGACACATCCTCTCATGGAGACAAGGAGGTCAACCTTTCCAACCAGGCCTTCTCATCCCATCCTTAGCCTATGAGAGCACTGAAGGCATGGGTGAGGCATCATACTTATCTTGTTATGTGAATTACTACCCGACCCACCTAGATAAATTATTATCACTTGATTACAACTTCCATGGGGTTATCCAGGCAGCCACTCTGGGCATTGGCCCCACCATCAAAGCCACTCTCCTACATGCAACTAGCAACCAATAACATGCATGGACAAGTGATTGTAAAGCATCTATCCTCTTGCATACTGAATCACTATAAGATCAGATTCAAACAATACACTTTCCATAACCACATCCAGACCTCAAAAGAGACATCACAATTAAACTTATGTCATAATGTAGCACTGGACTCCAAGTAACCTAACCTCTGGAGCTAAGCAATCACATCCCAAAAATTACTTAGTTCACAAATCGACATAGGCAAAAGATCAATCTATATGACTACAATGTATGAAGGAACCCTTGATGGACACCAGGCATTAAATAACTAAATTCAAATAATTTATAACTATGGAATTGAAAATAACCTTATTTGCATGCAACTTGAACACAGTGTCAAACCTATCCATACACCTGCCCCTATCAACAAAGAGATTTAACAACTACGGCATACTATTCCCTATACGTTAAAAGACTAGCACATTAATTGATATAACAAAATTACTATTCATTAAACAATACCGTTCATGAAAATACTTACACCACTTTTACTAAGATACTAAGTTAATAAAACTAATTTATCCCTTAACCTACTTTCTCATAATTTAAAGCTACTAATTTTACCCATAAGATAAAAGTGCCAACATTGATTAAAATTGGAATTGATAAATGTCATAGAGCAAATTACCATGAGATAATTTAATTTAATGGATAAGTTTAATAGATGTTTAAGTTTCCTAATCTATTATGGCAATAAACTAATTACATTCCACTCTATAAAACTGTTCCACTTACTTGAACTAAAATCCTTATATTAAATTGATGTGATAAATATACTGCCAAATTACATGAAGTTAAAACAAATAGATCTATTCAAATCAGACTCAAAACTACTAACCTTCTAAATTGCTTTCTATAATATCAACACTTGCCAAACTGGTTTCTGGCAGAGTTGAAAAGATCGATTATAGAAGAAAATTTACATTTAATCACTTCAACAAGCATTTGTATGAAATTAATGGTTGATCTCAGAGGTTTTCAGATCAAAGAAGATATGGAATAAAATTTTTAGAGGTTTCAAAAAAATGAAGAACATCTGGTAGAGAGGGAAGACAATGATTAGAATCTTCAGAGGTTTTCAATGATAACAAGAGGCGTACGACTTGCCAAAGATGAATTACAGATCAGAAAAAAGAAATCCATCTATGGAATGGCACGCTGATGCAGAGTGCGCGATGGGAAAGCTCAACCAACTACAATCGACCAGACCCTACCTATGTCTTGGCGAACTTCTTTCTATCGGACAAACATACTTCTATTGGGCCACTTCCAATTCCTCTCGCTGGTCTCTACACTCTCCCCGACGACCAACTCCATTATGTCTTCGGACAGACTTCTTCTATCAGCAGTGTCCATTTTTGATGGGGAAGCCTATGGGTTTAGAAAACCTATCTTGACACAACACTTCAAGACCTATGACTTACCCCAAGTCTCCCTACCAATTCAAGTGCTCATAGACATTTTCTACCCCAAAATGCCTAATTCAACCTAAGCAATCTATTACAGAGGTGAAAGACCTTTTTGCCTGTTGTTCCCAATACATACACTATTTTCTTGGTGTGAGGTCTTCTTCTTTGTCCTCACTACTTCCAAGATTCCCAATTCCTAAGGCTTATAGCCTTCTTGAGCCCATTATCAACCCTCCTCTCTGGGTCCAGGGTTCTGATTGCTTGGTGCTCAATTCTTCCTACTCTATTTTTCACCCCTGTCTTCTTAGACTGCAACTTGCATAACTAGCCGGGCTATAACAGAGCTTGCCTAGGACAAGTTCCTATTGTCTCTCATTAACAATCCAACCACTAACACAAACAGAAATAAAAGAAAGAAGATCTCTGCTTGATGGCCCTCCATGACTATACAGAGAAAATGCAAGGACATCAAGAGAGAGACATTTTATACAAACAGAAACAAAAGAACAAAAATAAAGCTGACTACTCTATAGAACAAGTTATGCAAGAATTCTATAGGAAATGCTTGAACATATTCAAAATGTCAATGTTTCTTATTATCAGAGTTCTTTCTTTTACATTCAATGTCTATCCTTCAACTTTTTCCAACATTCTAACTCATTTACAAAGCCAAAAACTAGTTCTTATACTCTTCGTCCTTTTTCTATTATTGGATAGTTAGGGTTTTCTATCTGTTCGGTTATCATCAGTGAAATAAGTTCTTCGCTCACCGATCGGTAGAGCATATCACTATCAGCCTACCCAAAATCTCGCCCACCGATATTCACTATCTCCCCGATGGACCAATTCCATCTCCTTTCGCACTTGTCGCTATTACATATAACATCGGCTATGCCAAACATCCTTACACCAATACAAACTGGTCATGCCGATGCACCTTCATTTCTATTTTCTGTCGGCCAGACTCTTTCCGTCGCTCAGACTTTTATCATCTCTCTCGATCATACTTCTTATACCGATATGCATTTTCTACATCTTGTTCGTCGCTGTGATTTATATCATCGGCCACTTCATAACTTCCTTTCACCGATATGTAAACTCTCTCCGATAAGCTTTCTACCAACTTCACCTTCAGCAAGATTTAACCATCGGTAAAACATTCCCCTCTGCCTCCGATCACATATCTCCTACCAATGTGCCTAACATCAACTTAGCCGTCGGTAAGACTTTGATCGTCGGTCTAACTTTAAGCTAGTTTCTGATCTCCAACCTCATGCCGAAAGGCTTAACACTAGATTTGGCCTTCGGCCAAACTTCTGTCTTCTTATGCTGATACATTACACCAAAAATGTGAAAGTATATACATGGGCTCCAAGCCCTTGGTGCTCCTGCACCATACTCCCCCTGCATGGAAAAAGTCAAGTCACCTCTGATGACAACTAGGCAAAATCAATGCCCTACTTCTTGAACTCAGACTCTACAACCTAGGTAGCCTCTGCTTCAGGCAACTGTTTCCACTTGATCAGATGCTCCATGTACACGCCATGTTTGGTCTGTTTCTGCACTCGAGAATCTAGAATTTGCTCAGCCTATGGTTTGAGTGTAGGGGGGAAGGTTACATCACTTACTATCTATGCAACCTCTAAACTAGATCCATCTATTACTGGATGAGGACCTTTATAATGTACTAGGTCCTGAACATTGAACATTGGTGAAATTGCCAAGTCTGCTGGCAAATCAATCCTATAGGCATTTTTGCCATACTTGTCCAGAATTTTGCAAGGACCAATCCATCGCATCTGCAGTTTAGTTGGCATCCCTTTCTGCAATCTGGCTTTGTTCAAATGAACCATGACTAAATCACCAACTTCAAACCGAACATCCTTCCTATGTGCATCTACCCTGTCCTTGATTTTTTGAGTATTCTCCATCAATGTCTTCTTGACTTGGTCATGAATCTCCTTCATAGATTGTGCAAAATCCTCTGCATGACCACTTCTATCTTCCATGTCTCCAAGATGTCAGAGTTCATATACACCTCGAGGATGCATTCCATACACTATCTCAAATGGACTTTTGCCAGTAGTCTTATTCACACTGTCATTATAGGAAAATTTTGCCTGATAAATGACCTGATCCCAACTCTGTCCATATTCTTTCATCAAACACCTTAACAGGTTGCCCAATGTCCTATTCACCACTTCTGTTAGGCCATCTGTCTATGGATGATATGCTGATCCAAAAGACAAGTTTGTTCCTAACCTCTGCCATAGAGTTTTCCAGAAGTGTCCCATAAACTTAGCATCTCTATCAGACACGATGCTTGCTAGAAGTCTATGAATCCTTATGACCTCTTTGAAAAACAAATGAGCTATATGACTAGCATCATGAGTCACCTTACAGGGAATGAAATGACTCATCTTGCTAAATCGATCAACAACTACAAAAATACTATCAAAGCTAGTCTTAGTCTTTGGTAGACCAACTACAAAATCCATACTTACACAGTCCCATGGTTTGGAAGGATTGGGTAGTGGTTGATATAGTCCCGCATTTGAAGAAGTTTCCTTGGCCTTCTGACAGATGATACACTGTTCTACATACTTTCTGACATCTTTGTACATCTTTGGCCAATAGTAGAACCTCTGGACTAACTCCAACGTTTTGTTCAGACCAAAATGTCAACTTAAACTGCCATTATGCTTCTCCTGTATGAGATTTTCTCTCATGGATCCTTTTGGTACACACGACTGTCCACCTTTGAACAACAATTCCTGCTAAAATGTGTAATCTACAAATTCACTATGAAAGTGAATTTCAAAGTCTTGACAGACCTTGTATGCTTTAGCAAAATCTTCATCCTCTTTGTAGAGGCCTGTGAACTCTGTCATTCCTATGCTTCTTAATTTCACCTCTTGCACTGTGAGCAGCCTCCTGCTTAAAGCATCTGCCACTTTGTTGAGCTGTCCCTTCTTATGTTTAATTGTGAATATATAAGACTGTAAATATTCCATCCACTTGATATGCCTATGGCTCAACTTATCTTGTGAGTTCAGAAAATTCAAAGCTTGATTGTCTATATATACAACAAATTCCTTAGGTAGGAGGTAATGCCTCCATTTTCTAAGTGCCTGGACTAGAGCATAGAGCTCCAAGTCATATGAAGAGTATCTACTCTTTTCTTCATTTAGCCTCTCACTAGAAAAGGCTACTGGTCTATTCTCTTGGCTGAGTACTGCACCTACTGTAATATTGCTAGCATCACATTCTAACGTGAATAACTTATCAAAACTAGGTAGCACTAACACTGGTTGTGTGGCTACTGCTTTCTTCAATAATTCAAAACTTTTATCAACTACTTGTGTCCATTGAAACTTTGTTTTCACTCCACCTTTTATTGTATCAAGGATGGGTGCACAAATAGCACTGAAATTCTTTATGAATTTTCTATAAAACTAAGCTAAGCCATGAAAACTTCTCACCTCAGTTGCTGCTCTGGGAGTAGGCCAATTCAATATGGCTTTTACCTTTGACTTGTCCATTTTCAATTCTCCTTTGGACAACACAAAACCAAGGTATACCAATTCCTACTTCATGAGTTCACACTTCTCCAAATTGATGGTTAGTTGTTCATCATGTAACTTTTTCAAAACAGTATATACATGTTCAAGATGCTCTTCTTTAGTTTGACTAAAAATTAAGATATCATCTAGATAAATAACCACAAATTTACCCATATAATCTTTGAGGACTTCATTCATGAGCCTCATGAATGTGTTGGGAGCATTTGATAGACCAAATGGCATAACAAGCCATTCATACAGTCCTTCTATGCTCTTGAAGGCTATTTTCCACTCATCACCTTCCTTGATTCTGATCTGGTGATAACCACTTTTCAAATCTATCTTGGTGAAGTATTTAGCCCCTCCTAAACAGTCCATAAGATCTTCAATTCTCGGAATTGGAAATATGTACCTTATGGTGATCTTATTGATAGCTCTAGAGTTTGTGCATAGTCTCCATGTTCCTCCTTTCTTTGGTGCCAACATTGGCACTGCACAAGGACTTATGCTTTTCCTTACCAATCCTTGGTCAAGCAATTCTTGTACTTGTCTGGCTATCTCCTTTTGTTGATCTGGAGTCATCTTGTATGGAGCTTTGTTAGGCAGAGATTTTCCTGGAATCAGATCTATTTGATGGCTAATAGTTCTTTGTGGAGGTAGTGTTGCTGGTGTTCCATCACTATTGATGTCCTTATACTGTTCTAGTATAGTCTATACCTCTTTTGGGACCACTACCTTTTTGTCTTTTTGCTCTTCCTTAGGCTATAGTATGATAGCATAACCAATACCATCCTCCTTAAGAGTATTCAAAAACTCTTTACCACTCACAATTAGGACATTAGGACTTTTTGTCTTATTTGCTTCTTCATCTTCCAATGATTGAATTTTATAGGTGACACCATCTTTTTGAAAAGAATATGCATTCTTCTCACCATCATGTATGGATTTTGGGTCATACTGCCATGGTCTGCCCAATAAGAGATTGCATGCATCCATGGGTAGGATATCACAGAGTACCTTGTCTTTGTATCCACCTATACCAAACTCTACCCAAGTTTGCTCATTGACTATCACATGCTGACCTTTATTTAACCATGTGACCTGTGAGGACCGCCCTTTTTACTACTGTTGTTATGACTATTTACAGTACTGTTATTGTTACTTTCATATTTGTGGGATAGCAGTTCCCGAAATTTGTCAGACTATTTAACTTTATTATGTTTTCGGAAAAACTAATTGGGTGATGTTTGGATAAGTTACTTTTCAGAAAAATGAATTAGGGATGATGGAAAATTGTAATATGATTTTTAATTATGTTAAATTGTACTAAGGCATGAGAATGCACGTGTTATTTAAGTTGCTTCGGCTATGATGAATTTATGTGGTTACTGATCTTGTAATTGAGTGTGCAGGGACTACTAATCAAACCACAGATTTCGGAGATCATTCCACACCTTGTTAATTGTTATTCCCTGTTAAGCCGATCTGGTTCCACGAAGAACCAAGATCTCTTTGTGTTTGATGTCATGATGTAATGTGGTCTTTCGTATGGTCGAATGGGTTAGGTTACCCTCATGTAACATTATTTTATAAGTAAGTGTTGTAAAGAGATTGAATTTGAAATTCCTATTTTTATTTAAATTATGAGGCCCTTTTTCTTGTGCTTTACCTTGACCTGGGGTGTCTTGTATGGGTTAAAATTGACCCTGGGTTCTACCCCATGGGTCCAGGGGCCCATTTGGCATGGGTAACCCTTGAGTAACCTCCATGTAGTCAACTTAACCTTCCCCTGAAGTTAAGTGGCGAAAATTGGAGGTAGGAGGGGACATGATGGGTTGTACCAACACTCAACCCATCCCCTCTACTTTTCCCTAGATAAGAGATGCCATCCATTAGTGAAAGTTGCCTCTTCTTTAGTAAGATTCCCCCATGTACTATGGGGACACCCATGTGAAGAAAGGAGAAAGAGGCATGGGTCACCTGTCTTGTTCCCATTTAACTCTTTTTTTTATTTCTCCCATGAGAAAGTGGAGTCACATGAAAGGAATAAGGAGTACCCTTGGGAATGGAGAGTGACATAAGCCACCTGGACAGAATAGTGATTTTTAGGAAGGGTGAGGAGGTGACAAGTGTCACTCCCCATTTCTCAAAATTAGAAAGAAAGAGAATTTTGGGTTATTTATTTTCAAATTTTGGGATGAGAGGGAGTTAGTTGAATTTTGGGGAAAATCTTTCATTTTGGCCTTACCATAAATAGAGAAGTTAGTTTGGAAGATAGAGAAGGGAGAGGGAGTTGGTGGCTAAGGTTGGAAGTGAACTCTGAGGACTCTGCAACAACTTCATTCCAGGAGGGCTTTGCAAGGTTGGTCTGAATTTTACCTTTGTTTTGGTAGGACTGAAATGTGTATGAAATGTGTGTGAAGTATGTGTTTAAATTTGTTTTCTGTGGGGTTCTTGTCGGGTTGTTTGACAGAGCGTCTCCCACTTGGGAGAAATGCTCATCAAGTTTGGGGTAGGGGAGGAGAGATCCTCCTCGGGTGCATACCTGTTTCCATCTTTTGGGATGTTGAAAGCCTTGAGGGCATGTATCTGTGACTGTATTTTTGACTTGAGAGTCATATACAGATTTCTTACAAATTGTGATCACACTTGGTTGAGACCAAGAGAAATTGATATGAGTTCATTTATCTATCAGGGTGACACTCTGGAGTCGAGTGTGTCCACTCTCCTGCCCCTTATGAAACTCACTGTAGTTGAGTTTCCGTATTGTGTAAAATAACCACGAGTGTATGTGTGCTTTGGGATTGTTGTTGTTTCTGTTGTGAAGTGGAGTGTTTGAGTACCCAGGTGTGAGTATGGTCTCCCTAGCTCGGGGGTGACCCTCTTGCGGGTCTACGGTAGGGAGGAGAGCTAGACGAGTGGTATTTTTCTTCTTTGTTTGTCTTTGATATGCAGGTTTTTTCTCTTGGAGCTTCTGGTTGGCTATTTATGAAGAAACAGATCATCTTCTTGTCATGAGAATTAGGCCTGGTTCATTTCATAGAGATGAAGAGAGAACACCTCTCTTGTTATTGTTGTAAATTAATGATATTCTGGGAGTGAAGAAAATCACCTCCCTGATCTTGTTATTATTGGATTTTATTGGTTGTCATAAGTTTTCAGTTGTATACTGTTTGGGAGGAGAAAGTTCATATCTGGGAAGTTGGTGTTCATGATTGGGAAGCTGTAATATGAATGTGCTTAAATTTTTAAGTTGATGTTTGCAACCTTTGTTCAATAGCAATTTTTGTGTTTCAAGTATTACTGAAAAGAATAAGTTCGTTTTTGCAATCTAATCTGAGTTGTTTACATTTGAAAGTTTGGAATTGCTTAACTAGTTGAAATGCTAATTTTCTTTTCAATATTAAAATGGAAAAGACAGTTTTAAATATTTGAGTTATTCTCCATATTAATGGATTCTGTTAATTTAGAAGGATTAGAGGAAATCTAGCATGTAAATATATAATCTGTTGCAAAGTTACGAAGTCTTAAATGTTTATGAAAATGAAAAAAAAAAATATACTTAAAATAAGGGGATAGCTAGTTACCATTTCTATCAATTAAGTGAAATTGAGATATATATATATATATATATATATATATATATATATATATATATATATATATATATATATATATATATAACTAATTGTTATGACAATTTCTTTATAACAGGTTGATTTGGAGAAAATGCATAAAGTAGCGAAATTGAGAAATTTAGGAATTAGTTAAGCACATATATGAATATTTTTATATATAAATAAATTTTAAATATATATCTATATATATATATATATATATATATATATATATTTCATATTTTGAGTAATTATCATTTTCCAGAATAATAGAGAAATTGGAAATAAATTATTATTTCTATGAAATGGACTGATAAATATCAATATAAATATATATATATATAGATCTATAATTATATACTCATTGATAAATAGATATATATATATATATATACATAAGAATATATATATATATACATATATATATATATATATATAAATATATATTTTAATGTTGTGAGAAATCAACTAATAGTACATGAGAATGGCGGACCAAATGTAAGCCGCGGATAAAAAAAAACACAGTCGAATTTATATTGGGCGGTGGGGAGTAAACCCCACCGCAGGTTTGTTATTACATTTGGAGGTGTGGAGTGGGGCGGAGCCCCACCCACACCCCACGTCGTGGGAATGTGGGTGGGGCTCCGCCCCACTCCACATCTCCCCCCATCCCTTATGCCTCCCGCGGCCTGCGTCTTGCCCGCCGCTCTGCGGCCACCGCAGGTCTTGCCCGCCGCTCTGCGGCCACCACCGGCCCTGCTCCTCTGTCACGCCGCCCATGGCCGCTGTCTGCTGTGAATCTAAAGCAATAAAAAATGTTAGGGCTTGGGCCCTAACATATGAGTGGTGTATTTGTAATATAAATACAGTTTCTTTTTTTATATAGTTTTATATATATAGGCATATATATATACTATATATGTCTATGTATATAGCTATATATATAATATAATAATGATTATATATATATATATATATATATATATATATATATATATATATAAAGAGATATAGAGATATATATCGTGGTAAACCAATTTCGTCCTATGCATAGACTTTAAAATAAATATATTATATATATATGTATATATATATATATATATATATATATATATATATATATATATATATATATATATATATATATATATATCATATCGATAGGAGTAAATCTATGAACCATATTGTTGGACCCTCGTTTCAAATCGTTATAAACTATGTCTCATGGATAGAAAAAAAAATATATATATATAAATTATATTCTCACAGTAGATGTTATTAAGTGTTGAACACAACAACCAAAGTAGATATATTACCATGAACAGAGTTTTATAAAGTGGTGAACCACCTACATCTATTGACAACGTCATACGAGTCACAATCAGTGTATGAATCGTAATTAAGAGTAACAGTAACAACAGTAATTCTAAACAAGAGAAAATAAAATTATAATGTAAAAGAGAGTTTAGGAATATGCAGTGATACTCTGGAAAGAGTTTCTCGGAAGTTTCAACTATTAACGTACTAATAATCACCCAGAAATTGAAGAGGAAAATTACACAACTCTTTGCTCAAAAGAACACTGGAAATAAACTTAAGTAGCCACCACTGACAATCCATGTGGCCATATTAATCTCAACTGTAGCAAACGATCTCTTATGTAAACCTGTAAGAGGTTCCGAAGAAGAAAAAAAAAAACTAACATTGGAAAACACAGAGGAGAAAATGCGCGACATTTCTCACACGGGATAAGAGAACTAAGTTGACGGACCCTTCTGCAAATTTTGCTTAGGAACAAGTTGACTAAGTATTTACAAAGAGGAGGAACCTAGATCGGGGAAGATTAGGAGACCGAGTCCAGCGAAATAGTAAACCAGCCTTTGTGACCGAGATCATCCTGAAATTAGGTTTAATATCAACAATAGCTGCAGTAATAACCCTGATTGACGTAAATCATGAAGAAAGGTCAGGATGCACATAAAGAAAGCATAGAAAATGAAAGAGAGAGAGAGACCGAAATATAAACACACTAAATGAACTAAGAAATAGTTAAGGTAAGGGCGATAAAGATATAATCAGAATTAAGAACTTGTGAAAAGGGAAGAGAGGGCAACCAAACCGCCTTGTTGAAAATGCTAAGTCATAGGAGGGGTATGTTTCAGGAAACAAGAGAGAAGACAGACAACCGTGCCTGGCTGAAAAATGACTAAATAGGGAGATCACTAGCCGGTTTAGTCAGAACAAGGCGTCGTGGGGAGTGGTTCCTCTATCAGCGAACCACGTGCGTAAATGAGTGCAGCGTAATTCCCACTAACGCCGTAAGGCATTCTGCTACCGAACATTGCCGAGGGTTCGATTTAAGAACTTTGGTAATCTCACTCTTGCAATGACGTTAGCAGCGTTGTATAGACCCTCTTGTTGATCTATATGCTTCTGGTTGCACGCCATTGTACTTGTATTCCGCCGAAGAGTATAGTGTTTCGCCATGAGAGAACACCGTTGAGCATGCGTACGCACGCGAAAGGGGTTTTTAGGATAGTGTGAGAAAAGTTTTTCATATCTCATGTCATAACCACATGACAGATGTGGTTATGACACGTGCGATGTGTGTTGTGACCACAAGGAAAATGTGGGCATGACATGACCCTATATGGATTTGAATGAGGTATTCTTTGCAAATTTAATTTTCTAACTACTTCATCAGACACTATGTTATCAATAGACCCTAAGTCTACGATTACTTGACATACCTTATTCATAATATTGCATCTGATTCTGAATAAAGCTCTCCTTTGGCTTGGTTCAGCTTTCACTAGTTCTTTGATCAAAGTTCTCCTTACCATGATGTTCTCTCCCACTTCTGAGGCTAGACTGACTTTAGGTGATTTTTTGCTTGAAGCATCATCTTGTACATAATGATTTCTTTTATCAACTCCTTGAGAAGAAGATGTGCCCTTATCAGGACACCTATATGCTGGATGGCCTATTTGACCACAATTGTAGCATTTCATAGTGGCAAAGTAGGATCCTCTGCCTGATCCTCCTGATCTTCCTCTGTTAGATCCCCTTCCTTGGTAGTTTCCTCTACTACTACTCTCTCCACTCTACTCTGTGAGTTTGGATTCTCCTTGGGGCCTTTGATCAGTGTTCCTACCACCATAACTTCCTCTTCCTCTGCTGTGTCTACCTCTTCCTCTTAATTTGTTGCTTGACTCTTGTTTCTTCTTGCTCTTCTCCTCTACCTTGAGTGCTAGATGATAGCTTTGATGCACTATTGTAGGGCTGAATAAACTGATTTCCTCTTGAATACTCCACCTCAAACCATTGAGATATATTGCCACTTTTACATTTTCATCTTCCATCACCTTAGACCTCAGGCATAGTTTTTGAAACTCCTCAGTGATGCATTGACATCTAATTCTCTTTGTCTCAAATTTTTCCTTTTCTTGTGCAACTGGACTTCATAATCTCCAGGCATGTAGACTTCTTTGACTTTAGCCACCATACCTTTCCAAGTAGCTATAGGTTTCTTGCCTTCTTTTTCTCTTTCAGTTTGAACAAATTTCCACCATGTCAAAGCAGCTCCTCTGAGTCTTGATTTAGCCACCTTCACCTTTTGTGCTTCAGTCACTCCATCACATTCAAAGTGATTTTCTATACCTTCTATCCATTCCATAACCAAATCAGGTTCCGTCTTTCCACTAAAAAGAGGAACTCCTTCTAATCTCTTACCACTCATGGCTTTCAAGGCCTTCAAGAAAGGTTCTTCTTCCATCTTAGGATTAGGTGTGGGCTCTTCATCTTCTATAGACACACCTTTTTTCATAC
This sequence comes from Cunninghamia lanceolata, assembly GCA_027924645.1. Taxonomy (NCBI): domain Eukaryota; kingdom Viridiplantae; phylum Streptophyta; class Pinopsida; order Cupressales; family Cupressaceae; genus Cunninghamia; species Cunninghamia lanceolata. The sequence goes on from BSBN01000312.1 coordinate 2,876,987, forward strand.
CTTCAAAATTTTTAATCTTCTGACTGACTTCTTCAGTCTTTTCCATCATTACACCTAGTTTACTTTTTATTTCTGCCAATCTTTCCTGTAGGAGCCTATTCTCCTCTTCTTGGTCTTCAACATTCTTTGCCAATTCTGCATTAGTCACCATCTTCTTGCATGAACCTACAGACTCACTCGAACTCGGTGATGACATACAACTTCCATTCAAATCTAAGAATAGCCCAAATCTTTAAATTCCTCTGATACCAATTTGATGGTGAGGCCTATGGGTTTAGAAAACCTATCTTGACACAAGACTTCAAGGCCTATGACTTACCCCAAGTCTCCCTACCAATTCAAGTGCTCATAGACATTTTCTACCCCAAAATGCCTAATTCAACCTAAGCAATCTATTACAGAGGTGAAAGACCTATTTGCCTGTTGTTCCCAATAGAGACACTGTTTTCTTGGTGTGAAGTCTTCTTCTTTGTCCTCACTACTTCCAAGATTCCCAATTCCTAAGGCTTATAGCCTTCTTGAGCCCATTATCAACCCTCCTCTTTGGGTCCAGGGTTCTGATTGCTTGGTGCTCAATTCTTCTACTCTGTTTTTCACCCCTATCTTCTTAGACTACAACTTGCATACCTAGCCAGGCTATAGCAGAGCTTGCCTAGGACAATTTCCTATTGTCTCTCATTGACAATCCAACCACTAACACAAATAGAAATAAAAGAAAGAAGATCTATGCTTGATGGCCCTCCATGACTATACAGGGAAAATGCAGGGACATCAAGATAGAGACATTTTGTACAAATAGAAACAAAATAACAAAAATAAAGCTAACTACTCTATAGAACGAGTTATGCAAGAATTCTACAGGAAATGCTTGAACAGATTCAAAATGTCAATGTTTCTTATTATCAGAGTTCTTTCTTTTACATTCAATGTCTATCCTTCAACTTTTTCCAACATTCGAACTGATTGACAAAGCCAAAAACCAGTTCTTATACTCTTCATCCTTTTTTTGTTATTGGACAGTTAGGGTTTTTTGTCTGTTCAGTTATCACCGGGAAAACAGGTTCTTCGCTCACCGATCGGTAAAGCATATCACTATCAGCCTACCCAAAATCTCTCCCACCGATATGCACTATCTCCTCGATGGACCGATTCCATCTCCTTTCGCACTTGTCGCTGTGACATATAACAGTGTCTAATGGCTGTTTGAAGATGTGAGAAGTTTGAGGCTATTCTCAGTTGGCCTACCCCAAAAATAGTGGGAGATGTGAGAAGTTTCCATGGATTGGTGACTTTCTATAGGAAGTTTATCAGAGGTTTCAGTCACATTAGTGCTCCCATCCTCAACATCATCAAGGGTGGAGTCAAATGTAGATTCCAATGGACAAAGGAAGCTAATGATAGTTTTGAGTTGTTGAAAACAAAGGTGGCTAAGTTGCCTACCTTAGTACTCCCTGATTTTGATAAGGTGTTTGTTGTTGAGTGTGATGCAAGTCAACAAGCTGTTGGTGCTGTTCTCAGCCAAGAAGGATATCCGGTGGCATTCTTTTCAGAAAAGTTGAATGAAGCCAAGCAAAGGTATTCTACCTATGACTTAGAACTCTATGCAATAGTGCAAGCTCTTCAGAAATGGAGACATTATTTTCTTCCAAAAGAATTTATTATGTTTACTGACAATTATGCTTTAAGCTTTCTAAACAGTCAAGAAAAATTGAACCATAGACATGTTAAATGGATGGAACAGCTACAAGTTTATACCTTCACAATTAAGCACAAAGGAGGTGTCTCTAACAAGGTGGCTGATGCATTGAGTAGGAGGATGCTTCTTGTTCATGAAATTTAGTTAGAAAGCATGGGTATTGACTGTTTAAAGGAGTTGTATAAAGAAGATTCTAATTTCAAAGAGGCTTATGATGTTTGTGTGAACTTGGCTAACACATTCCATGGAGAGTATGTATATTTTGTTTTGCAGGAAGGCCTCTTGTTTAAGAGCAATTTGTTGTGTGTCCCTAAGTGCTTCATGAGGGACAACATCATCAAGGAGAAGCATAATGGTTCTTTAGGAGGACATTTTGGCTTAGACAAGACACTAGAACAAGTCACAAGGTTCTATTTTTGGCTAAAGATGCAATCAAATGTGAGGAAGTATGTAGCTAGTTGTGCAATCTGTCAAAGGGCCAAGGGTGTGTCTTCATATGCAGGTCTATACCAGCCCCTTCCTATTCCCAACAAACCTTGGGAAAGTATCAGCATGGATTTTGTGCTTGGGTTACCTAGGATAGCCAGAGGGGTGGATAGTGTGTTTGTTATTGTTGATAGGTTCAGCAAGATGGCTCATTTTGTGCCATGTAAATGCACAAATGATGCATCTCATGTTGCAGGTTTATTTTTCAGAGAGGTAGTAAGAATTCATGGTTTGCCATTGTCCATTGTAACTAACAGGGATTCTAAGTTTGTAGGTCACTTTTGGAGGACCTTGTGGAAGAAGTTGGGCACACAGTTGTCCTTTTCATTAGCCTACCATCCACAAACTAATGGTCAGACTGAGGTGGTTAATAGATCACTTGGAAACATTCTAAGATGCCTTACAAAGCAGCATGGTTTGGCATGGGACTTGGTTATCAGTCAGGATGAATATGCCTACAATGATTCAAGGAATAGGAGCACTGGTAAAAGTCCTTTTGAGGTAGTTTATGGCTTTCATCCAAGAGGGCCACTTGAACTGAAGGATCTCCAAGGATGGGATAGAAGGAGTGCACTTGGTGAAGAGTTTGCTGCCTCCATGAAAATAGTCCATGATCAAGTCAAGTTGCAACTAGAAAAATCAGTCACAAAGTACAAAGAAAAGGTAAATTTAAAGAAAAGAGAAGTGCAATTCAAAGTTGGTGACTTGGTTATGGCATATCTGAGGAAAGAAAGGATGCCAAAAGGTCAACCAATTAAACTCCTGATGAAGAAGATTGGGCCATGCAAAATTGTGCATAAGTTCGGTCCAAATGCATATGAGATTGAGTTACCATCTGGCCTTGGTATCTCTCCAATTTTCAATGTTTGTGATCTTTTTCCCTTCAGACCTCCATTACCTGGTGAAAGTGGATCAGATGTGGTAGCTGAAGATGTTGATTGGATCAAGGATTTGCCTCCAAGCAAACCTTTACAGTTGGAGTGCATTCTGGATTCCAAAGTTGTCAAGAAGACTAGGAGAGGTGTCTATAAAGACTACTTGGTGAAATAAAAGGATCTTCCTGATTCAGAGGCCACCTGGATGACTGAATCAAATATCTTGAAGCATGGCATGACACTTCAACAATTGGCAACTCAAGGGACTTGAGTTCTTCCTGCAGGGGGAGTATGGTGCAGGAGCTCCCAATTTAGTCATTTTTTTTTGGCTATTTCCTAGTTTGTCATCATGTTTTTCTCTTTTCCTCTGTTGACTTTCTTTTGAATCAACATTAGGGTTTGCCACTTCTAATGCACAGGCAGATTCAGCCAACTAAATACAGGAGGTTGCGTGAGCTGCCTCCCCTTCACTTCTGGTTCTGCCGCACCAAGGGGGGTATCCCTATAACTCAAGATGTAACCTTGACTAGCTCAAAGATAGAAAGATCTAACTTGACAACAACAGGCAGAATACTCTCATGTATGGACCAAGATCTGTATGATAGATCACAAGGTTGGCAACATTCTTGGACATATATGTCTGGTTGGGTATGAGAGCATGCAGGGATCCTAATCCTACTCCTACAACTAACAGGTGGAAGGATGAGATGGTTTGAAATGATGTTTGGATGCAAACCTGGACCTGGTGTATAACCTCAACACAGAGCTAGATTGGTGCCTATCCAGGGCTTGGAGTCGGTAGACATACACCTGTGAATGATCAGCGTGAATAGCTAAAACTGGATTTCAGGGGGATACACATGATATCTGCCTTACAGATATCTCCCAATAAAGAGTGTTAAGCTGTCTATACTTGTGGCATCCCTATTGCAGTAAGAAAGATACATGCAAAACTGGAGACAGAATCAGCATAACACATGCAAACACAGCATTATTCATATAAGATTAACCATGAAATCAGTGGATTCATGCCAAATCGTACAACAGGAGATACATAAACTCACAAGTTTTGCTGCACAGAGCAACCAAAACCAGTTGTATCTTATTACAGAGCCAAAATGTCCAGTTTTCAACAACCAAAAATGAGTAACACTTCATGCTTATAACAGCCAGGTAGTGTACCACAGCAATTAATTACATGGTTGACCAAAAATCCCGCCAGATACACAGTATCAGAAAATGGCACTCAAACATTCAATACAGCAGGTGGGAGAGGAGACAGGAAAAAATCTCGAGCCTTGCGCCGCCGCCTAGGGATCCAGATCTTCAATCGGGTACTAGATCCATCCACGCCATCGCCCATACCTCTGCAACAATCACTATTAATGGCGCACCAACATGCGGCCCTGGGAAATGCAGAATACTGTGCGTCGCAACCGTTTCCCGCCAAGATACATCGTCATGATATTTCAAATATGCAGGATATCAATTATCCCACATGCACCCCGCGGTGACCTTTTCAACACTTTATATACTAGGCCACAAGCATATATGGTGTCGGTGCTTTTGCTCCCGACGACACTAGTATAAACCTTCATCATCATCCTCCAGCAGCATGATATCCTGTTGTTTGAAAAATCACCCTGACGTCAGCATCATCATCGCAATATCACCTGCATGATAATCGCCTTCATCAGCACAACCTGATCCATCAGAGGAAGATCCTCCTGCTTAGCCGATACCAAAAGTCTGGCCGATGAACATCCTGATGACGTCACCGTCATATCCTGCTGATGTCATCAGCATATCTGCCTACTGCGCACCTCCTCATATCCGGATGACGTCATCGTCATATCCGCAACATTGGGGGATCTTCATAAGATGAGTAATGTTAGAAATATGACCCCCCGGACCTTGATGACGTCACCACCACATGTCGGCATCAGGATGATATTCAGAAGATAACCGGATATTTGGAAATATCATCCTGATGCACAAATATCATGCTGCACTGTAGCTCCACCATAAGATCGGGGTGATAGATGAATATGCCAGATATTTGAAAAGATCACCCCCACTAGATAATGCACGAAGCCGACAAGCAGATATCTCCCTTCGGAAATATCATGATGCAGACAGCCAGAAAAGCGGATATCACCCTGACGTAAGAATGACGTCAGCATCATCAGGATGATAAAACAACGAACATGAAGTGATACAAAAACATCAGGATGATATTGACTAAGATCATCCTGACGTTCAAAATATGATGACCACGATGAATATCGGGTCACACTTAGAACTTTACAGCAACATCATCAGGATGATCTTAACCAAGATCACTCGATGTTCAAATATCACCCCGGTGAAAGATCATGTAGGTAGAAAATATGATGACCCTCGCAAGCAACATCAGGGTGATGTCTGGAAATATGATGATGATGATGACGACCCTTAAGAAAAAATAGGTAGGGTCGAACAACTTAGAAAATGACCCCTTCGGAAGATTGGGGTGACATCATCATCATATAAGGGCAGGGTGATAATTGGAAGATCACCAGATATTTGAAAAATCACCCCCCGCAAGAAAATCAGGGCACACTGCAGCTCATCAGCAGGATCGGGATGATATCCAAACATCACCCGATATTGAAATATGATGATCCTGATGAAAGACAAGTCGACAGAGAACATGATGATGATGACCTCCTCCTCAGGAAAATATGATGCTGCAGCTGAAAAATGCTGAGGAGGTCCAACACTTAGAACATCTTTAAGGAAGGTGCCTGCATGAAAATTGCTCAAAAACTGTCAGTCAATTCAGGCACTAACACTGGCTCTGTCTGGGGACGTGCAGGTGCAAGACTGCAGCGAGAACCCCAGATCTCTGGGATGCAGACCAGTCCCTTATCCATTGGGCACAGAGTTAAATACTGCACCGACCTGCATCACCAAACACACTTGATGGCCTAAGGCCACCAAGAAAAGAAAAACATGTATCTCCCTTTGTCCAATATCTTGTTTTCATCTGCATGCACTGGGTCAAGCTTGGAGATACTACAGAGATCCACCCACAAACAAATCTTGTCATCTGCATATTCAACCCTCTGATTTGGCTTGTCATTGTCACCCCTATGCAGACAACCTTCAGCATCCGGCAACAAGTGGATGCAGAATGTATCAGGCAATGCATACTCAAAGGGAATATAACACATGTTATCATTTGTATCAGCATTATGCATTGCAAAATGAACTCCTAGCTGGATTGAAAATTGAAAGCACTCGAAGTCCACCACACAACTAGGAAAGTCGGAGCTCATTTCATATGCTGGCCTCTCAAAAGAAAAGCTTTCAAATTCACAATTGTGCACATCATGTACACAACCATCTGGTACACCAAGCTGGAAAAGATCAGGCTCTGGCACCTCTTTCAAATCAGGCACATTTTCATAGTCACTTACCTGATGTATGTTGTTTCCTCTTTCATCAGGATGAGAAACAGAATCCAAACCAAAAACAATGTCTAGGTCCTCACCATACTCAAATAAATCCTCATCACCATATGTGTCAAAGATGGGTGATCCAGGTACATCAGCTTGATCATAGTATGCCATTTGTTCATGGGCAGCAGAACATGCATCTTCATCACCAATGGATTCCCTTTGTGGAGGAGTATTAGCTTGTGTGTCATAAGCAAAACAACCATCAAATGAAAAACAATCATGCTCTGAACCAGCACTTGTTTCAATCTCTGACTGCTCTTCACGATCCCCATGTGTTTGAAAAGAAGTCAATGGGTCACACATAAGACTGTTTCTCTGTTTGCTTATATCTTCTCTGTCTTGAGTACAATACTCACAATTATCTCCACAGGTCCATTCCAAAAGTTGTTCATTGCTGTCCACAACCTCGTTATTGTTTTCATGGTCAGATGCCTCATCATTGCAATGGGAATCCTCATTAGTCCTTTCACTAGCACCTTCAATATTCATCTTTTCATCTTCACATGATGCCTTAATTATTTGGTCATTTGCAGCTTCACAACTATTTTTCACACCAAGGCCAGGGGACAGGGATTTCAGCAGGTGCACATTTCTGATTTTTTCTATTTTTTCTATGAACTTGTATGCCATCTGCATACTTGTCACCTTGAAATCCCTCAGTAATGCACTAGAGCCCTCCTCAAAAGCCTCAAAGAATATGCCAACACAGGCTGAAATATCAGGTCTGAAGACTTCTGGGATCTGTGAAAGGGCTATTGCAAACCTATGACTGAAATCAACACATGGCTCTTCATCTTGTTTTCTGATTCTCATCAATTCTGCAACAAGATCAGCTGGTTCTTTTGCAAATTCTTCCTTGAAACAGTCAGCAAGTTCATCCCAACAGGCAAAGGATTTCTTTGGAAAGCTCAAATACCAGTCTTTTGCTTTTGCATCAAAGGACCTAACAAAAAACCTCATCCACATATCCTCATCTCTGAATGAATATTTTCCCATAAAACTATGAAAATTTTGGATATGTGCATTCCCATCACATACATTGTGACCACTAAATCTAGGCATCTGATAGTATATCCTAGCAGGCATAGTTTCTACTTTATAATCCACCCATGACAAATCTAGTTGGTCATACAAAGGATCAAAAGGGCTGAGAAGAGGTTTAGCCTTCTGACTGGCAGACACAACAGGGTTACTGCTTTTTAACTGGGCCTCCTCAGCCTCTAAGAATATCAACCTATTTCTTATCTCTTCTATTCTTTTATTCGACATTTCACCACTGAGTATGGGATAATTCATACTTGGATTCATAAAAATCTTACTCTTAGACATCCTTTGTCTGTCTAAGACCTAAGGCTTCCCCTGGCATCTAACTTATGCAGCAAAACAACAAATATAAAGGGGAAGGAACAAGGTACCTTTTCTCATACAGATGCAGAAAAATGAACAACACATTTTTGTCACATCACATACATCCATCTTTCATGTGCATTCAGATCTTTTTTGCAGAGTCGCCACCTCTCCAGAGAGGACAAAATTTTCAATAGCTGAAAGCTACTTTTCCAGGTTCATTCCACCAGCAGAGCATCATTTTGTTGGTGACTCAGATGGGCCACAAATATATCATTTTTTTTTTTAGTCCATCCCCAGCAGAGTCGCCATTTTGTTGGTGACTCGGATGGGTCACAAGATATATTACTGGAAATGATTAGATAGTACTTTTACTTCTCAGTCCCCAGCGGAGTCGCCATTTTGTTGACTTTTTCTTCTGAATCAGCATTAGGGTTTGCCACTTCTAATGCACAGGCAGATTCAGCCAACTAAATACAGGAGGTTGCGTGAGCTGCCTCCCCTTCACTTCTGGTTCTGCCGCACCAAGGGGAGTATCCCTATAACTCAAGATGTAACCTTGACTAGCTCAAAGATAGAAAGATCTAACTTGACAACAACAGGCAGAATACTCTCATGTATGGACCAAGATCTGTATGATAGATCACAAGGTTGGCAACATTCTTGGACATATATGTCTGGTTGGGTATGAGAGCATGCAGGGATCCTAATCCTACTCCTACAACTAACAGGTGGAAGGATGAGATGGTTTGAAATGATGTTTGGATGCAAACCTGGACCTGGTGTATAACCTCAACACAGAGCTAGATTGGTGCCTATCCAGGGCTTGGAGTCGGTAGACATACACCTGTGAATGATCAGTGTGAATAGCTAAAACTGGATTTCAGGGGGATACACATGATATCTGCCTTACAGATATCTCCCAATAAATAGTGTTAAGCTGTCTATACTTGTGGCATCCCTATTGCAGTAAGAAAGATACATGCAAAACTAGAGACGGAATCAGCATAACACAAACACAGCATTATTCATATAAGATTAACCATGAAATCAGTGGATTCATGCCAAATCGTACAACAGGAGATACATAAACTCACAAGTTTTGCTGCACAGAGCAACCAAAACCAGTTGTATCTTATTACAGAGCCAAAATGTCTAGTTTTCAACAACCAAAAATGAGTAACACTTCATGCTTATAATAGCCAGGTAGTGTACCACAGCAATTAATTACATGGTTGACCAAAAATCCCGCCATATACACAGTATCAGAAAAATGGCGCTCAAACATTCAATGCAGCAGGTGGGAGAGGAGACAGGAAGAAATCTCGAGCCTTGCGCCGCCGCCTAGGGATCCAGATCTTCAATCAGGTACTAGATCCGTCCACGCCATCGCCCATACCTCTGTAACAATCGCCATTAATGGCGCACCAACCCGTGGCCCTGGGAAATGCAGAATACTATGCGTCGCAACCGTTTCCCGCCAAGATACATCGTCATGATGTTTCAAATATGCAGGATATCAATTATCCCACATGCACCCCGCGGTGACCTTTTCAACACTTTATATACTAGGCCACGAGCATATATGGTGTCGGTGCTTTTGCTCCCGACGACACTAGTATAAACCTTCATCATCATCCTCCAGCAGCATGATATCCTGTTGTTTGAAAAATCACCCTGACATCAGCATCATCATCGCAATATCACCTGCATGATAATCGCCTTCATCGGCACAACCTGATCCATCAGAGGAAGATCCTCCTGCTTAGCCGATACCAAAAGTCTGGCCGATGAACATCCTGATGACGTCATCGTCATATCCTGCTGACGTCATTAGCATATCTGCCTACTGCGCACCTCCTCATATCCGGATGACGTCATCGTCATATCCGCAACATTGGGGGATCTTCATAAGATGAGTAATGTTAGAAATATGACCCCCCGGACCTTGATGACGTCACCACCACATGTCGGCATCAGGATGATATTCGAAAGATAACCAGATATTTGGAATATCATGCTGCACTGTAGCTCCACCATAAGATTGGGGTGATAGATGAATATGCCAGATATTTGAAAAGATCACCCCCACTAGATAATGCACGAAGCCGATAGGCGGATATCTCCTTTCGAAAATATCATGATGCAGACAGCCAGAAAAGCGGATATCACCCTGACGTAAGAATGATGTCAGCATCATCAGGATGATAAAACAACGAACATGAAGTGATACAACAACATCAGGATGATATTGACTAAGATCATCCTGACGTTCAAAATATGATGACCACGATGAATATCGGGTCACACTTAGAACTTTACAGCAACATCATCAGGATGATCTTAACCAAGATCACTCGATGTTCAAATATCACCCCGGCGAAAGATCTTGTAGGCAGAAAATATGATGACTCTCGCAAGCAACATCAGGTTGATGTCTGGAAATATGATGATGATGATGACGACCCTTAAGAAAAAATAGGTAGGGTCGAACAACTTAGAAAATGACCCCTTCGAAAGATTGGGGTGACATCATCATCATATAAGGGCAGGGTGATAATTGGAAGATCACCAGATATTTGAAAAATCACCCCCCGCAAGAAAATCAGGGCACACTGCAGCTCATCAGCAGGATCGGGATGATATCCAAACATCACCCGATATTGAAATACGATGATCCTGATGAAAGACAAGTCGACAGAGAACATGATGATGATGACCTCCTCCTCAGGAAAATATGATGCTGCAGCTGAAAAATGCTGAGGAGGTCCAACACTTAGAACATCTTTAAGGAAGGTGCCTGCATGAAAATTGCTCAAAAACTGTCAGTCAATTTAGGCACTAACATCCTCTAAGGCTTTGAAAGCCATTCTCATGTTTTGTAATAAAGACTTAGTCATCTTGATTGACTAGTCCAGTATAGTGTTAGTGAAGGCCTATTTTCTAGGTACTTGTCTTTTGGAAACTTTGTGTTTTTGGTAAAAAGGTAGTTTCCAACACTTCACTGCCCTTGATGGGCAGTTGTACGATGGGAAGAGAAGAGGAAAGGTTTCCAAAACCTTCTATATACTAAATTTTGTTTAAACATGATGACAGGAATGAGAAGAGGAGCTTTTTGGATTGAAAAAATAGTGATTTTTTGTGTTCTGCACGAAATAGTCATTTTGTATGGCCTGGTACGGATAGTAAGGGGTCCAAGGCCTAGAAATTATGTTTGCATGTTGAATCGCCTTTCTTTTGCATATAGTTAGAGCTCTTGACATTTCTGTAGGAGGAAGAACCAATCTATTTTGTAAGAACTGTTTTGAAACCCTCTAAACTAGGGTTTGTGTCCAAAATGATGAATTTTTCCTCTATCCTCTGAAAGTTATCACCCATTTTCAGAAGGATGGAGGAAGCTAGGCTAGGTTTTATGTTTTTCATTGTTTTACAGGTTGAAGGCTCCTCTTCAAAGTGTTTGGTATGACTCTAACTAGTCAAAAACAGTGACTAGTTAGCATGAAGTAGTGGACAACATTGTAAATGCAGAGAACAGTCAAAGGGAAGATCAAATAGATGGTGGATCTGATGTTTTGTGGTGAAGACAGGCTTGTATGACTGCTTGGTGGATCATGTGCATGCTAGTTTGATACACTTCTGTCATACAACCTCCCAAATTAGGCCTTTTCACTGAAAAAAGACAGTCTACTATTTTAAACGCCAATAGTACAGTACGGTCTACATGTTGGTGGAGGAGTACATGCTCAATATGGGTATTTGGCTATGCATTTAGAGTTGATGGTCATTTGGGGTTATGAGTAATTAGTTAACCATTCCATTAGGCTACAAGGTTTAAGCCTTCTTGAAACACTATTTTTAGGACAATCAAAAGACAGTTTGCTATCCACTATCCTTTCTAGTATAGAATTTGGTGTTGAGTCAGAAACTTCATGTTGGCCATGTCCATAGCAAGTGTATGTTGAGTGTGGTGTAATGATCCGTGTTGGTAGAGGTGTTAGGAGTGGAATGTTGTCTTTGAAGATAAAGGTGTTAGTTGATTGGGTAGAGCAGTGACTCCCCAAAATCAGAGTTGAACAGCCTGTGTGGTGGACCTAGGTGTGGTCCTAGGCTAGGTCAACCTCCTAAATAGCCTTGTGTAGGCCTATAATAATTCCACCTTTGGAAACCTTTAGAAGGAAGATTTGACATCCAAGTTCATTGTGTGAACTTTATCCACTACTACCTATTACCTCTGCATCAATCTCCCACTCTGTTGGCTAGATCTTCATTAAGCTTGATCATATTAAGAAGAGGCAAACCTTTAGAGTTTGATGTGTGTAGATTTGGGAACCAACACATGGGAGGGCTTTTGTGATTGTTGTAATATCTTGGGGAAAGCTTATTATGTGATAGTTATATTTGTATTTCCCTCCACGAGCATGTGTAACTTACAATAACAGGCTTACTTGTACTATAAGCATCTCCTCTACTTGAGTAAGAATCTTTAACACTTTGGGTTGTTTACTTGGCTCTAAGTTGTTAGATGTTGAGAATCAATGGTCACTCCTTTCTCACCAAAGCATCTATTACAAAAAAGATCAATATTACATGAATGAATTTGTATACCAAGATAACTTTCCTTACATATTATAAATGTCTCTAAATTTGACAACATATCTATTCTATTGCAAAAACATTGCATTGCTCATAAGGAATTCATGGCACTTGTTTCTTCATTTACAAACTTTTTTTGTTGTATCTATCTACATTACAGTTTCATTGTGTAAGTATTGTGGAATCTGACTACGTGTTATTTTTATTGCATTTTCTATGGAGTATGAAAGATTTTCTCTTTGCCATTTAGTCATTACATTCTTTGAATCATTTACAATCATGATTTCTTCCTTCGATGTTGATGATGGATTTATCAGTACTTGTAGTTTTTTTGTAAATATTGGATGCGAAGACGAGTGCATATTTGGTCATTATGTCAGTTATAATACAAGTGGCTTGCCTCATTTTTTTTTTAAAATTTTGAGTTCAATATCTGATGGGTCCCTTGGAGAACTATTAGTGGTTAAGTAATGCATATTAGTCCTAGAGAAACAAACAAATGATAAAATTAAACATTTGGTAAAAAATACATACCAATATTTATCAACTAATGTATGTTGTAGGTAAAAGCAAATTTAGGAACAAGAAGACATTACGTATATGTAATATTATTTGTAAGTAAGTCAAATTGTACCTAACAAATAGGGCAATTGTAATATGATTCAAAATTTATAGATGGTAAAAAGTAAAATAGATTTGTATTAAAGAGAATGCATAGTAGCACATTAAATGAATACATAGTAACAAATAGAGGTACAAGAAAGTCGATAAATGATATGGTTTGAATTTATAAATTTTGTAATTTCATGTCTAAATGGATAAGTTGTAGTTATAATAGCCTATAGTGCATATGAGAAATTTTGATGTTTTTCTTACGAAACTTCATGGTTTCTTTCTGTAGTGCCCCTCCATTTTCACTATGGTTGTGCAGGTAGTCTGGCTAAGGAACCTAAAGACAAATATGGAACATGAACTCCTATCAGCATTTTCGTGGGTATGATGCATATTGTTATGTTACTATTAAAATGCAGAGATTTATTTGGATAGTCAGGTGATGCAATAGTATGTTGTTAGGATAGGTGGAAAGGGTGACCTCATACCATTGAACATATGGGGGATATACAAGAATGAGATACAAATGTTAGAGTTCCTTTCCAAGTGCTTTGGCTATTAAGAATTTGTGCTCTAATTGGTATGCTTGAGTGAATAGGTACTAGGTTACGTCTCCACCTGAGTTGGCAGGTCTGAGCGTACCTTGAAACCTAATAGATATGTTGAACAAAGATAACATATGGCCCTCTAGTTAGCCATCATCCTTGAAAAGGATGAATAACCAGTTCTGCACCCAGTCAACATTGTCTGTATGGGTGTGTTAGTCTCCATCGTTGTGGTCATGCTTTCGATCATGCATAATGTCAAGAATGACACTCTCTTAACGGAGAGAGAGTATCATCTAGAGGGGTCATCTAGTAGAATGCAAACAAATTGTGTTGAAGGAAATCTATGCACACACCACTTAGTTAATTTTGCATAAGTGTGTCTTTGCATTAAGGTATACATATTGCATTTATTTTATTGCATAAATATTTTGAATGATAGACTTAAGTAAATATTAGTCATAAATAAATTTATTTGTGCAAATTGCAAAATTAGAAAGACATGCATTTTTAACTTATATTTTATGAAAAGATTCTTTTATGTTTTTTCTTTATTGTTCGAGTAATGGTTTCTATTTTTACCACTAGGATGAAGTGGCAGTTATAAGAAAAAATCTTGTAAAAATTTCCTTTTTCAATTTTGGGAGCTAATTTTAGAAAAGATAAGAAGGCGGAGTTATGGAAATTTATTGTCTTTTCATTTTTTCCTGGAGAGGGGGCTCTCTGTTAAAAAGGATGGTGCCTCGAAAGGTCACAACGAAATATACATCTCTGGTGTTGAGGATTGGACTGCATTCAGCTCCATACCTTCATCATCATGTTCGATATTATCCTCCAGGAAGGATGCTAGCAGCAATATTGCCTCTAGTTTTGTGCCTTCCATTTGCTTTTATAGGCTGAGTGCCATGATATGGTTGTGACATAATATAGGTGAGTTATGTTGACCATACCCTTCATGAAAACGTAGATTGTGGAAGTGAAATTACTCTGTTTGGGTCTTCTCCTGTGTATGATTATTCTTGGATTATAATATTCATTGTTTTTCTTTCTCTTGCATAGATGTTGGGAAAGTAACCTAGTCGTGTTGGATTTTCAGAATGCAATCTTCTAGCAGTAACATAGTAATTACCACATGCCTATCTAGGCTATTGCAATTGCATTAGTGTCAAACTCCTCTTTCTTTAGGCTTTGATGGATGCTTATCTTTGATTGTGGTAAGGAGTCTTTGATTTACATTATTAAAATTTATTACCATTCACCTTGCAGCACCCCAACATGGCTTATGAACTAAGAATTTATTGTTGAGCCTTATTTCATACTAGCATGACATTTTAGGCACCTTGCGCCTAGGATTAATCCTTTGTTTTTTTTTTTTGGTTTCCCTTAATTAGAAGTTGATGAAACTTGACCATCAAACATGAGTTACATGACGACTCCCTTGCATGCTCTCTAATGTTGATTGCTTTATGTGTCTCTTTCCAATCTAGCTGCGCCTTCTATGGAATCTTTTTACCTAAATTTAAGAATGTTCATTCTTCTTTTTCCATGTCTTTGCACTTTTATGAATGCCATTCTTCTATGTAAAGATGCAAAGTTTGTTCCCTAAGCCGATATTCATATGAGATCTCCATGCACCAAGAAAACGCATCGAAAACAACCGCACAGATTTAATAGGTATCTCAATGATTAAGTTTAGGGCATCTTCAAGGTAGCTAATGTGGGCATGGAGGTCAACCTTACACACTTCATGATTATCTAAGATGTAATGCAATAAGGGGCTACAAATGTAAATGAAGTTTGTACAGCCCTCATCCGCTAACTGCATGGCTGTATGCACCGCAAGCAAAGCTTACAATGTAAGGATATGTTCCATGTGCTTCATTAATTCAAAGATTTTGAGGGCATCCTTGCAAAAATCAATTTTGTGCCTATCCCCACAACCATTACATCTCATTGAGCTTTTTGTATTTCGCATGCATGTCAGCCAAAGCTTTTCCTATTATAATATCTGTTAAAAAATCCACCTTTTCTTATGTGTTGATGGAGGTCCATACTTTCCTCCCAAAATGGGATACCTGTGCACTGGCAGAAAGGATACTGATGAAGACTGTGTAGACTGGCCTTACATCTACCAATTGCATTTGTTTGAAAGTTTCAACAAACCCATCTTTAGGCATATTCTATGATCATTGCATTCCATGAGATGACATCTCTTGAGGCTTTTGCAAACATTTTGTGTCTATTGTCTATGATTACACTTTTTTCTTGCATGTCTACTAATGCATTTCCTTCCATACTATCTGATGTCATTCCACTCTATCATTATAAAACCATTCACTGTATTGCTGTTATGAGTAAAAATATGATAATAAATAAGAATAGAAAGTCTACACTATCTTAGCAATAAAGATTGAATCTAGATTAGAATATATCTTGATTAATGACATAAATGGAAGTATTGATCTTATGTCAAAAAATGATATGTTGTTATTAATGTCTTTTGGAATGTAGTATGTTGGTTATTTATAGGGTGTAATATTAAAAGTAAAATATAATTAGAAATGATTGTGTAGTGTTAATGAGGGATTTGTTTTCTGATAAGTATATTTAAATGAATAAGTGAATTATAATATTGATAGAGGAGTTGTTTAGTAAATAGTTGAAAAGAGTCAACAAATTAAGTAATTTTAATTCTGTAGTATTGAGTAGTAAAGTAATAAATCAATTTGATCTCTTATGCCTTTTTGTCATATTTTGATTATTTATAATAGGATGACCTAGGTCTTGGTAGGTACCACTTCTTAGAGCAAAATGGATTATTCAAAAGAAGATTGTTATTAGGTTGTATTAAACCTTCTGTAGTAATATGATGCTTTCTTTGTTCATGATTAGAACCACCTCTTAGATGATCCCAACTTCATGTGGATAAAGATAAGCGGGTTAGAATTATTCTAGTAGAATGAATCATTGTAGCTTGCAATGTCCTACTATACCCTTATTACTTCTAACAATGTGCATAGAATCATGGAATGAACTATAGTGTGGAATAAATCTAGGATGGCTTGAACTATGTTTTGTTCTTTACTAGAAAATTTACTCATCTTATATTGGTGAATATGTCTA
The DNA here is from genome assembly GCA_027924645.1 of Cunninghamia lanceolata. Lineage (NCBI taxonomy): Eukaryota > Viridiplantae > Streptophyta > Pinopsida > Cupressales > Cupressaceae > Cunninghamia > Cunninghamia lanceolata. The sequence goes on from BSBN01000312.1 coordinate 2,893,767, forward strand.
TCATAATAAGTACAAATATAAGGTATTTTGTTTTCTATTGGTTAACTAGACAGAAATAGACCTTTTGTTTTAATTATGAGAAAACTAAAGGGATCATATAACTTGAGCATATGTCCTCTTTATATAGTGAAATTTGTAATCTCAATCTTCATGAATGTTGTCATGCCCTATGAATTATATAGATTGTAATAGAAAACATTTTAAGGTCATCTATGAATTTTATACATCCCATGAACATCTACTGCTTATATTAATATGATCTATAGTTTTATTATGTTATTAAAGGGTTTGGTACCTTGTTAAGTAAATTCTATACATCACCTGCGAGTCGCATTAGTCCTGTATTACCCGTGATTGTGTTAGTCTATTGCTTCTTACCTATTTGTTTGATGTGGGACCTAGTGCTATCTCCTAGCACAATGGGTGAACCTTAGGGTTCCACATGGTCGGGTGGTTGTGCTATTATCTCCATTGGTTTCCAAGGCTATTGTTCATGCATGAGAAGGATGTACCTCCTATATCAGGTTTCAGATCTTGTTCTAGTCGGAGGAGATTGATACTTATGTTCTTATTCTAGTTCTATATATCATTTGATCCATGTGCTGTTATCTTGATGTATGTACTCCAATGTAATCATGAAAATGATATTGTAAACCATGAAATGGTGTACTCTGTTGTAAAGAATATTGTATATATTCTTGTAATCCTATATGCATGATCTGGATGATTACTTATCTAAGGATATATAATGGAAATGTATGTATTTATTCATTTTATGAAATCAGGTTAAAAATGAACTATAGTTGTTAGGTAACTCATAATGTTGGATAGATCTTGTTATTAGTAATGTAGTCATGGAATCCCTAGAGGACAGAGCTTATTAGATGTTTGAATAAATATGATTTATAGTTCTTCGTTATTACTTTGTTTTAAAAAAAAAAATTGCTCTTTTGCATTGCTTAGTTGAACTTATCTCTAGGGTTTCGTGTCAGGGCATTACACTTTTTCTAAACTTAAAGAATGTTATTTAAGAGTGGAATAGAACTCTAAGATCACAGTCTTGGAGTTAAATGCAACCATTAATTCTAGCAATGCTAGAGTTAAATCAGCATGATGCAAGAGCATTAATAAATAAGTAGTAAGTCATTCTATCGGTAAAATATCACATACATTTTATGTAAAATATGTGCATACTATATTCTTTCTAGTTTCAACCTATTACTTTAAGTACTTTATTATCATATTATTGCTATAATGTTATACAAATGTTATGTAAAGATATGAAAACCCTATTCTTTAGATTGTCACCTACTACCTTAAGCATTCAATAAGTTTTTCTAAATATGGCAAGTTGTAGATTGTAAAGAATAATAAAACAAAAGATGAGATGAATTTGCACACTTGAAAAAATGAAGGTAAACTTTTTAGAGCAATGTATTGTTGGGCACGTGGACTAGGTGAAGCCTAGGTAACAGCAACCACTTAGCCTTTTGATTCCTTGTAACTACTCTGACCTGCAGATCACCATTCTTGGCTGGGAATCGCTACCTAGTCAGAGTCTTCATTCCAGATGCAAGTTGGATGGGAGACATAGCAGATAGAGAGTCTTTTGGACTTCTTGCAAAGGCCTTCTTGCTCGCTGCTGTTCTATAGAAAATACTATGATATATGTAATACTGAGAGAGATGTATCATACATAGTGTGATGTATTGATATTAATAAAACCATTGCCCTTCATTGTGGATGTAGCCAACATTGGCGAAACACGTTAAATGGTCTCATTGTTCTATGTGCGCTGCCATGTCTTTTTCATTCTGAGTTTTGTTTTGTTCTTGCTGTTCTTATTCAGTTCTGTTATTCTGTTTTAGCTTTTACAATTGGTATCAGAGCTTGTGTGTAGCTTGGTCCAAGAGACTGTGAAATTTTTTTTGGAAACCTGCACAACAATCAAAATGGATGACTCTGAGAAATGGAAAATAGAGAAATTTACAGGCCAAAATTTTGGTCTTTGGAAAGTGCATATGGAGTCTCTTCTCATCAAATAGGACTTGTCTCTTGCCTTATAGGGGAAAGCCAAAGGACAAGGTTCTATGATGGATGAAGACTGGGAAAAATTGGATTCGAAAGTGAAGGCAACAATATTTCTCTCATTGTCCAGCAATGTATTATTTAATGTCTCAAATGAGAGCACTATGAAAGTGCTTTGGGAAAAGCTCTCCAGCATGTATGCGATTGCTTCGGCGTTAAACAAGGTATTTATTATGAAGAAATTATATAACCTGAAAATGAGAGAAGGTGGGCTTATGTCCAATCATCTGAATGAGTTTAACACCTTAGTCTCTCAATTAGCTTCGGTGAGTATCAAGTTAGATCCTGAGATTAAAGTGATTTTGCTATTGTGTTCCTTACCAAATAACTAGGAAGGTGTTGTCATGGCTGTGAACACTTCTGTAGTAGCCAAGAGTACATTGGTTTTTGATGAAGTTGCAGCTACTCTTCTCAGCGAAGACATGAGAAGGAAACATCAGGAACCCTCATCCGGCGATGCTCTAACAGCTGTCAGTATAAACAATAGGGGAAGAAGCAATGACAGAGGTAGATACAACAACCAGAGAAGGTCACAATCTAGTCCACGATTGAAGTCTAGGGGTAGAACTAGTTCATGTTGGTTTTGTGGAAAACCTGGACACAATAAGAAGAATTTTTGGAACTATAAGAAAGCTCAAGGCAATGTGAGCACAAATAATCAAGCAAACACTGCAAGTGATGGTGTTTTGGTCCTATCAGCAAGTGATACAAATGTAGATTCATGGGTTTTTGATTCCAGTGCCTCTTTTCATGCCACTTCATGCTGTCAAGCTTTACAAATTTTCAAGAAGGCACATTCAGTAAGGTATTTCTTGGTGACAATAAAGAATGTGACATTCTAGGAAAAGGAGATATAATATTAAATCAGAAAAATGGAGACAAACTAACTTTGACGGATGTTAGATATGTGCCTATGTTAAAAAGAAATTTAATTTCTGTCAGTCAGCTTATAGGCAATGGATGCAATGTTAAATTTTCTCTTGATTCATGGAAAATTACAAAGGGGTTTTTAGTAATGGCAAGAGGAAAGAAGCAAGGTAATCTATACATTCTGGACTGTTTTGGTGAAGTGGGAGCTGCCTTGTTGGCCATGGACAGTGGGTCTGAAATATGGCACAAAAGGCTCAGTCATATGAGCCAAAAAGGTCTTCAAGTTATGCTTCAGCGCAATCAGCTTCCAGGCCTCAACTCCATCGATTTACAATTCTGTGAACATTGCCTTTATGGCAAACAGTGCCAGAATAGTTTCGTGAGAATGGGGCATGACAAGAAAACCACTCTGTTGGAACTTGTTCATTCCAATGTATTTAGTCCAACTCAAGTAACTTCTTTCGGTGGAGCAAATTATTTTGTAACCTTTCTAGATGACTGCACTCGAAAAATCTAGATTTATATGTTGAACAGAAAATCTAAAGTTTTTTCAAAATTTAAGATTTTTAAAGCTTCAATTGAAAACTAGATTGGGCATAAAATTAAATGCCTACTAACAGACAATGGTGGAGAATATTGCTCTTCAAAGTTTGATTCTTTTTGTGCGGACCATGGTATTCAACGGATCAAGACCGTCCCTTATACACCTCAGGAAAACGGTGCAGCTGAGAGGCTCAATCGCACGATACTTGAGAGAGCTAGATGCATGCCCTCCAATGTTAGATTGGGAAAAGAGTTTTGGGCAAAGGCATGTAATACTGCTGTATATTTAATCAATCAAGCTCCATCGTCTAGGCTAGATTTTGACATACCTGAGGAGACATGGTTTGGAAAGTGAATTTCCTATCAGCATTTGCGGGTGTTTGGCTATGCCGCTTTTGTTCACATTCCAAAAGAGCAGAGAACTAAGTTAGATTTTAAATCAAAAAAGTGTGTTTTTCTCAGCTATGGTGAAGATCAGTTTGGCTTTCGTCTTTGGGATCCTGTTGCAAAGACTATAATTCATAGCCACGATGTTGTGTTTAATGAGAGGGAGTTTCCAGGTTTGCACTCTTGCAATTCACCTCTGCTGGAATATGTTGATGTCAACTTGTTTGATTATGGTAAGGCCAAGCAACCTACCATCTCTTTTTCCTAGCCACTTGTTACATCGATACATTCTTATATGTCAGGGGCTCCAATTTCTTCAACTACCATGCCTACGGTTGGATGTACTATTCCCACCCAGTTAATTGGTATGCCCTGCATTGTTGCTACACAACCTCCCAATGCTCATTCGCTGTCCTCTATTACTCCAACACAACCTTCAATTGATTCACTGCCTTTACACTCTACGCAGCCTTCATTAGTTGAATCGCTATTTTTAAAATAGCCAGCACATCCATCCCTTGATCCCACGCTGCCTTTTGACTGTTCATTGCAGTCCATCCCCTTATATCAAGCAACACAGCCTCCTCATATTTCACCACTGCCTCCCCCTAGCACCTCGCTGCCTTCAAATTGTCCTTCGTTGACTTCCAAGCTGTCAACGCAGCCTTTGTTTGGACCAACACTACCCTTCCATACTTCAACGCAGCTTCCAAACAAGGCACAAGGCACTAGCACCTTGCTGCCCTCCTCCAGCCTTGTGCTGCCTTCACAAGGCACTACGATGCCTTCCACTAATCCTATGTTGTCCTCTTTAGGTATAATGCAACCCTTAAATCAGTCATTACTGCCTTCATAGGTTACTACCCACCCTTTCAGATATGCACAATCTCCTTTTGATCAGATACAAGAATCATTGCCTGAATAGAATAGTGTGACTGGGCAGAGCACTCTGGGTGCACAAATACAGAGGCAGGGGAGTTTTCCTCAGGGGCCTCTACAATCAGAGGTTGATGATGTTCAGCACTTACTCTAGAGACTAAATCTAGATTCTAATATCCAGGCAGAGCAAGGTACACAATTGAGGAGGTATACCCGTGAGAAGAGGAGACCAGCAAAATACGATAACTATGAGTTATTGCTCTCTGATTATGTAGAGCTGACAACTTATAAACAAGCCTACAAGCATGAAAATGCACAAAACTAGATGGCTGCCATGAATGAAGAAATGGAGTCATTGAGCATTAATCAAACCTGGGATTTGTTTCCTCTTCCACCAAATCAAAAGCCTCTCAAAAATAAATGGATTTATCGCTTGAAAGACGAAGACGAAGGAAGTAAAAGATACAAGGCCAGATTAGTCGTCAAGGGGTTTGATCAGCAAAAAGGTATTGATTTTTCTAAAAAAAATTCTCCAATTGTTAGAATGGACACTATCTATGCTGTGCTGGGATTGGTAACCATTTGGGATTTAGAACTTGAGCAACTTGATGTGAAAACAACATTTTTACACGGAGATATTGATGAGGATTTATACATGGAGCAGCCTGAAGGCTTTGCTCATCTAGGTAAGGAGCATTTATTTTGCAAGTTGAAGTAGAGTTTGTATGGGCTGAAGTAAGCTCCAAGACAATGGTATTTAAAATTTGACCGCTTCATGACTGATAACCACTTTATTCGATGTGAATCAGATCCTTGTGTTTACTACAAGAAGCTCCATACTGGTGAGTTTGTCATCCTTTTACTCTATGTTGACGATATGTTAATAGCTGGTACTAGTGTTTAGATTATTGCTCAGCTGAAGCAACAGTTGGCTCTTCATTTTGCCATGAAAGATCTAGGACCAGCCAAAAGAATACTTGGGATGTACATATTCAGAAACAGAAATAAAAGAGAACTTAGATTGTCCCAAGCAAGCTACATTACCAAAGTGCTGGATAGATTTAATCTGTCTCATGCTAAACCAGTATCTACTCCTTTGGCTGATCATTTCCGCCTATCTTCAGCTATGTGTCCGCAAAATCAGGAAGAAGAAGAGCATATGAGGTCTGTTCCCTATACATCTGCAATTGGTAATCTCATGTATGCCAATTTAGAAGTTATATTCTATGCCAATTTAACATTTTCCTTTTAATGGTAAGTTTATTACCAAAAAAATGAACACAAATTAACAACAGACTAAGGAAGTATCAAATGAAAGTAAATGCTAAATACATGAATTAATAATCAAACCAATTTAATTATTTCCTTTATTTTAGTGTCTCTCATAAACCAACATATGTATTTGAAAGGGCCACATTACTTGTATTTAGTTCTAACATGATAATGTGAATATGTATGATATATTTAAGATTGAATTTGAAGTATCTCCACACATAAATAGACATGGACCTACTTAACATTGTGTTCTAGCCATTTCCCACATGTCTAACAAACCTAGTATTCTTAAAAAAATCTTGTAACCATCATCCCTTAAAAGTAGTAATATTTTTGATTTATATCACAACATCATATTATGTTAGGATTTCTAATGTTAGTAATCACATCAAGTATTAGCAATTCAACATTAAGTCTACCTAGTTAGAATGTTTTTTAGGAAACTTCTTTTAAAGCATAATAACTTCTTGTCTTCAACAATTTACTAGACGAGTCCTTGAAAATAACCAAGCCTTCAGTTATTATAACCTCTCCATTAATCACTAAGGAGTGATAATAAAGCAACTCATCACTAATCCATTGCTCTTCACTCCTTCAGAATATTAGAACTCATTTATTGTCATCAACTCAAACATGTTTAATTTTGAGAAAGAGGGAAACACACGACCGTGGCTTCATAGGAGAAATCAAATCAATCCTAGAAAGCTAGGGATTCAACTTAGTTTAAGGAGTTATAAATGATGACTTTGGTGAAAATAAAAAAATGTAAAGATTTGATAGGAGACATAGAAAACCTATGACCTTCTTCACCTTTGTAGCACAAGAACTTTTTATATAGAGCTATTAGGGAATTAAATGCTTCATTCAATCCAAATTGTTTTTTCTAGAAAAAAATATTATGCAAACTATTTCAACTTGACAACTTTTGGATCCAAATTAGATCATCTGCTTAGTAAATATACTTATTTGTTAAGCATTATATTAAAAACATAGGAAGATAAATATTGTTATAGCTTAATAGGCACAATAGGCTTCAAAACAACATTCCCCTTAGTGATAGAGATAAACATATTGGTCCAAAAAGAGTCTCAATAAGAGTGAGAATACATCCTACTTGTCCATGACCAGCACTATCAAATTAGAATCATCATACACAAGGATCCAAGGTTAAAGTGCCCAAGAAAATAATAAATTATAGTGTAAATTATGATGTTAGTCTACTTTCTATGACTTTGAAATTGAAGGTTCTTCTATTGTAAAAATATTGGGTACAATTCTTCTACTCTTATGCTACCATATTGAATTTACCAAAAACATTTACCATAAAATGTTAAATTCAACAAACCAAATAACATTTTTGATTCAAATATTGTCATGCATAGAGATATGTTATTGGGTTCAACATCTCTTAGGAAGTGAAAAATGAAAAGGTTTGTTAACCTATTTAGGATGTTAACATGTCATGGATTTGTGTGCCTAAATATTGTAGCTAACATGTCTTAGACATACAATAAGAAACGTGTCATTTTTCCCTTAACAATATAATGCATCTAGGTCCTTTTAGTTGATTTTTTAATTTATATTTTTCTCCTCAACCACCTTTCCCGATAGTTGTGTGCTTTGATATTTTTGATGTTGTGGTTGTGTTTTAATTGCTGAGTCACCAGCCAAGTGTTGGGTCCGTAGAAGGTAGTGACATCAAAAATCATGCTTATGTAACCGATTGAACAAAGATAGCAAAATGTGCCCAAGAAAACAAACTCACTGCATTATGAGACAATTTTTTTGGGAGAAACAAATATTTGTTAGCAACTTTCTACCAATAAATAGTCTATTGACTAGTTAGAAGGTAAGGAATGTAATTTATATTTTATTTATTTTGAGTGTCCAATACAAGGATTACGAGAACTATAACTATATTAATTAGGTCTAGATTAGAAGAAAAGTGTAATTGTGAGCTTAGCAATTTAAGACGGAAAACCCTAAATTTTATGTTTTGTTATTTTCCATTCTATTGACCCATGTAGTATTCTTAGTCACATGTGTTGAAACCTAGGGCATCCACCATGAAAAAAGGCACAAGAGTGTAGCTCACTTGAAAGTGACAAGGAAACAAGACAAATGGACCTACATTATTCTCAAGAGTTGGTTGTCTTATTGGGCATTAAAATCTTGGAGGCCTAATTAGAAAAATCTCTCTTCACAAGTCCCAACCTACTACTCATGCCTAACATTCTTATCCAATGAAAAATACTCCTAAAATGGTCACCCTTCCAACCCTGCTAGGGAGCATGGCATCAAACATTCTAGGGAAGACCAAAACCCTAAACATTTTAACATCCCAGGTAACTTTGCATAGGGTAAGGTTATTTCATTCAAACTCCTAGATGATATTATTAAGGTTATTTTAATTGCAAATAAAGATCTAGATCATCCTCTTCTTTCTTAAAGGAGTTCCATTGAGCAAAACTTTTTAAAATGTACCCATACCAACTGAGAACAAAAGGTTTAAGCTATAGAGCCCTTTAGTGGGCTATGTAGGGGTATGTATATTGTATATTTATTGATCCAAACCATACCCATGCTACCCTTCAATAAGGATCATGGATTATTTATGGCCAAACATGTTATGCCTAAGCTTGGGACCTTAACTTCCACCCAAAAGGAATTTCTAAAACAAAATAATCCTATGTGGGTTGAATTTCCATTCCTAAATCTAGCATTCTACCCTTTTCAACATAGCATAGCCTCATGACTAGGTAAAGTTCCTCAAGGTGCAAACAAAACTTTGATAAGTGGGATAGATTGCATGTTCAACCTTAAGTTTGCATTGAGATAGACCTAACCAGCCTCTTCCTAACACCATTAAACTTGTGGGCCCCAATTTTGAATTTGACCAATAGATTAACTATTATAATATAAATGTTTTCTTCTACTATCATTGAAAGGGTCACCTCATTCCTGAAAGGGTGACCTCTTTCAAGACTTCCCTATTTATAAACCTCATCTAACACCCTCATCTTCAAATGGTTCACACCCTACCATCTCTACATCTATTGAAGTCCCCTTGAGAACCCTGAATGCCTCTTAACCCACACCATTAAGTCCTAAAAATCCCTATCCACACCCATCACCCTCCTTACCCACACCATTCCTTTGTACTCACACTAATCTCCCTCACCCCATAGTCCCCTTTCATACAAAGATGTGGTAGAAGATGGGAGGAGAGCATCTATAAGGCAGAAAGAATTCCTTCCCCCTAGTTGTAGCCAACATGATCTAGATCCTCATTCTCAACCAATTATTCGATTATGGTTGTAATCTCAATCTTCTTCCTGAGAGTGGTCTAACCAAGGTGCTATGATGGATCTCTAAGAATGCCCATTAAATATTTATTTCAACACACTTTTGATGGATGGGGAAACATTTTCTAAGTCTTCCTAATGAAATGCCATGTTTAGTCATAGAATGCACAAGGGTTCATAGTCCACTCTTGAAAGTACCATGTTAGACAATCTATTTAGAATAGCCATTCTATAGCAACCATGCTTTAAGAAGTAAAAGTTAGTGTACTTTTGTTAGATGCCACCCTCACTTCCATTTGGCAAGAAGCTCTCTTCTTTCACACCAATCACTCTAAAGGTGGTGGTGGAGATTTATTGGGCCTTGATCCTTGGCTTGCAAAGCACATGGTTGTGTTCAAGATTGACCCTAATAATTATTGCATTTGGTTCACCATTCTCATTTATGGCACTCTATATGGGTTTTGTTCCATTTATTTTCCCAACTCCCCTTTAGAGAGGACTTTGCTTTGGGAAAAGATGTGATTCCAAAGTTCCCAAATGTGACCTAGGTGTTGGGGGTGACTTCAATATGGTTGAACACCTTATCGACCATAGTTGGGATAACTCTTCCTACTCAATCAAAATTTGATTCCTAGATTTTGACTTGAAACTCATTGAGCATGTATGATCCAATCATGGGCAAATTCAACCTTCACATGCCACATCGGTACACATGGAACAACTGTCATGATAGTTTCTTGAGGAAGATGTGTCACCTTAACAGATTTTATATTCCCCTAATTTCCATATTCTTCCTCTCCTTTGGACACTTGGTTCACCTTGACTTCTTGGTCATGCTTCCTAACCACTTCCCCATTTTCATTTCACTTTCCTTCTTTGAATCCACCACCTTCCCCAATGACCTCCCTTTCAAGTTAAATGTCACACTTGTAACAAGACTACAATGAAAACCTCCTAGCTACTTAGAATGTTGAGCCTAAACCCCAACAAGATAGCTGGATCAGCTAGTTGGATAGAATTATTTCCCTTGTACCCTCTTTCTTCAAGATAATGGGTGGAGAGTTGCTACTAAACAACACAACTTTGAAACGTCTCTCCAAGGATACCTTGTGCATGGTTGATTACTCTTGGTTGTCAATCCTCATAACATTTCCATTCAAAATTAGTTCCTAACACTAAACATTTGGTCAAGAAGCTAGTTGTTTACAAAGGCAAAGGGGCTCAAGTGTGTGCTTGTCTATAGTGGATTAAAGATGGAGAGAGGGGGACAAAATTATTTTATTTTTTATAGAATTAACACAAAAAGAGCAAATACTAATCATTAAGACTATTGATGACACCACACAGTCCACCACTCATATATTTGTAAGTTCTTAAAATGGACAAGCATATGTGGAAAAGCTTGGTGATGACCCAATGGCCTAGCACACAACCTTGTGTGGCATGAAATAATAAATAAAAATTATTTTAACCAATCCTTGACATGGTGGACGTGTCCAGTCAACCTCTATGACCTCTCCTTTATTCAGTTTATGCTTGTTTCGTCATTTGCTAAGTATTTGTCCCTTTTTATCTTTTTGAGACTCAAATTTTGGATTTTAATTAGCACATTTGCCCCTTCTCTATCATATGACTCTTAGGTAATTGTGTGTCCACCCCAATGAATGCATGTTTGCTACAACAAATAAATTGTTGGTAAAAGTAACAAACATGCTCATTTTACTTGTTTATGTCTTTTCTCTACATGACCCTTTTTCTGTCCTTTTATATTTTAGCTTTATTAGTTAGATGTACCCATCATAAAAAACGATGGTTTTATCTATATTTTTTTGAATCTCCCTCCACATATAATTTTTTGAAAGCATTTTCAAGGGTTCCCAACTTGATTTTTTGTAATCATGTCTTGAAAGTTTTAGTTTTTCTAGAGCTTCTTGTCGATTTTTCTTCTCCATTTTTGGATCTTTAGGCTCTGCAAAACAATCACAACTAACCACACTCTTATATCAATAAATTGAAAACTTTTATTTTTAATAGAGTCATAGCATCAACTCCTTAATGTCTTCTTTGTCTCCACTGGTTTTAATCTCTTTATCTTCTTCCACCATGAGAGAACTCATTATAGAGATAGAGGATAGAAACAAAATAGCTAGGTCTCTGAGGAAAAAAACACCATTATCAACTTGATTTACATCTTGACATCATTGTGTCTAGGTGTGGAAGTTTCATTTGCATATGTTTTGTTTTGTTTTGTTTGTTTACTAGATTCATTTAGGGGTTAGTGTTAGTTTATCCATTTCCTCACTCCAAACTTGTAACACTTTTTTGTAAAGTTTACATTTAGGATAGAATGATTTAATTTCGTAGAGTAAATTTAGATTTAGATTCATTTATTTCACATTATTGTTTAAAACATCACTTTTCCTTTCAAAGTTTTAAAAAATATTACAAATCTTATCCACTGAAAACAATAGAATACAATCCAAAAATTAATCAAACTCTCTATGAAACAAAAAAAATTGCTTCACACGAACACCAAAATTGAATACCAACATTAAATATTTTCTTTTTCTGATTAAAACTTTAATATGTTGATTCAAGAATAGAAGAAAGAGTTAATTTATCTAGTTTCTCTTGCATGCATTACTTTTTCTTTCTAGTTTTCATTCTCATCACATTTAATTATAAAAGGAAAAAAATCAATTGCTTTTGTTAATTCTAGGATTACTTTTTGTTTTCTTTCTTGCATGTTAAATTTGATGGAATTTCCAAAGGAAACCTAGGAAAAGTATGTGGAGGTATCATACTACATGTTAACAATCACAAATTCTTATATGGGGTTTCTCTTTTCTTTGGTAATAAGAGTGGGAGGCATTAATAGCTAGTCTTGGAGAATTTGTATCTCTTAATTATAAGCAATTGATGGTGGAATGTGACTCCCTCATAGTGGTTAATACTTTGATTAAAGGTCATAGTGCAAACTAGAAATTTAATTTTCTAGTGGAAGAGGTGTAATGTTTAAAAAGTCATTTTAGGGATCTTTGATTTAAACAATCTAAGAGGGGTGAATGTAGCAATTGACTATTAAACTAACCAAGGTGTGGATCAAGATCCCTTAACAACAACATATAGTCGTTTGTCTACTACATGGCCTGATTTAGGCAAATATATGTGTGGCCAGCTTCCTTGATCTCATCTTATCTTCTAATTTTTGGGTTGGGTTCTAATTGGTTTGATTCCCCTTTTGAGTGTTAAATTAATGGTAGAGTGTGTTATTGTCATTTCTTACTTAGGATTTTTAATAATCCTTTGTGTGAGGCTTGAGAGAATCAAATTTAAATTGCTTGGGATTTTCATATTTCATTGGGGTATAGCTTGACTCTTGCATACACAAGTTCAGCTATAGATTATGTGGCAAAATGAAGGTTCTAGTGTCTAATTGTTTCCTCTTTTATTGTGATGTTTGTAGTTGTTTTATGTGATTTGGATTTGTTGTTAGGTGTGTAGCACTTATTCCTGCAGGTATGGATGGCAAAAAAAGGCCAAAGGTGTAATGTAGAAAATTGCATACCCTTGCAATTTCACATTATGTTTTTGACCCGATTTAGTGTAACACTACTTTTCCCCAAAGTTATTTAATTATTTGCAGCGGATTTATTATGGTTAATATTTAGAGTTAGGATAATATAGAATGTTAAATAATGTGTAAACAATAAAAGTAAATTATAACATTGATAATTTAATAAGATCTCTAATGTAAATCATCAACAAGACAAATTAGATAACATAGTCACATAATCACATATATAATATTCCCAATATCTTTATTAACAATAAGTTCAATACTTATTTGAATCATTGATTACTTTAATTAGCCAGTCTCACCCTAGGAAGATTTCAGTGGTCTTGGCCTTGGCTATGGCATAATCTAGGAGGAAATAGTTCCTTTCGAAGCATAGTGTGCTATTACACTCTCATACAAGTGTTGGTTCTAGAAGAACAATTCTCAACATAGTGTTGGTTCTAAAAGAACAATGCTCAACACAAGTACTCTTACACAAGTGTTGGTTCTTAAAAGAACAATGCTCAACACAAGTACTCTTACACAAGTGTTGGTTCCTAAAAGAATAATTCTCAACACAAGTACAAACCAAGCCCTGGACAGGACCGTCCTGGGTTGTACGTTGTACCCCAGGTTAGGACACACTGTGTGTGCCCCATTCTCCCAATTCCCATAGTCCTCCAAACCACTTCCATCTTTCTTGAGTGTTCTCCATGCCCCTTTCCAAGTCTCACACAAGTGCCTTATATAACCTTTTAAGGGGTGGTTTATAAACCATCACACCCTTTCATAAAGGTTGTCATTAACAATTAGTTAATAAACTTAATATTACCTCCCTTTAAAAAGGGGTTTTCATAATTATTCTTTATTTATCTCTATTTTTACCAAAGGATCATAATATCCTTTATTTTTCCATCTCCCTTTTAATTATAAAGGGTAAATGAACTTTATCCTCTTATAATTTCAAAGGCTTATCCATAAAATAGCCTTCTTTTCCTTTTGGGGAAAAATTCCCATAATAATTCTACCCATGTAAATTAGTTGTTGTCCTCAGTAGCTCAAGTTTAATCTACAACGTAATTCACCAAAAATAATTAGTCAAGTGTGGATGTAACACTATCAGTATCCTAATGAATCTATTTCATTTTAACTTCATCTATAATTATATTTCACAAATTTGTAGATCTTTTCAATAACTCTTCTACTTTAACTAAAACCAAAATTATATCACATAGAAGTACTTTGTAAATCAATAACATGATTAGAACTATAAGTACATTTTCACATTAAATAGAACATGAATTTATACTTGAAAAGTTAATACAAGTGCATACACTTTAAATCACTTATCAAATAATTTTTTAAATTTGGTCATTCATGTGTAATTTTTAATAAAAATATTTCAATCTTTTAGGTGTCACTTCAACATAAAATATACAAAAGTATTAACGTGTAATTACATAGCACTTACCTAGTGAATGCCATGCATATTCCATACTATGTATTCCCTCGTCATTGAGTACCATATACTCAAAATACATTCAAAGATGATAGTCATGTTAGTCATGATAATACATGAATATCCTCTTTTCATATACCAAATACAATTGAATAGAAACAAATACATCAATGTTTTGTCACTCATATAAAGTTTTGGGACAAGTCTAAATCTTACAAGGATTTAAATGTAAATTGGTTTGTTATTGTAAACAAGTGTTTATATAATACCTAACCTAGATCACAATCCTATACAAAAACATTTACAAGGTTATTATGTAATGCCCCCTCGTCGTTGCCTTGTGATTTCGGTGGTTCTACATTGCTCTCTGTCAATTGGCGACAGTTGTTAGTCGTTCATTGCATTGAATCAGTTCTGAGATAGTTATTTTGTAGGGTATGATTTATGTTTATGTTAATGAACTATGGTTGACTGATATAATTAGACGTGTTAAGAGTTCATGATGGCACTACTATTATTCCAGTTATGATGTGAAATAATATCATCATGTGTTATTTGATTTATGGTATTTAAATTCAGATAAAAGTTGTTATGATATTGTTTCAAGAGTGGAGACGGTGTAGTATTACTCGCTTCGAGTACCCTGTTGCGCCATGATTCTCTGACTCTCTATGTGTAGACATATATGTACTTGATTATTTACAACCAATTGTTTGAAACACAGGCTGCAGGTACCGAACCTCGACTCCACCTGATATAGCAGGTTTGAGCGGGTTCTTACTCCAATGGGTATCAGTGATGGGAGATAACGCGAGGTCTATTCCACTAGGTCAGTTCTTGTCATCTGTCATGGTCTCGAGTCGTGATTGTGTTGCTTAGTCCTCGCCTACCAGGCTTGGTGACCCCGTGTTGTGGTCCTTAGTTGGGTTGTGTTATTTATGCTCTTGTGTGTAGTTAGGAAATACTTTAATGAATTATTTTATTAAATAATAATGCTTCTTTGATGATTATTGGATAATAATTACCTGACTTAGAACTTGGATTAATTCCTTGGTTGGATTTTAAAATATATTAGAGTTAAGTATTTGCTGTCCAAGAGCATTTATGTCATTAATTTAGAGTTATGAGTTATTAATTTATGATTGGTGCAGAATAATTTTGGATATGGGAAGTAAATGCTTTGAGTTGTCACTCTGGAAATTAGTTTTGGAATCTCTATTGTTAGTAAACTGATTTGAGGAATCTCAGAGGAGTGGGTTGCTAAGTGCGGATGCATGTCTGCATCTATTTGTTGGAGGTCGGTTGACTATTTTTAGGGGGATGGCTTCTCTTTTGCGGGGAGTTATAGATTTTGCTGATAAGAATTCCTAGAAGAATGTCTCCATCTTCCTTGGAAGGAAGGGATTCCGTATTGCGTGCAAAAAAAAGGGTTTAACACAGCAGGAGGCACAATAGAAAAGGGAGAAGTCATCCACCCTCTCGAAGTTCTCACAACAGGTGCAAAAGCCATCCTTGGAATCCGGTCGTGGAATTCTGGGTGTGGCAGCATGATATGGTGGAGAACATGGTCAATGACCAGGGAAACAGGGCTACTTCTTCCTAAATTGCATTTACTGTTACTGTGCACCTCATTGGAGATGCGGTCAAGAATCAAGTGGCCATGAATCCTACCAACAGTGTTTCCGCTATGTGGAGTGATTGGATCATCATTGCCAGGGGTTGGGCAATGCATTGAACAAGTAACTATGTTTCCTTATTGCTTAATGATTCAATGCTTATAATCTGTGAAAGAATGACTATTTTCCAAGTTTGTTTGTTGCACTAGGGAAATACACAAGATCATGAAGAGTTAAACCAATCTATATTATCCAAATCTGGTGAGGTAGCATGGATGTGCATATCTTCGTATAGAGCATCATGCCAATATCTGAATGATACTAATATCTTATTGCCTCATATCTATAATAGAAACATTGAATAAAGTAAGATTTTTCTCCCATAGCCATATGCCAGATTTTGCGGTCTTCTCTTTAGTACTGTTTGTTTATCTGTTTTGTTGACAAAGATATTTTTAGTTGATTATTTAGTGCCTTCAAGAAGGTTGCCATGCACACCTTGCAATCAACTATATCCGTAGATAATAAGGGTTTCTAATAAGGTTTAAGTGTGTTTAGCTTCCCTCTAAACCTATACGGTTGTATTTGCGCAAGATTCATCTTGTGCATAACCAAAAATCATCGTAATTTGTAAGATGGCAGTTCGTATGGTTCTCATATGATCCCTCATTCTAAATGCATGTTTTTGAGGCACTGGTAACTACCATATTTGATAAAAAAAATCCCCTTCTCTATGCTTTGATGGATGTCCCTTCGTTATTAATGGAGATTTGGCATGGTGCACATTATTACAGTCCAAGCCGATTTTCAGTTTGCATCATGTAGCATTACCAATAATCTCCACAAGAAAATTGCCTTGTATAAATGATGGATACGGTTCACATCTCTCACAAAGATTTTTCTATGACATTCCCTCTGTCGATGGATGTGATCTATAGGAACCAAGGGAACACATTGATAGTCGCACCAAGGAAACCGTAATCCATAAAAGTTTAGGGTGCCTTCAAAATAGTCACACAAGCAAGGAGGTTAACCATACTCACATAATGTTTAACTGTAGGTGTTATGCAATAAAGATTACAAATGTGATTGTAGTATGAACAACTCTCATTTGTTAAACTGCAAGGTTGCATGCATCTATACCACATGTGAAGCTTCCAATGTTAGGATATATTCCATGGGCTTCATTAGTTCAAAGATTTTGAGAGCATCCTTGCAAAAACATTTTTGTGCATATCCTGCTAACATTACATTCTATGAGCAGACATCCCTTTGAGGTAGTTTGTTTAACAATTTGTGTTCTTTCTTTTTCTACACATATGTCTACCGGAGCATTTTAACTATTATATCTAACATAGATTTGCCTTTTTGAATCTGACCTTGTACCTATTGATTTGCATTTTGCATGGAAGTTTCTAAAGCTTGGTCAACAATCCTCTTTGTGCCACCCTCTATCATTACTTTTGGTGAATGACATCTCATTAAGGCCTTCTCTCAAATGGTCCATGTGCTTTCTCCATGTTTTTGTAGGCTACACCATTTGATATTATTACACACCTTGGAATTTAGCTTTGGGATTGCCAAATGGCATCGATTAAAAGTTTTTAAAGCCTTTTTAACAAATCCATTTTGTGATACCCTACTGCTCACACTTTTCTTCTCATGACATCCAATTCTGCACTCCCTCACCATATAAAAAGATTGCCCTAGGAAGTGCCATAGAATTTGTTGTATTGTAGCTTGGAATATCATCATAGGAGTTGATAATAAATTAACGTGTGGATTATTCGAGACTCACAAAAGGAAGGACAAAGTGGACGTCTTTATGGATGGGATTCCCGTATGGTGGCCAAAGCAAAAGCCCATTGAGATTTTATTTGCTTTCCATAGGAAGAAGTTGGCTTGTCACCAAAAACAGTGTTGCTTTCGGAGAAACTCTAATCAAAGGGTAGATTGTCAAGACCCTCAAATTATCTCCAAATAGTTTTTAGAGAAGGGAAACAAAGAAGAGTTGTGGAACCTCTATTCTTCTTAGTGAAATTTTGTAGTTCCTTCTGTATCAATTAAGTTTAGGTAGTTTTCTTTCCAAGTTGTATTCCTTGAACCTCCTATGGGTGCAAGTGCTAGGTAACATTTATGTGTCTCTGTTTGTCTTTAGGCTAAAACAAAACTATAAGCAAGAGGATCTGTGAGTTATTTCTTAGTAATTGAATTTAAAAGACTGTGATGAATTTATTGCACAGTAGTAGGAAATGCTTATTTTGTGTACATTGATTATAATTGGAAGATATAAAACTTGTGTTACTAGAACCCCAAAATAAGTATTCATCTTTCTTGTTAGGTTATTTAGTAGTAGCCGTCGCAGGTGATCGATCTGAAAGGGAGTCTCTTTCGAATAGGGTATGAGTGATTACTCTTTCCTTAATTATTTATGCTTATCGATAAATTCTTTTGGCATCATGATAATTGGAAATTCAATGTTTCTTATTGTAATTGTTTGAACATCTGGTGGAACACCAGACCATGTTTATAGTGCTCACATCCTCCTTGTGGCTATATAGCTTTTCTTTTTGGAAAGTATAGTTGTATAGAATTAAATTTATGTTTTAGAAATGTGTCTTAGAATCCTTAGAGGTGGCACCTGATGGGGGAGTTCCCCGATTCTTTGGGATGCATGTGGTTACCTTGTGTTGAGAGGATCTTAACCATTGGGAATCTATTAGTCTTCTTTTGAAATTGATGTTATAGTATAAGTTTACAAGAATCCTTGCTCTAGTTTTGCCGTTGAGGCTTTTGATGTTTGAAGATGTTATATTAGATGCATATGTTTTTTGGGTTAGTGAAATCGTGAAAACTCATGTCTTTTGGGATGCATTCATTGTGTTGGGTTGCCTTAAAAGGTGATGTTAGTTACCGATGGATCAGGTTGTTAGAATACTCACGTAATGTGTTATTTTAGAATTGTTCAATGTTATATGGAAATGCTTAGCTATAGGAACTATTAGGGTTATAGTGTTTTAGATCAAATGTGGTCTAGTAAGAGTAGATTTAATCATATAATTCGATACTTATATTTCATTAAGCATGGTATCGTGCTCCGGATTATCTCATGAAGAATTTAAGAATTCCTTTTGTGTGATAGTTTAGTAATGGACTTGTATTGTAGCCTTACGTGGGTTTTGTTTTAGTTAAGATGTCCATATTATGTCTCTCCGTCTTTTGTTCCTTGAGGTTTAAAGTTGTGATTTGAATCATGCTAGAAAACTATTAAGGTTGATTTTAAAAGTTTAACATGTTAGGTAGTTAATTTTCTTATGGGAAAAGATTTAATACCCTTGTGAAGATTTTGTTTAGAAGTTGTTTCTAGTGACTCATGTTTGTAATTGTTCTTGGAAATTATTAGAATAATTTGCATTAATGATCTTGTTTCATGAGGTAACAATATTGTGCTGCGGATATTAATCACCTTGTTAAATATTAGTTGTCTCGGGCTTGTAATATTCCTTGCCGTGTTTGTAAATCGGTGAATGTCATTGCATAGGTATTTGCTCCATTTTAGATTCTTTTATTTTGGTAAACAGGGAATTGTGTTTGATTTATTATGGGAAATTGGAGTGCCTTTAACTTGGGTTTGTGGTGTTAATGGAATCACTTTATGAGCTTTCCTTGACTTTTGTGAAGAAGGGATGTTTGGTTTATGGTTCACCTTCTATGCCTTGTTAATTCCTAGAGTTATGATGTTTCTCTATTGGTGATAACTTGGGGTATGTGATTTCCTTGATTGGATTAGGAGTTCATTGTATTTCTTATGCTTGATGGCCGCCTTGTCATATCTTTACATTGGTGTTGGATCTTTGTGTCCATCTTGGGGGTGAGTTGTGTTTTGAGTGGTTTCTTGTGAAGACGATTTATTGTCAGAATGAATTTTAGTCAAGTGGTCAAATTGTATTTTCCAAGGCCTGGGATGTTTATGGGTTATTTCAGTTAATATGGTATATTATGGCTCTTGTTCATGTAAGGGAAACCTTGCAATATAACGAAAGGGATGGTGCAATTGGTCCAAGCTCATTTCCTGGTTTGAGTCTTTCGTTGCAAACATGTGTCAAGTGTTAACCCCTGGCTTTCATTTTGGTTGAGGATCTTCTTGTGATATAGTGCCTTTGTACCTAACTCCAGAGGGATAGTCTTGGCCTTGGTTCGAATTATGGCATTGGGTTATCTGGATTTTTGCATCTTGCAATGATTGGGGAATGGCCTCTTGAATACAGTACTTGGTTCTTATGGTTTTGCTTCATTTTGAAGAGATTATGGATTTCTTGTTATGGCCTAGTGAAAGGCATATGTTATGGCCCAAATCTGATTTGTGACTTTTATACCTATATGTGTGGTATGTATGTTTGACCCGAGAACGCTAAGGGAGTGGCTTTCATGGTGGGGCCGGTGCCTAGTGAGAGGACGCCTGGGTAACCCCATGGAAGTTGTAATCATGTGGAAAACTTAATAACTTAATCAAGAGGGTTGGGGTAATAAAACACTTAACAAGATAAGTAAAAGACCTCACCCATGCCTTGAGTGCTTTCGTAGGCTAAGGATGGGATGGGAAGGCTTGGTTGGCAAGGCCGACCTCCTTGTCTCCATGAGAGGACCTGTCGGCTCCGCATGTGTCACCCTATGGGGTCGGCACCTAGAGAGAGGCTGCCAGGGTAACCATAGATGGGGGCCGGCTTCTGGGGATAGATAGCCTGGGTAACCCATGTTAGGACCATGCGATGACACTCTCCTTATGCAGTTCTTTTGTTTCTTGGTGGTGCCTCTGGAGTGATGTGTTGTCTTGTCTTGTGCAGCTTTGATGATATAGTCGGTTGTGTCAAGTCAGTTGTCATTCTTTTATTTTTGGATGTTGTTTCTTAGCTTAGTGGAATCCTCGTCATTATCTCCTAGCTCAGAGGGGTGGGCCTCAGGGTTCCACATGGTTGGGTGGCAGAGCTATCCATTGGTCTTTTTTGGAGATGCGGTTCAAGTTCTACGTAGAGGTGTTCCAGTTCCAATTTGCTTCCTACCTTCAGTGGTGTTGTATACTTTCTTATGCATTCTTTTGTAAACCGATGTGATCGGTCTTGTAATCTTGTATTGCAAGTTTTTATATTAACTATCTTGCAAGGTGGAAGTTGATCTTATCTGTAGCAGCAGTATAACATATATCACTTGTGTGGTTTTGACTTTATATTCACTGATGCAGTTATGTTTCCCTAGAGGAGTTGAATGTGCACTTTTCTTTATGTTGTGTATTATGATATCTTGGTTACTGTGATTGCATTTACTTATTTAAAAAAAAAAAATAGTTCGGTAATGTTGCACTTTTAGCCTTACCCTCTAGGGTTGCATGACGGGGCATTACATATTGGGTTGATCAAGTCCAATAACAAAGTACAATAAAATAAAGATGGTACAAAGAGTTCAAATAAAGCATCTTAAGAAAAAATAGAATAACAAAAAAACTATTACTAGCTATAGAATACATCATAAAAGAATTCTTAAATTTGTATATAATAGGTTTATACTAATATAATGCTCGTTGAACTTATATATCAAACAAAAAATTAGAGGTTGTCTCTTCCCCCTGTAAAATTTGACACGTCCCCATGGTAAATGCTAAGATAATACGTTAGGTTTCATAACTTATACAAACATTATTTCATTCCACTCAAACAATATCATATTTCTAAAGTTTAAGATGGAAAAATGATCCTGGGACATGTAAGTTATGGGCCCACACTATAACTTAGGTTAAAAAAATCTAGGTGTCAAGTTTGTGTTTTTAGCTATCAATAAGTATAGTAACACCACTTCCTAAAAATTAGACATAACTAAATAAAAATTGGAATGGATTTACACATTTGACTATTAGAAAAACTAACTTATTAACTCTATGTTTTCAAGACAACTTCCTTGCATGAGGGGGTACTAGCCAAATAAAAATATATATTTAACAAGACTTAAACTTAATACCACTAAAGTTGCCATCTCTTAATTCAGATCCCATGACATATAAATCAATCATTCCAAAAATTCATGAATAATCCAACTACTATACTTACATAAGTGAAGTATCAAAGTTATGATTCTAAACACCCATCATAAGTGGTTAAGAAATATAAAAGAAATATTTGTCCAACCTTTAGTCATGGCTCACCACAATACATTTTGAATGTATTTCTTTACCATATAGCAATTATACAATGCTCCATATGTATAAAATACCTCGTCTATTTATAAAATACTTTTGCACCTTAGAAGTATATTTGACTATAATTTTCCTTATATTATGTAGTTAATACACTATCATTAATACATACTATAAATGAATGACACTTCACACCTACATGATTATTTGACCCCTATTCAACAATCCCACTATATTTTGATATATGGGTGGATGGAAATAGGTTACATATAATAATTCCATCATCTGAAGAATTACCAACCTAATGATATCTAAAATTTTATCTTAAGTTAGTTGTTGTGGCACAATCTTAACTATAACATGATTATAGAGAAATAATAGAACTATAATAAGACAATATTGTGGTATGTGTTTAAACCTTGTGTGGGCATAACTTAGATCTATACATTTAAATACATTACAATTAGACCATTAGCATACCTAACATCATGAACTCTTTAGGAAGACTAGCCCTTAACTTTAACCACTAAACTTCATCATAAATGAATCAACACAATTACTTATTGAGCTACATGTAGGTTACTAGGAACAACTAGGATTGGTCATGATCCCCATAAGCCACATCTAACACCAATACTTAGAGCCAACATGTGTGTACTTATTTTGACAATGAGTAGGTCAACACTAACTCAGTTTGACCAATATATTAAAAGGACTAAAAAAAAGACGATCTGCATTACCCTCTTATCAAATTCATGATTGATCTCTCAACCATCTAATTATGAATTCCTAAAATAATTTAAGGACACCTTCTTAATTCAAGGTCTATTGATTGACTACCCAAACCCAAACAATATATAAAAACTCAATATTTAAAAAAATGGATTACTAATATTTCTATGCCATTGGAGTCTTTAATTTATGGTAGCTATAATGATGGATTATATTACACATGAAATTGATATTAATGTTTACTATGTACTGCGTTGGGCTTAAGAAAGTGTAGTTCATAAAGTAATTAATACCCATTCTAAGGAAGAGTAATGAATATGTTACCATCATCTTACGAGAGTGCATACAATATAGCAATAGGTGAGAATATGATGTCTATGCAATCAAGAATGTAAAGTGACGACCACAATCTTTATAGAAGTTTTTGATAAAATTATAATGTGAATGATGGGCGAGCTTAAAGATGACACAATGAAGGATATAAATCATGGATGATACACTAATCGTAAAAGTACTTGACTAGAGATAAATGTCTCGAGAGATTATTTCATGACATCTTTCAACTATTGAGTCATCACATTAAAGATAAACCATACAACTTGAATATTACAATTCATATGTGCTAATCATGCATGATTCCAACCACACTACCCAAACCCCTAAACAAACATAATACTAGAAAGGGGGTAATTTGAATGATTGGAGTAGTAACAAATGGAACAAATATGGACACTAATATCTACCAACCATGTAGTTCTAATGTAATAAGTGAGGGTAGTTCAAAAAACACTATAAATAAATTAATAATACTTTATTCATGTGAACACAACTAATATTAACAAAGAGATAAAGTGAATGGTTAATAAATACCTCTTTGTATCTTGAGATCAAACTTAATTGCATAACTCTTCAATCCAAACCAACTGCATTCCTTGATTATGGATACATCCATTTCATGTTTTACATGTCTCACCAATAAGTCTACAAATGAATATTGCTAGATTCTCTTGGACATATGATACCCAATTCATGATATAAAATATGATATCCACTAAATTTTCTTGTAATTAGAACATTACACAAGATGTTGCTTGATAAAATCTACCTTCATTAATAAGGTATCGACTTATTCCATAGGCATACATAGCTAATGCCCAAGGATGTAGTTTATATAATAACTCGACAAAGCTCCAAAATACCTCATGTATAATGTGTATGCTATTCAAATTAGAGCCATTACTCAAATCATTAACATACTAATTTATATGATTCATCTCACTAGTAGCAACTCACTATACAACAAATAGTGTAACCTCTATAAGTTTTGTAATTGTCTTCTAAACCACAACTCTTATCTATATGCTAAGTTTATTAAAAAATTAAAATTTTATTTGTAGTGTTGAGCATGCTCTATGCAAACATGCGGAATTAAAAGAATTAAAGATGTGAATGAAAGATTAAATCATCTAGTCATGAGAAATACAATGAATTGTCAATAAACCATTACAACCCATCCATAGTGACCTTTGGGTAATTTCATATTCATTATTAAATATCATCCATAACAAAATCCTACTATGCTTCAACCTAAAATTTCAAAGAAGCAAGGGATAAACTGAACTTCCCTGATTGAACGTTCCTCACCCTCATCGGATTTAACTATAATAATAAATTTGACCCAACGCAAATAATGAAAATGGTTGGCATTATCATTAATAGTTCACACACAAACTCCATTTTGAAGGATTATCAATTTACACAAACTGGAGATGTTAGCGGTATTAGTAAGTCCCTTAAAAAAACTGTATCAAGAGTGAATAATGTCCCTTAAAATAGGACATGTCCTTTAAAGTAAATCATGTCCTTTGAAGAGAGAAACGTGACCTCTGAAAATGAAACTAGGGGAGAGTACCCAATAGTTGAGCACCTTAATTTCATGTCTCTCAAAATCATATGTGGAAATTTCAAATCACTCCAGAGTTTTTATAGCAACTTATTTGGCAAGGCCCCTATTTATAAGTAAGGTTTTAGAGCCACATCATCAAATATGATGCCACATCAGCATGTTTTTTGTTGAGGTGTCAAATAGTTCCCCAAAAAAGGGTGGAACAATAGGTGTGCATTCAGTCATGTTTTTTCGGTGCGTTGATGTGGCATCACATGATTGGTTTATTTTTAAATATAATGAGCATATTTAATTCAATTATAAATACTTATAGTAACACTAACAACCTTAAAGTCACAACTACTAGTGCCAAACTTTTAAAAATATTGGGCCTTAAATACACAAATACTATCACAACTATTGGAACATGCTCAACAATTGGGTCCTCCCCTAGGTCAAATGGTAGATGGTCATGTATGTTCATGATGTGAAGATCAAGGGAAAAATAAGAAGAAATATCAATATATTTAAATTATTTAAAGATAGAAAGTACATGGGGTGGTGATGTGTATAATGGTGTAAGAAATGCTTTGAGAATATGAGAGGTGAATAGGAATGATATGTTGGCAACTTGGCAAACATCATTGATGAAGACACTACTGGTATGATTAGGAGTAACTTAACATGATGTTTGAATGATGTTGTCATTGATGGAAACAAGGATTTTGGTCCAGAAGACTTAAGTATTTTAACTAAGTGTTGGCATATCACAGAGAAGACTACAGAGCTACAATATTATGGTTAGCATTGGTTCACATTTGAAGATCAAGTTCTATGGTTCTGGTAAGATGTTGATATCCCTTAGATGTATTCAATTCCAAAGTTTTATCTTCTGATGACTTCTAAAAGTATAATTGCAAATAGCATAAGTTCGGCATAGCATAGTACAGTGTTAAATAGGGTAGAACACATGTTTGGTTTGGTCTGCATTTCTCCGGTATTAGATATTTTCTCCTATTATTTTGAGGTGTTGTAAACACATGTTTGAAGTCTCTAAATCTAAAGTTTCAAAGGTTGAAGTCCACCAGTAAGATAGTTGTGAGGACTTATGTATCACTACATGCATTTGCAGTGTTTGATAGAGACAGAGTTTAGCTTATGATACTCCACATTTTGCCACATGTTAATATTTTGTTCTATGGTTTTGAAATTATGCTTTAGGATTTCTAAGGAGTCTTAGTTGTGAATTTGAAGGAGTTTTGTGGTCTGCATTGAAAGTTGTGATTTGACAGTTAGACTGAACTTGTGTTAGTCTATGTATGAGGCCAACCTAATAGTATAATCTTTGTACAAAAGAATCTATTGATTAGAATCATGTTCTAAGTGATTCTAGAGTTGGAGCTAACATATGAGAATGTGTTTCAAGTTTGTTTTGGTTCACAAAGTATTTTAGTGAATGCATTAGGCCGACAAGCTACACATTGTATAACTACATGTTTCATCCTAGCAGGCCAACATAATTTGAAGATTGTAAGTGTTGTAGATATATATATGAGATTCACTTTGGTGTTTGAAAGGTTTGATGTGAATATGGATGAGTGTGTATGACATGTATGAAGTTTTGTGATCCGATTAGTGTGACAAGTGTTTGAGAAGAAGTTTTATGAAGAGCATAGCAGTGTGACAAAGCAGATCAGGATGAAGAGTTTTGAGATAGTATTTTGAGCTTCATTGGAGTTGTACCCCATGCATTTGTAGATGCAATTGCAACAGTTCATTTTGGCAGTGATCCACCCATTCTCTCTCTCTTTTCTTTTGGCAGTGAGCCTATATGCAGTGAGCCTGTATGCAGTGAGCATCTTTCTGGATAGTGAACCTTGGGTAGTGAGCCCTAGGTAGTGAGCCCTTAGGCAGTGAGCCTCTTTGTAATTTGGTATTGGTACTACATAATATATTGTGAGCTAACACTCACCATGGTTTTTTCCTTTTTTGGGTTTTCCACATAAAAATCCTGGTGTTCATGTGCTATGGTTTATGGTTGTTCTTTCTATGCTTGATTTGCTTTACTATAATTGAATGTGGAAAATGAATTAATGGTTTAATAGAATATTGATTCACCCCCCACTTAGTATTTTGGGTGTTCAACATGATATCTATAAAATACCACCTCTAAATTATCTAAGTATTTAAGATATATATAAAAATTTGAATATGTTTAGAGGCGATATATATTTTCAATTGTTTGAATTTCAAATTTATGAAAAAATTGTTATAGGTTTGAATTATAAAGTAGACGGGTTGTTGATAATAGTGAAGTCCCTAGAATAGGCTTTGATACCAAATGTAACACTACTTTTCCCCAGAGTTATTTAATTATTTATAGTAGATTTATTATGATTAATATTTAGAGTTAGGATAATAAAGAATATTAAATAATATGTAAACAACAAAAGTAAATTACAACATTGATAATTTAATAAGATCTCTAATGCAAATCATTAACAAGACAAATTGGATAACATAATCACATATACAATATTCCCAATATATTTATTAACAATTAGTTCAATACTTATCTAAATCATTGAGCACTTGGATTAGCCACTCTCACCCTAGGAATATTGCAGTGGTCTTGGCCCTAGCTATGGCATACTCTAGGAGGAAACAATTCCTTTTGGAACATAGCATGCTATTACTCTCTCATTCAAGTGTTGGTTCTAGAAGAACAATTCTCAACACAGTGTTGGTTCTAAAAGAACAATGCTCAACACTAGTGTTGGTTCTAAAAGAACAATGCTCAACACAAGTACTCTTACACAAGGTGATGGTTCTTAAAAGAACAATTATCAACACAACTACTCTTACACAAGTGTTGGTTCTTAAAAGAATAATGCTCAACACAAGTGCAAACAAAGCCCTAGCCAGGACTATCCCGAGTTGTACGTTGTACCCTAGGTTATTACACACTCTGTGTGCCCCCTTCTCCCAATGCCCATAGCCCTCCAAACCACTTCCATCTTTCTTGAGTGTTCTCCATGCCCCTTTCCAAGTCTCACACAAATTCCTTATATAACCTTTTAAGAGGTGGTTTCTAAACCATCACACCCTTTCACAAAAGTTGTCATTAACAATTAGTTAATAAACTTAATAATTCCTCCCTTTTAAAAGGGGTTTTCATAATTATTCTTTATTTATCTCTATTTTAACCAAAGGATCATAATATCCTTTATTTTTTCATCTCTCTTTTAATTATAAAGGGTAAATAAACTTTATCCTCTTATAATTTCAAAGACTTATTCATAAAATAGGTTTCTTTTCCATTTTTGGGAAAAGTTCCATAACATTCAGTGTAGATATAATCCCTAGGATGTTTTCAGGCTCATTCGGCCCTTTCCTTAGCCTTTTCTGCCCTTGATGCCAAGGTTATTCTTATGTTTTTGCCTTCCCATGGCCATTTTGTGTAAACCTATGATTTTTCTACATTAATCTCACTCTTTCCTAGTGTTTGAAGCTTTCAAAAGTTGGTGTTTCTTGGATGCCAGTGCGACATGTAGATATCCATGCAATGTGATAGTCTCCTCCAATACTTATCTTACGATAGTTATATTTTATCATTTCTGCCACCTTGCTAAGTGCCCAGGTTTTTGATAATGGCCTTGAATTGAATCCTAATTGCTATTCCAAACTGTGGACCTCCTTATTTTCCTTCCTAAGTCTATTTTTGAATATCTACAAGAATTCTTGACCAATATATTAGATTCTTTGGTTCAGACAACAATGATCTTTCAATCTTCTTGGCTCTTGGCATTGAAAATCTCTCATGTGAATATGAATAGTAGCATTTTTACTAGTACTAGTTGGGGTTTCCTTGGCATATCTACTTTGTTGAGATCATCTTGCTCTTCAGTTTTTGTAGATCTTTATCTCTCAATCTTGCATGAGGTGATAGTGTTCTAGCCTTCTCTTTTACTTTTGTTATTACTTGTAAATCTAATATTATGTTCTTGGAACCTATTGGGTTTTCACTTCCTCTTATCTAATCTCATACACAGTAGTTTATCAATTCTTTTAGATCTAGGATTTGATATTCATAGCTTCTTATCACTGTTCTTAGTTCCTTAACACATATAGGCTAAGAGCACACACTCTTTTAATCTATTTTCTATCTTGGCTACTTGTGGAGGTCAAAAGACCAAAATAGGGGCTTGACCATTCTTGGATAGCTCTCAAGTAGTGTCAACCTTTCCTGTAACATGCCACTTGTTCTACCGAATAAATTTTACTAAGTTTAACCCAAAAGAAAATAGTTCTTCATACCAACAATATGAACAATAAAAATTTTCCTTTCTTTATAAATGACATATGCACATTTAAAATGTATTTCAAACTTTACTATTGCATAATCAAATTACATCACAAGTATTGAATATTCCTCTTTTACAAAATTCCATAAAATGGATACAAAGTTACATACAAGCTTCAGAGAGCTAATTGAAAATAGAGATACAATGGTTCTGATCGCCTTCATCAAATCCTGGCCGCCAACTGCATGAGGAGAAACATCACTCAAGTGCTTTTCTGCCAACCATGGACTAACTACGGTCGCCCGCACATTTACCAAACTTGTAAATGGCCCTACCCTTTGACGAAGGTATTGGTATGGTAACCTCAAAGAATAGCCTAATTTGAGCAAGATGTTGTGTCCTACATAACTAGTACTGTCATATTGTGGCTCCAACCTACCAATATGATTATCCGTTTGATGAAGGGGGTAAATCACAAAACACACAACAATAGAAATTGAACACAGAAAATAGAACTTTCTTTTATTGATCTGGGCAACTCATTACACCACAGAAGCTTAATTACAATTAGAGGAATCAATCCTCCACAGGCTGCAACACATTACAACTTCCTATCCCAAGACTCTAGAATCATCTGCCTTCTGTAACCCCAAATTAGCTAGGGTTTCTATTTTCCCACCTATTCTTGACTCTACACTCCCCCCTTAACTCTACTACTGCCCAGGGTTCACAAAAATGGTTATTAATAGCATTTTTGATGGCCAACAACCTAATTTCAAAATTTGCGTCTCCCTCCAAAAATAGGTCAACTTCCGGGAGCCATAACTTTTGATCTGGGTGTCCGATTGATGAACCGTTTTATGCATTAGAAAGCTCGTAGAGTGCTCTACGCACTAAGAACCAGCTCAGCTGGTTCTAGCGATTTTTAGGCTTGTACAGGGCCTTTTAGTGCCTCAAACCTGAGTTTGAATAATTTTTAGGGGTTTTTCAAGAAACAGAAACCTTAATATCTTTCAGCTCGCAAATGATCTTTGTGTGATTCCTTCGCCAAAGGTCTTATATTTCTGTTATGTAACTTCCTGTAAATTTTGACTGCAATCTGTGCCCAAATGCAAACTTTCTAAAAATAGCAGGTTACTATTTTTAGTAGTTTGGGAAAACTAAAAGTTCTACATCATTATTCAAGCGATTATGGAACCAGAACCACAAATTTTGAAAAGAAATAGAAAGAATATCAACAATTTTGAAACACATTTTTTTTTGGGTGATGCAAGATTGCCCTTACACCACTGGATGCTCCTGCATCAGACACCCAGGGTAATTTGAGAAGTGACCCTGTCACGTCTCAGGTGTTTGTGTGAGGAAAACCCAAATGGTCAACCTCTGCCTTTGACAACCAAGAAGAATCTTCAACAGGTCTTCCTTTCCATTTCACCAGATATTCTTCATATTGCCTGTTTTGAGTACTTATTCCCACATGGCTATCCAAGATCTCTTCTATCTCCTCCATTAAAGTAGATACCAGAATACTCCACTATTCTTCTATTGTTCCATCCTCTGTGCCACCCTCATGATATTCTATTAAATCAGCAATCTTGAACATAGGGGAAATATTAATCCCACTTGGTAACTCTACCTCATGCATTTCCTGAATCATGCTTCTTTAGGATTTTGCATGGTCCAAATTTCTTCATTTTCAACTTATTGTATGTTCCAATTGGGAACCTTTCTTTTCTCAAGTGAACCATGACTTCATCTCCTACCTGGAACTCCTTATACCTCCTCTTCTAATCTACCTTAGCCTTGTACTAAATATTCATCTTATTAATGTGCTTTCTCACCTCTTCATGCAAATTCTTCAGATGTTCTGCAAAGTTGTTAGCCTTGACACTTGTCTTTTCTCCTTTGTCTAGATTCCTCAACTCTGAAGCATTTCTTAGACTATTTCCATATACAATCTAGAATGGTGATTTACCAGTACTCCTATTGATAGAATTGTTGTAAGCAAATTATGCCTATGGTAAAATCAAATCCCATCCCTTGGGCTTCTCTCCTACTAAGCATTGTAGCAAGTTACCCAAACTCCTATTCACCACTTCTGTCTGTCCATCAGTCTGTGGATGGTGTGCAGAACTAAACTTTAAATCTGTCTTCAACTTCTTCCACAATGTCCTCTAGAAATAACCAACAAACTTGGTATCTCAATCTGAAACTATGCTCTTTGGTAGATTGTGTAATCTCACCACCTCTTTGAAAAATAATTCAGCAATATGAACAGCATCGTTAGTATTCCTACAAGGAATAAAATGTGCCATCTTCGAGAATCTATCCACCACCACAAAACTAGAATCATGTCCTCTCTGTGTTCTTGGTAAACTAAGAACAAAATCTATGTTGATATCATCCCATGGCTTCTCTGGTATAGGTAATGGCTGATATAGACCTGTGTCCTGACTTGCTCTTTTTGCCATCTGACATACTCTGCAACTCTGCACAAATTTCCTCACATCCTGCTATAATTGTGGCCAGTAATAATTTTCACCAACAATAGCAATGGTCTTATCTCGACCAAAGTGTCTAGCCAATCCTCCACTATGCTTCTCCTTAATCAGGTTCTCTCTCATGGAACTCCTTGGAATGCACAACTGGCTTCCTCTAAACAACATGCCATCTTGGATTATGAAATCCAACCATTTTGTCTTGTCCAAAATAACAGGTTCCAAACAAGATTTCTAGGCCTCTGCAAAATTTGGATCCTCAGGATACAAACTTTTGAGCTCATCAAACCCAACAAGCTCTATCTTCATTTCTGTCAACAAATTTTTCCTCCTGCTCAAGGCCTCTGCAACTCTGTTGGGCTTCCCACTCCTATGGTTCAAAACAAAAGTATCGCTCTGCAAAAACTGAACCCATTTTAAGTGCCTTTGGTTCAATTTCCCTTGACTATTAAGATACTGCAAAGCCTGATGATCAGTATATAAAACAAACTCTTTTGGCAACAAATAATGTCTCCATTTCTTCAAAGCCTGAACTATTGCATAAGATTCTTGATCATAAACAAAATACTTTTTCTTGGCATCATTAAGCTTCTCACTAAAATAAGCAATGGGCTTACCTTCTTGGCTCAAAACAACTCCTATACCACTACCACTAGCATCACAATCTACCTAAAATACCTTATTGAAATCTAGAAGTGCCAAAACAAGTTGTTATATGACTTTCTGCTTCAAAGTATCAAATCTCTTGTCTGCTCCTTTAGTCCATCTAAACTCTTTTCTATCCCCTCTCATTGTCTCAGTTAGGGGTGCACAAATGCTACTAAAATTCCTGATAAACTTTCTTTAAAAACTTGCCAAACCATGAAAAGATCTTACCTCTGTTGCACTCCTTGGTGTAGGCCATTCAATGATAGCCCTTACTTTTTCTGGGTCCATCTTAAGACCTTCCTCTGAGACAACAAATCCCAGGTATACCAACTCCTTCTTTGCAAAACTACATTTCTTCAGATTAATCAACAACTTCTCCTCACTCAGCTTCTCTAGAACTCTTCTGATATAATCAGATGCTCATCCCAAGTCTTACTGAAAATCAAAATATCATCCAAATAAATAATAACAAAACTTTCTAAAAATTCTTTCAGTACCTCATTCATGAGCCGCATGAATGTGCTCGGTGCATTGGCTAGCCCAAATGGCATGACTAACCACTCATACAAACCTTCCTTTGTCTTGAAGGCTATCTTCCATTCATCTCCTTCTCTGATATAGACCTGGTGATACCCACTCTTTAGGTCAATTTTCGTGAAGTACTTGGCTCCACTCAAACAATCCATGATGTCATCCATTCTTGGCAATGGAAATATATTCTTGATCATTATCTTATTGATGGCTCAAGAGTCTGTATGCATCATCCATCTCCATCCTTCTTTGAATCTTCATTTCACCCCCCATAGGGTCTTCCACCAGTCTTTTTGCCTTGACCTCTTCCCCTTTGCTTGCTGTCAAATCTTTTATTTAGCTTCTCTTCCACCTTTAAGGAAAACTTTTATGCATCTTCTATGGTGGTCATTCTGACCAGGCTCAACTCCTCTTGAATACTTGGCCTCAACCCATTAATGTAATGGGCCACCTTCTCCTTGTTGGGCTCTACATGACCTATCCTGATAGTAATTTTATAAAACTCTTCTATATACTCTTTAACAGACTTGTTACCTTGCTTTAGTCCTTACAGCTTCTTCAGCAACTCCATCTCATAGTCCATAGGAATGAACTACTTCTTCAATTTCTCCACCATTTGATCCCATCTAGTGATCTTTCCTTTTCATCTTTTGTTCCTCTCTAACTGGACCTCCTTCCACCAAATATTGGCACGGCCCTTCAATTTTGTTTTTGCAAACTTGACCCGATCTGGGTCTTCTACATTTTCATACTCAAAGTATTCCTCCATGTCATTGATCTAATCAATAAGCTGTTCTGGATTCAAATCTCTAGAATATGTAGAAACTTCAATCCTGGGCCTCTTTCCAATCTTCAAAATGGCCCTCAACAACCTAACTTCTGTAGGATCTCCTGCAGCTTCTTGTTCTTCCTCGGATAGCTCTTTTTCAGCTTCCTCCTCACTTTCTTCTCTTGCTCTCAGATCAAACCCTCTTCGCAGCTCCTCTTGCAATGCATCAATCTGCCTTTGTAGGGCTCTAAAACCCTCTTCTATCAAAGCATTCCTCCCAACATGATTTATTCGTGGAGGCATCTTGGTCTCCGCAGCGAACCCACAACCTCAGGTCCTGGTGCAAACTGCCTCATGGTCAGCAATCTGTCTACACACTCAGGAACCCTTGCTCTGATACCACTTGATGAATGGGATAAATCACAATACACACAATAATAGAAATTGAACACAGAAAATAGAACTTTCTTTTATTGATCTGGGCAACTCATTACACTATAGAAGCTCAATTACAATCAGAGGAATCAATCCTCCACAGGCTGCAACACATTACAGCTTCCTATCCCAAGACTCTGGAATCATCTACCTTATGTAACCCCAAATCAGCTAGGGTTTCTATTTTCCCATGTATTCTTGACTCTAGACTCCCCCCCTCAACTATAGTACTACCCAAGGTTCCCAAAAATGGTTATTAATAGCCTTTTTGGCAGCCAACAACCTAATTTTAAAATTTGCATCTCCCTCCAAAAAATAGGTCAATGTCCGAGAGCCATAACTTTTGATCCGGGTGTCTGATTGACGAACTGTTTTATGCGTCAGAAAGCTCACGGAGTGTTCAACGTGCTAAGAACTTGGTCGGCCAGTTCTGGCCATTTTTTGGGCTCGTACGGGGCCATTTAGTGTCTCAAACTTGAGTTTGAATAATTTTCAGGCATTTTTCGAGAAACATAAACCTTATATTTTTTAGCTCGCAAATGATCTTTGTGTGATTCCTTCACCAAAGGACGTATATTTCCGTTATGTAACTTCCTATAAATTTTGATTTCAATTTGTGCCCAAATGTAAACTTTCTAAAAATAGCAAGTTACTATTTTTAGCAGTTTCAGAAAACTGAAAGTTCTACATCATAATTCAAGTGATTATGGAACCAGAACCATAAATTTTGAAAAGAAATAGAAAGAACATCAACAATTTTGAAACAAATATTTTTTTTGGATGATGCAAGATTGCCCTTACACCACTGGATGCTCCTGCATCACCCTTCCTAGTATGTAAACCTAGATCACATCGAACTGGCAGTGTAAACAGTGGCTACTTACACTACTTTGGCCAAAGTATTCATCACCCCTGATTCGGAATGGACATCATACGCTTACCCATCATTCTAGCTTGATTTGATATGACATCATTCTCTATACAAAAGGTTATTCCCTTACCCATGGATCAACTAATCCCAAGATTAACCTCACCTAATAATTCTAGTTTTACTATGACATTTTTACCAAAATAGTATAAGTTGTAAGATATGGTTTTCATAACCTAACTTTCGCATTGTAGCAATAGCTAATCATACTTAACTTAATATTGCACATAAATCCAATATAGACACTAATTTCTACTATATAGATTATTCTTACATTCAATACATAATATATTTCTCATACGAGATATATATACACCTTTCATTGCACATACAAGAAAATATCCAATTCGACCAAGAATAGAAAACCAAACTTATTCCCAACATCAACCAAAGACTTACAATCTCCCAAACAGAAAAGACATAATGATAAAAAGATTTTGCATGCATGTTAATGCTATGCTCCAAATAATCAACCAAGCTCCTTCTTCTTGATTCCTCGAGCTGGCTGAGTATCTCCTCCTTGATCAACTTGATTTCCCCTTCTTTACTTACTAATTTTCCTCACAACTCAAGGCCAAAATACAATGCGTAAACAAAACAGAAGACTTAGAAAGTAATAGAAGCTTTGCATAAGCAACTTCGAAGGGAATTGTGTGTCAAAAATAATGCAAGGGTCCTCCTTATATACAGAATTCTGATAACGCCAAGGGTATAAACAAGCTTGTTGAACTGCCACAACTCCCACTCCATACTTTGACTCAGCAAAATGAATTTGTGGTGGCAATAGGACTCAATGCATAGTGAACACATCATGGATGCCAAGAAGCAAAAATTAGAAATGCAAGGTAACCGATCAGTTTCCATACTTCTATTGAGTTTCCACCTCTCAAACATGGCGCCACACAAGCCACCACACCCCCCTATTCTCTTGTGCAGGCAGTTTGCAATGAACTGGTCAATGTTTTGGCACATTGGGAAATAGTTAACAGGTGCTATAACAACATTGCCCATCATTTCCTTATTATGCACTTTACATGCTTTAAACTTCATATAACATAAATGTAAATGGTTTATTCCCAGTACCAAAGACTTAGTCAAATGTTGTGCCAAGTCATAACATATATACTATGAATTAATATTAACATTGGTTACTAGGCTGCGCTATATATAACAATGCTTAAGACTTAAACTTATATATATTCACACACACACATTTCCTTATAATCTCTATTTAAAATATCATGTGATAATAAAATTCACATATTCATATTTGCATATTCACCAATTACATAAGTATACCATATATTGTAAATCATAAATGGTTATATATATATATATATATATATATATATATATATAATAGCAAATAACTACACACACACACACATCATAGTTACTTAAAAACAACATAAAACTCATTAACCCACATATGCACTAACAACATGCGAGTATATACACACATGCATATAAACACCCCTCATCCAATCAATACCCTTAGGCCTATGAGCAATACGTTCATGAGCATGTGTAGATACATCTATTTATGTATACTCATGCATGTATTGTCTCATACGTATAAGTTATTGTGGACATGCATTTACATATCTGTATATATTCACTTCACGTTTAGACCTTGCCATATGTAATTCCAAACTTATCAAAGAAGACTTTCAATTGACACTCAGACTAAATCACATTCCTACTCCAAAATACTCATAAAATCATATCCAAATAAGCATTCTAGATCATTACCACAGATTAATTACCTTACCCACACAGACTCGACATAACCTAGATGAAATAAGATAGTGGCGTGCGCTTGCTTAGTTTAGGATTTCTCTAACATTTACCAGACCAAGTCCTTCTCTTGAGTGATACCTCTCCTTGTTTTCAGAGGAGCAACATGTTCCTGCATTCAACTTACATCACCACAACAGTAGCTAGCCTATCACAATATAATCATATGCTTTATACATTTCATAACTAGAATCACTTATAATGCATCACATTACATCATTCAAGCTTTCAATATATTCAATTCAAGACTCACAATACACATTAATGCAAAGATTCATAAACCATTCATTTATTCAAGCAAATTAACCAGTCAAGGTAAATAGTAAATAGTTAGAAACACATGTGAGGTGTACCATATTCCCCCCCTGTGAATCATCGTCCCCAATGATTTTTATGTGTCAAGTATTACCATAACATAAACAAGACATAAAAATAATGTATCATATTACAAAACATATTGTTCTCAAGAATTTTCAAAATTTAGAATAACTTGTGGAAACTTCTGCTTCATCTTAGCATAATCTTCCCAAGTGGAAGAATCTTCTGCATACTAATCCCACTGGACCTTGCATTGCATAACCTCTCTATTACACAAGTGTAGCTTATGCATTTCAAGCACCCTGAGTGGCTTGATTGTTACCACTCCTGGGACCTGTACCTATAAAGCATTCCAATCAGTAACATGGTTATCTTCTGGAACATACTTCTTAAGATACGAGACATGAAAAACATTATGCATCCTAGCAAGAGCTGGTGGTAAATCAATTCTATATGCAATAAGATTGACTTCCTCAAGAACCTCAAACAAACCTACATAGGACGGAGCTAGTTTGGATGACTTTCCAAACTTTATAGAACTCTTATGGGGTTTTACTCTCAACAAAACCTTATCCCCAATAGAGAAATTCCTAGGAAGCCATTTGGCATTTGCATAGCTCTTTTGCCTATCATTAACTTCTGCTAATCTCTGCTTGATAATCTTGACTTGCTCTTCCATATCTGATAACATTTCTAGCCCAAGACTTATCCTATTTTCTAGCTTATCCCAGCTTATAGGAGTCTAACATTTTCTACCATACAATGCTTCAAACGAAGCCATCTTTATTGCAGAGTGATAGGAGTTATTATATGCAAACTTGACCAAAGGTAGGTAATCCTCCCACTTGTATTGTTGGTCCATGCAATACATCCTTAGAAGATCTTCTAACACTTGATTTACTCTTTCCGTTTGCCCATCTGTTTCTGAATGGTAAGTTGAACTTATGTTAAGCTAAGTTCCAAGTGAAGAAAACAAGGTTTGCCAAAATCTAAAAGTTACATGAACATCCATGTTAGAAATAATCTTTTTAGGAATTCCATGCAATCTGAAAGCCTCTTGCATAAATTTTTGAGCTATTACTGGAGCTCCATCAGTCAGATTACCTGGTATGAAAGACACCACCTTTGTAAGCTTGTCCACAACTACTAGAATGGCATTGTGCTTATAACTTGCCACTTACTTTTTGGTCCATCATGGCCCAGATATAGTAAACCTTTGGGATGATGATGTTCTGCTTTTACCCTTTCACATTCTAAACAACTTGCCACAAATCTTGCAACATCCCCTTTCATTCCCTTCCAGAAATATAATGGCTTCACATCTACTAGCATCTTAGTAACACCAGGATGTCCTAAGTATGGTGTGTTATGTACTTTCTTCCATACCAAGTTTCTCAACTCACCAGAATCAGGTACATAAATTCTTCCTTTATGCCTCAATAATCCATTAGGTTCAAAGTAAAAACCTTCATACCTTTTATCATGCAAATTATTTGAGAGTGCTTGCTTGACTTTTTCATAGAACTCATCACCCTTGGATCCTTGCAATACATGACTTTTGAAGTCGGTTTAGATAGATACTAGTGAAGATATATGCCTTCAAGGTCTAGGACTTCAAGGAACTTGATGATTGATTTTGGATTGAGGATGATCATTAGATGATTTGGATTTAGGATGATGGATGAATGATTAGGGTTAAGGGATCTAGGTCCTTTAACAAATTTGGATTTGTGATGATTGGCTTTAGAGTCTAGAACAATGTTTTGATTAAGATTAGATGAAAATAAAATTTGATTTTGTCTTATGGATGGGTGATGGATTTTGGATGATTTGAGTAGGATTTTGAGATGGAGGATCAATTTACAAGAGTTGGAATCTTGGATGGATGGATTTCACATGGAGTGAGCATGTAGGATTTGTTTCAAGATGTGGATTTTGAGGGCTTTCAACCTTTGACTTGAGAGGATTTTTAGGACTTTTTTATTTTTTTGGATTTTGAAGCTTTTACAAATGTTTTTGGATTATGTAGGATGATTCACTGGTTTCACACAAGTGAAGATACACCAAGCACACCAACAAGCCTAATTTACTCAAGTGGGAGTATATACACTTGTAAGCCCATCAATAATGCCTTGTCTAGATATAGAAAGTAGGGCCAATGAGGAGGCACTAATCATTTTTTATCTTGGTGCGAGAGGAGAGCATACATAACCTATGATATCTTGTTTCTAAGGGAATGTGGTGAGTAACTTGCTAGTGCTAACTACTAACCAGTGCATCACAAGCATATATGCCCAAAAGGTCCCATCGAGACTATACAATGTATGCTAGGGGATATCCTCAATATACTCAAAAGTATAGGAGGCCAATGTCCGTGAATGTGAGTGCTATCTACAAAGCACTACAAAGCATGTGGTTGGGGTCAAATCCCTTCCCACTTCACCTTGTGCCCCTAAGTGGACAAGGTTGTGTCAAACATGATAACCCTCTAAGAAGTATAGGAGGCCAATGTCTATGAATGTGAGTTCTATCTACAAAGCATGTGGTTGGGGTCAAATCCCTTCCCACTTCACCTTGTCCCCCCAAGTGGACAAGGTTGTGCCAAACATGATAACCCTCCTTTGATTCTCACCCCCTTTATATACCTCATCAAAATGTGTGGTTTGGGTCATCCCCCTTAGTGATGAAATATAAGGGAAGGCTTGCTAAAAGGAAAGAAGATTAAGTGCTTTTGATTCCCAAGATCACCTTTCAGTGTGAGGTAAGAGCATACACACGTAGTCTCCTTATGATAACACAAAAAGTGAATGAAATGGGTGCTTTTGATCTTCAATATCACCTTTTGGCATGAGGAAAGAGCATACACACCCAAGAAAACATATAAACAAAGCAAACAAATTCCTTACCCTTAAACATACAACTGTGCAACTAGGCTAGTGAGAAAAGCAAGATCTTGGACAAATGAAAGCTACACCACAAACATGTTAGTAGTTTGATAATCAAGCCTTAGAAAAATATTTTTTGTTGCACAAATGATGTTAGCACACACTAAACGACAAGTGATGATTAGTGGAAAAACTAGAAAGGCACAAAATTAAAAAATAATAGATGATTTGTGACAAAGTGGAAGCATCATAGAACTGAGTGAATGTGCCAAAATAGAATAGATATGCAACAAAATGATCACATGTTCTGAAATAGGGGTTTAGTAGTTTACCAGTTACTTCCTTTATGCGTGCTAATTAGTGAAGCATGTCAACTAAATTATGGCAAACACATTGAAATGTGTTGACCTATACAATAAAATGGGCAAATCAACAAGAATAATAATAAAAATTGAAACCTTCAAGACAAATGTTAGATGTTGTTAAGGTAGTAAAAACTAGAATAATTTAAAAATAAATCCTGAAAAAACATCAAATAGGAAAACCTAAGGTCATAGGTGTAAACATCAATCTGTGAGTGGAAACACCTTGGGATTTCACATGCATCAAACTACAAGTAGGTGCATTAAAATATTCTTGAGGTTGGAAAAATGCAAATAAACCTACAACCAAAGGGGTCAAACCTACACCTAAGCACTAAAGAAGACTTGCAAATTATTAGTAAGATGATAAACTTGCAAAACAAAGGACAAGGAAGCTGCAAACAAAAAAACAAGCACCAAAATCATGTTAAGGTTATCGACCAAACTATTGTACAAAAGCCCAATGTAGACATACCAAATGGTGAAGTGAAGGTGTTGAAACATGAGTGGATGCACTAAAAGTACAGAGCATGTGCTGAACCATAAACTTAGAACAAAAAGCTCAAACACAAGCTTTCAAAAGATGGTAGAAAGGGAT
Organism: Cunninghamia lanceolata; assembly: GCA_027924645.1. NCBI lineage: Eukaryota > Viridiplantae > Streptophyta > Pinopsida > Cupressales > Cupressaceae > Cunninghamia > Cunninghamia lanceolata. The sequence continues at coordinate 2,934,622 of BSBN01000312.1, forward strand.
GTGGGTCCTTCTAGGCATGCCAAAACGTATATGATGAAATATGAAACATAAACAAGGAACTAAACAATAAACTAAGCTTCTATTCTACATATAATCATAACCTCATGATTAAGCTAGGAATTTGCAAAGTTAATAAAAAACTAAGTTTCTCACTAACACAAACCCTTGTTGCACTAGTGGTGGTTGTGCTCAAAGGGATTTGGGATTGATGAGAGAGAATGTGGTTGCTCACTTGGACATCATGACAATGTATTCCAAGAAGACTCCTTAGAAAATAGATTTTGGATGAGGAGGACCAATGGATGAGATTGATTTAGAAGATACAGATTTAGGGTTAAATGATAGGCAAAGATGCATGAAAAGCCTTGAAGTGTCACCTTGTGATTGATGCACATGAAAAGACCCATGATCCAGGGGAATTAGAGGGTGGAGATTTTCTAGATTGAATGGATGGGCAGGATTTGATGTGAAGATTTTATGGATCCTTGTGCATGCATAGAGCCATGTGCATGGTTGACTTGATTAATGGTGCTTAGGATTGTGCAAGTGATTAATTAGTTAAATAAACATGATTTGTTTATTTAACTAATGATAAAGGGCAAAATAGATGATTTAAATAAATATTGATTTGTTTAATTAAAGGTCAGAACATTAGAAGAACTATTGAAATGATTAATTAATTAAATAAATGAAGTAATTGATTACTACGGCAAGTACTATTGCAATGAGTTGGCACTTATCTAGCTATTAATCTATTGATTGTAAACCAATCAAAAGACAAGATTATTTTTCTTGTTAGGAAAATTTGATTTAAATTTGTACTTTTCCTATGTCAACACGATAAATTTTTAACAAAATATTATTGAAAAATGATTTATCTATATTGTCATTGGCTGAAAAAAATGACCTCTTCTCCGCAGGATAGTGCAACAAAAAGCTATAAATGGGGGAGAATTTTGGTTTGAGGGGAGGATGTGGCAAGTAAACAAATTATGAACACAAATTTTGTCCCCCATTAGTTAAGTATGCCTAAATGGATAGTGATAAAAAAATATTTCGCCATGTTATTACATTTTTATTTTATGTTTCAAAAATACAATATTTTAATGCAATTTAAATTATCATAGTATTAATATTATTACATTTTAATATCTTAAGAAGACATTGTAGGAGTTAAGGACAACACTGAGAGGGGGGGTGAATCAGTGTTGTGTAAATTCTTTAATCTTTTTCAAAATTTAACTTTCTGAGCACAAGGAATGAATGATACCTTTGATTTGTCAAATACATATGCACATGACTATGAATGCAGAAAGAGAATAAAACTTCATAAGTAAATTAAACACACACAAGGAAGATCAATATGAATCATAACATAAGATATGCACGAGTGGAAAACCCATCAGGGTAGAAAAACCACTCCAGAATTGCCTCACTGGCTTAACTGAAAAACATGCCTCACTGGCAATACAAATTGTCTCACTTACAAATATTAAGGTCACACTGACCTATAAGCCTCACTGGCTAATACAATGCCTCACTGGCAAACCAAATCACCAATAGAAGTTATAAACCAAATCAGAGGGATACTCTGTTTCCATTCAATACAAATATATGTATGTCAAATACCCATTCTATTCAATCTGACATCTCAACACTGCATTCTAACAACACTGCATATCAAATGTGTATTCTAATCCAACACTTCACAACACTGTATATTCCATCTCTATCCTTCTTGATTCTTCTATCAATGCACCTGAAAAACTATTATATGTAAATTGGATGTCTTTTCACCTTTCACATTGTGCACAGTCATTTGCTCTCACTGAAGATCATTTTGTCCTTTCATCTTCTCTTTTTTAATGTCTTCAAAAAACAATGCATCTCATCTTATCATCTGCAAAAATAAAAGAACATAATATCTAATCCTCAAAACTTTTCACATTCTCCAAATTCACGAAACCAAAATCCCATTAATATTTCCTCTTAGAGATGAAAGAATATCTTTTCATATTTGAGACCTTTCAATTCAATTCTCTTCAATTTCCTGATCATTTGCCATTTTTAAGATCTCTTACAAAAATTATTTTCTTCACCTACAAAATAATATCAAAATGAGCCTTCAATCAATCTGCAAAATAAGATTAAGAAATCATATTTATTTTTGCACCAATCTGCCCTGAAAATATTATCTTTCTCTTGATATTCTTGCAAGAAAATTTAATCATCAAACTTCAAAAATATCTTCAAAAGACAATCTCCTGCAAATAACAAATCTTTTCAACTTCTTCCTTAAAAATACCCTGCAACAAATCCTGAACCAAACGAATTATATCTCTGCAAAAAAAATCAATTTCTTTTCAATTTTCATTTTGAATATCCCTCCAATCTTTCATTTCCTTCTCAAAAATTTCGTTCATCTTCTCTGCAAACATGATCCTTCATATTCTTTTCAATAATATTCTTCATACCCCAAAAAAAATCTCCTGAAAATTTTTGATGTTTATCTCTTTTGTGACTTCCAATATACAAACATATCTTCATAAAGATTTTTCCTTTTTAGAAAAAAATAATAAAAATCTCCTTAAAAAACATTCCTTACATTTGTCACATAAGTGACCGACCAAAGGAATATTACTAAGTTTAAAAAAGAAATTATTTATCTTTGCTTTAAGAATTTCTAAATTCCTCACCAATTTTCAAGGGAGAAAAAACAGCATTTTCTTAATGCATCGGGCTCACACAAACCCGTGCCCTTTAGACTTTTGGCGGTGAAATTTTAAATTCAAACTCATTTGAAAACCCGCCCACTTTTCTCCATCAGTTATAATAAAGTTTGGAATGCTTTATATTGTAAATCACACTCCATATAAAACACCGAAACTTTGAGGAAGGGCCGGTCACCATCATGTGATGGTAGCCCTCTAACAGGTCACTTTAAGTGACCCTTACCTTCAATAGAAAGTCACTGTTTAATTAAGACAAAAATGTAAATAAAAACAGTGAAGAGTAGAATATAGGATTTTTGAAGGTATTTAGGATTTTGAAGGTATAGAATTTTTGAGCACTCTTTTGATCACTTTATACCTGGTCTCAACATAAGATATGATATCACCTTAAATTGACGATCAGTGCCAACATCCACATAGATAGACATCAATAGATCAATCTAGTCCTGCAAACTTATCTACCATGAATGTTACATTCTATGCATTTGCAAGTCATCATCCTCTTGTTGAAGCACAAGACTATCCTCAACACATCACTGATAACTATGACATCAAATAACATCAAATATTGTTCAACTGAGATCCAATTGAGAAACCTTATATCAGAGCACATAGTACCTAATGACATCACCTTGAAGAAACTTACATGAAATCCAACTGATATCTGCATCTATAAACTCAGTGGTATGACAACTTAACCTGTGATCACTTCTATCAATCCTTGATATAGAGTATACCAGACAACATGATGAAGGCTACTGAGATCAAATTACCAAGTCACTACCACTACAAGTCATCTGTAAAGAACACACAAGATGATGTACTCTTGATGATGTATTCCTGCAACTTCCTGATGATGCACTCCTGCAACAACACACAAGATGATGTACTCCTGATAATGCAAGAACAAACCTTTCTCTGCATCTGCAAGACACATATGATGTGATCATTGTCTCTGCATTAAATCTCTCCCACTTGAAGACATCCTGAAATATGACATGAGGACCAAACACCTTTTTGTCATCAATGACAACCTGTCACCATCAGACATTTCAAATCTCTATACGCTCAACTAGGGCTAGGGCTCTCCACATAATACAAATATGTAGGCTTTGTAAAGTTTAGTTTTATAGTTAAGGAAATATTTGTGTTATTTAATAGACTTTGTAAAGTTTAGTTTTATAGCTAAGTAGATATTTTAGTGCTATTTTGTTTTTACCAAATTAAAATTAATTTATTTTTGAGATTTCAATTTTATTTACCCAAGACATTTCAAAACTGAGTTCACATAATTTTTTCTAGAAATATAATAGTTACAAATTTGAAATGATAAATAATTTTTTATCTTTAGTAAAATTAAAATAATTAAAATCATGTTCTCTAAAAGTACTTACTATTATTACTTAAACAAAAATTAAGTGACTAAGATTTTTGTAAAGTTTAGTTTTATAGTTAAGGAAATAATTGTGTTATTTAATAGACTTTGTAAAGTTTAGTTTTATAGCTAAGTAAATATTTTAGTGCTATTTTGTTTTTACCAAATTAATTTATTTTTGATATTTCAATTTTATTTACCCAAGACATTTCAAAACGAGTTCACATAATTTTTTTCCGAAATATAATAGTTACAAATTTGAAATGATAAATAATTCTTTATCTTTAGTAAAATTAAAATAATTAAAATCATTTTCTCTAAAAGTACATACTATTATTACTTAAACAAAATTAAGTGACTAAGATTTTTGTAAAGTTTAGTTTTATACTAAAGGAAATATTTGTGTTATTTAATAGACTTTGTAAAATTCAGTTTTATAGCTAAGTAAATATTTTAGTGCTATTTTGTTTTTACCAAATTAATTTATTTTTGAGATTTCAATTTTATTTACCCAAGACATTTCAAAACAAGTTCACATAAATTTTTCTGGAAATATAATAGTTACAAATTTGAAAGGATAAATAATTCTTTACTGCAACAGAATTACTTAGCCAATCGAGCCAGGTCCAGCCCCTAAATATGAATATGTTATTGTTATTATATTGTGTAATTAATCTTAGGCAGACATTTCAAATCTCTACACATTTTATTTTATGAAATTGGATTATTTTTGGGATTTCAATTTTATTTACTTAAGAGTTAAAAATCTATGATTTCAATTTTATTTAGTCAAAAGTTAAAAATCTACAGTATCACGACCATGTTATTACAATTTTTTATTTTATTCTTCAAACTTATAATATTTTAATGCATTTTAAATTATAAAAGTATTATTAGTATTATTATATTTTAAGGAAATATTTGTGTTATTTAATATGCTTTGTAAAGTTTAGTTTTATAGTTAAGGAAATATTCTAGTCCTATTTTATTTTTACCAAATTAGATTATTTTTGAGATTTCAATTCTATTTACCCAAGACATTTTAACACTCTTCAAAAATTAATTTTTCAATTATTGGAATGTAATTTGTCTATACAACCAATACCTAATCAACAAAAAAATTACAACGAAACAAATACTATATACAACCAATAGCTAATCAACAAAAAAAATTACAACTAAACAAATACTAGAATAACAACATTACAAGGCAAGTACTAATTTATTTAAATAATACTAGGTGGTAATTAAATATGTATTTATTTAATTAATGTTAGGAGAGATATGCAAGATGAATTAAGTGATGGTAGGACGTGGTCAAATTTAAGTGTCTATGCATCCATTATAGTTGTGTGTAAATGTGCAAGATCCAAGTTTGGAGGATGTTGAGTTGTTCTTAGCTACAAGAATAGATGAAAATATGGATTAAGAAGTTCCACATTGAATACTAGATGCAAACCCAAGTATTATAAGAGATTGAGAATAACAACATTTTCACCAACTATGCATAGAATGGTGTATGGACCATAGCACAGAGGCTTTATCTTCTAGTGTGGACCCTTGAAGCATTCCTTTGAAGGTGCAACTAAACTTTATCATCAACATAAAATGAGTGAGGTGTACAATGTACATTGTGGTGCTCCTTGTATTTTTTATTGTTGGCACATGAATATCTATTATACCTACTAGTGTACAATTTAAATGCACTGCAATAATGTATGTTCCTTATCCACTTCTCATTCTTATGTTTGTGAATCCAATGAGAATGATGTGTAGTAGGATATTTCTAGAGGCACCCCTCGTTGGAACCCAAGACATTATCTAAAATGGACTTTCCCCTAGAACTATATAGAGCTCCATTGTAGGCATGTTGAATATAAAGTAAATTGTCATCCCATGTGCATTAATGAGAACCATTGTAGATGCATAAAAGGTGCACAAGTGTGTGATTGACCACCTCTATTTGGTTTCCTATCTATGGATGGATAGTTGAGAATTGATCAAATTAGATATGTAACACTACCCATAATGTTTTCAAGAATTAAATTACAAAATGTGGGTTGTGGTCAAACAAAATGGACCCAAACATAAGTGAAGAAGAGGTGTGTGAGGTATGATATGGTGATTCTTTCTTACATGAAATCATGATGACCATCTTCAAGAATTTCTCTATCACAACAATTACAAAATAATGTTGATGCTTAGTCATAGGCAATCCACTCAATAATCCATGTTGATGGATTCTCAAGGCCTTGTTGGTACTAACAGAGGGATGTAAAGCCAAAGCTTTTCATTTGCAGGCTTGGTGATATAATAGGAAATGTAGGAGTTTACGTGATGCTTAATTTTTCCATGCATATGAGGCCATAGAAACTTTTTTGAAGTGATACCAGTGCCTCAATAACAATAAATTGTCCAATTGTTTAGGCATAGTGCACCTCCTAGATGAGTCTATGATAAGGTGTACCTTCTAGAATATAGAGATGCACAAGCTTGTGGAGAATCTTATTGAACACATAGAATTTGCCAACCTCTTGACCTTACACAAGCATGATGTAGGTCTATGTGAAATCTACATATGTTGGGTAAAGATTCTCCTAGTTAGAAAAGTTGTGGCCACACAAGTCCAACAATGTGATCAACGTGTGAATTGATGGTTGGTTGAGGCAATATATTGCCTTGTTGTATTTCCCCTTCTTATGCATGAACATAAGATGGAATTATTGCAAATATGTCATCCACTTCATGTGGCACATATGTCACAACTCAATTTTTTTGAATTTTGAATTTGAAAACTAAATGAGATAAATATAGTTTCATTTAAAAACAAAACAATAAACAAATTTAAATGACAAATAGTGTAAGGACACTTCTAGAAAAGAGAAATGAATAAGGAACCTTCCCTCCCACTCCCATTCTCAAGTGAAGACCCCAATTTATGAGATGAGTCCATTTTCTCCTAAAATTTATTACCATTAGAAAATTTGGGAACATATTTATGAATTATAAGAGTCCTTTTCAGCAAAAATTAAATAGCAATCTTGAAAATAGAGATGAGCATTTAAGATAAAGACTTGACCGAAGACTTGGAGTTTCATCCATGAGGGTCAAGTTTTTCTATAAATTGCTTGGATTTTGAGGAAGAAGAAACTCATGATCTCTGGTTTGGGAGTGCTGGAGAAAACTATAAGAGTTTTCTTCTCCATCATTTTGTTTTTCTTGATGATTTAGTTCTTGCATTTTGTTAGTAAATTTTAGTTGAAATTCATGTGATAATATGTTACAATTAATATCGGTGTGGAAGTTCTTATGAAAATAGAAGTAGAGTTGTTGATATAAACCGCTTCTTCTCGTAATGCTAGGATGGATGTACATACTCTGTTCCTGAAACTCTGTTTAGGCTTGAATGTTTCTAGAGCCTTATTAATTAGATCCATTTTGTAGACATCTTGCAAACGTTGTAGGACTTGAGACAATAATTCTTTGACATATTTTGTCAAACAGTTCATGTACTTTGGGTATGCTTCAGTTTTCTGTATGTGTGTGTACTGGGGCAATTGCAACTGCAACTTCTGATGAAATTGTGTCTTCAAGCTTTTATGTATGTCCATGCCCAGCTCCAAACTTCTTTCAACGAATCCATTTTAAGCACGCCCTGCAACCGTTGCAGTCCATTAGGTGTCATTTTCTTAAGAGATTTTGTTAAACAGTAGACGTATTTTCATTAGGCATCATTTCCTTGAGGGATTTTGTCAAATAGTTCACGTGCCCTATTTGGACTTCCACATCCTGCATACGTGTCTATTAGAGTTTTTCCAACTATAATATTTGATAAAATTCCCTTGTTGATATGGACGACAGACGTCCATACCCTGTGCTAAAGTTCCTATGAAATGATTGTAAATGTTGTAGAATTTGACTTTATGTTTGCCAATTATTTTTTTTTTCCCTTGAAAATTCTAAAGCCTTATCAACCTGTTGATTTTTTAGGCATCTTGCCAAACAGTCCATGTACCTTGTGAATGCTTCTACTTTTCAGAATACCTTAGAACCGGGTAATTACAACTACAACATCTGATGAGATTATCTTTTCTTTATACTTTGATGTATATCTATGCCCTATTCTAAAGATCCCACGTAGGCACAGACAGAGGGGATGCTGGCAAAGGTCATGGATTTTGTCTGCCAATTTCCTTTGTTTTGAAAATTTCTAACTCTTTTTCGTGCATATCATTCAAATACAACATTCCATGAGATGACATCTTATTGAGGCATTCTTTCAAACAGTTGGCATGTCTTCTCTGTGCATATATGGCTGCCGAGTATCTCCAACTATAATATTTGACTCAATTCTACCTTGACAGATAATCATACTCAGTCCAAAGTTCTCGTTTTGATACAAATTATGGTCTTTGGCTTTAAGTCTACCAATTTCATTTCCTAACAAGTTTCTAATTCCCTTTTCAATAGATCCCATTTTGTAAATTCCTATAATCATTAGTCGACTTCCTCTGTCCTCTAGGGATAACCAAATACATGTTAACTTTACCATCATGGTCATATTGGAATAACATATAGGCAATTATTAGTTGTCAGTCATGGTGTTGGGAGCTATCAAACCTTGCTAAGATTAGTAACATTGTTGTGATCCTTGAATATGTTTCTTAATAGCCCTTTCCTTCTATTACCATTCTTAATGGCAATTATCCCATCTTTATGAGAAAGAGGATCATCCTTTTAGTGGTTGTATAATATTACTTTGTTGCAGTAGAATGAAATAGTATAGCGGATGTTTATGTGAATTATAGTTAGGATGCATGTGATTATATATATGTATGGCTTGGCCTTTGCTTGAATATAAACTTGATAATTAATGGATAATTTAGAATTGATGGTCTAACTATGATTTTAGGGCACTTGTTGTAATTATGACACACAAGTCTTGGGAGAATTGAATAATTAGATGCCATTAATTATCAAAATACAAATTAGTAGTCAAAATAAATATAGGCATAATTAATTATATAATATTAAAACATTAAACCTTAATAATTATAAGTAGACTTAGATAGTAGGTCAATTTTACATTCCTATCCCCTCATTTCTTGAACAAATAACCATATGCTTAAGTATTGTTATAGATTCATAAGATCAAAAATGTCATCTTAATACGAATGCTCCCTTAGATAAGAATACGTTAAATTTACTTAAATCAACATTAAGGATTACAAGGGAAAAATGAATAATAAGTAGAGTGAATAAACTAACTTTTTCCTTAATCATAATGTTTCAAAACAAAGGTCTTCCCAATGGATGAATGCAATTAAACAAACATGAAATATGTGTATGGGTACCTTATAGATTTCAAAAATTGATCAATGGTACCCTATTGCTCAATACTATTGATAAAACCAATAATAGTGTTACACACTTCAATCCTAACTATTTAAGTAGATATTGGAATTTGATTATGTATTACGACAAAGTGAAGGATAGAGTCCCCTTATATGAGTTTACATTTCCTTGGATAATAATGGAAGAAGTATAATGTTTAATAAGAATATCTTAATGAACAATATTGAACTAATGATATCATTAAGGAAATACATTAACTTTTGTTCCTTGGGAATATATTTCAACATAAAGGGTTGGGTCAAATATTTAGTAGAAGCCTATAGTGAGAATCAAAGATGGATCGCAATATTTCTTTAAATAATCGTTAATCTTAAATGCTTTAGAAAGAACAAAACGAAAACCTAGTGTTTTGAAACAATTTCCCCTAATCTCAAAATGTGATCGAAGAACCCCTCATAAATTAGATGTAAACATTATTTACCATGGTTAGGAATTTTTAATTCTCAACTAAAAAAAACTGAGTTAAACTTGTGTTGGATAACTTATCCTGTTAAGATTACAAGCCTTTATTTGGTTCTATTTTTACATATAAGTTTGAAATAATTATGCAAGAAAAGGATCTAGTACCCTACTCTTGGAACAAAGATTAATTTGATATGTGACTATACATCATTGTTTTACCTTGAATAAAGATCACTTGATGTATGACAAATTAACTATCATATCACCTTGAAACTGAATGATTAAGTATCTTTTCTAATTTATGTTTGTGATTAACGTAAGTGAATTAGCATCTTCTAGAATTATGTTTACAATTGTTTGAATGTCTTTACTTGACTCTTCCTTATGTATATATGAATGGATCAAAACATCTAGCCTTATTCTTTACATGCAACCAAAGAAGTTTAATTCTTCTCATTTCCTTATAATCTATCATATAAGTTTTCTTTTCATCTAGATAGGTAAACCTTGTAAATAAATGTCCAAACTCAAACATTTACAGTGTTCAATATTTACGGTACCTCTAAGTCACGTTTATAGGTAATGCCATCGCATTGAACCAAGTACCTCACGCCTAACATAGCTGCAACAAGGACGTCTGGGCACCATCCCTCTAAATCATCAGGGAGTAATAAGGGGCATGTCAAAGTTAAATCTGCAGGAAGGGAAAATCTCCTTGGATACCTCACTAAAAAGATTAATTAAAAAGAAAGGATGAGGCTATTGAAAATAGTTGTAGGACAATTACCATGATAGTAAACCCCTTTTTAACTATCAATGGAAAACCTCATCGGATAAATATGCGTACTAGGTGAACTATCCTCACATGAAAACTAAAACGTCAAACACTCCTGGGAGGGTTGTTTGCAAGCTAGTTTCTTAAAAATTCTGTCACTGTATCACTTGAGTGAGTGGGCAGTCGGTGAAGAATTATGTACCACCCACAGTTACATAAAAGATAGTGCAAGACAGAACTACATGTTCAAATTTGTCATGTAGATCGCATCTGAAGAGGGCCTTGATCCCATAGATACAGGGTATGTAGGCAGTTTGGATAGCAAAGGATACCCCTAGTACTTAGGTCCCTCAGATATAGTATACTCTTTTATAATCAACTCCATAATCTTGATCCCTAGTTTAAAGGTTATCTAGGTAATTTAAGAACTCTCCTAGTACTCAGACGATTCCCCAAGGTGGATTACTTGTACCTAGCTTTGCCATAAATTGAGGTGAGTACAAGTTGATGTTATGTGTTCCTTGGTTAACATCCTTAGTATAGTATCTAGGTAGACTGTGGTCCCCAAGAAGTGACTCATGAACCTATATTGGTCCCGAAGGAGTTAGAAGTCTCTAGAGTATTGGTTTGTTTGAACCACTAGGCCTTTTGGCCACTATTTGTTCTACCCATATCAGGTAGCGATAAGGTCTATTTGACCCAGTTCTGTATGAACCTATTTGCCCAAAGGATAGAAGAGCCTCGGTTGGCTTAAGAATGTTCCGTTTGAACATATGGCCTGTATTGGCTGAAGTTTTTCCTGAGTACTCAATCAAAGTCTTGATATATCTCATAAGAACTTGTTAATAAAGTAAAACTTTTGAAAATTCAAGTTTAGACCAAGCGCGTCCTTACAACATATTCTCTAGTTTGCTTTGTGTACACAAAAACCTAAAGTAATTTATAATTAGAGTAAATGATAATCTCCTTACCTAGAATATAGTGGTGCCACTACTTGACAACTTGTACAATTACACACAACTCTTTCTCATAGGTGTAGTAGCATTGAATTGTTTTGGTAAAAATTTATGTGATATGCGCTTAAGTTCCCACATTGTGTGAGAATGACATCAAGTACATGGTCGGATGCATTAATCTAAATTCCAAATGGGTACATAATGTGAGGCATTACCAAAACATGTGATATATATAAAGACATTGCTTGACCTCCTTGAAGGAATGTTATTGCACAAGCATCCCAACGATTGTTGTCTTGGCACACATGTTCTAATTGAGTGACCATAATATGCAAGAAAATCCAAAAGAAATATGTAGTAGAATTAGCAAGTCCAAGAAAATTGTGCAAGTCTATGATGTTGCATAGTGTTAGCCAATCTCAAATCATATTGATCTTTTCTAGGTCTACATGGATGCTAGAGTGATCAATGATGTAACATGGATTTGTGTCGTGCAACAAGTACAATTGCTAAGGCTAGTTTATAACTTGTGTTGGTGTAGGATGTTCAATACATGTGATACATGCTCCACATGTTACTCTAATCTTACTGAAGATGAGAATAGCATCCAAGTAGATGATGGAAAAGGAGTTAGTGAAGGGTAATAGGATGTGTCTCATTAGGAGCATTAATATTGCTAGTCCATTGGTCGAGTTGAAAGACATAACCATCCATTTCTATAGTCCCACCTAAGATTTGATGTTGTCTTTGAAATATCTTTATCCTAGATTGGGACTTGATGATATACCAATTTAAACTCAATCTTGGTGAGGCATTCCACACTATGGAGTTGAACCAAAAGGTCATTGATACACAATAATAGTTTGTTCTGCATCATAATCTTGTTAAGTGTAGGATAGTCAATGCAAATGTGTCATGTGCCATCCTTCTTTAGTACAAAGACTATTGGAATATCGCATAAGGAAAAGTTATGTCAAATCTCACCTTCATTGATTAGCTCTTGGATTTGGAATAAAACTTCATCATTCTCCCAAACAAATCGATGATAGATAGGACTATTTGGGAGAGGGAATCTAAGAACAAAATTGATATGATGTTGCACTTCATAATGTTTTGGAAGACCCTTATGTTCCTTAAACATGTCTCTATACTATTGCAACAACTTGTCGAGTTGTTACTATGATGATGTCAGCACAATCTTGCATGCTACTAGAGCGTGTTTTCTTGCCAATGCAAATGCCTTTGAGTAGACCATCAAAAGCACAAACTTTTGCATATGGGAAATGATCTTGGGACATTATTTTGCAAATATCAAAGTTAATTTCACCTATTTTGATGAGTTACAAAGTTTGAATTATTATTTGGAAACATGTATTGTCCATTGATGTGGCTTTTCCTAACAAACACCATTTCTATCATACACACATGTTATTTTGAGTAGAATGCCATATATTTCCATAGACATGATTTCACAAGTGATTGTGTCCTACATAGGTTTGACTGTATACTTGAAAGTACATTATCAACTTACCAAAATATCCTTGTCTTGCTACAACAATCCTAGAGAGCACCAATTTGGATGTGCTTCAGTGGAAAGGCCTTGATTGCATCATGTGTGATAATGTTCTTTGGTTGCCATTGTTAATGATGGCATGGATTGGTTGTTTATTGACCCAAAACTTCATGTGGAAGAGACACTTGAATTCCTCCTAAGTATTGGCTATCACAACCCTTGTGTTAAGATATTGTGCCTCCTGATCATTCCCAACTAGTTGAAGATCTAATGAGGCTTACGCAACTAGTGACTATTGCATGTGATATTTAGTGTCACTATGAGAGTTGTGTGATAGGAATGGCATCATTGATCACCTTGTTGTGGCTTCTTACCCTTTCCCCTATTTGGTGCAAATACAAGAGATCTAGATCTTTACATAGTCAAATGTTATTTTGTGGTTGCTTTTGTGTGGGGTAATTCTACTTCTACAAAAAGGGCTTGAAGCTAGTTTTCTGTGTTGGCTTGCTCTTATTGCAAATACTAGAGATATAGGTCTTTACATAGTCAAATGTTGTTTTGTGGTTGCTTTTGTGTAGGGTAATTCTACTTCTACAAAAAAGGCTTGAATCTAGTTTCCTGTGTTGGCTTGCTCTTACGCAAGGAAATCTTCCACTTAAGCTTTATCTTAGCTTCAATCTTGAATGATTGACCCAATTTATCCAAATTCAAGAACTTCATTTTTGATAGAATGTTAGGAAACAAGTCACCAGTGTACTTAAGCACTTTATGTTGCTCTAGAATGTTCTCATGTAGGTGCATAGAGTAGTCATGGAACTTATTGGTGTAGTCTTCTACCAATTGCTCCTTACATTGACACAACTATTGGAACTTCATATATTCATCCTTAGAATGCTCGAGGGAGTAATATTCCTTTTGCAGAGTGCTGACAAAGGTGTCCAAGTCTAGGTAGATAGGTGATTTGTGTCATGTTGTGCACTAAGTGTTTGCTACCAATGGAACACTAAAATGAACATTTTAGCAATGCGGACAACATGCCTCAATTCTTTATTAATTGTGAACCATATTTTGCATGGAAATATTAATTTGATCATCCCTAGGATGATGTTTTTATTGTTCCTCAATACTTCCCCGAGTATGTTTTCTTTAATTTCCAGGTTCACACTCTTTCCTAAAGGATGCTTTGAACCCTGACCAAATTAAGCATAGATGCGAAGGCAAATAAACCCACTTTAAACTTGTCTCATGTTCATATTTCTTTTGGATGTGCCTTTGAACTTTAGAGTACCATTTCACTATTGGATTTGATGAGATAATCAATCTAGCTTATAATCCTTTTGGATCCAATTTATAAGCCTAGGTAAACCATGATGACTTTGAACTTAGGAAAGTTTGCATTAAGCATGATATTCAACTTAGTTAACTCATGGACCATGATCTTGATACCTAGATACCTTTGTGGATGTGGCTTGACCGAAGGATGCCACATGATAAACTTGAATATGTGAACTTGCCACAATGTACCCCTATAGAGTCTCAACACATAAGACTTTCACATGGCATGAATTTGACAATCATTCTACATAAGAAGACTGGCAAAGTCGGGATGAAAGAAAATCTACCTAATTAATGAAAATTTTAAACCTAGATTTTCTCCTCTTTGATTTGGATGCATGACTATCGATTAATTTGATTGTAGGGAGTTATCTAATGAATATAAATGAGTTTGCTTTAACACTTTCAATCTTTTGAAAATCTAATTTCATTTTGTGGTGTCGAGGTGGCTTGAATATAAATTGGATTTTGTTTTGGGATTAGGGAAAATATGTAAAAAACATGTCCATCTTACATAATTAAAATTTCTAACTCGATGTAATTTTGTTTCAAGATTAGGGAAAATCTATCAAGATATAGGTGAATTGGACAATTTTAAAGAACATAAAAATAGCCATATTTGGGGAATAGAAATGTCAAAAATAGCCAAATGGTGACATATAGCCACTAAAAATTCCTTGGCATACATCTGTGATTCATTCTCACCAGTCTAACAATAATGTATCATAGAGGTGTCTGATATTTCTATGGTTGTAATAGTCTAAATCAATAGTAGTCCAAACTATAAATTTTTTAAATGCAATGTTCTTAATTTTTATTCATACAACTTGCAAATATGGTCCATGGAGTCTCAATTTTTTCTACATGCACATTCATGATCTCACAATGTTAGAGATATATGTTGGGTTGTTTCCCTCAGGTGATTACACCAGTTGTGTTGTAGGTTGTTTGAATCCAATAGCTTCATAACTTGGTTTTCTGGGAAGTTTACAGGCACTTACTGATGGATGTTGCAACCAGATTATAGAACCTTCTTGTCTTCTTCTCTTCCTTCCATATCTCTTTTCTCCCTTACCTTTTCTCTTTTGTTATTTATTTGTCTAGTTGTAGTTTAGGAGTAGATTAGACCCACTTAATTTTTATTCCAAGCTTCATTAAATATCTCTTTGTAGGTTCATTAAACATTGTAATTACATTCAAGGATTTTTATAATTAGGCATGGTCGATTTCATATAAGGGAAAGAATCAACCTAAAGTGTAGTTAACCATAAGCACCATTAGTTAGAACATGACAATAACTAGCAGGCCCCTTGTGGAGTAATCACATCACTTTTGAGTGAAACCAAGCATGTCACAATGGGTTCCTCAAGCCTTGGAGGGTGATTTTCAAGAGGAACTTATCATTCCACAAGTTGGTGTGTCAAAACACACACTAATAGATTGGCACTACGAGGGCCATTGTCATTTTCCTATTGATTATGTTTCTTTTTTGGTTAATCTATTGTGATTCTTCTATTATGGCTATGTCATGGTTTGAAAACAATCCCGTTAATATCCTTGGGGTGTCCACGATATCCTAATAATAGCTACAATTTTATTCCAAAGTACTTCCCCAATGGTAGAAGGAATGCACAAGAGTGTATCGGAGTTTTTAAGGACATTTTAGTTTGAATGGGTGTTCTCCATGAAGATTTTGTGTCGAAGTTATTCACTTTCACCTTTCAAAATAAGGCTTGTTCATGGTACCTCAATCTTGTACCTAATTCCATTCATTTGTAAGTGTAACTAGAGAACTCCTTTGTGTAACAATTCACAAAGATTATCCATCTAAAGGAGGCTTTTGATCAATTTACAAGCACCAAATAGATGTCTGATGAGTTTATTTAGAGTTTTAATTTTAGATTATGTAAGATGTTGGATAGACTTATTTTTCCTGATGTTTTCTCTAATGCAACCATTTTGAACTGGTATTTTAATGCTTTTGATACTTTGGTTGTAATGTTTGCAAGGAGGGCACTAGGAGTGCAAACTTTTGTAGATGCTTTCAATGAGGCTATAACAATGGATGGACAACTTATGCCTTAAATGTTCCATTTAGGATGTTTCCCATGAATTAACACATAAATTGTGATGTTCTCTCTTATTTTCCTAAATTTCTAGTTGATCTCATCCTTGTTTATTCCAACTAGTTGATCTTCCCATCCTACTTTCCCCCCTCTCCAAATTTAGTAGTTGATTTCAACCAAGTTCCAAACATTTACTAATCCCACATTGTTGTGCAAATTAGATAATAATGTAGGACTAGTGTCAATCTCCTTGCTTCCAATAAAAAATGATACATCTATTTCTGATTCAAGTCTAGAGGAAGCTTGCATTAATTTCCATGTTGATCTTATTGACAAAAAGATTTAGTTGCATAGATGTGAGGATGGAAGCCTCATTTGTCGTGACCAAATTTTTGCTTGCACAAAAGTCCTCAATGATGCAAAGGAACCCCATGTCTCTTGATGAATTGCCAATTTTAAATGAAGAATCTAAATTCAACAATTTTTTTTATTTTACATTGAGAATATATTCATACAAAATTTCAAATGTGGAAGTACACATACACAAGTAAACTCATAGCTATGTTGCTTAAAGTCAAGCATGGAAAATGATAATTCTTTCAGTTTTAGAAATGTTAGTGAATATTAGGGGAATGATGTTAATGAGTTTTCATCTACTAAAGAAAATTGTGAGATTCTCTACTAAGTAATGAACCTTTGTGTAATGTGGAAAATCTAGGGAGCTTACCAAAACATGGTATGTGAAACCTAATAATGAACTACCTCAATTAATAAGCTAGAGCATCATGCATCCTAAATCTAAAATTAGCTTGAATTCCAAATATTTTAGTAAATTCAAGAATGCACCTACTAGGTTGAGAACCTAAACAATCAAATTACTCTTATTGAATGCCTTGAAGAAGTAGGGTAGAGACTTTTCCAAATTCCTCTTGTAGATTGTGTACAATTAGAGTAGGAAATTTTTGTTTTCTATCTCATCTTGACTTTATTTTGTTTCTTTGGGTTTGTTTGTTTTCTTTTCTTTTTTCTATTGATTGATCATCACTTTTTGAGGTCATCCCCATGTTGTTAAATTCTAGCTTCTTTCCTATTGTGGTAATCAAGCAACCTTGTGGCGCCTCTTTGGAGGCCTTCTTCAACGTTTATAATCAATTTCTAGAGTAGAGAAGCTTTATAAACAAACCAAAATCATTTCCTAGTCTGTGTTAATCAAATTTAGATTAATTCCTACTTGTCCATTTCATCAAAACCTTAAATTTAATGTTAAAAAATTATGTCTTTGTTAGGGAGACACATTATGGTCTAAGTAATCATATTTATCTTTTTGATGGATCCTTTGTTTGTCATAGTGGTCCCCAACTCAGAATAGACTTTAATGCTTGAGATAAAAGTAAAGAAGGAGAGTATCTAAAGGCTAAACATTAATTGAGAAAAATAAAAGAAAATCAAATGATAACTCAATCATAGGTGATTTGGGTATCTCTACATTGTTTGGCACCAATGGCAATGTTATGTGCTTATTTCACTTGTTGACCATTGCTTGTTTTGAGATCAATTGTTGTTCTAATCTTGATTTACTCCTCCATGATTGCCAATCCTTGTAGACATAGAGATGATGAGTGAACTCACTTGCATGCACATTCTAATCAAGTGGAACTTAGGGAACCACTACACAAGGTTTGTTTCTTTTCATAATTGAATAACATTGCATGTGCAAGGATTTTCTTGTGTTTGAAGTTTCCCCTTTGACTAGAAATTCTTGGTTCATAAATGTTCCAAAACATTTCCCCTCTAATTTGTCATTTGTTGTAGCCTATCCTTCATCAACTCCCCTAGTTTTCTGTTTCATTTTTTCTTTGGCCTTCATTAACACCTCAACATGCCCCAATTTTGTATGAACTAGGGACCCTCTTTTGCATAGAAATCCTAATTTAAGTGTTCCTTGGACAATGTTTTTATTAATAGACATTAGATTTCCACAGTCCATAATATTGTAATGAGTGCTTCAGGATTAAACTATGTTAGTTTTTCCCTATTTCTCCTCTCTTGCTTTTCTCCTGATGATGGATCATGGAGTGTGATCTGAAATGTTGAGGGAAAAACTAACATAGTTTAATCCTAAAGCACTCATTACAATGTTTTTATTGTTCTTTGATACTTCCCCAAGTGTGTTTTCTTTGATTTCCTAGTTCACACTCTTTCCTAGAGAATGCCTTGAGCCCTAAGTGATTAAGCCTAGATGTGAAGGCAAAATTAATCCAATTTAACCTTGTTTCATATCCAATTTTTGTAAGGAGGTACCTTTGAACATTGAAGAATTATTTTACTACTAGATCTAACAAGATAATAAATCTAACTTATAATTCTTTCATATCTAGATTCCATGCCTAGGTAAACTATGATGACTTTGAACTTAAGTAAGCCTACATTAGCCACATATTTCAACTTGGACAACCCATGAACCCCAAACTTGAACCCAAGAGACCTTTGCCAATGTGGTTTGACTAAAGCATGCTACTTGATAAACTTGAATTTGTGAACTTGCCACTATGTATCCCTATAGAGCCCGAGACATAAGACTTCACTTGACATGAATTTGATAGTTGTTCTACATAAGAAAAGTGGCATAGTTAAGATGAAGGAGAATTTGTTTGATTATGAAAATTTCAAAATTGTATTTTCTCCTCTTTGAGTCAGATGCATGTCTATCAATTAAAATCTGATTGCAATGAATTACAAATGAATATAAATCAGATTATTTTAGCAATTTTATCCATTTGAAAATTTAATTTCATTTTTACTATGTTGAGATAACTCAATGCATTAAAATAAAGGACAATATTAGATTTCCTTGGGATCGAAGTAGATGTTGATCATTAATACCTATGATAGAATAATTTGTGAGAAAGTAGGGAAGTAGGGATGCATGTCCTATGCACCTAACAAAAACCAAAGTAAATCAATGTGAAATTTTTTTAAGATGGCAATTCTCTAGGAATGCATTTAACACTAATTGGAGAGCTTGGTGAGTTTCCTCTATCTATATAACCCAAGCTCTCACCTATATTGAGGAGAATTTTGATGTGCACATTCACAGCTCACTCTCACTAGTTGAACAACCATGTCATAGGGGAGTCTATTATTTCTTTGGTTGTAATATTCTAAGTCTATTATTTCTTTGGATGTAATAGTCTAAGAAATTATTTTATCCTTGTAACTAATTTTTTTCAATTCCATGGGACTATCCTTAGAGCTAAAATAGGAGCCCAAGCCCCTTGACATCTTAAAAGCTTGATGTGTTCTTCTCTCATAGCCAAATTACAAGTACCAATATATTATTAATTTTTCACAATATAAAATGTAGTGAATGTAAAATTTGTCTATTTGAATTGATTATCACCTTGCATGCCAAGTTCATTAGCACACTTGGCATCACACATCCTCTCCACACAACATTGCTCGCATGCAACTGCATAACCTCTTTGCATACATGTATATGTAACATTGTGCACCACTACACATGCACCATTGTAGACCTTATGCACTGTTGCACATGCACATGCTCAAGCAAATGATATGCATCTGATGCTTAAGAGAACATCTACACCACAATTAATACCTCGTGTTCTGGTATCGGGTTGTGAGTTTGATATAAAACCTCCAACAACAACAACAACAAAAAAAAAAGCTTACAATTTTGAGAAAAAAAAAAGGCAAATTAACAAGAATCAAACTCTCCCCTATATAAAGAATGACATACATTAATAACAGTGAAGAATGGAATCATTATCCAAATGGTGCTTGATTTGTGTTTTGTATTCACCTACACAAGAAATATGAGTTTAAGTAACATTGTTGTGAGGAAGTCAAGTTGAATTCGTGAGGAAAACAAAAGCAAATGTGTGATACCTAAATGTGTTAAGAGGACAATAGTTGTAGGTGAACCTCTTCTTTCTTCCTAAGTACAATAATAATTGTACTGAGTGTAGAGTCCTCCTTTCCAAATGGTGCTTGCTCTGTGATCTGTATTCACCTACATAAAAAATATGAGTTTAGTAACATTGTTGTGAGGATGTCAAGTTGAATTTGTAAGGAAAACAATATAAATGTGTGTACTTGAATGTGTTAAGAGGACAGTAGTTGTAGGTAAGCCTCTTATTTCTTTCTAATGATAATGTAAGGATTGTTCTGAATTTTAGAGTATCATTCAAAACTAAATGTAGGTTCTATGCAAAGACTTTCTATGGATTTGACTCTAGATATAACTTCATAAATGTTAGGCCTTGTATTTCAATTTCACCTATGCTTATTATAGCCTTATTCAATGTGAGGCCTTGAGACTTGTGGATTGATATTGCCCAAGCCATAGTTAGGGGTAGTTGTCTACGATCACCATGTGTTATAGGTATCGACAACATGTTCTTTGGTCTTTCCCTATCCCATGTTGGGCCATTATACATGTATCAAATTGAACTATTAATGTAGGGACTTCCGGAGGTCATAACTTTTGACTCAGATGTGGGTTTTCTATGAAATTTTTTACAGGTGGATACGTTACGAGGCACAATCATTCAACATCTTGAGTGAGGCACAATCTTTGCATGGGGAGTTGACATATTGGTCTTGGTCTATCAAAATTTATATCAAATTGAAAAATGAGGGGCCCTTGTATTCAACCACCCTTCATTGATTGTTTCATGTATCTTTGAGCATTTCATTCCTTTCCAATGTGAGATTACCCCTTCAAAATTTACACTATTGAGATCTATGTGATGTGATTGGCTTGGTTACTTTGATGCCTCTACATGAAAAATGGCCACTTTGACAAATGATTTCATTGTAGATATCTTTGGAGAGACGTAGGCATTGTGGCTAGGGGACAAAGTAGTTCAATTCTACTATCAAGGGGTTGTTCACTTAATAGATAGGAATAGCATAATGGAGACACACCCTGTAGCATGAGTACCTCAACAGTTTGGTGGAGATATTCTAGCCAACTTTCCCCAGTGCCCCTATTATAGATCTATTTAGGAGATAACTAACGCACAACATGGGGCACTTCAGTGGATCTCACTTACTCCAAGATTTCTGATTATGTGATCACTTTAGAGACCTAATTCTTGATATCAATGAGCTAAATAGGTTAAGTGACCTATTATTGGGGTGGTCAATGAGCTTGAGGATGAGTCTAATAAGGACTATGTTCTTGGGTAGAAGATAGATGAGTTAGAATTAGTGGGATAGGACTTAGCTTTTGAAATTGAGGAGGCATTGACAATGGAAGCCACTCCTAAATATTGACTTGCTTTACTTACAAGGCTAACAAAGGAGGGGATGAGGACAATTGATCCCTTTGTTGTTATATGGAGCCTAATCAGACTCAAAGGTTAACTTTACCCCACTTTTATTGGCATGGTTTCCCCCCAAATTATTTAACAGGATCTAGGGGTAGCACCTCTAGCGCACTCCCTATCGCAACACAGGGCGGGGTCAAGGGGCAGTGCCCTTGAAACCTCAAACAAATTTTATTATTTTATAAAGGCATCGGGAGTTATTTTTTCTATTGGCCAACATAAAAAAACCCCTATTTTCTAACCAACATAAGGCTTGATAAAAGTGGCTAAGGGTTAGGGTTTCCATGGAGATATTGTATTATGGCATTTGTAGCAATATTGAGTTGCAAGGATTACTGGTTGTAATCAGTTTGATTTACTGGATAATAATATTGGACTCTCTGTTGGTGGATGTAGCCTGAGTTTTGGTAAACAACGTTAAAACTTGTCTCTCGCTGTTATTATTTCTATGTATTTTCATTCCTCTATTTAATCTTTATTTGCATTTAACTGATATCTTCTGCATGGAATTATGTTGGTAAACAAATTTGTCACCGTGAATAACCTTTGAAAATGACTCGTTGCCCTTAGAGTGGTGACTAAATTGTCCCAACAGTTGAAGAAGTTGTTATTGAATTATCAGCTTTCCTCTGCATTTGAGAGGTGCAGCTCCCTCGTATGATGGGATTTTTGTGGTTTTTGTGTACTTTTAACTTGAAAGTACAAAAAGGAGAAAAAAACAAAATTACATACGAATATCATCTGAGATTTCACAACGGATATGACAAATTACAAAGGGGTTTCAACACAAAATATGTTTTGGTGTGCAATGATAATGAAAGAAAGATAACAAACCTCAACATATGAAAAGATATGCCATCTCAACATGTTCAAACCAAGATACCAAGATATGAATATTATTCATTACATCAATCACATAAAATACTAATGGTTTGCACAATCACATAGAAGGAATACTGATTTAACATACAAGAAATCAACAATGATAACATATGAATACATTTAGAACAGATGAACCAAAAGCATTCTTTATTACCTCCTTGAAATTATACAATTCCAAAAACTCTTCTATACATAGCTTGTAAGTGTTTTCTTTTTGAAGGCAACATCTCCACTGAGCTTTTGTTTTGAAGCTTTATAAATGTCCACAAATCATCAGTTGTTTGTTTTTCATATATTCATCAATCAATGAGGTCATGATTTCCTTGAAGCAACTTGTCAATCATCTGTGTATGTCCAATTACAACAATTTTGTGACTATAATATCCCACTTAACAACCTATTTCCTCAATGGTGATTCATAAGAGATTCCTTTGATTGTAGTTTGTCAAAATATTCATGAGGGCACTGACCGTATTAGATTTAAATTCAAAACTAATCATGGCTTCATGAACATCCTCTCCATGGAAGGCAATGCAACAATTTGCTAAGGCATCCCATGTTCTTGTGCATAAAAATTCTGGGCACTTTGGGAACCACATCATGCTTTCTCATAAACCTCAAAACTTTGAATCTAATCTCCTCTAATCATTTAGTAAATGCAAAATTTCCTTCTCATGGGGAGGCTAAAGTGAACACCATCACAGGAATATGATGAAAAAGGCTTAATGTACAACATTTGTTTGATATCATAAACACTTAACATTGAGATCAAGAGCACATCCTAAATGTTACACTTGAGTTGTCACTCTTTTTTTCATAAACTTGAAGCACTTGTTTTATCTCTGAGAATACCGAATCCTTTGTGCTGATGTCCACAGTGGTTTTTGTATAATCTTCACATTGGCAGACATTTGAAATATAGCAGCTCAAGGATCATCTCTTGATTCGTAGTCCATCTGAATCCTTTTCAGTTGTGGGATGATGGTCTTTACCTATGAATTGCACTTTCTTGAAGTGTTTAAACCTTTTCCAACAAGTCAATTTTATGTGTATCCTATAATCATTGCACTCCTTTAGAAAATATCTCTTTGAGGCATTTGTTCAAACGATTTGCATGTTTTCTGTGTGTGGTTCTACATTTTGCATGCAACATTCACCATTTATAATATTTGACAAAATTTCCTTCTTTCATCATTGTTAATTGATATTCTAAAGTTCCTAGTCTAGTATGGGCTAGGAGGATGCAGGCAAAGGTTGTGGAACACGGCTTTACTCCTGTTGATTGCATTCCACCAACTAACATCCTGCGAGGCATTTTATCACTTAATAAATGTTCTTTATGCATGCTTCTACATTTTTGCACACCTGTCTACCATTATAATTGCAAATATCATATTTGATAGAAATTCCATCCCGTTGTTCTTTGATGGATGTCCAAATGGTTTCAATGCTCCCAATTTGGTGTAGATCGGGAGGAGGTTTGCAAGGGTTATGGAATTTGGTATTACACCTGCCACTTGCATTTGCTTGAATGTTTCTAAAACATTTTCAACAAATCCATTTTGTGAAGACTCTGATATTGTAGCATTCCATTAGATGACGTCTTCTTGAGGGATTTTGTAAAACCTTTTAGACGCTTTTCCAGTGCAATGATTGCAGTTCATGAGACTCCATTTCTTAGAGGCATTCTGCCAAAGTTCACATGCCTTGTGTTGTCAAAGGGTCCAATATGGACACAGGTCGAGAAGATGCTCACGAAGGTTGTGGAGTTTTTTGCTACGCCTTCTAGATGCATTCATAATAGATTCTTTTCTATGTATTCTCTGTGGCCATTGTATTCGAAATGATAATACTTCTTTAAGGCAATCTACTAAGCTCATCATGTGCCTTGCATATGCACACAACAAAGTGCCTGTCACAATGTCTTTAATATGCTTCAATGGATGATCACACTTCATTCCAAATATTTTTCTCTAAGAGGAAGCAGGAGAAGATTAGTGTGAGTAGCTTTTGCAATAGCCAATTGCAATTCCCTAAGGTGCCTTTGACAAACCTATCTTGTGCATGTATAATAGTCATTGTATTCCATGAGATGACATCTCTTTGAGGCATGTTGCCAAAGAGTTCAATGTGCCTTTGTTCAAAAGATACTAAAGTTTTTATTCAACAAAATGATTTTCCACATATTTTGCGAGGATGGTAGCTAGGGCAGTTCACATAACTTATCTGTGCTTCAACATTTTGCATTCATTAATTTCTGCCAGAGCTCATGCAACTAAAATATCTGACAAAAACCCATCCATTTTAGCATAGGATGGAGTATGTTGGTTGAGGTCGTGGACTTTGATTTTATATCTACAAATTGCATCTACATGAAAGTTTGTAAAACCTTTTCGTCGAATCTATTTTTTGTATATCTTACAACTAGGGTAGTTCATGAAACAACATTACTTTGAGGCATATTGTAAAACCATTCAAATTCCTTGTTTATTCTTCAATCATTTCATATACATGCCTTCCAAATTATTTCAAACTATAACATTGGAAGATATTCACTTTCGACTATGCTTTGCTGGACGTCCATACCTTTCTCAAAATATGCAATCGTTGCAGTCTGTGAGAAGTTCATGTACTTGGTCTACACTTAGACATCCCTCATATAAGTCTAACATGGTATTCAAAACTATGAAATGTGACAAACATTCCTTCCATGTGTTTTGATGGATGTTGATACACTTGTTTAAAGGCTCTAAATGGAGTAGAGGCGAAGAGAGTGATGGTAAAGCTTATAGAATAGTGAATCAAGAACTGTTTATTTTCTTTGAAAATGGTTTCTTGAGTAGTTATAAAAACTACTTTCTCATGAACTACTTCATCGGGATTTCAAACTACTTTCAAAAACTATCTATTTTCACTGATGGTGAATAGTAGCTATTAGCATTATTAGTTTGGCTTGTCTCCTATCAGCACTTTAGGTGACTTTTAAAACTTAACAAATCTTTTGAAAGAAAACAATTTTACTAATAATAGAAGTGTGAGTTTCCTTTGTTAATGATTTAAAACACTTTCAAAAGTTGAATAAAGAGCCGATTCAAGTTCTAAAGCCAAGTTGTATACCTGTAGCCTGATAGATAACCTTTCAAAAGGCTTCCTCAAAAACTTAGAAAGTTTTTAAGACTTTGGAGAAGACCAATGAAGACTTTTGAAATCAAGTTCATTGTTGGCTAGAGGTACTTTTAATAGTGCTTATATTCTCCAATGATACTGTCGGTGATTTAAAGGCCTTTCAAAACTTTATCGGTGATTGATAACACTTTAAAATTGACTTCCACGTCTGGAAATAGAAGAGTTTATTTTTCTTAGTGATAACTTCACATGTGCAAATTTAAAACTTTTGAGGCTAGTTTCATTGCCGATGTGACTTTAGAAAAGTTCATAAAAATTTCTTGATGGGTCTCCATGTAGTGCCCCTCCATTCGTACCTTGGATGTATAGGTGAACTGGTCAAGGCGCATGAAGGTGAAGGTAAAATAACAAAAATATTCAAGATAAGGTAAACAATTGATGTTGTACAATATAGGTAGATGCTTCATCCATGTGTGGTTTCATATGAAAGATAATGTGTTTTATTGATAACCTCTATTGCAGCACTGATGATGTAGGCTTTGATATTGTTTTGCATTCCAATGTTTAAGATGTCGATCTTACTACAATTGTTATATATTAGAATGGATCTCATGTGACTGATTTTGTTAGATTTAATTGTTATGATGGTACTTCTGACACTTATGATTTGATGCACTTGTATGTTAAGTGAAGGGTTCTATTCAGATTAAGAGATAGATTTGATTTGGTTATGATTGAACTAATCTAGATTGATATGACGTGGAAGGGACGATGTCGCATCACTCACTTGTGAGCACCCTGCGATGTTGCGATTCTTTTTTTCCACATAGTGCTAGCTTATATGCATCTATACATGCTTGACCGTGACATTTGTTGCAGGATGCAGGTACCAGGCATCGACTCCACCTGAATTAACAGGTCTGAGCGTGCCTTGAACCCAATGGATATGTTGTTTTAGAGATAACTTAAGGTCCCACATCCCAAGTCATTATCCTCGATTAGGATGCATGACATGTTAGTCAACCTATCAGTTCTGTTGGTATGTCGGTCTTACAATTGATTTATATTTGGTGGAACTTGTTGGCTAAGTATGTTTTGTCCTGGCTTGTGAACATGTTTGATTTGGCTTTTGACGGTTGTCCTACTCAGTGGGTTATGTTGCATGCCTAGATTTCGTTAGATAGTCATGCTATTATTTGATCCACTATGATATTTAATAGGGTTACATCATATTATCATTACTATTATTAATATTTAATAAGATTTAAAATGGTAATTGATAATTACCTAGTTCAAGATACTTAAAGGAAGCAAGTATGGCAGTCAAAACACTTAAAATTCACCACTCCTACAAAATTCTATGTTGCGGTGCACCTGGTCAACCATAGGATTCACATTAGCAGTGGCTTGCTTCATCTGTGCTTCCTTGGGTTTTGTTTTGGGGACTTGAAGAAGTGAAATTGCCCAAATGATGAGTAACTTGGTCTCCAATTACTTATGCATATTTAAATTGAGAAAAGAGATTGATGCCATACTGGTCAATGTGGTTAGCTCTAAATTATTTAGGAAGTTTTAAAACATAGTTTGACTGGGTTTGAAATGCCCATTTCATCAAAAATGAAATGGTGGAACTTGGGTCAATTGTCATGTTACAAATCTAATGCTACTAGAGGAATGAAACTTTAGAAAAGAAGACTACATACCTTAGAGTTGAACCTGGCTCTGGTATCACATGTAAGATCCAACCTCTCCAAAACCAAAATTTATTCAATAAAACAATTAAATATTACAAAATATTATCGTTTATCCCAAAATAAACATTGTAACTAAAATAAATTTAGAACTAATCACAATGCATGTTCGTGGTTTTACCAAATATGGATCGAGCAAGGTTAATCATCCAGGGACGTATCTTGGTCTAGTTCAAAAAACGAGAACACTTGTAGGAATTGGGAGTTAATGCCATTGAACTTATGCCTTGTCAAGAATTTAACGAGCTAGAATATTACACATATAACTCTGTTATGGGTGATTACAAGATGAATTTTTGGGGTTATTCAACTATCAACTTTTTTTTCTCCAATGATCCTATATGTTGCCTCAGGTGTGAAGAATTATGGATGTGATGCAATCAAAGAGTTTAAAATGCTTGTTAGAGAAGCACACAAGCATGAGATTGAGGTGTTCATGGATGTGGTATTCAACCTTACTGCAGAAGGAAATGGTATGGGTCCAATATTATCTTTTAGAGGCCTGGATAATCGTGTCTATTACATGCTTGCACTCAGGGGGAGTTCTATAATTATTCTAGTAGACAGTTTCCTCAAAAGGAGCGAAGACTTGTGAGGGTGCCCATATTCTTGTCAGGTGCAGCAGAGTGATGGGGGAGCATGGTTATTAAGACCTTTGTTTTGTCTAAAAAGAGGATAGACTTGGATAAAGCACTTCTGTAACTGAATTCACCCTGAACCACCTGGCACTGATCAGAAAACAACAACAAGACTACTGATAAAAATGTTGGTGGGTTTCGCTGCTTGTTTGGACAACATTTTATCTGTCTTTGTTCCTTTTTACAATGAGTAATACAGCCATGCGAGAGAGCCACGCATAATTTGAAAATAACAAAATATTATTGATATTACTTGGGTTGCCCACATAGTCTACGGGCGCTCCACGTCTTGGGCAGATATCTTCTGGGAATGATTGAAGGGCAGTGCCTTGGAAGCTGGAAGGGTAAGTACATCACTTGTGACTAGTAAATTTATAATTTCTTTCCTCGTTTACTTGTGCACCTTTTAAAATCCATTTTGTGTCCTTATGGTTTGGTTTCCCAGTTGCACTACATACCATTGAAATAGAAAATGAATTAGAGGTTTCAAGACTGGTGGGTAGTTGCATTTATATGCTCTCTAATTTGAATCTCTGGGAGAATTATCAACCAACGTGACTGCTTCTCTATTGTCTTAACTCAACTACTGCTTATTAGTGGAGGGGGTGCATGATGGATTGAATGGCGCATCATTCTCATAGGGGGCCAGTATGCTTGTGCCCATAAAAAAAAATGAGAGTATGATTTGGATTGTCAGGGGTCTCTCTCCTTTCCATGTTGATCAGGTCACTTTTTATCTCCGTCAGTTATTCTGTTGTGGGGATATATCTGTCAGTCAATGCATTTCGGGACAAGAGTTCTTTAGGGGGAATATTGGAAATGCTAGGTCTTGGCATCCATCTATTTGTGGCTCTTTTTAAAAGTTTCTATCATAATCCTTATGGGGGCACATTCTACCATCATGTCCTATGGAGCAAATAAATAAATCCTTACTTTCCCAGCCTCGCGAATTTTTGGGGTGGTCACCATGTCGAATGGGAGAGAAGTCCAGTCGTTATATGGGAATTGTTAAGACTGCAATGGAGAGACTCCAAACAAAGGAGTATGACAATAAAAATATTATCAAGGTCATAGACATGAACCACAGTGGAGCAACGATTGCATATGATTTCTTTACTGAAAAATTTCTATCAGAAAATATGGGCTCTGGAACTGTCACCAGACTCACCACACAAGAAAATTGTCAAAGAAACCCATTGCTACCAGAGACAGATATGGAAAGAGTTGGTCCTCTTTTAAATATGTAGAAGATGCAGATATCTGGAGGTGGAATCTTCTTGATAGCGAAGCCTTCAGCAGTGGATTGAAAGATATGCAATTGAGTTTAGTTTCACAAAGAACCAAAGGCTATTTGATCAGGTACTTCTTTCTCTATATTTAACAGGAAAACATTAGGTTATGATCAAGACAGCGGTGCTACTTTCAAGTCTTCTCTATACGAAATCTTTAGTTGTGATAGTAGGAAATCTGTATTAGATGCAATCTACAATTCTTCATTGATCTCCCCAGTATGCTTATTCTATTCTTCTCTATGTTCACAACTGTACTTGCCTTGTTCTCCCAGCTGTACTATCTTTATTCTCTCGCCTGCTTTATTTCCCTAGCTGTACTTGCTTTATTCTTCTGGTTATAAGCTGGCATAAGTCAGATATGTCTACACCAACCAGTAGGATCCATGGTGAGCTATGCTGGGCTTAAACAACACACACTAAACTTTGACTTGCTATGCTTGTGCAATGCAGCACCACTATTTCACATTTTTCATAATCGATGATTTGGAAACAAAACCGCAAAGAAATTCACATGTCTAGATGAGAAATCTAGACATCTTCCCAATGAGGATCATTTAAACAAAAGCTTCAAACATCATTCCAGATGTCATCCCAATACATCCTACAAACTGCTAATACTGTTGTATGCTAGAAAACATCTGTTGTGCAATTTTTACCCAACTAAGTATCTGCACAATCACATAAGAGCATTTCTAGCATTATTTTACAACCTTGAGCATTTTCATCAAGAAGATCGTTAATGAAGGTATTTGTGAGACCTAAGAGTGGGTGTAGAAGACTGATAAGACCATATTCTTGCACTGGTACACTACACAAACAACATTAGATATATGATCCATTGTTATAACTACAGTTGGACTTCGTTGTACTCTAATTTTAGTTCTTGCTGCTCTAAAATCTATAGCTGACTTTTTAAAGTTTAGGCTGACTTAAATTTGTTATGGTATAAAGAAATTGAATTTTATGACTTTACTATAATTATGTCAGACATGATGTTTATATTAGAAGACTCAAACCTAAGAGTATTGACCTAGCCGAGGTGTTATCATGTTATAGGCAAAAATGGTTTAGATAAAGAAAGAGAACAATAATAGTCAAAATGTCATGACAAGAGTGAGAAAATCAATAGGACACCATGCAAGAATTGTAATGCAAGATTGTATTTAGTCAAAACCTATAGTTTTTGTACAATGATCCAAAAAGGTCAAATGTGTATAGACCAAAACTAGACTAAGTAGAAGCCTATTCAAAGAATAGTTGTCATACACTAATATACAAGTGTGGAAGATGAAAAGACAACTTAAATGAAGTCTTCACTTAACATTTTATTTTGGGTTTTTACTCCCTACGAAAGAGGACGATAACTATTGAAAAGGTGGTGGCATTTGTCTACTCTTGGTGATAAATTATGATTTTGGTCCCTGTGCTTATTATGGGATGAAAAATATTTGCTATTCAATAATCTATGGCATTTATATTATTATTATTATTTCAAGATGAGAAAGATGATTAGTTAAATGTCTAAATTTTATAATAATATTATTATTCCTTCATTGGATTGGTTAAGTCATCAAATAAGTTAATTAATTATGGTGATGAGCTATACATACATATATATCTTGTATTAGATTGTCGTTTAAATGCAATTGTAAATCAAGTATTATAGTCAAGTGATTTTATTGAATTAAATTATTGAAATTTATCTGATTTGACCATTTGATTTATCTATAGTTTGAAAGGAACACAATAAAGAATATTAGTAGATATTTATCCTATTTACATTATAGGCATTATAGTTTTATACTTATACATTTCGATATATAATTATATCTATATCCTCGTATTTTTAATTCTATGATAATAGTAAGGAGGCCTCAAACTGAGTAACCAAACTCTATGCCTTGGAAATTAAATTATTCTTGTATAACAAGAAGAAGTATATTTGTATTGTGTTTATATCTCTTAGAATGTGACTAAATATAGTTTTAGCGACTAATCCTATTTAGTTATTTAAATGTGCAAGTTATGTTGAAAATTGATAACGTTAATTTATTTAAACGACATTATTAACTGCAATATTATATAGTCAATTAGTGTTTATAATAAACCTAAATTATTTATAAGATGGGTTGTTGTTGATGAGTACAATTTTGTTTTCTTAATGAAGTCCACATCCATGGATCCCTTTTGGTATAATAAATTATGTTGTTGTTTATTTCTTCTTGTTACAAGGAATAGTAGAATAATTGAAGTGAATGTTGTATTGATTCATGGGCATCTTATGAGTATGGTACTGTTTTGAAGACCCATGGTTAGTATGTCATTTTATATATAGCACTTAGAGTATGTTAATTGGATTGGTCTAATTGAAGGAGTTGTACATTTAAGAGTAAATGTTAATGGGGGATTGCTGTGTTTCAGTGGTGTCTAGTGAAAGTTGATTCCAGAGGCTAGGAGAGGTTGTTGTGAGTTGACCCTTGTGATACTTCAATCTTGTTAAAGAATGAGCATGTTTGGTTTTATGTGGGGGTTGACTTCTCTCTGCTTATGGTTTATATGATTTTAACAACTGTGCAAGAGGGATAATGCCTTGCTCAGTATATCTAGTCCTATTGTTATGTCTTGAGATCATGATGTTATAAGAAGCCTTGCCGTCTCTAGTTATGTATGGACTAAATGACAATTGAATGATAAATGCACTTCTTGTGATTGTATTGTTATCCAACTGGTCATACTAGTCTTGTATCCAGTTTTGTGGTAAGATATGGAACATGGTGACATGGAAATCTCAGAGTTGTAATGAATATGTGTTATTATGGGCAATAGTCTAGGAGTCCTACCCTTATAATTATCTTATGGAGGGTTAATGCTTTGTATTGTTATATAAGGATAGTTGTTATGCAAGATGGTCAATGCCTTGCATGGTTCCGTATCCTCGTTGTTGTGATGTCTTGGTATGCTTGTTGTGTAGGGTTTCCTAGTTGTAGGTAAGGGAGTGGCTTCCCATGTGGGGGCCAGTGCCAAGTCGCTAGCCAGGGTAACCCACTGGGAGTTGGTAATTTAGTGATAACATAATAAAATACCTAGGGGTTGGGTAGTTTTCACACTAACAAGATAATAAGATGTTTTGTTCCTCACTCATGCCTGTAGTGCTAGTTCAGACTAAGGATGAGGGGAGAAGGCTGAGATTGGCAGGTTTACTTCATTGTCATCATGAAAGGAAGGTGGATTCCCGCATGTGTCATCCTATGGGGTCGGTGTCTAGAGAGAGACTGCCAAGGTAACCATAGATGGGGGCCGGTGTCTAGAGAGTGACTACTTGGGTAACCCATGTTAGGACCATGCAATGACACTCTCCTTACTACAGCCTAGAATTCCCTAGTTGTACTCTCTCCCATTTGTTAAGTGTTGCCTCTAGAAGTACTGTTGTGTTGTTAGTGATATTGACTTGTGCGGTTGGAAGTCCTATGCTGTCCTTGTTCTTTAGTCCTCTGTCTACCTGACTATCCGTTGTTGTGGGACCTTATGTTATCTCCTAGCTCGGAGGGGTGGGCCTCAGGGTCCCACATGGTTGGGTGGTAAGAGCTATCCATTGGTCCTTTTTGGAGATACGGTTCGAGTTCTGCGTAGAGGTGTTCCACATCCAGTTCGCTCTCCTCCTTCAGAGTTGTATGCTTTCTTATGTATTCTTTTGTAAACTGACATGATCGGTCTTATAATCTTGTAATCATGTAATCCTGTACTGAGACTCTGTAATTAATCTATCCTATTATAGTAAAAGTTATTTGTATCTATTTTAGCAGTGTAATGGCTATTGCTTTTATAGTTTTATTTTCTGTCATTAATGCAGTTATGTTGCCCTAGAGTTGTTAGAAGAGTAATTTCGTTTATACGGTGTAATATGATATGTTTGGTTACTACTTTGCACTATCTTGCTTTCAAAAAAAAATTATTTCTGTAACTTTTGCACTTTAGTCTAGCACTCTAGGGTTGCATGACGGGGCATTACATCTGGTATCAGAGCCCAGGTTTAAACACTGGGTACTCTGGTTACAATTGAGCCCATTATGTGACCTAGTGCTTAAACTCTGTAGGGTGACTGTAGCCAAGATTGCAACACTAGGATCGCTGGTTCTTGTCGTGGTTTTAGGTTAAACATTTTTCTCCTTATGGTGAGTTGGTAATAGTTCGTCTCATCTATGAACCTTAGTATGGTGTTAGAAGGATGCCAAATTTACTGACTTGTTCTTGACTCTAGAAGAAATAAATCCTTTATGGCTCATTTTACTTGTGTGTCTTTTATGCGAAAATGTGATGTTATATCTAACAATATGTGATCCCTGAACACTAGTGCTTGCTGATTGTTGAGGCCTCAAGTTCCTCTTGTTGTCTCTAGTGCTTTAGAAGATAGAAGCCTAGTTACTTTTAGTGCATGGATTCAAGAGAGTGGAATTTGTGCCCTCTAGTGGTGTGAATATCTTGAACCCATTTTAGGTGAGGTATTGTGAGGGGGCAGTGGTGTTTTGTCTTCCCTGGGCTGGTGAAGTAACCATACCTTGTGAGGTATCTTTGTGTGCTTTCTTGATAATCTTATATCTTTCTTTTGCTGGGCATGACTTCATGTGGAAGTTCTGTGGTGGGTTATGAAAGTTACCATTGTGTAAGCATGTGTAAGAACGGTGTGTAGGAGGACAATTGAATTTGTGTTAGACCCATGTGTTATAAATGTGATACTATAAGTCCAATGTGGTCTTGATTAAGTACGTTCTTAAGTGCGATATTATCTATTCTTCCTCACATAAAGAAATTGTATTGCATTAAAGGTAGAGATTGTCGTAAATAAGTAATGATTTTGTTGCCTTAAACCCTTGTATAAAGCTTGTTTACGTTTGAGGATGTAGATAACCTAATTAGCTATGTGTTGGTGTACATTCTCTAACACACTCTAGACCTTATGTCCTGGGTGTTGTGTAGTGGATACTCCCTTTTTGTGGCTAAAATTAGCCACATTGTGATATGGATTTGTTTGCAATCTGGTTATTTTGGAAATTTTGATGGTTGTTTCATGTGTTGTTAGGGGTTAACGGTGAAGTTATTTTCATTAAACTTTCTTGTGATAGGAGTGGCCATCAAAATTATTTTCTCTATACTTAAGTTATTGTTGGAAATTGCTAGCATTTTGTGACCTAAGATTGGATTTGGTTATTTTCCCACTTGGGTTTTCACCTTCTTTAAAATTTCAAATGGTGGCTATTCTGAATGTTTGTTTCTGTTAGCCCCGTACTATGTTAAGTGTGGTTTCTATCATGTTCATTTCAAACCTCTGATAGTATGTACAAGGGAGGACTCTGTGGACAATTGTACTCCACATGTTAGTAATTAGTTGGAACCATAGTGGAAATAGGAAATGAGATGTAATTTTTGATAATTTGTAAATACAATTCCCTGAATCGTATGAAATTCTCAAAATACATGTGATTGGTTATAAGTCGATCACATGATACACCTTAAAGGGTAGGAAATGATGTCTTGTATGCCTTTATTGAATGATTGTGCTTGACTTAGAAACATTTGCTTAATGTGAATGCATATGTTGGCAATAGAAAATTGTAATATTAATGTGTTATGTTTCCACCCTAGTCTGTGACTTCTAGGAGTAAGTCAAGTTTTAGGGGGGGAGGATGTAGTGCCCCTCCGTTCGCACCTTGGATGTATAGGTGAACTGGTCAAGGCGCATGAAGGTGAAGGTAAAATAACCGAAATATTCAAGATAAGGTAAACAATTGATGTTGTACAATATAGGTAGATGCTTCATCCATGTGTGGTTTCATATGAAAGATAATGTGTTTACATTGATAACCTCTATTACGGCACTGATGATGCAGGCTTTGATATTGTTTTGCATTCCAATGTTTAAGATGTCGATCTTACTACAATTGTTATATATTAGAATGGATCTCATGTGAATGATTTTGTTAGATTTAATTGTTATGATGGTACTTCTGACACTTATGATTTCATGCACTTGTATTTTAAGTGAAGAGTTCTGTTCAGATTAAGAGATAGATTTGATTTGGTTATGATTGAACTAATCTAGATTGATATGACGTGGAAGGGATGATGTCGCATCACTCACTTGTGAGCGCCCCGCGATGTTGCGATTCTTTTTTTCCACCTAGTGCTAGCTTATATGCATCTATACATGCTTGACCGTGACATTTGTTGCAGGATACAGGTACCAGGCATTGACTCCACCTGAATTAATAGGTCTGAGCGTGCCTTGAACCCAATGGATATGTTGTTTCAGAGATAACTTAAGGTCCCACATCCCAAGTCATTATCCTTGATCAGGATGCATGACATGTCTAGTCAACCGGTCAGTTCTGTTGGTATGTCGGTCTTGCAATTGATTTATATTTGGTGGAACTTGTTGGCTAAGTATGTTTTGGTCTGGCTTGTGAACATGTTTGATTTGGCTTTTGACGGTTATCCTACTCAGTGGGTTATGTTGTATGCCTAGATTTCATTAGATAGTCATGCTATTATTTGATCCACTATGATATTTAATAGGGTTACATCATATTATCATTACTATTATTAATATTTAATAAGATTTAAAATGGTAATTGATAATTACCTAGTTCAAGATACTTAAAGGAAGCAAGTATGGCAGCCAAAACACTTAAAATTCACCACTCCTACAAAATTCTATGTTGCGGTGCACTTGGTCAACCATAGGATTCACATTAGCAGTGGCTTGCTTCATCTGTGCTTCCTTGGGTTTTGTTTTGGGGACTTGAAGAAGTGAAATTGCCCAAATGATGAGTAACTTGGTCTCCAATTACTTATGCATATTTAAATTGAGAAAAGAGATTGATGCCATACTGGTCAATGTGGTTAGCTCTAAATTATTTAGGAAGTTTTAAAATGTAGTTTGACTGGGTTTGAAATGCCCATTTCATCAGAAATGAAATGGTGGAACTTGGGTCAATTGTCATGTTACAAATCTAATGCTACTAGAGGAATGAAACTTTAGAAAAGAAGACTACATACCTTAGAGTTGAACCTATCTCTAGTATCACATGTAAGATCCAACCTCTCCAAAACCAAAATTTATTCAATAAAACAATTAAATATTATAAAACATTATCGTTTATCCCAAAATAAACATCATAACTAAAATAAATTTAGAACTAATCACAATACATGTTTGTGGTTTTACCAAATATGGATCAAGCGAGGTTAATCATCCAGGGATGTATCTTGGTCTAGTTGAAAAAATGGGAACACTTGTAGGAATTGGGAGTTAATGCCATTGAACTTATGCCTTGTCAAGAATTTAACGAGCTAGAATATTACACATATAACTCTGTTATGGGTGATTACAAGATGAATTTTTGGGGTTATTCAACTATCAACTTTTTTTTCTCCAATGATCCTATATGCTGCCTCAGGTGTGAAGAATTGTGGATGTGATGCAATCAAAGAGTTTAAAATGCTTGTTAGAGAAGCACACAAGCATGGGATTGAGGTGTTCATGGATGTGGTATTCAACCTTACTGCAGAAGGAAATGATATGGATCTAATATTATCTTTTAGAGGCCTGGATAATAGTGTCTATTACATGCTTGCACCCAGGGGGGAGTTCTATAATTATTCTGGCAGACAGTTTCCTCAAAAGGAGCGAAGACCTGTGAGGGTGCCCATATTCTTGTCAAGTGCAGCAGAGTGATGGGGGAGCGTGGTTATTAAGACCTTTGTTTTGTCTAAAAAGAGGATAGACTTGGATAAAGCACTTCTATAATCAAATTCACCCCGAACCACCTGGCACTGATCAGAAAACAACAACAAGACCACTGATAAAAGTGCTACTACTGTTGCCTTAGCCATAAAAAAATGTTGGTGGGTTTCGCTGCTTGTTTGGACAACATTTTATCTGTCTTTGTTCCTTTTTACAATGAGTAATACAGCCATGCGAGAGAGCCACGCATAATTTGAAAATAACAAAATATTATTTTTATTACTTGGGTTGCCCACATAGTCTACGGGCACTCCACGTCTTGGGTAGATATCTTCTGGGAATGATTGAAGGGCAGTGGCTTGGAAGCTAGAGGGGTAAGTACATCACTTGTGACTAGTAAATTTATAATTTCTTTCCTTGTTTACTTGTGCACCTTTTAAAATCCATTTTGTGTCCTTATGGTTTGGTTTCCCGATTGCACTACATACCGTTGAAATAGAAAATGAATTAGAGGTTTCAAGACTGGTGGGTAGTTGCATTTATATGCTCTCCAATTTGAATCTTTGGGAGAATTATCAACCAACGCAACTGCTTCTCTATTGTCGTAACTCAACTGTTGCTCATTAGTGGAGGGGGTGCATGATGGATTGAATGGCGCATCATTCTCATAGGGGGCCAATATGCTTGTGCCCATAAAAAAAAAATGAGTGTATGATTGTTAGGGGTCTCTCTCCTTTCCATGTCGATCAAAGCACTTTTTATCTCCATCAGTTATTCTGTTGTGGGGATATATCCATCAGTCAATGCATTTCGGGACGAGAGTTCTTCAGGGGGAATATTCGAAATGCTAGGTCTTGGCATCCATCTATCTGTGGCTCTATTTAAAAGTTTCTATCATAATCCTTATGGGGGCACATTCTACCATCATGTCATATGGAGCAAATACATAAATCCTTACTTTCCCAGCCTCGCAAATTTTTGGGGTGGTCACCATGTCGAACGGGAGAGAAGTCTAGTCATTATATGGGAATTGTTAAGACTACAATGGAGAGACTCCAAACAAAGGAGTATGACAATAAAAATATTATCAAGGTCATAGACATGAACCACAGTGGAGCAATGATAGCATATGATTTCTTTACTTAAAAATTTCTATCAGAAAATATGGGCTCTAGAACTGTCACTAGACTCACCACACAAGAAAATTGTCAAAGAAACCCATTGCTACAGAGACAGATATGGAAAGAGTTGGTCTTCTTTTAAATATGTAGAAGATGTAGATATCTAGAGGTGGAATCTTCCTGATAGCAAAGCCTTCAGCAGTGGATTGAAAGATTTGCAATTGAGTTTAGTTTCACAAAGAACCAAAGGCTATTTGATCAGGTACTTCTTTCTCTATATTTAACAGGAAAACATTAGCTGTGATCAAGACAGCGGTGCTACTTTCAAGTCTTCTCTATAGGAAATCTTTAGTTTTGATAGTAGGAAATCTGTATTTGATGCAATCTACAATTCTTCATTGATCTCCCCAATATGCTTATTCTATTCTTCTCTATGTTCACAACTGTACTTGCCTTGTTCTCCCAACTGTACTATCTTTATTCTCTAGCCTACTTTATTTCCCTAGCTGTACTTGCTTTATTCTTCTGGTTATAAGCTGGAATAAGTCATATATGTCTGCACCAACTTGTAGGATCCATGGTGAGCTGTGCTGGGCTTAAACAACACACACTAAACTTTGACTTGCTATGCTTGTGCAATGCAGCACCACTATTTCACATTTTTCATCATCGACGATTTGGAAACAAAACCGCAAAGAAATTCACATGTCTAGATGAGAAATCTAGACATCTTCCCAATGAGGATCATTTAAACAAAAGCTTCAAACATCATTCCAGATGTCATCCCAATACATCCTACAAACTGCTAATATTATTGTATGCTAGAAAACATCTGTTGTGCAATTTTTACCCAACTAAGTATCTGCACAATCACATAAGAGCATTTCTAGCATTATTTTTCAACCTTGAGCATTTTCATCAAGAAGATCGTTCATGAATGTGTTTGTGAGACCTAAGAGTGGGTGTAGAAGACTGATAAGACCATATTCTTGCACTGGTACACTACACAAACAACATTAGATATATGATCCATTGTTATAACTACAGTTGGACTTAGTTGTACTCTAATTTCAGTTCTTGCTGCTCTAAAATCTATAGCTAACTTTTTAAATTTTAGGCTGACTTAAATCTGTTATGGTATAAAGCAATTGAAGTTTATGACATTATTATAATTATGTTAGACATGATGTTTATATTAGAAGACTCAAACCTAAGAGGATTGACCTAGCCGAGGTGTTATCATGTTATAGGCAAAAATGGTTTAGATAAAGAAAGAGAACAATAATAGTCAGAATGTCATGACAAGAGTGAGAAAATCAATAGGACACCATGCCAGAATTGTAATGCAAGATTGTATTTAGTCAGAACCTGTAGTTTCTGTACAATGATCCAAAAAGGTCAAATGTGTATAGACCAAAACTAGACTAAGTAGAAGCCTATTCAAAGAATAGTTGTCATACACTAATATACAAGTGTGGAAGACGAAAAGACAACTTTAAATGAAGTCTTCACTTAACATTTTATTTCGGGTTTTTACTCCCTATGAAAGAGGACGATAACTATTGAAAACGTGGTGGCCTTTGTCTACTCTTGGTGATAAATTATGATTTTGGTCCCTATGCTTATTATGGGATGAAAAATATTTGCTATTCAATAATCTATTGTATTTATATTATTATTATTTCAAGATGAGAAAGATGATTAGTTAAATGTCTAAATTTTATAATAATATTATTATTCCTTCGTTGGATTGGTTAAGTCATCAAATAAGTTAATTAATTAGGGTGATGAGCTATACATACGTATATGTCTTGTATTAGATTGTTGTTTAAAGACAATTGTAAATCAAGTATTAGAGTCAAGTGATTTTATTGAATTAAATTATTGAAATTTATCTGATTTGACCATTTGATTTATCTATAGTTTGAAAGGAACACAATAAAGAATATTAGTAGATATTTACCCAATTTACATTATAGGCATTATATTTTTATACTTATACATTTCGATATATAATTAT
Organism: Cunninghamia lanceolata; assembly: GCA_027924645.1. Classification (NCBI taxonomy): domain Eukaryota; kingdom Viridiplantae; phylum Streptophyta; class Pinopsida; order Cupressales; family Cupressaceae; genus Cunninghamia; species Cunninghamia lanceolata. The sequence continues at coordinate 2,975,116 of BSBN01000312.1, forward strand.
ATCTATATCCTCGTATTTTTAATTCTATGACAATAGTAAGGAGGCCTCAAACTGGATAACCAAACTCTATGCCTTGGAAATTAAATTATTCTTGTATAACAAGAAGAAGTATATTTGTATTGTGTTTATATCTCTTAGAATGTAACTAAATATAGTTTTAGCGACTAATCCTATTTAGTTATTTAAATGTGCAAGTTATGTTGAAAATTGATAACGTTAATTTATTTAAATGACATTATTAACTGCAATATTATATAGTCAATTAGTGTTTATAATAAACCTAAATTATTTTTAAGATGGGTTGTTGTTGATGAGTACAATTTTGTTTGCTTAATGAAGTCCACATCCATGGATCCCTTTTGGTATAATAAATTATGTTGTTGTTTATATCTTCTTGTTACAAGGAATAGTAGAATAATTGAAGTGAATGTTGTATTGATTCATGGGCATCTTATGAGTATGGTACTGTTTTGAAGACCCATGGTTAGTATGTCATTTTATATATAGCACTTAGAGTATGTTTATTGGATTGGTCTAATTGAAGGAGTTGTGCATTTAAGAGTAAATGTTAATGGGGGATTGCTGTGTTTCAGTGGTGTCTAGTGAAAGTTGATTCCAGAGGCTAGGAGAGGTTGTTGTGAGTTGATCCTTGTGATACTTCAATCTTGTTAAAGAATGAGCATGTTTGGTTTTATGTGGGGGTTGAGTTCTCTCTACTTATGGTTTATATGATTTTAACGACTGTATAAGAGGGATAATGCCTTGCTCAGTATATCTAGTCATGTTGTTATGTCTTGAGATCATGATGTTATAAGAAGCCTTGTCATCTCTAGTTATGTATGGACTAAATGACAATTGAATGATAAATGCACTTCTTGTGATTGTATTGTTATCCAACTGGTCGTACTAGTCTTGTATCCAGTTTTGTGGTAAGATATGGAACAGGGTGACATGGAAATCTTAGAGTTGTAATGAATATGTGTTATTATGGGCAATGGTCTAGGAGTCCTGCCCTTATAATTATGTTATGGAGGGTTAATTCTTTGTATTGTTATATAAGGATAGTTGTTATGCAAGATGGTCAATGCCTTGCATGGTTCCATATCCTCGTTGTTGTGATGTCTTGCTATGCTTGTTGTGTAGGGTTTCCTAGTTGTAGGTAAGGGAGTGGCTTCCAATGTGGGGGCCGGTGCCAAGTGGCTAGCCAGGGTAACCCACTAGGAGTTGGTAATTCAGTGATAACATAATAAAATACCTAGGGGTTGGGTAGTTTTCACACTAACAAGATAATAAGATGTTTTGTTCCTCACTCATGCCTGTAGTGCTAGTTCAGACTAAGGATGAGGGGAGAAGGCCAGGATTGGTAGGTTTACTTCCTTGTCATCATGTAAGGAAGGTGGATTCCCGCATGCGTCATCCTATGGGGCCAGTGTCTAGAGAGAGACTGCCAGGGTAACCATAGATGGGGGCCAGTGTCTAGAGAGAGACTGCCTGGGTAACCCATGTTAGGACCATGCGATGACACTCTCCTTACTATAGCCTAGAATTCCCTAGTTCTACTCTCTCCCATTTGTTAAGTGTTGCCTCTGGAAGTACTGTTATGTTGTTAGTGATATTGACTTGTGCGGTTGGAAGTCCTATGCTATCCTTGTTCTTTAGTCCTCTATCTACTTGACTGTCTGTTGTTGTGGGACCTTATGTTATCTCCTAGCTCGGAGGGGTGGGCCTTAGGGTCCCACATGGTTGGGTGGTAAGAGCTATCCATTGGTCCTTTTCGGAGATACAGTTCCAGTTCCTCGCAGAGGTGTTCCAGATCCAGTTCGCTCTCCTCCTTTAGAGTTGTATGCTTTCTTATGTATTCTTTTGTAAACCGACATGATCGGTCTTATAATCTTGTAATCATGTAATCCTGTACTGAGACTCTGTAATTAATCTATCCTGTTACAGTAAAAGTTATTTGTATCTATTTTAGCAATGTAATAGCTATTGCTTTTGTAGTTTTATTTTTTGTCATTAATGCAGTTATGTTGCCCTAGAGTTGTTAGAAGAGTAATTCGTTTATACGGTGTAATATGATATGTTTGGTTACTACTTTGCACTATCTTGCTTTCAAAAAAAAATTATTTCTGTAACTTTTGCACTTTAGTCTAGCACTCTAGGGTTGCATGACGGGGCATTACACTCTAAGCATGAAAATGGTGAAATATGCATAACTTTTGATCGGGATAGTATTTTATCACAAAAAATTTCCACATTGTCTGAAATGTTGACTTAAAACCCTTGGTCAGATGATTTTGCTCCAATGTGCATAGAACTCCTGATTTAATCATTTTCGCAAACTGCCCGCGAAAAATGAGAAGCTTAAAATCTACTCAATCATGAGGTGTTCTGGCCTAGAGATTAGTCATACTTAGGAGAAATATAGTTGCAAAAATAGCCATAAAAAGAACTTTTCTATATCTATCACAGATCATCTTGTTTAATTGTTTCCGTAAAATTCATCAATCTGTGCAACCCCTCAAGAAGTTGTAATTGAAACAATGATGAGTATCTTCTTATAATTTGACATAATCACTACAAATGAGTATGGCTACTTTGAACATTGCAAGGGATATGCAATTGAGAGAAGTGGTGATGTAAACAATGTGAAACCAAAGCTTAGTGACCACATGTTCATGGTGACAAGTTCAACTTAGTGATGCATATTGATTTGGCTCAGAAAGTTTAAAATTTGGCAAGTTGAAAACGAGGCCAATAGCTAGCTCTAACTGGGGCCAAGGATTGTAAAGGACACAGGATGAACCTAGAATCTCTAGAAATGATTAGTGGCTTAAATCCATTGGGCTATAGAGTCAAGAGATAACATGATGTATAAGGAGAACAAGGAGACTCAAAGGAGACAAAAGGACAAATAACAAAGGCACTCAGAGACAAGGCAAACAACAAAAACAAATAGAAATAGAAACAAGACAGACACAACAAAAACTCCTAATTAACCTATGTACATGGTAGGTGACTCCTACCTCAAAACTGCTTCAAGATGATCATGTGAAGCCATTAACGAGTTGAGAAAAATAGGCACCTGTACGAAAAAGAGACGTGCACAAATGAGACACCTACTGACTCAGTAGACATTTTAGGATGATGAGAAAAATGAAATATATGAAATGTGAGGACTCCTTGAATAGTGCACTGAACAACCATTTCTCATCATAAATTTCTGAGTCCTTTTGAATCACATTGATATTGCCCTGTGTGCTGTTGATCATATCTTCTGACATCATGTCGATCATACCAACCTTCTCTATCTGAAGATCTTCTTGATAGCTTGAATCAAATAAAATTGAATCACGAACCGAGCATCCTTCATGTGAACCAATAAGTGAAGAAATTTTGATATTTTGTAACTGATCTTTCTTTTGAATAATGTTCTCCTTTATCATCGAATCATCACCTACAAAAGAAAATTCCTCCTTCTTCACCATTACTAACTTAAGATATGTTTTATCGAAGGATTGTACACAATGAAGAGAAAGTGATGAATATGCATCCCACACTTTATCATCTTGAAAAGCCTCTTCCATAGTTGATGAAGAAGAAATAATATTTTCCTCTCTTGGAAGTAATGAAGGAGAAGTTAAAATGTGCAGCTCTTCATCAATCCTGGTATCCTTATGATCTTCTTGCATATTTGGAGTGGGAGTACTCAACACTTCGTCTTGAGTAGTACCTTTGGTTCCAGTAGTTGAGGATTCTTCTTGAACAGATGATAAAGGAGAAAAAATGAAATCTTCTATACAAAGAAAATCATCTTCACGAGTCTTGAGACATCGATTTGTGATGGAAACTTCATGAGAAAGATCTTGTGGTACTATTTCATCATCATTCTCCTCTTGCTCAGGTCGCATGCATGTCAGGAAAACATTTTGCAACTTATGTTCATGATCTTTGTTCGCACTTTGGTCCAAAATTTCTTCTACACTCCCTTGAACATTAACCATGTCAAAGAAATCTTTCTTAGAGGTTGTAGTTGTGGAACCAGAGAAAGTTGTCATAAGAGGAGTGACATTCTTCAAAGAAATTAAGAACATGTCATCATCTGGATAGATTTTTTCTTCATCATTGCATGTTTCCATACAACCTTCTTCTTCTATCTCTATCACTTCTTCTTTTTTTTCTTGCTTTAGTGGAGATGTCTTATTAGGAGGAAATGTAATAACTTCTTCTCTAGTACGTGCATGTTCTGATGAGCCTCTTTCAAGACTTTGATTAGGAGACATTTCATTCAATACCGGTTCATTTGTAGGAAAAATCCTTGCCTCTTCATTGCTGTCCTCATCATGCAAATGATATATCTTAGTATAGTTTCTTTTATCTTCTGGTGCACAAATCTCTTCTGATAGGGAGTTATGATCACGAGCAAGAAAATGAGTCTCCTTCCCATCTTTTTCTTCAATCTTTTGCAAAATTTGAAACAAGTAAGGATGAACATGGTTAGACACAAATCACATGCCACCATAGAAACTCTTCAAGAACTCCACTTGTTTGGGTTCTTTGATACCAAACCATCTTTCAAGATTCTTCTTTCAGATAGAGTCACCAACTTCTTTTCTAGGGAGATACTTGTATATTCTTGAGGACTCAAAAGGCACCAACGCTTCAGCTCATTCCCCAGTGGAGTCACCAAAAAATTGTTGGTAAACAGATTTGTCACCATGAAATAACCTTTAAAAATGACTCGTTGCCCTTAGAGTGGTGACTAAATTGTCCCAACAATTAGAGAAGTTGCTATTGAATTATCATCTTTCCTTTGCGTTTGAGAGGGGTAGCTCCCTCATATGATGGGATATTTGTGTTTTTTGTGTACTTTTAACCTGAAATTACAAAAAGGAGAAAAAGAAAAATTACATACGAATATCATCTGAGATTTCACAATGGATATGACAAATTACAAAGGGGTTTCAACACAAAATATGTTTTGATGTGTAATGATAATGAAAGAAAGATAACAAACCTCAACATATGAAAAGATATATGCTCTCAACATGTTCAAACCAAGATACTAAGATATGAACATTATTCATTACATCAATCACATAAAATACCAATGGTTTGCACAATCACATAGAAGGATTACTGATTTAACATACAAGAAATCAGCAATGATAACATATGAATACATTTAGAACATACAAACCAAAAGCATTCTTCATTATCTCCTTGAAATTATACAATTCCAAAAACTCTTCTATACATAGTGTCAAGCCAAAAAGTCTTCATACAATCTCTGAGTAGTTCTCCAAGTTTTCCCCCTACAAAAAGTCTCCTTTTGATTGAATTACAAAGAAGTATATATAGATGAGGCTAGCAACCACTAAAGGTAACTACCTTAACCACTTTTATAACTACTTAGAAAAACTAACTCTTTAAGTACACCAACTTGGAATAACTAACTTTCTTTTTAGAAAGATAGTTACTTAGAGTAACTACCCAATTTTGGAACTTAAGAAATAACTAGAAACTAAGCTCATTTTCTAACTTTTAGTTACAACATGTGACATAAGTCACTTTACAAAAAAGTTAATATGAAACTTGCAACTTTCGAGTGGTGAACTTTGCTAAGTTAAACTTTCCATCTCTGGTTTCTCCATTTCGGTGGTCATCTCTTCATATCTTTCCAAGTGCTAGAAATGTGGTAGACACATGATGAAATTTGTCTTGCTAAATTTGCATAAGAATTTCCATGAAGGATCATATATGTGTTGGTGGGAATTCATCAAAATTGGTAGTTTTGCATCCACTAGAATACCTTTAACTATTTCAACAAGACAACTGCACCCAATGCTTGAAGATGTGGAGAGATACATCTAACAATCCTTTGAAACAATAACAACACTGCTTACAATCACACTTAAATCCCATTCCCATGCATACCAATTCTCATTTAAACAACAACTCAAGACATATTATTCATTTTGTCATGACATCTCACTATTTGGTTTAATAGTTTGTATTTGACACGCCACATTGTGCATTATCTTTACAAGTTTATGGTGGTCTAGCTCCCAACCTTGATTGCAAACATCGTAGTTATTCCACCTAGTGTTATTTACCCTGAATGGATCCATGGTTGGCACCTTCATTACATCTGAATCAACAAGGTACTCTAACTACTGCAATATCCTTAGAGATGACGATGCAGAAGAACTGAGTTTACCCTGTATATGACATGAGACCTAAAAATGCTAACTGAATTACAAACTACTTTTTGAATGCTCACAAATGATTATAGATTGTAAGTGTTTTCTTTTTGAAGGCAACATCTCCACCAAGATTTTGTTTTGAAGCTTTATAAATGTCCACAAATCATCAGTTGTTTGTTTTTCATATATTCATCAATCAATGAGGTCATGATTTCCTTGAAGCAACTTGTCAATCATCTGTGTATGTCCAATTACAACAATTTTGTGACTATAATATCCCACTTAACAACCTATTTCCTCAATGGTGATTCATAAGAGATTCCTTTGATTGTAGTTTGCCAAAATATTCATGAGGGCACTCACCGTATTGGATTTAAATTCAAAACTGGTCATGGTTTCATGAACATCCTTTCGATGGAAGGCAATGCACTAATTTGCTAAGGCATCCCATGTTCTTGTGCATAAAAATTCTGGGCACTTTGGGAAACACATCACGCTTGCTCATAAACCTCAAAACTTTGACTTTAATCTCCTTTACTCATTTAGCAAATGTAAGATTTCCTTCTCATGGGGAGGTTAAATCAAACACCGTTATAGGAATATGATGAAAAAGGCTTAATGTACAACATTTGTTTGATATCATAAACACTCAACGTTGAGATCAAGAGAACCTCCTAAATGTTACACTTGAACTGTCACTCTCTTTTTCATAAACTTGAAGCACTTGTTTTATCTCTAAGAATATTGAATCCTTTGTGCTGATGTCCACAGTGGTTTTTGTATAATCTTCACATTGGCGGACATTTCAAATATAGCATCTTAGGGATCTTCTCTTAATTCGTAGTACATCTAAATCCTTTTCAGTTGTGGGATGATGGTCTTTACCTATGAACTGCACTTTCCTGAAGTATTTAAACCTTTTCCAACAAGTCAATTTTATGTGTATCTTGTAATCATTGCACTCCTTTAGAAAACATCTCTTTTAGGCATTTGTTCAAACGGTTTGCATGTTTTCTATGTGTGGTTCTACATTTTGCATGCAACATTCACCATCTATAATATCTGACAAAATTTCCTTCTTTCATTGCTGTCCATTGATGTTCTAAAGTTCCCATTTTAGTATGGGCTAGGAGGATGCAGGCAAAGGTTGTGGAACATGACTTTACTCCTGTCCATTGCATTCCACCAACTAACATCCTGCGAGGCATTTTATCACTTAATATATGTTCTTTATGCATGCTTCTACAGTTTTGCATACCTGTCTTCCATAATAATTGCAAATGTACCATATTTGACAGAAATTCCATCCCGTTATTCTTTGACGGATGTCCAAACGGTTTCAGTGCTCCCAATTTGGTGTAGATTGGGAGGAGGTTTGCAAGGGTTATGGAATTTGGAATTACACCTACCACTTGCATTTTCTTGAACATTTCTAAAACTTTTTCAACAAATCCATTTTGTGAAGACTCTGATATTGTAGCATTCCATGAGATGATGTCTTCTTGAGGGATTTTGTAAAACATTTTAGACACTTTTCCACTACAATGATTGCAGTTCATGAGACTCCATTTCTTAGAGGCATTCTACCATAGTTCACATTCCTTGTGTTGTCGAAGGGTCCAATATAGACATAAGTCAAGAAGATGCTCACAAAGGTTGTGGAGTTTGCTGCTACATCTTCTAGATGCATTCATAACAGATTCTTTTCTATGTTTTCTCTGTGGCCGTTGTATTCAATGTGATAATACTTCTTTGAGGCAATCTACTAAGTTGATCACATGCCTTGCATATGCACACAAAAAAGTGCTTGTCATGACGTCTTCTATATGCTTCAATGGATGATCACACGTCGTTCCAAATCTTTTTGTCTAAGAGGAAGCTGGAGAAGATTAGTGTGAGTAGCTTTTACAATAGTCAATTGCAATTCCCTAAGGTGCCTTTGACAAAACTATCTTCTGCATGTATAGCAGTCATTGTATTCCATGAGATGACATCTCTTTGAGGCATGCTGCCAAACAGTTCAATGCACCTTTGTTCAAAAGATACTAAAGTTTTTATTCAACAAAATGATTTTCCACATATTTTGTGAGGGTGGTGGCTAGGGCAATTCACATAACTTATCTGTGCTTCAACATTTTGCATTCATACATTTCTGCTAGAGCTAATGCAACTAAAATATCTGATAAAAACCTATCCATTTTGGTGCAGGATGGAGTATGTTGGTTGAGGTCATAGACTTTGATTTTATATCTGCAAATTGCATTTGCATGAAAGTTTGTAAAAACTTTTCATCGAATCTATTTTTTGTATATCTTACAACCAGGGTAGTTAATGAAACCACATTACTTTGAGGCATATTGTAAAACCATTCAAATGCCTTGTTTATTCTTCAACCATTTCATATACATGCCTTCCAAATTATTTTGAATTGTAACATTGGAAGATATTCACTTTTGACTATGCTTTGTTGGACGTCCATGCCTTGCTCGAAAGATGTAATCGTTGCAATCTATGAGAAGTTCATGTACCTGGTTTACACTAAGGCATCCCTCATACAAGTCTAACATGCCATTCAAAACTATAAAATGTGACAAACATTCCTGCCATTGTGTTTTGATGGATGTCGATACACTTGTTTAAAGGCTCTTAATGGAGCAGAGGTGAAGAGAGTGCTGGTAAAGCTTATAGAATTATGAATCAAGAACTATTTATTTTCTTTGAAAATAGTTTCTTGAGTAGTTATAAAAACTACTTTCTCATGAACTACTTCATTGGGATTTCAAACTACTTTCAAAAACTTTCTATTTTCACCGATGGTGAATAGTAGCTATTAGCATTATTAGTTTGGCTTGTCTCCTATGGGCACTTTAGGTGACTTTTAAAACTTAAAAAAAGATTTCAAAAGCAAACAATTTTACCAATAATAGAAGTGTGAGTTTCCTTTGTCGGTGATTTAAAACATTTTCAAAAGTTGAATAAAGAGCTGATTCAAGTTCTAAAGCCAAGTTGTATACTTGTAGCCCGATAGATAACCTTTCGAAAGGCTTCATCCAAAACTTATAAAGTTTTTAAGACCTTGGAGAAGACCGATGAAGACTTTTGAAATCAAGCTCAATGCTGGCCGAAGGCACTTTTGAAAGTGCTTATATTCTCCGATGATAGAAGTGAGTTTCCCTCCATCGGTGATTTAAAGGCCTTTCAAAACTTTATCGTTGATTGATAACACTTTAAAACTGACTTCCACATTCGAAAATGATTACTACATTGGAGAATGAGAATTCCTTGCTTCAAGAGATGGCCAACCTTGAAGTCTAGAGATGGACTTAAGCTTCACAGGTCCATATAGTAGGACCATCACACTCATGAATGCATAGCCATGTTCCTAGTCCAGGTCACACTCACATGACACTTAGACCTTCAGATGTTGCAGATAGTAAAAGCAGACCTCAAAGAAGGATCCCTAAAGGTTCCATTAGTTAGAGATGTCCGTGAGATACCTTCTTTATTGCAGAGTTTTTTTATAGTTTCCCCCTTGCATGGGGAGATTTTCACACTTGTGTGCACACTTTTTACTCTTTTTGGGCTCCCTTGATGGAGCAAATTATACTCAAACAACTTAGCACTTTATGACATCAAACTTAGACTATCTTGATCTATATGCCCTCTCAATTGATATATTCTACTTTACTTTCCCTCTTGGTGCACATGGTTGGATAGAGTTTTTATTTATGATGCTTATGTGTATGCACACCTATGATGATTACATATGAAATGATGATGTTGTTGTTTTGTTATCCTTTTTGTTTATAATGTATGCAATATGTATAGATGCATTTGATACACATGGGAATTCAAATTACTATGCTCATTTTGATACTATGATAGATGCCATGATATAATGACATGATTTATTTATTTTATTTTTGAAATGTATGCAAATGGAATGAACACTATGATTACTCTTTAGTAAGATTTTTGACCTAGGGGATTATGAGTTGACATAGCATAGGGTGACCTACTAAATTGTTTGAAATAGGATTTAAGGGGAGTCAAGTGGGAATGGGAAGGATATGGAACATATTTTAAACTTAGCTTTGCATAAGGATAAACACTAATCAATATCTAGACCAAGCACTTTGACTAGTTTTCAACTTGGTCAAGCAACAACTTTTATTGGTACTGTCTAGACTTAAATCAAAAGATGGATGACAAGTTAGACCAGGGTAAAGGAAAGACTCCAAAGAAAGGGTTTCCTTAGAAGACCTCTAAACTCATGATTTTGCCCAACTAATGTGTGTGTGTTTTTTGTACCTCTTTTTTTATTTTCTCCGATGGATGTGTCCCTCATAGCTTCAAGCTTAGATTTATTTCCACCTTAGAGTATGGATATCAACAATTCCTCTTTTCCTTTTCTCTTCTTTATTTTCTTTCTTTTTTTAGTAATTGTTTTGGTCTTTTTTTTTACCTTTTTTTGTGATTTTTCCAATTTTTGACTTTTAAAAAAAAAAATTTGATTGCTTTGCAAAGTTTTGATCCCCCTGATGTTTTTGGACTTGCTAGCATGTTGGTTAAGATCAAGATTAGTATAGAGCTAAAATCTTGACTTTATTTTAACTTGTTGGGAATGTAAAGGGGAATGGATAATGGTGTTTTTAGGAATTTCTAAGGCTTAATAAGACCAATATGTACTTGACAACCTTAAGACTCCTTGCACAAACAAAAATCAACTATGAGCATGTCATGAATGAATGCATGATGAATAGAATGTAAATGCATGTTTTTAGATTTCCATGTTTTGTACTTTTTTTGCTTTTGAACATTTTGATTTTTTTGACTTTATGTTTTTATGTTTTTTATGAGATTTTTAAATTTATGGTATTTCTTCAAGTGAAAGGCATTAATAGTTTCACTAAAGTATTCACCTTCCATTGTGCTTAAAGGGTCAGTGTCATTTCTAACATATTCCTTGATTACATAATGACATTTCTAGTCTTCTTGGAATTTCCTTTTGTTCTTACATCTTTTGTTTTTCATGCTCCCTTTTTTGAGTAATAATTCTCTTATTCTAAATGGTATAATAGGTTATGATTGGTCTGAAAGGATGCTTGTGCTTGCTTCTGAAGGGTGAGTTGTTATGAGATGAGCTAGGTATTGATATTAATGTTGATGGGATGGAGTGTAGTACAAGGTTCCATTACTTGATAATAAATCAATAAGAAGGCCAAATTCATCTTGTATATAAATCGTCACCTCAACTTTTTCTTGAACACTCTATAGGAATTGAAATAATTCAAAGGGAGTTTAGGGATCCTTTTGTGCTTCTAAGGGAATGAAACTTAAACTTGATTTTCCATTAGGCTCCAGTCTTAGATCCATGGAATATATTATGTATGTTTTGGTAACTTAAGAATGGTTTCTTGTTATTCTCTAATAATTATTCACACCTTCTTTTCCTTTCTAAACCTTCCTTCACTTACCTCATCTTCATCAGGTAATCTTTTGACCACTTTTATTTGGACTTTAGGTGGTTTCCAAGCATTATTTTATTACACAGAGGTAGTAGGTGAAAGTTGGTTTTGATCGTTATGGGATCTATAAGTTTTGGATGAATCTTTTGGATCATTTGTGGATTCATTATAGATAGAATTGGCATTGAGATGATTGTCAGAGTCCATTTGCATTGGCAATGTTAGAGGAGTGTATGATTCACTAGGAGTGTGAGTAGTGTGTAAGAATCTTCTGGTGTTAGTGGAATGTAAGATTCACTCAACATAGTTCCCCTAGGTGGCATTAATGGAGTGTACCCTTTTGACATGTCTTCATCTACATTAGTGAAGACATTAGGCTTGATCCCTACTAGGTTGATTATCTTTAACTTGATTAAGTGAGGAGCTTCACTTATTTTATTTGGTTGATTTGGTTGAATTATTCTTTTCTCCTTTCTCTTCTATCAATGTATAGGGGGAATTGTAAGGGAATATCTCACCCAACTAGTACCATGATTTTTGTTGTTGTTTCTTTTGAAGCTATCAAATTCTATTGTGATGGTTCCCATTTTCCAATTGTTTTGATTACCACATTTGTTGTTGCTTTAATTTTTCATCTTTCTTTTTCAAATGTAAGACCTATGAAGTTAGTTTTGGTATCACAATTTTGTTAGTGGACAGTTCATATAATCAATTGGGATACTGATCTTCTTCTTTGTTGCGTTAGTTTTTAACATTTTAATGGTTCAGGGTCTCTCTTCACAACATAAAGTTTCTAAAGATGTAAAAATCAAACTTCTTGGAATAGTGTAAAAGGAACTACCTTCATCCTATGAATCCATGGCCTTCCTAGAAGTAGATTGTAACATGTTTTTTTGTCGATAAAATAAAACACAATCAGAATCATCTTTGGTCTGAGAGAGGTTGGAAGAGTTATCTTCCCTATGGTGGCCACTTTTAAGTTGTCATATACTCACAAAGTGTATCAACAGACTGTAATGTTAGTATGTTTCTATCATCCTTTCAAAAAGGAAATATTGAACAATGTTAACAATTGTTGAACCATCATCAATCAATGTTCTCTTTATACACATATCATAAATCCAAACTTACAAATATAAGGTTAGATCCCCTTTTTTAGTCAATTTGGACTAATTTAGCATTTTCTTGAGATTGAAAAAGAAATCAGGGTCTTTTATCTCAATGTTCAGAGGGTCCAGGTCTAAGTCTACTTTGGTTTATTTATTCATTAGAAGGCGAAGGGATTTTATCAAGATATTTCAAGCTAATAGATTCTAAAAGAGCTATGAAATGTTAAAGCAATTTTCTAAGAAGATATATAAATGAGATCTTCACATAGGTTTTCTTGAGATCCTCAATGAGGTCATATAGCCCAATTGGTGGTGGTGTGGGATCTATTGTTGATATGGCATTTCCATGATACTCAACTTATTACACCATATCAGGTTCTATTTCTATTTCTTCATTAATAATTTTTACCACACCCAATATCTTCATCTCTCTTTTATGATGTAATTGATTACATGTAGTTGGTGCACCCATGTTTGACACATTGATCTATGTTGAATTTGACACATTCTAGGCATTCAACTCATTATTCTGATGTGTGGGAAAGGGATCTTGAAAATTCTTCATATTCATGTTTTGTGGAGCAATAGGTGCTTGTCAAGGATTGTGATTGTTTATAGGTGAAACCTTTTGTGGGTTGAGGAACATCTTTATCAATAAGAATTATTGGTCCGTAGGAAATCTTGTGATAAACCTATTATACTCCTAACATGAATCAGTGATATGTCTCCTTACCTTGTGAAATGAATAGAATTGGTTTGGGTCAAACAACTAGTGATAAGGCTCATATCTATTATCATTTCAATTTCCCTATTGTTGATTATTCCTTTAAGGATAATTATTACTCTAGGATAATCTACAACATTAACACTGTGAGGGTAGTGGTCTCTTCTATTGTGTTCATCGTTGTTTCCCTTATACAAGGTAATTTATGTTCTTCCTCCCTTGTATCCCTATTAAGGGCATGCAAAAATAGGTCAAAAAGTTCCTTGTGGTCCATGTTTGGTGCACTTTTCAAAAAATAGAGGACTTGCCTCCATGATGTTTAAAAGTGTGCTACAAACTTGTTGGTGTCTTGTTTCATGCTTAAGAATTCCCTAATTCCTATTATTATGAGTTTGTTCATGTCAAATGCTACCATAAATTCACCAATGAGCTACCTAAAGGAATGTATGGATGCCTCATGAAGGTAGTAGTACTAGTCAAGAGCAATTCCTTCAAGCATATTTAGGAATATTCTTGTTACAACTCCATCCCAAGGGAAGAGTTATTTCACTACTATGGTGTACACCTTAATGTGAGAATTAAGGCTGCCCTTTCCTTTGAATTTTGGTAAGTTTGGGAGAGGATGTGGAAGCAACACATTACGAATGGTGCAATCTAATGGCTTTTTAAAATACTCAAGCTATGTCCATGTAAACTAGTTTTGAGAAGTTGTATTTGTTCCAATGAACATAGTCATGTAGGCACAAAATTCTAGTTTTGAAGGTTCCGTTGATATTCAAGTATGACCAAATATGTTTTTAAGTGTGCATTTGAAATGTAGGTGGCATCATGTAGTTCTGTGTTTTGTGGATACCACTTGGTTGCATGTTATGGGCCTAGTTTAAAGGAGGCATAATTGCCTCATTTCTTGAGTTGTGAGAATAAAAGTTTAGATAGGGGATTTGGTTGTCCCCTGGCTTGGTTTATACCTATCAGTGAACTTGAGTGTCTTTGTGCTCTAGGTCTTTCTGGTTGGGGCTTCTCAACACCTCCTACTTCTAACATTCTAATCCATTGGACTAGAGTGTCTATGAGGTTTGTAGGCATGGCTACCTCAGTTCTTTGATTTTAATTGCCTTGCAACAGATTGTTTTGAGTTTGGGCTTAAGTCCAAGAATGTTTTCTATCGACACTTTATGTAAATCGTAGATATTTTTGTTTTATAGTCCACATGAAGGCAAGTCTCATGCCTTTTACAAGTTCTTTTAGAGATGACATACTTCATTGTCCAGCTAATTGGCCATTTCTCTATAAGTTTGTATGGGATGGTCATGTTGGTGTATTTCTAATCAAATTCAATATGGTTGGTTTTGGCAAGGATAGTTTGGTCAAATCATTGTGTCTTCAATGATCCCATAATTTACTGTGTCCCACTTTTTGGCCAAAGTAGGACATTAAAATCAGCATTTTTAACCAAATCTTCACTTTTTCACACCTATAGCAACTAAACCGTTAAGAATTTGAAGATGATATGAACTAGTAATTTTAGAGATTTTGTGTGCAGATTCTAAATGTATTTTTAAAAAAGTTTTAAGAAATAATTTATAAATTTTTTTACGTAACTTTTAATAACTTATTTTTCTAGTTAACATCATTTTTCAAAAGTGACGTTTATACCATACATCATAACTTTTTTTATAGAAACGATCAAATTATAAAATTTTAAACATAGATTTGTAACACCAATATCTAGTGCGTGGATATTTTTTCATAGTTTTTTGTTACATATATTATTTTTCATTAATTTTTGAAGTGAGATTAATTACGTCGAGAGGCAAAGCCTAGAGGCATTATACAGCCACAACACGATTGGAAGTTTTATTTTGCCAATTTAAATTGACTTTTAGTGGGCTGTCAAATGGATTAACCTTAGATGAACTAGCATCAGTCACTTTAGAAAGAAAGATGAATTTATTTAAGCAGCACAAACAAATTTAAATGAATAGCACCACCAATGTTTATATGATTTGAATTTCCCTATGAGAAAGATGTAATTAATGCCTAACTAACAGGGATTACAATATAGGGAAAATACTTTAGTCCATAGATTTTCAAAGAATGTTGCAGTGTTTAAAACTATCAGCAGTCCATTTGTTCCCTACTCTGTTTTTATGCTTTTAATGTTTATACTAGCATCTTTCTTTGTAAGTTCTTCAAGTTTGGAGGTCTTTCCTCCACAAAAGCTATTGATAAGAGGAGGAAGGGTATCAAAAAAAGAGAGTCAACTCCTTTATTGAAAATTTAATTCACACATATGCATTGTTTTTTTTTTTTTTTTTTTTAAATGCGCCTGGTAAACTTTTTAACGTGACCGGCGACGCTAGTGCGACACGCCCTCTGGCTCCACGCGAATGCTTTTGCCCGGAGCAATGAACCGATGAGGCCACAACTGGGGGACCTCATCCCCTAGGAAGAACACTTCAAACCCGCGAGCTCATTGGCCCAGCGAAGGCGTAAAGCCTTGCGAGCTCATTGGCCCAGCGGGGTTTTGAACTCTGGTGGCCGCCACTACAACCGAGCGACTTAACCACCGAACCATGCCATCATTGGCTCACACATATGCATTGTCAAAATAAAATTAGTTGGAAATATATGTTAGGAGATATGACATGCACACATGCACAATTTCTTTCTAGAAAACATCTTGCTTTTGTAGCTAGCTAATAGAATTAACAGTGTCTGCATTTATGAGTCTTGATCTACATATTTGGGACTTGAAATCTACAAACATGTTATGGTCAAGCTTACCTGGGAGGGGAAACATGTCAGTAAAAAATGAAAATAAATGGTTAAGGTTGTTCTTAGTGCAATAATGAAAGTTTTTTTTTCAATAATCTGTCAAGAAGCTTCATTTGCAGAAGACTTTATTTATTTCTTATGCATTAAGTATATAGATTGGAATAAGTAATTAATAAAAGTAATGTTCTATTTATGAGTTTGTAGATGGTTTTGGTTATGAGGCCACACATGCAAAGGGAATTATTTGGAGAATCACACGACAGGGAAAGGATTTCTCCACCATCTCCTCAAGCAAATGTGGGAAATGATTATGACTATTTTTCTGGCCAACCATGAAGTTTGTTGACATTATATAAAACTCTGTAGATAAATCTAAACCCCAATAAATATCACAGGAAAAAAGAAGTTGAATCTAAACATGTAAATGATAGATTACGAGATATTTGTAAACAATAATAACTATCATAAAGCTTACAGAATGAAAATCCTACATGGTATGTCATACAAATCTTACAACATTTCATTTGGTCTAATTATATGGCTTTACAGTGGATTATTTTTTTATAATTTAAGAGCCAGATTAGTGATGTAATTTCATTTACAGTTATAATTTATTTATCTTGTGTAAATAAGATGTTTGTATAAGTAACAATGAAATAACATTTTATTTGCAGTTACAATTTAGTTTTAAATATAAGTAGGTTATTTGTATGAATAAATTGAATATTTAAAAACATTAGAATGAAATTTACATAAATTATTTTAAAAAAATTGTATTTTAAATTTAATAATTAATTATTTAAAAGAAAAATAAAAATTTCTTACTATTAATTTAAGTTAATTACATAAGAAATATTTGCACAAGTATAAATTAAATAATTAATAAACAGGGACATTGACATCAATTATCAAAATTAAAAACTGAATTAAATAATTGATAAATAGGGACATTGACATCAATTATCAAAATTAAAAATTGAATTAAATAATTGATAAATATGGACATTGACATCAATTATCAAAGTAATAAAATGTGGAAAGTAAATGTGATAAATGATAGCATTTAGCCTTATGATTTGGTACAATACATAATTTTAATTTTTGATTCACTTCATTCATTGTTATCTAGTAGGTACATTGTTATCAACTCTACTATTTGGATTAGCAATATTTAAAAATATCTATGAAGGGTTATCAAATCATTAGAGTTCATGTTCTCCTATGTCAAACCCTCGTCCTAAGTTGTGCCCTAGAAAGCTGAATTTTCGTTATTTATCATTTATAAATAATCTTTCAATATTTTCTCACAAGTGCTGGAATTCCTAACCACCACATTTTTAAATCCTAATATTTTCACAAACTTGATAACTTCTTCAAAAGAGGATCATTTTTTTCAATTGTTAGTTCAATTTAATTTTATGTTGTTTTTTTTAGATTATAAATATTCAAATAATTAATACAAATTAATAACAAATAGATTATACAATTTCATGTATTATTATAGAAATTTAATTTTTATGTTGATCTTTTTAAAGTATAAATATTGACATAACTAATAGAGATTAATAAAAAAAGATTAAACATATAATATGTGGTGATTTTAAATTATTAAAATAATATTGATAAATATATTTGTTAGCAAAATAATAAAGTTTTTGAAATTATAGCTCAAAAATAAAGTGACAAATTGAATATAGAATATTTTATTAGGTTAACAATAGATATAAATAAAAATTTATTACAAAATAAAATAATATAAATATATTATAATAATTAAACATAAATATTAAAAAATAATTTTTAAAAATAATGTAAAATGTAATGCCCCTCAATTTTGGTTTGAGATAGATATTGGTTTTCTATGGTTTTAGATAGTTATGATATAGTTAGTAGTTTTATATTGCACTTTGATAGTTGGGATATTTGAGATGTTAGACTTATGTTTGATTCTTATCATGATCATGATGACATTATGGATATTTCAGCTCATGATGTGTTTCAACACGTTTAGTTGATGGCTAGATGGATTATGCATATTGATATAATCTTGATTACGTTAGTTCAATGTATCTAACTTCTAGTTAGGGATGCATATGTTATTATCATGATCTCAAAGAAGGGATAGTGTAGTATTGCTCACTTTGAGAACCCCACTATGCTGCGAATCCCTAACTCTGTGTATGTGTTATGTAAGTATATATATATATATATATATATATATATATATATATATATATATATATATATATATATATATATATATATATATATATATATATATATATATATATATATATATATATATATATATATATATATATATATATATATATATGTATGCAACATATTGTTTTGTTACAGGTTGCAGGTACTAGGCCTCAACCCCACCTGACTTAGCAGGTCTGAATGGACCCTTGCACCAATGGATAACGTTGATGGAGATAACATGAGGTTTATTCCCTAGGTCAGTTCAATCTTCAGTTTGTTGGTTGTCATGTGGTTTGTAGGTTTATTGTCAAGTTCTTGTTTAGTCAGCCTATGTGTATTCTATTATGCATATATGATCAATATTATTATTATAATGTTATTATTGTCAAACATTATAATATTTTTGGTTAGTCATAAAATTGGGATACTTTTAGTGGAATACTATTTAAGTAAATTTTAATGCAGAATTAATTAACTATTCTAATGTTTGTAAAAACTTATATGTGGATCAAAATCTTTATTTTAACTCATTAATATATATAGTTATGTATAGAATCATTTTGGGGAATAATTAAAGGTGGTTAGTTTTCATTTATTATTCCAGAGTGGGGAATCTCTAATATTAGTAAAAATTTAAAATTCTTCTGGTGGAGAGGATTCTCGGGAACGGATTTGGTGTTAGTGGGCATTTATGACTGGGGGCTATTTTGTTTTTTGGGGGGATAGAGAATTGAAAAAAAAAAAGAAATCGTTATGGAAAAAAGAAAAAGGAGGAAGAACTGGAGGTAGCTGAAGAAATTGAAGTTTTGAGTCGAATTCCCGAGTATGTCATTGAGATGGCTATATCTACATATGTAAAATCGTTCCCTTTTTAAATTTTTTTTTTTGTTGTTTGGGGTTGAGGTACTGAATGCTTGAGCTAGTTGTGACTTTGTTTCTTCTAGTTTGAATTCTGCTGTAAGTGTTTTCGATCCGATTTCTCCTGTAGGTTTTCAAATTCCTCTTGTAGTTATAAAATATGATCTCATTGATTTCTCTTGTACTCTCTACAAAATTTCTATCTTATTACTATCTCTGCAAAATTTGAAATTCTTTAGTTGCACCTTTTTTTTAGATACCCACCATAGTTTAAAGGGGTAATAGGTTCTCATAATGATCAAGCATAGGTGCATTGCTATGCTATCATCATCTTTCAAACCTTCATGTCTGCAAGAAATTGTATAATGCAAAGAAGCATACTATAGTTAAAGCATATCAAGGCATCCTTGCAAAATCATTTCATGCATTCCTTTGAGGCATATCTTCATTTATTCCTAAAGATTGCAATCCTTGAGGTAACCTATCAAGCACCTGTGAAGGTCTCTGCTTATGCATATAGAATATCGTGGTACTTCCAACCAATAACATCTATTTTTTTAACCACTCTATTGTCATACTTGTTAAGTTGCCCAAAGATATCATAAGGAAACTTTTCATCCATTTCTTTTAGTGAAATCAAACTTGTTACTGGGCCGATCATAAAAATCACTCCAGCCCATCGATTGGCAAATTTTATTCAAATAAACACATATTAGATTTAACTCTAGCTGGAGACAGTGATTTCTATTTAACCCTTATCAATTCGTTGGACCCACCCAACGTTATACACACTATTGCAACCTGCAACTCCAACCAACTAAATCAATTGAAATTTACTTCGAGCTTCCTAGACATTGTCTCAGGCTTACGTTGATTCACCAGTTGCAGCATCTTTTAGAACCATTGCCTCTAAGCCTTGAGACACTGTCGTACGGCCTCAGGTAGTATCATAAATGAGTTTAAATATTTTGGCAACCCAATGAGCTAGGATTGGATTTTTTTTTCCATCTTGACCCTGAACGATTTCGTAAACCTGATAATCTTGATCTCTTACCTGAGAAAGAGCATATCGACATTGATCACCAGTATGCTCATCTTTAGCACTATCATGGCCTCTAGCGAACCCTTGAGGAAGCACTTTCACCAATCCCATTTTGCTCCCTGTTTTAACCCTTAAGAACTACCAAATAACAATTGAAAATGGCCTCTTTTCTTAGAAAATTTCTATTTAAATAGATTCTGGAGCCGTGGTCTTAAGGTTTATTTGTATTTTTATTATAAGAGATGAATCAATTTTTTTTATCAGCTAATCTTTCCTTATCATTAATTTTAGATAGTGACATATTCTCAGGGCTTACCTAAATGATTCAATGAGGATTACTTATGCTTATTAGTATATATATTAATAGGAATGTTCAATTATAATATTTGTAGGTGTTGGTAATAGTAGATCTCCATATCTACATTGTTTAAATAAAGTATTAGTTATTTAAATATGATTAATAGAGTAATTAATAGTCTCTACATGTGGCTCTTTGTAAACTAAAGTAATTCCCTAATGTTTTCTTTCACTATAGTCAGAGTAGTAGATGTATAGTTTGGAATGGATGTTGATCTTGTTTGAATAAAGTAAATTAATGAGTAGTTCTATATTAGTAATTAAGGGATAATTCCTTTAGGAAACTTATGGTAATAGTGTAGTATGACTTAACATAAATGTTATTTATGGAATTTTATAAGAGATTAACTAGTTGTTGTTCTACTAAGTGTATAAAGTGATCCTTTGTTAGTGTGTAATCTTAGACATTGATTAAATTAGTTGCATATTAGAATATGAGATAGAAATCTTTAGCTTAGTTAAATTAAGTTCTTGCATTATGTTGTTGATGAATTTAATTTTGTTAGTTAGTTTGTTAGGGTAAAAATGTCATTACATTGCAAGTGGTTATGTTAACGACAAACCTTATAATGTTTCATTAAACCTTATAGTGCTTTTTGGTTTAACTTGTTCAATGGCATAATATTGAGTTAAGTTTAAATATGGTCTTATGTGAAATTTCATTGTCGGTTAATGGCATTAAGTAGTAATGATGTAATTGGTTTATTCTTTAGTTCTGAGTCATATTGTGCTAATTAAGTGTCTAGTTGTTTAAACCCTTGTTTTCCATATCAGGAAATGGATATATGGTTAGTAGTTTTGTGTGTTAAGAGTTATCTGACTCCAGAGGTTAGGCTTCTTGGGTTCTATTACAACATTAAGTCATGTTGTTTTAAATGTTTTAATGGATTTGAGATTTTTTTTGGAAGTGGATACGGGAAAGTTTTATTGTTGCGGTTAAAATTTGATATGGTCCATGTAATGTATTAGATTGTAAAAGATAGATGACTCGTAGTCCCTGGTCCATGCATGTTTTTGGTTTTGGGATGTTGGTTAGGGGTTGCTAGTTGCCGGTAGGAGAGTGGCTTCTATGGCAGGGCCAGTGCCCAAAGTGGCTACGTGGGTAACCCCATGGAAGTTGTAATCAAGTGATAACTTAATAATTTATTAAGGTGGCTTGGGTAGAAATTCACATAACAAGATAAGTATGATGCCTCACCCATGCCTTGAGTGCTCTTATAGGCTAAGGATGGGATGAGAAGGCCTAGTTGGCAAGGTTGACCTCCTTGTCTTCATGAGAGGACGTGTCAGCTCTACATGTGTCATCTTATGGGGCCGGTGTCTAGAGAGAGGCTGCCAGGGTAACCATAGATGGGGGCCAGTTTCTAGAGAGAGATAGCCTGGGTAACCCATGCTAGGACCATGCGATGACACTCTCCCTACTGTAGTCTAGTTACTTCCTATTATCTTTTGTTGATGCCTTTGAAGTACTGTCTTGTTTGGATGATTTGTGTAGTCTTGATGATCTGAGTTGTCTATGTCAAATTTGTATATGCTTACTTGTAACCTTTGACCTAGTGGAACCTCATTGTTATCTCCTAGCTTGGAGGGGTGGACCTTAGGGTTCCACATGGTTGGGTGGAAGAGCTTAATCCATTGGTTATTCTTGGTTGTCTTGATTCGTGATCACTACAGTCGTGATTTCAGTTCTAGTTTTGTACTTGCATCCTCAAAGCTGTATTGCACCTTCCAAATTGTAAAATCCTATTGTATATTGTAAACCGATGTAATCGGTCATCAAGATTGTAATCTTGTAATCTTGAAAATGATCTTATGTAATTGTTCATCTTTACAAATGAATGATGTAAATCCTCTTCTGTTGTATTATAATGTATATCACTTGTATTGTTATAATTTTATGTTTATCTGATGCAGTTATGTTCCCTAGAGGTTTCAGCTATTCATTTTATTTAATGTTGTTAATAGTGTAATTTTATTTAGTGATTAATGCATTTACTTGCTTCAAAAAAAAAAATTCTGTAAATTTTGTACTTGTTAGTCTAACAGTCTAGGGTTGGATGACGGGGCACCACATTTGGTATCAAAGCCAAGTTTAAACACTGGGTACTTTGGTTATAACTGAGCCTATTATGTGACCTAGTGCTTAAACTCTATAGATTAATTTCATCGTTGTTGTTTTCCTTTCTGTGTGTAATAAATCATCTTTTGTTGTTGTAGGTTAATGCTTAGAGGTAGGGGTCGAGGTCTTGGCAGAGGTAGGGGTCGTGGGAGAGGTGGTGGTGGCACACCTCCTCCTAGTTCTCCTCATGAGAGTACCCATGAAGGTGGGGGTTAGAATATGGAAGGTCAGGACCATCCCGAGGGAGCCCAGTTATGACAATTACTTGAGGAGGGCCTTTCCTATTTAGGCCCTAGACAAGAGGTTGAGTAGCCTAGAGGGGGTTAGGAGGTAGATCAGCCAGAATCTAGGGAAAGAGAGAGGTCACCTAGGTGGAGAGAGTTGATAGCTGAGTAGGAGGCCACACTAGCTAGCCATATGATAGATCTACTGAGGGCACGCCCTCCCACCTTTGATGGAGCTAGTAGTGGTCTAGAGGAGGAGACTTGGTTATTGGATATAGGCAGGTGTTTCACCATGCATCAACACCAAAGCCAAATGTGCTATTTTGCATCTTCGAGGTTTTACTTCAACTTGGTGGTGGTTAGAGGAGCAGAAGCTACACTTGGACATTAGAACTATTTCTTGGGAGTTCTTCCTAGAGAGATTCAGAACCCTTTTCCTATCGGATCATTGAAGGCAGTGTCGCGCAGATGAGTTCCATGAGTTGAGGCAGATGGCCATGTCAGTTGAGTAGTATGAGTGTAGATTCTATGAGCTCAAATAGTATACATGTATCAGAGATGCGAGTCTATGTTGGTGCAACATTTTATTAGGGGCCTGAATGCTCAAATCAGTGGAGGGCTTTGTGTATTCAAACCTAAGTCGATGGAGGTGGCAGTGGAGAAAGCCCAGTTAGTGGAGGAGAATTTGGATATGGCACTCGGTGGGCATACAGGTGTGCATACTGGTAGTGTACCATCTACAGGATATAGTTCTCATGGTGGTCATGCTTAGGCATCAGTATCTCATGCGTCCGCAAAGGGTGGATGGTAGCAACATTCTTAGATGAAACTAAAGAATTCTCAGTCTTAGCAAGGTAATAGATTTGAGTCTAAGAAAGATCAATCTTGATAGCAGAATAGGCGTAACTGCTTCAACCCCCCCACTCAGAGTTTGTAGCCCATAGCAAGCAGGGGTAGTTTCCAGAAGTCTAGTGCTTTCCAGGGTGGTGGTGGTTTTGGTAGAGGCACCGGGTGCTTCTCTTGTGGCCAACAGGGCCATATTTCTAGACAATGTCCTCAGAGGAGTACTTTAGGGTTTGGACATCAACCAGCAGCTTCAGAGCCAATGGTTGGTGATGCAGGCAAATCGCACAGAGTCTTTGCAGCAGTTGATAACTGTTAGGTAGAGCATCAGGCCACCATGGTGGAGACTTCTGGTTTCATGCGAGGTATTGGTTTCTCTATTCTTTTTTATTCTAGTGCATTTGATTCGTTCATATCCCCTTCTCTTGTGCAACGTTGTGGTTTAGTGGAAACAAAATAGGATGATAGGTGGCAGGTTGAGTTAGCTTCCAGGGCTAAGGTTGCAGTTGAGTCTCTAGTGTTCAGGTGTGAGTTGAGGATTGGTTACCTATCTACTACTATAGACCTTTGCATCCCACCCCTTGGTTCATATGATATTTTTTTGGGGATGGATTGGTTAGAGGCCCATTAGGCAGTGATTGATTGCCAGCATAAGTCTGTCAGTTGTGTGGATGATTCTGGTAGAGGAGTGGAGGTAGTAGGAGTTTAGACCTATTTCCCTATGTATGATCTTCGCTATGCAGCTTAAGAGATGCATGCATTAGGGATGTCAGCTTTTTGCAGTGTCATTTAGTGACTTGGAGATGGAGGAGAGTCGAGAGGCATCTCTTAACAATCACCCACTTTTGAGGGAGTATGTTGATGTTTTTCCTTTTGAGATTCTTGGGATGCCACCTAAGCATGACATTAATTTTAGGATTGATCTTGTTCCCAATGCAGAGCCTATCTCATGAGCTCCATACAAGATGACCATTCAAGAGCTTAAGGAGCTTCGACTACAGTTGGAGGAGTTGTTAGCCAAGGGATTCATTAGACCTAGTGTCTCTCCTTGGGGAGAATCTATGATCTTTGTGAAAAAGAAGGATGGATCTCTGCGACTGTGTATCGACTATCGATAGCTCAATAAGGTGACTATGAAAAATAGATACCCCTTGCCTTGGATCGATGATTTGTTTGATCAGATTAAGGAAGCCAAGGTGTTTTCTAAAATTGACCTTAAGTCAAGATATCACCAGTTGCAGATATTTGAGGTAGATATTCATAAAATGACATTTTGCACTCATTATGGGCATTATGAGTTCACAGTAGTACCATTCGGGTTGACGAATGCAACCTTAGTTTTCATGAGCTTGATGAATGGTATCTTCTGCACTTATCTCGACAAGTTCATCCTTCTCTTTCTGGATGATATATTGATCTATTCAAGGACTATGGAGGAGCATGAGGAGCATTTGCGTCAGGGGTTGCAGTGTCTAAGAGAAAATTAGCTCTATGCTAATTTGTCGAAGTACGAATTCTTTCAGACAGAGGTGAAATATTTGGGTCATGTCATCTTTGGAGAGGGTATTGCAGTGGATCCTTTGAAGATCCAAGCTATTATGGATTGGCCTACACCTACTAATGTTTCTGAGGTCCGTAGTTTTATGGGTTTGGTAGGTTACTATCACTATTTTGTTATGGGGTTTTTGAGGATCGCACATCTTATTACTTCCCTTAAGAGGAAAGGAAAGAAGTTTGTTTGGTTAGAATAGTGTCAGGCAACTTTTCAGACCCTTAAGGAGCAGTTGACCAGCGCACCTATTTTAGTAGTTCTTGATCCTACTAGGGGCTTTGTTGTTTGTACAGATGCTTCTTTGGAGGGTTTAGGAGTAGTTCTAATGCAGGATGGTCATGTGATTGCCTATGAGTCTCGCAAACTCAAGGATCATGAATTGAACTATCCCACTCATGATCTAGAGTTAGCTCGGTTTGAGCTGCATAGTGATCATTGTAGTTTGTAGTACATTTTCACGCTGCCAAACTTGAATGCGAGGTAGAGGTGATGGATGGAGTTCTTGTGCGAGTATGACTTTGAGGTCAAGTATATTTAGGGCAAAGAGAATGTGGTAGTGGATGCTCTTAGTCATCAGAGACATGAGATCTCAGCGGTCTCTCTCATAGTTGACTTGAGAGGTTAGATTCTCACAGCACTTCCTACTGACAGTTAGTACTAGGAGGTGAAGTTTGAGATTGAGTCAGGTAGACCTTTGGAGGGTAGGTTTTCGAGTTACTCTCTTGAGCCAGATGGTCTTTTGTGACATTTGGGTCATATCTATGTTCCTAGTTTTGAGGGCCTTCGTACCCTAGTGTTGTTAGAAGCGCATCGGGCACCTTATTCTACTCATCCGAGTGTTAAGAAGATGCATGCAGATATGTGTCAGTTATACTTTTGGAGTGGCATGAAGTGGGATATTGCTGATTTTGTGTCGAGATGTCTTGAGTGTCAAAGGATGAAGGTAGAGCATCAGTACCCTGCAGGTCTTTTGCAGCCTCATTTGATTCCAGAATGGAAATGGGACATCATTTCGATAGACTTCATTGTTGGTTTACCTGTATCCTCTCATTGACACGATGCTATTATGGTCACTATGGATAAGTTGACAAAGGTAGCTCACTTCTCTCCTTATTGTTCTTCTTATAATGCTTCTACGATGGACAGAGTGTTCATGGAGGACATCATTAGACTTCATGGGATTCCTCATAGGATCACCTCTGATAGGGATCTAGTATTCACTTCATCCCTTTGGACTTCTCTAGAGCATGCCTTGGGGACACAACTAAACTTTAGTTCAGCATACCATCCTGAGACTGATGGACAAACTGAGAGGGTTAATCAGGTTCTCGAGGATATGCTTAGGATGTATGTGATGGATTGACAAAGCTATTGGGAGGACTACTTATTTCTGATAGAGTTTGCTTATAATAATGGAAATCAGTTCTATCGGCATGTTGCCATTTCAGGCTTTGTATGGTCATCCATATCGGACTCCTCTGAGTTGGGATTGTCTTGAGGATAGAGTCCTTCTAGGACCAGATATGTTTAGAGATATGAAGCAGCAAGTTGAGAGGATTAGAGAGTATCTGGTGACAACACAGGATAGATAGAAGAAGTATACATATGCTTATAGAGTCGATCGGTAGTTTACAGTTGGGGATCAGGTGTTCTTATGTGTGCGACCGTGAAAGAGTCTGATCTGCTATAGAAAGGGCTCTAAGATAGAACCATGCTTTGTTGGACCTTTTGAGGTGTTAGAGAGGATCAGTCTTGTTGCCTATTGTCTTTCTTTGCTACCCAGTCTTTCACGCATTCATGATGTGTTTCATGTTTCTGTACTTAGACCTTACTATCCAGATATTGCTCATGTTCTTGATTGGACTACTCTAAAAGTATAGGACGGGCAGCTGGCTTTGGAGCCCATAGACATTCTATAGCACAGGAGACTTACTCTCAGGGGCAAAGACATGGAGTAGGTCAGGGTCTAGTGAGATCCTAATGACGAGACTTCTACTACTTGGGAGGATGCTTCTAGGATGAGAGAGTTATATTCTTACTTATTTGTAGGCTTCCAGGAGTAAGCCTGACTCTTGGGGGGAGGATGTAATGTCCCTCAATTTTGGTTTGAGATAGATATTGGTTTTCTATGGTTTTAGATAGTTTTGATATAGTTAGTAGTTTTATATTGCACTTTGATAGTTGGGATATTTGAGATGTTAGACTTTTATTTGATGCTTATCATGATCATGATGACATTATGGATATTTCAGCTCATGATGTGTTTCGACATGTTTAGTTGATGGCTAGATGGATTATGCATATTGATATAATCTTGATTATGTAGTTCAATGCATCTAACTTCTAGTTAGGGATGCATATGTTATTATCATGATCTCAAAGAAGGGACAGTGTAGTATTGCTCACTCTGAGTACCCTACTATGCTGTGAATCCCTAACTCTGTGTATGTGTTATGTAAGTATACATATATATTTGTATGCAACATATTGTTTTGTTACAAGTTGTAGGTATCGGGCCTCGACTCCACCTGACTTAGTAGGTCTGAGAGGGCCCTTGCACCAATGGATAACATTGATGGAGATAACATGAGGTTTATTCCGTAGGTCAGTTCAATCTTCAGTTTGTTGGTCATCATGTGGTTTGTAGGTTTATTGTTGAGTCCTTGTTTAGTTAGCCTATGTGTATTCTAGTATGCATAAATGATCAATATTATTATTATAATGTTATTATTGTCAAACATTATAATATTTTTGGTTAGTCGTAAAATTGGGATACTTTTAGTGGAATACTATTTAAGTCAATTTTAATGCAGAATTAATTAACTATTCTAATGTTTGTAAAAACTTATATGTGGGTCAAAAGCTTTATTTTAACTCATTAGTATATATAGTTATGTATAGAATCATTCTAGGGAATAATTAAAGGTGGTTAGTTGTCATTTATGATTCTAGAGTGGGGAATCTCTAATATTAGTAAAAATTTAAAATTCTTCTGGTGGAGAGGATTCTCGGGAATGGATTTGGTGTTAGTGGGCATTTATGACTGGGGGCTATTTTGTTTTGGGGGGGACAGAGAATTGAAAAAAAAAGAAATCATTATAGGAAAAAAAAGAAAGGAGGAAGAACTAGAGATAGTTGAAGAAATAGAAGTTTTGAGTCGAATTCCTGGGTATGTCATTGAGATGGCTATATCTACATATGTAAAATCGTTCCCTTTTTAATTTTTTTCTTTTTTGTTGTTGTTTGGGGTTGAGCTACTGAATGCTTGAGCTAATTGTGACTTTGTTTCTTCTGGTTTGAATTCTGCTGTAAGTGATTTCGATCTGATTTCTACTCTAGGTTTTAAAATTCCTCCTGTAGTTATAACATCTGATCTCATTGATTTCCTTTGTACTCTCTAAAAAATTTCTATCTTATTGCTATCTCTATAAAATCTGAAATTCTTTAGTTGCACTTTTTTTAGATACCCACCATAGTTTAAAAGGGTAACATGTTCTCATAATGATCAAGCATAGGTGCATTGCTATGCTATCACCATCTTTCAAGCATATTAAGGCGTCCTTGCAAAATCATTTCATGCATTCCTCTGAGGCATATCTTTATTTATTCCTAAAGATCGCAATCCTTGAGGTAACCTATCAAGCACCTATGAAGGTCTCCGCTTATGCATATAGAATATCGTGGCACTTCCAACCAATAACATCTATTTTTTTTTAACCACTCTATTGTCATACTCGTTAAGTTGCCCAAAGATATCATAAGGAAAATTTTCATCCATTTCGTTTAGTGAAATCAAACCCGTTACTAGGAAAATCATACAAATCGCTCCAGTCCATCAATTGGCAAATTTTATTCAAATAAACACATATTAGATTTAACTCTAGCTGGAGACAATGATTTCTATTTAACCCTTATCAGTTCGCTAGACCCACCCAACATTATACCCACTGTTGCAACCTGCAACTCCAACCAACTAAATCAATTGAAGTTTACTTTGAGCTTCCTAGCTATTACCTCTGCCTTACGTTGATTCACCAGTTGCAGTGTCTTTTAGAACCGTTGCCTCTAAGCCTTGAGACACTGTTGTACGGCCTTGGGTAGTATCATAAATAAGTTTAAATATTTTGGCAACCCAATGAGCTAGGATTGGATTTTTTTTCCATCTTGACCTCGGATGATTTGGTAAACCTAATAATCTTGATCTCTTACTTGAGAAAGAGCACATCGACATTGATCACCAGTATGCTCATCTTCAACACTATCATGGCCTCTGGTGAACCCTTGAGGAAGTGCTTTCACCAGTCCCATTTTGTTTCCTATTTTTACCCTTAAGAACTACTAGATAACAACTGAAAATGGGCTCTTTTCTTAGAAAATTTCTATTTCGATAGATTTTGGAGCCGTGGTCTTAAGGTTTATTTCCATTTTCAGTATAAGAGATGAATCAAATTTTTCTATCATCTAATATTTCCTTATCATTAATTTTAGATAGTGATATATTCTCAGGGCTTACCTAAATGATTCAATGAGAATTACTTATGCTTATTCTAAAGTAAATATATTAATAGGAATATTCAATTATAATATCTATAGGTGTTGGTAATAGTAGATATCCATATCTGCATTGTTTAAATAGAGTATTAGTTATTTAAATATGATTAATAGAGTAATTAATAGTCTCTACATGTGGCTCTTTGTAAACTAAAGTAATTCCCTAATATTTTCTTTCACTATAGTCAGAGTAGTAGATGTATAGTTTGGAATGGATGTTGATCTTGTTTGAATAAAGTAAATTAATGAGTAGTTCTATATTAGTAATTAAGGGATAATGCCTTTAGGAAACTTATGGTAATAGTGTAGTATGACTTAACATAAATGTTATTTATGGCATTTTATAAGAGATTAACTAGTTGTTGTTCTACTAAGTGTATAAAGTGATCATTTGTTAGTGCATAATCTTAGACATTGATTAAATTAGTTGCATATTAGAATATGAGATAGAAAGCTTTAGCTTAGTTAAATTAAGTTCTTACATTATGTTGTTGATGAATTTAATTTTGTTAGTTAGTTTGTTAGGGTAAAACGTCATTACATTGCAAGTGGTAATGTTAATGACAAACCTTTTGACGTTTCATTAAACCTTATAGTGCTTTCTGGTTTAACTTGTTCAATGGCATAATGTTGAGTTAAGTTTAAATATGGTCTTGCGTGAAATTTCATTGTCGGTTAATGGCATTAAGTAGTAATGATGTAATTGGTTTATTCTTTAGTTCTGAGTCATATTGTGCTAATTAAGTGTCTAGTTGTTTAAACCCTTGTTTTCCATATCAAGAAATGAATATATGGTTAGTAGTTTTGTGTGTTAAGAGTTATCTGACTCCAGAGGTTAGGCTTCTTTGGTTCGAGTACAACATTAAGTCATGTTGTTTTAAATGTTTTAATGGATTTGAGATTTTTTTTGGAAGTGGATAGGGGAAAGTTTTATTGTTGCAGTTGAAATTTGATATGGTCCATATAATGTATTGGATTGTAAAAGATAGATGCCTCGTAGTCCCTTGTCCATGCATGTTTTTGGTTTTGGGATGTTGGTTAGGGGTTGCTAGTTTCCGGTAGGAGAGTGGCTTCTATGGTGGAGCTAGTGCCCAAAGTGTCTACCTGGGTAACCCCATGGAAGTTGTAATTAAGTGATAACTTAATAATTTATTAATGTGGCTTGGGTAGAAATTCACATAACAAGATAAGTATGATGCCTCACTCATGCCTTGAGTGCTCTTACAAGCTAAGGATGGGATGAGAAGGCCTGGTTAGCAAGGTCAGCCTCCTTGTCTTCATGAGAGGATGTGTTAGCTCTGCATGTGTCACCCTATGGGGCCAGTGCCTAGAGAGAGGCTACCAAGCTAACCATAGATGGGGGTTGGTTTCTAGAGAGAGATAGCCTGGGTAACCCATGCTAGGACCATGTGATGACACTCTCCCTACTACAGTTTAGTTACTTCCTAATATCTTTTGTTGATGCCTCTGGAGTACTATCTTGTCTTGATGATTTGTGTAGTCTTGATGATCTGAGTTGTCTATGTCAAATTTGTATATGATTACTTGTAACCTTTGAGCTAGTGGAACATCATTGTTATCTCCTAGCTTGGAGGGGTGGACCTTAGGGTTCCACATGGTTGGTTGGAAGAGCTTAATCCATTGGTTATTCTTGGTCATCTTGATTCATGATCACTACAGTCGTGATTCTAGTTCTAGTTTTGTACTTGCATCCTCAAAGCTGTATTACACCTTCCAAATTGTAAAATCCTATTGTATATTGTAAACTAATGTAATCGGTCATCAAGCTTGTAATCTTGTAATCTTGTAAATGATCTTATGTAATTGTTCATCTTTACAAATGAATGATGTAAATCCTCTTCTGTTGTATTATAATGTATATCACTTGTATTGTTATAATTTTATGTTTATCTAATGCAATTATGTTCCCTAGAGGTGTTAGCTGTTCATTTTATTTAAAGTTGTTAATAGTGTAATTTTATTTAATGATTAATGCATTTACTTGCTTCAAAAAAAACAAAATTTCTATAAATTTTGGACTGATAGTCTAACATTCTAGGGTTGCATGATGGGGCACCACATAAAATTGTGAAGAAAGATTTATATCAACATAATTTTATATGTTTGGTTTTTGTAGTACTATGTGCTATTTTTAAATATTAAATGGTTTAATAGTTAAAAGTTGCTAATAAAAATAGAACAATGATTATTTACCACTTTTATGTATAGATGTGTGGTGCCCTGTCATGCAACCCTAGAGTGTTAGACTAACAAATGCAGAATTTATAGAAACATTTTTTTTTA
The DNA here is from genome assembly GCA_027924645.1 of Cunninghamia lanceolata. NCBI lineage: Eukaryota > Viridiplantae > Streptophyta > Pinopsida > Cupressales > Cupressaceae > Cunninghamia > Cunninghamia lanceolata. The sequence continues at coordinate 3,007,456 of BSBN01000312.1, forward strand.
AAGCAAGTAAATGCATTAACATTAGATAACATTACACTGTTTACAACATTTACACAAAATGATCAACTAATACCTCTAGGGAAACATAATTGCATCAGATAGAAATAAATTTCATAACCATACAAGTAATCTCAAATATGATACCTCATAATTACATAATTCATTTTCAGATATGAACAATTATAAAAGTTTGAATACAAGAATTACAAGATTACAAGGTTCAAGCTTCAGGACCTATATCATTGGTTTACAATATACAAAAAAATTATACAATTATGAAGGTATATTACAACTCTAAGGATGCAAAACAAATCTGGAACTGGAACACTTCTGCATTGATCATGAACCAGTACAACCAAGAATAACCAATTGATTAAGCTCTTCCACCCAACCATGTGGAACCCTAAGGTCCACCCCTTGAGCTAGGAGACAACGATGAGGTTCCACTAAGTCAAAGGATACAAGAAAGTAGATATAGACTTGACATAGACAACTTAGACCATTAAGACTACACATATCATCAAGACTACTCAAATCATCAAACAATATAGTACTCTAGAGGCAACAACAAATGATAAAGATGAAGTAACTAGACTGCAGTAGGGAGAGTGTCATTGCATGGTCCTAGCATGGGTTATCCATGCTATCTCTCACTAGAAACTGACCCCCATCTATGGTTATCCTGGTGACCTCTCTCTAGGCACTGGCCCCATAAGGTAACACACGCAGAAACGACACATCCTCTCATGGAGACAAGGAGGTCGATCTTGCCAACCAGGCCTTCTCATCCCATCCTTAGCCTATGAGAGCACTCAAGTCATGGGTGAGGCATCATACTTATCTTGTTATGTGAATTACTACCCAACCCACCTAGATAAATTATTAAGTTATCACTTAATTACAACTTCCATGGGGTTATCCAGAAAGCCACTTTGGACACCAGCCCCACCATGAAAGCCACTCTCCTACATGTAACTAGCAACCCCTAACCATCATCAAGAACCAATAACATGCATGTACAAGTGATTGTAAAGAATCTATCCTCTTGCATACCGAATCACTATAAGATCATATTCAAACAATATACTTTCCATAACCACATCCAGACCTCAAAAGAGACATCACAATTAAACTTATGTCACAATGTAGCACTAGACTCCAAGTAACCTAACCTCTGGAGCTAACCAATCACATCCCAAAATTTACTTAGTTCACAAATCGACATGGGCAAAAGATCAATCTATATGACTACAATGTATTAAGGAACCCTTGATGGACACGAGGCATTAAATAACTAAATTCAAATAATTTATAACTACGGAATTAAAAATAACCTTATTTGCATGCAACTTGAACACAGTGTCAAACCTATCCATACACCTGCCCCTATCAACAAAGAGATTTAACAACTACAGCATACTATTCCCTATAAGTTAAAAGACTAGCACATTAATTGATATAACAAAATTACTATTCATTAAACAATACCGTTCATGAAAATACTTACACCACTTTTACTAAGATACTAAGTTAATAAAACTAATTTATCCCTTAACCTACTTTCTCATAATTTAAAGCTACTATTTTTACCCATAAGATAAAAGTGCCAACATTGATTAAAATTGGAATTGATAAATGTCATAGAGAAAATTACCATGAAATAATTTATTTTAATGGATAAGTTTAATACATATTTAAGTTTCCTAATCTATTATAGTAATAAACTAAATTACATTCCACTCTATAAAACCATTCCACTTACTTGAACTAAAATCCTTATATTAAATTGATGTGATAAATATACTACCAGATTACATGGAGTTAAAACAAGTAGAACTATTCTAATCAAACTCAAAATTACTAATCTTCTAAATTGATTTCTATAATATCGACACTTGCCAAACTGGTTTCTGGCAGAGTTGAAAAGATGGATTATAGAAGAAAATTTACATTTAATCACTTCAACAATCATTTGTATGAAATTAATGGTTGATCTCAGAGGTTTTCAGATTAGAGAAGATATGGAATAAAGTTTTTAGAGGTTTCAAAACAATGAAGAATGTCTGGCAGAGAGAGAAGACAATGATTGGAATCTACAGAGGTTTTTAGTGATAACAAGAGGCGTATGGCCTGCCAAAGATGAATTGTAGATCAGAAAAAAGGAATCCATCTATGGAATGGCATGCTAATATAGAATATAAAATATATTTAGTTTGGCGAAGGAAGATCTTAAATTCAGAAAACTAAATAAAAGGAATTATTATGAGAAAAGTAGATGAAGTTGGACGCACCAGCGAATGAGATTGTAGGATAAAATTTATATTAAATAGCTCCAGTTGTGATACAAATGAAATTTATTGAGGATTGCAGAGGTTTTTAATGAAAGAAAAAGGTATTAGATGGCGATCAGAATGATTCTAAATTGCTATAGGTGTTGAAAATGATGCATAAATTGAAAATAATGATTTACCAAAAGGCTTGCTTAATGCACAAGATGAGTGAACTACCAGAAGGAATGTGCTAGAGAGATAACTGCTATGCATAACAAGGTCAAACCAATGACATCACTCCCCTCTTAGGCATTAGGTTTTGATGAAGGATCAGCCTAAACTGGTTAAGGCAGAGGGATATCCATCTCCAGATAGAGACATCAGAAAAGAAGGTAATATACATGTTTAGCTTAGCGAAAGAATGATCTCAATATTAGAAACTATATCTAAATAGATTTATTATTTGAAAATGTAGCACCAGTGAATGATGACTATAAAGAATAAAGATTCAATTAAAATAAATTGTTTTAGTTACAGGAGTGCTAATCTTCTACAGAAGGTTTGACCGATTTGTTCCCAACGAGGAATGGCCCAAAGATTTAGGGTTGAACGTTGCATCTCATCAGAATACAAGAGTATAAATATATTTTAGATATTGCAATGGATCACAACTAGAGGAGGACAGCTCACTAAATGGGCTACGAATCTATCAATGAATTCATTCAAGGAAGAAATACACTTATTTGATTGATATAAGAGAAAATACAGGTTATGCAAATAAAATCAATGTATGCTACAACTGAGTGTTAGATTTAGGACAAACAACTGAGAGAGGGGGTGAATCTGTTGTTCAAAACTTTCTTCCAATTAATCACTTAAATCCTTTTTTTTTAATTCAGTAGCATAATAATAGATCAATCATGGAAACATAATGCAACAATTCAAGAGCAGAACCACATTAACACATATGACACCAAGATTTTTAACGTGGAAAACCCGGTTAAGGGAAAAACCACGAGGTGACTAACCCAAGATTGTATTCTCTATTAAAACAATAGGAAGAACAAAATGGCACATGCCAATTAGGGCTCACTGCCCGAGCACACTACACACAAGAGGCCCAGTGCCTACAGGAGACACACTATCTACAGAATAATAGGTATTACATACTTGAACTGAACAATAGCATCTTCACCATGCTTGAGTTAGTTCCATTTAAGCCCAATACTTCTGTTCTGCCTTTCGCTCTGCTCCTCTCTACCACACTCCCATCTCCACAAGGTACTTTTGAAATGACTTTACAACTCCTTATTTATACAAGACATTGACTTAGGGATAATCATCCAAGTCGGCATACATTATAGAGAATATACATAAAAACAACATGACTAATTACAAAAAGACTTCACGTGGATCAATACACTATCGGCCACATAGATCTGAGACTTGAATCTTCCTTTAGGAACACGCCATTCTTCACAGAACATCTTCAAGATCATCCGCAGGATGTGTAACTCATCCGGTCAGCCAAACTTAGGAAGAACATCATCATTTGGAAGTAATTCTTCAATTACAAGGTCAATCTTCAATGCGGACCACCAACATGAATTAGACATAATCCAGAGACTTCCACAAGCTTGCCTGAATCACCAAGAACATCCACACTACTTTTGCTTACTAAAATCATTCTCTCCTTCATATGGAACCTCAAGAACACAGTCTGTCATCACTGTCATATTGGAATAGATGCTTGCAGACCTCCAGGCCATGAACCAATTGAGTTGTCAATTCACATTGACTTCCTAAGCACTCCACCAAATTTGCAGAACAAGATATTACATTTCTAGAGCTCACCGGACCTATCTGTGTCACTTTTTCACCTCTGAACATCTGTCAGAACTAGTTTTACTTAAGTGGCCATAACTTCTTCAGATCTTCATGTGGACCTCTAAAATCTTTACCAAGCATTAGTTTTCAGGTGGAATCAAATACCAAGTAATTATTAGTCCATCATTGGCAAAACAATACAGAGTAAACCGCTAAATAAAAAAATCTGATAGATAGAAAATCACAAGATTAATATAAATCTACTGACAGAGCTTCAGGATGAAGGATGAATTTAGTTTGAGACAAAAGCAAGACTAAATCAAGTGATTTCCCCCACAATAAAAGATAATGAGATTGAAATGGTGAAGGGAGTGATTGAAAGAACCTATCAATGAATTCAAAGAAGAGTAAAGACAAAGTAGAAGGTAATGGAGTATTGCATGGAGGCCATTAATGAAATAGGTGACAAGAAGAACATGAATAACCACTAGAACAAACTGATTCAAAAGCAACAAGAGAGAGAGAATGATTCATTTTCAAAAACATAGATAACATTCTTTCAATCATACCAAACATACCTAGAATTTGATCCTTCAACTTCAAAATTCCTCAGCTTCCCAATCCTTCAGCTTCTTCCCAAATTTTTCCCCAATTTTCTATCTCCCCCTTCTTAGAATTCCTTCCCCACCAAATAACTCTCCATAAACCAAAAATAGGAAAAAATCCATTAATTTCCATCACCCCAATCCGTTACAAAATCCCACTAACTTCCCAAAACAGAAAATAATAAATTTTCTTTGTGAGAGAGATTCTCCAGGTCAAGAATTTCTATACGACAACTCACAAGCAATAAATTATTAGTAATATTTTCAAACTACCATATAATATTAGTAATAAAATATTATTAACGACTTAGGACAATAACTTATTAAAAACATTAAAATTATTAATTTAATCTTTATTAAAACACATAAACAATATTCCTAATTCTCATTAATAAACTATGACTAAGAAAATACTCTTATATCTAACTTAATAATATCCTTAATAAAATAATAATAAATTCATTAATGCATTACCAAGATACTCAAAATTTGACAATAACTCTACATACCACATGACGACCAAAACCAGAGGCAAGGAGTAAAGAGTGACATTTAGACTTACGACCACAACTACCGATAGAAACTACCCTAGGGAAAACCCTATGTTATCTCCCATCCATATTTCCATTGGTGTAAGGGCACACTTAGACCTGCTTAGCAAGGTGGAGTCAATGCCTGGTACCTGCAACTTGCGTTAAAACAATGGGTTGTATACAAATATATACATATATATCTCAAACACATAGAGTCAGGGAGTCACAGTGTAGGAGGGTGCTCGAAATGAATAATCCTACACCATCCTTGCTTTGGTCATGACAATAACATAAACCTTCCTATTTAATAATCAGATAACATTCAATCACATAAAGCATAGTAATATTATTCTGCATAATCAATTAACTATCAACTTAATCATGTCAACACATAACATAAACTATAATATCAATAACGTCATCATAAAGTCATAACACATGTCAAAACCAAAACATAGTCCATCATGGTCATAATAAGCATAAATCGTAAGTCTATCAACCATATGTCTCAAAACTATCTAAGTGCAAAATTAAAAAACTATCAACTATCACAAGCCAAAAGTGAGGGGCATTACATCGTCCCCCCAGAATTAGGCTTACTCCGGGAAGCCTGCATATAAATTTGGATATAGCTCTCACATCCTAGAAGCATCCTCCCAGGTAGTAGAAGTCTTGTCACTAGGGTCCCATTGGACCCTGACCTGCTCCACATATCTACCTCTGAGCGTAAGTGTCCTATGCTATAGAATGCCTATGGGCTCCAAAGTCAATTGCCCATCCTCTACCTATAAAGCAGTCCAATCAAGAACATGAGCAATATCTGAATAGTAAGGTCTAAGTACAGAAACATGAAACACATCATGGATGCGTGAAAGGCTGGGCGGAAAAGCAAGATGATAAGCGATAGGACCGATCCTCTCTAACACCTCAAAAGTTCTAACAAAGTGTGGTGCTAGCTTAGAGCCCTTTCCATAACGGATCAGACTCTTTCACGGTCACACACACAAGAACACTTGATCCACAACTAAAAACTGTCGATCGATCCTATGAGCATTTGCATACTTCTTCTGCCTATCATGCACTGCCACCAAATGCTCTCTAATCTGCTCAACCTATTGCTCCATATCTCTAAACATATCTGGTCCTAGAAGAACTTATCCTCAAGACGATCCGAATTCAGTGGGGTTGGACAAGGACAACCATACAAAGCCTGAAATGGAGACATACCGATAGAACTGTGATATCCATTATTATATGCAAACTCCACCAGATACAGGTAGTCCTTTCAACGGCTCTCTTGATCCATCACATACATCCTAAGCATATCCTCAAGAACTTGATTAGCCCTCTCAGTCTGACCATCCGTGTCAGGATGGTATGCTAAACTAAAGTTTAGCTCTATCCCTAAGGCATGCTGCAGAGAAGTCCAAAGGGCTGAAGTAAACACTAGATCCCTATCGGAGATGATCCTACGAGGAATCCCATGAAGTCTAACTATGTCCTCCATGAACACTCTGGCCACTGTAGAAGCATTATAAGAATAATGGACAAGAGAGAAGTGAGCTACCTTTGTCAACCTATCCAAAGTGACCATAATAGCATCATGTTGACAGGAGGATACCGGCAACCCAACAATAAAATCTATCGAAATGATGTCCCATTTCTATTCTGGAACAAGATGGGGTTGTAAAAGACCCGCAGGGTGTTGGATTTCTACCTTCACCCTCTGACACTCCAGACATCTCGACACAAAATCAGCAATGTCCTACTTCATGCCACTCCAAAAGTATAGCTGACGAAGATATGCATGCATCTTCTTGACACCCGGGTGAGCAGAGTAGGGTGCCCGATGTGCCTCAGACATAACTAAGGTATGAAGACCCTCAGAACAAGGAACATAAATATGACCCAAATGTCACAAAAGGCCATCTAACTCAAGAGAGTAACCTGCAAATCTACCCTCCAAAGGTCTACCTGACTCAACCTTAGACTTCACCTCCTATTACCAATTGTCGGTAGGAAGTACTGCGAGAATCTAACCTCTCAAATCAACTGTAAGAGTGACTACTAAGATTTCATGTCTCTGACGACTAAGAGCATCCACCACCACATTCTCTTTTCCCTGAATATACTTGACCTCAAAGACATACTCGCACAAGAATTCCATCCATTGCCTCTGCCTCACATCCAAGTTTGGCTGCGTGAAAATATATTGCAAACCACGATGACCACTGTGCAACTCAAACTAATGCCCTAAAATAAAATGCCTCCACCTCACCAAGGCATACACAACTATGGCTAACTCCAGATCATGAGTGGGATAGTTCAATTCGTGATCATTGAGTTTGTGAGACTCATAGGCAATTACGTGACCATCCTGCATCAGAACTGCTCCTAAACCCTCCAAAGAAGCATCTATACACATAACAAAGTTCTCAGTAGGACCAGGAACTACTAGAATAGGTGCACTAGTCAGTCACTCCTTAAGGGTCTGAAAAGTTGCCTAACACTGCTCTGACCAAACAAACTTCTTCCCTTTCCTCTGAAGAGAAGTAATAGGATGGGTAATCCTCAAAAACCCCATAACAAAATGGCAATAGTAGTCTGCCAAACCCATAAGACTGCGGACCTCATAAACATTAGTAGGTGTAGGCCAATCCATAATAGCTTGGATCTTCGAAGAATCCACCAGAATACCCTCTCCAGAGATGACATGACCCAAATACTTCACCTCTGTCTGATAGGATTCACACTTCGACAAATTAGCATAAAGCTGATTTTCTCTCAAACACTGCAACACTTGACGCAAATGCTCATGCTCCTCCACTAACTGGGCTTTTTCCACTGCTACCTCCATAGTCTTGGGTTCAAAAACACAAACCCCTCCATTGATCTAGGCATTTATGCCCCTAATAAAATACTGTACTAACATAGACTCGTCATCTCTGATACTCACATACTGCTTGAGCTCATAGAATATGTGCTCATGCTGCTCAACAGACATGGCCATCTGCCGCAGCTCATGGAACTCATCTGCGCAATGCTGTCTCCAGTGATCAAATAGGAAATGGGCTTAGAATCTCTCTAAGAACAACTCCCAAGAGACAGTGCTAATATCCAAGTGCAGCTTCTTCTCCTCTAAATGCCACCAGGTTGAAACAAAAGCTCTAAGATGTAGAATAGCACATCTGGTCTTAGTGTTGCTGCCATACGGATGCATGGTGAAACACCTGCCTATATCTAGTAACCAAGTCTCTACCTCTAGACAAGTACTAGCACTATCAAAGGTGGGAGGGCGTGCCCTCAGAAGATCTCTCATATGACTGTCTAGTGTGGCCTCCTGCTCAGTTGTCATGCATATGAGATCTCTCTATCTCCCTAACATCTAGCTGATCTACTTCCTGACCCCCTCTAGGTTGCTCTACCTCTTGTCTAGGGCCTAAGTAGGAAAGGGCCTCCTCAAGTAACTGTCACAACTGGGCTCCCTCAGGCTGACCCTAACCTTCCATATTTTGTCCCCTATCTTCATGGGCACTCTCATGAGGAGAACTGGGAGGATGTGTGCTGCCACCACCTCTCCCACAACCCCTACCTCTACCATGAACTTGAACTCTACCTCTAGGCATCTACCTACAACACCAAAGGATAATTTATTACACACAGAGAGGGAAAAAATAGGGATGAAGGTTAATCTACAAAGTTTAAGCCCTAGGTTACATAATGGGCTCAATTATAACCAAAGTATCCAGTGTTTAAACTTGGCTCTGATACCAAATGTGATGCCCCATCATGCAACCCTAGAGTGTTAGACTAACAAGTGTAGAATTTACAGAAACATTTTTTTTTTAAAGGAAGTAAATGCAATAACATTAGACAACATTACACTGTTTACAACATTTACACAAAATGATCAACTAATGCCTCTAGGGAAACATAACTGCATCAAATAGAAATAAATTTCATAACCATTCAAGTAATCTCAAATATGATACCTAAGAATTACATAATTCATTTTCAGATATGACCAGTTATAAAAGTTCAAATACAAGAATTACAAGATTACAAGGTTCAAGCTTCAGGACTGATATCATCGGTTTACAATATACAACAAAATTATACAATTATGAAGGTATATTACAACTCTGAGGATGTAGAACAAATCTAGAACTAGAACACTTCTGCATTGATCACGAACTAGTACAACCAAGAATAACCAATGGATTAAGCTCTTCCACCCAACCATGTGGAACCCTAAGGTCCACCCACTAAGCTAGGAGATAACAATGAGGTTCCACTAAGTCAAAGGATACAAGCAAGCTAATACAGACTTGACATAGACAACTCAGACCATCAAGACTACACATATCATCAAGACTACTCAAATTATCAAACAATATAGTACTCCAGAGACAACAACAAAAGATAAAGAGGAAGTAACTAGACTGCAGTAGGGAGAGTGTCATCGTATGCTCCTAGCATTGGTTATCTAGGCTATCTCTCACTAGAAACTGGCCCCCATCTATGGTTATCCTGGCGACCTCTCTCTAGGCACTGGCCCCATTAGGTGACACATGTGGAGCTGACACATCCTCTCATGGAGACAAGGAGGTCAACCTTTCCAACCAGGTCTTCTCATCTTGTCTTTAGCCTATGAGAGCACTTAAGGCATGGGTGAGGCATCATACTTATCTTGTTATGTGAATTACTACCCGACCCACCTAGATAAATTATTATCACTTGATTACAACTTCCATGGGGTTATCCAGGTAGCCACTTTGGGCACCGGCCCCACCATGAAAGCCACTCTCCTACATGCAACTAGCAACCCCTAACCAACATCAAAAACCAATAACATGCATGGACAAGTGATTGTAAAGCATCTATCCTCTTGCATACCGAATCACTATAAGATCAGATTCAAACAATACACTTTCCATAACCACATCCAGACCTCAAAAGAGACATCACAATTAAACTTATGTCATAATGTAGCACTGGACTCCAAGTAACCTAACCTCTAGAGCTAACCAATCACATCCCAAAAATTACTTAGTTCACAAATCGACATGGGCAAAAGATCAATCTATATGACTACAATGTATTAAGGAACCCTTGATGGACACCGGGCATTAAATAACTAAATTCAAATAATTTATAACTATGGAATTGAAAATAACCTTATTTGCATGCAACTTGAACACAGTGTCAAACCTATCCATACACCTGCCCCTATCAACAAAGAGATTTAACAACTACAGCATACTATTCCCTATACGTTAAAAGACTAGCACATTAATTGATATAACAAAATTACTATTCATTAAACAATACCGTTCATGAAAATACTTACACCACTTTTACTAAGATACTAAGTTAATAAAACTAATTTATCCCTTAACCTACTTTCTCATAATTTAAAGCTACTAATTTTACCCATAAGATAAAAGTGCCAACATTGATTAAAATTGGAATTGATAAATGTCATAGAGAAAATTACCATGAAATAATTTATTTTAATGGATAAGTTTAATACATATTTAAGTTTCCTAATCTATTATAGTAATAAACTAAATTACATTCCACTCTATAAAACCGTTCCACTTACTTGAACTAAAATCCTTATATTAAATTGATGTGATAAATATACTACCAGATTACATGGAGTTAAAACAAATAGAACTATTCTAATCAAACTCAAAATTACTAATCTTCTAAATTGATTTCTATAATATCGACACTTGCCAAACTAGTTTCTGGTAGAGTTGAAAAGATGGATTATAGAAGAAAATTTACATTTAATCACTTCAGCAATCATTTGTATGAAATTAATGGTTGATCTCAGAGGTTTTTAGATTAGAGAAGATATGGAATAAAGTTTTCAGAGGCTTCAAAACAATGAAGAACGTCTGGCAGAGAGAGAAGACAATGATTGGAATCTGTAGAGGTTTTCAATGATAACAAGAGGCGTACAACCTGCCAAAGATGAATTATAGATCAGAAAAAAGAAATCCATCTATGGAATGGCACGCTGATGTAGAGTGCACGACGGGAAAGCTCAACCAACTACAATCAACCAGACCCTACCTATGTCTTGGTAAACTTCTTTCTATCAGCCAAACATACTTCTATCGGGCCACTTCCAATTACTCTCACTGATCTCTACACTCTCCCCGATGACCAACTCCATTATGTCTTCGGATAGACTTCTTCTATCGGCAGCGTCCGTTTTTTATGGGGAAGCCTATGGGTTTAGAAAACCTATCTTGACACAACACTTCAAGACCTATGACTTACCCCAAGTCTCCCTACCAATTCAAGTGCTCATAGACATTTTCTACCCCAAAATGCCTAATTCAACCTAAGCAATCTATTACAGAGGTGAAAGACCTATTTGCCTGTTGTTCCCAATACATACACTATTTTCTTCGTGTGAGGTCTTCTTCTTTGTCCTCACTGCTTCCAAGATTCCCAATTCCTAAGGCTTATAACCTTCTTGAGCCCATTATCAATCCTCCTCTTTGGGTCCAGGGTTCTGATTGCTTGGTGCTCAATTCTTCCTACTCTATTTTTCACCCGTCTTCTTAGACTGCAACTTGCATACCTAGCCAGGCTATAGCAGAGCTCACCTAGGACAAGTTCCTATTGTCTCTCATTAACAATCCAACCACTAACACAAATAGAAATAAAAGAAAGAAGATCTCTGCTTGATGGCCCTCCATGACAATACAGGGAAAATGCAAGGACATCAAGATAGAGACATTTTGTACAAACAAAAACAAAAGAACAAAAATAAAGTTGACTACTCTATAGAACAAGTTATGCAAGAATTCTACAGGAAATGCTTGAATAGATTCAAAATGTCAATGTTTCTTATTATCAGAGTTCTTTCTTTTACATTCAATGTCTATCCTTCAACTTTTTCCAACATTCTAACTAATTTACAAAGTCAAAAACTAGTTCTTATACTCTTCGTCCTTTTTCTGTTATTGGACAGTTAGGGTTTTCTGTCTGTTCGGTTATCATCGGTGAAATAGGTTCTTCGCTCATCGATCGGTAAAGCATATCACTATCGGCCTACCCAAAATCTCTCCCACCAATATTCACCATCTCCCTGATGGACCGATTCCATCTCCTTTCGCACTTGTCGCTGTGACATATAACATCGGCTATGCCAAACATCCTTCCACCAATACAAACCGGTCATGCTGATGCACATTCGCTTCTATTTTCTGTTGGCCAGACTCTTTCCATCGCTCAGACTTTTATCATCTCTCCCGATCATACTTCTTACACTGATATGCATTGTCTACATCTTGTTCGTCGCTGTTATTTATATCATCGGCCACTTCATAACTTCCTTTCACCGATATGTAAACTCTCTCCGACAAGCTTTCTACCAACTTCACCTTCACCAAGATTTAACCATTGGCAAAACATTCCCCTCTACCTTCGATCACATATCTCCTACCAATGTGCCTAACATCAACTTAGCCATCAGTAAGACTTTGATTGTCGGTCTAATTTTAAGCTAGTTTCCTAATCTCCAACCTCATGCTGAAAGGCTTAATGCTAGATTTGGCCTTCGGCTAGACTTTTGTCTTCTTATGCTGATACATTACACCAAAAATGTGAAAGTATATACATGGGCTCCAAGCCCTTGGTGCTCTTGCACCATACTCCCCCTGTACAGAAAAAGTCAAGTCACCTCCGGTGACAACTAGGCAAAATCAATGCCCCGCTTCTTCAACTTAGACTCTGCAACCTAGGTAGCCTCTACTTCAGGCAACTATTTCCACTTGATCAGATGCTCCATGTACACGCCATGTCTAGTCTGTTTCTGCACTCAAGAATCCAGAATTTGCTTAGCCTATGGTTTGAGTGTAGGGGGCAAGGTTACATCACTTACTGTCTGTACAACCTCTGAACTAGATCCATCTATTACTAGATGAGGACCTTTATAATGTACTAGGTCCTGAACATTGAACACTGGTGAAATTGCCAAGTCTGTTGGCAAATCAATCCTATAGGCATTTTTGCCATACTTGTCCAGAATTTTGCAAGGACCAATCCGTCACATCTGCAGTTTAGTTGGCATCCCTTTCTGCAATCTGGCTTTGTTCAAATGAACCATGACTAAATCACCAACTTCAAACCGAACATCCTTCCTGTGTGCATCTACCCTGTCCTTGATTTTCTGAGTATTCTCCATCAATGTCTTCTTGACTTGGTCATGAATCTCCTTCATAGATTGTGCAAAATCCTCTGCATGACCACTTCTATCTTCCATGTCTCCAAGATGTTAGAGTTCATATACACCTCGAGGATGCATTCCATACACTATCTCAAATGGACTTTTGCCAGTAGTCCTATTCACACTATCATTATAGGCAAATTCTGCCTGATAAATGACTTGATCCCAACTCTATCTATATTCTTTCATCAAACACCTTAACAAGTTGCCCAATGTCCTGTTCACCACTCTTGTTTGGCCATCTGTCTGTGGATGATATGCTGATCCAAAAGACAGATTTGTTCCTAAATCTGCCATAGAGTTTTCTAGAAGTGTCACATAAACTTAGCATCTCTATCAGACACGATGCTTGCTGGAAGTCCATGAATCCTTATGACCTCTTTGAAAAACAAATGAGCTATATGACTAGCATCATGAGTCACCTTACAGGGAATGAAATGACTCATCTTGCTAAATCGATCAACAACTACAAAAATACTATCAAAGCCAGTCTTAGTCTTTGGTAGACTAACTACAAAATCCATACTTACATAGTCCCATGGTCTAGAAGGAATGGGTAGTGGTTGATACAATCCCGCATTTGAAGAAGTTCCCTTGGCCTTCTGATAGATGATACACTGCTCTACATACTTTCTGACATCTTTGTGCATCTTTAGCCAATAATAGAACCTCTGGACTAACTCCAATGTTTTGTTCAGACCAAAATGTCCACTCAAACTGCCATTATGCTTCTCCTGTATGAGATTTTCTCTCATGGATCCTTTTGGTACACACGACTGTCCACCTTTGAACAGCAATCCCTGCTGCAATGTGTAATCTGCAAATTCACTATGAAAGTGAATTTCAAAGTCTTGACAAACCTTGTATGCTTCAGCAAAATCTTCATCCTCTTTGTAGAGGGCTGTGAACTCTATCATTGCTATGCTTCTTAATTTCACCTCTTGCACTGTGAGCAGCCTCCTGCTTAAAGCATCTGCCACTTTGTTGAGTTGTCCCTTCTTATGTTTAATTGTGAATATATAAGATTGTAAATATTCCATCCACTTGATATGCCTATGGCTCAACTTATCTTGTGAGTTTAGAAAACTCAAAGCTTGATTGTCTGTATATACAACAAATTCCTTAGGTAGGAGGTAATGCCTCCATTTTCTAAGTGCCTGGACTAGAGCATAGAGCTCCAAGTCATATGAAGAGTATCTGCTCTTTGCTTCATTTAGCCTCTCACTGGAAAAGGCTACTGGTCTATTCTCTTGGCTGAGTACTGCACCTACTGCAATATTGCTAGCATCACATTCTAAAGTGAATAACTTATCAAAATTAGGTAGCACTAACACTGGCTGTGTGTGCTACTTCTTTCTTCAATAATTCAAAACTTTTATTAGCTGTTTGTGTCCATTGAAACTTTGTTTTCACTCCACCTTTTATTGTATCAAGCATGGGTGCACAAATAGCACTGAAATTCTTTATGAATTTTCTATAAAACTAAGCTAAGCCATGAAAACGTCTCACCTCAGTTGCTGCTCTGGGAGTAGGCCAATTCAATATGGCTTCTACCTTTGACTTGTCCATTTTCAATTCTCCTTTGGACAACACAAAACCAAGGTATACCAATTCCTGCTTCATGAATTCACACTTCTCCAAATTGATGGTTAGTTGTTCATCATGTAACTTTTTCAAAACAGTATTTACATGTTCAAGATGCTCTTCTTTAGTTTCACTAAAAATTAAGATATCATCTAGATAAATAACAACAAATTTACCCATATAATCTTTGAGGACTTCATTCATGAGCCTCATGAATGTGCTAGGAGCATTCGATAGACCAAATGGCATAATAAGCCATTCATACAGTCCTTCTGTGCTCTTGAAGGCTATTTTCCACTCATCACCTTCCTTGATTTTGATCTGGTGATAACCACTTTTCAGATCTATCTTGGTGAGTATTTAGCCCCTCCTAAACAGTCCATAAGATCTTCAATTCTAGGAATTGGAAATTTGTACCTTATGGTGATCTTATTGATAGCTTTGGAGTCTGTGCATAGTCTCCATTTTCCTCCTTTCTTTGGTACCAACACTGTAGGCACTGCACAAGGACTTATGCTTTTCCTAACCAATCCCTGGTCAAGCAATTCTTGTACTTGTCTGGCTATCTCCTTATGTTGATCTGGAGTCATCTTTTATGGAGCTTTGTTAGGCAGAGATGCTCCTGGAATCAGATCTATCTGATGGCTAATAGTTCTTTATGGAGGTAGTGTTGCTGGTGTTCCATTACTATGGATGTACTTATACTGTTCTAGTATAGTCTGTACCTCTTTTGGGACCACTACCTTTTTGTCTTTTTGCTCCTCCTTAGGCTTTAGTATGATAGCATAACCAATACCATCCTCCTTAAGAGTATTCAAAAACTCTTTACCACTCACAATTAAGACATTAGGACTTTTTGTCTTATTTGCTTCTTCATCTTCCAATGATTGAATTTTATAGGTGACACCATCTTTTTGAAAAGAATATGCATTCTTCTCACCATCATGTATGGATTTTCAATCATACTACCATGGTCTGGCCAATAAGAGATGACATGCATCCATGGGTAGGATATCACAGAGTACCTTGTCTTTGTATCCACCTATACCAAACTCTACCCAAGATTGCTCATTGACTATCACATGCTGACCTTTATTTAACCATGTGACCCTATATGGATTTGAATGAGGTATTCTTTGCAAATTTAATTTTCTAACTACTTCATCAGACACTATGTTATCAGTAGACCCTGAGTCTATGATTACTTGACATACCTTATTCATAATCTTGCATCTGATTCTGAATAAAGCTCTCCTTTGGCTTGGTTCAACTTTTACTAGTTCTTTGATCAAAGTTCTCCTTACCATGATGTTCTCTCCCACTTCTGAGGCTAGACTGACTTCAGGTGATTTTCTGCTTGAAGCATCATCTTGTACATAATGATTTCTTTTATCAACTCCTTGAGAAGAAGATGTGCCCTTATCAAGACACCTATATGCTGGATGGCCTATTTGACCACAATTGTAGCATTTCATAGTGGCAAAGTAGGATCCTCTGCCTGATCCTCCTGATCTTCCTCTGTTAGATCCCCTTCCTCAGTAGTTTCCTCTACTACTACTCTCTCCACTCTGCTCTGTGAGTTTGGATTCTCCTTGGGGCCTTTGATCAGTGTTCCTACCACCATAACTTCCTCTTCCTCTGTTGTCTCTACCTCTTCCTCTTAATTTGCTACTTGAATCTTGTTTCTTGTTGCTCTTCTCCTCTACCTTGAGTGCTAGATGATAGCTTTGATGCACTATTGTAGGACTGAATAAACTGATTTCCTCTTGAATACTCCACCTCAAACCATTGAGATATATTGCCACTTTTACATTTTCATCTTCCATCACCTTAGACCTCAGGCATAGTTTTTGAAACTCCTCGGTGTATGCATTGACATCTAATTCTCTTTGTCTCAAATTTTGCCATTTCTTGTGCAACTGGACTTCATAATCTCCAGGCATGTAGACTTCTTTGACTTTAGCCACCATACCTTTCCAAGTAGCTATAGGTTTCTTGCCTTCTTTTTCTCTTTCAGTTTGAACAAATTTCCACCATGTCAAAGTAGCTCCTCTGAGTCTTGATTTAGCCACCTTCACCTTTTGTGCTTCAGTCACTCCATCACATTCAAAGTGATTTTCTATACCTTCTATCCATTCCATAACCAAATCAGGTTCCATCTTTCCACTAAAAAGAGGAACTCCTTCTAATCTCTTACCACTCATGGCTTTCAAGGCCTTCAAGAAAGGTTCTTCTTACATCTTAGGATTAGGTGTGGGCTCTTCATCTTCTATAGACACACCTTTTTTCATACCTTTAGAATTTTTAATCTTCTGACTGACTTCTTCAGTCTTTTCCATCATTACACCTAGTTTACTTTCCATTTCTGCCAATCTTTCCTGTAGGAGCCTATTCTCCTCTTCTTGGTCTTCAACATTCTTTGCCAATTCTGTATTAGTCACCATCTTCTTGGATGAACCTATAGACTCACTCAAACTCGGTGATGACATACAACTTCTTCTATTCAAATCTAAGAATAGCCCAAATCTTTAACTTGCTCTAATACCAATTTGATGGGGAGGCCTATGGGTTTAGAAAACCTATCTTGACACAACACTTCAAGACCTATGACTTACCCCAAGTCTCCCTACCAATTCAAGTGCTCATAGACATTTTCTACCCCAAAATGCCTAATTCAACCTAAGCAATCTATTACAAAGGTGAAAGACCTATTTGCCTGTTGTTCCCAATACAGACACTGTTTTCTTGGTGTGAGGTCTTCTTCTTTGTCCTCACTGCTTCCAAGATTCCCAATTCCCAAGGCTTATAGCCTTCTTGAGCCCGTTATCAACCCTCCTCTCTGGGTCCAGGGTTCTAATTGCTTGGTGCTCAATTCTTCCTACTCTATTTTTCACCCCTGTCTTCTTAGACTACAACTTGCATACCTAGCTGGGCTATAGCAGAGCTCGCCTAGGAGAAGTTCCTATTGTCTCTCATTGACAATCCAACCATTAACACAAACAGAAATAAAAGAAAGAAGATCTCTATTTGATGGCCCTCCATGACTATACAGGGAAAATGCAGGGACATCAAGACAGACACATTTTGTACAAACAGAAACAAAAGAATAAAAATAAAGCTGACTACGCTATAGAATGAGTTATGCAATAATTCTATAGGAAATGCTTGAACAGATTCAAAATATCAATGTTTCTTATTATCAGAGTTCTTTCTTTTACATTCAATGTCTATCCTTCGACTTTTTCCAACATTCTAACTAATTTACAAAGCCAAAAACCAGTTCTTATACCCTTCGTCCTTTTTTTGTTATTGGATAGTTAGGGTTTTCTGTCTGTTCGGTTATCATCGACGAAACAGGTTCTTCGCTCACCGATCGCTAAAGCATATCACTATCAGCCTACCCAAAATCTCTCCCACCGATATTCACTATCTCCCTGATGGACCGATTCCATCTCCTTTCGCACTTGTCGCTGTGACATATAACAGTGTATAATGGTTGTTTGAAGATGTGAGAAGTTTGAGGCTATTCTCAGTTGGCCTACCCCAAAAACAGTGGGAGATGTGAGAAGTTTCCATGGATTGGCGACTTTCTATAGGAAGTTTATCAGAGGTTTCAGTCACATTAGTGCTCCCATCCTCAACACCATCAAGGGTGGAGTTAAATGTAGATTCCAATGGACAAAGGAAGCTGATGATAGTTTTAAGTTGTTGAAAACAAAGGTGGCTGAGTTGCCTACCTTAGTACTCCCTGATTTTGATAAGGTTTTTGTTGTTGAGTGTGATGCAAGTCAGCAAGCTATTGGTGTTGTTCTCAACCAAGAAGGACATCCGGTGGCATTCTTTTTAGAAAAGTTGAATGAAGCCAAGCAAAGGTATTCTACCTATGACTTAGAACTCTATGCAATAGTGCAAGCTCTTCAGAAATGGAGACATTTTTTGCTGCCAAAAGAATTTATTGTGTTTACTGACAATCATGCTTTAAGCTTTCTAAATAGTCAAGAAAAATTGAACCATAGACATGTTAAATGGATGGAACAGCTACAAGTTTATACCTTCACAATTAAGCACAAAAGAGGTGTCTCTAACAAGGTGGCTGATGCATTGAGTAGGAGGATGCTTCTTGTTCATGAAATTTAGTTAGAAAGCATGGGTATTGACTGATTAAAGGAGTTGTATAAAGAAGATTTTGATTTCAAAGAGGCTTATGATGTTTGTGTGAACTTGGCTAACACATTCCATGGAGAGTATGTATATTTTGTTTTGCGGGAAGGCCTCTTGTTTAAGGTCAATTTGTTGTGTGTCCCTAAGTGCTCCATGAGGGACAACATCATCAAGGAGAAGCATAATGGTTCTTTAGGAGGACATTTTGGCTTAGACAAGACACTAGAACAAGTCACAAGGTTCTATTTTTGGCCAAAGATGCAATCAGATGTGAGGAAGTATGTAGCTAGTTGTCCAATCTGTCAAAGGGCCAAGGGTGTGTCTTCAAATGCAGGTCTATACCAGCCCCTTCCTATTCCCAACAGACCTTGGGAAAGTATCAGCATGGATTTTGTGCTTGGGTTACCCAGGACAGACAAAGGGGTGGATAGTGTGTTTGTTATTGATGATAGGTTCAGCAAGATGGCTCATTTTGTGCCATGTAAATGCACAAATGATGCATCTCATGTTGCAGGTCTATTTTTTAGAGAGGTAGTAAGAATTCATGGTTTTCCATTGTCCATTGTAACTGACAGGGATTCTAAGTTTGTAGGTCACTTTTGGAGGACCTTATGGAAGAAGTTGGGCACACAGTTGTCCTTTTCATCAGCCTACCATCCACAAACTGATGGTCAGACTGAGGTGGTTAATAGATCACTTGGAAACATTCTAAGATGCCTTACAAAGCAACATGGTTTGGCATGGGACTTGGTTATCAGTCAGGATGAATATGCCTACAATGATTCAAGGAATAGGAGCACTGGTAAAAGTCCTTTTGAGGTAGTTTATGGCTTTCATCCAAGAGGGCCACTTGAACTGAAGGATCTCCAAGGATGGGATAGAAGGAGTGCACTTGGTGAAGAGTTTGCTGCCTCCATGAAAATAATCCATGATCAATTCAAGTTGCAACTAGAAAAATCAGTCACAAAGTACAAGGAAAAGGTAAATTTAAAGAAAAGAGAAGTGCAATTCAAAGTTGGTGAATTGGTTATGGAATATCTAAGGAAAGAAAGGCTGCCAAAAGGTCAACCAACTAAACTCCTAATGAAGAAGATTGGGCCATGCAAAATTGTGCACAAGTTCGGTCCAAATGCATATGAGATTGAGTTACCATCCGGCCTTGGTATCTCTCCAATTTTCAATGTTTGTGATCTTTTTCCCTTTAGACCTTCATTACCTGGTGAAAGTGGATCAGATGTGGTAGCTGAAGATGCTGATTGGATCAAGGATTTGCCTCCAAGCAAACCTTTACAGTTGGAGTGCATTCTGGATTCCAAAGTTGTCAAGAAGACTAGGAGAGGTGTCTATAAAGACTACTTGGTGAAATAGAAGGATCTTCCTGATTCAGAGGCCACCTGGATGACTGAATCAGATATCTTGAAGCATGGCATGACACTTCAATAATTGGCAACTCAATGGACTTGAGTTCTTCCTACAGGGGGAGTATGGTGCAGGAGCTCCCAGTTTAGTCATTTTTTTTTGGCTATTTCCTAGTTTGTCATCATGTTTTTCTCTTTTCCTCTAAGGCTTTGAAAGCCATTCTCATGTTTTGTAATAAAGACTTAGTCATTTTGATTGACTAGTCCAATATAGTGTTAGCACGAAGGCCTATTTTCTAGGTACTTGTCTTTTGGAAACTTTGTGTTTTTGGTAAAAAGGCAGTTTCCAACACTTCACTACCCTTGATGGGCAGTTGTACAGTGGGAAGAGAAGAGGAAAGGTTTTCAAAACCTTCTATAAACTAAATTTTGTTTAAACATGCCAACAGGAATGAGAAGAGGAGCTTTTTGGATTAAAAAAACAGTGATTTTTTGTGTTCTGCAAGAAACAGTCGTTTTGTACGGCCTGGTATGGACAATAAGGGGTCCAAGGCCTAGAAATTATGTTTGCATGTTGAATCACCTTTCTTTTGCATATAGTTAGATCTCTTGACATTTCTGTAGGAGGAAGAACTAATCCATTTTGTAAGAATTGTTTTGAAACCCTCTAAACTAGGGTTTGTGTCCAAAATGATGAATTTTTCCTCTATCCTCTGAAAGTTATCACCCATTTTCAGAAGGATGGAGGAAGCTAGGCTACGTTTTATGTTTTTCATTGTTTTACAAGTTGAAGGCTCCTCTTCAAAGTGTTTGGTATGACTCTAACTAGTCAAAAACAGTGACTAGTTAGCATGAAGTAGTGGACAACATTGTAAATGTAGAGAACAGTCAAAGGGAAGATCAAATAGATGGTGGATCTGATGTTTTGTGGTGAAGACAGGCCTATATGACTGCTTGGTGGATCATGTGCATGCTAGTTTGATACACTTCCTTCATACAACCTCCCAAATTAGGCCTTTTCACTGAAAAAAGATAGTCTGTTGTTTTAAACGCCAATAGTACAGTACGGTCTGCATGTTGGTGGAGGAGTACATGCTCAATATGGGTATTTGGCTATGCATTTAGAGTTGATGGTCATTTGGGGTTATGAGTAATTAGTTAACCATTCCATTAGGCTACAAGGTTTAAGCCTTCTTGAAACACTGTTTTTAGGACAGTCAAAAGACAGTTTGCTGTCCACTGTCCTTTCTGGTATAGAATTTGGTGTTGAGTCAGAAACTTCATGTTGGTCATGTCCTTAGTAAGTGTATGTTGAGTGTGGTTTAATGATCCATGTTGGTAGAGGTGTTAGGAGTGGAATGTTGTCTTTGAAGGTAAAGGTGTTAGTTGATTGGGTAGAGCAGTGACTCCCCAAAATCATAGTTGAACAGCCTGTGTGGTGGACCTAGGTGTGGTCCTACGCTAGATCAACCTCTTGAATAGCCTTGTGTAGGCCTATAATCATTCCACCTTTGGAAAATTTTAGAAGGAAGATTTGACATCCAAGTTCATTGTGTGAACTTTATCCACTACTACCTATTACCTCTACATCAATCTCCCACTCTGTTGGCTAGATCTTCATTAAGCTTGATCATATTAAGAAGAGGCAAACCTTTAGAGTTTGATGTGTGTAGATTTGGGAACCAACACATGGGAGGGCTTTTGCTATTGTTGTAATATCTTGGGGAAAGCTTATTATGTGATAGTTATATTTGTATTTCCCTCCACGAGCATGTGTAACTTACAATAATAGGCTTACTTGTACTATAAGCATCTCCTCTACTTGAGTAAGAATCTTTAACACTTTGGGTTGTTTACTTGGCTCTAAGTTGTTAGATGTTGAGAATCGATGATCACTCCTTTCTCACCAAAGCATTTATTACAAAAAAGATCAATATTACATGAATGAATTTGTATACCAAGATAACTTTCCTTACATATTATAAATGTCTCTAAATTTGACAACATATCTATTCTATTGCAAAAACATTGCATTGCTCATAAGGAATTCATGGCACTTGTTTCTTCATTTACAAACTTTTTTGTTGTATCTATCTGCATTACAGTTTCATTGTGTAAGTATTGTGGAATCTAACTACGTGTTATTTTTATTGCATTTTCTATGGAGTATGAAAGATTTTTTCTTTGCCATTTAGTCATTACATTCTTTGAATCATTTACAATCATGATTTCTTCCTTCGATGTTGATGATGGATTTATCGGTACTTGTAGTTTTTTTGTAAATATTGGATGTGAAGATGAGTGCATATTTGGTCATTATGTCAGTTATAATACAAGTGACTTGCCTCATTTTATTTTTTTAATTTTGAGTTCAATATTTGATGGGTCCCTTGGAGAACTATTAGTGGTTAAGTAATGCATATTAGTCCTAGAGAAACAAACAAATGATAAAATTAAACATTTGGTAAAAAATACATACCAATATTTATCAACTAATGTATGTTGTAGGTAAAAGCAAATTTAGGAACAAGAAGACATTACGTATATGTAATATTATTTGTAAGTAAGTCAAATTGTACCTAACAAATAGAGCAATTGTAATATGATTCAAAATTTATAGATGGTAAAAAGTAAAGTAGATTTGTATTAAAGAGAATGCATAGTAGCACATTAAATGAATACATAGTAACAAATAGAGGTACAAGAAAGTCGATAAATGATATGGTTTGAATTTATAAATTTTGTAATTTCATGTCTAAATGGATAAGTTGTAGTTATAATAGCCTACAGTGCATATGAGGAATTTTGATGTTTTTCTTATGAAACTTCATGGTTTCTTTCTGTAGTGCCCCTCCATTTTCACTATGGTTGTGTAGGTAGTCTGGCTAAGGAACCTAAAGACAAAGATGGAACATGAACTCCTATCAGCACTTTCGTGGGTATGATGCATATTGTTATGTTATTATTAATATCCAGAGATTTATTTGGATAGTCAGGTGATGCAATAGTATGTTGTTAGGATAGGTGGAAAGGGTGACATCGTACCATTGAACATATGGGGGATATACGAGAATGAGATACGAATGTTAGAGTTCCTTTCCAAGTGCTTTGGCTATTAAGAATTTGTGCTCTAATTGGTATGCTTGAGTGAATAGGTACTAGGTTACATCTCCACCTGAGTTGGCAGGTCTGAGCGTACCTTGAAACCTAATAGATATGTTGAATGAAGATAACATATGGTCCCCTAGTTAGCCATCATCCTTGAAAAGGATGAATATCCAGTTCTGCACCCAGTCAGCATTGTCTATATGGGTGTGTTAGTTAGTCTCCATCATTGTGGTCATGCTTTCGATCGTTCATAATGTCAAGAATGACACTCTCTTGATGGAGAGAGAGTATCATCTAGAGGGGGCATCTAGTAGAATGTAGACAAATTGTGTTGAAGGAAATCTATGCACACACCACTTAGTTAATTTTGCATAAGTATGTCTTTGCATTAAGGTATACATATTGCATTTATTTTATTGCATAAATATTTTGAATGATAGACTTAAGTAAATATTAGTCATAAATAAATTTATTTGTGCAAATTGCAAAATTAGAAAGACATGCATTTTCAACTTATATTTTATGAAAAGATTCTTTTATGTTTTTTCTTTATTGTTCGAGTAATGGTTTCTATTTTTACCACTAGGATGAAGTGGCAGTTATAAGAAAAAATCTTGTAAAAATTTCCTTTTTCAATTTTGGGAGCTAATTTTAGAAAAGATAAGAAGGCGGAGTTATGGAAATTTATTGTCTTTTCATTTTTGCTGGGGAGGGGGCTCTCTGTTAAAAAGGATGGTGCCTCGAAAGGTCATGGGGAAATATACATCTCTGGTGTTGAGGATTGGACTGCATTCAGCTCCATACCTTCATCATCATGCTCAATATTATCCTCCAGGAAGGATGCTAGCAGCAACATTGCCTCTAGTTTTGTGCCTTCCATTTGCTTTTGCAGGCTGAGTGCCATGATATGGTTGTGACATAATCTAGGTGAGTTATGTTGACCATACCCTTCATGAAAACGTAGATTGTGGAAGTGAAATTACTCTGTTTGGGTCTTCTCCTATGTATGATTATTCTTGGATTATAATATTCATTGTTTTTCTTTCTCTTGCATAGATGTTGGGAAAATAACCTAGTCATGTTGGATTTTCAGAATGCAATCCTCTAGCAGTAACATAGTAATTACCACATGCCTATCTAGGCTGTTACAACTGCATTAGTGTCAAACTCCTCTTTCTTTAGGCTTTGATGGATGCTTATCTTTGATTGTGGTAAGGAGTCTCTGATTTACTCTATTAAAATTTATTACCATTCACCTTGCAGCACCCTAGCATGGCTTATGAACTAAGAATTTATTTCTGAGCCTTGTTTCAGACTAGCGTGACATTTTAGGCACCTTGCACCCAGGATTAATCCTTTGTTTTTTTTTTTGGTTTCCCTTAATTAGAAGTTGATGAAACTTGACCATCAAACATGAGTTACATGACGACTCCCTCGCATGCTCTCTAATGTTGATTGCTTTATGTGTCTCTTTCCAATCTAGCTGCGCCTTCTATGGAATCTTTTTACCTAAATTTAAGAATGTTAATTCTTCTTTTTCCATGTCTTTGCACTTTTATGAATGCCATTCTTCTGCGTAAAGATGCAAAGTTTGTTCCCTAAGCCGATATTCATATGAGATCTCCATGCACCAAAAAAATGCATCGAAAACAACCGCACAGATTTAATAGGTATCTCAATGATTAAGTTTAGGGAATCTTCAAGGTAGTTGATGCGGGCATGGAGGTCAACCTTACACACTTCATGATTATCTAAGACGTAATGCAATAAGGGGCTACAAATGTGAATGAAGTTTGTACATCCCTCATCCGCTAACTGTATGGCTGTATGCACCGCAAGCAAAGCTTACAATGTAAGGATATGTTCCATGTGCTTCATTAATTCAAAGATTTTGAGGGCATCCTTGCAAAAATCAATTTTGTGCCTATCCCCACAACCATTACATCTCATTGAGCTTTCTGTATTTCGCATGCATGTCAGCCAGAGCTTTTCCTATTATAATATCTGTTAAAAAATCCACCTTTTCTTATGCGTTGATGGAGGTCCATACTTTCCTCCCAAAATGGGATACCTGTGCACTAGCAGAAAGGATGCTGATGAAGACTGCATAGACTGGCCTTACATCTACCAATTGCATTTGTTTGAAAGTTTCAACAAACCCATCTTTAGGCATATTCTATGATCATTGCATTCCATGAGATGACATCTCTTGAGGCCTTTTGCAAACATTTTGTGTCTATTTTCTATGATTCCACTTTTTTCTTGAATGTCTACTAATGCATTTCCATCCATACTATCTGATGCCATTCCACTCTATCATTATAAAACCATTCACTGTATTGTTGTTATGAGTAAAATTATGATAACAAATAAGAATAGAAAGTCTACACTATCTTAGCAATAAAGATTGAATCTAGATTAGAATATATCTTGATTAATGACATAAATGGAAGTATTGATCTTATGTCAAAAAATGATATGTTGTTATTAATGTCTTTTGGAATGTAGTATGTTGGTTATTTATAGGGTGTAATATTAAAAGTAAAATATAATTAGAAATGATTGTGTAGTGTTAATGAGGGATTTGTTTTCTGATAAGTATATTTAAATGCATAAGTGAATTATAATATTGATAGAGGAGTTCTTTAGTAAATAGTTGAAAAGAGTCAACAAATTAAGTAAGTTTAATTCTGTAGTATTGAGTAGTAAAGTAATA
The DNA here is from genome assembly GCA_027924645.1 of Cunninghamia lanceolata. NCBI lineage: Eukaryota > Viridiplantae > Streptophyta > Pinopsida > Cupressales > Cupressaceae > Cunninghamia > Cunninghamia lanceolata. The sequence continues at coordinate 3,033,869 of BSBN01000312.1, forward strand.
AATCAATTTGATCTCTTATGCCTTTTGTCGTATTTTGATTATTTATAAGAGGATGACGTAGGTCTTGGTAGGTACCACTTCTTAGAGCAAAAGGGATTATTCAAAAGAAGATTGTTATTAGGTTGTATTAAACCTTCTGTAGTAATATGATGCTTTCTTTGTTTGTGATTAGAACCACCTCTTAGATGATCCCAACTTCATGTGGATAAAGATAAGCGGGTTAGAATTATTCTAGTAGAATGAATCATTGTAGCTTGCAATGTCCTACTATACCCTTATTACTTTCTAACAATGTGCATAGAATGATGGGATGAACTATAGTGTGGAATAAATCTAGGATGGCTTGAACTATGTTTTGTTCTTTACTAGAAAATTTACTCATCTTCTATTGGTGAATATGTCTATCATAATAAGTACAAATATAAGGTATTTTGTTTTCTATTGGTTAACTAGACAGAAATAGACCTTTTGTTTTAATTATAAGAAAACTAAAGGGATCATATAACTTGAGCATATGTCCTCTTTATATAGTGAAATTTGTAATCTCAATCTTCATGAATTTTATACATCCCACGAACATCTACTACTTATATTAATATGATCTGTAGTTTTATTATGTTATTAAAGGGTTTGGTACCTTGTTAAGTAAATTATATACATCACCTGCGAGTCGTATTAGTCCTGTATTACCCGTGATTGTGTTAGTCTGTTGCTTCTTGCCTGTTTGTTTGATGTGGGACCTAGTGCTATCTCCTAGCACAAGGGGTGGACCTTAGGGTTCCATATGGTCGGGTGGTTGTGCTATTATCTCCATTGGTTTCCAAGGCTATTGTTCGTGCATGAGAAGGATGTACCTCCTATATCAGGTTTCAGATCTTGTTCTAGTCGGAGGAGATTGATACTTATGTTCTTATTCTAGTTCTATATATCATTTAATCCATGTGTTGTTATCTTGATGTATGTACTCCAATGTAATCATGAAAATGATATTGTAAACCATGAAATGGTGTACTCTCTTGTAAAGGATATTGTATATATTCTTGTAATCCTATATGCATGATCTGGATGATTACTTATCTGAGGATATATAATGGAAATGTATGTATTTATTCATTTTATGAAATCAGGTTAAAAATGAACTATAGTTGTTAGGTAACTCATAATGTTGGATAGATCTTGTTATTAGTAATGTAGTCATGGAATCCCTAGAGGACAGAGCTTATTAGATGTTTGAATAAATATGATTTATAGTTCTTCGTTATTACTTTGTTTTAAAAAAAAAATTGCTCTTTTGCATTGCTTAGTTGAGCTTATCTCTAGGGTTTCATGTCAGGGCATTACATTTTCTCTAAACTTAAAGAATGTTATTTAAGAGTGGAATAGAACTCTAAGATCACAGTCTTGGAGTTAAATGCAACCATTAATTCTAGCAATGCTAGAGTTAAATCAGCATGATGCAAGAGCATTAATAAATAAGAAGTCAGTCATTCTATCAGTAAAATATCACATACATTTTATGTAAAATATGTGCATACTATATTCTTTCTAGTTTCAACCTATTACTTTAAGTACTTTATTATCATATTATTGCTACAATGTTATACAAATGTTATGTAAAGATATGAAAACCCTATTCTTTAGATTGTCACCTACTACCTTAAGCATTCAATAAGTTTTTCTAAATATGGCAAGTTGTAGATTGCAAAGAATAATAAAACAAAAGATGAGATGAATTTGCACACCTAAAAAAATGAAGGTAAACTTTTTAGAGCAATGTATTGTTGGGCACGTGGACTAGGTGAAGCCTAGGTAACGGCAACCACTCAGCCTTTTGATTCGTTGTAACTGCTCTGACCTGCAGATAGACATTCTTGGCTAGGAATCACTGCCTAGTTAGAGTCTTCATTCCAGATGCAAGTTGGATGGGAGACATAGCAGATAGAGAGTCTTTTGGACTTCTTGCAAAGGCCTTCTTGCTCACTGTTGTTCTACAGAAAATACTATGATATATGTAATACTGAGAGAGATGTATCATACATAGTGTGATGTTTGATATTAATAAAACCATTGCCCTTCATTGTGGATGTAGCCAACATTGGTGAACCACGTTAAATGGTCTCATTGTTCTATGTGCGCTATCATGTCTTTTTCATTCTGAGTTTTGTTTTGTTCTTGTTGTTCTTATTCGGTTCTATTATTCTATTTTAGATTTTACAATTGGTATCAGAGCTTGTGTGTAGCTCGGTCCAGGAGACTATGAAATTTTTTCTGGGAACCTGCACAACAATCAAAATGGATGACTCTGAGAAATGGAAAATAGAGAAATTTACAGGGCAAAATTTTGGTCTTTGGAAAGTGCATATGGAGTCTCTTCTCATCAAATAGGACTTGTCTCTCGCCTTATAGGGGAAAGCCAAAGGACAAGGTTCTATAATGGATGAAGACTGGGAAAAACTGGATTTGAAAGCAAAGGCAACAATATTTCTCTCATTGTCCAGCAATGTATTATTTAATGTCTCAAATCATAGCACTACAAAAGTGCTTTGGAAAAAGCTCTCCAGCATGTATGTGATTGCTTCAGCATCAAACAAGGTATTTATTATGAAGAAATTATATAACCTAAAAATGAGAGAAGGTGGGGTTATGTCCAATCATCTGAATGAGTTTAACACCTTAGTCTCTCAATTAGCTTCGGTGGGTATCAAGTTAGATCCTAAGGTTAAAGTGATTTTGCTATTGTGTTCCTTACCAAATAGCTGGGAAGGTGTTGTCATGGCTGTGAGCACTTCTGTAGAAGCCAAGAGTACATTGGCTTTTGATGAAGTTGCAGCTACTCTTCTCAGCGAAGACATGAGAAGGAAACATCAAGAACCCTCATTCGGCGATGCTCTAACAGCTGTCAGTATAAACAATAGGGGAAGAAGCAATGACAGAGGTAGATACAAGAACTAAAGAAGGTCACAATCTGGTCCACGATCGAAGTCTAGGGGCAGAACTGGTTCATGTTGGTTTTGTGGAAAACCTGGACACAATAAGAAGAATTGCTGGAGCTATAAGAAAGCTCAAGGCAACGTGAGCACAAATAATCAAGCAAACACTGCAAGTGATAGTGTTTTGGTCCTATCAGCAAGTGATACAAATGTAGATTCGTGGGTTCTTGATTTTGACGCCTCTTTTCATGCCACTTCATGCTATCAAGCTTTCACAAATTTTCAAGAAGGCACATTCGGTAAGGTATTTCTTGGTGACAATAAAGAATGTGACATTCTAGGAAAATGAGATATAATATTAAATTAGAAAAATGGAGACAAACTAACTTTGACAGATGTTAGATATGTGCCTATGTTAAAAAGAAATTTAATTTGTGTCAGTCAGCTTATAGGCAATGGATGCAATGTTAAATTTTCTCTTGATTCATGGAAAATTACAAAGGGGCTTTTAGTAATGGCAAGAGGAAAGAAGCAAGGTAATCTATACATTCTGGACTGTTTTGGTGAAGTGGGAGCTGCCTTGCCAGCCATGGATAGTGGGTCTGAAATATGGCACAAAAGGCTTGGTCATATGAGCCAAAAAGGTCTTCAAGTTATGCTTCAGCGCAATTGGCTTCCAGGCCTCAACTCCATCGATTTACAATTTTGTGAACATTGCCTTTATGGCAAATAGTGCTGGAACAGTTTCGTGAGAACAGGGCATGACAAGAAAACCACTCCGTTGGAACTTGTTCATTCCGATGTATTCAGTCCAACACAGGTAACTTCTTTCGGTGGAGCAAATTATTTTGTAACCTTTCTAGATGACTGCACTTGAAAAATCTGGATTTATATGTTGAACAAAAAATCTGAAGTTTTTTCAAAATTTATGATTTTTAAAGCTTCAGTTGAAAACCAAATTGGGCATAAAATCAAATGCCTACTAACAGATAGTGGTGGAGAATATTGCTCTTTGGAGTTTGATTCTTTTTGTGCAGACCATGGCATTCAATGGATCAAGATCATCCCTTATACACCTCAGGAAAATGGTGCAGCTAAGAGGCTCAATCGCACGATACTTGAGAGAGCTAGATGCATGCTCTCCAATGCCGGATTGGGAAAAGAGTTTTGGGCAAAGACATGTAATACTACTGTATATTTAATCAATCGAGCTCCATCATCCAGGTTGGATTTTGACATACCTAAGGAGACATGGCTTAGAGAGCGAATTTCCTATCAGCATTTGCGGGTGTTTGGCTGTGCCGCTTTTGTTCACATTCCAAAAGAGCAGAGAACTAAGTTAGATTTTAAATCAAAAAGGTGTGTTTTTCTTGGCTATGGTGAAGATCAGTTTGGCTTTCGTCTTTGGGATCCTGTTGCAAAGACTATAATTCGTAGCCGCGATGTTGTGTTTAATGAGAGGGAGTTTCCAGGTTTGCACTCTTGCAATTCACCTCTGCTGGAATATGTTGATGTCGACTTGTTTGATAATGGTAAGGCCAAGCAACCTACCATCTCTTTTTCCCAACCACTTGTTACATCAATACATTCTTAAATGTCAGGGGCTCCAATTTCTTCAACTACCATGCCTTTGGTTGGATGTACTATTCCCACCCAGTCAATTGGTATGCCCTACATTGTTGCTACACAACCTCCCAATGCTCATTCATTGTCCTCTATTACTCCAACACAACTTTCAATTGATTCGCTGCCTTAACACTCTACGCAGCCTTCATTAGTTGAATCGCTATTTTTAAAATAGCTAGCACAGCCATCCCTAGATCCCACACTGCCTTTTGACTATTCATTGCAGTCTATCCCCTTATATCAAGTAATGCAGCCTCCTCATATTTCACCGCTGCCTCCCCTTAGCACCTCGCTGCCTTCAAATTATCCTTTGTTGACTTCCAAGCTGTCAACGTAGCCTTTGTTTGGACCAATGCTGCCCTTCCATACTTCAACGCAGCTTCCAAACAAGGCACAAGGCACTAGCACCTCGCTGCCCTCCTTGCGCTACCTTCACAAGGCACTACGATGCCTTCCACTAATCCTACGTTGTCCTCTTCAGGTATAACGCAACCCTTAAATCAGTCATTGCTACCTTCATAGGTTACTACCCACCCTTTCACATATGCACAGTCTCCTTTTGATCAGATACAAGGATCATTGCCTAAACAGAACAGTGTGACTGGGCAGAGCACTTTGGGTGCACAAATATAGAGGCAGGGGAGTTTTCTTCAAGGGCCTCTACAATCAGAGGTTGATGATGTTCAGCACTTACTAAAGAGACTAAATCTAGATTCTAATATCTAGCCAGAACAAGGTACACAATTGAGGAGGTCTACCCGTGAGAAGAGGAGACCAGCAAAATACGATGACTATGAGTTATTGCTCTCTGATTATGCAGAGCCAACAACTTATAAACAAGCCTGCAAGCATGAAAATGCACAAAACTGGATGGCCACCATGAATGAAGAAATGGAGTCATTGATCGTTAATCAAACCTGGGATTTGGTTCCTCTTCTACCAAATCGAAAGCCTCTCAAAAATAAATGGATTTATCGCTTGAAAGATGAAGACGGAGGAAGTAAAAGATACAGGGCCAGATTAGTCGTCAAGGGGTTTGATTAGCAAAAAGGTATTGATTTTTCTAAAAACATTTCTCCAGTTGTCAGAATGGACACTATCCGTGCTGTGTTGGGATTGGTAGCCATTTGGGATTTAGAACTTGAGCAACTCGATGTGAAAATAATGTTTTTACATGGAGATATTGATGAGGATTTATACATGGAGCATCCTAAAGGTTTTGCTCAACCAGGTAAGGAGCATTTATTTTGTAAGTTGAAGCAGAGTTTGTATGGGTTGAAGCAAGCTCCAAGACAATGGTATTTAAAATTTGACCACTTCATGACTGATAACCACTTTATTCAGTGTGAATCAGATCCTTGTGTTTACTACAAGAAGCTCCATACTGGTAAGTTTGTCATCCTTTTACTCTATGTTGACGATATGTTAGTAGCTGGTACTAGTGTTTAGATTATTGCTCAGCTGAAGCAACAGTTGGCTCTTCATTTTGCCATGAAAGATCTAGGACCAGCCAAAAGAATACTTGGGATGTACATATTCAGAAACAGAAATAAAAGAGAACTCAGATTGTTCCAAGCAAGCTACATTGCCAAAGTGTTGGATAGATTTAATCTATCTCATGCTAAACCAGTATCTACTCCTTTGGCTGGTCATTCCTGCCTATCTTCAGCTATGTGTCCACAAAATTAGGAAGAAGAAGAACATATGAGGTCTGTTCCCTATACATTTACAGTTGGCAGTCTCATGTATGCAATGGTGTGTACTCATCTGGACATAGCACAAGCAGTTGCTGTTGTGAGCAGTAATCAAGGCAATCTACACTGGCAGGCAGTTCAGTGGATTCTACGGTACTTAAAAGGTATTTCACATTTCTGTTTATGTTTTGGAGGTACTGACTTTTAGCTCCGTGGTTATGTAGATTTAGATATGGCTAGAGATTTAGACAAACACCGGTCTACCACTGGTTATGTCTTCACATTTGCCGGGGCAGCCATTACTTGGGTCTCTCAGTTGCAACAAACTGTAGCTCTGTCATCAACAGAGGCTGAATACATTGTGCTCTCAGAAGGAGCTAAAGAAATGATATGGCTTGAGCATTTGTTGACAGAACTGGGCTGTCTGAAATTAGTTTTTCCATTATTTTGTGATAGCCAAAGTACTATTCACTTGTCAAGAAATTCAGCTTTCCATAGTCGAACAAAGCACATTGATCTTCAATACCACTTTATCCGCCATCTTATTGACGAAGGAAAGTTGTAAGTCACAAAGATTGACACAAAGGTTAATCCAGCAGATGCGTTAACAAAGATTGTTCCTCGAGAGAAGTTCAAATTCTGTAGATCTTCTCTTGGTCTTGTTCCTCTGTGACACTAAATTTCACGAAGGGGAACTCTCTGTGAGTAGCTTCATTGCCATTCCCATTGGTCTTCAAGTGGGAGATTGTTGGGCACGTGGACTAAGTGAAGCCCAGGTAATGGCAACCACTTAGCCTTTTGATTCCTTGTAACTGCTCTGACCTACAGATAGCCATTCTTGGCTGGGAATCGCTGCCTAGTCAGAGTCTTCATTCTAGATGCAAGTTGGATGGGAGACGTAGCAGATAGAGAGTCTTTTGGACTTCTTGCAAAGGCCTTCTTGCTTGCTGCTATTCTACAGAAAATACTATGATATATGTAATACTGAGAGAGATGTATCATACACGGTGTGATGTATTGAAATTAATAAAACCATTGCCCTTCATTGTGTATGTAGCCAACATTGGTGAACCACGTTAAATGGTCTCATTGTTCTGTGTGCACTATCATGTCTTTTTCATTCTGAGTTTTGTTTTGTTCTTGTTGTTCTTATTCAGTTCTATTATTCTGTTTTAGATTTTACATGTATGTCGTACGTGCATTTAAAATGAGAAAGAAAAGAAAACTAAACTCAAACTCATTTATAATAATATTGTGTAAAAAAATGAATTCTCTAGTTATTACAACTTCCTCTTAATATTTTAATAGAAAAGTCAATTATTTTTAAAACTAAATACTCAACTTAAATATTATAAACATTCAGAATCTACCAAAAAATTAAGTCTTATAATGAAATAAAATTTGATGGGTTAAATTCAAGTGAACAAACTTAAATGATAAGCGAGCAAATCTAACCTATTTAACTAAACTTTAATATATCATGCTATAGTTGCAATATCTAATAAATTACAAAAGATTTAAAAGGAATTGTAAAAAGTAAAAAAATAAAGTGAATGGTACAAGTTTTACTAAATGGGGACCAAGGCCTAAATTTTATGGTTGTATGGTCATATTTATAATTTTTATTGTCAAACATTATTAGACTTTTGGAAAGATTGTATCAAATCAAAGAGAAAATTCTAGATGGAAAGGTACATGACAATTGAGAAGTTATATTCTATGCCAATTTAACATTTTCCTTTTAATGGTAAGTTTATTACCAAAAAAATGAACACAAATTAACAGCAGACTAAGGAAGTATCAAATGAAAGCAAATGCTAAATACATGAATTAATAATCAAACCAATTTAATTATTTCCTTTATTTTAGTGTCTCTCATAAACCAACATATGCATTTGAAAGGGCCACATTACTTGTATTTAGTTCTAACATGATAATGTGAATATGTATGATATATTTAGAGATTGAATTTGAAGTATCTCCACACATAAATAGACATGGACCTACTTAACATTGTGTTCTAACCATTTCCCACATGTCTAACAAACCTAGTATTCTTTAAAAAATCTTGTAACCATCATGCCTTAAAAGTAGTAATATTAGGATTTATATCACAACATCATATTATGTTAGGATTTCTACTGTTAGTAATCACATCAAGTATTAGCAATTCAACATTAAGTCTACCTAGTTAGAATGTTTTTTAGGAAACTTCTTTTAAAGCATAATAACTTCTTGTCTTCAACAATTTAGTAGACGAGTCCTTGAAAATAACCAAGCCTTCAATTATTATCACCTCTCCATTAATCACTAAGGAGTGATAATAAAGCAACTCATCACTAATCCATTGCTCTTCACTCCTTGAGAATATTAGAACTCATTTATTGTCATCAACTCAAACATGTTTAATTTTGAGAAAGAGGGAAACACACGACCATGGCTTCATAGGAGAAATCAAATCAATCCTAGAAAGCTAGGGATTCAACTTAGTTTAAGGAGTTATAAATGATGACTTTGGTGAAAATAAAAAAATGTAAAGATTTGATAGGAGACATAGAAAACCTATGACCTTCTTCACCTTTGTAGCACAAGAACTTTATATATAGAGCTATTAGGGAATTAAATGCTTCATTCAATCCAAATTGTTTTTTCTAGAAAAAAATATTATGCAAACTATTTCAACTTGACAACTTTTGGATCCAAATCAGATCATCTGCTTAGTAAATAGAAGAAAACATTCTACTTATTTGTTAAGCATTATATTAAAAACATAGGAAGATAAATATTGTTATAGCTTAATAGGCACAATAGGCTTCAAAACAACATTCCACTTAGTGATAGAGATAAACATATTGGTCCAAAAAGAGTCTCAATAAGAGTGAGAATACATCCTACTTGTCCATGACCAACACTATCAAATTAGAATCAGCATACACAAGGATCCAAGGTTAAAGTGCCCAAGAAAATAATAAATTATAGTGTAAATTATGGTGTTGGTCTACTTTCTATGACTTTGAAATTGAAGGTTCTTCTATTGTAAAAATGTTGGGTACAATTCTTCTACTCTTATGCTACCATATTGAATTTACCAAAAACATTTACCATAAAATGTTAAATTCAACAAACCAAATAACATTTTTGATTCAAATATTGTCATGCATAGAGATATGTTATTGGGTTCAACATCTCTTAGGAAGTGAAAAATGAAAAGGTTTGTTAACCTATTTAGGATGTTAACATGTCATGGATTTGTGTGCCTAAATATCGTAGCTAACATGTCTTAGACATACAATAAGAAACGTGTCATTTTTCCCTTAACAATATAATGCATCTAGGTCCTTTTAGTTGATTTTTTAATTTATATTTTTCTCCTCAACCACCTTTCCCTACAGTTGTGTGCTTTGATATTTTTGATGTTGTTGTTGTGTTTTAATTGCTGAGTCACTAGCCAAGTGTTGGGTCCGTAGAAGGTAATGACATAAAAAATCACACTTATGTAACCGATTGAACAAAGATAGCAAAATGTGCCCAAGAAAACAAACTCACTGCATTATGAGACAATTTTTTTGGGAGAAACAAATATTTGTTAGCAACTTTCTACCAATAAATAGTCTATTGACTAATTAGAAGGTAAGGAATGTAATTTATATTTTATTTATTTTGAGTGTCCAATACAAGGATTACGAGAACTATAACTATATTAATTAGGTCTAGATTAGAAGACAAGTGTAATTGTGAGCTTAGCAATTTAAGACGGAAAACCCTAAATTTTATGTTTTGTTATTTTCCATTCTATTGACCCATCCTAAGGACATGTAGTATTCTTAGTCACATGTGTTAAAACCTAGGGAATCCACCATGAAAAAAGGCACAAGAGTGTGGCTCACTTGAAAGTGACAAGGAAACATGACAAATGCACCTACATTATTCTCAAGAGTTGGTTGTCTTATTGGGCATTAAAATCTTGGAGGCCTAATTAGAAAAATATCTCTTCACAAGTCCCAACCTACTACTCATGCCTAACATTCTTATCCAATGAAAAATACTCCTTAAATGGTCACCCTTCCAACCCTGATAGGGAGCATGGCATCAAACATTCTAGGGAAGACCAAAACCCTAAACATTTTAACATCCCAGGTAACTTTGCATAGGGTAAGGTTATTTCATTCAAACTCCTAGATGATATTATTAAGGTTATTTTAATTGCAAATAAAGATCTAGATCATCCTCTTCTTTCTTAAAGGAGTTCCATTGAGCAAAACTTTTTAAAATGTACCCATACCAACTGAGAACAAAAGGTTTAAGCTATAGAGCCCTTTAGTGGGCTATGTAGGGGTATGTATATTGTATATTTATTGATCCAAACCATACCCATGCTACCCTTCAATAAGGATCATGGATTATTTATGGCCAAACATGTTATGCCTAAGCTTGGGACCTTAACTTCCACCCAAAAGGAATTTCTAAAACAAAATAATCCTATGTGGGTTGAATTTCCATTCCTAAATCTAGCATTCTACCCTTTTCAACATAGCATAGCCTCATGACTAGGTAAAGTTCCTCAAGGTGCAAACAAAACTTTGATAAGTGGGATAGATTGCATGTTCAACCTTAAGTTTGCATTGAGATAGACCTAACCAGCCTCTTCCTAACACCATTAAACTTGTGGGCCCCAATTTTGAATTTGACCAATAGATTAACTATTATAATATAAATGTTTTCTTCTACTATCATTGAAAGGGTCACCTCATTCCTGAAAGGGTGACCTCTTTCAAGACTTCCCTATTTATAAACCTCATCTAACACCCTCATCTTCAAATGGTTCACACCCTACCATCTCTACATCTATTGAAGTCCCCTTGAGAACCCTGAATGCCTCTTAACCCACACCATTAAGTCCTAAAAATCCCTATCCACACCCATCACCCTCCTTACCCACACCATTCCTTTGTACTCACACTAATCTCCCTCACCCCATAGTCCCCTTTCATACAAAGATGTGGTAGAAGATGGGAGGAGAGCATCTAAAAGGCAAAAAGAATTCCTTCCCCCTAGTTGTAGCCAACATGATCTAGATCCTCATTCTCAACCAATTATTCGATTATGGTTGTAATCTCAATCTTCTTCCTGAGAGTGGTCTAACCAAGGTGCTATGATGGATCTCTAAGAATGCCCATTAAATATTTATTTCAACACACTTTTGATGGATGGGGAAACATTTTCTAAGTCTTCCTAATGAAATGCCATGTTTAGTCATAGAATGCACAAGGGTTCATAGTCCACTCTTGAAAGTACCATGTTAGACAATCTATTTAGAATAGCCATTCTATAGCAACCATGCTTTAAGAAGTAAAAGTTAGTGTACTTTTGTTAGATGCCACCCTCACTTCCATTTGGCAAGAAGCTCTCTTCTTTCACACCAATCACTCTAAAGGTGGTGGTGGAGATTTATTGGGCCTTGATCCTTGGCTTGCAAAGCACATGGTTGTGTTCAAGATTGACCCTAATAATTATTGCATTTGGTTCACCATTCTCATTTATGGCACTCTATATGGGTTTTGTTCCATTTATTTTCCCAACTCCCCTTTAGAGAGGACTTTGCTTTGGGAAAAGATGTGATTCCAAAGTTCCCAAATGTGACCTAGGTGTTGGGGGTGACTTCAATATGGTTGAACACCTTATCGACCATAGTTGGGATAACTCTTCCTACTCAATCAAAATTTGATTCCTAGATTTTGACTTGAAACTCATTGAGCATGTATGATCTAATCATGGGCAAATTCAACCTTCACATGCCACATCGGTACACATGGAACAACTGTCATGATAGTTTCTTGAGGAAGATGTGTCACCTTAACAGATTTTATATTCCCCTAATTTCCATATTCTTCCTCTCCTTTGGACACTTGGTTCACCTTGACTTCTTGGTCATGCTTCCTAACCACTTCCCCATTTTCATTTCACTTTCCTTCTTTGAATCCACCACCTTCCCCAATGACCTCCCTTTCAAGTTAAATGTCACACTTGTAACAAGACTACAATGAAAACCTCCTAGCTACTTAGAATGTTGAGCCTAAACCCCAACAAGATAGCTGGATCAGCTAGTTGGATAGAATTATTTCCCTTGTACCCTCTTTCTTCAAGATAATGGGTGGAGAGTTGCTACTAAACAACACAACTTTGAAACGTCTCTCCAAGGATACCTTGTGCATGGTTGATTACTCTTGGTTGTCAATCCTCATAACATTTCCATTCAAAATTAGTTCCTAACACTAAACATTTGGTCAAGAAGCTAGTTGTTTACAAAGGCAAAGGGGCTCAAGTGTGTGCTTGTCTATAGTGGATTAAAGATGGAGAGAGGGGGACAAAATTATTTTATTTTTTATAGAATTAACACAAAAAGAGCAAATACTAATCATTAAGACTATTGATGACACCACACAGTCCACCACTCATATATTTGTAAGTTCTTAAAATGGACAAGCATATGTGGAAAAGCTTGGTGATGACCCAATGGCCTAGCACACAACCTTGTGTGGCATGAAATAATAAATAAAAATTATTTTAACCAATCCTTGACATGGTGGACGTGTCCAGTCAACCTCTATGACCTCTCCTTTATTCAGTTTATGCTTGTTTCGTCATTTGCTAAGTATTTGTCCCTTTTTATCTTTTTGAGACTCAAATTTTGGATTTTAATTAGCACATTTGCCCCTTCTCTATCATATGACTCTTAGGTAATTGTGTGTCCACCCCAATGAATGCATGTTTGCTACAACAAATAAATTGTTGGTAAAAGTAACAAACATGCTCATTTTACTTGTTTGTCTTTTCTCTACATGACCCTTTTTCTGTCCTTTTATATTTTAGCTTTATTAGTTAGATGTACCCATCATAAAAAACGATGGTTTTATCTATATTTTTTTGAATCTCCCTCTACATATAATTTTTTGAAAGCATTTTCAAGGGTTCCCAACTTGATTTTTTGTAATCGTGTCTTGAAAGTTTTAGTTTTTCTAGAGCTTCTTGTCGATTTTTCTTCTCCATTTTTGGATCTTTAGGCTCTGCAAAACAATCACAACTAACCACACTCTTATATCAATAAATTGAAAACTTTTATTTTTAATAGAGTCATAGCATCAACTCCTTAATGTCTTCTTTGGCTCCACTGGTTTTAATCTCTTTATCTTCTTCCACCATGAGAGAACTCATTATAGAGATAGAGGATAGAAACAAAATAGCTAGGTCTCTGAGGAAAAAAACACCATTATCAACTTGATTTACATCTTGACATCATTGTGTCTAGGTGTGGAAGTTTCATTTGCATATGTTTTGTTTTGTTTTGTTTGTTTACTAGATTCATTTAGGGGTTAGTGTTAGTTTATCCATTTCCTCACTCCAAACTTGTAACACTTTTTTGTAAAGTTTACATTTAGGATAGAATGATTTAATTTCGTAGAGTAAATTTAGATTTAGATTCATTTATTTCACATTATTGTTTAAAACATCACTTTTCCTTTCAAAGTTTTAAAAAATATTACAAATCTTATCCACTGAAAACAATAGAATACAATCCAAAAATTAATCAAACTCTCTATGAAACAAAAAAAATTGCTTCACACGAACACCAAAATTGAATACCAACATTAAATATTTTCTTTTTCTGATTAAAACTTTAATATGTTGATTCAAGAATAGAAGAAAGAGTTAATTTATCTAGTTTCTCTTGCATGCATTACTTTTTCTTTCTAGTTTTCATTCTCATCACATTCAATTATAAAAGGAAAAAAATCAATTGCTTTTGTTAATTCTAGGATTACTTTTTGTTTTCTTTCTTGCATGTTAAATTTGATGGAATTTCCAAAGGAAACCTAGGAAAAGTATGTGGAGGTATCATACTACATGTTAACAATCACAAATTCTTATATTGGGTTTCTCTTTTCTTTGGTAATAAGAGTGGGAGGCATTAATAGCTAGTCTTGGAGAATTTGTATCTCTTAATTATAAGCAATTGATGGTGGAAGGTGACTCCCTCATAGTGGTTAATACTTTGATTAAAGGTCATAGTGCAAACTAGAAATTTAATTTTCTAGTGGAAGAGGTGTAATGTTTAAAAAGTCATTTTAGGGATCTTTGATTTAAACATTCTAAGAGGGGTGAATGTAGCAATTGGCTATTAAACTAGCCAAGGTGTGGATCAAGATCCCTTAACAACAACATATAGTCATTTGTCTACTACATGGCCTGATTTAGGCAAATATATGTGTGGCCACCTTCCTTGATCTCATCTTATCTTCTAATTTTTGGGTTGGGTTCTAATTGGTTTGATTCCCCTTTTAAGTGTTAAATTAATGGCAGAGTGTGTTATTGTCATTTCTTACTTAGGATTTTTAATAATCCTTTGTGTGAGGCTTGAGAGAATCAAATCTAAATTGCTTGAGATTTCCATATTTCATTGGGGTATAGATTGACTCTTGCATACACAAGTTCACCTACAGATTATGTGGCAAAATGCAGGTTCTAGTGTCTGATTGTTTCCTCTTTTATTGTGATGTTTGTAGTTGTTTTATGTGATTTGGATTTGTTGTTGGGTGTGTAGCACTTATTCATGCAGGTATGGATGGCAAAAAAAGGGCAAAGGTGTAATGTAGAAAATTGCATACCCTTGCAATTTCACATTATGTTTTGGACCTAATTTAGTGTAACACTACTTTTCCCCAAAGTTATTTAATTATTTGCAGCGGATTTATTATGGTTAATATTTAGAGTTAGGATAATATAGAATGTTAAATAATGTGTAAACAATAAAAGTAAATTATAACATTGATAATTTAATAAGATCTCTAATGTAAATCATCAACAAGACAAATTAGATAACATAGTCACATAATCACATATATAATATTCCCAATATCTTTATTAACAATAAGTTCAATACTTATTTGAATCATTGATTACTTTGATTAGCCAGTCTCACCCTAGGAAGATTTCAGTGGTCTTGGCCCTAGCTATGGCATACTCTAGGAGGAAATAGTTCCTTTCGAAGCATAGTGTGCTATTACACTCTCATACAAGTGTTGGTTCTAGAAGAATAATGCTCAACATAGTGTTGGTTCTAAAAGAACAATGCTCAACACAAGTACTCTTACACAAGTGTTGGTTCTTAAAAGAACAATGCTCAACATAAGTACTCTTACACAAGTGTTGGTTCCTAAAAGAATAATTCTCAACACAATTACAAACCAAGCCCTAGACAGGACCGTCCTGGGTTGTACATTGTACCCCAGGTTAGGACACACTCTATGTGCCCCATTCTCCCAATTCCCATAGTCCTCCAAACCACTTCCATCTTTCTTGAGTGTTCTCCATGCCCCTTTCCAAGTCTCACACAAGTGCCTTATATAACCTTTTAAGTGGTGGTTTATAAACCATCACACCCTTTCATAAAGGTTGTCATTAACAATTAGTTAATAAACTTAATATTACCTCCCTTTTAAAAGGGGTTTTCATAATTATTCTTTATTTATCTCTATTTTTACCAAAGGATCATAATATCCTTTATTTTTCCATCTCCCTTTTAATTATAAAGGGTAAATGAACTTTATCCTCTTATAATTTCAAAGGCTTATCCATAAAATAGCCTTCTTTTCCTTTTGGGGAAAAATTCCCATAATAATTCTACCAGTGTAAATTAGGTGTTGTCCTCAGTAGCTCAAGTTTAATCTACAGCATAATTCACCAAAAATAATTAGTCAAGTGTGGATGTAACACTATCAGTATCCTAATGAATCTATTTCATTTTAACTTCATCTATAATTATATTTCACAAATTTGTAGATCTTTTCAACAACTCTTCTACTTTAACTAAAACCAAAATTATATCACATAGAAGTACTTTGTAAATCAATAACATGATTAGAACTATAAGTACATTTTCACATTAAATAGAACATGAATTTATACTTGAAAAGTTAATACAAGTGCATACACTTTAAATCACTTATCGAATAATTTTTAAAATTTGGTCATTCATGTGTAATTTTTAATAAAAAATTTCAATCTTTTAGGTGTCACTTCAACATAAAATATACAAAAGTATTATCGTGTAATTACATAGCACTTACCTAGTGAATGCCATGCATATTCCATACTATGTATTCCCTCGTCATTGAGTACCATATACTCAAAATACATTCAAAGATGATAGTCATGTTAGTCATGATAATACATGAATATCCTCTTTTCATATACCAAATACAATTGAATAGAAACAAATACATCAATGTTTTGTCACTCATATAAAGTTTTGGGACAAGTCTAAATCTTACAAGGATTTAAATGTAAATTGGTTTGTTATTGTAAACAAGTGTTTATATAATACCTAACCTAGATCACAATCCTATTCAAAAACATTTACAAGGTTATTGGTTTGGTCAAGTCCAATAACAAAGTACAATAAAATAAAGATGGTACAAAGAGTTCAAATAAAGCATCTTAAGAAAAAATAGAATAACAAACAAACTATTACTAGCTATAGAATGCATCATAAAAAAATTCTTAAATTTGTATATAATAGGTTTATACTAATACAATTCTCGTTGAACTTATATATCAAATGAAAAATTAGAGGTTGTCTCTTCCCCTGTAAAATTTGACATGTCCCCATGGTAAATGCTAAGATAATATGTTCGGTTTCATAACTTATACAAACATTATTTCATTACACTCAAACAATATCATATTTCTAAAGTTTAAGATGGAAAAATGATCCTGGGACATGTGAGTTATGGGCCCACACTATAACATAGGCTAAAAAAATCTAGGTGTCAAGTTTGTGTTTTTAGCTATCAATAAGTATAGTAACATCACTTCCTAAAAATTAGACATAACTAAATAAAAATTGGAATGGATTTACACATTTGACTATTAGAAAAACTAACTTATTAACTCTATGTTTTCAAGACAACTTCCTTGCATGAGGGGGTACTAGCCAAATAAAAATATATATTTAACAAGACTTAAACTTAATACCACTAAAGTTGCCATCTCTTAATTCAGATCCCATGATGTATAAATCAATCATTCCAAAAATTCATGAATAATCCAACTACTATACTTACATAACTGAATTATCAAAGTTATGATTTTTAACACCCATCATAAGTGCTTAAGAAATATAAAAGAAATATTTGTCCAACCTTTAGTCATGGCTCACTACAATACATTTTGAATGTATTTCTTTACCATATAGCAATTATACAATGCTCCATATGTATAAAATACCTCGTCTATTTATAAAATACTTTTACACCTTAGAAGTATATTTGACTATAATTTTCCTTATATTATGTAGTTAATACACTATCATTAATACATATTATAAATGAATGACACTTCACACCTACATGATTATTTGACCCCTATTCAACAATCCCACTATATTTTGATATATGGGTGGATGGAAATAGGTTACATATAATAATTCCATCATTTGAAGAATTACCAACCTAATGATATCTAAAATTTTATCGTAAGTTAGTTGTTGTGGCACAATCTTAACTATAACATGATTATAGAGAAATAATAGAACTATAATAAGACAATATTGTGGTATGTGTTTAAACCTTGTGTGGGCATAACTTAGATCTATACATTTAAATACATTACAATTAGACCATTAGCATACCTAACATCATGAACTCTTTAGGAAGACTAGACCTTAACTTTAACCACTAAACTTCATCATAAATGAATCAACACAATTACTTATTGAGCTACATGTAGGTTACTAGGAACAACTAGGATTGGTCATGATCCCCATAAGCCACATCTAACACCAATACTTAGAGCCAACATGTGTGTACTTATTTTGACAATGAGTAGGTCAACACTAACTCAGTTTGACCAATATATTAAAAGGACTAAAAAAAAGATGATCTGCATTACTCTCTTATCAAATTCGATCTGCATTACCCTCTTATCAAATTCATGACTGATCTCTCAAGCATCTAATTATGAATTCCTAAAATAATTTAAGGACACCTTCTTAATTCAAGGTCTATTGATTGACTACCCAAACCCAAAAAATATCTAAAAACTCAATATTTAAAAAAATGGATTACTATTATTTCTATGCCATTGGAGTCTTTAATTTATGGTAGCTATAATGATGGATTATATTACACATGAAATTGATATTAAACTTTACTATGTACTGTGTTGGGCTTAAGAAAGTGTAGTTCATAAAGTAATTAATACCCATTCTAAGGAAGAGTAATGAATATGTTACCATCATCTTACGAGAGTGCATATAATATAGCAATAGGTGAGAATATGATGTCTATGCAATCAAGAATGTAAAGTGACGACCACAATCTTTATAGAAGTTTTTGATAAAATTATAATGTGAATGATGGGCGAGCTTAAAGATGACACAATGAAGGATATAAATCATGGATGATACACTAATCGTAAAAGTACTTGACTAGAGATAAATGTCTCGAGAGATTATTTCATGACATCTTTCAACTATTGAGTCATCACATTAAAGATAATACATACAACTTGAAGATTACAATTCATATGTGCTAATCATGCACGATTCCAACCACACTACCCAAACCCCTAAACAAACATAATACTAGAAAGGGGGTAATTTGAATGATTGGAGTAGTAACAAATGGAACAAATATGGACACTAATATCTACCAACCATGTAGTTCTAATGTAATAAGTGAGGGTAGTTCAAAAAACACTATAAATAAATTAATAATACTTTATTCATGTGAATACAACTAATATTAACAAAGAGATAAAGTGAATGGTTAATAAATACCTCTTTGTATCTTGAGATCAAACTTAATTGCATAACTCTTCAATCCAAACCAACCGCATTCCTTGAATTATGAATACATCCATTTCATGTTTTACATGTCTCACCAATAAGTCTACAAATGAATATTGCTAGATTCTCTTGGACATATGATACCCAATTCATGATATAAAATATGATATCCACTAAATTTTCTTGTAATTAGAACATTACACAAGATGTTGCTTGATAAAATCTACCTTCATTAATAAGGTATAGACTTATTCCATAGGCATACATAGCTAATGCCCAAGGATGTAGTTTATATAATAACTCGACAAAGCTCCAAAATACCTCATGTATAATGTGTATGCTATTCAAATTAGAGCCATTACTCAAATCATTAACATACTAATTTATATGATTCATCTCACTAGTAGCAACTCACTATACAACAAATAGTGTAACCTCTATAAGTTTTGTAATTGTCTTCTAAACCACAACTCTTATCTATATGCTAAGTTTATTTAAAAATTAAAATTTTATTTGTAGTGTTGAGCATGCCCTATGCAAACATGCGGAATTAAAAGAATTAAAGATGTGAATGAAAGATTAAATCATCTAGTCATGAGAAATACAATGAATTGTCAATAAACCATTACAACCCATCCATAGTGACCTTTGGGTAATTTCATATTCATTATTCAATATCATCCATAACAAAATCCTACTATGCTTCAACCTAAAATTTCAAAGAAGCAAGGGATTAACTGAACTTCCCCAATTGAACGTTCCTCACCCTCATCAGATTTAACTATAATAATAAATTTGACCCAACGCAAATGATGAAAATGGTTGGCATTATCACTAATAGTTCACACACAAACTCCATTTTGAAGGATTATCAATTTACACAAACTCAAGATGTTAGCGGTATTAGTAAGTCCTAGTGCTTTAGCACATGATATAAGTTATTTGACTTAAATAAAAAAACTGTATCAAGAGTGAATAATGTCCCTTAAAATAGGACATGTCCTTTAAAGTGAATCATGTCCTTTGAAGAGAGGAATGTGACCTTTGAAAATGAAACTAGGGGAGAGTACCCAATACTTGAGCACCTTAATTTCACGTCTCTCAAAATCATATGTGGAAATTTCGAATCACTCTAGAGTTTTTATAGCAACTTATTTGGCAATGCCCCTATTTATAAGTAAAGTTTTAGAGCCATATCATCAAATATGATGCCACATCAACATGTTTTTTGTTGAGGTGTCAAATAGTTCCCCAAAAAAGGGTGGAACAATAGGTGTGCATTCAGTCATGTTTTTTCGGTGTGTTGATGTGGCATCACATGATTGGTTTATTTTTAAATATAATGAGCATATTTAATTCAATTATAAATACTTATAGTAACACTAACAACCTTAAAGTCACAACTACTAGTGCCAAACTTTTAAAAATATTGGGCCTTAAATACACAAATACTATCACAGCTATTGGAACATGCTCAGCAATTGGGTCCTCCCCTAGGTCAAATGGTAGATGGTCATGTGTGTTCATGATGTGAAGATCAAGGGAAAAATATGAAGAAATATCAATATATTTAAATTATTTAAAGATAGAAAGTACATGGGGTGGTGATGTGTAGAATGGTGTAAGAAATGTTTTGAGAATATGAGAGGTGAATTGGAATGATATTTTGGCAACTTGGCAAACATCATTGATGAAGACACTATTGGTATGATTAGGAGTAACTTAACATGATGTTTGAATGATGTTGTCCTTGATGGAAACAAGGATTTTGGTCTAGAAGACTTAAGTATTTTAACTAAGTGTTGGCATATCACATAGAAGACTACAGAGCTACAATATTATGGTTAGCATTGGTCCACATTTGAAGATCAAGTTCTATGGTTTTGGTAAGATGTTGATATCCCTTAGATGTATTCAATTCCAAAGTTTTATCTTCTGATGACTTTTGAAAGTATAGTTGCAAATAGCATAAGTTTAGCATAGCATAGTATAGTGTTAAGTAGGGTAGAACACATGTTTGGTTTGGTCTGCATTTCTCCGGTATTGGATATTTTCTCCTATGATTTTGAGGCATTGTAAACACATGTTTGAAGTCTCTAAATCTAAAGTTTCAAAGGTTGAAGTCCACCAGTAAGATAGTTGTGAGGACTTATGTATCACTACTTGCATTTGCAGTGTTTGACAGAGACAGAGTCTAGCTTATGATACTCCGCATTTTGCCGCATGTTAATATTTTGTTCTATGGTTTTGAAATTATGCTCTAGGATTTCTAA
Organism: Cunninghamia lanceolata; assembly: GCA_027924645.1. NCBI lineage: Eukaryota > Viridiplantae > Streptophyta > Pinopsida > Cupressales > Cupressaceae > Cunninghamia > Cunninghamia lanceolata. Next base: position 3,055,236 of record BSBN01000312.1, read on the forward strand.
GGAGTCTTAGTTGTGAATTTGAAGGATTTTTGTGGTCTGCATTGAAAGTTGTGATTTGACAGTTAGACTGAACCTATGTTAGTCTATGTATGAGGCCGATCTAATAGTATAATCTTTGTGTGGAAGAATCTATTGATTAGAATCATGTTCTAAGTGATTCTAGAGTTGGAGCTAACATATGAGAATGTGTTTCAAGTTTTGTTTTGGTTCACAAAATATTTTAGTGAATGCATTAGGCCGACAAGATACACATTGTATAACTACATGTTTCATCCTAGCAGGCCAACCTAATTTGAAGTTTGTAAGTGTTGCAGATATATATATGAGATTCACTTTGGTGTTTGAAAGGTGTGATGTGAATATGGATGAGTGTGTGTGACATGTATGAAGTTTTGTGATCTAATCAGTGCGACAAGTGTTTGAGAAGAAGTTTTATGAAGAGCAGATCAGGATGAAGAGTTTTGAGATAGTATTTTGAGCTTCATTGGAGTTGTACCCCACGCATTTGTAGATGCAATTGCAACAGTTCATTTTGGCAGTGATCCACCCATTCTCTCTCTCTTTTCTTTTGGCAGTGAGCCTATATGCAGTGAGCATCTTTCTGGATAGTGAACCTTGGGCAGTGAGCCCTAGGTAGTGAGCCCTCAAGCAGTGAGCCTCTTTGTAATTCGGTATTGGTACTACATAATATATTGTGAGCTAACACTCACCATGGTTTTTTCCTTTTTTAGGTTTTCCACATAAAATCCTAGTGTTCATGTACTATGGTTTATGGTTCTTCTTTCTATGCTTGATTTGCTTTACTGTTATTGAATGTGGAAAATGAATTAATGGTTTAATAGAATATTGATTCACCCCCCACTCAGTATTCTGCGTGTTCAACATGATATCTATAAAATACCACCTCTAAATTATCTAAGTATTTAAGATATATATAAAAATTGAATATGTTTAGAGGCGATATATATTTTCAATTGTTTGAATTTCAAATTTATGAAAAAATTGTTATAGGTTTGAATTATAAAGTAGACAGGTTGTTGATAATAGTGAAGTCCCTAGAATAGGCTCTGATACCAAATGTAACACTACTTTTCCCCAGAGTTATTTAATTATTTATAATAGATTTATTATGGTTAATATTTAGAGTTAAGATAATAAAGAATATTAAATAATATGTACACAACAAAAGTAAATTACAACATTGATAATTTAATAAGATCTCTAATGCAAATCATTAACAAGACAAATTGGATAACATAATCACATATACAATATTCCCAATATATTTATTAACAATAAGTTCAATACTTATCTGAATCATTGAGCACTTGGATTAGCCACTCTCACCCTAGGAATATTGCAGTGGTCTTGGCCCTAGCTATGGCATACTCTAGGAGGAAACAATTCCTTTTGGAACATAGCGTGCTATTACTCTCTCATTCAATTGTTGGTTCTAGAAGAACAATTCTCAACACAGTGTTGGTTCGAAAAGAACAATGCTCAACACTAGTGTTGGTTCTAAAAGAATAATGCTCAACACAAGTACTCTTACACAAGGTGATGGTTCTTAAAAGAACAATTATCAACACAAGTACTCTTACACAAGTGTTGGTTCTTAAAAGAATAATACTCAACACAAGTGCAAACAAAGCCCTAGCCAAGACTTTCCTGAGTTGTACGTTGTACCCCAGGTTATGACACACTCTGTGTGCCCCCTTCTCCCAATGCACATAGCCCTCCAAACCACTTCCATCTTTCTTGAGTGTTCTCCATGCCCCTTTCCAAGTCTCACACAAATTCCTTATATAACCTTTTAAGAGGTGGTTTCTAAACCATCACACCCTTTCACAAAAGTTGTCATTAACAATTAGTTAATAAACTTAATAATTCCTCCCTTTTAAAAGGGGTTTTCATAATTATTCTTTATTTATCTCTATTTTAACCAAAGGATCATAATATCCTTTATTTTTTCATCTCTCTTTTAATTATAAAGGGTAAATAAACTTTACCCTCTTATAATTTCAAAGACTTATTCATAAAATAGGTTTCTTTTCCATTTTTGGAACATTTAGTGTAGATATAATCCCTAGGATCTTTTTAGGCTCATTCGGCCCTTTCCTTAGCCTTTTCTACCCTTGATGCCAAGGTTATTCTTATGTTTTTGCCTTCCCATGGCTATTTTGTGTAAACCTATGATTTTTCTACATTAATCTCACTCTTTCCTAGTGTTTGAAGCTTTCAAAAGTTGGTGTTTCTTGGATGCCAGTGCGACGTGTAGATATCCATGCAATGTGATAGTCTCCTCCAATATTTATCTTACGATAGTTATATTTTATCATTTCTGCCACCTTGCTAAGTGCCCAGGTTTTTGATAATGGCCTTGAATTGAATCCTAATTGCTATTCCAAACTGTTGACCTCCTTATTTTCCTTCCTAAGTCTATTTTTGAATATCTACAAGAATTCTTGACCAATATCTTAGATTCTTTTGTTCACACAACAATGATCTTTCAATCTTCTTGGCTCTTGGAATTGAAAATCTCTCATGTGAATATGAATAGTAGCATTTTTACTAGTACTTCAAAGGTTTAGAGCACTCTACATCTAGTTGGGGTTTCCATGGCATATCTACTTTGTTGAGATCATCTTGCTCTTCAGTTTTTGTAGATCTTTATCTCTCAATCTTGCATGAGGTGATAGTGTTCTAGCCTTCTCTTTTACTTTTGTTATTACTTGTAAATCTAATATTATGTTCTTGGAACCTATTGGGTTTTCACTTCCTCTTATCTAATCTCATACAAAGTAGTTTATCAATTCTTTTAGATCTAGGATTTGATATTCATAGCTTCTTATCACTGTTCTTAGTTCCTTAACACATATAGGCTAAGAGCACACACTCTTTTAATCTATTTTCTATTTTGGCTACTTGTGGAGGTCAAAAGACCAAAATAGGGGCTTGACCATTCTTGGATAGCTTTCAAGTAGTGTCAACCTTTCCTGTAACATGCCACTTGTTCTACCAAATAAATTTTACTAAGTTTAACCCAAAAGAAAATAGTTCTTCATACCAACAATATGAACAATAAAAATTTTCCTTTCTTTATAAATGACATGCACATTTGAAACATATTTCAAACTTTACTATTGCATAATCAAATTACATCACAAGTATTGAATATTCCTCTTTTACAAAATTCCATAAAATGGATACAAAGTTATATACAAGCTTCAGAGAGCTAACTGAAAATAGAGATACAATGGTTCTGATCACCTTCATCAAATCCTGGCCGCCAACTGCATGAGGAGAAACATCACTCAAGTGCTTTTCCGCCAACCACAGACTAACTACGGTCGCCTGCACATTTACCAAACTCGTAAATGGCCCTACCCTTCGACAAAGGTATTGGTATGGTAACCTCAAAGAATAGCCTAATTTGAGTAAGATGTTGTGTCCTACATAACTAGTACTGTCATATTGTGGCTCCAACCTACCAATATGATTATCCCTTTGATGAAGGGGTAAATCACAAAACACACAACAATAGAAATTGAACACAAAAAATAGAACTTTCTTTTATTGATCTGGGCAACTCATTACACTACAGAAGCTCAATTACAATCAGAGGAATTAATCCTCCATAGGCTACAACACATTACAACTTCCTATCCCAAGACTCTGAAATCATCTACCTTATGTAACCCCAAATCAGCTAGGGTTTCTATTTTCCCACCTATTCTTGACTCTACACTCCCCCCTTAACTCCACTACTGCCCAGGGTTCCCAAAAATGGTTATTAATAGCGTTTTTGGCGGCCAACAACCTAATTTTAAAATTTGCATCTCCCTCCAAAAAATAGGTCAACTTCCGGGAGCCATAACTTTTGATCCGGGTGTCCTATTGATGAACCATTTTATGCGTCAGAAAGCTCGTAGAGTGCTCTACACACTAAGAATTAGCTCAACCAGTTCTAGCCATTTTTAGGCCCGTACAAGGCCTTTTAGTGCCTCAAACCTGAGTTTGAATAATTTTCAGGCATTTTTCAAGAAACAGAAACCTTAATATCTTTCAGCTCGCAAATGATCTTTGTGTGATTCCTTTGCCAAAGGTATTATATTTCTGTTATGTAACTTCCTGTAAATTTTGACTTCAATCCGTGCCCAAATACAATATTTCTAAAAATAGCAGGTTACTATTTTTAGCAGTTTGGGAAAACTGAGAGTTCTACATCATTATTCAAGCGATTATGGAACCAGAACCACAAATTTTGAAAAGAAATAGAAAGAACATCAACAATTTTGAAACCCCTTTTTTTTGGGTGATGCAAGATTGCCCTTACACCACTGGATGCTCCTGCATCAGACACCCAGGGTAATTTGAGAAGTGACCTTGTCACGTCTCAGGTGTTTGTGTGAGGAAAACCCAAACGGTCAACCTCTACCTTTGGCAACCAAGAAGAATCTTCAACAGGTCTTCCTTTCCATTTCACCAAATATTCTTCATATTACTTATTCCGAGTACTTATTCCCACACGGCTATCCAAGATCTCTTCTATCTCCTCCATTGAAGTAGATGCCAGGATACTCCAATATTCTTTTGTTGTTCCATCCTCTGTGCCACCCTCATGATATTCTATTAAATCAGCAATGTTGAACATAGGGGAAATATTAATCCCACTTGCCAACTCTACCTCATATGCATTTCCTGAATCATGCTTCTTTAGGATTTTGCATGGTCCAAATTTCTTCATTTTTAACTTATTGTATGTTCCAATTGGGAACCTTTCTTTTCTCAAGTGAACCATGACTTCATCTCCTACCTGGAACTCCTTATACCTCCTCTTCTGATCTGCCTTAGCCTTGTACTAAATATTCATCTTATTAATGTGCTTTCTCACCTCTTCATGCAAATTCTTCAGATGTTCTGCAAAGTTGTTAGCCTCGACACTTGTCTTTTCTCCTTTGTCTAGATTCCTCAACTCTGAAGCATTTCTTAGACTATTTCCATATACAATCTAGAATGGTGATTTACCAGTACTCCTATTGATAGAATGGTTGTAAGCAAATTATGCCTGTGGTAAAATCAAATCCCATCCCTTGGGCTTCTCTCCTACTAAGCATCGTAGCAGGTTACCCAAACTCCTATTCACCACTTCTGTCTGTGGATGGTGTGTAGAACTAAACTTTAAATCTATCTTCAACTTCTTCCACAATGTCCTCCAAAAATAACCAACAAACTTGGTATCTTGATCTAAAACTATGCTCTTTGGTAGACCGTGTAATCTCACCACCTCTCTGAAAAATAATTCAGCAATATGAACAGCATCATTAGTATTCCTGCAAGGAATAAAATGTACCATCTTCGAGAATCTATCCACCACCACAAAACTGCAATCATGTCCTCTCTGTGTCCTTGGTAAACTGAGAACAAAATCCATGCTGATATCATCCCATGGCTTCTCTGGTATAGGTCATGGCTGATATAGACCTGTGTTCTGACTTGCTCCTTTTGCCATCTGACATACTCTGCAACTCTGCACAAATTTCCTCACATCCTGCTACAATTGTGGCCAATAATAATTTTCACCAACAATAGCAATGGTCTTATCTCAACCAAAGTGTCTGGCCAATCCTCCACTATGCTTCTCCTTAATCAGGTTCTCTCTCATGGAACTCCTTGGAATGCACAACTGGCTTCCTCTAAACAACATGCCATCTTGGATTATGAAATCCAACCATTTTGTCCTGTCCAAAGTAATAGGTTCCAAACAAGCTTTCTAGGCCTCTGCAAAATTTGGATCCTCAGGATACAAACTTTTGAGCTCATCGAACCCAACAAGCTCTATCTTCATTTCTGTCAACAAATTTTTCCTCCTGCTCAAGGCCTCTGCAACTCTATTGGACTTCCCACTCCTATGCTTCAAAACAAAAGTATAGATCTATAAAAACTCAACCCATTTTAAGTGCCTTTGGTTCAATTTCCCTTGACTATTAAGATACTGCAAAGCCTGATGATCAATATATAAAACAAACTCTTTTGGCAACAAATAATGTCTCCATTTCTTCAAAGCCTGAACTATTGCATAAAATTCTTGATCATAAACAAAATACTTTTTCTTGGCATCATTAAGCTTCTCACTAAAATAGGCAATGGGCTTACCTTCTTGACTCAAAACAACTCCTATACCACTACCACTAGCATCACAATCTACCTAAAATACCTTATTGAAATCTAGAAGTGCCAAAACAGGTTGTTCTATGACTTTCTGCTTCAATGTATCAAATCTCTTGTCTTCTCCTTTAGTCCATCTAAACTCTTTTCTATCCCCTCTCATTGTCTCAGTTAGGGGTGCACAAATGCTACTAAAATTCCTGATAAACTTTCTTTAAAAACTTGCCAAATCATGAAAAGATCTTACCTCTGTTGCACTCCTTGGTGTAGGCCATTCAATGATAGCCCTTACTTTTTCTGGGTCCATCTTAAGACCTTCCTCTGAGACAACAAATCCTAGGTATACCAACTCCTTCTTTGCAAAACTACATTTCTTTAGATTAATCAACAACTTCTCCTCACTCAACTTCTCTAGAACTCTTCTGATATGCATCAGATGCTCATCCCAAGTCTTAGTGAAAATTAAAATATCATCCAAATAAATAATAACAAAACTTTCCAAAATTCTTTCAGTACCTTGTTCATGAGCTGCATGAATGTGCTCGGTGCATTGGTTAGCCCAAATGGCATGACTAACCACTCATACAAACCTTCCTTTGTCTTGAAGGCTATCTTCCATTCATCTCCTTCTCTGATATAGACCTGGTGATACCCACTCTTCAGGTCAATTTTCGTGAAGTACTTGGCTCCACTCAAACAATCCATGATGTCATCCATTCTTGGCAATGGAAATCTATACTTGATCATTATCTTATTGATGGCTCAAGAGTCTGTACGCATCATCCATCTCCATCCTTCTTTGGTGCTAGTACTGAAGGTACCACACATAGACTTAGGTTCTCCCTTATCAGTCCCTTCCTCAACAACTCCTAAACTTGTCTGTTTAGCTCTTCATTCTCTGCAGGGGTCATTTTGTGGGCTGCCTTGTTTGGCAAACTGGCTCCTGGTATCAAATCCATTTGATGACTTATCTTCCTTACTGGTGGTAAACCTTCTAGTACATTATTAGAGATAATGTGCTGGAACTCTTCCAACATATCTGAAACTTCTGCTGGTACATCTTCATAGTTCTCTTGACTAATCTTAGGAATCAATGCAAAGCAATGACGCTCATGCTTCATACCCTCCAAAAATTTCCTACCATCTACCAAACAAATTCTAGCAGTACTACATACCTTTTCTTCCACCTCCTTCAAGGGCTTCAACTTATGATGAACTCCATCCTTTGTTAGGGAATATGTGTTTGCATGGCCATCATGGACAGCACTCCTATCATACTGCCATGACCTCCCCAACAACATATGACATGCATCCATCGGTATGATATCACATAGTACCTCATCATGGTAGTCACCAATCTTAAACTTCACTAAACACTGCTCATTGACCAAAGCTCTATGGTCCTTTTGTAACCATGCAATCTAATATGGATGCGGATGCTTTCTTCTTGTCAACTTCAACTTGTCAACCATCTCCTCTGAAACAAGATTATCAGTGCTTCCACTATCAATAATAATATCACAACACTTACCTTCACATTTACACCTTGTGCAGAATAAACTCTTCCTTTGATTTGGTTCTTTCTCCTCATTCAACAAAGTTCTTCTGACAACTAGGGTTTCTTCCCTTTTAGCATCTTCAGAGTGCTTAGACTGTGCATCTTCATCGACATGTGTAACTCGTGCATTACCTTTAGGTCTTTTATTTGTCCTTCCTTGATGTTATGGACACTCGTATGCTCGATGTCCTTCTTCTCCACATTGGAAACAAGTTCCTTTGAAACCTCCCCTTCCAAGTCCTTGCCCAAGTCGACCTCTTCCTCTTCCTCTTTGTTCACCATTGTTCTAGTCACGAGGGCGATAGGTATTATCTCCTCTCTGATTTTGACTGGTACTGGCTTCTTCACTTTTCTTTGAATCTTCATTTCACCCCCCATAGGGTCTTCCACTAGTCCTTCTGCCTTGACCTCTTCCCCTTTGCTTGTTGTCAAATCTTTTATTTAGCTTATCTTCCACCTTTAGGGAAAACTTGTATGCATCTTCTATGGTGGTCATTCTGACCAGGCTCAACTCCTCTTGAATACTTGGCCTCAACCCATTAATGTAATGGGCTACCCTCTCCTTGTTGGGCTCTACATGACTTGTCCTGATAGTAATTTTATAAAACTCTTCTGTATACTCTTTAACAGACTTGTTACCTTGCTTCAGTCCTTGCAGCTTCTTCAACAACTCCATCTCATAGTCCATAGGAACGAACTACTTCTTCAGTTTCTCCACCATCTGATCCCATCTGGTGATCTTTCCTTTTCATCTTCTGTTCCTCTCTAACTAGACCTCCTTCCACCAAATATTGGCATGGCCCTTCAATTTTATTTTTGCAAACTTGACCTGATCTGGGTCTTCTACATCTTCATACTCAAAGTATTCCTCCATGTCATTGATCCAATCAATAAGCTGTTTTGGATTCAAATCTCTAGAATATGTAGAAACTTCAATCTTGGGCCTCTTTCCAATCTTTGAAATGGCCCTCAACAACCTAACTTTTGCAGGATCTCCTGCAGCTTCTTGTTCTTCCTCAAATAGCTCTTTTTCAGCTTCATCCTCTCTTTCTTCTCTTGCTCTTGGATCAAACCCTCTTCGCAACTCCTCTTGCAATGCATTGATCTGCCTTTGTAGGGCTCTAAAACCCTCTTCTATCAAAGCATTCCTCCCAACATGATTTCTTCATGGAGGCATCTTGGTCTCCGTAGCAAACCCACAACCTCAGGTCCTGGTGCAAACTGCCTCACGGTCAACGATCTATCTACACACTCAGGAACCCTTGCTCTAATACCACTTGATGAATGGGGTAAATCACAATACACACAACAATAGAAATTAAACACAGAAAATAGAACTTTCTTTGATTGATCTGGGCAACTCATTACACTATAGAAGCTCAATTACAATCAGAGGAATCAATCCTCCACAGGCTGCAACACATTACAGCTTCCTATCCCAAGACTCTAGAATCATCTACCTTCTGTAACCCCAAATCAACTAGGATTTCTATTTTCGCACCTATTCTTGACTCTAGACTCCCCCCCTCAACTATACTACTACCCAGGGTTCCCAAAAATGGTTATTAATAGCCTTTTTGGCAGCCAACAACCTAATTTCAAAATTTGCATCTCCCTCCAAAAAATAGGTCAACTTCCGGGAGCCATAACTTTTGATCCAGCTGTCTGATTGACGAACCGTTTTATGCGTCAGAAAGCTCACGAAGTGGTCTACGCGCTAAGAACTTGGTCGGCCAGTTCTGGCCTTTTTTGGGCCTGTACGCGGCCATTTAGTGTCTCAAACTTGAGTTTGAATAATTTTCAGGCATTTTTCGAGAAACATAAACCTTAATATCTTTTAGCTCGCAAATGATCTTTGTGTGATTCCTTTGCCAAAGGATGTATATTTCCATCATGTAACTTCCTGTAAATTTTGATTTCAATCTATGCCCAAATGTAAACTTTCTAAAAATAGCAAGTTACTATTTTTAGCAATTTGGAAAAACTAAAAGTTCTACATCATTATTCAAGCGATTATGGAACTAGAACCACAAATTTTGAAAAGAAATAGAAAGAACATCAACAATTTTGAAACACATATTTTTTGGGGGTGATGCAAGATTGCCCTTACACCACTGGATGCTCTTGCATCACCCTTCCTAGTATGTAAACCTGGATCACATTGAACTGGCAGTGTAAACAGTGGCTACTTACACTACTTTGGTGAAAGTATTCATCACCCCTGATTCAGAATGGACATCACATGCTCACCCATCATTCTAGCTTGATTTGATATGACATCATTCTCTATACAAAAGGTTATTCCCTTACCCATGGATCAACTAATCCCAAGATTAACCTCACCTAATAATTCTAGTTTTACTATGACATTTTTACCAAAATAGTATAAGTTGTAAGATATGGCTTTCATAACCTAACTTTCGCATTGTAGCAATATCTAATCATACTTAACTTAATATTGCACATAAATCCAGTATAGACACTAATTTCTACTATATAGATTATTCTTACATTCAATACATAATATATTTCTCATACGAGATATATATACACCTTTCATTGCACATACAAGAAAATATCCAATTCGACAAAGAATAGAAAACCAAACTTATTCCCAACATCAACCAAAGACTTACAATCTTTCAAACAGAAAAGACATAATGATAAAAAGATTTTGCATGCATGTTAATGCTATGTTCCAAATAATCAACCAAGCTCCTTGTTCTTGATTTCTCGAGCTGGCTGAGTATCTCCTCCTTGATCAACTTGATTTCCCCCTCTTTACTTACTAATTTTCCTCACAACTCAAGGCCAAAATACAATGCATAAACAAAACAGAAGACTTAGAAAGTAATAGAAGCTTTGGATAAGCAACTTAGAAGGGAATTGTGTGTCAAAAATAATGGAAGGGTCCTCCTTATATATAGAATTCTGATAACGCCAAGGGTATAAACATGCTTGTTGAACTGCCACAACTCCCACTCCATACTTTGTCTTAGCAAAATGAATTTGTGGTGGTAGTAGGAATCAATGCATAGTGAACACATCATGGATGCCAAGAAGCAAAAATTAGAAATGCAAGGTAACCGATCAGTTTCCATACTTCTATTGAGTTTCCACCTCTCAAACATGGCACCACACAAGCCACCACACCCCCCTATTCTCTTGTGCAGGTAGTTTGCAATGAACTGGTCAATGTTTTGGCACGTTGGGAAATAGTTAACAGGTGCTATAACAACGTTGCCCATCATTTCCTTATTATGCACTTTACGTGCTTTAAACTTCATATAACATAAATGTAAATGGTTTATTCCCAGTACCAAAGACTTAGTCAAATGTTGTGCCAAGTCATAACATATATACTATGAATTAATATTAACATTGGTTACTAGGCTGTGCTATATATAACAGTGCTTAAGACTTAAACTTATATATACACACACACACACACATTTCCTTATAATCTCTATTTAAAATATCATGTGATAATAAAATTCACATATTCATATTTGCATATTTCACCAATTACATAAGTATACCATATATTGTAAATCATAAATGGTTATATATATAATAGTAAATAACTACACACACACAAACACACACACACACACACACACACACACACACACACACACACACACACACACACACACACACACACACACACACATCATAGTTACTTAAAAACAACATAAAACTCATTAACCCACATATGCACTGATGACATGCGAGTATATACACACATGCATATAAACACCCCTCGTCCAATCAATACCCTTAGGCCTATGAGCAATACGTTCATGAGCATGCGTAGATACATCTATTTACGTATACTCATGCATGTATTGTCTCATACGTATAAGTTATCGTGGACATGCATTTACATATCTGTATATATTCACTTCATGTTTAGACCTTGCCATATGTAATTCCAAACTTATCAAAGAAGACTTTCAATTGACACTCAGACTAAATCACATTCCTACTCCAAAATACTCATAAAATCATATCCAAATAAGCATTCTAGATCATTACCACAGATTAATTACCTTACCCACATAGACTTGACATAACCTAGATGAAATAGGATAGTGGCATGCGCTTGCTTAGTTTAGGATTTCTCTAACATTTACCAGACCAAGTCCTTCTCCTGAGTGATACCTCTCCTCGTTTTCAGAGAAGCAACATGTTCCTGCATTCAGCGTACATCACCACAACAGTAGCTAGCCTATCACAATATAATCATATGCTTTATACATTTCATAACTAGAATCACTTATAATGCATCACATTGCATCATTCAGGCTTTCAATATATTCAATTCAAGATTCACAATACACATTAATGCAAAGATTCATAAACCATTCATTTATTCAAGCAAATTAACCAGTCAAGGTAAATAATAAATAGTTAGAAACACGTGTGAGGTGTACCATATTCCCCCCCTGTGAATCATCGTCCCTAATGATTTTTATGTATCAAGTATTACCATAACATAAACAAGACATAAAAATAATGTATCATATTACAAAACATATTGTTCTCAAGAATTTTCAAATTTTAGAATAACCTACAGAAACTTCTGCTTCATCTTAGCATAATCTTCCCAAGTGGTAGAATCTTCTGCATAATAATCATACTGGACCTTGCATTGCAGAACCTCTCTATTACACAAGCGTAGCTTACGCATTTCAAGCACCCTGAGTGGCTCGATTATTACCACTCCTGGGTCCTGTACCTGTAAAGCATTCCAATCAATAACATGGTTATCTTCTGGAACATACTTCTTAAGATACGAGACACGAAAAACATTATGCATCCTAGCAAGAGCTAGTGGTAAAGCAATTCTATATGCAGTAGGATTGACTTCCTCAAGAACCTCAAACAAACCTACATAGCACGAAGCTAGTTTGGATGACTTTCCAAACTTTATAGAACTCTTATGGGGTTTTACTCTCAACAAAACCTTATCCCCAATAGGGAAATTCCAAGGAACCCATTTGGCATTTGCATAGCTCTTTTGCCTATCATTAACTTCTGCTAATCTCTGCTTGATAATCTTGACTTGCTCTTCCATATCTGATAACATTTCTAGCCCAAGACTTATCCTATTTTCTAGCTTATCCCAGCTTATATGAGTCTAACATTTTCTACCATACAATGCTTCAAACAAAGCCATCTTTATTGCAGAGTGATAGGAGTTATTATATGCAAACTCGACCAAAGGTAGGTAATCCACTTGTATTGTTGGTCCATGCAATACATCCTTAGAAGATCTTCTAACACTTGATTTACTCTTTCCATTTGCTCCTATTCTACATATAATCATAACCTCATGATTAAGCTAGGAATTTGCAAAGTTGATAAAAAACTAAGTTTCTCACCAACACAAATCCTTGTTGCACCAGTGGTGGTTGTGCTCAAAGGGATTTGGGGTTGATGAGAGAGAATGTGGTTGCTCACTTGGACATCATGACCATGTATTCCAAGAAGACTCCTTAGAAAATAGATTTTGGATGAGGAGGACCAATGGATGAGATTGATTTAGAAGATATAGATTTAGGGTTAAATGATAAGCAAGGATGCATGAAAAGCCTCAAAGTGTCACCTTGTGATTGATGCACATGAAAAGACCCATGATCCAAGGGAATTAGAGGGTGGAGATTTTCGAGATTGAATGGATGGGCAAGATTTGATGTGAATATTTTATGGAGCCTTGTGCATGCATAGAGCCATGTGCATGGTTGACTTGATTAATGGTGCTTAAGATTGTGCAAGTGATTAATTAGTTAAATAAACATTATTTGTTTATTTAACTAATGATAAAGGGCAAAATAGATGATTTAAATAAATGTTGATTTGTTTAAATAAATGATTAATTAATTAAATAAATGAAGTAATTGATTACTACGGCAAGTACTATTGCAATGAGTTGGCACTTATCTAGCTATTAATCTATTGATTGTAAACCAATCAAAAGACAAGATTATTTTTCTTGTCGGGAAAATTTGATTTAAATTTGTACTTTTCCTATGTCAACACGATAAATTTTTAACAAAATATTATTGAAAAATGATTTATCTATATTGTCATTGGCTGAAAAAAATGACCTCTTCTCCACGGATTGTCGGATAGTGCAACAAAAAGCTATAAATGGGGAGAGAATTTTGGTTTGAGAGGAGGATGTGGCAAGTAAACAAATTATGAATACAAATTTTGTCCCCCATTAGTTAAGTATGCCTAAATGGATAGCGATTAAAAAATATTTCGCCATGTTATTACATTTTTATTTTATGTTTCAAACATACAATATTTTAATGCATTTTAAATTATCATAGTATTAATATTATTACATTTTAATATCTTAAGAAGACATTTCAAATCTCTATACGCTCAACTAGGGCTAGGGCTCTCCACATAATACAAATATGCAGGCTTTGTAAAGTTTAGTTTTATAGTTAAGGAAATATTTATGTTATTTAATAGACTTTGTAAAGTTTAGTTTTATAGCTAAGTAAATATTTTAGTGCTATTTTGTTTTTACCAAATTAAAATTAATTTATTTTTGAGATTTCAATTTTATTTACCCAAGACATTTCAAAACTAAGTTCACATAATTTTTTCTAGAAATATAATAGTTACAAATTTGAAATGATAAATAATTTTTCATCTTTAGTAAAATTAAAATAATTAAAATCATGTTCTCTAAAAGTACTTACTATTATTACTTAAACAAAAATTAAGTGACTAAGATTTTTGTAAAGTTTACTTTTATAGTTAAGGAAATATTTGTGTTATTTAATAGACTTTGTAAAGTTTAGTTTTATAGCTAATTAAATATTTTAGTGCTATTTTGTTTTTACCAAATTAATTTATTTTTGAGATTTCAATTTTATTTACCCAAGACATTTCAAAACGAGTTCACATAAATTTTTTTGGAAATATAATAGTTACAAATTTGAAATGATAAATAATTCTTTATCTTTAGTAAAATTAAAATAATTAAAGGAAATATTTGTTTTATTTAATAGACTTTGTAAAGCTTAGTTTTATAGCTAAGTAAATATTTTAGTGCTATTTTGTTTTTACCAAATTAGTTTATTTTTGAGATTTCAATTTTATTTACCCAAGACATTTCAAAACCAGTTCACATAAATTTTTTCTGAAATATAATAGTTACAAATTTGAAATGATAAATAATTCTTTATCTTTAGTAAAATTAAAATAATTAAAATCATTTTCTCTAAAAGTACATACTATTATTACTTAAACAAAATTAAGTGACTAAGATTTTTGTAAAGTTTAGTTTGATACTTAAGGAAATATTTGTGTTATTTAATAGACTTTGTAAAATTCAGTTTTATAGCTAAGTAAATATTTTAGTGCTATATTGTTTTTACCAAATTAATTTATTTTTGAGATTTCAATTTTATTTACCCAAGACATTTCAAAACAAGTTCACATAAATTTTTCTGGAAATATAATAGTTACAAATTTGAAAGGATAAATAATTCTTTACTGCAACAGAATTACTTAGCCAATCGAGCCATCCGCCCCTAAATATGAATATGTTATTGTTATTATATTGTGTAATTAATCTTAGGCAGACATATCAAATCTCTACACATTTTATTTTATGAAATTAGATTATTTTTGGAATTTCAATTTTATTTACTTAAGAGTTAAAAATCTAGGATTTCAATTTTATTTAGTCAAAAGTTAAAAATCTACAGTATCACGACCATGTTATTACAATTTTTTATTTTATTCTTCAAACTTACAATATTTTAATGCATTTTAAATTATAAAAGTATTATTAGTATTATTATATTTTAAGGAAATATTTGTGTTATTTAATATGCTTTGTAAAGTTTAGTTTTATAGTTAAGGAAATATTTTAGTCCTATTTTATTTTTACCAAATTAGATTATTTTTGAGATTTCAATTCTATTTACCCAAGACATTTCAACACTCTTCAAAAATTAATTTTTCAATTATTGGAATGTAATTTGTCTATACAACCAATACCTAATCAACAAAAAAATTACAACTAAACAAATACTATATACAACCAATAGCTAATCAACAAAAAAAAAATACAACTAAACAAATACTATAATAACAACATTACAAGGCAAGTAGTAATTTATTTAAATAATACTAGGTGGTAATTAAATATGTATTTATTTAATTAATGTTAGGAGAGATATGCAAGATGAATCAAGTGATGATAGGACGTGGTCAAATTTAATTGTCTATGCATCCATTATAGTTGTGTGTAAATGTGCAAGATCCAAGTTTGGAGGATGTTGAGTTGTTCTTAGCTACAAGAATAGATGAAAATATGGATTAAGAAGTTCCACATTGAATAATAGATGCAAACCCAAGTATTATAAGAGATTGAGAATAACAACATTCTCACCAACTATGCATAGAATGGTGTATGGACCATAGCACAGAGGCTTCATCTTCTAGTGTGGACCCTTGAAGCATTCCTTTCAAGGTGCAACTGAACTTTATCATCAACATAAAATGAGTGAGGTGTAAAATGTACATTGTGGTGCTCCTTGTATTTTTTATTGTTGGCACATGAGTATCTATTATACCTACTAGTGTACAATTTAAATGCACTGCAATAATGTATGTTCCTTATCCACTTCTCATTCTTATGTTTGTGAATCCAATGAGAATGATGTGTAGTAGGATATTTCTAGAGCCACCCCTCGTTGGAACCCAAGACATTATCTAAAATGGACTTTCCCCTAGAACTATATAGAGCTCCATTGTAGGCATGTTGAATATAAAGTAAATTGTCATCCCATGTGCATTAATGAGAATCATTGTAGATGCATAAAAGGTGCACAAGTGTGTGATTGACCACCTCTATTTGGTTTCCTATCTATGGATGGATAGTTGAGAATTGATCAAATTAGATATGTAACACTACCCATAATGTTTTCAAGAATTAACTTGCAAAATGTGGGTTATGGTCAAACAAAATGGACCCAAACATAAGTGAAGAAGAGGTGTGTGAGGTATGATATGGTGATTCTTTTTTACATGAAATCATGATGACCATCTTCAAGAATTTATCTATCACAACAATTACAAAATAATGTTGATGCTTAGTCATAGGCAATCCACTCAATAATCCATGTTGATGGATTCTCAAGGCCTTGTTGGTACTAACAAAGGGATGTAAAGACAAAGCTTTTCATTTGCAGGCTTGGTGATGTAATAGGAAATGTAGGAGCTTACGTGATGCTTAATTTTTCCATGCATATGAGGCCATAGAAACTTTTTTGAAGTGATACCAGTGCCTCAATAACAATAAATTGTCCAATTGTTTAGGCATAGTGCACCTCCTAGATGAGTCTACGATAAGTTGTACCTTCTAGAATATAGAGTTGCACAAGCTTGTGGAGAATCTTATTGAACATGTAGAATTTGCCAACCTCTTGACCTTACACAAGCATGATGTAGGTCTATGCAAAATCTACATATGTTGGGTAAAGATTCTCCTAGTTAGAAAAGTTGTGGCCACACAAGTCCAGCAATGTGATCAACGTGTGAATTGATGGTTGGTTGAGGCAATATATTACCTTGTTGTATTTCCCCTTCTTATGCATGAACATAAGATGGAATTATTGCAAATATGTCATCCACTTCATGTGGCACATATGTCACAACTCAATTTTTTTGAATTTTGAATTTGAAAACTAAATGAGATAAATATAGTTTCATTTAAAAACAAAACAATAAACAAATTTAAATGACAAATGGTGTAAGGACACTTCTATAAAAGGAAAATGAATAAGGAACCTTCCCTCCCACTCCCATCCTCAAGTCAA
Source organism: Cunninghamia lanceolata (assembly GCA_027924645.1). Taxonomy (NCBI): domain Eukaryota; kingdom Viridiplantae; phylum Streptophyta; class Pinopsida; order Cupressales; family Cupressaceae; genus Cunninghamia; species Cunninghamia lanceolata. The sequence goes on from BSBN01000312.1 coordinate 3,072,816, forward strand.
GACCCCAATTTATGAGATGAGTCCATTTTCTCCTAAAATTTATTACCATTAGAAAATTTGGGAACATATTTATGAATTATAAGAGTCCTTTTCAACAAAAATTAAATAGCAATCTTGAAAATAGAGAGGAGCATTTAAGATAAAGACTTGACTGAAGACTTGGAGTTTCATCCATGAGGGTCAAGTTTTTCTATAAATTTCTTGGATTATTAGGAAGAAGACACTCATGATCTTTGGTTTGGGAGTGCTGGAGAAAACTGTAAGAGTTTTCTTCTCCATCATTTTGTTTTTCTTGATAATTTAGTTCTTGCATTTTGTTAGTAAATTTTAGTTGAAATTCATGTGATAATATGTTACAATTAATATCGGTGTGGAAGTTCTTATGAAAATAGAAGTAGAGTTGTTGATATAAACCCCTTCTTCTCGTAATGCTAGGACAGATGTACATACTCTGTTCCTGAAACTCTGTTTAGGCTTGAACATTTCTAGAGCCTTTTTAATTAGATCTATTTTGTACACGTCTTGCAAGCGTTGTAGGACTTCAGACAATAATTCTTTGACATATTTTGTCAAACAGTTCATGTACTTTGGGTATGCTTCAGTTTTCTGTATGCGTGTGTACTGGGGTAATTGCAACTGCAACTTCTGATGAAATTATGTCTTCAAGCTTTGATGTATGTCCATGCCCAGCTCCAAACTTCTTTCAACGAATCCATTTTAAGCACGCCCTGCAACCGTTGCAATCCATTAGGTGTCATTTTCTTAAGAGATTTTGTTAAATAGTAGACATATTTTCATTAGGCATCATTTCCTTGAGGGATTTTGTCAAACAGTTCATGTGCCCTGTTTGGACTTCGACATCCTCATACGTGTCTATTAGAGTTTTTCCAACTATAATATTTGATAAAATTCCCCTGTTGATATGGATGACGGACGTCCATACCCTGTGCTAAAGTTCCTATGAAATGATTGTAAAGGTTGTAGAATTTGACTTTATGTTTGCCAATTGTTTTTTTTTTCCCTTGAAAATTCTAAAGCCTTATCAACCTGTTGATTTTTTAGGCATCTTGCCAAACAGTCCATGTACCTTGTGAATGCTTCTACTTTTCAGAATACCCGAGAACTGGGTAATTGCAACTACAACATCTGATGAGATTGTCTTTTCTTTATACTTTGATGTATATCTATGCCCTATTCTAAAGCTCCCACATAGGCACAGATAGAGGGGATGCTGGCAAAGGTCATGGATTTTGTCTACCAATTTCCTTTGTTTTGAAAATTTCTAACTCTTTTTTGTGCATATCATTCAAATACAACATTCCATGAGACGACATCTTATTGAGGAATTCTTTCAAACAGTTGGCATATCTTCTCTGTGCATATATGGCTGCCGAGTATCTCCAACTATAATATTTGACTCAATTCTGCCTTGACAGATAATCATACTCAGTCCAAAGTTCTCATTTTGGTACAGATTATGGTCTTTGGCTTTAAGTCTACCAATTTCATTTCCTAACAAGTTTCTAATTCCCTTTTCAATAGATCCCATTTTGTAAATTCCTATAATCATTAGTCAACTTCCTCTGTCCTCCAGGGATAACCAAATACATGGTAACTTTACCATCATGGTCATATTGGAATAACATATAGGCAATTATTAGTTGCGAGTCATGGTGTTGGGAGCTATCAAACCTTGCTAAGATTAGTAACATTGTTGTGATCCTTGAATATGTTTCTTAATAGCCCTTTCCTTCTATTACCATTCCCAATGGCAATTATCCCATCTTTATGATAAAGAGGATCATCCTTTTAGTGGTTGTATAATATTACTTTGTTGCAGTAGAATGAAATAGTATAGCGGATGTTTCTGTGAATTATAGTTAGGATGCATGTGATTATATATATGTATGGCTTGGCCTTTGCTTGAATATAAACTTGATAATTAATGGATAATTTAGAATTGATGGTCTAAATATGATTTTAGGGCACTTGTTGTAATTATGACACACAAGTCTTGGGAGAATTGAATAATTAGATGCCATTAATTATCAAAATACAAATTAGTAGTCAAAATAAATATAGGCATAATTAATTATATAATATTAAAACATTAAACCTTAATAATTATAAGCAAACTTAGATAGTAGGTCAATTTTACATTCCTGTCCCCTCATTTCTTGAACAAACAACCATATGCTTAAGTATTGTTATAGATTCATAAGATCAAAAATGTCATCTTAATACGAATGCTCCCTTAGATAAGAATACGTTAAATTTACTTAAATCAACATTAAGGATTACTAGGGAAAAATGAATAATAAGTAGAGTGAATAAAATAACTTGTTCCTTAATCACAATGTTTCAAAACAAAGGTCTTCCCAATGGATGAATGCAATTAAACAAACATGAAATATGTGTATGGGTACCTTATAGATTTCAAAAATTGATCAATGGTACCCTATTGCTCAATACTATTGATAAAACCAATAATAGTGTTACACACTTCAATCCTAAGTATTTAAATAGATATTGGAATTTGATTATGTATTACAACAAAGTGAAGGATAGAGTCCCCTTATATGAGTTTACATTTCCTTGGATAATAATGGAAGAAGTATAATGTTTAATAAGAATATCTTAATGAACAATATTGAACTAAGGATATCATCAAGGAAATACATTGACTTTTGTTCCCTGGGAATATATTTCAACATAAAGGGTTGGGTCAAATATTTAGTAGAAGCCTATAGTGAGAATCAAAGATGGATTGCAATAATTCTTTAAATAATCGTTAATCTTAAATGCTTTAGAAAGAACAAAACGAAAACCTAGTGTTTTGAAACAATTTCCCCTAATCTCAAAATGTGATCGAAGAACCCCTCATTTGACCTATGAATTAGACATGACCATTATTTACCATGGTTAGGAATTGTTAATTCTCAACTAAAAAAAAAAATTAAGTTAAACACGTGTTGGATAACTTATCCTGTTAAGATTACAAGCCTTAATTTGGTTCTATTTTTACATATAAGTTTGAAATAATTATGCAAGAAAAGGATCTAGTACCCTACTCTTGGAACAAAGATTAATTTGATATGTGACTATACATCATTGTTTTACCTTGAATAAAGATCACTTGATGTATGACAAATTAACTATCATATCACCTTGAAACTGAATGATTAAGTGTCTTGTCTAATTTATGTTTGTGATTAATGTAAGTGAATTAGCATCTTCTAGAATTATGTTTACAATTGTTTGAATGTCTTTACTTGACTCTTCCTTATGTATATATGAATGGATCAAAACATCTAGCCTTATTCTTTACATGCAACCAAAGAAGTTTAATTCTTCTCATTTCCTTATAATCTATCATATAAGTTTTCTTTTCATCTAGATAGGTAAACCTTGTAAATAAATGTCCAAACTCAAACATTTACAGTGTTCGATATTTATGGTACCTCTGAGTCACGTTTACAAGTAATGCCATCACATTGAACCAAGTACCTCACACCTAACATAGTTGCAACAACGACGTCTGGGTACCATCCCTCTAAATCATCAGGGAGTAATAAGGGGCATGTCAAAGTTAAATCTGCAGGGAGGGAAAATCTCCTTGGATACCTCGCTAAAAAGATTAATTAAAAAGAAAGGATGAGGCTATTGAAAATAGTTGTAGGATGATTACCATGATAGTAAACCCCTTTTTAACTATCAATGGAAAACCTCATCGGATAAATATGCGTACTAGGTGAACTATCCTCACATGAAAACTGAAACGTCAAACACTCCTGGGAGGGGTGTTTGCAGGCTAGTTTCTTAAGAATTCCATCACTATATCACTTGAGTGAGTGGGTAGTCGGTGAAGAATTGTGTACCACCCACAGTCACATAAAACATAGTGCAAGATAGAACTACATGTTCACATTTGTCGTGTAGATCGCATCTGAAGAGGGCCTTGATCCCATAGATACAGGGTATGTAGGTAGTTTGGATAGCAAAGGATACCCCTAGTACATAGGTCCCTCAGATATAGTATACTCTTTTAGAATCAACTCCATAATCTTGATCCCTAGTTTAAAGGTTATCTAGGTAATTTAAGAACTCTCCTAGTACTCAGACAAATCCCTGAGGTGGATTACTTGTACCCAGCTTTGCCATAAATTGAGTGAGTACAAGTTGATGTTATGTGTTCCTTGGTTGACATCCTTAGAACAGTATCTAGGCAGACTATGGTCCCCAAGAAGTGACTCATGAACCCGTATTGGTCCCGAAGGAGTTAGAAGCCTCTAGAGTATTGGTTTGTTTGAACCACTAGGCCTTTTGGCCACTATTTGTTCTACCCATATCAGGTAGCGATAAGGTCTGTTTGACCCAGTTCTGTATGAACCTATTTGCTCAAAGGATAGAAGAGCTTGGGTTGGCTTAAGAATGTTCCATTTGAACATATGGCCCGTATTGGCTAAAGTTTTTACTGAATACTCAATCAAAGTCTTGATATATCTCATAAGAACTTGTTAATAAAGTAAAACTTTTGAAAATTCAAGTTTGGACCAAGTGCGTCCTTACAACATATTCTCTAGTTTGCTTTGTGTATACAAAAACCTAAAGTAACTTATAATTAGAGTAAATGATAATCTCCTTACCTAGAATATAGTGGTGCCACTACTTGACAACTTGTACAATTACACACAACTCTTTCTCACAGGTGTAGTAGCATTGAATTGTTTTGCTAAAAATTTATGTGATATGCACTTAAGTTCCCACATTGTGTGAGTATGACATCAAGTGCATGGTCGGATGCATTAATCTAAATTCCAAATGGGTGCATAATGTGAGGCATTACCAAAACATGTGATATATATAAAGACATTGCTTGAGCTCCTTGAATGAATGTTATTGCACAAGCATCCCAACGATTGTTGTCTTGGCACACATGATCTAATTGAGTGACCATAATATGCGAGAAAATCCAAAAGATGTGTAGTAGAATTAGCAAGTCCAAGAAAATTGTGCAAGTCTATGATGTTGCATAGTGTTAGTCAATCTCAAATCATATTGATCTTTTCTAGGTCTACATGGATGCTAGAGTGATCAATGATGTAACATGGATTTGTGTCGTGCAACAAGTACACTTGCTAAGGCTAGTTTACAACTTGTGTTGGTGTAGGATGTTCAATACATGTGATACATGCTCCACATGTTACTCTAATCTTACTGAAGATGAGAATAGCATCCAAGTAGATGATGGAAAAGGAGTTAGTCAAGGGTAATAGGATGTTTCTCATTAGGAGCATTAATATTGCTAGTCCATTGGTTGAGTTGAAAGACATAACCATCCATTTCTATAGTCCCACCTAAGATTTGATGTTGTCTTTGAAATATCTTTATCCTAGATTGGAACTTGATGATATACCAATTTAAACTCAATCTTGGTGAGGTATTCCACACTATGGAGTTGAACCAAAAGGTCATTGATACACAATAATAGTTTGTTTTGCATCATAATCTTGTTAAGTGTAGGATAGTCAATGCAAATGTGTCATGCGCCATCCTTCTTTAGTACAAAGACTAATGGAATATCGCATAAGGAAGATTCATGTCAAATCTCACCTTCATTGATTAGCTCTTGGATTTGGAATGAAACTTCATCATTCTCCCAAACAAATCGATGATAGATAGGACTATTTGGGAGAGGGAATCTAAGAACAAAATTGATATGATGTTGCACTCCATAATGTTTTGGAAGACCCTTATGTTCCTTAAACATGTCTCTATACTATTGCAACAACTTGTCGAGTTGTTACTATGATGATGTCAGCACAATCTTGCATGCTACTAAAGAGTGTTTGCTTGCCAATGCAAATGCCTTTGAGTAGACCATCAAAACCACAAACTTTTGCATATGGGAAATGATCTTGGGACATTATTTTGCAAATATCAAAGTTAATTTCACCTATTTTGATGAGTTACAAAGTTTGAATTATTATTTGGAAACATGTATTGTCCATTGATGTGGCTTTTCCTAACAAACACCATATCTATCATACATACATGTTATTTTGAGTAGAATGCCATATATTTCCATAGACATGATTTCACAAGTGATTGTGTCCTACATAGGTTTGACTGTATACTTGAAAGTACATTATCAACTTACCAAAATATCCTTGTCTTGCTACAACAATCCTAGAGAGCAACAATTTGGATGTGCTTCAGTGGAAAGGCCTTGATTGCATCATGTGTGATAATGTTCTTTGGTTGCCATTGTTAATGATGGCATGGATTGGTTGTTTGTTGACCCAAAACTTCACGTGGAAGAGACACTTGAATTCCTCCTAAGTATTAGCTATCACAACCCTTATGTTAAGACATTGTGCCTCCTAATCATTCCCAACTAGTTGAAGATCTAATGAGGCTTACGCAACTAGTGACTGTTGCATGTGATATTCAGTGTCACTATGAGAGTTGTGTGATAGGAATGGCATCATTGATCACCTTGTTGTGGCTTCTTACCCTTTCCCCTATTTGGTGCAAATACAAGAGATCTAGATCTTTACATAGTCAAATGTTATTTTGTGGTTGCTTTTGTGTAGGGTAATTCTACTTCTACAAAAAGGGCTTGAAGCTAGTTTCCTGTGTTGGCTTGCTCTTATTGAAAATACAAGAGATCTAGGTCTTTACATAGTCAAATGTTGTTTTGTGGTTGCTTTTGTGTAGGGTAATTCTACTTCTACAAAAAAGGCTTGAATCTAGTTTCCTGTGTTGGCTTGCTCTTACGCAAGGAAATCTTCTACTTAAGCTTTATCTTAGCTTCAATCTTGAATGATTGACATAATTTATCCAAATTCAAGAACTTCATTTTTGATAGAATGTTAGGAAACAAGTCACCAGTGTACTTAAGCACTTTATGTTGCTCTAGAATGTTCTCATGTAGGTGCATAGAGTAGTCATGGAACTTATTGGTGTAGTCTTCTACCAATTGCTCCTTACATTGACACAACTACTAGAACTTCATATATTCATCCTTAGAATGCCTGAGGGAGTAATATTCCTTTTGCAGAGTGCTGACAAAGGTGTCCAAGTCTACGTAGATAGGTGATTTGTGTCATGTTGTGCACTAAGTGTTTGCTACCAATGGAACACTAAAATGAACATTTTAGCAATGCAAACAACATGCCTCAATTCTTTATTAATTGTGAACCATATTTTGCATGGAAATATTAATTTGATCATCCCTAGGATGATGTTTTTATTGTTCCTCAATACTTCCCCGAGTATGTTTTCTTTAATTTCCAGGTTCACACTCTTTCCTAAAGGATACTTTGAACCCTGACCAAATTAAGCATAGATGCGAAGGCAAATAAACCCACTTTAAACTTGTCTCATGTTCATATTTCTTTTGGATGTGCCTTTGAACTTTAGAGTACCATTTTACTACTGGATTTGATGAGATAATCAATCTAGCTTATAATCCTTTTGGATCCAGTTTATAAGCCTAGGTAAACCATGATGACTTTGAACTTAGGAAAGTTTGCATTAAGCATGACATTCAACTTAGTTAACTCATGGACCATGATCTTGATACCCAGATACCTTTGTGGATGTGGCTTGACCAAAGGATGCCACATGATAAACTTGAATATGTGAACTTGCCACAATGTACCCCTTTAGAGTCTCAACACATAAGACTTTCACATGGCATGAATTTGACAATCATTCTACATAAGAAGACTGGCAAAGTCAGGATGAAGGAAAATCTACCTAATTAATGAAAATTTTAAAACTAGATTTTCTCCTCTTTGATTTGGATGCATGACTATCAATTAATTTGATTGTAGGGAGTTATCTAATGAATATAAATGAGTTTGCTTTAACACTTTCAATCTTTTGAAAATCTAATTTCATTTTGTTGTGTCTAGGTAGCTTGAATATAAATTGGATTTTGTTTCGGGATTAGGGAAAATATGTAAAAAACATGTCCATCTTAAATAATTAAAATTTCTAACTCAATGTAATTTTGTTTCAAGATTAGGGAAAATCTATCAAGATAGGGGTGAATTGGACAATTTTGAAGAACATAAAAATAGCCATATTTGGGGAATAGAAATGTCAAAAATAGCCAAATGGTGACATATAGCCACTAAAAATTCCTTGGCATACATCTGTGATTCATTCTCACCAGTCTAACAACAATGTATCATAGAGGTGTCTGATATTTCTTTGGTTGTAATAGTCTAAATCAATAGTACTCCAAACTATAAATTTTTTAAATGCAATGTTCTTAATTTTTATTCATACAACTTGCAAATATGGTCCATGGAGTCTCAATTTTTTCTACATGCACATTCATGATCTCATAATGTTAGAGATATATGTTGGGTTGTTTCCCTTAGGTGATTACACCAATTGTGTTGTAGGTTGTTTGAATCCAATAGCTTCATAACTTGGTTTTCTGGGAAGTTTCCAGGCACTTACTGATGGATGTTGCAACCAGATTATAGAACCTTCTTGCCTTCTTCTCTTCCTTCCATATCTCTTTTCTCCCTTCCCTTTTCTCTTTTGTTATTTATTTGTCTAGTTGTAGTTTAGGAGTAGATTAGACCCACTTTATTTTTATTCCAAGCTTCATTAAATATCTCTTTGTAGGTTCATTAAACATTGTAATTAGATTCAAGGATTTTTATAATTAGGCATGGTTGATTTCATATAAGGGAAAGAATCAACCTAAAGTGTAGTTAACCATAATCACCATTAGTTAGAACATGACAATAACTAGCAGGCCCCTTGTGGAGTAATCACATCACTTTTGAGTGAAACCAAGCATGTCACAATGGGTTCCTCAAGCCTTGGAGCGTGATTTTCAAGAGGAACTTATCATTCCACAAATTGGTGTGTCAAAACACACACCAATACATTGGCACTAGGAGGGCCATTGTCATTTTCCTATTGATTATGTTTCTTTTTTGGTTAATCTATTGTGATTCTTCTATTATGGCTATGTCATGGTTTGAAAACAATCCCATTAATATCCTTGGGGTGTCCATGATATCCTAATAATAGCTACAATTTTATTCCAAAGTACTTCCCCAATGGTAGAAGGAATGCACGAGAGTGTATTAGAGTTTTTAAGGACATTTTAGTGCGAATGGGTGTTATCCATGAAGATTTTGTTTCGAAGTTATTCACTTTCACCTTTCAAAATAAGGCTTGTTCATGGTACCTCAATCTTGTACCTAATTCCATTCATTTGTAAGTGTAACTAGAGAACTCCTTTGTGTAATAATTCACAAATATTATCCATCTAAAAGTGGCTTTTGATCAATTTGCAAGCACCAAATAGATGTCTGATGAGTTTATTTAGAGTTTTAATTTTAGATTTTGTAAGATGTTGGATAGACTTATTTTTCCTGATGTTTTCTCTAATGCAACCATTTTGAACTGGTATTTTAATGCTTTTGATACCTTGGTTGTAATGTTTGCAAGGAGAGCACTAGGAGTGCAAACTTTTGCAAATGATTTCAATGAGGCTATAACAATGGATTGACAACTTATGCCTTAAATGTTCAATTTAGGATGTTTCCCATGAATTAACACATAAATTGTGATGTTCTCTCTTATTTTCCTAAATTTCTAGTTGATCTCATCCTTGTTTATTCCAACCAGTTGATCTTCCCATCCTACCTTCCCCCCTCTCCAAATTTAGTAGTTGATTTCAACCAAGTTACAAACATTTACTAATCCCACATTGTTGTCCAAATTAGATAATAATGTAGGACTAGTGTCAATCTCCTTGCTTCCAATAAAAAATGATACATCTATTTCTAAGTCAAGTCTAGAGAAAGCTTGCATTAATTTCCATGTTGATCTTATTGACAAAAAGATTTAGCTGCATAGATGTGAGGATGGAAGCCTCATCTGTCGTGACCAAATTTTTGCTTGCACAAAAGTCCTCAATGATGCAAAGGAACCCCATGTCTCTTGATGAATTGCCAATTTTAAATGAAGAAACTAAATTCAACAATTTTTTTTTATTTTACATTGAGAATATATTCATACAAGATTTCAAATGTTGAAGTACACATACACAAGTAAACTCATAGCTATGTTGCTTAAAGTCAAGCATGGAAAATGATAATTCTTTCAGTTTTAGGAATGTTAGTGAATATTAGGGGAATGATGATAATGAGTTTTCATCTACTAAAGAAAATTGGTGAGATTCTCTACTAAGTAATGAACCTTTGTGTAATGTGGAAAAATCTAGGAAGCTTAACAAAACATGGTATGTGAAACCTAATAATGAACTACCTCAATTAATAAGCTAGATCATCGTGCATCCTAAATCTAAAATTAGCTTGAATTCCAAATATTTTAGTAAATTCAAGAATGCACCTACTAGGTTGAGAACCTAAACAATCTAATTACTCTTATTGAAAGCCTTGAAGAAGCAGGGTAGAGACTTTTCCAAATTCCTCTTGTAGATTGTGTACAATTAGAGTAGGAAATTTTGGTTTTCTATCTCATCTTGACTTTATTTTGTTTCTTTGGGTTTGTTTGTTTTCTTTTCTTTTTTCTATTGATTGATCGTCACTTTTTGAGCTCATCCCCATGTTGTTGTTAAATTCTAGCTTCTTTCCTATTGTGGTAATCAAGCAACCTTGTGGCGCCTCTTCAGAGGCCTTCTTCAACATTTATAATCAATTTCTAGAGTAGAGAAGCTTTATAAACAAACCAAAATCATTTCATAGTCTGTGTTAGTCAAATCTAGATTAATTCCTACTTGTCCATTTCATCAAAACCTTAAATTTAATGTTAAAAAATTATGTCTTTGTTAGGGAGACACATTATGGTCTAAGTAATCAGATTTATCTTTCTGATGGATCCTTTGTTTGTCATAGTGGTCCCCAACTCAGAATAGACTTTAATGCTTGAGATAAAAGTAAAGAAGGAGAGTATCTAAAGGCTAAACATTAATTGAGAAAAATAAAAGAAAATCAAATGATAACTCAATCATAGGTGATTTAGGTATCTCTACATTGTTTGGCACAAATGGCAATGTTATGTGCTTATTTCACTTGTTGACCATTGTTTGTTTTGAGATCAATTGTTGTTCTAATCTTGATTTACTCCTCTATGATTGCCAATCCTTGTAGACATAGAGATGATGAGTGAACTCACTTGCATGCACATTCTAATCAAGTGGAACTTAGGGAACCACTACACAAGGTTTGTTTCTTTTCATAATTGAATAACATTGCATGTGCAAGGATTTTCTTGTGTTTGAAGTTTCCCCTTTGACTAGAACTTCTTGGTTCATAAATGTTCCAAAACATTTCCCCTCGAATTTGTCATTTGTTGTAGCCTACCCTTCATCAACTCCCCTAGTTTTCTATTTCATTTTTTTTTTGGCCTTCATTAACACCTCAACATGCCCCAATTTTGTATGAACTAGGGACCCTCTTTTGCATAGAAATCCTAATTTAAGTGTTCCTTGGACAATGCTTTTATTAATAGACATTAGATTTCCACAGTCCATAATATTGTAATGAGTGCTTCAGGATTAAACTATGTTAGTTTTTCCCTATTTCTCCTCTCTTGCTTTTCTCCTGATGATGGATCATGGAGTGTGATCTGAAATGTTGAAGGAAAAACTAACATACAGTTTAATCCTAAAGCACTCATTACAATGTTTTTATTGTTCTTTGATACTTCCCCAAGTGTGTTTTCTTTGATTTCCTAGTTCACACTCTTTCCTAGAGAATGCCTTGAGCCCTAAGTGATTAAGCCTAGATGTGAAGGCAAAATTAATCCAATTTAACCTTGTTTCATATCCAATTTTTGTAAGGAGGTACCTTTGAACATTGAAGAATTATTTTACTACAAGATCTAACAAGATAATAAATCTAACTTATAATTCTTTCATATCTAGATTCCATGCCTAGGTAAACTATGATGACTTTGAACTTAAGTAAGCCTACATTAGCCACATATTTCAACTTGGATAACCCATGAACCCCAAACTTGAACCCAAGAGACCTTTGCCAATGTGGTTTGACTAAAGCATGTTGCTTGATAAACTTGAATTTGTGAACTTGCCACTATGTATCCCTATAGAGCCCGAGACATAAGACTTCACTTGGCATGAATTTGATGGTTGTTCTACATAAGAAAAGTGGCAGAGTTAAGATGAAGGAGAATTTGTTTGATTATGAAAATTTCAAAATTGTATTTTCTCCTCTTTGAGTCAGATGCATGTCTATCAATTAAAATCTGATTGCAAGGAATTACAAATGAATATAAATCAGATTATTTTAGCAATTTTATCCATTTGAAAATTTAATTTCATTTTTACTATGTTGAGATAACTCAATGCATTAAAATAAAGGACAATATTAGATTTCCTTGGGATCGAAGTAGAAGTTGATCATTAATACCTATGATAGAATAATTTGTGAGAAAGTAGGGAAGTAGAGATGCATGTCCTATGCACCTAACAAAAACCAAAGTAAATCAATGTGAAATTTTTTTAAGCTGGCAATTCTCTAGGAATGCATTTAATACTAATTGGAGAGCTTGGTGAGTTTCCTCTATCTATATAACCGAAGCTCTCACCTATATTGAGGAGAATTTTGATGTGCACATTCACGGCTCACTCTCACTCTCACTAGTCGAACAACCATGTCATAGGGGAGTCTATTATTTCTTTGGTTGTAATATTCTAAGTCTATTATTTATTTGGATGTAATAGTCTAAGAAATTATTTTATCCTTGTAACTAATTTTTTTCAATTCCATGGGACTATCCTTAGAGCTAAAATAGGAGCCCAAGCCCCCTTGACATCTTAAAAGCTTGATGTGTTCTTCTCTCATAGCCAAATTACAAGTACCAATATATTATTAATTTTTCACAATATAAAATGTAGTGAATGTAAAATCTGTCTATTTGAATTGATTATCACCTTGCGTGCCAAGTTCATTAGCACACTTGGCATCACACATCCTCTCCACAAAACATTGCTTGCATGCAACTGCATAACCTGTTTGCATACATGTATATGTAACATTGTGCACCACTACACATGCACCATTGTAGACCTTATGCACTGTTGCACATGAACATGCTCAAGCAAATGATATGCATCCAATGCTTAAGAGAACATCTACACCACAATTAATACCTTGTGTTCTGGTATCGGGTTGTGGGTTTGATATAAAACCTCCAACAACAACAACAACAAAAAAAAGCTTACAATTTTGAGCAAAAAAAAAAAAGGCAAATTAACAAGAATCAAACTCTCCCCTATATAAAGAATGACATACATTAATAACAGTGAAGAATGGAATCATTATCAAGTTGCTGTCAATGTTCATTTTGGCCAATGTAATCTAACTAACTTATGTTTTATAATTTTACAATTTAGAATATTAACCAATTAAAAAAATACATGGATTCACCATCGGTAATCCATGATTGTTTTAACAATAAATCAATACAGTGAATCTCTCCAAAAGACCATGGTCATTACTTAATACAAATCCTACTTACTGATTTCTCGCTGTCAAACAAATGGCTCGGGAAACCATTGCTCTTAAATTTGCTGCAACTGAAGAGATAGACCTTGACTGCTCCCTTGTAGTTGACTGCACTCCACTGTTTCTTGGTCTTCCATCACCTCTGAAAGGTCTTATCAGCTCTTCCTGCTGCAGCCTTGAAGCCAATGCTGCATCCAGCTCCTCCTGACTGCTATTAGTACTACTTATGTTACTTCGTCCACCTCTTTCATTCCTCCAAACATTTTCAACAATATCCCCTTCTTGATCAATTTCTAGATCAATCATTGCTGCAGATTGGAAGGCTCTCCTGAAGTTGTTAACTGTTGTTGCATATTCAGGCCTTCTTAGTCCAATTCCCCGAGTTAGATGGCGGGGGACTTGCCGATTGTTTCCATTGTTCCTAACACTTCCCCTGTTAGCTTGATTGATGTAACTTGAGTTTCGTTTTTCATTCATCCTTTCAAGCTTCAAAGCTTCACCTGTTTCTTTCTTTGCCTTGATCCTTTCTGCAACTTCTTTTGGAAAGAGAAGTTGAACTGTGTTCCAAAGTACAGTGTTGATTGGACAAGCCTTAAAATCTCCCGTCAGTTCTATTTTTAGTCTGCATTGCCAATTTCCCATATGATTCAACCTCCTGACTAAAAGTTAATTTTTTCTCAACCTATTAAAGATTTACCCCAAATTTTCCCATGTTTAAAAAAACATCATAAACTAGTTACTAGGGCAGCCTTTAGAATGATATCTACAGATTCAGTGGCAGTTCATTCCAATTGCTTTTAGAATTATATCTACAAGGTGAAGATTCCCTCAACATACTTTAATGGCTGGCGGCATTTGGGGCACCGCAAACCACACTTGTCAATGACATTTTCCAAGCACATCTTACAGAAACTGCATAGGAAAAAATGGTTATGAGCACATCTAACAGAGACTGCATAGGAAAATTCAGTAAAGAAAATAAAATATAAACACATCTTACAGAAACTGCATAGGGAAAATCAGTAAAGGAAATAAAATATGAAAGAAAATTTACCATAATCTCTTTATCTTAGCATTGATTTCCTTGTATGGAACTGATAGAATTTCTAGAATGAGGAAATACCAGTTACCTGTGAAGTTTCTAGAAAGAAGATATACCTGTGACCGCAAGATGTGGTTGAGGGCTCAAAACATATGTCAAGACAAACCTGGAGGACAAAATAATAAACTTCAGATATAGCAGTTACAATCTCCTCTAGAAAATATCATGAAATTGGAGGAAAAAGCACATTTATCCTAGACTAAAAGTCCTACTACACACAATTCCTTTCCTTTTTGTTAAGTAGAGATAAGCTTCAGATCTACTATTAAAGCAATTCCACAAGAAAGTTCTTCTCTCAATTGCCCATACTGAGAGAAAAAGTATATTAAATACCGCACAAGAAAGCTCTTCTCTCAATTGCTCCAAGCATGCTGGTCCTGAAGATCCCTTCTCACTTTTAGTTGGACTAGGTTCAACAGATTTTGAAAATTCTTTCTTGCTTCTGTCTGGAGTAAGCTTAGGTCTTGGAAATCCAGGATTTGCTTTTTCCCAACTGCTAGGTGGCAGATTTTGTTCTGGAACAACCACAGAAGTCTCATCTTGCATCACATTTCCTGTCAAAACCGGATATTTCATAGCAGTTAAATATCTGCCAGAACCAATGTATATGCTTAGACTTTCTTAAAATTCTGTAATCTACTTAGATCTTTGGAATTCACCAATTTGTTTAATTTCTAATAGAATGTTGCTCAAAGTGCTGTATAGAACTGCTTTGTTAACAAATTCTCCTCCAGTTGTCTTTGTGAACAAACTGAGGTATAGTCTAGAATCTAGATCATAGCTGTTCTATCCTATACTTGAGTGATATGCTTAGATGGTTCATAAGATGAAATTGGATTGAAGCTTTGTGAATCTGGAAATATGTCTAATGTCATACAAGTATGGAACTGCACCACACCAGATCTGAGGTATATCTGTTACATCTCATTAACCTGGGACTTGAAAACACATTTAAAAGTACATTGTTCTTGAATGTTGGCAAATGGCAGGATGTTTGCATATGAGAATATCACTATATCTACTAAATTTTACACTACACTGCTTGGTCTAGCTTTTCTGCTGTAGTGTACATTTCACAGAAGATGTGTTCAATTAGTCTCTCTACTTTCAAATTGGACATTGTTCTGCAGATTTACATTTTGCTTTCCTTTTCTATGAGCATTTCTCCTCTGTCCTGCTCCGACTCTAATTGGAAATTATTCTGTTTGACCTAAATCTGTGAATCTATTTCTGCCTCGAATTGAACATTATTCTCTTGTTGAGGATTTCCATTTGATACAATATTCTACCCAGTCATATTTATTTCACCTATAAAAATCCATTGTGCTTGGTCCTAAGAATCTTTCTATTGAGTAGAATGTGCAGTAATAACCTGCAGAAATTCCATTTACCTTGTGCAGGTTGTGCAATATGTTCTTTCCTTTCAACAACTGGATCATCCTCAAGGAATTTAAATAGAGATCATCTTACCATTCAATCATCTTTTGCAGTGTCAACGCTCTTCCCAATTGTGTGAAGATCAGACATGGCAGAAATAGGGCAAAAACAAGCTACAAAAAAAATATTGTCAATGAAATGAAGAACGAAACCAAAACAATGATTATAGCACACACATGCATGAATGAGCAACAGAAATAACACAACAGAGCAGTTCTCTTGTCAAATCAAATCCACACGAAAAGACCAAACTAAGGCCTGAGAAGATGAGTACCCCATTATGATGTAAGAATATTGGTATACTTGGTAGCCATCATGTAAGAACGTTGATATAGTTGAAGCAGGGTACAGCCTCGGTTTTTATTATGTTAAATTATGATGCACTGAGCCAAAACACTTATAATCTAGCCAAAACACTTTCAATCATCCAAGCATTTACAGTAGAAAAGCTGATAGATGAAATCTAACAATATAACAACCACGTTCTTACATGAAATCACACAAAATCTTATTGCGAGACACTTGAACCATTTACAGTAGAAAAACTGATACATGAAATCTAACAATTTAACAACCACGTTCGTATATGAAATCACACAAAATCTTATTGCGAGACACCTGAAGCATTTACAGTTGAAAAACTGATACATGAAATCTAACAATTTAACAACCACGTTCTTACATGAAATAAAGCTTGAAGATTTTATTTTAATGAATGAACATCCAGAAAAACAATTTTCCACATTGATCCATCTTACCTACAATAAAAAATGAAACTTTGGAATATCGTTAAAATAGCGGAAAGCCTTGAAACAACATGATTCTCATCTTCTCCAGGGCCAAATTTACTGAAAAAACATTCTAAAGATGCAGAAAAATGCAAATATTAATTCGTTTCCACTGATTTCATACCTTTTCAGATGCAAATCTGCACCTAGATCTGCCAGAGCATCGATATTTCGCTGCAGTCTCCCTTAGTATGCCTCTGAATATGCTTCCTAAATTTTACTCCATGCTATATACACAATATTATATATAATATTGATGAAGTTGTACTTTATTGACAAAGAAAATTTGCAAGATTTTTATGAGAGTACAAGATACTGCCAATATGATACTTATGTATTGAATATTTAAATTATGATAAAATTTAAATAATAATTTTATTTTTCACCCTTACTTTTAAGGATTAGACAACAAGAAAGCAGATAAATGGTATTTATCAAATTATGAAAAAAATTAATTATCAACTATAACATGTTTGTGAAAAAATTTAATACTCAATGCTGATTGGTCAAATGGATAGTGGAAATTGCATCACATGGATGCATAAGTAATCCTGGGTATGGCAGGAACTAATAATGCTAGCACTTACACCCATAAGAGGTTCAAGGAATATGCCCAAGGCTTAAATTTGACAGTTGTATAGCTGTATTTAGCCATTTTTGCTGTAAAATACAATCAAGATTTTAAAAAGATAGTATCATATGAAAGGAAAGATTTTGGACAAACTGTCAAAATTTACATAGGATTATGCTGATATATATCTGATTTTTATATAATCTACTTATAAGTTAAGATAGGTCATAGTATTTTAAAGGCCCAACATTGAATAGATAACTGTCATAAAAAAATTGCTTGACAGCAAGGTCGATTGTCAAATTTAAGTCCTGAATACGCCGATAGAACAACCGACGAGTTTAGAAAATTTCATGTCGTGAATTTTTTACTATGTGAGATAATTCCTAGCACTGTAATTCTCACATATAAAAGTCTACCGGCTAATTATTAGCAAGGTAGGATGGAGAGTAGTAATATTATCTAGTTTTCTTCTAGTACTACAACAATTGAGGCATTGTTTTCCACGTCTTCTGTAATAGTTTAGAATTTATGTATCTTCATTTTCTTCTTAATTACAATTCAAAGAGCTTTGTGTATCTTTTACACAAACCCATTGTATGCCTCTTTTTTAATATATATGTGCAATGTAAGGGAAGAAAACATTTATTAGCTTAACATTTTTTTTTAATTTTTTTTTTTGTAAATTGTTTGAAGCTTACTTTTGAATTCTATGAAAACAATCATTAAAACATAGTGCAGAATAGATAAAGATCACAAAGTTGCTGAAATAAAGGTGCAATTATATAATTTCATGTAATTTTTACAATAATGAGCTTTTTTTTTCTAATTAAAATTACATAAAGCATATAGTAATCACATAATGTTTGGCAATCCAGTCTTGCAATAGGCAATTACTGAGTCTAGACTCCTCCTTTCCAAATGGTGCTTGATTTGTGTTTTGTATTCACCTACACAAAAAATATGAGTTTAAGTAACATTGTTGTGAGGAAGTCAAGTTGAATTCGTGAGGAAAACAAAAGCAAATGTGTGATACCTAAATGTGTTAAGAGGACAATAGTTGTAGGTGAACCTCTTCTTTCTTCCTAAGTACAATAATAATTGTACTGAGTGTAGAATCCTCCTTTCCAAATGGTGCTTGCTCTGTGTTTTGTATTCACCTACATAAAAATTATGAGTTTAGTAACATTGTTGTGAGGATGTCAAGTTGAATCTGTAAGGAAAACAATATAAATGTGTGTACTTGAATGTGTTAAGAGGACAGTAGTTGTAGGTGAGCCTCTTGTTTCTTTCTAATGATAATGTAAGGATTGTTCTGAATTTTAGAGTATCATTCAAAACTAAATGTAGGTTCTATGCAAAGACTTTCTATGGATTTGACTCTAGATATAACTTCATAAATGTTAGGCCTTGTATTTCAATTTCACCTATGCTTATTATAGCCTTGTTCAATGTGAGGCCTTGAGATTTGTGGATTGATATTGCCCAAGCCATAGTTAGGGGTAGTTGTCTACAATCACCATGTGTTATAGGTATCGACAATATGTTCTTTGGTCTTTCCCTATCCCATGTTGGGCCATTATACATGTATCAAATTGAACTATTAATGTAGGGACTTCTGGAGGTCATAACTTTTGACTCGGATGTGGGTTTTCTATGAAATTTTTTATAGGTGGATGCATTATCAGGCACAATCATTCAACATCTTGAGTGAGGCACAATCTTTGCATGGGGAGTTGACATATTGGTCTTGGTCTATCAAAATTTGTATCAAATTGCAAAATGAGGGGCCCTTGCATTCAACCACCCTTCATTGATTGTTTCGTGTATCTTTGAGCATGTCATTCCTTTCCAATGTGAGATTACCCCTTCAAACTTTACACTATTGAGATCTATGTGATGTGATTGGCTTGGTTACTTTGATGCCTCTACATGAAAAATGGCCACTTTGACAGATGATTTCATTGTAGATATCTTTGGAGAGACGTAGGCATTGTGGCTAGGGGACAAAGTAGTTCAATCCTACTATCAAGGGGTTGTTCACTTAATAGATAGGAATAGCATAATGGATACACACCCTGTAGCATGAGTACCTCAACAGTTTGGTGGAGATATTCTAGCCGACTTTCCCCAGTGCCCCTATTATAGATCTATTTAGGAGATAACTAACGCACAACATGGGGCACTTCAATGGATCTCACTTACTCCAAGATTTCTGATTATGTGATTACTTTAGAGACCTAATTCTTGATATCAATGAGCTAAATAGGTCAAGTGACCTATTATTGGGGTGATCGATGAGCTTGAGGATGAGTCTAATAAGGACTATGTTCTTGGGTAGAAGATAGATGAGTTAGAATTAGTGGGATAGGACTTAGCTTTTGAAATTGAGGAGGCATTGACAATGGAAGCCACTCCTAAATATTGACTTGCTTTACTTACAAGGCTAACAAAGGAGGGGATGAGGACAATTGATCCTTTTGTTGTTATATGAAGCCTAATTAGACTAAAAGGTTAACTTTACCCCACTTTTATTGGCATGGTTTCCCCCCAAATTATTTAACAGGATCTAGGGGTAGCACCTCTAGCGTGCTCCCTATCGCAACATAGGGTGGGGTCAAGGGGCAGTGCCCTTGAAACCTCAAACAAATTTTATTATTTTATAAAGGTGTCGGGAGTTATTTTTTCTATTGGCCAACATAAAAAAAACCCCTATTTTGTAACCAACGTAAGGCTTGATAAAAGTGGCTAAGGGTTAGGGTTTCTGTGGAGATATTGTATCATGGCATTTGCAGCAGTATTGAGTTGCAAGGATTGCTGGTTGTAATCAATTTGATTTACTGGATAATAATATTGGACTCTCTGTTGGTGGATGTAGCCTGAGTTTGGGTGAACGACGTTAAAACTTGTCTCTCACTGTTATTATTTCTATGTATTTTCATTCCTCTATTTAATCTTTATTTGCATTTAATTGATATCTTCTACATGCAATTATATTGGTAAACAAATTTTTCACCATGAAATAACCTTTGAAAATGACTGGTTGCCCTTAGAGCGGTGACTAAATTGTCCCAACAGTTGAAGAAGCTGTTATTGAATTATCAGCTTTCCTCTGCATTTGAGAGGTGCAGCTCCCTCGTATGATGGGATTTTTGTGGTTTTTGTGTACTTTTAACTTGAAAGTACAAAAAGGAGAAAAAAACAAAATTACATACGAATATCATCTGAGACTGCACAATGGATATGACAAATTACAAAGGGGTTTCAACACAAAATATGTTTTGATGTGCAATTATAATGAAAGAAAGATAACAAACCTCAACATATGAAAAGATATGCCATCTCAACATGTTCAAACCAAGATACCAAGATATGAACATTATTCATTACATCAATCACATAAAATACCAATGGTTTGCAAAATCACATAGAAGGATTACTAATTTAACATACAAGAAATCAACAATGATAACATATGAATACATTTAGAACAGACGAACCAAAAGCATTCTTCATTACCTCCTTGAAATTATACAATTCCAAAAACTCTTCTATACATAGCTTGTAAGTGTTTTCTTTTTGAAGGCAACATCTCCACCAAGCTTTTGTTTTGAAGCTTTATAAATGTTCACAAATCATCAGTTGTTTGTTTTTCATATATTCAACAATCAATGAGGTCATGATTTCCTTGAAGCAACTTGTTAATCATCTGTGTATGTCCAGTTACAACAATTTTGTGACTATAATATCCCATTTAACAACCTATTTCCTCAATGGTGATTCATAAGAGATTCCTTTCATTGTAGTTTGTCAAAATATTCATGAGGGCACTGACCGTATTAGATTTAAATTCAAAATTGATCATGGTTTCATGAACATCCTCTCCATGGAAGGCAATGCAACAATTTCTAAGGCATCCCATGTTCTTGTGCATAAAAATTTTGGGCGCTTTGGGAACCACATCATGCTTTCTCATAAACCTCAAAACTTTGAATCTAATCTCCTCTAATCATTTAGTAAATGCAAAATTTCCTTCTCATGGGGAGGTTAAAGTGAACACCATCACATGAATATGATGAAAAAGGCTTAATGTACAACATTTGTTTGATATCATAAACACTTAACATTGAGATCAAGAGCACCTCCTAAATGTTACACTTGAGCTGTCACTCTTTCTTTCATAAACTTGAAGCACTTGTTTTATCTCTGAGAATACCGAATCCTTTGTGCTAATGTCCATAGTGGTTTTTGTATAATCTTCACGTTGGCAGACAGTTGAAATATAGCAGCTCAAGGATCATCTCTTGATTCGTAGTCCATCTAAATCCTTTTCAGTTGCGGGATTATAGTCTTTACCTATGAACTGCACTTTCTTGAAGTGTTTAAACCTTTTCCAACAAGTCAATTTTATGTGTATCCTATAATCATTGCACTCCTTTAGAAAACATCTCTTTGAGACATTTGTTCAAACGGTTCGCATGTTTTCTATGTGTGGTTCTACATTTTGCATGCAACATTCACCATTTATAATATCTGACAAAATTTCCTTCTTTCATCATTGTCCATTGATATTCTAAAGTTCCCAGTCTAGTATGGGCTAGGAGGATGCAAGCAAAGGTTGTGGAACATGGCTTTACTCCTGTTGATTGCATTCTACCAACTAACATCCTGCGAGGCATTTTATCACTTAATATATGTTCTTTATGCATGCTTCTACATTTTTGCATACCTGTCTGCCATTATAATTGCAAATATCATATTTGATAGAAATTCCATCCCATTGTTCTTTGATGGATGTCCAAATGGTTTCAATGCTCCCAATTTGGTGCAGATCGGGAGGAGGTTTACAAGGGTTATGGAATTTGGAATTACACCTACCACTTGCATTTGCTTGAATGTTTCTAAAACTTTTTCAACAAATCCATTTTGTGAAGACTCTAATATTGTAGCATTCCATTAGATGATGTCTTCTTGAGGGATTTTGTAAAACCTTTTAGACGCTTTTCCAGTGCAATGATTGCAATTCATGAGACTCCATTTCTTAGAGGCATTCTACCAAAGTTCACATGCCTTGTGTTGTCAAAGGGTCCAATATGGACACAGGTCGGGAAGATGCTCAGGAAGGTTGTGGAGTTTTCTACTACGCCTTCTAGATGCATTCATAATAGATTCTTTTCTATGTATTCTCTATGGCCATTGTATTTGACATGATAATACTTCTTTAAGGCAATCTACTAAGCTCATCACGTGCCTTGCATATGCACACAACAAAGTGCCTGTCACAACGTCTTCAATATGCTTCAATGGATGATCACACTTCATTCCAAATCTTTTTCTCTAAGAGGAAGCAGGAGAAGATTAGTGTGAGTAGCTTTTGCAATAGCCAATTGCAATTCCCTAAGGCGCCTCTGACAAACCTATCTTGTGCATGTATAATAGTCATTGTATTCCATGAGATGACATCTCTTTGAGGCATGTTTCCAAAGAGTTCAATGTGCCTTTGTTCAAAAGATACTAAAGTTTTTATTCAACAAAACGATTTTCCACATATTTTATGAGGATGGTAGCTAGGGCAGTTCACATAACTTATCTATGCTTCAACATTTTGCATTCATTAATTTCTACCAGAGCTCATGCAACTAAAATATCTGACAAAAACCCATCCATTTTGGCACAGGATGGAGTATGTTGGCTGAGGTCGTGGACTTTGATTTTATATCTGCAAATTGCATCTACATGAAAGTTTGTAAAACCTTTTCATCGAATCTATTTGTTGTATATCTTACAACTAGGGTAGTTCATGAAACAACATTACTTTGATGCATATTGTAAAACCATTCAAATTCCTTGTTTATTCTTCAATCATTTCATATACATGCCTTCCAAATTATTTCAAACTATAACATTGGAAGATATTCACTTTCAACTATGCTTTGCTGGACGTCCATACCTTTCTCAAAAGATGCAATCTTTGCAGTCTATGAGAAGTTCATGTACTTGGTCTACACTTAGACATCCCTCATACAAGTCTAACATGGTGTTCAAAACTATAAAATGTGACAAACATTTCTTCCATTGTGTTTTGATGGATGTCGATACACTTGTTTAAAGGCTCTTAATGGAGTAGAGGTGAAGAGAGTGATGGTAAAGCTTATAGAATAGTGAATCAAGAATTGTTTATTTTCTTTGAAAATGGTTTCTTGAGTAGTTATAAAAACTACTTTCTCATGAACTACTTCATCGGGATTTCAAACTACTTTCGAAAACTTTCTATTTTCACTGATTGTGAATAGTAGCTATTAGCATTATTAGTTTGGCTTGTCTCCTATCAGCACTTTAGGTGACTTTTAAAACTTAACAAATCTTTTGAAAGCAAACAATTTTACTGATAATAGAAGTGTGAGTTTCCTTTGTTGGTGATTTAAAACACTTTCAAAAGTTGAATAAAGAGCTGATTCAAGTTCTAAAGCCAAGTTGTATACCCGTAGCCTGATAGATAACCTTTCGAAAGGCTTCATCAAAAACTTAGAAAGTCTTTAAGACTTTGGAGAAGACCAATGAAGACTTTTGAAATCAAGTTCATTGCTGGCTAGAGGTACTTTTAAAAGTGCTTATATTCTCCAATGATAGAAGTGACTTTCCCTTCGTCGGTGATTTAAAGGCCTTTCAAAACTTTATCGATGATTGATAACACTTTAAAATTGACTTCCACGTCTGAAAATAGAAGAGTTTATTTTTCTTGGTGATAACTTCACATGTCTCCAAGCATGAAAATGGTGAAATATGCGTAACTTTTGATCGGGATAGTATTTTATCACAAAAAATTGCCACATTGTCTGAAATGTTGACATAAAACCCTTGGTCAGATGATTTTGCTCCAATGTGTACAGAACTCCTGATTTAATCATTTTCGCAAACTACCCGCGAAAAATGAGAAGCTTAAAATCTACTCAATCATGAGGTGTTCTGGCCTAGAAATTAGTCATACTTAGGAGAAATATAGTTGTAAAAATAGCCATAAAAAGAACTTTTCTATATCTATCACAGATCATCTTGTTTAATTGTTTCCGTAAAATTCATCAATCTGTGCAACCCCTCAAGAAGTTGTAATTGAAATAATGATGAGTATCTTCTTATAATTTGACATAATCACCACAAATGAGTATGGCTACTTTGAACATTGTAAGGGATATGCAATTGAGAGAAGTGGTGATGTAAACAATGTGAAACCAAAGCTTAGCGACCACATGTTCAGGGTGACAAGTTCAACTTAGTGATGCATATTGATTTGGCTCAGAAAGTTTAAAATTTGGCAAGTTGAAAATGAGGCCAATAGCTGGCTCTAACTGGGGACAAGGACTATAAAGGACACAGGATGAACCTAGAATCTCTAGAAATGATTAGTGCCTTAAATCCATTGGGCTATAGAGTCAAGAGATAACATGACGTATAAAGAGAACAGGGAGACTCAAAGGAGACAAAAGGACAAATAACAAAGGCACTCAGAGACAAGGCAAACAACAAAAACCAATAGAAATAGAAACAAGATAGACACAACAGAAACTCCTAATTAACCTATGTACATGATAGGTGACTCCTACCTCAAAACTGCTTCAGGATGATCATGTGAAGCCATTAACAAGTTGAGAAAAATAGGCACCTATACAAAAAAGAGATGTGCACAAATGAGGCACCTACTGACTCAATAGACATTTTAGGATGATGAAAAAAATGAAATATATGAAATGTGAGGACTCCTTGAATAGTGCACCAAACAACCATTTCTCATCATAAATTTCTGAGTCCTTTTGAATCACATAGATATTGCCCTGTGTGCTGTTGATCATATCTTCTAACATCATGTTGATCATACCAACCTTCTCTATCTGAAGATTTTCTTGATAGCTTGAATCAAATAAAATTGAATCATGAACTAAGCATCCTTCATGTGAACCAATAAGTGAAGAAATTTTGATATTTTGGAACTGATCTTTCTTTTGAATAATGTTCTCCTTTATCATCAAATCATCACCTGCAAAAGAAAATTCCTCCTTCTTCACCATTACTAACTTAGGATATGTTTTATCAAAGGATTGCACACAATGAAGAGAAAGTGATGAATATGCATCACACACTTTATCATCTTGAAAAGCCTCTTCCATAATTGATGAAGAAGAAATAATATTTTCCTCTCTTGGAAGTAATGAAGGAGAAGTTAAAATGTGCAGCTCTTCATCAATCCTGGTATCCTTATGATCTTCTTGCATATTTGGAGTGGGAGTACTCAACACTTCGTCTTGAGTAGTACCTTTGGTTCCAGTAGTTGAGGATTCTTCTTGAATAGATGATAAAGGAGAAAGAATGAAATCTTCTATACAAAGAAAATCATCTTCACGAGTCTTGAGACATCGATTTGTGATGGAAACTTCATGAGAAAGATCTTGTGGTACTATTTCATCATCATTCTCCTCTTGCTCAAGTCACATGCATGTTGGGAAAACATTTTGCAACTTATGTTCATGATCTTTGTTCGCACTTTGGTCCAAAATTTCTTCTACACTCCCTTGAACATTAACCATGTCAGAGAAATCTTTCTTAGAGGTTGTAGTTGTGGAACCAGAGAAAGTTGTCATAAGAGTAGTGACATTCTTCAAAGAAATTAAGAACATGTCATCGTCTGGACATATTTCTTCTTCATCATTGCATGTTTCCATACAACCTTCTTCTTCTATCTCTATCACTTCTTCTTTTTCTTCTTGCTTTAGTGGAGATGTCTTATTAGGAGGAAATGTAATAACTTCTTCTTCTCTAGTACATGCATGTTCTGATGAGCCTCTTTCAAGACTTTGATTAGGAGACATTTCATTCAATACTGGTTCATTTGTAGGAAAACTCCTTGCCTCTTCATTGCTGTCCTCATCATTCAAATGATATATCTTAGTATAGTTTCTTTTATCTTCTAGTGCATGAATCTCTTTTGATAGGGAGTTATGATCACGAGCAAGAAAATGAGTCTTCTTCCCATCTTTTTCTTCAATCTTTTGCAAAATTTGAAACAAGGATGAACCTGGTTAGACACAAATCACATGCCACCATAGAAACTCTTCAAGAACTCCACTTGTTTGGGTTCATCAAGAACTTGATTTTGTTGAGCAGAGGGTGTAGAAAAAAGATAATCTTCATCATCAATGTTACTATCTAATTCAGGAAATTGCAAGTTATGCATCTGGGTTCTTTGATACCAAACCATCTTTCAAGATTCTTCTTTTAGATAGAGTCACCAACTTCTTTTCTAGGGAGATACTTGTATATTCTTGAGGACTCAAAAGGCACCAATGCTTCAGCTCATTCCCCAGTGGAGTCGCCAAAAAATTGTTGGTAAACAGATTTATCACCGCGAAATAACCTTTGAAAATGACTCGTTGCCCTTGGAGTGGTGACTAAATTGTCCCAACAGTTAGAGAAGCTGCTATTGAATTATCATCTTTCCTCTGCATTTGAGAGGGGTATCTCCCTCATATGATGGGATTTTTGTGGTTTTTGTCTACTTTTAACCTGAAAGTACAAAAAGGAGAAAAAGAAAAATTACATACGAATATCATCTGAGATTTCACAACGGATATGACAAATTACAAAAGGGTTTCAACACAAAATATGTTTTGATGTGTAATGACAATGAAAGAAAGATAACAAACCTCAACATATGAAAAGATATATGATCTCAACATGTTCAAACCAAGATACTAAGATATGAACATTATTCATTACATCAATCACATAAAATACCAATGGTTTGCACAATCACATAGAAGGATTACTGATTTAACATACGAGAAATCAGCAATGATAACATATGAATACATTTAGAACATACGAACCAAAAGCATTCTTCATTATCTCCTTTAAATTATACAATTACAAAAACTCTTATATACATAGTGTCAAGCCAAAAAGTCTTCACACAATCTCTGAGTAGTTCTCCAAGTTTTCCCCCTGCAAAAAGTCTCCTTTTGATTGAATTACAAAGAAGTATGTATAGATGAGGCTAGTAACCACTAAAGGTAACTACCTTAACCACTTTTATAACTACTTAGAAAAACTAACTCTTTAAGTACACCAACTTGGAATAACTAACTTTCTTTTTAGAAAGATAGTTACTTAGAGTAACTACCCAATTTTGGAACTTAAGAAATAACTAGAAATTAAGCTCATTTTCTAACTTTTAGTTACAACATGTGACATAAGTCACTTTTACAAAAAATTTAATATGAAACTTGCAACTTTTGAGTGGTGAACTTTGCTAAGTTAAACTTTCCATCTCTGGTTTCTCCATTTCATTGGTCGTCTCTTCATATCTTTCCAAGTGCTGGAAATGTGGTAGACACATGATGAAATTTGTCCTGCTAAATTTGCATAAGAATTGCCATGAAGGATCATATATGTGTTGGTGGGAATTCATCAAAATTGGTAGTTTTGCATCCACTAGAATACATTTAACTATTTCAACAAGACAACTACACCCAATGCTTGAAGACGTGGAGAGATACATCTAACAATCCTTTGAAACAATAACACTACTTACAATCACACTTAAATCCCATTCCCATGGATACCAATTGTCATTTAAACAACAACTCAAGACATATTATTCATTTTGTCATGACATCTCACTATTTGGTTTAATAGTTTGTATTTGACACGCCACATTGTGCATTATCTTTACAAGTTTATGGTGGTCTAGCTCCCAACCTTGATTGCAAACATCGTAGTTATTCCACCTGGTGTTATTTACCCTAAATGGATCCATGGTTGGCACCTTCATTACATCTGAATAAACAAGGTACTCTAACTACTGCAATATCCTTAGAGATGACAATGCAAAAGAAATGAGTTTAGCCTATATATGACATGAGACTTGAAAATGCTAACAGAATTACAAACTACTTTTTGAATGCTCACAAATGATTATAGCTTGTAAGTGTTTTCTTTTTGAAGGCAACATCTCCACCAAGCTTTTGTTTTGAAGCTTTATAAATGTCCACAAATCATCAGTTGTTTGTTTTTTATATATTCATCAATCAATGAGGTCATGATTTCCTTGAAGCAACTTGTCAATCATCTGTGTATGTCCAATTACAACAATTTTGTGACTATAATATCCCACTTAACAACCTATTTCCTCAATGGTGATTCATAAGAGATTCCTTTCATTGTAGTTTGTCAAAATATTCATGAGGGCACTCACCATATTGGATTTGAATTCAAAACTGATCATGGTTTCATGAACATCCTTTCGATGGAAGGCAATGCACCAATTTGCTAAGGCATCCCATGTTCTTGTGCATAAAAATTCTGGGCACTTTGGGAACCACATCATGCTTGCTCATAAACCTCAAAACTTTGACTCTAATCTCCTTTACTCATTTAGCAAATGTAAGATTTCCTTCTCATGGGGAGGTTAAATCAAACACCGTCATAGGAATATGATGAAAAAGGCTTAATGTACAACATTTGTTTGATATCATAAACACTCAATGTTGAGATCAAGAGAACCTCCTAAATGTTACACTTGAACTGTCATTCTCTTTTTCATAAACTTGAAGCACTTGTTTTATCTCTGAGATTATTGAATCCTTTGTGCTGATGTCCATAGTGGTTTTTGTATAATCTTCACATTGGCGGACATTTAAAATATAGCATCTCAGGGATCTTCTCTTAATTCATAGTACATCTAAATCCTTTTCAGTTGTGGGATGATGATCTTTACCTGTGAACTGCACTTTCTTGAAGTATTTAAACCTTTTCCAACAAGTCAATTTTATGTGTATCTTGTAATCATTGCACTCCTTTAGAAAACATCTCTTTTAGGCATTTGTTCAAACGGTTTGCATGTTTTCTATGTGTGGTTCTACATTTTGCATGCAACATTCAACATCTATAATATCTGACAAAATTTCCTTCTTTCATCACTGTCCATTGATGTTCTAAAGTTCCCATTTTAGTATGGGCTAGGAGGATGCAGGCAAAGGTTGTGGAACACGACTTTACTCCTGTCGATTGCATTCCACCAACTAACATCCTGTGAGGCATTTTATCACTTAATATATGTTCTTTATGCATGCTTCTACAGTTTTGCATACCTGTCTACCATAATAATTGCAAATGTACCATATTTGACAGAAATTCCATCCCATTATTCTTTGATGGATGTCCAAATGGTTTCAGTGCTCCCAATTTGGTGTAGATTGGGAGGAGGTTTGCAAGGGTTATGGAATTTGGAATTACACCTACCACTTGCATTTTCTTGAACATTTCTAAAACTTTTTCAACAAATCCATTTTGTGAAGACTCTAATATTGTAGCATTCCATGAGATGACGTCTTCTTGAGGGATTTTGTAAAACATTTTAGACGCTTTTCCACTACAATGATTACAGTTCATGAGACTCCATTTCTTAGAGGCATTCTGCCATAGTTCACATTCCTTGTGTTGTCGAAGGGTCCAATATGGACATAAGTCAGGAAGATGCTCACGAAGGTTGTGGAGTTTGCTGCTACGTCTTCTAGATGCATTCATAACAGATTCTTTTCTATGTATTCTCTGTGGCCATTGTATTCGATGTGATAAGACTTCTTTGAGGCAATCTACTAAGCTAATCACGTGCCTTGCATATGCACACAACAAAGTGCCTGTCACGACGTCTTCTATATGCTTCAATGGATGATCACACATCATTCCAAATCTTTTTGTCTAAGAGGAAGCCAGAGAAGATTAGTGTGAGTAGCTTTTACAATAGCCAATTGCAATTCCCTAAGGTGCCTTTGACAAAAATATCTTGTGCATGTATAGCAATCATTGTATTCCATGAGATGACATCTCTTTGAGGCATGTTGCCAAATAGTTCAATGCACCTTTATTCAAAAGATACTAAAGTTTTCATTCAACAAAATGATTTTCCACATATTTTGCAAGGGTGGCGGCTAGGGCAGTTCACATAACTTATCTGTGCTTCAACATTTTGCATTCATACATTTCTGCTAGAGCTCATGCAACTAAAATATCTGATACCTTGTTTATTCTTCAACCATTTCATATACATGCCTTCCAAGTTATTTTGAATTGTAACATTGGAAGATATTCACTTTTGACTATGCTTTGTTGGACATCCATGCCTTGCTTGAAAGATGTAATCGTTGCAATCTATGAGAAGTTCATGTACCTGGTCTACACTAAGGCATCCCTCATACAAGTCTAACATGGCATTCAAAACTATAAAATGTGACAAACATTCCTGCCATTGTGTTTTGATGGATGTCGATACACTTGTTTAAAGGCTCTTAATGGAGCAGAGGTGAAGAGAGTGCTGGTAAAGCTTGTAGAATTATGAATCAAGTTTCTTGAGTAGTTATAAAAACTACTTTCTCATGAACTACTTCATTGGGATTTCAAACTACTTTCGAAAACTTTCTATTTTCACCGATGGTGAATAGTAGCTATTAGCATTATTAGTTTGGCTTGTCTCCTATGGGCACTTTAGGTGACTTTTAAAACTTAAAAAAAGATTTCAAAAGAAAACAATTTTACCAATAATAGAACTGTGAGTTTCCTTTGTCAGTGATTTAAAACATTTTCAAAAGTTGAATAAAGAGCTGATTCAAGTTTTAAAGCCAAGTTGTATACTCGTAGCCCAATAGATAACCTTTCGAAAGGCTTCATCCAAAACTTAGAAAGTTTTTAAGACCTTGGAGAAGACCGATGAAGACTTTTGAAATCAAGCTCAATGCTGGCCGAAGGCACTTTTGAAAGTGCTCATATTCTCTAATGATAGAAGTGACTTTCCCTCCGTCGGTGATTTAAAGGCCTTTCAAAACTTTATTGTTGATTGATAACACTTTAAAACTAACTTCCATGTCTGAAAATAGAAGAGTTTATTTTTCTGGGTGATAGCTTCACATGTGCAAATTTAAAACTCTTGAGACCAATTGCATTGTCGATGTGACTTTAGAAAAGTTCATAAAAATTTCCTAATTGGTCTCCAAGCATGAAAATGGTGAAATATGCATAACTTTTGATTGGGATAGTATTTTATCATGAAAACTTGCCACATTGTCTGAAATGTTGACATAAAATCCCTGGTCAGATGATTTTGTTCTAATGTGCATAGAACTCCTGATTTAATTGTTTTCACAAACTACCCACAAAAAATGAGAAGCTTAAAATCTACTCAATCATGAGGTGTTCTGGCCCAGAGATTAGTCATACTTGGGTGAAATGTAGTTGCAAAAACAGCCATAACAAGAACTTTTATATATCTGTCACAAATCATCTTGTTTAATAATTTTCATAAAATTCATCAATCTATGCAACTCCTCAATAATTTGTAATTTAAACAATGATGAGTATCTTCTTAGAATTTGACATAATCACTGCAAATAAGTATGGCTACTTTGAACATTGCAAGGGATATGGAATTGAGAGATGTGGTGATTTAAACAATGTGACACCAAAGCTTAGTGACCACATGTTTAGGGTGATGAGTTCAACTTAGTGATGCATATTAATTTGGCTCAGAAAGTTTAAAATTTGGCAAGTTGAAAATGAGGCCAACAAATTCCTAACACCCTCGTGGTAGCCCGATGATCCTTGTGAGCGCTAAACTAATCTAGTCCTACTAATTTCTTGCAGTTCCTCTTTTAAAAATGATTTATTTCTAACATTGACTAACATTCTCTTTTTCTTTCCCTTCTTTGTAGGAACTGCTAGTGACTAGAGGAACTTCATCAAGAATGCTTCCTTGGACATTTTGCTTCCTACTAGAGGACATACTAGGGAGGCTCTTTTGATTGATGTTGGGTACCCTTGCAGGTAGTCACACTAACATTCTTGCTCTGACTTTTCATATTTTCTAGGACTTAGTTTCTTAACGAACTAGGATTGCTACATTGGAGGATGAGAATTCCTTGCTTCAAGAGATGGCCAACCTTGAAGTCTAGAGATGGACTTAAGCTTCACGAGTCCATATAGTAGGATCATCACACTCATGAATGCATAGCCATGTTCCTAGTCCCAGTCACACTCACATGACACTTAGACCTTCAGATGTTGCAGATAGTAAAAGGAGACCTCAAAGAAGGATCCCTAAAGGTTCCATTAGTTAGACATGTCCTTGAGATACCTTCTTTATTGCAGAGTTTTGGTGCAGGAGCACCTACCTGACAGCTGGCCTTCATGAGGCAGTTAGTTAGTTTGAGTCTTGTTTGTGTTTCCAAGAAGGTCTGATAAGACCAATGCATGTAATAAGGTCATGCTGATCATGATAAGATCATGCTGACCATGCTTTTTTCTATTTTTAGGAAGTTTGTTAGAACAGCTGTCATGATGTATGATCGGTTGGATCTCCCAGCCGCCTGGAGAGTTCCCAGCCGCTTGGAGTCGGGTCAGTAGTACTCGCAGGAAAATCTATTTAAGCATGAGGATCGATTGGTATTGTGGATATCGATCGAGCTAGGTTGCAGGGAGTGAGACTGAGAGAGAAACTGATCATTGTATTTGCATCTTTTGAAATCAAATAAAGTGTTCCTGTTTGTGTTCATCCTCTGTTGAATTCCATTGCTTGATCGATTTGCTAGTTTGGTGGCTGTATGGATTCACTGATCCATTCCACTGGTTGATTCGTCTGATCGGTGGAATGGTTATGTACAGTAGGGTAGGTGTTAGTTTGTTTGTTCGCATGCAGGTGTGCAGGATCGCGGCTAAAAGGTGTTGAAGACCCTAGCATGGGCATGTGCTAGGTCAAGCTGATAAAGTGTGGAAGATCACCCTGGAAGTGGATCGAGTCATCCCAGGAGGTTCGGCGGATTAGAACAGTGAAAATCCGCTAAGGGTGAAAAGTTTGTCAAAACCGCATCATCAGGATAATTTGGTGAATATCCTGCAGTTGCTTCGGGCATCGTCATCCGGATAAGTGGAGATGAGCATGATGCTTTCGATTGCATGAAGTGCAAGTGCGTCGGGGTGATCATCATTAGGAGGAGCCGAGGAGGAGCGTATCGGCATCAGGTTGAAGATCGGGTTGATCGCGGGCCGAAAAAGCTAAGTTTGGCCAACATCAGGATATGACGTCATCATCATCAGGATATACGTCATCAGGATATTTTGGAGCAGCAGGATATTGAGGAGCTGCGAGTGATGTCATCGTCATCAGGATATACGTCATCAGGATATCGGGTGACGTCAGCATCAAAGGGACAGTGCGAGGAGTTAAGATTCGTCATCATCAGGATAAATGGAAGGAACCGGATGTTCTTTATCCTGTTGATTATCATGATGTTGAATATCATGATGCTGAAGGTAGTGAAGGCGGAAGTTGTCGCTGAAGTGAACAGTGGACGTCAGGAGGATGTTCGCGCTGATCGAACATGATGATGCTGTCGATAATCGAGTAAGGTGATGCTGTTGGAAGGCGAAAGTGCAAAGGCTTGTCTGCAGGAGGATATCGGTCGGCAGGTGAAATATGATGATGATGCTGACAGTGTTAAGCAAAATGTGATGATGATGATGATGATGATGGGTTGCAGACATCCATGCTGTATTGTAAGGTTATAGTGTGGATGCCTCTGCATCAAGTTTTTTTATAGTTTCCCCCTTCCATGGGGAGATTTTCACACTTGTGTGCACACTTTTTACTCTTTTTGGGCTCCCTTGATGGAGCAAATTATACTCAAACAACTTAGCACTTTATGACATCAAACTTAGACTATCTTGATCTATATGCCCTCTCAATTGATATATTCTACTTTACTTTCCCTCTTGGTGCACATGGTTGGATAGAGTTTTTATTTATGATGCTTATGTGTATGCACACCTATGATGATTACATATGAAATGATGATGTTGTTGTTTTGTTATCCTTTTTGTTTATAATGTATGCAATATGTATGGATGCATTTGATACACATGGGAATTCAAATTACTATGCTCATTTTGATACTATGATAGATGCCATGATATAATGACATGATTTATTTATTTTATTTTTGAAATGTATGCAAATGGAATAAACACTATGATTGCTCTTTAGTAAGATTTTTGACCTAGGGGATTGTGAGTTGACATAGCATAGGGTGACCTACTAAATTGTTTGAAATAGGATTTAAGGGGAGTCAAGTGGGAATGGGAAGGATATGGAACATATTTTAAACTTAGCTTTGCATAAGGATAAACACTAATCAATATCTAGACCAAGCACTTTGACTAGTTTTCAACTTGGTCAAGCAACAACTTTTATTGGTATTGTCTAGACTTAAATCAAAAGATGGATGACAAGTTAGACCAGGGTAAAGGAAAGACTCCAAAGAAAGAGTGTCCTTAGAAGACCACTAAACTTGTGACTTTGCCCAACTAACGTGTGTGTGTTTTTTGTACCTCTTTTTTTATTTTCTCCGATGGATGTGTCCCTCATAGCTTCAAGCTTAGATTTATCTCCACCTTAGAGTATGGATATCAAAAATTCCTCTTTTCCTTTTCTCTTCTTTTTTTTTTTTTTTTGGTAATTGTTTTGGTCTTTTTTTTTACCTTTTTTGTGATTTTTCCAATTTTTGACTTTTTTTTTAAAAAAATTTGATTTCTTTGCAAAGTTTTGATCCCCCGATGTTTTTGGACTTGCTAGCATGTTGGTTAAGATCAAGATTAGTATAGAGCTAAAATCTTGACTTTATTTTAACTTGTTGGGAATGTAAAGGGGAATGGATAATGGTGTTTCTAGGAATTTCTAAGGCTTAATAAGACCAATATGTACTTGACAACCTTAAGACTCCTTGCTAGAAAAGGATCTTGAAAATTCTTCATATTCATGTTTTGTGGAGCAATAGGTGCTTGTCAAGGATTGTGATTGTTTATAGGTGAAACCTTTTGTGGGTTGAGGAACATCTTTATCAATAAGAATTATTGGTCCTTAGGAAATCTTGTGATAAACCTATTATACTCCTAACATGAATCGGTGATATGTCTCCTTACCTTGTGAAATGAATAGAATTAGTTTAGTTCAAACAACTATAGATAAGGCTCATATCTATTATCATTTGATTTCCCTATTGTTCATTATTCCTTTAAGGATAATTATTATTCTAGGATAATCTACAACATTAACACTATGAGGGTAGTGGTCTCTTCCATTGTGTTCATCTTTGTTTCCCTTATACAAGGTAATTTATGTTCTTCCTCCCTTGTATCCCTACTAAGGGCATGCAAAATAGGTCAGAAAGTTCCTTGTGGTCCATGTTTTGTGCACTTTTCAAAAAATAGAGGACTTGCCTCCATGATGTTTAAAAGTGTGCTACAAACTTGTTGGTGTCTTGTTTCATTCTTAAGAATTCCCTAATTCCTATTATTATGAATTTGTTCATGTCAAACGCTACCATAAATTCACCAATGAGCTACCTAAAGGAATGTATGGATGCCTCATGAAGGTAGTAGTACTAGTCAAGAGCAATTCCTTCAAGCATATTTAGGAATATTCTTGTTACAACTCCATCCCAAGGGAAGAGTTATTTCACTACTATGGTGTACACCTTAATGTGAGAATTAAGGCTGCCCTTTCCTTTGAATTTTGGTAAGTCTGGGAGAGGATGTGGAAGCAACACATTACGAATGGTGCAATCTAATGGCTTTTTAAAATACTCAAGCTATGTCCATGTAAACTAGTTTTGAGAAGTTGTATTTGTTCCAACGAACATAAGTCATGTAGGCACAAAATTCTAGTTTTGAAGGTTCTGTTGATATTCAAGTATGACCAAATATGTTTTTAAGTGTGCATTTGAAATGTAGGTGGCATCATGTAGTTATGTGTTTTGTGGATACCACTTGGTTGCATGTTATGGGCCTAGTTTAAAGGAGGCATAATTGCCTCATTTCTTGAGTTGTGAGAATAAAAGTTTAGATAGGGGGTTTGGTTGTCCCCTGGCTTAGTTTATACCTATCAGTGAACTTGAGTGTCTTTGTGCTCTAGGCCTTTCTGGTTGGGGCTTCTCAACACCTCCTACTTCTAACATTCTAATCTGTTGGACTAGAGTGTCTATGAGGTTTGTAGGCATGGCTGCCTTAGTTCTTTGATTTTAATTGCCTTGCAACAGATTGTTTTGAGTTTGG
Source organism: Cunninghamia lanceolata (assembly GCA_027924645.1). Classification (NCBI taxonomy): domain Eukaryota; kingdom Viridiplantae; phylum Streptophyta; class Pinopsida; order Cupressales; family Cupressaceae; genus Cunninghamia; species Cunninghamia lanceolata. Next base: position 3,109,392 of record BSBN01000312.1, read on the forward strand.
GCTTAAGTCCAAGAATGTTTTCTATTGACACTTTATGTAAATCATAGATATTTTTGTTTTATAGTCCACATGAAGGCAAGTCTCATGCCTTTTACAAGTTCTTTTAGAGATGACATACTTCATTGTCCAGCTAATTGGCCATTTCTCTATAAGTTTGTATGGGATGGTCATGTTGGTGTATTTCTAATCAAATTCAATATGGTTGGTTTTGGCAAGGATAGTTTGGTCAAATTGTTGTGTCTTCAATGATCCCACAATTTACTGTGTCCCACTTTTTGGCCAAAGTAGGACATTAAAATTAGCATTTTTAACCAAATCTTCACTTTTTCACACCTATAGCAACTAAACCGTTAAGAATTTGAAGATGATATGAACTAGTAATTTTAGAGATTTTGTGTGTAGATTCTAAATGTATTTTTAAAAAAGTTTTAAGAAATAATTTATAAATTTTTTTACGTAACTTTTAATAACTTATTTTTCTAGTTAACATCATTTTTTAAAAGTGACGTTTATACCATACATCATAACTTTTTTTTATAGAAATGATCAAATTATAAAATTTTAAACATAGATTTGTAACATCAATATCTAATGCGTAGATATTTTTTCATAGTTTTTTGTTACATATATTATTTTTCATTAATTTTTGAAGTGAGATTAATTACGTCAAGAGGTGAAGCCTAGAGGCATTATACAGCACAACACGATTGGAAGTTTTATTCTGCCAATTTAAATTGACTTTTAGTGGGCTGTCAAATGGATTAACCTTAGATGTACTAGCATCAGTCACTTTAGAAAGAAAGATGAATTTATTTAAGCAGCACAAACAAATTTAAATGAATAGCACCACCAACGTTTGTATGATTTGAATTTCCCTATGAGAAAGATGTAATTAATGCCTAACTGACAGGGATTACAATATAGGGAAAATACTTTAGTCCATAGATTTTCAAAGAATGTTGCATGTGTTTAAAACTATCAGCAGTCCATTTGTTCCCTACTCTATTTTTATGCTTTTAATGTCCATACTAGCATCTTTCTTTGTAAATAATTGATAAATAGGGACATTGACATCAATTATCAAAATTAAAAATTGAATTAAATAATTGATAAATATGGACATTGACATCAATTATCAAAGTAATAAAATGTGGAAAGTAAATGTGATAAATGACAGCATTTAGCCTTATGATTTGGTACAATACATAATTTTAATTTTTGATTCACTTCATTCATTGTTATCTAGTAGGTACATTGTTATCAACTCTACTATTTGGATTAGCAATACTTAAAAATATCTTTGAAGGGTTATCAAATCATTAGAGTTCATGTTCTCCTATGTCAAACCCTCGTCCTAAGTTGTGCCCTAGAAAGCTAAATTTTCCTTATTTATCATTTATAAATAATCTTTCAATATTTTCTCACAAGTGCTGGAATTCCTAACCACCACATTTTTAAATCCTACATATTTTCACAAACTTGATAACTTCTTCAAAAGAGGATCATTTTTTTCAAATGTTAGTTCAATTTAATTTTATGTTGTTTTTATTTAGATTATAAATATTCACATAATTAATACAAATTAATAACAAATAGATTATACAAATTTCATGTATTATTATAGAAATTTAATTTTTATGTTGATCTTTTTAAAGTATAAATATTGACATAACTAATAGAGATTAATAAAAAAAGATTAAACATATAATATGTGGTTATTTTAAATTATTAAAATAATATTGATAAATATATTTGTTAGCAAAATAATAAAGTTTTTGAAATTATAGCTCAAAAATAAAGTGACAAATTGAATATAGAATATTTTATTAGGTTAACAATAGATATAAATAAAAAATTATTACAAAATAAAATAATATAAATATATTATAATAATTAAACATAAATATTAAAAAATAATTTTTAAAAATAATGTAAAATGTAATGCCCCTCAATTTTGGTTTGAGATAGATATTAGTTTTCTATGGTTTTAGATAGTTTTGATACAGTTAGTAGTTTTATATTGCACTTTGATAGTTGGGATATTTGAGATGTTAGACTTATGTTTGATTCTTATCATGATCATGATGACATTATGGATATTTCAGCTCATGATGTGTTTCAACATGTTTAGTTGATGGCTAGATGGATTATGCATATTGATATAATCTTGATTACGTTAGTTCAATGTATCTAACTTCTATTTAGGGATGCATATGTTATTATCATGATCTCAGAGAAGGGATAGTGTAGTATTGCTCACTTTGAGAACCCCACTATGCTGTGAATCCCTAACTCTATGTATGTGTTATCTAAGTATATATATATATATATATATATATATATATATATATATTTGTATGCAACATATTGTTTTGTTACAGGTTGCAGGTACTGGGCATCAACTCCACCTGACTTAGTAGGTCTGAATGGACCCTTGCACCAATGGATAACGTTGATGGAGATAACATGAGGTTTATTCCCTAGGTCAGTTCAATCTTTAGTTTGTTGGTCGTCATGTGGTTTGTAGGTTTATTGTCAAGTTCTTGTTTAGTCAGCCTATGTGTATTCTAGTATGCATAAATGATCAATATTATTATTATAATGTTATTATTGTCAAACATTATAATATTTTTGGTTAGTCGTAAAATTGGGATACTTTTAGTGGAATACTATTTAAGTAAATTTTAATGCAGAATTAATTAACTATTCTAATGTTTGTAAGAACTTATATGTGGGTCAAAAGCTTTATTTTAACTCATTAATATATATAGTTATGTATAGAATCATTTTGGGGAATAATTAAAGGTGGTTAGTTGTCATTTATGATTCCAGAGTGGGGAATCTCTAATATTAGTAAAAATTTAAATTTCTTTTGGTGGAGAGGATTCTCGGGAACGGATTTGGTGTTAGTGGGCATTTATGACTGGGGGCTATTTTGTTTTGGGGGGCGACAGAGAATTGAAAAAAAAATCCGTTATAGAAAAAAGAAAAAGGAGGAAGAACTGGAGGTAGCTGAAGAAATTGAAGTTTTAAGTCGAATTCCTGGGTATGTCATTGAGATGGCTATATCTACATATGTAAAATCATTCCCTTTTTAAATTTTTTTTTTTTGTTGTTTGGGGTTGAGGTACTGAATGCTTGAGCTAGTTGTGACTTTGTTTCTTCCAGTTTGAATTCTGTTGTAAGTGATTTTGATCCGATTTCTCCTGTAGGTTTTCAAATTCCTCTTGTAGTTATAAAATCTGATCTCATTGATTTCTCTTGTACTCTCTACAAAATTTCTATCTTATTACTATCTCTGTAAAATTTGAAATTTTTAGTTGCACTTTTTTTTTAGATACCCACCATAGTTTAAAGGGGTAACATGTTCTCATAATGATCAAGCATAGGTGCATTGCTATGCTATCATCATCTTTCAAACCTTCATGTCTACAAGAAATTGTATAATGCAAAGAAGCATACTATAGTTAAAGCATATCAAGGCATCCTTGCAAAATCATTTCATGCATTCCTTTGAGGCATATCTTCATTTATTCCTAAAGATTGCAATCCTTGAGGTAACCTATCAAGCACCTGTGAAGGTCTCTACTTATGCATATAGAATATCGTGGCACTTCCAACCAATAACATCTATTTTTTTAACCACTCTATTGTCATACTTGTTAAGTTTCCCAGAGATATCATAAGGAAACTTTTCATCCATTTCTTTTAGTGAAATCAAACTTGTTACTGGGCCGATCATACAAATCGCTCCAGCCCATCGATTGGCAAATTTTATTCAAATAAACACATATTAGATTTAACTCTAGCTGGAGACAGTGATTTCTATTTAACCCTTATCAGTTCGCTGGACCCACCCAATGTTATACACACTATTGCAACCTGCAACTCCAACCAACTAAATCAATTGAAATTTACATCGAGCTTCCTAGACATTGCCTCAGGCTTATGTTGATTCACCAATTGCAGCATCTTTTAGAACCGTTGCCTCTAAGCCTTGAGACACTGCCATACGGCCTCAGGTAGTATCATAAATAAGTTTAAATATTTTCGTAACCCAATGAGCCAGGATTGGATTTTTTTTTCCATCTTGACCCTAAATGATTTCATAAACCTGATAATCTTGATCTCTTGCCTGAGAAAGACCACATCGACATTGATCACCAGTATGCTCATCTTTAGCACTATCATGGCCTCCAGCGAACCCTTGAGGAAGCACTTTCACCAGTCCCATTTTGCTTCCTGTTTTAACCCTTAAGAACTGCCAAATAACAACTGAAAATGGCCTCTTTTCTTAGAAAAATTCTATTTAAATAGATTCTGGAGCCGTGGTCTTAAGGTTTATTTCCATTTTTATTATAAGAGATGAATCAATTTTTCTTATCAGCTAATCTTTCCTTATCATTAATTTTAGATAGTGACATATTCTTAGGGCTTACCTAAATGATTCAATGAGAATTACTTATGCTTATTAGTATATATATTAATAGGAATGTTCAATTATAATATTTGTAGGTGTTGGTAATAGTAGATCTCCATATCTACATTGTTTAAATAAAGTATTAGTTATTTAAATATGATTAATAGAGTAATTAATAGTCTCTACATGTGGCTCTTTGTAAACTGAAGTAATTCCCTAATGTTTTCTTTCACTATAATCAGAGTAGTAGATGTATAGTTTGGAATGGATGTTGATCTTGTTTGAATAAAGTAAATTAATGAGTAGTTCTATATTAGTAATTAAGGGATAATTCCTTTAGGAAACTTATGGTAATAGTGTAGTATGACTTAACATAAATGTTATTTATGGAATTTTATAAGAGATTAACTAGTTGTTGTTCTACTAAGTGTATAAAGTGATCATTTGTTAGTGTGTAATCTTAGACATTGATTAAATTAGTTGCATATTAGAATATGAGATAGAAATCTTTAGCTTAGTTAAATTAAGTTCTTGCATTATGTTGTTGATGAATTTAATTTTGTTAGTTAGTATGTTAGGGTAAAAACGTCATTACATTGCAAGTGGTTATGTTAATGACAAACCTTATAACATTTCATTAAACCTTATAGTGCTTTTTGGTTTAACTTGTTCAATGGCGTAATATTGAGTTAAGTTTAAATATGGTGTTGCATGAAATTTCATTGTTGGTTAATGGCATTAAGTAGTAATGATGTAATTGGTTTATTCTTTAGTTCTGAGTCATATTGTGCTAATTAAGTGTCTAGTTGTTTAAACCATTGTTTTCCATACCAGGAAATGGATATATGATTAGTAGTTTTGTGTGTTAAGAGTTATCTGACTCCAGAGGTTAGGCTTCTTGGGTTCCAGTACAACATTAAGTCATGTTGTTTTAAATGTTTTAATGGATTTGAGATTTTTTTTGGAAGTGGATAGGGGAAAGTTTTATTGTTGCGGTTAAAATTTGATATGGTCCATGTAATGTATTAGATTGTAAAAGATAGATGCCTTGTAGTCCCTTGTCCATGCATGTTTTTGGTTTTGGGATGTTGGTTAGGGGTTGCTAGTTGCCGGTAGGAGAGTGGCTTCTATGGTGGGGCCAGTGCCCAAAGTGGCTACATGGGTAACCCTATGGAAGTTGTAATCAAGTGATAACTTAATAATTTATTAAGGTGGCTTGGGTAGAAATTCACATAACAAGATAAGTATGATGCATCACCCATGCCTTGAGTGCTCTTATAGGCTAAGGATGGGATGAGAAGGTCTGGTTGGCAAGGTCGACCTCCTTGTCTTCATGAGAGGACGTGTCGGCTCTGCATGTGTCATCTTATGGGGCCGGTGTCTAGAGAGAGGCTGCCAGGGTAACCATAGATGGGAGCCCGTTTCTAGAGAGAGATAGCTTGGGTAACCCATGCTAGGACCATGCGATGACACTCTCCCTACTATAGTCTAGTTACTTCCTATTATCTTTTGTTGATGCCTTTGAAATACTGTCTTGTCTTGATGATTTGTGTAGTCTTGATGATCTGAGTTGTCTATGTCAAATTTGTATATGCTTACTTGTAACCTTTGACCTAGTGGAACCTCATTGTTATCTCCTAGCTCAGAGAGGTGGACCTTAGGGTTCTACATAGTTGGGTGGAAGAGCTTAATCCATTGGTTATTCTTGGTCATCTTGATTCGTGATCACTGCAGTCGTGATTCCAGTTCTAGTTTTGTACTTGCATCCTCAAAGCTGTATTGCACCTTCCAAATTGTAAAATCCTATTGTATATTGTAAACTAATGTAATCAGTCATCAAGCTTGTAATCTTGTAATCTTGAAAATGATCTTATGTAATTGTTCATCTTTACAAATGAATGATGTAAATCCTCTTCTATTGTATTATAATGTATATCACTTGTATTGTTATAATTTTATGTTTATCTGATGCAGTTATGTTCCCTAGAGGTTTTAGCTGTTCATTTCATTTAATGTTGTTAATAGTGTAATTTTATTTAGTGATTAATGCATTTACTTGCTTCAAAAATGAAAAATTTCTATAAATTTTGTACTTGTTAGTCTAACAATCTAGGGTTGCATGACGGGGCACCACATTTGTTATCAGAGCCAAGTTTAAACACTGGGTACTTTGGTTGTAACTGAGCCTATTATGTGACCTAGTGCTTAAACTCTGTAGATTAATTTCATCCCTGTTGTTTTCCTTTCTGTGTGTAATAAATCATCTTTTGTTGTTGTAAGTTGATGCCTAGAGGTAGGGGTCGAGGTCTTGGCAGAGGTAGGGGTCATGGGAGAGGTGGTGGCGGCACACCTCCTCCCAGTTCTCCTCATGAGAGTACCCATGAAGGTGGGGGTCAGAATATGGAAGGTCAGGACCATCCTGAGGGAGCCCAGTTATGACAATTACTTAAGGAGGCCCTTTCCCGTTTAGGCCCTAGACAGGAGGTTGAGCAGCCTAGAGGGGGTTAGGAGGTAGATCAGCCTAAACCTAGGGAAAGAGAGAGGTCACCTAGGCGAAGAGAGTTGATAGCTGAGCAGGAGGCCACACTAGCTAGCCATATGATAGATCTACTGAGGGCACACCCTCCCACCTTTGATGGAGCTAGTAGTGGTCTAGAGGAGGAGACTTGGTTATTGGATATAGGTAGGTGTTTCACCATGCATCCTTATGGCAGCAACACCAAAGCTAAATGTGCTATTTTGCATCTTCGAGGTTTTACTTTGACTTGGTGGTGGTTAGAGGAGTAGAAGCTGCACTTGGACATTAGAACTATTTCTTGGGAGTTGTTCTTAGAGAGATTCAGAGCCCTTTTCCTATTGGATCATTGGAGGCAGCGTCGCATAGATGAGTTCCATGAGCTGAGGCAGATGGCCATGTCATTTGAGTAGTATGAGTGTAGATTCTATGAGCTCAAGTAGTATACAGGTATCAGAGATGACAAGTCTATGTTGGTGCAACATTTTATTAGGGGCCTGAATGCTCGGATCAATGGAGGGCTTCGTGTATTCAAACCTAAGTCAATGGAGGTGGCAGTGGAGAAAGCCCAGTTAGTGGAGGAGAATTTGGCTATGGCACTCGGTGGGCATACAGGTGTGCATATTGGTAGTGTACCATCTACAGGATATAGTTCTCATGGTGGTCATGCTTAGGCATCAGTATCTCATGCATCCTCAAAGGGTGGATGGCAGCAGCACTCTCAGATGAAACTGAAGAATTCTCAATCTCAGCAAGGTAATAGATTTGAGTCTAAGAAAGATCAGTCTTGACAGTGGAATAGGCGTAACTGCTTCAACCCCCTTGCTCAGAGTTTGTAGCCCATAGCAAGCAGGGGTAGTTTCCAGAAGTCTAGTGCTTTCCAGGGTGGTGGTGGTTTTGGTAAAGGCACCAGGTGCTTCTCTTGTGGCCAACAGGGCCATATTTCTAGACAATGTCCTCAGAGGAGTACTTCAGGGTTTGGACATCAACCAGCAGCTTCAGAGCCAATGGTTGGTGATGCAGGTAGATTGCACAGAGTCTTTGCAGTGGTTGGTAACTGTCAGGTAGAGCATCAGGCCACCGTGTTGGAGACTTCTGGTTTCATGCGAGGTATTGTTTTTTCTATTCTTTTTGATTCTGGTGCATCTGATTCGTTCATATCCCCTTCTCTTGTGGAGTGTTGTGGTTTAGTGGCAATAAAATAGGATGATAGGTGCCAGGTTGAGTTAGCTTCCAGGGCTAAGGTTGCAGTTGAGTCTCTAGTGTTCAGGTGTGAGTTGAGGATTGGTTACCTATCTACTACTATATACCTTTGCATCCCACCCCTTGGTTCATATGATATAGTTTTGGGGATGGATTGGTTAGAGGTCCATCAGGCAGTGATTGATTGCCGACATAAGTCTGTCAGTTGTGTGGATGATTCTGGTAGAGGAGTGGAGGTAGTAGGAGTTTAGAGACCTATTTCCCTATGTATGATCTCCGCTATGCAGCTTAAGAGATGCATGCACTAGGGATGTCAGGTTTTTGCAGTGTCATTTAGTGACTTGGAGATGGAGGAGAGTCGAGAGGCATCTCTTGATAATCACCCACTTTTGAGGGAGTATGCTGATGTTTTTCCTTTTGAGATTCTGGGGATGCCACCTAAGTGTGACATTAATTTCAGGATTGATCTTGTTCTCAGTGCAGAGCCTATCTCATGAGCTCCATACAAGATGACCATTCAGGAGCTTAAGGAGCTTTGACTGCAGTTGGAGGAGTTGTTAGCCAAGGGATTCATTCGACCTAGTGTCTCTCCTTGGGGAGAATCTATGATCTTTGTGAAAAAGAAGGATGGATCTCTGCGACTGTGTATCGACTATCGACAGCTCAATAAGGTGACTATGAAAAATAGATACCCCTTGCCTCGGATTGATGATTTGTTTGATTAGATTAAGGAAGCCAAGGTGTTTTCTAAAATTGACCTTAAGTCAGGATATCACCAGTTGCAGATATTTGAGGTAGATATTCATAAAATGACATTTCACACTCGTTATGGGCATTATGAGTTCACAGTAGTACCATTCAGGTTGATGAATGCACCTTCAGTTTTCATGAGCTTGATGAATGGTATCTTCTACACTTATCTCAACAAGTTCATCCTTCTCTTTCCGGATGATATATTGATCTATTCAAGGACTATGGAGGAGCATGAGGAGCATTTACGTCAGGTGTTGCAGTGTCTGAGAGAAAAGTAGCTCTATGCTAATTTGTCGAAGTACGAATTCTTTTAGATAGAGGTGAAGTATTTGGGTCATGTCATCTTTGGAGAGGGTATTGCAGTGGATCCTTTGAAGATCCAAGCTATTATGGATTGGCCTGCACCTACTAATGTTTCTAAGGTCCACAGTTTTATGGGTTTGGTAGGTTACTATCACCATTTTGTTATGGGATTTTTGAGGATCGCACATCCTATTACTTCCCTTAAGAGGAAAGGAAAGAAGTTTGTTTGGTTAGAATAGTGTCAGGCAACTTTTCAGACCCTTAAGGAGCAGTTGACCAGTGCACCTATTTTAGTAGTTCTTGATCCTACTAGGGACTTTGTTGTTTGTACAGATGCTTCTTTGGAGGGTTTAGGAGCAGCTGTAATGCAGGATGGTCATGTGATTGCCTATGAGTCTCGCAAAATCAAGGAACATGAATTGAACTATCCCACTCATGATCTAGAGTTAGCTGCAGTTATGTATGCCTTAGTGAGGTGGAGACATTTTCTCTTAGGGCATCAATTTGAGCTGAATAGTGATCATCGTAGTTTGTAGTACATTTTCACGCAGCCAAACTTGAATGCGAGGTAGAGGTGATGGATGGAGTTCTTGTGCGGGTATGACTTTGAGGTTAAGTATATTTAGGGCAAAGAGAATGTGGTAGTGGATGCTCTTAGTCGTCGGAGACATGAGATCTCAGCGGTCTCTCTCACAGTTGACTTGAGAGGTCAGATTCTCGCAGCACTTCCTACTGACAATTAGTACTAGGAGGTGAAGTTCGAGATTGAGTCAGGTAGACCTTTAGAGGGTAGATTTTCTAGTTACTCTCTTGAGCCAGATAGTCTTTTGTGACATTTGGGTCATATCTATGTTCCTAGTTTTGAGGGCCTTCGTACCCTAGTGTTGTTAGAAGTGCATCGAGCATCTTATTCTACTCATCTGGGTGTCAAGAAGATGCATGCAAATATGTGTCAGTTGAACTTTTGGAGTGGCATGAAGTGGGATATTGCTGATTTTGTGTCGAGATGTCTTGAGTGTCAGACGGTGAAGGTAGAGCATCAGTACCCTACAGGTCTTTTGTAGCCTCATTTGATTCCAGAATGGAAATGGGACATCATTTCGATAGACTTCATTGTTGGTTTACCAGTATCCTCTCGTCGACATGATGCTATTATGGTCATTGTGGATAGGTTGACAAAGGTAGCTCACTTCTCTCCTATTTGTTCTTCTTATAATGCTTCTACGGTGGCCAGAGTGTTCATGGAGGACATCATCAGACTTCATGGGATTCCTCGTAGGATCACATTTGATAGGGATCTAGTATTCACTTCATCCCTTTGGACTTCTCTACAACATGCCTTGGGGACACAACTGAACTTTAGTTCAGCATACCATCCTGAGACTGATGGACAGACCGAGAGGGTTAATCAAGTTCTTGAGGATATGCTTAGGATGTATGTGATGGATTGACAAAGCTATTGGGAGGACTACCTGTTTCTGGTAGAGTTTACTTATAATAATGGAAATCAGTTCTATCGGCATGTCACCATTTCAGGCTTTGTATGGTCATCCTTGTCGGACCCCTCTGATTTGGGATCATCTCGAGGATAGAGTCCTTCTAGGACCAGATATGCTTAGAGATATGGAGCAGCAAGTTGAGAGGATTAGAGAGTATCTGGTGACAACGCAAGATAGATAGAAGAAGTATACAGATGCTCATAGAGTTGATCGGTAGTTTGCAGTTGGGGATTGGGTGTTCTTATGTGTGCGACCGTGAAAGAGTTTGATCCACTACGGAAAGGGCTCTAAGATAGAACCATGCTTTGTTGGACCTTTTGAGGTGTTGGAGAGGATCGGTCTTGTTGCCTATTGTCTTTCTTTTCTACCCAGTCTTTCATGCACTCATGATGTGTTTCATGTTTCTGTACTTAGACCTTACTATCCAGATATTGCTCATGTTCTTAATTGGACTGCTCTACAAGTATAGGATAGGCAGCTGGATTTGGAGCCCATAGACATTCTACAACACAGGAGACTTGCTCTTAGGGGCAAAGACATGGAGCAGGTTAGGGTCCAGTGGGATCCTAATGACGAGACTTCTACTACCTGGGTGGATGCTTCCAGGATGAGAGAGTTATACCCTTACTTATTTGTAGGCTTCCAGGAGTAAGCCTGACTCTTGGGGGGAGGATGTAATGTCTCTCAATTTTAGTTTGAGATAGATATTGGTTTTCTATGGTTTTAGATAGTTTTGATGTAGTTAGTAGTTTTATATTGCACTTTGACAGTTGGGATATTTGAGATGTTAGACTTATGTTTGATGCTTATCATGATCATGATGACATTATGGATATTTCAGCTCATGATGTGTTTCGACATGTTTAGTTGATGGCTAGATGGATTATGCATATTGATATAATCTTGATTATGTATTTCAATGCATCTAACTTCTAGTTAGGGATGCATATGTTATTATCATGATCTCAAAGAAGGGACAGTGTAGTATTGCTCACTCTGAGCACCCTACTATGCTGCGAATCCCTAACTCTGTGTATGTGTTATGTAAGTATATATATATATATATATATTTGTATGCAACATATAGTTTTGTTACAAGTTGTAGGTACCGGGCCTCGACTCCACCTGACTTAGCAGGTCTGAGCGGGCCCTTGCACCAATGGATAACGTTGATGGAGATAACATGAGGTTTATTCCCTAGGTCAGTTTAATCTTCAGTTTGTTGGTCGTCATGTGGTTTGTAGGTTTATTGTCGAGTCCTTGTTTAGTTAGCCTATGTGTATTCTAGTATGCATAAATGATCAATATTATTATTATAATGTTATTATTGTCAAACATTATAATATTTTTCGTTAGTCCTAAAATTGGGATACTTTTAGTGGAATACTATTTAAGTAAATTTTAATGCAGAATTAATTAACTATTCTAATGTTTGTAAAAACTTACATGTGGGTCAAAAGCTTTATTTTAACTCATTAGTATATATAGTTATGTATAGAATCATTCTAGTGAATAATTAAAGGTGGTTAGTTCTCATTTATGATTCCAGAGTGGGGAATCTCTGATATTAGTAAAAATTTAAAATTCTTCTGGTGGAGAGGATTCTCGGGAATGGATTTGGTGTTAGTGGGCATTTATGATGGGGGGCTATTTTGTTTTGGGGGGACAGAGAATTGAAAAAAAAGAAATCATTACAAGAAAAAAAAGAAAGGAGGAAGAACTGGAGATAGTTGAAGAAATAGAAGTTTTGAGTTGAATTCCCAGGTATGTCATTGAAATGGCTATATCTACATATGTAAAATCATTCCCTTTTTAATTTTTTTCTTTTTTGTTGTTGTTTGGGGTTGAGGTACTGAATGCTTGAGCTAGTTGTGACTTTGTTTCTTCTAGTTTGAATTCTGTTGTAAGTGATTTCTATCTGATTTCTCCTCTAGGTTTTCAAATTCCTCCTGTAGTTATAACATCTGATCTCATTGATTTCTCTTGTACTCTCTACAAAATTTCTATCTTAGTGCTATCTCTATAAAATCTGAAATTCTTTAGTTGCACTTTTTTTTAGATACCCACCATAGTTTAAAAGGGTAACATGTTCTCATAATGATCAAGCATAGGTGCATTGCTATGCTATCACCATCTTTCAAACCTTCATGTCTAAAAGCAATTGTATAATGCAAAGAAGCATACTATAGTTAAAGCATATCAAGGCGTCCTTGCAAAATCATTTCATGCATTCCTTTGAGGCATATCTTTATTTATTCCTAAAGATTGCAATCCTTGAGGTAACCTATCAAGCACCTGTGAAGGTCTTCACTTATGCATATAGAATACCGTGGCACTTCCAACCAATAACATCTATTTTTTTAAACCACTCTATTGTCATACTCATTAAGTTGCCCAGAGATATCATAAGGAAAATTTTCATCCATTTCTTTTAGTGAAATCAAAACCGTTACTAGGAAAATCATACAAATCGCTCCAGTCCATCGATTGGCAAATTTTATTCAAATAAACACATATTAGATTTAACTCTAGCTGGAGACAACGATTTCTATTTAACTCTTATCAGTTCGCTAGACCCACCCAACATTATACCCACTGTTGCAACCTGCAACTCCAACCAACTAAATCAATTGAAGTTTACTTCGAGCTTCCTAGAGATTGCCTCTGGCTTACGTTGATTCACTAGTTGCAGCGTCTTTTAGAACCATTGCATCTAAGCCTTGAGATGCTGCCGTACGGCCTTGGGTAGTATCATAAATAAGTTTAAATATTTTGGCAACCCAATGAGCTAGGATTGGATTTTTTTTTTTCAATCTTGACCTCGGACGATTTGGTAAACCTGATAATCTTGATCTCTTACCTGAGAAAGAGCACATCGACATTGATCACCAGTATGCTCATCTTCAACACTATCATGGCCTCTGGCAAACCCTTAAGGATGTGCTTTCACCAGTCCCATTTTGCTTCCTATTTTTACCCTTAAGAACTGCTAGATAACAACTGAAAATGGGCTCTTTTCTTAGAAGATTTCTATTTCGATAGATTTTGGAGCTGTGGTCTTAAGGTTTATTTCCATTTTCAATATAAGAGATGAATCAATTTTTTCTATCAGCTAATATTTCCTTATCATTAATTTTAGATAGTGACATATTCTTAGGGCTTACCTAAACGATTCAATGAGAATTACTTATGCTTATTCTAAAGTATATATATTAGTAGGAATATTCAATTATAATATCTATAGGTGTTGGTAATAGTAGATATCCATATCTGCATTGTTTAAATAGAGTATTAGTTATTTAAATATGATTAACAGAGTAATTAATAGTCTCTACATGTGGCTCTTTGTAAACTAAAGTAATTCCCTAGTATTTTCTTTCACTATAGTCAGAGTAGTAGATGTATAGTTTAGAATGGATGTTGATCTTGTTTGAATAAAGTAAATTAATGAGTAGTTCTATATTAGTAATTAAGGGATAATTCCTTTAGGAAACTTATGGTAATAGTGTAGTATGACTTAACATAAATGTTATTTATGGCATTTTATAAGAGATTAACTAGTTGTTGTTCTACTAAGTGTATAAAGTGATCATTTGTTAGTGCATAATCTTAGACATTGATTAAATTAGTTGCATATTAGAATATGAGATAGAAAGCTTTAGCTTAGTTAAATTAAGTTCTTACATTATGTTGTTGATGAATTTAATTTTGTTAGTTAGTTTGTTAGGGTAAAAAAGTCATTACATTGCAAGTGGTTATGTTAATGACAAACCTTATGACGTTTCATTAAACCTTATAGTGCTTTCTGGTTTAACTTGTTCAATGGCGTAATGTTGAGTTAAGTTTAAATATGGTCTTGCGTGAAATTTCATTGTCGGTTAATGGCATTAAGTAGTAATGATGTAATTGGTTTATTCTTTAGTTCTGAGTCATATTGTGCTAATTAAGTGTCTAGTTGTTTAAACCCTTGTTTTCCATATTAGGAAATGGATATATGGTTAGTAGTTTTGTGTGTTAAGAGTTATCTGACTCCAGAGGTTAGGCTTCTTTGGTTCGAGTACAACATTAAGTCATGTTGTTTTAAATGTTTTAATGGATTTGAGATTTTTTTTGGAAGTGGATAGGGTAAAGTTTTATTGTTGCAGTTGAAATTTGATATGGTCCATGTAATGTATTGGATTGTAAAAGATAGATGCTTCGTAGTCCCTTGTCCATGCATGTTTTTGGTTTGGGATGTTGGTTAGGGGTTGCTAGTTGCCGGTAGGAGAGTGGCTTCTATGGTGGGGCCAATGCCCAAAGTGTCTACCTAGGTAACCCCATGGAAGTTGTAATTAAGTGTTAACGTAATAATTTATTAATGTGGCTTGGGTAGAAATTCACATAACAAGATAAGTATGATGCCTCACTCATGCCTTGAGTGCTCTTACAGGCTAAGGATGGTATGAGAAGGCCTGGTTGGCAAGGTCAGCCTCCTTGTCTTCATGAGAGGATGTGTTAGCTCCGCATGTGTTACCCTATTGGGCCAGTGCCTAGAGAGAGGCTACCAAGCTAACCATAGATGGGGGTTGGTTTCTAGAGAGAGATAGCCTGGGTAACCCATGCTAGGACCATGCGATGAAACTCTCCCTACTACAGTTTAGTTACTTCCTATTATATTTTGTTGATGCCTCTGGAGTACTGTCTTGTCTTGATGATTTTTGTAGTCTTGATGATTTGAGTTGTCTATGTCAAATTTGTATGTGCTTACTTGTAACCTTTGACCTAGTGGAACCTCATTGTTATCTCCTAGCTTGGAAGGGTGGACCTTAGAGTTCCACATGGTTGGTTGGAAGAGCTTAATCCATTGGTTATTCTTGGTTGTCTTGATTCATGATCACTACAGTCGTGATTCCAGTTCTAGTTTTGTACTTGCATCCTCAAAGCTATATTGTACCTTCCAAATTGTAAAATCCTATTGTATATTGTAAACTGATGTAATCGGTCATCAAGCTTGTAATCTTGTAATCTTGTAAATGAACTTATGTAATTGTTCATCTTTGCAAATGAATGATGTAAATCTTCTTCTGTTGTATTATAATGTATATCACTTGTATTGTTATAATTTTATGTTTATTTGATGCTGTTATGTTCCCTAGAGGTGTTAGCTATTCATTTTATTTAATGTTGTTAATAGTGTAATTTTATTTAATGATTAATGCATTTACTTGCTTCAAAAAAAATAAAATTTCTATAAATTTTGCACTGTTAGTATAACAGTCTAAGGTTGCATGATGGGGCACCACATAAAATTGTGAAGAAAGATTTATATCATCATAATTTTATATGTTTGGTTTTTGTAGTAATATGTGCTATTTTTAAATATTAAATGGTTTAATAGTTAAAAGTTGCCAATAAAAATAGAACAATGATTATTTACCACTTTTATGTATAGATGTGTGATGCCCCGTCATGCAACCTAGAGTGTTAGACTAACAAATGCAGAATTTACAGAAACATTTTTTTTTAAAGCAAGTAAATGCATTAACATTAGATAACATTACACTTTTTACAACATTTACACAAAATGATCAACTAATACCTCTAGGGAAACATAATTGCATCAGATAGAAATAAATTTCATAACCATACAAGTAATCTCAAATATGATACCTCATAATTACATAATTCATTTTCAGATATGAACAATTATAAAAGTTTGAATACAAGAATTACAAGATTACAATGTTCAAGCTTCAGGACCTATATCATCGGTTTACAATATACAACAAAATTATACAATTATGAAGGTATATTACAACTCTAAGGATGTAGAACAAATCTAGAACTGGAACACTTCTGCATTGATCATGAACCAGTACAACCAAGAATAACCAATTGATTAAGCTCTTCCACCCAACCATGTGGAACCCTAAGGTCCACCCCTTGAGCTAAGAGACAATGATGAGGTTCCACTAAGTCAAAGGATACAAGAAAGTAGATATAGACTTGACATAGACAACTTAGACCATCAAGACTACTCAAATCATCAAACAATACAGTACTCCAGAGGCAACAACAAATGATAAAGATGAAGTAACTAGACTGCAGTAGGGAGAATGTCATTGCATGGTCCTAGCATGGGTTATCCATGCTATCTCTCACTAGAAACTGACCCCCATCTATGGTTATACTGGTGACCTCTCTCTAGGCACCAGCCCCATAAGGTAACACATGCAAAAACAACACATCCTCTCATGGAGACAAGGAGGTCGATCTTGCCAACCAAGCCTTCTCATCCCATCCTTAGCCTATGAGAGCACTCAAGGCATGGGTGAGGCATCATACTTATCTTGTTATGTGAATTACTACCCGACCCACCTAGATAAATTATTAAGTTATCAATTAATTACAACTTCCATGGGGTTATCCAGGAAGCCACTTTGGGCACCAACCCCACCATGAAAGCCACTCTCCTACATGCAACTAGCAACCCCTAACCATCATCCAGAACCAATAACATGCATGGACAAGTGATTATAAAGAATCTATCCTCTTGCATACCGAATCACTATAAGATCAGATTCAAAAAATATACTTTCCATAACCACATCCAGACCTCAAAAGAGACATCACAATTAAACTTATGTCACAATGTAGCACTGGACTTCAAGTAACCTAACCTCTGGAGCTAACCAATCACATCCCAAAAATTACTTAGTTCTCAAATCGACATGGGCAAAAGATCAATCTATATGACTACAATGTATTAAGGAACCCTTGATGGACACCAGGTATTAAATAACTAAATTCAAATAATTTATAACTACGGAATTGAAAATAACCTTATTTGCATGCAACTTGAACATAGTGTCAAACCTATCCATACACCTACCCCTATCAACAAAGAGATTTAACAACTACGGCATACTATTCCCTATACGTTAAAAGACTAGCACATTAATTGATATAACAAAATTACTATTCATTAAAAAATACCATTCATGAAAATACTTACACCACTTTTACTAAGATACTAAGTTAATAAAACTAATTTATCCCTTAACCTACTTTCTCATAATTTAAAGCTTCTAATTTTACCCATAAGATAAAAGTGCCAACATTGATTAAAATTGGAATTGATAAATGTCATAGAGAAAATTACCATGAAATAATTTATTTTAATGGATAAGTTTAATACATATTTAAGTTTCCTAATCTATTATGGTAATAAACTAAATTACATTCCACTCTATAAAACCGTTCCACTTACTTGAACTAAAATCCTTATATTAAATTGATGTGATAAATATACTACCAGATTACATGGAGTTAAAACAAATAGAACTATTCTAATCAAACTCAAAATTACTAACCTTCTAAATTGATTTCTATAATATCCACACTTGCCAAACTAGTTTCTGGCAGAGTTGAAAAGATGGATTATAGAAGAAAATTTACATTTAATCACTTCAGCAATCATTTGTATGAAATTAATGGTTGATCTTAGAGGTTTTCAGATCAGAGAAGATATGGAATAAAGTTTTCAAAGGTTTCAAAACAATGAAGAATGTCTGGCAGAGAGAGAAGATAACGATTGGAATCTGCAGAGGTTTTTAGTGATAACAAGAGGTGTATGGCCTGCCAAAGTTGAATTGCAGATCAGAAAAAAGAAATCCATCTATGGAATGGCGTGCTAATACAGAATATAAAATATATTTAGTTTGGCGAAGGAAGATCTTAAATTCAAAAAACTAAATAAAAGGAATTATTATGAGAAAAGTAGATGAAGTTGGATGCACCAGTGAATGAGATTGTAGGATAAAATTTATATTAAATAGCTCCAGTTGTGATACAAATGAAATTTATTGAGGATTGCAGAGGTTTTTAATGAAAGAAAAAGGCATTAGATGGCGATTAGAACAATTCTAAATTGCTATAGTCGTTGAAAATGATGCATAAATTGAAAATAATGATTTACCAAAAGGCTTGCTTAATGCACAAGATGAGTGAACTGCCAGAAGTAATGTGCTAGAGAGATAAATGATATGCATAACAAGGTCAAACCAATGACGTTGCTCCCCTCTACGGCATTAGGTTTTGATGAAGGATCGGCCTAAACTTGTTAAGGCAGAGGGATATCCAGCTCCAGATAGAGACATCAGAAAAGAAGGTAATATACATGTTTAGCTTAGCGAAAGAATGATCTCAATATCAGAAACTATATCTAAATAGATTTATTATGTGAAAACGTAGCACCAGTGAATGATAACTATAAAGAATAAAGATTCAATTGAAATAAATTGTTTTAGTTACAGGCGGTGCTAATCTTCTATAGAAGGTTTGACCGATTTGTTCCCAGCGAGGAATGGCCCAAAGACTTGGGGTCGAACGTTGCATCTCATCAGAATACAAGAGTATAAATATATTTTAGATATTGCAATGGATCAGAACTAGAGGAGGACGGCTCACTAAATGGGCTACGAATCTATCAATGAATTCACTCAAGGAAGAAATACAATTATTTGATTGATATAAGAGAAAATACAGGTTATGCAAATAAAATCAATGTATGCTACAACTGAGTGTTAGATTTAGGACAAACAACTGAGAGGGGGGGTGAATCTGTTGTCCAAAACTTTCTTCTAATTAATCACTTAAATCCTTTTTTTAATTCAGTAGCATAATAATAGATCAATCATGGAAACATAATGCAACAATTCAAGAGCAGAACCACATTAACACATATGACACCAAGATTTTTAACATGGAAAACCCGGTTAAGGGAAAAACCACGGGGTGACTAACCCAAGATTGTATTCTCTGTTAAAAGAATAGGAAGAACAAAATGGCACATGCCAATTAGGGCTCACTGCCCGAGCACACTGCACACAAGAGGCCCAATGCCTATAGGAGACACACTGTCTACAGAATAATAAGTATTACATACTTAAACTGAACAATAGCATCTTCACCATGCTTGAGTCAGTTCCATTTAAGCCCAATACTTCTGTTCTACCTTTCGCTCTGCTCCTCTCTACCACACTCCCATCTCCACAAGGTACTTTTGAAATGACATTACAACTCCTTATTTATACAAGACATTGACTTAGGGATAATCATCCAAGTCAGCATATATTATAGACAAAATACATAAATACAACATGACTAATTAGAAAAAGACTTCACGTGGATCAATACACTATCGGCCACACAGATCTGAGACTTGAATCTTCCTTTAGGAACATGCCATTCTTCACAGAACATCTTCAAGATCATCCGCAGGATGTGTAACTCATCCGGTCAGCCAAACTTAGGAAGAACATCATCATCTGGAAGTAATTCTTCAATTACAAGGTCAATCTTCAATGCGGACCACCAACACGAATTGGACATAATCTAGAGACCTCCACAAGCTTGCTTGAATCACCAAAAACATCCACACTACTTTTGCTTACTGAAATCATTCTCTCCTTCATCCAGAACCTCAAGAACACAGTCTGTCATCACTATCATATTGGAATAGATGCTTGCAGACCTCCAGGCCATGAACCAATTGAGTTGTCAATTCACATTGACTTCCTAAGCACTCCACCAAATCTGCAGAACAACATATTACATTTCTAGAGCTCACCGGACCTATCTGTGTCACTTTTTCACCTCTGAACATCTGCTAGAACTAGTTTTACTTAAGTGGCCATAACTTCTTTAGATCTTCAGGTGAACCTCTAAAATCTTTACTGGATCATCTTAAGACACATATCTACAAACCCTTTAATGCATATCCTTTGATCTTCAACTTAGCTGGGATCTTTACCTCACTGTCTTCACTGTTCTTCTCTATTTTTGATAGGACTATTTTCTCAATATCCTCAGCATACAACTCATCCAATCCTTATCATCAATGCAACAGGAGTATGTTGACATCAATGACAACACCGATTAGGCCCATACTTGCAACACTAAGTTACACATGCTAATTCTAGGCTTGAATTTGGGTCGGTCGATCAAGCATTAGTTTTTGGGTGAAATCAAATACCAAGTAATTATCAATCCATCATTGGCAAAATAATACAGAGTAAACTACTAAATAAAAAATCTAATAGATAGAAAATCACAAGATTAAAATGAATCTGCTGACAGAGCTTCAGGATGAAGGATGAATTTAGTTTGAGACAAAAGCAAGACTAAATCAAGTGATTTCCCCCACAATAAAACATAATGAGATTGAAATGGTGAAGGGAGTGATTGAAAGAACCTATCAATGAATTCAAAGCAGAGTAAAGACAAAGTAGAAGGTAATGGAGTATTGCATGGAGGCCGTTAACGAAATAGGTGACAAGAAGAACATGAATAATCACCAGAACAAACTGATTCAAAAGCAACAAAAGAGAGAGAATGATTCATTTTCAAAAACATAGATAACATTCTTTCAATCATACCAAACATACCCAGAATTTGATCCTTCAACTTCAAAATTCCTCAGCTTCCCAAATTTTTCCCCAATTTTCTATCTCCCCCTTCTTAGAATTCCTTCCCCACCAAATAACTCTCCATAAACCAAAAATAGGACAAAATCCATTAATTTCCATCACCCCAATCCGTTATAGAATCCCACTAACGTCCCAAAATAGAAAACAATAAATTTTCTTTGTGAGAGAGATTCTCCAGGTCAAGAATTTCTATACGACAACTCACAAGCAATAAATTATTAGTAATATTTTCAAACTACCATATAATATTAGTAATAAAATATTATTAACGACTTAGGACAATAACTTATTAAAAACATTAAAATTATTAATTTAATCTTTATTCAAACACATAAACAATATTCCTAATTCTCATTAATAAACTATGACTAAGAAAATACTCTTATATCTAACTTAATAATATCCTTAATAAAATAATAATAAATTCATTAATGCATTACCAAGATACTCAAAATTTGACAATAACTCTACATACCACATGATGACCAAAACCAGAGGCAAGGAGTAAAGAGTGACATTCAGACTTACGACCACAACTGCCGATAGAAACTGACCTAGGGAAAACCCCATGTTATCTCCCATCCATATTTCCATTGGTGTAAGGGCACGCTTAGAGCTACATAGCCAGGTGGAGTCAATGCCTGGTACCTACAACTTGCGTTAAAACAATGGGTTGTATACGAACATATACATATATATATCAAACACACAGAGTTAGGGAGTCATAGCGTAGGAGGGTGCTTGAAATGAATAATCCTACACCATCCCTACTCCGGTCATGACAATAACATAAACCTTCCTATTTAATAATCAGATAACATTCAATCACATAAAGCATAGTAACATTATTCTGCATAATCAATTAACTATCAACTTAATCATGTCAACACATAACATAAACTGTAATATCAATAACATCATCATAAAGTCATAACACATGTCAAAACCAAAACATAGTCCATCATGATCATAATAAGCATAAATCATTAGTCTATCAACCATATGTCTCAAAACTATCTAAGTGCAAAATAAAAAAACTATCAACTATCACAAGCCAAAAGTGAGGGGCATTACATCGTCCCTCTAGAATCAAGCTTACTCCTAGAAGCCTACAAATAAATAAGGATATAGCTCCCACATCCTGGAAGCATCCTCCCAGGTAGCAGAAGTCTCGTCACTAGGGTCCCATTGGACCCTGACCTGCTCCACATATCTACCTCCGAGCGTAAGTGTCTTGTGCTACAGAATGCCTATGGGCTCCAAAGCCAGTTGCCCATCCTCTACCTGTAAAGCAGTCCACATGAGCAATATCTGGATAGTAAGGTCTAAGTACAGAAACATGAAACACATCATGGATGCATGAAAGGCTGGGTGGAAAAGCAAGATGACAAGCAACAGGACCGATCCTCTCCAACACCTCAAAAGTTCTAACAAAGTGTGGTGCTAGCTTAGAGCACTTTCCATAACGGATTGGACTCTTTCATGGTCACACACACAAGAACACTCGATCCACAACTAAAAACTATCGATCGATCCTATGAGCATTTGCATACTTCTTCTACCTATCATGCACTGCCATCAAAGGCTCTCTAATCTGCTCAACCTGTTGCTCCATATCTCTAAGCATATCCGGTCCTAGAAGAACTTATCCTCAAGACGATCTGAACTCAATGGGGTCTGACAAGGATGACCATACAAAGCCTAAAATGGAGACATACCGATAGAACTGTGATATCCATTATTATATGCAAACTCCACCAAATACAAGTAGTCCTCCCAATGGCTCTGCTGATCCATCACATACATCCTAAGCATATCCTCGAGAACTTGATTAGCCCTCTCAGTCTGACCATCAATCTCAAGATGGTATGCTAAACTAAAGTTCAGCTCTATCCCTAAGGCATGCTGTAGAGAAGTCTAAAGGGCTGAAGTAAACATTCGATCCCTATCGAAGATGATCCTACGAGGAATCCCATGAAGTCTGACTATGTCCTCCATGAACACTCTGGCCACTATAGAAGCATTATAAGAAGAATGGACAAAAGAGAAGTGAGCTACCTTTGTCAACCTGTCCACAGTGACCATAATAGCATCGTGTTGACAGGAGGATACCGGCAACCCAACAATAAAATCTATCGAAATGATGTCCCATTTCTATTCTGGAACAAGATGGGGCTGTAAAAGACCTGCAGGGTTTTGGATTTCTACCTTCACCCTCTGACACTCCAGACATCTCGACACAAAATCAGCAATGTCCTACTTCATGCCACTCCAAAAGTACAGCTGACGAAGATCTGCATGCATCTTCTTGACACCCAGGTGAGCAGAGTAGGGTGCCCGATGTGCCTCAGACATAACTAAGGTATGAAGACCCTCAGAACAAGGAACATAAATATGACCCAAATGTTGCAAAAGGCCATCTAACTCAAGAGAGTAACCTAAAAATGTACCCTCCAAAGGTCTACCTGACTTAACCTCAGACTTCACCTCATGTTACCAACTGTCGGTAGGAAGTACTGCGAGAATCTAACCTGTCAAATCAACTGTAAGAGTGACTGCTAAGATTTCATGTCTCTGACGACTAAGAGCATCCACTACCACATTCTCTTTTCCCTGAATATACTTGACCTCAAAGACATACTCGCACAAAAATTCCATCCATTGCCTCTACCTCACATCCAAGTTTGGCTGCGTGAAAATATATTGCAAACCATGATGACCACTATGTAGCTCAAACTAATGCCCTAAAAGAAAATGCCTCCACCTCACCAAGGCATACACAACTATGGCTAACTCCAGATCATGAGTGGGATAGTTCAATTCGTGATCATTGAGTTTGTGAGACTCATAGGCAATTATGTGACCATCCTGCATCAGAACTACTCCTAAACGCTCCAAAGAAGCATCTATACACACAACAAAGTTCTCGGTAGGATCAGGAACTACTAGAATAGGTGCACTAGTCAGTCGCTCCTTAAGGGTCTGAAAAGTTGCCTAACACTGCTCTGACCAAACAAACTTCTTCCCTTTCCTCTAAAAAGAAGTAATAGGATGGGTAATCCTCAAAAATCCCATAAAAAAATGGCGATAGTAGTCTACCAAACCCATAAAACTACAGACCTTAGAAACATTAGTAGGTGCAGGCCAATCCATAATAGCTTGGATCTTCGAAGAATCCACCGGAATACTTGTTGGTGATTGTTTTGATGCAATCATAACAATAAATTAAAATTCACATATAATGAACTAAAACTATACTTGAAAGATAAGAAGGAATCATTTAAGATTCAATTAATCCCAAGTCTACAATGGTCCTGTTGGTCAAATTCAGTTGGTCAATGTGAAGCTGTAATGTTCAAGGGGCCTTACGTAGTTTAGGGTTTGTTTTTGGTTTACTAGACTCAAACTATGCAAAAGATCATAGATATCAACAAGTGTTTTGTTCATTTGCATACAAGTATTACTGTGTTATAAAGCTGTGAATGAGTTTTCTGGGTTATTGCAGCTTTCCTCTTTATATATTTATGAAAACTTGTCTACTTTTAACTCTATTGTTCATGCTTCTTCAAATATGAGACAAATTTCCTTCAAATTTCTATGTTTTCCGCTAAATATTTCAGATGGGTTGGGAAAAGTTAGAAAGATTTAATCTAAACATCATTTAAATCTACCAAAGGATCTAATTGTTCTATTATGCACTACGTAAATCATACAGCAATTTGATCAAATCCACAGTAAAAACCTTAAATGTAAGTTCTGAGCATTTTCACAAACATACATTTAAAATTGCAAGCTCTCAAAGAAAAATATTTCAAAACACAAAGAAAAGCAGGAGAACACTCAGAAGATAGATTCAGAACTCCAGATTCTATTGTATTAGAAACAAACAGTCATACATGATTTACAATGTCGGAATGACTCTTAGTTTCATTGATCAAATTACAGAGAACTTAGAAGCTTTACAGATACAATAAGGAAGCCAGATGTTCCACGCACTCTCTACTGCAGACAAATAGGTGACCTCCTTCTGCTTCTAATCTAAACTAAGCTAACATCCCTGTGTTTTCCTAAAATCCCTATTGTAAAGTGTTACAATGTATTAAGGCACAATATATAGACTTTCTGATTGTCCTCAATATAGCTCAAAACCCTAATGGCTAAGCCATGGTTCAAACCCTAGGTTACAACATTAAATGGTGCAGAACCAGTTTCCCAAAAATATCCCTGAACATACATCAAATCTAGGTGAAAATATGCCCCTTTCTGAAACCCTAGCAGTTTAGAAGTAAATTCTGCAACCTACTTGTCATTATGTTTTATCTGCACTTGGGTCTTCTCATTGATGTCCCTTGACTTTCTGCACTTCATCCTTATCTTCTCTTTGCTTCTAAAATTTGATTCTCCCCCCAGGACGTCATCGCCATTAAGTTTCAACTTCCTCCTCAGCTGCAAACCTGCAAAAAAAGACCATCAATAAGTACCATTGATTATTAAACAATGAGAAACAAAATACCTGTTAGATCCAAGTGGGGCTAAGCCAAAATCGCAGCTATCAGGTCAAAACCTACAAAAAAACGTGTTCATACTACGCAACTGTGTCAAAAACTTATCGGGTCAACCATCGCAGACCAAAAATGATGCAAATGCAGGGTCAAAAATGTGTCACAAAACCCTAAAAACCTATCGCTAAACGCCCGTTGCCTATCAGCGCCAAAAAACCTTCATCGGCAGGGCTTGAAAATTCCCACCGACTTCCTCTTGTTTGGCCGAAAACGGCCCTTTATTTGTCTTTAAATAGAAATGGTGCCCTCAGAGAGTGACACGTGGCACATTTCACACGAGGGGCTTATGTAACTATTGCTTTGTGCAGAAGGTGACATGTGGCAGCCTCTGCAGGATTTTAAAACTGTTGTGAAATTGCCCCTAGGGACCCAATGAAACTTGTGAAACCCTTACTCCCGCACGAGACATGTGCCGCAACCCGCGCACTCCGTTTAAAACTATTTCAAAACCTAGAGACTCTCACAGAAAGTGACACTTGTCACTGTCCGCACGATCATTGCAACTTTTAGGGACTATTAGGGCACTTTGAAACCTGCTTGCGGAAGGTGACACCTAGTGCACTCCTGTGCTCCCTAGAAACTATTTTGAAACTTATTGAAACTCTTTAGACTCATGCGGAAAAAGACACGTGTCATCCTCCGCACAGTTGTTAAGGGCCATTGAGAAACATGCAGAAGCTCTCCCAAAACCATTTGAAACTATCACAGAAAGTGACACTTGTCACTCTCTGCGCGATTGTTGCGACCCTTAGAAACTGTATGGAAACACTTTTGAAACTTGATTGTGGAAGGCGCCACGTGGCGTCTTCCGCGCAGCTATTTGAAACACATGGAGCTCGGTGGGTCATACTTCGGAGTGTGACACTTGTCACACTCCGTGGGGCCTTGGAAACTTTTTGAAACTTTAGCGAAACTTTAACGAAACCTTTGCGGAAGGTGCCACGTGGCGTCTTCCGTGCAACCTTTGAAACCATTTAGAAACTGGTTGGAGACTTTTAAAAAATGCATGCGGAGTGTGACACATGTCATGCTCCGTGCGATTGTTACAACTGTTAGAAACTTTAAGGAAACTTTTAGGAAACAATGGCGGAAGGCGCCACATGGCGTCTTCCATACAACCATTGAAGCTATTTAGAAACTTTAAGGGGGCTTTGCGGAGGGTGACACATGGCACACTCCGCGCGACTGTTGAAACATTAGAAACTGTTAAGAAACCTGTGGAAGGACCCATAGAGAGTGACACTTGTCACGCTCTGCGCTACCGTTGAAACTTTAAGGAACTCTCCGCGGCTCTTTGAAACTATAAGGAAACAATCAAGGATGGCGCCACGTGACATGCTCCACGCAACACTCGAAACTTTTAAAGGGACTATTGAGGGAGTTAGAAACTATTAAGAAACTTTTAAGGGGGTATTGCGGGAGGCGCCACGTGGCATCTTCCGCGCAACTCTGTTGAAATTGTTAAGGGACACTCCGCGGGGCCTTAAAACTTTAGGAAACTTTAAGAAACTGTTTGGAAACTATTAAAGCCCTTGGAAGGTTTAAATTTTTTAAAGGGGCTACCGTGGGAGTTGACAAGTGGCGCCTTCCGCACAACACTGGAAACTATTTAGAAACTGGTGCAAAATTCATGCAGAATGTGACACTTGGCACACTCCGCGTAGCCACTAAAACACTTAGAAATATTTTAACGAAACATTTGAAACTTTGAAATATTTAAACCTGATAGTGCATTTTACCAAAATGGGCATAACTTGAAAAATATGGCAAATTTTCAGATGATTCAAAAAGCAACCCTGGCTCATTTTTGACAAGGAATCCAACCATACCATGTACTGGCACTCAAAATGCATTTTCTCACTAATTTTATCAAAGTTTGCAAATTTCACTCTCTTTTCCCTTACCACCAAGGACAAACCCACAAAAATAGAAGCAAAAAGCAAAGCCACAGCAGGGGTCCCTATTTTGCTAAGGAGTAAAATGGGGTGTGTTGTGAACATCACAACAACTAGCCACCAAACAAAACAACTAAATTCAAGGCATTCAAGAAAACTAGATGAAATAAATGCATAACTTCTGACTATCCATCTTGTAAATTATTATTCAACTTGAGACCTAAGGAATTCAATAAGGGTGCATGAATCTTCATTTTCAGTTTAATTGTGTGCACGTGATTAATTATCCTCTTCTTGAAGATCGGTTGAACAAACCAGTGACTGACATTAGCCTACGTAGGTGAGGATATTCCCTCATAGCCAACCGGATAGAGCCTTACTGCCAGCGAGAGTCCATAGCCCCGACAAGGTTATCGTTACAATTCTCCTAAGTAGAGCCCCACTGCCAGCGAGCGTCTATAGCCCCGGTAGAGTTACTTAGATGGATTAATCTAGATTTTCAGTATAATCCACTTTATTCATTTTTTATTTATTTTCTAATTTTGAAAGAGGTTTCACAAGATATAGCAATTTGTAGCTTCATGATGCAAGGAGTGGACACTTGCTGAAATTAAGCTGAGAATTGTAATGGTAGCAAGGGTGACCTCTAATTTTTCACCTAATATCTACACTGGTAGGTTCAACAAACCCAAGAATTTTAGGTGTGTCATCGTGAGAAACTTGCTTCGAATTCTCAATCACATTTATTGAATACAAAATTTCAGAAGATAAATAACTCTCTACATTCATGACAGTCACAAAAGGTTATGCACAAATTGCAAATAATTAACCTAAATATTCTAAACTTATACTGTTTTGGATGGTTGCTAGACTGCTCCTTAATACTCTAAAGTAAAACAAAGATCCCTGCTAAGGAGAAAACAACAAACCAAACCAACAGACTGTACAAAAAACAAAAAAGCAAAAAAAACTATACAAACAGAAAGTAAAACAGAAACGAAACTATACAAACAGCTAACCTAAAAAAAGAAAATAGGAAAAGAAGAATCAGACATTACTTACACTATATTACACCAAAATGGGTTGTGCTTTACCTTAGGCCTGGAAGTAGTGTTTCAGATGTTGGCCATTAACTGGCAATGGCACGTCTTCTCCAGTCAAGGTCTTAAGTCTAAATGTATTATTTCCTATTATCTCTGAGACTTGTAATGGACCTAGCCATAGTTTATCAAATTTTCCATGGCTTCCTTTCTTTTCATGTGCTTTGTCCCAGCACAGCACTAAGTCTGATATCCTAAATGTTTTGACTCTTGCCCTTTTATCAAACCACCTCTTAACAACCGCTTGGTGTTTGGCAAACTTCTCGATGGCTTGACCTCTTTTCTCATCTAATTGTAGCATTTGTACTATTTTGGCTTCCCTATGGTCATCGAAGCCTAGATACTCATTGGCAAACTTCCAGGTTGGTATTCTCAGATTTACTGGAAGTATGGGATCAGTCCCATAAACTAAATGATAAGGTGTGCTACCTAAAGCTGTCTTAAACTTGGTCCTATCTACCCATAATGCATATCTTAATAGGGTATTCCACTCTCTAGGACTCTTTGCAACCAACTTTTTGATTATGTCTAATAAGATTTTGTTCGTTGATTCAGCCAATCTATTACCTTGAGGGTAATAATTTGAAGAAAACCTTAAAATGATCCCGTATTCAAATGCCCATTTAGAAAACATTAAAGAAGAGAAAGCAGGGCCATTATCACATACCAATGAATAGGGAGTTCCAAACCTGGTGATGATGTTTTCTTCAAGAAACTTGATAACTACCTCAGTTGTGGAGAATTTGCAGCAGGTAGCCTCAATCCACCTTGTACAATAGTCTGTTACCATCAGTATAAATTTGTGTCCTGCAGAAGATGGGGGATTGATGACTCCAATAAAATCCAAGCCCCACTGTGCAAACGGTCTTGATTCAATCATAGGTTGTAGTGGATTGGCCTGATTTCTCCCTTTATCTGCTGTAGTCTGACAAGTGTGGCAACTTCTGATGTGACTCTTAGTGTCTTTGAACATCGTGGGCTAGTAATAACCTACCCTCAGTATTTTGTGTGTCATAGCTAGATGGGAACCATGGCCGGTTCCGTACTTGTCATGTAGTTCTGTCAACACTTTATCTGCTTCAGCTCTGTTTAGGCATCTCAGATAAATTCCATCATGGTTCTTCCTGAATAGAAGACCTCCTTGCACCATATATTTTTGTGCTTTAACCTTCAAAGCTCTCCTCTGAGAAGCTTTCATTCTATTTGGGTACTTTCCAGCTATCAAGAAGGTGTTTAAATCATCATACCAGTCTGATGCATTCTAGGAATTCAATACGTACTGCTATTTTATCAAATCTGGATCCGTATTTGCTATTGTTTGCACTAACGCCTGCCCTCTGACCAGCTTCATGGGAATGATTTCCATGTCGAACTCCTACAGCGTGGTGATCCACTTGGCTCTTTTTTCCCCAGGTTCATTCTGCATCAGCAACATTTTTACTGCTGCATCTGGCACTATGGCTTTGACCTGACTGCGCAAAATGTAATGTCTAAATTTTTTCACAGCCCTCATTAATGCAAATGCCTACCTCTCAGTGTTTAGATACCTCAGTTGTGCATCCTTCAGAGGCATGCTCATAAATGTGATGGGCCTCTCTTCATTGTTTTCACCTTTCTGTGTCAAGGCAGCCGCGACTGAATGAGAAGATGCAAAGGAGTAGATGTAAAACAGGCTTGTGTAGTTTGGACTTGCTAATACAGGAGCATTAGAAATTGCCTCCTTGATATCTTCGAATGTGGCTCTAGCCACTGGCGTCCATTCCATCTGTGTATCCTTCTTTAACATGGCATTCAACGGCTGCACGATCTCTGCAAAACCTGTTATAAACTTCTGAACAAAGTTAATTTTACCAAAAAATGATTTCAACTCTTTCCTACTATTCAGTATTTGCAAATTTTTTATGGATTCTATTCTATCTGGATCAATTGAAATTCCATCTTCAGAATGACATGGCCTAATAATTTACCTTCAGTTACGCCAAATATACATTTCTTAGGATTAAGGGAAATCCCATACCTTTCACATCGCTTGAGTATTTTCCTGAGATCTTCAGGGTGAGTGGAGGCATCCTTGGAATACATGGTCAAATCATCCATATACACAACAATGCACTTACCTGATAATCCACAGAATGCAATGTCCATGGCTCTCTGAAAAGTGGCACCTGCATTGATCAGACCAAAAGGCATTCTTCTATATGCATAATTTCCCCATTTACAAGTGAAGGTGGTTTTTAGTCTATCTTCTCTATCAATTAAGACCTGATATAACCTAAAAAAACCATCTAAAAAGACATCATCTTTGCCCCATTTACTACTTGCAGCACTTCGTCTATCGGAGGCAGAGGATAATTATCCTTTTCAGATGCTTTGTTTAAATTTCTAAAGTCTACGCATAACCTGATGTCTCCATTTTTCTCCTCATTGGTACTAAGTTAGCTACCTAGACTGAATGTCTAACTAGGAAAATTATTCCAGCAGACAGCAATTTTTTAACTTCCTTAAAGATTAAAGGCTCCAGAATGGTGTTCACAGGCCTTTGTTTCTGCCTAAATGGCTTAACCTCTGGTCTTAAAGGTATTACGTGAGTTATGATGGACTTATCAAATGTTTTCAAGTCTTCATACGTCCATGCTATTACGTGTTTATAATCTTTCAGAACATCTAAAACCTCTTTTCTAATTTTCTCAGAGCAAGCCTTTCCGATTAGTACATTTTGTGGATTTTGCTCTATCCCTAAGTTATGTAAAT
The DNA here is from genome assembly GCA_027924645.1 of Cunninghamia lanceolata. Taxonomy (NCBI): domain Eukaryota; kingdom Viridiplantae; phylum Streptophyta; class Pinopsida; order Cupressales; family Cupressaceae; genus Cunninghamia; species Cunninghamia lanceolata. The sequence goes on from BSBN01000312.1 coordinate 3,140,862, forward strand.
TGCACTTACCCCCTTCTATTTTGGGCAAGTCCTGTCTCATTACCCCATCGAAGTCAAATATATGTTCTAATTCAATTACTCCTTTGGGTAAGAAGTTGCTCTTCAAGTTGATTATGTCCTCTCCGTCCCATATTATTTCAGGCCTTTCTTGCTCATCCATGATTTGAGCCTCAAATGCCTCATTACAAGTCAGAAAATCAATAATTTGCTGATCCCCCCAAATACCTAAAAGTGTGTAACGTTGTCTGGGATACTGGGCACATTAACTAGCTCAACAGCAAATCATCTCAATCCTAACAGTGTCAATGGTTCTAATGTGCTAGCAACAACTGCTAGCGCATATGGCATGTGGTTCAACTCTCTAGGGATATGCTCTAAGTTGAAAGCATCAAACGCATCTATTAAACCCCATACTCTGTGTCTATAACTAATCATTTTCTTGTAATTGCAGGCATATAGTTTCATCACTTGTCTAACTACTAATTCAGAGTCTGAAAATACTCTGATCATTTTCACCCTTTTCTTGATGGCCATGATAAGTCCTAAAATTAGGGCCTCATATTCAGCAATATTGTTAGTACAAGAAAATTGTAATCTATATGTTGCCAGATGTGATTTACCTTGAGGATCTATGAGTTCAACACCTACACCTGTTTTGATTTGGATCCATCACATTTTAACGTCCACATGCCATCTTTGCTTTTCTGACCTTTTATCTTGGTATGCTTTGTCTCTTTTATTGCCTGTGGGGTGTTGTCCTATTTATTCATGGGTTTTTCTATTTGGTTAACTTGCATATGTGTGTTTTTAGTTTGCAACTCAGAAAGACAACTACCCTTGTCCTTTATTTCTTCTCCTAAATCTAGAATAAAGGCATCTACATCATCCTGAACATATTTTTGGGTTGGATCAGGATTCTCATTTTCCTCTTGTAACTCTACCCTCCCTATGTATTTTTTGTATTCATATTCAATGATGTCTTTGCATATTTCACAACTCTCCTAAGAATGTTGCCTATCATGGACCCTACACCTATTTTTATACTATTTTCATTGGACCGGCAGATTGTGTTTAACGCACTCTTCCACTTCTTGTCTAATGGCATGACCAAATTTGTCTATTACATTGTTTTCTTCATCTGAAGAATTTCTATCAGACTCAATGAATAATGCTATCCTATTGCTCACACATTTTTTTCTAATGTTTAACATCATGATCTCTTCAATCTGCACCCCATTGTTGGTAATTCTATAGACACCAGGTTCAACAGCAGCATATAATATTTCATTAGTGCGATTATACTCTGTTATCATATGTTTCATCCTGGGCTCTGCCTCTATTCTAATCTGGTTTGGGACGCCTCTCCAAGGTAGCCACATATGTGAAAAGTCAGTGGCCATATATCTGTTTAATGTCTTGGACCAATCCCTACTCAGCAACATTCCATAATTTATGGGTATATCTACTACTTGAATACCAATGATTTGGCTTACCCTAGGGTCTAAAGCTAATTACATTTGAATGTTCATGAGTTCTCCTATCATGCTAACCTCAGTCTTATCTAATTGTGTGACAACCTTGGCAGATTTGGTGGGAGTCAGCCCGAGAGTTTTACGTATTCCTAAGGGCATTATGTTGGCTGAGGCACCAGAGTCTACCATGCAATTGTGTATATTCTTCCCACACAATCTAACAGTTAACAAGAAAGGGGGAGTATCCCTCTTATCCGCATGTATTACTACATTTGTATTGGAAGGGTGCTCAACTTTCTTATTTTTCTCTTTAGGCGGTGAATCTCTATTAGGAATAGTTATATCAGCAGACACCTCGTCTGTCATGGATGTATCCAGAGATTTTATAAAAGCATTTATGATCCCTGGGGTCTTCAATAATTCATTTAGAGGTATACTGACCTTAATTTTCTTTATTTCCTTTGACAAGTAACTCATTAATCTTGTTGTCTCTATTGTTTCAGTTTTACTTGTTTGATCCTTTTGTACTGCTGTTCCGTTATTTGTGTGCTGATTAGCTTTAAGTATGGCAGAATTGTTGCTAGCATTCTGAACTAGGGGTGTATTGAAGTTATTCGGAGGAATGGAAGTGGTGAAAGGTCCTCCTAGCCTAGGGTTGTTCCTCAAATTGTAGGTATGGTTTTTATTTGTCTGTTGAAAGGCCTACACCTCTTTAGTTTCAGTTAATACCTCATTTTCAGATTCAAAGGGAAACTGAAAAGCATTGAACACAAAGGCTGATTCAGGATAAAGATTTTCACAACAGTATGGTCCATCTTCTAGCAATTCATCCCCTTGCTCTTCTGTAGTTGCAAAGGTAAATGTTTCTAAGACTAATGCTATGTCATATCCTGAGGGTACTACCTCATTACCCTTGGGAATGAGAAATTTAGAGGTAGGAGGCTGGACATCTATATTAAAAATGTTGGCTGCTAAGTGGAACTGTGGGCAGTCGTGCTCAGCATGGGCATTGGTATTGTGAAATCTGCACCAATTTTTGGGTGGTATACTGGCCATTTGGATGCCAGCTATTTGTTTTGCATCATGATTATCTATATTCTCAAAAGGAGAAGCTAGAGTACCGTTGTTGGGCCCAGTGTTCCATGTCTTGGGTGGCCTAGGTTGATTCTGATTTCTGTTATTATTGCCCTAGGTCCTATTATCTATCACTGGCCCTCTATTTTGCATTGGTTGCCCCTAGTTGGGGCCTTGATGATGATTATAGTTTTGGTTCTGATTGTACTGCTGATTTTGATTGAAACTATAGTTCTAGTTTTGGCCTTGGTTGTGATTCTAATGTTGATTGTAGTTTTGGTTGCCTCTTCCATAGAGGTTCTCGTTTCTTAGTTGTGTCACTTCAGTGGTTAATCTTTTCAAATGTGTAGTGATCTCTTTGATTTCTTCCCTTTCCTCCTGTGCTTTTGTCACAGTTGTATCCCTAGGAGGTTGGAAGAAAGGCTGACCATTATTTTGACTGTTATTGGAAGTGCTACCCGTGTAAGGAGTTATAGCTTGGATTGGGGTAGGACTATACACAGGTGTGTAAGAAGGAACCGGATTTAATAATGGAGTGTGATGCATAGGGGCTCCATTCCATGGTTGTGCCTGATTCTGCACCCCAAAATTCCCTCCATTAACAAATGGGCTATAAGTTGTATGCCTCATCTCTTGGTTCACTGAGGCTGCCTCTTTGTAGGCTTTGGATATTGAATCTATGTCAAGTTTTCTTTTGACAAACATGGCAGTTAAAGGATCCAAGGCTGCACACTACATAACCAACAAGGGATCATCATCCACGGTATAAGGGGCTACTAGCCTAGAGTAGGCCTTTTGGAATATGTCATTGAAATTATCAATTAGCTCTCCCTCACCTCGTTTTATAGTAGCCAATTTATGATACAAAGCACAAGGGTCAATGGGTCCTCTAAATCTTGATAGAAATGCTTCTTCCATAAGTGACCAGGAAGAAATGTAACCGTTGGGTAAGTTTACATACCAGTTAGAGGCTTGTTCATTAAAGGTGTAGGGAAACAATCTACACACAACATCCTCGTGCTCTAACATAGCCCTAAAACATGCTTCCTTAAATATTCTAATATGATTCTCTGGATCCTGATGCAACTGGTACTTGGGACATATCTTTTCTAGATTTTTGGGCATCTCATGATAATCATTGAAGAATATGGGAGAATGAACATTGAAATAAGCCATAGCAGGTGTTTGAGCTTGACCTGAACTTGTAGAAATACCTGGATTGATTGGTGGGATAGGATTTCTAGGAGGATTAGGACCTCCAAGAGTGCCTGAATCAAGATTTAAAGATCTGAATAGTGATCTGTCAGGACTCACAATACTATAGATGTTAAAAGGTGACCCAGGAGCTGTTCCAGATGAACTTCCTGCTTGTGATATTTTAGGATTCCAAATCAAAGGGCTCTTACTTCACCTTATATCAGGTAGTTGCACAAATATATCTCCTGAACTGGATCTAGACCTGGTCAATCTATCACTATTATTAGCCAGTTTTTCTTGAAACAAACCCTAACTCAAACCAGGCCCTCCTTCTAGCGCCAGAAAATTGTTGGTGATGGTTTTGATGCAATCATAACAATAAGTTAAAATTCACATAAAATGAACTGAAACTATACTTGAAAGATAAGAAGGAATCATTTAAGATTCAATTAATCCCAAGTCTACAATGGTCCTGTTGGTCAAATTCAGTTGGTCAATGTGAAGCTGTAATGTTCAAGGGGCCTTACGTAGTTTAGGGTTTGTTTTTGGTTTACTGGACTCAAACTATGCAAAAGATCATAGATATCAACAAGTGTTTTGTTCATTTGCATACAAGTATTACTGTGTTATAAAGCTGTGAATGAGTTTTCTAGGTTATTACAGCTTTCCTCTTTATATATTTATGAAAACTTGTCTACTTTTAACTTTGTTGTTCATTCTTCTTCAAATATGAGACAAATTTCCTTCAAATTTCTACGTTTTCAGCTAAATATTTCAGATGGGTTGGGAAAAGTTAGAAAGATTTAATCTAAACATTATTTAAATCTACCAAAGGATCTAATTGTTCTGTTATGCACTATGTAAATCATACAACAATTTGATCAAATCCATAGTAAAAACCTTAAATGCAAGTTCTGAACATTTTCACAAACATACATTTAAAATTGCAAGCTCTCAAAGAAAATATTTCAAAACACAAAGAAGAGCAGGAGAACGCTCAGAAGATAGATGCAGAACTCTAGATTCTATTATATTAGAAACAAACAGTCATACATGATTTACAATGTCGGAATGACTCTTAGTTTCATTGATCAAATTACAGAGAACTTACAAGATTTACAGATACAATAAGGAAGCTAGATGTTCCACGCACTCCTTACTGTAGATAAATAGGTGACCTCCTTCTTCTACTTCTAATCTAAACTAAGCTAACATCCCTGTGTTTTCCTAAAATCCCTGTTGTAGCCCCTATTGTAAAGTGTTACAATGTATTAAGGCACAATATATAGACTTTCTGATTGTCCTCAATATAGCTCAAAACCCTAATGGCTAAGCCATGGTTCAAACCCTAGGTTATAGGATTAAATGGTGCAGAACCAGTTTCCTAAAAATATCCCTGAACATACATCAAATCTGGGCAAAAATATGCCCCTTTCTGAAACCCTAGTAGTTCAAAAGAAAATTCTACAACCTACTTGTCATTATGTTTTATTTGCACTTGGGTCTTCTCATTGATGTCCCTTGACTTTCTGCACTTCATCCTTATCTTCTCTTTGCTTCTGAAATTTGGTTCTCCCCCCAGGACGTCATCGCCATTAAGTTTCAGCTTCCTCCTCAGCTGCAAACCTGCAAAAATATACCATCAATAAGTACCATTGATTATTAAACAATGAGAAACAAAATACCTGTTAGATCCAAGTGGGACTGAGCCAAAATCATAGCTATCGAGTCAAAACCTACAAAAAAATGCGTTCATACTGCGCAACTGTGTCAAAAACTTATCAGGTCAACCATTGCAAACCAAAAATGATGCAAATGCAGGGTCAAAAATGTGTCAAAAAACCCTAAAAACCTATCGCTAAATGCCCGTCACCTATCTGCGCCAAAAAACCTTCGTCGGCAGGCCCTGAAAATTCCCACCGACTTCCTCTTGTTTGGCCGAAAATGGCCCTTTATTTGCCTTTAAATAGAAACGGTGCCCTCAGAGAGTGACACATGGCGCATTCCGTGCAAGGGGTTTATGTAATTGTTGCTTTGTGCGGAAGGCGACACGTGGCAGCCTCCGCGAGATTTTAAAACTGTTGCGAAATTGCCCCTAGGGACCCAATGAAACTTGCAAAACCCTTACTCCCACGCGAGACACATATCGCGACCCGCGTGCTCCATTTAAAACTATTTTGAAACCTAGAGACTCTCGCGGAAAGTGACACTTGTCATTGTCCACATGATCGTTGCAACTTTTAGGGACTATTGGGGCACTTTGAAACCTGCTTGCGGAAGGCGACACCTGGCGCACTCCCGCGCTCCCTAGAAACTATTTCGAAACTTATCGAAACTCTTTAGACTCATGTGGAAAAAGACACATGTCGTCCTCTGCACAATTGCTAGGGGCCATTGAGAAACATGCGGAAGCTCTCCCGAAACCATTTGAAACTATCGCGGAGAGTGACACTTGTCACTCTCTACATGATTGTTGCGACCCTTAGAAACTATATGGAAACACTTTTGAAACTTGATTGCGGAAGGCGCCATGTGGTGTCTTCCGCGCAGTTGTTTGAAATACATGGGGCTCGGTGGGTCATACTTCAGAGTGTGACACTTGTCACACTCCGCGGGGCCTTGGAAACTTTTTAAAACTTTAGCAAAACTTTAATGAAACCTTTGCGGAAGGCACCACGTGGCGTCTTCCGTGCAACCTTTGAAACCATTTAGAAAATAGTTGGAGACTTTTAAAAAATGCATGCGGAGTGTGACACATGTCACGCTCCATGCGATTGTTGCAACTGTTAGAAAATTTAAGGAAACTTTTAGGAAACAATGGTGGAAGGTGCCACGTGGCGTCTTCCGCACAACCATTGAAGCTATTTAGAAACTTTAAGGGGGCTCTATTTTTAGAAATTTTGCTTTTTTGACTTTTTGATGAAAAATTTTCTAGACTTTTTTCAAAATGCCTTGATGAAGCAAAAATTTGGTGGGGTACAACAATTGGCTCAGTCTAGGGACCATGGCGGATACTTACGGCATAAGAGAACCAAGAATCTCTAGACTTTTACAAGTTGGACCAGTGCCTTATCAGTTGGGCAATAGAGTCAAGTCACATTCCTAATCACCTAGAACAAGACATTTCTCCTACATCACCTAAAACCGGACTTCCTAAGATCACCTAGGGAGTTGGAACTTCACAACACACAAGGAACACAACTGTCACATTACGGAAAGGGGAAAAACATTACGACATAACGGTCACATCACAGAAAGGGGAAAAACATCAGGAGAACAAAAGTGTTTCACATGCTCTTTCTCCTGAGCGAGGATGAGAAGAGATTAGGACTATCACATGAAACTGTCAATCAGCTCAGAAAAGTAAGATCCATCTCTCTTTAGCTGTGAAGATTGCCTTGGTAGCACAAAAATTTTCTTTCTATGCAACATCCTCTCAAAGAGCCATGATTCAGGAGGGTATTCACGTTCAGGCCATGAGAAGTTTCTGAGAAATTGATTGATACGCCAGTGATCAGGTGGAGCATCTTCCTCCAATGCAAGCAACCTCTGCAATATGTGGAGATACAGAACTTCTTTTTGAAGATATAAAGGAAAGTCTTGTGGCCAAAGTACATCTGTGGGAATGGTCATCACCACATATTGAATATGAGTTTCATTTATATCTTGTACACACGCAACTTTGTATTCAGTCAATGCATCATCTTCTGGAAAAGGTGCAAGCTGCTCGTACATGACTCTAATCACTGATTCTTGGCTTATAGGATCTACAACCGTTGTTGCCCATTTTTTGAGTGCTACAGGGGCTTCTTCATCAGTTTTGTTTTCGTCCATCCACTCTCCAAAATCTGATGAACCATCAAGATCTGAATGCTTAAACTCCTGAACATCTTCACCTGATAGCTCACTTTCCCATTCATTACCTAGAATTTCATCACCCTCTGTAGAGTACTCTTCTTCAATGTGGATCATCACTTCTTCTTTGGCATTCATGTATCTTTCTTGCTCTATAAAAGGAGTAGAATCAAAAACAAATTCATCTGAGTCATATGTTTCCTCTTCTTCTTCTTGATCAATCTCACATACGGCGTATCTCACAAGACATTGTCAAGAATCTCTGATTTTTCAATATCATCCTCTTTAGTGACCAAAACTAAATATTCCATGAACTGCTCTTCTCCATCAACCTCTTCATTTGTTGCATTCTACACTGGTTGCATAGTATCAGTAAAGTCTTTTTCTTGTGCAGGTTCATAGATGGATTCAACATCGTCCTCTTCACTAGTATGTATAAAACATTCTCGAGATGCAGGTGACGATGGGCTAAACTGTAAAAGAAAATTTACAGTATCCTCTACTGAAGAATCACTCTCCAAGTGATGTAGAAAACTATCGAGATCCAATGATGAATCTTCCATATGATCTCCTTTTTTGGGAAATTCCTCCAATGATGAATCGTCTTCAAAATGAAGAAGATATTGTTCTTGCTTCAATTGTAATGTTTCTTTGGTCTCTTCTTTGGATATATCTGACACAGGTTCTTCAAACCAACCTTCAAAAGATGAGAAGAACAAATCAGATTCTTCATTGCTCTTTGCAACATATTTGATCTCTTCCTTGTAAGTTTGCTCTTGAGAAGATTGTTGCACTTCTTCTTCAAAGAAAGTTTGCAAATTGCACATTTCTTCGGATACTTCCTCTGATTCATCAACCACATAGACAACCTCTTGATTCCTTTTAGTTATATTAGACAACATAACATATGTACCAAAATCTGTTTCTTGATATAGCACTTGTGCTTGAGGATCCTGAGATTTCACCACTGCGAACCATGACTTGGTTTCTGGTTCCAATTTGAAATTACCTTTCTTTAAAGGAATGGTCGCAGATGACCAATCCAATTGTATTTCTCCTCTAAGATCTTTGCAAAAACTTCTACTTAGTAGCATCCCATAACTGGCTGGAATGTCAACTACCAAGATAGTCATCATTATTTTCTTCTCTGGGCAAGCTGCTAATCGAACTTGAGCATCCTTCAATTGTCCAACCAATGGCACTGATTTAGACTCAAGCAAATAACACTTGTCATGTGTTTTGGTGCACGAGAGTCCCAAAGCGTTCATTACCTACAAAGGCATGACATTGTCTGAGGCTCCTGAATCAATGATACAATTGCTCAATTTATAACTCCTATATACAGAGAAATATAGAAGGGATTTGGCTTCTCTCCTGCCAGAATAGAAGATTCTAGCAATGTGGGCTACATGACAGTATCTTTCTTGACATACTTGATAATTCTATCCAGCTGATCTGGATGGTCTTGAAGATACTCTAGCTGAGAAATCTGCACCTTTGTCTTCATCATGGAATCTACTATATCAAAATTTGTTGAAGATGAATTTTGAGTAGTTTGAACACTTTCACGTGATGGCTGAGCATTGGAAGTGGAAGCCACTTCCTTTTCCTTTTCTTTTGGTCTTTGTCTATCCTCTCCTTCCTTCTGTGCCTTAAAATGTTGAGTACGTGTAAACACAGGAGTTGAAAGATTTTCATGATTCACTGCAAGAGAATATTGACAAAAATCGTCTTGTTCTTCCTTCATTATAACGGGTTCATTCTGGAAGTATCCCGTGGTAGAGTCGCCATCGAAGTTGTCCGTCTGTGGTAAGACAACATTTGCACTTGGGGAAGGAACAATGTTTGAAATAGGTGCAGCATCAACATATCCCATGATTTGATTCATCCTTAAATTTTCAGGACACGTGGCTCCAGTATGTGCATCAGTCTCATGAAAGGAACAAAACACTGCATTTTGAGCAGCATCGACTGCTTGCCTTGGTGGTGGTGCTGGCAACCTGGGCCTATAGTTATTGAAAGGCTAAAAATTGTTCCTCTTAGGTTGATATGGTTGCTGAGGCTGATACTGTTGCTGTGGTTGGTATTGTTGTTGTGCAAGTTGCCCCTGAGTAGGCAACTGTCTCTTCATGATAGTCACTTCGTTTGATACCTTATGCAGCAGTGGATTTGCAGAGCTCTGAACTAGAGGCCTGATTGAATCCATTTTCATCTTGCGAGAGGTAATCATGTCGTCCTCTAACTTGATGGCATTTTCTTGTGCATTGGATAATTCTGTTTCATTAGCCGATCTCAAAAAGAAGGCTATCTCAGAAGGTAGAGCATTAATGAAACTGCTCAACAGAATTTGCAGAGATGGATTAAGAGTATGAGAAAGACGTGTAACTAGGCGATTAAACCTTGCCACAAACTCCCTCATTGGTTCATTGTTTTCCATCTTTGAATTTGAGAGTTGGGCGAACAATCTGTGACCATCTTCGGCAGGCTTGAACCTTGCCAAGAATTTCTCGCTCATAGTTGCCCAACTTGTAATGATTCCTGGTTCCAGATGATTGAACCAATCAGCACCATTTCCTGTGAGAGTCTCAACGAAGAGACGCACGGTGACATCTTCATGTGATACATGCAAAACAACGCAAGCTGTTGTGAATGTAGAGATGTGTTCATCAGGATGTTGAGTTCCATCGCCATGGAATTGAGGAAAGTGCTTCCTGGACCCCTTTGGTAAATCATGATGTGCTTGTAGGGCCAAAGGTCCAATGTTATTACCCCAAGGCAATGGTGGTGGTTGCCTTCGATTTGGATCATTGTGATTGTTGTTATTTGCATCACCCATTGCTCTAGGCTGGATTACTGGTTCTTCTTGTAATTCTTCCTGCTTGAATTCAGGAACTATCTAAATTTCTCGAGCTATGTTGGATGCTTCTCCAACTTTTATAGAATCAAGATCTTGAAAGAAAGGATCTATAGCACCACCTTTTCCTTTTCTTGAATAAACCCTGTGAGCCAGGATTATCTATTGCCACGCGGGAGGTGGTAGTACTGGTCTTCCTGCTGCAAGATCTACTTTGTGTTCTTCTTCATCAAGGATAGCAGCTGCGTTTCTCCACTAATCAGAACTTTCCTTTTGCGTAAATATGAAACAACTAATGCTGCTAATGATGTCCATTTGCTCTCCTTCTACTCGTACAAGATTTGGTTGAATAACAGGTGGTGTAAGATTTGGTTGTTGAACTGGAGCAGAAGGACGCCAGAGAGTCATTACCATGTCGTAAGCCTAAGCTTGCTTGAAGTTTTATGCCTCGTGCCCCACGGTGGGTACCAGAAAACTGTTGGCATTTCAATTCGCACCTCTGGTATGCGATTTGGAAACGGACAGCTATGCACAGATAAACTGCTCTCCTATTGGAAGGGGGAGTTCCCTTTCTTGCTGATGTTCACTGAAAAGATAACTTGAATGAAACTTCGCCTATCTTCTTTTTTATTCTTAGCTGCAGAGCACAAGGTTATAAAACTCTAAACGCTGTAGAAGAGGTTTTTCCTTTTTAATAAAACTTCTACTACAACTAGCATAGACTAATGACGCTTTCAACCTCCTGAGTAAATTCAAAGCAAAGGAAGTTGAAAGTGAACGGGGAATGATTGTTAACACAAAAACTCAAGTAGTTTTCCTCCAGATTTACACCACAAGACTAAGAGTACTTTAATGATGAAAGATGAAAATGAAAGTCACAGAAGCTACACATCTGACGACAAAAACTTGATGAATCGATATAGAATATCAGAGCAAAGTAGGCATGAGATTTCTATTCAATATCAGAAAGTTTAATACAACTCCAGGAGAGCCAGACTGCAGCAAAAGGTAGGCATACAGTAAGTGATCAAACACCGGAGAACACTAAACACAAATGAACAGACACTTGGAATAACATTGTTTGCAGGCTACAATAGGCATAGCAAATTTGATATCACAACTACCATTACAAACAATGGGCAAGGATGCCCTTATTTATACTAAAATCAAAGGAGTAGGGAACCCTAAAATCTCCTTGATTAACCCTAACTTGCCAACTCGCAAGCTTTATTACTATTCTAAGACAAAGATACAATAAACAAATGCTTTAAAGCAATCTGCTTTAAAGCAAAAAGATTCCAACTATCACAAGGTGCGTTCTTTCTAAATATAGAATGGATGAGCTTATGATGAAAGCACATGCTTTAAAACAAAAAGCATATGTTTCAAAGTTGCTTTATTTTGGAATGCATCCTCATCAACATTCTTGCTTTTTGGTGATGTCATCCGTTGATATTCTTTTGCTGATTTCTTCTAAAAAAGCTGATTCTGAGCGAAAAAAGCTGGCACATGGGTTTTGTAGGCAATTCTGTTTTGAAGCAACCCAGATCGTCAGATTTTGAAAAAGCAAAGATTTTCTCGAAAAAGCAGGAAAAAAAGTAGTTTCCCAAAAAAAATCACAACTCCCAATCTTCAAGAGGATAATAATCTGGATGGACCCATCTCGACGAAAACTGAAAAAGCTCTGGTCAGATTTTTGAAAAATCATCTCCTTGAAACAAGGACCCTGAAAAAGCAAGCCTCTCTTCTTCCTCAACCCAAATCTATGAAGAAAACTGAAAAAGCACCTGGTTTGGGTCTTCGAATCTCCATTGAAAGAAAAATAAAATCTTTCCTCTGGATACAACCTGCAAAAGATAATGAAAAAAAGAAGCCCAAAGCTTGTCTTTATAAATCTTTTGGTCGAAAAAGCAGCTTTACTTGTGTGAGAAGAAAACTTCATCCTCATCCATGAAGAAAGCAACTTTTAAAGCAAAAATCCAAGTGGATGTCTTCGAATCGAAAGAATCCCTATTTTGTAGGAGCCTATGGCTTCATGTGCAAGATGACAAAAAAATATCTTCTTTGATGATGTCATCGAATGCGCAAGTTGGAAGAAGTGTTAACAAAATTTTCTTCATTTTCGACATTTCAACACTCGTTTTGACTCAAATATGGCCTGTCTCTGACTTTGAGAAGGTGGAAAAATGTCATCATGAACTGAAACAGCTAACTAATCCTAACATTTTGAAGATTGATCAACTGAGATTCCATCCCCTGCCTCCGTTCGACGATCTGACATCGTTTGACCAAGTTTGACCTCCCCGAAACTGCCAACCGGTGAAGATTGGTAACAAGGCATGTCAGAAAACACTAAAAACACAAAAATATTCTAACACTGCTCAAGATGGGTGCCCCAAGCTTCCTGGGGCTCCTAGTTTCCCAACACTTAGCCATTTTTTCAGTTTTTTCAACTTTTCCAATTTCTTGGTTTGCGTGCGCGTTCCGGAGGCATAGGACCCCTGTTTGGCTGTCGATTTCTATCAACTAGGATGGAAATGAGTCTGATGATCTGGAAAATATGCAAGCCTGATGAAAACTGAGCTGATTGTACCTTCTGTTTGCCTCGAAAAATGTGCCAAACTAATCAACACTGAACCAGAGCGGGCTGACGGAAGGAGATTTGTGTTTTTCGAGAAAAACATGAAAAATAATCTAACACTGGTGAGGATGGGTGCCCTTAGCCTCTTGGGGTGCCCATTTTGTCAACACTTAGCCATTTTTTGCAAAAATTTTCAATTTTGTACCTTTTCTCGATTTTCGTGCCCACGGCTCTTGTTCGGTCGTCAATTTCAGTCGTTCTGACGACTGTCGAGGCAAGACGGAGGGTGATCTGAGTATTCTAAACATATCTGTGATGAAATCCTGGCTTTGACTAACTTTTGACCAAGTTTGACCAAGTTTGACCAACCGGAAAGGAGCTGACGGAAGCATTTTCGACGTTTCTCAAAAAATGTGAAAAAAACTAACACTGGAGAGGATGGGCACCCCTAGCCTCCTGGGGCACCTAGTTTCACCAGACTTAGTCAAATTTATGATTTTCCAACATTTCATTTCACCTTGGATCCATCTTGCATCATTTTGCGTGCATCGTCGAGTCGACGGCCATTTGTCAGTTTTGCATCGTTGAAACAACGTTGGAAACTTGTCGAAGAGTTCTGGCAGGTGAAATTTTCTGTGTTCATGACTTTCGAGCTCATGCTTCACCTTGTGAAAAAGCAAAAATGACCCAGTAGAGAAAACTTGGTCGTTTGAAGATTCTATCTGAACCATGCCAATCGTGGAGCAAAATCAACCAATGAGAATCGAGCGCGACACCTAATTTAGAGATTCTATTTTTAGAAACTTTCTATTTTTAGAAAGTTTTGCCAACATCCATATCTCAAGAAACCCAGAAAACCTAACTCGACGTCTATTTTTAGAAATTTCTAAAAATACAAATTTCTATTTTTAGAAATTTTGTTTTTGACTTTTTGACGAAAAATTTTCTAGACTTGTTTCAAAATGCCTTGATGAAGCAAAAATTTGGTTGGGTACAACAATTGGCTCTGTCTGGGGACCATGGCGGATACTTACAGCATAAGAGAACCAAGAATCTCTAGACTTTTGCAAGTTGGACCAGTGCCTTATCAGTTGGGCAATAGAGTCAAGTCACATTCCTAATCACCTAGAACAAGACATTTCTCCTACATCACCTAAAACCGGACTTCCTAAGATCACCTAGGGAGTTGGAACTTCACAACACACAAGGAACACAACTGTCACATTACGGAAAGGGGAAAAACATTACGACATAACGGTCACATCACAGAAAGGGGAAAAACATCAGGAGAACAAAAGTGTTTCACATGCTCTTTCTCCTGAGCGAGGATGAGAAGAGATTAGGACTATCACATGAAACCGTCAATCGTCTCAGAAAAGTAAGATCCGTCTCTCTTTAGCTGTGAAGATTGCCTTGGTAGCACAAAACTTTTCTTTCTATGCAACATCGTCTCAAAGAGCCATGATTCAGGAGGGTATTCACGTTCAGGCCATGAGAAGTTTCTGAGAAACTGAATGATATGCCAGTGATCAGGTGGAGCATCTTCCTCCAATGCAAGCAACCTCTGCAATATGTGGAGATACAGAACTTCTTTCTAAAGATATATAGGAAAGTATTGTGGCCAAAGTACATCTGTGGGAATGGTCATCACCACATATTGAATATGAGTTTCATTTATATCTTGTACACACGCAACTTTGTATTTAGTCAATGCATCATCTTCTGGAAAAGATGCAAGCTGCTTGTACACGACTCTCATCACTGATTCTTGGCTTATAGGATCTACAACCGTCGTCGCCCATTTTTTGAGTGCTACAGGGGCTTCTTCATCGATTTTGTTTTCGTCCATCCACTCTCCAAAATCTGATGAACCATCAAGATCTGAATGCTTAAACTCCTGAACATCTTCACCTGATAGCTCACTTTCCCATTCATTACCTGGAATTTCATCACCCTCTGTAGAGTACTCTTCTTCAATGCGGATATCCATCATCACTTCTTCTTCGACATTCATGTATCTTTCTTGCTCTGTAAAAGGAGTAGAATCAAAAACAAATTCATCTGAGTCATATGTTTCCTCTTCTTCTTCTTGATCAATCTCACATACGGCGTATCTCACAAGACATTTGTCAAGAATCTCTGATTTTTCAATATCATCCTCTTTAGTGACCAAAACTAAATATTCCATGAACTGCTCTTCTCCATCAACCTCTTCATTTGTTGCATTCCACACTGGTTGCATAGTATCAGTAAAGTCTTTTTCTTGTGCAGGTTCATAGATGGATTCAACATCGTCCTCTTCACTAGTATGTATAAAACATTCTCGAGATGCAGGTGACGATGGGCTAAACTGTAAAAGAAAATTTATAGTATCCTCTACTGAAGAATCACTCTCCAAGTGATGTAGAAACTTGTCGAGATCCAATGATGAATCTTCCATATGATCTCCTTTTTTGAGAAATTCCTCCAATGATGAATCATCTTCAAAATGAAGAAGATCTTGTTCTTGCTTCAATTGTAATGTTTCTTTGGTCTCTTCTTTGGATATATCTGACACAGGTTCTTCAAACCAACCTTCAAAAGATGAGAAGAACAAATCAGATTCTTCATTGCTCTTTCCAACATATTTGATCTCTTCCTTGTAATTTTGCTCTTGAGAAGATTGTTGCACTTCTTCTTCAAAGAAAGTTTGCAAATTGCACATTTCTTCGGATACTTCCTCTGATTCATCAACCACATAGACAACCTCTTGATTCTTTTTAGTTATATCAGACAACATAACATATGTACCAAAATCCGTTTCTTGATATAGCACTTGTGCTTGAGGATCCTGAGATTTCACCACCCCAAACCATGACTTGGTTTCTGGTTCCAATTTGAAATTACCTTTCTTTAAAGGAATGGGCGCAGATGACCAATCCAATTGTATTTCTCCTCGAGATCTTTGCAAAAACTTCTACTTAGTAGCATCCCATAACTGGCTGGAATGTCAACTACCAAGATAGTCATCATTATTTTCTTCTCTGGGCAAGCCGCTAATCGAACTTGAGGGTCCTTCAATTGTCCAACCAATGGCACTGATTTAGACTCAAGCGAATAACACTTGTCATGTGTTTTGGTGCACGAGAGTCCCAAAGCATTCATTACCTGCAAAGGCATGACATTGTCTGAGGCTCCTGAATCAATGATACAATTGCTCAATTTATAACTCCTATATACAGAGAAATATAGAAGGGCTTTGGCTTCTCTCCTGCCGGAACAGAAGATTCTAGCAATGTGGGCTGCATGACAGTATCTTTCTTGACATACTTGACAATTCTATCCAGCTGATCTGGATGGTCTTGAAGATACTCTAGCTGAGAAATCTGCACCTTTGTCTTCATCATGGAATCTACTATATCAAAATTTGTTGAAGATGAATTTTGAGTAGTTTGAACACTTTCACGTGATGGCTGAGCATTGGAAGTGGAAGCCACTTCCTTTTCCTTTTCTTTTGGTCTTTGTCTATCCTCTCCTTCCTTCTATGCCTTAAAATGTTGAGTACGTGTAAACACAGGAGTTGAAAGATTTTCATGATTCACTGCAAGAGAATATTGACGAAAATCATCTTGTTCTTCCTTCATTATAACGGGTTCATTCTGGAAGTATCCTGTGGTAGAGTCGCCATCGAAGTTGTCCGTCTGTGGTAAGACAACATTCGCACTTGGGGAAGGAACAATGTTTGAAATAGGTGTAGCATCAACATATTCCATGATTTGATTCATCCTTAAATTTTTAGGACACGTGGCTCCAGTATGTGCATCAGTCTCATGAAAGGAACAAAACACTGCATTTTGAGCAGCATCGACTGCTTGCCTTGGTGGTGGTGCTGGCAACCTGGGCCTATAGTTATTGAAAGGCTGAAAATTGTTCCTCTTAGGCTGATATGGTTGCTGAGGCTGATACTGTTGCTGTGGTTGGTATTGTTGTTGTGCGGGTTGCCCCTGAGTAGGCAACTGTCTCTTCATGATAGTCACTTCGTTTGCTACCTTATGCAGCAATGGATCTGCAGAGCTCTGAACTAGAGGCCTGATTGAATCTGTTTTCATCTTGCCAGAGGTAATCATGTCGTCCTCTAACTTGATGGCATTTTCTTGTGCATTGGATAATTCTGTTTCATTAGCCGATCTCAAAAAGAAGGCTATCTCAGAAGGAAGAGCGTTAATGAAACTGCTCAACAGAATTTGCGGAGATGGATTAAGAGTATATGAAAGACGTGTAACTAGGTGATTAAACCTTGCCACAAACTCCCTCATTGGTTCATTGTTTTCCATCTTTGAATTTGAGAGTTGGGCAAACAATCTGTGACCATCTTTGGCAGGCTTGAACCTTGCCAAGAATTTCTCACTCATAGTTGCCCAACTTGTAATGATTCCTGGTTCCAGATGATTGAACCAATCGGCAGCATTTCCTGCGAGAGTCTCAACGAAGAGACGCACGGGGACATCTTCATGTGATACATGCAAAACAGCGCAAGCTGTTGTGAATGCAGAGATGTGTTCATCAGGATGTTGAGTTCCATCACCATGGAACTGAGGAAAGTGCTTCCTGGACCCCTTTGGTAAATCATGATGTGCTTGTAGGGCCAAAGGTCCAATGTTATTACCCCAAGGCAATGGTGGCGGTCGCCTTCGATTTGGATCATTGTGATTGTTGTTATTTGCATCACCCATTGCTCTAGGCTGGATTACTGGTTCTTCTTGTAATTCTTCCTGCTTGACTTCAGGAACTATCTGAATTTCTCGAGCTATGTTGGATGCTTCTCCAACTTTTATAGAATCAAGATCTTGAAAGAAAGGATCTGTAGCACCACCTTTTCCTTTTCTTGAATAAACCCTGTGAGCCAGGATTATCTATTGCCACGCGGGAGGTGGTAGTACTGGTCTTCCTGCTGCAAGATCTGCTTTGTGTTCTTCTTCGTCAAGGATAGCAGCTGCATTTCTCCACTGATCAAGACTTTCCTTTTGCGCAAATATGAAACTTCTAATGCTGCTAATGATGTCCGTTTGCTCTCCTTCTACTTGTACAAGATTTGGTTGAATAACAGGTGGTGTAAGATTTGGTTGTTGAACTGGAGCAGAAGGACGCCAGAGAGTCATTACTGTGTCACAAGCCTAATCTTGCTTGAAGTTTTATGCCTCATGCCCCACGGTGGGCGCCAGAAAACTGTTGGTGTTTCAATTCACACCTCTGGTATGGGATTTGGAAACGGACAGCTATGCACAGATAAACTGCTCTTCTATTGAAAGGGGGAGTTCCCTTTCTTGCTGATGTTCGCTGAAAAGATAACTTGAATGAAACTTCACCTATCTTCTTTTTGATTCTCAGCTGCAGAGCACAAGGTTATAAAACTCTAAACGCTGCAGAAGAGGTTTTTCCTTTTTAATAAAACTTCTACTACAACTAGCATAGACTAATGACGCTTTCAACCTCCTGAGTAAATTCAGAGCAAAGGAAGTTGAAAGTGAACGGGGAATGATTGTTAGCACAAAAACTCAAGTAGTTTTCCTCTAGATTTACACCACAAGACTAAGAGTACTTTAATGATGAAAGCTGAAAATGAAAGCCATAGAAGCTACACATCTGATGATGAAAACTTGATGAATTGATATAGAATATCAGAGCAAAGTAGGCATGAGATTTCTATTCAATATCAGAAAGTTTAATACAACTCCAGGAGAGCCAGACTGCAGCAAAAGGTAGGCATACAGTAAGCGATCAAACACCGGAGAACACTAAACACAAATGAACAGACACTTGGAATAACATTGTTTGCAGGTTAGAATAGGCACAGCAAATTTGCTATCACAACTACCATTACAAACAATGGGCAAGGATGCCCTTATTTATACTAAAATCAAAGGAGTAGGGAACCCTAAAATCTCCTTGATTAACCCTAACTTGCCAACTCGCAAGCTTTATTACTATTCTAAGACAAAGATACAATAAACAAATGCTTTAAAGCAATCTGCTTTAAAGCAGAAAGATTCCAACTATCACAAGGTGCTTTCTTTCTAAATATAGAATGGATGAGCTTATGATGAAAGCACATGCTTTAAAACAAAAAGCATATGTTTTAAAGCTGCTTTATTTTGGAATGCATCCTCATCAACATTCTTGCTTTTTGGTGATGTCATCCGTTGATATTCTTTTGCTGATTTCTTCTAAAAAAGATGATTCTGAGCGAAAAAAGCTAGCACATGGGTTTTGTAGGCAATTTCGTTTTGAAGCAACCTAGATCGTCGGATTTTGAAAAAGCGAAGATTTTCTCGAAAAAGCAGGAAAAAAAGTAGTTTCCCCAAAAAAAGCACAACTCCCAATCTTCAAGAGGATAATAATCTGGATGGACCCATCTCGATGAAAACTGAAAAAGCTCTGGTCGGATTTCTGAAAAATCATCTCCTTGAAACAAGGACCCTGAAAAAGCAAGCCTCTCTTCTTCCTCAACCCGAATCTATGAAGAAAACTGAAAAAGCACCTTGTTTGGGTCTTCGAATCTCTGTTGGAAGAAAAATAAAATCTTTCCTTTGGATGCAACCTACAAAAGATAATGAAAAAAAGAAGCCCAAAGCTTGTCTTTATAAATCTTTTGGTCGAAAAAGCAGCTTTACTTGTGTGAGAAGAAAACTTCATCCTCATCCATGAAGAAAGCAACTTTTAAAGCAAAAATCCAAGTGGATGTCTTCGAATAGGAAGAATCCCTATTTTGTAGGAGCCTATGGCTTCATGTGCAAGATGACAAAAAAATATCTTCTTTGATGATGTCATCGAATGCGCGAGTTGGAAGAAGTGTTAACAAATTTTTCTTCATTTTCGACACTTCAACACTCGTTTTGACTCAAATATGGCCTGTCTCCAACTTTGACAAGGTGGAAAAATGTCATCATGAACTGAAAAAGCTAACTAATCCTAACATTTTGAAGATTGATCAACTAAGATTCCATCCCCTGCCTCTGTTCGACGATCTGACATCGTTTGACCAAGTTTGACCTCCCCGAAACTGCCAACGGGTGAAGATTGGTAACAAGGCATGTCAGAAAACACTAAAAACACAAAAATATTCTAACACTGCTCAAGATGGGCACCCCAAGCCTCCTGGGGCGCCCAGTTTCCCAACACTTAGCCATTTTTTCAGTTTTTTCAACTTTTCCAATTTCTTGGTTTGCGTGCGCGTTCTGGAGGCACAGGACCCTTGTTTGGCTGTCAATTTCTATCAACTGGGATGGAAATGAGTCTGATGATCTAGCAAATATGCAAGCCTAATGAAAACTGAGCTGATTGTACCTTCTGTTTGCCTCCAAAAACGTGCCAAACTGATCAACACTGAACCGGAGCGGGCTGACGGAAGGAGATTTGTGTTTTTCAAGAAAAACATGAAAAATAATCTAACACTAGTGAGGATGGGCGCCCTTAGCCTCCTGGGGCACCCATTTTGTCAACACTTAGCCTTTTTTTGCAAAATTTTTTAATTTTGTACCTTTTCTCAATTTTCGTGCCCACGGCTCCTGTTCGGTCTTCGATTTCGGTCGTTTTGACGACTATCAAGGTGGGACGGAGGGTGATCTGAGTAGTCTAAACATATCTGTGATGAAATCCTAGCTTTGACTAACTTTTGACCAAGTTTGACCAAGTTTGACCAACCGGAAAGGAGCTGACAGAAGCATTTTCGACGTTTCTCAAAAAATGTGAAAAAAAACTAACACTGGAGAGGATGGGTGCCCCTAGCCTCTTGGGGCACCCAGTTTCACCAGACTTTCAAATTTATGATTTTCCAACATTTCATTTCACCTTGGATCCATCTTGCATCATTTTGCGTGCATCGTCGAGTCGACGGCCATTTGTCAGTTTTGCGTCGTTGAAACAGCGTTGGAAACTTGTCGAAGAGTTCTGGTAGGTGAAGTTTTCTGTGTTGATTACTTTTGAGCTCATGCTTCACCTTGTGAAAAAGCAAAAATGACCCAGTAGAGAAAACTTGGTCGTTTGAAGATTCCGTCTGAACCATGCCAATCGTGGAGCAAAATCGACCAATGAGAATCGAGCGCGACACCTGATTTAGAGATTCTATTTTTAGAAACTTTCTATTTTTAGAAAGTTTTTCCAACATCCATATCTCAAGAAACCCAGAAAACCTAACTCGATGTCTATTTTTAGAAATTTCTAAAAATAAAAATTTCTATTTTTAGAAATTTTGCTTTTTTGACTTTTTGACAAAAAATTTTCTAGACTTGTTTCAAAATGCCTTGATGAAGCAAAAATTTGGTTGGATACAACAACTATCAAAGGTGGGAGGGTGTGCCCTCAGAAGATCTCTCATATGATTGTCTAGTGTGGCCTCCTGCTCAGCTGTCATGCGTAGGAGATCTCTCTCTCCCTAGCATCTAGCTGATCTACTTCCTGACCCCCTCTAGGTTGCTCTACCTCTTGTCTAGGGCCTAAGCAGGAAAGGGCCTCCTCAAGTAACTGTCACAACTGGGCTCCCTCAGGCTGACCCTGACCTTCCATATTTTGTCCCCTATCTTCATGGGCACTCTCATGAGGAGAACTGGGAGGATGTGTGCCGCCACCTCTCCCACGACCCCTACCTCTACCACAAACTTGAACTCTACCTCTAGGCATCTACCTACAACACCAAAGGATAATTTATTACACACAAAGAGGGAAAAAATAGGGATGAAGGTTAATCTACAAAGTTTAGGCACTAGGTTACATAATGGGCTCAATTATAACCAAAGTATCCAATGTTTAAACTTGGCTCTGATACCAAATGTGATGCCCCGTCATGCAACCCTAGAGTGTTAGACTAACAAGTGTACAATTTATAGAAACATTTTTTTAAAAGGAAGTAAATGCAATAACATTAGATAACATTACACTGTTTACAACATTTACACAAAATGATCAACTAATGCCTCTAGGGAAACATAACTGCATCAAATAGAAATAAATTTCATAACCATACATGTAATCTCCAATATGATACCTTAGAATTACATAATTCATTTTCTGATATGAACAGTTATAAAAGTTCAAATACAAGAATTACAAGATTACAAGGTTCAAGCTTCAGGACCGATATCATTGGTTTACAATATACAACAAAATTATACAATTATGAAGGTATATTACAACTCTGAGGATGTAGAACAAATCTAGAACTGGAACACTTCTACATTGATCACGAACCAGTACAATCAAGAATAACCAATGGATTAAGCTCTTCCACCCAACCATGTGGAACCCTAAGGTCCACCCTCTAAGCTAGGAGATAACAATGAGGTTCCACTAAGTCAAAGGATACAAGAAAGCTGATACAAACTTGACATAGACAACTTAGACCATCAAGACTGCACATATCATCAAGACTACTCAAATCATCAAACAATATAGTACTCCAGAGACAACAACAAAAGATAAAGAGGAAGTAACTAGACTGCAGTAGGGAGAGTGTCATCGTATGGTACTAGCATTGGTCATCTAGGCTATCTCTCACTAGGAACTGGCCCCCATCTATGGTTATCTTGGTGACCTCTCTCTAGGCACTGGCCCCATCAGGTGACACATGTGGAGCCGACACATCCTCTCATGGAGACAATGAGGTCAACCTTTCCAACCAGGCCTTCTCATCCTATCCTTAGCCTATGAGAGCACTCAAGGCATGGGTGAGGCATCATACTTATCTTGTTATGTGAATTACTACCTGACCCACCTAGATAAATTATTATCACTTGATTACAACTTCCATGGGGTTATCCAGGCAGCCACTTTGGGCACCAGCCCCACCATGAAAGCCACTCTCCTACATGCAACTAGCAACCCCTAACCAAAACCTATAACATGCATGGACAAGTGATTGTAAAGCATCTATCCTCTTGCATACCGAATCACTATAAGATCAGATTCAAACAATACACTTTCCATAACCACATCCAGACCTCAAAAGAGACATCACAATTAAACTTATGTCATAATGTAGCACTGGACTCCAAGTAACCTAACCTCTGGAGCTAACCAATCACATCCCAAAAGTTACTTAGTTCACAAATTGACATAGGCAAAAGATTAATAGATATGACTACAATGCATTAAGGAACCCTTGATGGACACCAGGCATTAAATAACTAAATTCAAATAATTTATAACTATGGAATTGAAAATAACCTTATTTGCATGTAGCTTGAACACAATGTCAAACCTATCCATACACCTGCCCCTATCAATAAAGAGATTTAACAACTACGGCATACTATTCCCTATATGTTAAAAGCTAGCACATTAATTGATATAACAAAATTACTATTCATTAAACAATACCGTTCATGAAAATACTTACACCACTTTTACTAAGATACTAAGTTAATAAAACTAATTTATCCCTTAACCTACTTTCTCATAATTTAAAGCTACTAATTTTACCCATAAGATAAAAGTGCCAACATTGATTAAAATTGGAATTGATAAATGTCATAGAGCAAATTACCATGAGATAATTTATTTTAATGGATAAGTTTAATAGATGTTTAAGTTTCCTAATCTATTATAGCAATAAACTAAATTACATTCCACTCTATAAAACTATTCCACTTACTTGAACTAAAATCCTTATATTAAATTGATGTGATAAATATACTGCCAGATTACATGAAGTTAAAACAAATAGAACTATTCAAATCAGACTCAAAACTACTAACCTTCTAAATTGATTTCTATAATATCGACACTTGCCAAACTGGTTTCTGGCAGAGTTGAAAAGATCGATTATAGAAGAAAATTTACATTTAATCACTTCAAAAAGCATTTGTATGAAATTAATGGTTGATCTCAGAGGTTTTCAGATCAAAGAAGATACAGAATAAAATTTTTAGAGGTTTCAAAACAATGAAGAACGTCTGGTAGAGAGGGAAGACAACGATTTGAATCTGCAGAGGTTTTCAATGATAACAAGAGGTGTACGACCTGCCAAAGATGAATTATAGATCAGAAAAAAGAAATCCATCTATGGAATGGCACGCTGATGTAGAGTGCGCGATGGGAAAGCTCAACCAATTACAATCGACCAAACCCTACCTATGTCTTGGCGAACTTCTTTCTATCGGCCAAACATACTTCTATCGGGCCACTTCCAATTCCTCTCACTGATCTCTACACTCTCCCCGACAACCAACTCCATTCTATCTTCGGACAAACTTCTTCTATCGACAGTGTCCGTTTTTTATGGGGAAGCCTATGGGTTTAGAAAACCTATCTTGACACAACACTTCAAGACCTATGACTTACCCCAAGTCTCCCTACCATTTCAAGTGCTCATAGACATTTTCTACCCTAAAATGCCTAATTCAACCTAAGCAATCTATTACATAGATGAAAGACCTATTTGCCTGTTGTTCCCAATACATACACTATTTTCTTGGTGTGAGTTCTTCTTCTTTGTCCTCACTGCTTCGAAGATTCCCAATTCCTAAGGCTTATAGCCTTCTTGAGCCCATTATCAACCCTTCTCTCTAGGTCTAGGGTTTTGATTGCTTGGTGCTCAATTCTTCCTACTCTATTTTTCACCCCTGTCTTCTTAGACTGCAACTTGCATACCTAGTCGGGCTATAGCAGAGCTCGCCTAGGACAAGTTCCTATTGTCTCTCATTGACAATCCAACCACTAACACAAACAGAAATAAAAGAAAGAAGATCTCTGCTTGATGGCCCTCCATGACTATATAGGGAAAATGCAAGGACATCAAGATAGAGACATTTTGTACAAACAGAAACAAAAGAACAAAAATAAAGCTGACTACTCTATATAACAAGTTATGCAAGAATTCTATAGGAAATGCTTGAACAGATTCAAAATGTCAATGTTTCTTATTATCAGATTTCTTTCTTTTACATTCAATGTCTATCCTTCAACTTTTTCCAACATTCTAACTGATTTACAAAGCCAAAAACTAGTTCTTATACTCTTTGTCCTTTTACTGTTATTGGATAGTTAGGGTTTTCTGTCTGTTCGGTTATCATCGGCGAAATAGGTTCTTTAGTCACCGATCGGTAAAGCATATCACTATCGGCCTACCTAAAATCTCTCCCATAGATATTCACTATCTCCCCGATGGACCGATTCCATCTCCTTTCGCACTTGTCGCTGTGACATATAACATCAGCTATGCCAAACATCCTTACACCAATACAAACCGGTCATGCCGATGCACCTTCGCTTCTATTTTCTGTCGGCCAGACTCTTTCCATCGCTTAGACTTTTATCATCTCTCCTGATCATACTTCTTAGACCGATATGCATTGTCTACATCTTGTTCGTCGCTATGATTTATATCATCGGCCACTTCATAACTTCCTTTCACCGATATGTAAACTCTCTCTGATAAGCTTTCTACCAACTTCACCTTTGGCAAGATTTAACCATCGGCAAAACATTCCCCTCTGCCTTCAATCACAAATCTCTGACCAATGTGCCTAACATCAACTTAGCCGTCGGTAAGACTTTGATCGTCGGTCTAACTTTAAGCTAGTTTCCTCATATCCAACCTCATGCTGAAAGGCTTAACACTAGATTTGGCCTTCGGCCAGACTTCTGTCTTCTTATGCTGATACATTACACCAAAAATGTGAAAGTATATACATGGGCTCCAAGCCCTTGGTGCTCCTGTACCATACTCCCCCTGCGCGGAAAAAGTCAAGTCACCTCCAGTGACGACTAGGCAAAATCAATGGCCCGCTTCTTGAACTCAGACTCTGCAACCTAGGTAGCCTCTTCTTGAGGCAACTGTTTCCACTTGATCAGATGCTCCATGTACATGCCATGTCTGGTCTGTTTCTGCACTCAAGAATCTAGAATTTGCTCAGCCTGTGGTTTGAGTGTAGGGGGCAAGGTTACATCACTCACTGTCTGTGCAGCCTCTGAACTAGATCCATCTGTTACTGGATGAGGACCTTTATAATGTACTAGGTCCTAAACATTGAACACTGGTGAAATTGCCAAGTCTGCTGGCAAATCAATCCTATAGGCATTTTTGCCATACTTGTCCAGAATTCTGCAAGGACCAATCCATCGCATTTGCAGTTTAGTTGGCATCCCTTTCTGTAATCTAGCTTTGTTCAAAGGAACCATGACTAAATCACCAACTTCAAACCAAACATCCTTCCTGTGTGCATCTACCCTGTCCTTGATTTTCTGAGTATTCTCCATCAATGTCTTCTTAACTTGGTCATGAATCTCCTTCATAGATTGTGCAAAATCCTCTGCATGACCACTTCTATCTTCCATGTCTCCAAGATGTCAGAGTTCATGTACACCTCGAGGATGCATTCCATACACTATCTCAAATGGACTTTTGCCAGTAGTCCTATTCACACTGTCATTATAGGTAAATTCTGCCTGATAAATGACTTGATCCCAACTCTATCCATATTCTTTCATCAAACACCTTAATAGGTTGCCCAATGTCCTATTCACCACTTTTGTTTGGCCATCTGTCTGTGGATGATATGCTGATCCAAAAGACAGGTTTGTTCCTAACCTCTACCATAGAGTTTTCTAGAAGTGTCCCATAAACTTAGCATCTCTATCAGGCACGATGATTGCTGGAAGTCCATGAATCCTTATGACCTCTTTTAAAAACAAATGACCTATATGACTGTCATCATGAGTCACCTTATAGTGAATGAAATGACTCATCTTGCTAAATCGATCAACAACTACAAAAATACTATCAAAGCCAGTCTTAGTCTTTGGTAGACCAACTACAAAATCCATACTTACATAGTCCCATGGTCTGGAAGGAATGGGTAGTGGTTGATATAGTCTCGCATTTGAAGAAGTTCCCTTGGCCTTCTAATAGATGATACACTGCTCTACATACTTTCTGACATCTTTGTGCATCTTCAGCCAATAGTAGAACCTCTGGACTAACTCCAATGTTTTGTTCAGACCAAAATGTCCACTTAAACTGCCATTATGCTTCTCCTGTATGAGATTTTCTCTCATGGATCCTTTTGGTACACATGACTGTCCACCTTTGAACAGAAATCCCTGCTGCAATGTGTAATCTACAAATTCGCTATGAAAGTGAATTTCAAAGTCTTGACAGACCTTGTATGCTTCAGTAAAATCTTCATCCTCTTTGTAGAGGGCTGTGAACTCTGTCATTCCTATGCTTCTTAATTTCACCTCTTGCACTGTGAGCAACCTCCTACTTAAAGCATCTGCCACTTTGTTGAGCTATCCCTTCTTATGTTTAATTGTCAATATATAAGACTATAAATATTCCATCCACTTGATATGCCTATGGCTCAACTTATCTTGCGAGTTTAGAAAACTCAAAGCTTGATTTTCTGTATATACAACAAATTCCTTAGGTAGGAGGTAATGCCTCCATTTTCTAAGTGCTTGGACTAGAGCATAGAGCTCCAAGTCATATGAAGAGTATCTGCTCTTTGCTTCATTTAGCCTCTCACTAGAAAAGGCTACTGGTCTATTCTCTTGGATGAGTACTGCACCTACTGCAATATTGCTAGCATCACATTCTAAAGTGAATAACTTATCAAAACTAGGTAGCACTAACACTGGCTGTGTGGCTACTGCTTTCTTCAATAATTCAAAACTTTTATCAGCTACTTGTGTCCATTCAAACTTTTTTTTCACTCCATTTTTATTGTATCAAGCATGGGTGCACAAATAGCACTGAAATTCTTTATGAATTTTCTATAAAACTGAGCTAAGCCATGAAAACTTCTCACCTCAGTTGCTACTCTGGGAGTAGGCCAATTCAATATGGCTTCTACCTTTGACTTGTCCATTTTCAATTCTCCTTTGGACAACACAAAACTAAGGTATACCAATTCCTACTTCATGAATTCACACTCCTCCAAATTGATGGTTAGTTGTTCATCATGTAACTTTTTCAAAATAGTATTTACATGTTCAAGATGCTCTTCTTTAGTTTGACTAAAAATTAAGATATCATCTAGATAAATAACCACAAATTTACCCATATAATCTTTGAGGACTTCATTCATGAGCCTCGTGAATGTGCTGGGGGCATTCGATAGACCAAATGGTATAACAAGCCATTCATTCAGTCCTTCTATGCTCTGAAGGCTATTTTCCACTCATCACCTTCCTTGATTCTGATCTGGTGATAACCACTTTTCAGATCTATCTTGGTGAAGTATTTAGCCCTCCTAAACAGTCCATAAGATCTTCAATTCTGGGAATTGGAAATCTGTACCTTATGGTGATCTTATTGATAGCTCTGGAGTCTGTGCATAGTCTCCATGTTCCTCCTTTCTTTGGTGCCAACACTATAGGCACTGCACAAGGACTTATGCTTTTCCTTGTTATATGGAGCCTAATTAGACTCGGAGGTTAAATTTTTCTGACTTTTATCAGCGCAGTTTCCCCCCAAATTCCTACGGGCTCAAGGGGCAGCGCCCCTTGCGGGGGTTTGGGGGTAGCGCCCCCAAGACGAGGTCAAGGGGTAGCACCTAAGGGTTAGGGTTTTGGTATTGTATTGTAGCATTTTGCAGTGGTATTGAGTTGCAGGGATTGCTGATTATAATCGGTTTGATTTACTGGATAATAATATTGGACTCTCTGTTTGGTGGATGTAGCCCGAGTTTGGGTGAACCATGTTAAAACTTGTCTCTCACTGTTATTATTTTTGTGTATTTCCATTCCTCTGTTTAATCTTTATTTGCATTTAATTGATATCTTCTTCCGGCTAAACCTAACATTCCTAACCAATCCCTGGTCAAGCAATTCTTGTACTTGTCTGGCTATCTCCTTATGTTGATCTGGAGTCATCTTGTATGGAGCTTTGTTAGGCAGAAATGCTCCTGGAATCAAATCTATCTAATGGCTAATAGTTCTTTGTGGAGGTAGTGTTGCTGGTGTTCCATCACTATTGATGTCCTTATACTGTTCCAGTATAGTCTGTACCTCTTCTGGGACCACTACCTTTTTGTCTTTTTTCTCCTCCTTAGGCTTTAGTATGATAGCATAACCAATACCATCCTCCTTAAGAGTATTCAAAAACTCTTTACCACTCACAATTAAGACATTAGGACTTTTTGTCTTATTTGCTTCTTCATCTTCCAATGATTGAATTTTATAGGTGACACCATCTTTTTGAAAACAATATGCATTCTTCTCACCATCATGTATGGATTTTCGGTCATACTGCCATGGTCTGCCCAATAAGAGATGACATGCATCCATGGGTAGGATATCACAGAGTACCTTGTCTTTGTATCCACCTATACCAAACTCTACCCAAGTTTGCTCATTGACTATCACATGCTAACCTTTATTTAACCATGTGACCCTATATGGATTTGAATGAGGTATTCTTTGCAAATTTAATTTTCTAACTACTTCATCAGACACTATGTTATCAATAGACCCTGAGTCTATGATTACTTGACATACCTTATTCATAATCTTGCATCTGATTCTAAATAAATCTCTCCTTTGGCTTGGTTCAACTTTCACTAGTTCTTTGATCAAAGTTCTCCTTACCATGATGTTCTCTCCCACTTCTGAGGCTAGACTGACTTCAGGTGATTTTCTGCTTGAAGCATCATCTTGTACATAATGATTTCTTTTATCAACTCCTTGAGAAGAAGATGTGCCCTTATCAGGATACCTATATGCTAGATGGCCTATTTGACCACAATTGTAACATTTCATAGTGGCAAAGTAGGATCCTCTGCCTAATCCTCCTGATATTCCTCTGTTAGATCCCCTTCCTTGGTAGTTTCCTCTACTAGTACTCTCTCCACTCTGCTCTATGAATTTGGATTCTCCTTGGGGCCTTTGATCAGTGTTCCTACCACCATAACTTCCTCTTCCTCTATTGTCTCTACCTCTTCCTCTTAAATTTCTGATTGACTCTTGTTTCTTCTTGCTCTTCTCCTCTACCTTGAGTGCTAGATGATAGCTTTGATGCACTATTGTAGGGCTAAATAAACTGATTTCCTCTTGAATACTCCACCTCAAACCATTGAGATATATTACCACTTTTACATTTCATCTTCCATCACCTTAGACCTCAAGCATAGTTTTTGAAACTCCTCAGTGTATGCATTGACATCTAATTCTCTTTGTCTCAAATTTTGTTGTTTCTTGTGCAACTGGACTTCATAATCTCCAGGCATGTAGACTTCTTTGACTTTAGCCACCATACCTTTCCAAGTAGCTATAGGTTTCTTGCCTTCTTTTTCTCTTTCAGTTTGAACAAATTTCCACCATGTCAAAGTAGCTCCTCTGAGTCTTGATTTAGCCACCTTCGCCTTTCGTGCCTCAGTCACTCCATCACATTCAAAGTGATTTTCTATACCTTCTATCCATTCCATAACCAAATCAGGTTTTGTCTTTCCACTAAAAAGAGGAACTCCTTCTAATCTCTTACCACTCATGGCTTTCAAGGCCTTCAAGAAAGGTTCTTCTTCCATCTTAGGATTAGGTGTGGGCTCTTCATCTTCTATAGACACACCTTTTTTCATACCTTCAGAATTTTTAATCTTCTGACTAACTTCTTCAGTCTTTTCCATCATTACACCCAGTTTACTTTCCATTTCTGCCAATCTTTCTTGTAGGAGCCTATTCTCCTCTTCTTGGTCTTCAACATTCTTTGCCAATTCTGCATTAGTCACCATCTTCTTGGATGAACCTACAGACTCACTTGAACTTGGTGATGACATACAACTTCTTCTATTCAAATCTAAGAATAGCCCAAATCTTTAACTTGCTCTGATACCAATTTGATGGGGAGGCCTATGGGTTTAGAAAACCTATCTTGACACAACACTTCAAGACATGTGACTTACACCAAGTCTCCCTACCAATTCAAGTGCTCATAGACATTTTCTACCCCAAAATGCCTAATTCAACCTAAGCAATCTATTACAGAGGTGAAAGACCTATTTGCCTGTTGTTCCCAATACAGACACTATTTTCTTGGTGTGAGGTCTTCTTCTTTGTCCTCACTGCTTCCAAGATTCCTAATTCCTAAGGCTTATAGCCTTCTTGAGCCCATTATCAACCCTCTTCTCTGGGTCTAGGGTTCTGATTGCTTGGTGCTCAATTCTTCCTACTCTATTTTCACCCCTGTCTTCTTAGACTGCAACTTGCATACCTAGCCAGGCTATAGTAGAGCTCGCCTAGGACAAGTTCCTATTGTCTCTCATTGACAATCCAACCACTAACACAAACAAAAATAAAAGAAAGAAGATCTCTGCTTGATGGCCCTCCATGACTGTACAGGGAAAATGCAGGGACATCAAGACAAAGATATTTTGTACAAACAGAAACAAAAGAACAAAAATAAAGCTGACTACTCTATAGAACAAGTTATGCAAGAATTCTATAGGAAATGCTTGAACAGATTCAAAATGTCAATGTTTCTTATTATCAGAGTTCTTTCTTTTACATTCAATGTCTATCCTTCAACTTTTTCCAACATTCTAACTGATTTACAAAGCCAAAAACCAGTTCTTATACTCTTTGTCCTTTTTCTGTTATTGTACAGTTAGGGTTTTCTATCTGTTTGGTTATCATCAGTGAAACAGGTTCTTCGCTCACCGATCGGTAAAGCATATCACTATCAGCCTACCCAAAATCTCTCCCACCGATATTCACTATCTCCCCAATGGACCGATTCCATCTCCTTTCGCACTTGTCGCTGTGACATATAACATCAGCTATGCCAAACATCCTTACACCGATACAAACTAGTCATACTAATGCACCTTCACTTCTATTTTCCGTCGGCCAGACTCTTTCCATCACTTAGACTTTTATCATCTCTCCCGATCATACTTCTTACACCGATATGCATTGTCTACATCTTGTTTGTCACTGTGATTTATATCTTCGGCCACTTCATAACTTCCTTTCACCGATATGTAAACTCTCTCTGATAAGCTTTCTACCAACTTCACCTTCGGCAAGATTTAACCATCGGTGAAACATTCCCCTCTGCCTCCGATCACATATCTCCTACCGATGTGCCTAACATCAACTTAGCCGTCGGTAAGACTTTGATCATCGGTCTAACTTTAAGCTAGTTTCCTGATCTCCAACCTCACGCCAAAAGGCTTAACGCTAGATTTGGCCTTCGGCTAGACTTCTATCTTCTTATGCTGATACATTACACCAAAAATGTGAAAGTATATACATGGGCTCCAAGCCCTTGGTGCTCCTGCACCAGTTTTCCTCACGCCGACACCCTGATGACCATTGGCTTGTACTGACTTAACCATAAGGTTTAGTCACTCTTCATCGGACAGACTTCACTCTTTGATCACACTTCCTCTGCATTCACTGATGCCAATCTCATGCTGATATCCTTTTTCTGCACATTTGAGCATTGCTTACATGCAACTGGTGGGGCCCTCATTCATCAACTCTTCCGTTGTATGTTCCAACATATATAATTCCATGTACATTGCCAATATGCAATGGGAGGCGCCCACAATCTTCAGTCAATAGCTATTTGGTTCACCTGATGCACCACAACATGCATGGCCCATATACATTTCGTGGGACCCGCTGTCCGCACTCAATCGTTGTATGATTCACCCGATATAACACTCTATGCACACTCACCATACATTCTCTGGGACCCACGTGCTCCAATTCCCTGTTGTATGTCTCACACATACAAACTCAAAGTGCAACTCCAATATACAACGAGTGGGGACCACCCTCCTTAGTCTTCCGAAGGAATACTTGTATGTGTCTCTGACACCAATACAAATTGACTTGCATCAAATGAATGTATGTCCTCAATGTATTATGTAATGTGCATTTACAACATACATACAATGAACCTGATACAAAGTTTGTATCCTTGCATCTTCAGCGAGATGAAACCTGACTGTCACCGATGCTTGTTTTATCAGTTTGACATTATGATTCGGTGAGACTTCCAAAGGTTCTCCCGATGCCTATGTTACGCCGATAGCCTCTCAGGTACTCTGCGATAGCATAAGTCCCATGTTGCAAGTATGAGGTGAACAAGTGTTGTCATTGATGTCAACATACTCATATTACATCGACAAGAAGGATTGGATGAGCTGTGTGTTGAGGATATTGAGAAAATTACCCTCAGTCAGGAACAGTGAAGAACAGTGATGAGAAGAAGGCAAATATATTGGATAGGTTGAGAACCGGAGGATGCGGATTAAAGGGTTTGCAGATATGAGTCTTGAGATGCTTCAGTCAAGTTTTTAGAGGTCCGCATGAAGACCTGAAGAAGTTATGGCTGTCTGTGTGGAACCGGTTCCGGCAAGTGCTTAGAGGTGACAGAGGATCACAAAAAGGTCCGGTGAGGTCCGGAACTGTACAATCCTAATCTGCGGATTGGAAAGAGTATTTGGGATGTCCTTGTGATGTGCCATCTCGAGTTGTGTATGATTTGGAGGTCTGGAAGTACCTCTTGCATTATGACAGTGGTGACAGACTGTGTTCTTGAAGTTCCGGATAAGGAGGATAAGAGATTTCAGTAAGTAAAGGAAATGCGGACGTACCTGGTCATTTAGACAGGCTTGTGAAAGTTCTTGGATCATGTTGAGATTGTGTTATTGGTCCGCATTGATAATGTATGATTTGAAGGTCCGGAAGTACCTTCTACAGTGGCGACAGACTGTGTTCTTGAAGTTCCGGATGAGGAAGACAAGAGATTCCAACAAGTAAAGGAAGTGCGGATGTATCCGGACATTCAGGCAGGCTTGTGAAGTTTTCTGGATCGTGTTGAGGTTGTGTTGTTGATCCGCATTGATAGTAGAGCCCGGAATTGAAGTTATTCTTCCAGATGAAGTTCTTGCTCTGTTTAGCCGACCGGATGAGTTGTTCATCCTGCGAATGTTCTTGTGGTGGCCGACCGGATGTGTTATTCATCTTGCAGATACTCTTATGATTGTTTGCCGACTTAGATGTTTGATCCTAAGTCGATGTCTTGTATAAATAACGGTCTGTGAGTTCATTTCGAGGTGTGGTGTGTGTGGATGAGTGTGGCATAGTGAAGAGAAGTGCGAAAGGCAGAACAGAGGTTTTTGGGCTTAATTGGAACTGATTCGGACATAGTAGAGATGTCATTCTCCAGTTCAAGACTGTGATTTTTATCACTTTGTAGACAGTGTGTCTCCTTGTAGGCAGTGGGCCTCTTTGTGAGCAGTGTGCTCGGGCAGTGAGCCCTAATTGGCATGTGCCATTCATTTTTTTTTATTCTTCTAACAGAGAATAATTCTTGGGTTAATCACCCCGTGGTTTTTCCCTTAACCGGGTTTTCCACGTCAAAATCGTGGTGTTCAATGTGTTGATGCTTATCTGCTCTTGTGTTTATGTATTATGCTTTCATGAATGATTAATTGATATGCTGCTAACTAACAACAAAGAATCAAGTGTTTGAAAGAACAAGAAGTTTTATACAACTGATTCACCCCCCCTCTCAGTTGTATGCCCTAGATCCAACATCCCAAACCTCATACACAGAAACAAAGAGATCTATGTATAGAAAGGTTTGTCTCCTCTGTAAACCCTTAGTCACTCTGTTAATTTAGTCACAACACTACACCACTCTTTTCCATCAATTCCACGACTAGTCGCATAGAGATGCCTAGTCGACTTAGATCAGGTTTCCTAGATTCCTAGGTGTCAGAATAGAAAATACAAAGCATATGTAATTTTCCTCCATCACACTGATAACAAAGATGATTTCAGTGGACAGAGGAAAGAGTTTCCATTTGTCTACCAAACCCTAGCTTCTAGGTTTCAAACTAGCCTTTGCAGAAACAACAATATTTCACCTGTCTACACGTTACAAAACACCGGGAACTACCAGATAGAATCTAGCTTATTGCATGAATGCTTACAATTTGAACAGAGATACAATCACAGAAAATACAAAGATAGAATAATATGCAACACCAAGAACTCCAATTATTCAGTCATTCAATCTTCTTCAGCATGCCTCAATACATCATACTATTGGCCTACAAAAGGTTTAAGACAGCAGTTTGCATCTTCCAACCGTGCAAATTGACTTACAAATCAGTTAGTCGTTGGCTTTCCCCTCATACAAGCAAAAACACATGTTTTCCTTGCATAATTACATCAATGTGACCAAATTGACCCTTATTACAACATGAAATGGCTTAAGAGCCTTATTAAACAACAAAAGAAAACATGACCCTGCACTATAGAGAAGGTGCTCCTACACCATACTCCCCCTGCAGAGGAAACTCAAGTCCTTTGAGTTGCTAAATACTAAAGTGTCTTCCCATGCTTCAAAATATCTGCTTCACTCATCCAGGTTGCCTCTGAATCAGGAAGATCCTGCCACTTGACCAAGTAGTCCTTGTACACACTCTTCCTTGTCTTCTTGACAACTTTGGAATCCAAAATGCATTCCAACTGTAAAGGCTTACTGGGAGGTAAATCTCTTATCCAGTCTTCATCTTCAATCATAGCATCCGACCCATCTTCAGCATTCAATGGAGGTCTGAAAGGAAATAGGTATGCAACATTGAAAATGGGAGAGATACCAAGACCGGATGGCAATTCTATCTCATATGCATTTGGACCAAATTTATGCACTACCTTGCATGGTCCTATATTCTTCATTAACAATTTGGTTGGTTATCCCTTAGGCAACCTTTCCTTCCTAAGATAGGCCATCACCAAATCTCCTACCTTGAACTGTACCTCTCTTCTTTTTAGATCTGCCCTATCCTTGTACTTGGAGACTGTTTTCTCCAACTAAACTTTGACCTGATTATGAACTGCTTTCATGGTAGCAGCAAAGTCTTCCCCTAGAGCACTCCTCTTGTCCCAACCTTGTAGGTCTTTGAGTTCAAGTAGTCCTCTTGGATGGAAACCATAAACAATTTCAAAAGGACTTTTCCCAGTACTTCTATTCCTTGAATCATTATAAGCATACTCAGCTTGACTGATCACTAAATCCCATGCCAACCCATGTTGTTTGGTAAGGCATCTCAAAAGGTTTCCCAAGGACCTATTAACAACCTTAGTCTGACCATCAGTTTGGGGATGGTAGGCTGATGAAAAGGACAACTATGTGCCAAATTTCCTCCATAGGGTCCTCCAAAAATGACCAACAAACTTGGAGTCCCTATCAGTGACAATGGAGAGGGGCAAACCATGAATTCTAACCACCTCTTTGAAAAAGAGACTAGCAATATGAGATGCATCATTTGTGCATTTGCATGGCACAAAATGAGCCATCTTACTGAACCTGTCCACAATGACGAAAACACTATCTACACCCCTTGCTATCTTAGGAAGACCAAGCACAAAATCCATACTAATGCTTTCCCAAGGTCTGTTGGGAATGGGAAGTGGTTGGTACAAACTAGCATTAGAAGACATACCTTTGGCCTTTTGACATATGGTACAACTTGCAACATACCTCCTCACATCTGTCTGTACCTTTGGCCAATAGTAGAACCTGGTGACTTGTACCAAAGTCTTATCCAACCCAAAATGTCCTCCTAAGGTTCCATTGTGCTTCTCCTTGATGATATTGTCCCTCATTGAACATTTAGGAACACATAACAAATTGCCTTTGAATAGGAGACCTTGCAACACAAAATCAGAATACTCACCATGAAAAGTGTTAGCCAAACTTGCACACACTTCATAGGCAGCCTTGAAATCTGCATCTTCCTTGTACAACTCCTTCAAACATTCTATACCCATGCTTTCCATCTATACTTCCTATATGACCAGCATACTTCTACTTAAAGCATCTGCCACTTTGTTGCCAACACCTTTTTTATGCTTAATAGTGAAGGTATAGGCCTGCAATTGTTCCATCCACTTGACATGCCTATGATTCAACTTTTCCTAACTATTTAGGAAGCTAAGAGCATGGTTGTTAGTAAAAACAATGAACTCTTTTGGCAGTAAATAGTGTCTCTACTTTTTCAAAGCTTGCACCATTGCATACAGCTCTAGGTCATAGGTAGAATACCTTTGTTTAGCCTCATTCAGCTTCTCTGAAAAGAATGCTATTGGATGTCCTTCCTGACTGAGAACAACACCTATGGCTTGTTGACTTGCATCACACTCTACAAAAAAACTTTGTCAAAATCAGGGAGTACCAACATAGGTAACTCAACGACCTTCTTTTTCAACAATTCAAAACTATCATCAGCTTGTTTTGTCCATTGGAATTTACACTTCACTCCACCCTTGATGGTATTGAGAATATGAGCATTGATGTGATTGAACCCTCTAATGAACTTCTTGTAAAAAGTTGCCAAACCATGGAAACTTCTAACATCTCCTACTGTCTTAGGAGTAGGCCAATTGAGAATAGCCTCAACCTTTGTGGGATCCATTTTCAAACAGCCATTGGAAATCACAAAGCCAAGATACACCAGTTCAGTTTTCATAAAATCACATTTATCTAAGTTGATCATCAACTTACTCTCATGCAATTTCTTCAACATCTGTCCAAGATGCTTCACATGCTCTTCTTTGGTCCTGCTGAAAATTAGTATATCATCAAGATAAACAATAACAAATTTTCCAATGAACTCTACAAGTACCTCATTCATCAACTGCATGAATGTGCTTGGAGCATTGCTAAGGCCGAATGGCATGACAAGACACTCATAGAGACCTTCATTTTTCTTGAAGGAAGTCTTCCACTCATCTCACTACCTAATTCTGATATGGTGATAACCAGATTTCAAATCAATCTTGGAATAGTAGCATGAACCACTAAGATAGTCCAACAGATCCTCAATCCTTGGCATAGGAAATCTATACCTTATGGTGATCTTACCACTTTTTATCTTTCTTAGGAGCAAGTACACTAGGGACTGCACATGGACTGAGACTCTTCCTAATCAATCCTTTCTCCAAGAGTTCTTGAATCTGTCTACCTACCTCTTCATTCTTCTGTGGTGTCAACTTGTAGGCAGCCTTGTTGGGAAATGTGGCTCCAGGAATCAAGTCAATCTAATGCCTTATGTCCCTCATAGGTGGTAAGGAGTTAGGGGTATCCTCTACCACAAGACCTTGGTACTTATCCAATAATTGTTGCACTTCCAATGGAATCTCCTTCTGCTTCTTATTTTGCTGACCAGATACATCAACAGGCTTCACCATCAGGGCATATCCTTGGGTATCCTCCTCCTTTATGAGTTGTAGGAGCTCTTTGCCACTAACTAACATGACACTATTGTCATTTCTCTTCTCTCCAACCTGCTCTGGTAAGGGATCCATCTTAAACTTCTTGCCATTCTTGGTGATCATGTATGTGTTCTTTTCACCATCATGCTATGCCTTCACATCATACTACCAAGGCCATCCAAGAAGAAGGTGACAAGCATCCATAGGAATAATTTCACATAGTACTTTATCCCTATAATCACCTAGTTCAAACTCTACCCAAGTTTGTTCTTCTACCGTGTAGTTCTGATTCTTATTCAACCAAGATATTTTATGAAGACTAACATGGGGCAGCCTTTTCAGTTTACATTTTTCTACCATTTCAGCAGACACTACATTTTCAGTAGAACCTGAATCAACAATGATTTTATAGAGCTTACCATATGCTACCCCTTGGGTTCTGAAGAGATTCTTCCTCTGTGGGGGCTCCTACTTCAATGGCATCTTCACTAAGGTTCTCTTAATCATCATGCTCTCTCCTTCAAGCACTGGTGCAGCACTACCAATTGGTGAATTTACACTCTGGCAATCATCATCCTTCAATAGCTGATTCCTTCTCCCACCATCATGGGAGCTAGATGCCTTCTCAGGGCATTTATTTGCAGTATGACCTACTTGATTGCAATTGTAGCATCTTCCAATGAAGACTCCAGGTCCTCTGCCTGCACCACCACCTCTGCCTCTGCCATTAGGTCTTCTCCAACCTCTAGAACCACCACCCCTTTGTTCTACATCAGAACAAGATTCTTGCTAACTTGAATTTTCACTTTTGCTTGGCTATCCTCTACCAAAATTACCTCTTCCTCTATTATTTCTGCAACCTCTTCCTCTATTATTTTGATCACTTCTTCTTTTCAACTTATCCTCTGCCCTAGTGGCTAATTGAAAACATTCATCCACTATCTTGGGAATCACCATACTGAACTCATCTTGTATATTATATCTTAGACCATCAAGATATCTAGCCACCATCTCTTTCTCCTCCTCCTTGTGATTGGCTCTCATGATCAATCTATGGAATTATTCAGTGTATGTAGCCATGTCCATATCTTTCTATCTAAGATGATTGAATTTACTAATGGTCTGCAACTCATAGTCACATGGCATGAACTTGGTCCTCAGCATGGCCACCATTCTACTCCATTTGGTGATTCAACTCTTTCCAACCTTCTCGCTTTCACATTGTGTGTAGTTCCACCAAACCAGTGCAAAACCCCTCAATCTGGTTTTTGCAAATTTGACCTTCTTATTGTCACTGTACTCCTTGAAGTCAAAATAATTACTTATGGCTTCAATCCAGTCCATGAGAGTATCCCCATCCAGTTTCCCATTAAACGTGGGAACATCCATTTTCAGATCACCACTATCTCCATGACCCTTGAGTGTGTGTAGGAATGCCCTTTGATCAGGAGACATACCTTCTCCTTGAGGATTCTCCTCTGTTTCTTCTTCTTCATCCTCTTCTAACTCAGAAGTGCTTCCATCCTCTTTGTTCTTTCCTTTCAATCTCTCTTCCTTCAGTCTTTCTTCGAGCATCTCTTCTACCATCTTCTGGATGGCTGCTTTATTCATTGACTTGGGAGGCATTGTGCTAGCCTTTATTTCTATCTCCAGCTCTTTGTCTGACATACACATCTCTGATTCAGATATTGGTTTTGATACCAATATGATGCAGAGTGCGTGGCAGGAAAGCTCAACCAACTATAATCGACTAGACCCTACCTATGTCTTGG
Source organism: Cunninghamia lanceolata (assembly GCA_027924645.1). Taxonomy (NCBI): domain Eukaryota; kingdom Viridiplantae; phylum Streptophyta; class Pinopsida; order Cupressales; family Cupressaceae; genus Cunninghamia; species Cunninghamia lanceolata. Next base: position 3,180,873 of record BSBN01000312.1, read on the forward strand.
CAACCTTCTTTCTATCAGCCAAACATACTTTTATTGGGCCACTTCCAATTCCTCTCAGTGATCTCTACACTTTCCCTGATGACCAACTCCTATCTGTCTTCGGACAGACTTCTTCTATCAGCAATGTCTATTTTCCTCATGCCGACGTGCCCCGATGACCGTTGGCTTGCACTGACTTAACCGTAAGGTTTAGTCACTCTTCGTCAGACAGACTTCGCTCTTCGGTCACACTTCCTCTACGTTCACCAATGCTAATATCACACTGATATCCTTCTTCCACACATCTGAGCGTTGCTTACATGCAACTGGTGGGGCCCTCGTTCATCAACTCTTCCATTGTATGTTCCAACATACACAATTCCGTGTACATTGCCAATATACAATGGGAGGGGCCCACAATATTCAATCAATAGCTATTTGGTTCACCCGATGCACCACAACATGCATGGCCCATATACATTTCGTGGGACCCGCTATCTGCACTCAACCGTTGTATGATTCACCTGATATAACACTGTATGCACACTCACCATACATTCTCTGGGACCCACATGCTCCGATTCCCCATTGTATGTCATGCACATACAAACTCAAAGTGCAACTCCAATATACAGTGAGTGGGGACCACCCTCCTTAGTCTTTTGAAGGAATACTTGTATAATCAACTTGCATCAAAAAAATGTATGTCCTCAATGTATAATGCGATGTGCATTTACAACATACATACAACGAACCTGATACAAAGTTTGTATCCTTGCATCTTTGGCAAGACGAAACCTGACTGTCATCGATGCCTATTTTATCAGTTTGACATTATGACTCGGTGAGACTTCCAAAGGTTCTCCCGACGCCTATGTTACATCGATAGCCTCTCAGGTACTCTTTAATAGCATAAGTCCCAAACATCATACACAAAAACAAAGAGATCTATGTACAGAAAGGTCTGTCTCCTCTGCAAACCCTTATTCACTCTGTTAATTCAGTCACAACACTACACCACTCTTTTCCATCAATTCCACGACTAGTCACATAGAGATGCCTAGTTGACTTAGATCAGGTTTCCTAGATTCCTAGGTGTCAAAATAGAGAATACAAAGCATATGTAGTTTTCCTCCATCACACTGATAACAAAGATGATTTTAGTGGATAGAGGAAAGAGTTTCCATTTGTCTGTCAAACCCTAGCTTCTAGGTTTCAAACTAGCCTTTGTAGAAACAACAATATTTCACCCGTCTACATGTTACAAAACAATGTGAACTACCAGATAGAATCTAGCTTATTGCATGAATGCTTACAATATGAACAGAGATACAATCACAGAAAATACATAGACAGAATAATATGCAACACCCAAGAACTCCAATTATTCATTCATTCAATCTTCTTTAGCATGCCTCAATAAATCATACTACTTGCCTACAAAAGGTTTAAGACAGCAGTTTGTAGCTTCCAATCATGCAAACTAATTTACAAATTAGTTAGCCATTGGCTTTCCCCTCATACAAGCAAAACCACATGTTTTCCTTGTATAATTACATCAATGTGACCAAACTGACCCTTATTACAACATGAAATGGTTTAAGAGCCTTATTAAACAACAAAATAAAACATGACCCTGCACTATAGAGAAGGTGCTCCTACACCACATGCTAATACAGAAGGTAAAATATATTTAGTTTGGTGAAGGAAGATCTTAAATTCAGAAAACTAAACAAAAAGAATTATTATGAGAAAAGTAGATGAAGCTGGATGCACCAGCGAATGAGATTATAGGATAAAATTTATATTAAATAGCTCCAGCTGTGATACAAATGAAATTTATTCAGGATTACAGAGGTTTTTAATGAAAGAAAAAGGCATTAGTTGGCGATCATAACGATTCTAAATTGCTATAGGCGTTGGAAATGATGCATAAATTTAAAAACAATGATTTACCAAAAGGCTTGCTTAATGCACAAGATGAGCGAATTGCCAGAAGGAATGTGCCAGAGAGATAATTGATATGCATAACAAGGTCAAACCAATGACATCGCTCCCCTCTTAGGTGTCAGGTTTTGATGAAAGATCATCCTAAACTAGTTAAGGCAAAGGGATATCCATCTCCTGATATACATGTCAAAAAAGAAGGTAATATACATGTTTAGCTTAGCGAAAGAATGATCTCAATATCAGAAACTATATCTAAATAGATTTATTATGTGAAAACGCAGCACCAATGAATGATGACTATAAAGAATAAAGATTCAATTGAAACAAATTGTTTTAGTTGTAGGCAGTGCTAATCTTCTACAAAAGGTTTGACTGATTTGTTCCTAGTGAGGAATGGCCCAAAGACTCAGGGTAGAATGTTGCATCTCATTAGAATACAAGAGTATAAATATATTTTAGATATTAAAATGGATCACAACTAGAGGAGGATGGCTCACTAAATGGGCTACGAATCTATCAGTGAATTCATTCAAGGAAGAAATACACTTATTTGATTGATGTAAGAGAAAATATAGGTTATGCAAATAAAATCAATGTATGCTACAACTGAGTTACACATGCTAATTCTAGGCTTGAATTTGGGCTGGTTAATCAAGCATTAGTTTTAGGGTGGAATCAAATATAAAATCAAGTAATTATCAGTTCATCATTGGCAAAACAATGCAGAGTAAACCACTAAATAAAAAAAATCCGATAGATGGAAAATCACAGGATTAAAATGAATCTGCTAACAGAGCTTCAAGATGAAGGATGAATTCAGTTTGAGACAAAATCAAGACTAAATCAAGTGATTTCCCCCACAATAAAAGATAACGAGATTGAAATGGTGAAGAAAGTGATTGAAAGAACCCATCAACAGATTCAAAGCAGAGTAAAGACAAAGTAGAAGGTAATGGAGTATTGCATGGAGGCCATTAATGAAATAGGTGACAAGAAGAACATGAATAATCACTAGAACAAACTGATTCAAAAGCAACAAGAGAGAGAGAATGATTCATTTTCAAAAACACAAATGACATTCTTTCAATCATACCAAATGTACCTAGAATTTGATCCTTCAACTTCAAAATTCCTCAGCTTCCCAATCCTTCAGCTTCCCCTTCTCAAAATTCCTCCCCCAGCAAATAACTCTTCATAAACCAAAAATAGGCAAAAATCCATTAATTCCCATCACCCCAATCCGTTACAGAATCCCACTAACATCCCAAAACAGAAAACAATAAACTTTCTTTGTGAGAGAGATTCTCTAGGTCAGGAATTTCCATAAGTCAACTCACAAGCAATAAATTATTAATAATATTTTCAAACTACCATATAATATTAGTAATAAAATATTATTAACAAGTTAGGACAATAACTTATTAAAAACATTAAAATTATTAATTTAATCTTTATTAAAACACATAAACAATATTCCTAATTCTCATTAATAAACTATGACTAAGAAAATACTCTTATATCTAACTTAATAATATCCTTAATGAAATAATAATAAATTCATTAATGCATTACCAAAATACTCAAAATTCGACAATAACTCTAAATACCACATGACGACCAAAACCAGAGGTAAGGACTAAAGAGTGACATCTAGACTTACGACCACAACTACCGATGGAAACTGACCTAGGGAAAACCCCATGTTATCTCCCATCCATATTTCCATTGGTGTAAGGGCATGCTTAGACCTACTTAGCCAGGTGGAGTCGATGCTCGGTACCTTTAACCTGCGTAAAAAAAATGGGTTGTATACGAACATATACATATATATCAAACACACTGAGTCAGGGAATCACAACATAGGAGGGTGCTCGAAACAAGTAATCCTACACCATCCCTGCTCCAGTCATGACAATAACATAAACCTTCCTATTTAATAATCAGATAACATTCAATCACATAAAGCATAGCAACATTATTCTGCATAATCAATTAACTATCAACTTAATCATGTCAACACATAACATAAACTATAATATCAATAATGTCATCATAAGGTCATAACACATGTCAAAACCAAAACATAGCCCATCATGATTATAATAAGCATAAACCGTAAGTCTATCAACCATATGTCTCAAAACTGTCTAAGTGCAAAATAAAAAAAAACTATCAATTGTCACAAGCCAAAAGTGAGGGGCATTACAAGATGAATATTTGAATGTTGAAGTGTTTGATATTTAAATAAAACACAAACCTTTATAATTATAAAGGTAAGGAGGAATGTTATAATAAACAATATAACAAACAATGTGTATGTGTTTTAAAAAATAAAACAATTTATTACCATTTTTCTCACCATTCATCCATCTTATTATAAAATATTTAAAAGATGTTTGTGTGTCTTGATCCATCTTATTACAAAATATTTAAAAGATGTTTGTGTGTCTTAAATTCTTTTGAATTATAATCATTACTAATTATAAGGAAATTAAAGCACCTTATATAAATATCTAGGGTTAATTAATCAAACCATGATTAACCATCTAACTTTACATATATTACCTAAGATAACAACACTAAGAAAATATAAAATTAGAGTTAGGATAAGCATTACATTTAGGATTATGATTACATTTAGGAATAGAGTTAGGACTTAAAATTAGGGTTAGAATTAGGTAGCCTTAGGTGAAATGTGGTTAAGGATATAATTTGTCTTAAAATTAAAATTAGGGTTAGGGTTAGAATTATGTTTATAAAAAAATATTACAAAATTACATAATATAAATATATTATAATAGTTAAACATAAATATTAAAAAATAATTTTTAAAAATAATGTAAAATTGTGAAGAAAGATTGATATCAACATAATTTTATATGTTTTGTTTTTGTAGTACTATGTGCTATTTTTAAATATTAGATGGTTTAATAGTTAAAAGTTACCAATAAAAATAGAACAATGATTCTTACCACTTTATGTATAGATGAATATTTGAATGTTGAAGTGTTTGATATTTAAATAAAACACAAACCTTTATAATTATCAAGGTAAGGAGGAATGTTATAATAAGCAATATAACAAAAAATGTGTATGTGTTTTAAAGAATATAACAATTTATTACCATTTTTCTCACCATTCATCCATCTTATTATAAAATATTTAAAATATGTTTGTCTGTCTTGATCCATCTTATTACAAAATATTTAAAAGATGTGTGCGTGTCTTAAATTCTTTTGAATTATAATCATTACTAATTGTAAGGAAATTAAAGCACCTTATATAAATATCTATGGTAAATTAATCAAACCATGATTAAACATCTAGCTTTACATATATTAGCTAAGATAAAAATACTAAGAAAATATAAAATTAGAGTTTAGAATTATGGTTACTATTAATAACAATAATATATTATATCTAAGGACTTTTGAAAACTCTTTGAAATTTGATTTTGCAAACTGTAATCACTATTAGCAAGCAAGACTTGAATGGAACTAGCCTTTTGCCAAATAGATCTTAAGTGTCTTTGTATTTGCAAACTTGGCCATAATTATGCCCATGGGTTTGTTCATGGTGCCTCTTTAACAGAATACAACCATGAGATGAGATGATCGAAACTGTAGATTAGAAAATCACATACATGTAGTTATTACTTTTTATGTATGCATAGAATACAACCATATAATTTTTCTTTTTATTATCACACAATCATGCCATTAATTTTAGGAATTAAATATATTATGAAACTTTAAAATAATTGTTCTAATTTAAATTATTTATTGTGATTAAAAATATGAAATTATTATTCTAATTTAAATTAACTATTCTGATTTATAAATATGAAATAACTATACTAGTTATAATTTAGATATAGGCTTATACCATACAACATAAATTTTTATGTATGTATCCAAATTATTATTATTTTTTGTTGAAACAAGGACATCAATACTAGTTATAATTTATAGACATAGATATCTGATGTCTCTTATAACTATACTAGTTATAATTTAGACGTAGGCTTATAGCATACAACATAAATTTTTATGTATGTATCCAAATTTTTTTTTTTTTTTGTTGAAACAAGGACATTAATACCTAGTGTACAGATATTTTTCATAAACTTTTTTCTCTATTTTTTCATTTTTCTGCATGTGTCGAATTTAGAGACCTTGATGTTTGGTGAAAAACTTATGTTCACTAGAGAATAGAAAATAAATATAATAATGAAATGAAATATATTAAAAATCATACTTTTTGGAAATCTTATATTAAGGAATACATACTTACAAAATAGAATTTCTAAATGACTTCATTTGATCCCCCAAAAGGTGAAGCAAAATTGGTTTTTTTTCAACATTTTGATAGGTGCGGAGGAGACTCCATCGAGGTTTTTATTTAAGACTATGTGGGTTCTTTCCAAGGGGGTTTGATCCAAGAGGGCTTTATCTAGCCCCCTTTAATTAAACCCCTTTATATAGAACCCCTAAAGGCTTAAATCATTATTTTTTCCTAAAAATATGTGATTTCAGACAAAAATGAGGATGTCCCAAGTTTGGGACTCAATATTGTGGGATCACCTTGCTCCCAAGTTAGATTGTTGAATGATAAAGATCTTTGTGGCTGCTAATGACCATAATCATAGTCAAAGTTTTCATAGTCAAAATAATTTGTAATTAGTGCTAGTGGATCTATTGGCACATATCTTCAAATGTTGGAGTGACAGGTTTGCTTGAGGGGAGATTCCCCTTAGGTTTATCTGACTTTATCATATTTAGGGGTGCTAAAAACGCCATAGAATAAAATGGAATGGACATGGAACAAAAAGAAAGTGAAGATAGAAAATGAGTGAAGGAAATGCAAGACTTATCCAAAAGGATTTGTAATTAATGTCAGGTTCACCAAAATATGTGTTGTTCAAAATGTGACTCAGATACAACATGGGTGAATCAAACTCCAACATAGCACATGAACCATATCCTTGCAAAGTTAACCTCCCAATCACTCCTACTCTCATGAAAAAGTCCAATCAAATGGTGGAGGTACTGAGGGGTTGTCTTGTTCCCTCAAGATCATGACATTAAAAATCATGGTTGGGGTCATCGCATCTATTTGTTGAATGTTTATGTTATTATTGTTGTAATCATTATCATTTATTTGTTGTTGTTGAGCTCATTGAATTGGTGTTGTTGTGGTTATTCTTATATGACTTGGAGGGTCATTTTATCTAATCCTTTTTAATTTATTTTCTATGTGGAGATGAAAGACTTCTAGTCTTCTTTGCTCAATCTCTTGAAGCTCTTCAAGAAGTGTAAGTTCTCAGTTGTGAAGTTCTTCTAATCATCTTTTCTTGTTTTCATGTTAAATTTGTCTTAAGATTTATTCTTGGTCTTGAATATTTTCCTCAAATGGGTTTTCTTGTTCACAGAGGTTTGCTATGATTTCCTCCAAGACTAATTTTATCTAATCTTCCCTCACCCCAGGGCACATTGAATGCTTAGCAGAGAAGATGGATGTTTTGAATGTTTGAGTTGATGTTGATGTTTAAATGTTCTATGCTTCATGGTGAAAGTTGAGGGCTTGTTTCGGAATGTTGAAAGTTGAATGTGTGCCTCATGGTGAAATCAAGATCTTGACAATTATGTTTTTGAATGTTTAAAATAAAGTTTTCTAAATGTGACTAGATCTAAATAATGCACTTTGTATTTTCTTGAACTTGTAAATGTGTTTTAATTACTAAATGGTTTTTTGATTGCAAACCTATATGGATTTCCTAAATGCAATGTTTCTATTTTTTGTGTTTTCAAAGGTTTTATTTTGAAATGAATTAATCTAATAAAAATAAATTTGCAATTAATAGAATAAATGCAGTAAACTATAATCTAGAACTATAAAAATCAATGTAAATCAAGAGAAAACAAAATAGAGTTTTACTTCCTCAAGAGTAGGGGTATTTTCTAATTACTAATTCTAATCTAAAAAGTGATTAAGAACTTGTAATGGTACTAGTCTCAGGCATATGTCCTCAAGGGTCCAACTATATGGTAACCTTCTCTATAGTAATTGGGTCCTCTACTTGATGACAAGAAGGGATGGGGATTCGAGGAAATTCATAAAATAGGAAAGAAACACAAAGGCTTGTTAAGTATAAAATAAAAAAGGCTCAAAGTCTTGTGTGAGAAGCTTGGAAGCTTCTATCCTAAACTAAACTAAGCTTTGAAGAAACTAGAGCTTTTTGAATTGAAAAGAGATATCTAAGCTATGTGGATATTTAAAATAAATACATGAAAGAAAAAGGCTCAAAGTCCTATGAATAAGCTTGTGTGAATTCAACATATGAAAGTGATTTCAAAACTATTTGGATATATAAACTAAATGCGAGAAAATAAAATGCTCAAAGTCCTATGAAGAAGCTTGTGATTTCAAAAATGTCATTCAAAGATGAGATGAGCATTCGAAGGTGTAAACAATGAAGAATGAATTAGTATTTATAGGTAGAAAAGAGAGGGAAAAGAAGAAGAGATAAGATTAAAATAATTAGTTAACTAAAGGAGAAATGGAAAGTTTGGCAAGAATAGGTGAAGAGATAAGAATAAAACTAGAGAAAACTAAAAGAAAATAAGAGTGAACTCAAAGAGATTTGGGAAACAATTTAGAAGAGATAAGATTTGATCATGAGTTCACAATAGAAAGAAAGTGAGAAGAAGATGAGTTAGCATAGAAAAATGTGAGGAAAATGGGCTAAAAATTAAGAAGAAAAGCTAGAATTAAAAGTTATTTCACACATTAAAAAATGATAGGGTTGCTCCTTTCATAAAGTGGTCAATGTGCCAAGGATAGTATTTTCTTGCATCCATGTGTTTCCAGTTTGCTATTATTTCTTATTTTGCAAGGCCTATGTCTATTCCTATGTGTTGAAAAGGTTTGTATAAGATAAGCTCACTCCAACAAAAGGTTTCAAAATGCTCGTAGTCTTCCATTGGAATATTATGAAAGCAAGGGAATACATTAACAATTACATTTTCTTTTCTCTTCTGCCATTTGCTTCCTTTGCGATGAGAAAAAAATGAGAACATTTGTGTTGATTTTATTAGGGAAATTGTTTCTAATTCAAGAGAATGTTGTGTATAAGTTTTTATGTAATTAGTTTCCAAATCACATTCTTCTGCCTTTCTTGTTATACATTACAGTACTTTTCTACCAACATTAGTGATATGAGGGCTCAGTTACAAACTACATGCGGCAATTTTTGTAACCTAGGGTACATTTCTTGTGCTCCTATATCATGATCTACAACAATGTCTATCATGAATTTTCAATATTCTATTAAAGATTTATCTTCATTTTTTACACACTTGATATTCGTGTTAACATCTCTACACAACTTTATGATTTCATCTCAAATTTTGATGACAAATATACTTGAGAACAAGTTTTCTAGAAATTACAGGATGACAATCTTTGTTGTCTTTCCATATTTTAAACATCTCAAGGTTGTGGATGTTTAATGTATCATTATTTCTCTTTGGTTCATAAAATTTTTTACCTTCATCACATATTAAGGTAAAGTCTATGCATTCAGTCCATGGAGCTCTATAACAAAATACAACATTTTGGCCTTTCTTGTATAAACAAGTTCCCTCAGTATATTTGGTGTGCCTTTGTACATGATTGACTAACTTATAATCTTTCATGGGGTCAAAAATAATATCTATGCAGTCTTTAGCAAGCATGGATCATCTAGAGGACTCTAGTATGTTACATGGTTTATTTGGGATGGATTATGAGGATTCAATGCATTAACGTATTTATAAAAAAAAAGTTCTATCTCTCTCTAGTTCTACACCATTGTTCCAATTGAGTGTGTCCATATCTAGTGCATCTCCCAACCATAAGAACCCATATGTGTGAGCAAAACCTCGACATTGCCACTCATATCTATATACCAATAATCTTTTGTGTTCAGTAATTTCTTTATGACTTCTTCATGGAATATCATAAATAATTGGTGTAGGTATATGGATGTTGTGTGTGGGTTTTGAATTACATTTTGTATATATTGTGTTCTAAAGTATTGTAGTGGTGTTAGGCATTTGTCTATGAACAATCTATGGAGATCGGGCCATTTCATATTAGTTGCACTGACTGTGAAGAACATTGTGGGAGATCCCAATTGGTTGATCACATTTTTTAGTTTAGTGCGACACTTGGTCCAATATGATAGTGTTCCTCATAGAGAAGTATTGAAATGCATGATTTGTTTAGCCAATTAATTGTTAGGGGTATTATACAAGTGGCAAAGGTCTTGTATAATATTTGGTATGTTGTCTTCCATGTTTCTCTTGACAAAAATTATAGAAATTTGTTGGATATGGTGATGTATTATGATATTGTAGATGAAGTATCAAAATCTTAGGTGTCTTCTAAATTAGTTATCGCGATATCTCATTAGATGTAAAGCATATTCATGCATTTGGAATTCCCTAATTCTAGATTATAGGAGTAGTATAACCCATTTGGGAAAAGTGTAGGAAAGGCCATGCCTAGTAGCCCCTCAATATTGTACTCATTTATTGGGGAGGGACTAAGTTCAAGTTAGGGGATAATTTTGTCATTATTAGGATTTAGTTGTAGGTTTCTTTTATGGCTTCTAGCTCTCCTTGTTTATTTGGTAATCTTGGAATAATTGATGATGAATATTCAAATTCATTATATGGCTCATATTCATTGGTATGGATTTCAACTTCTAGCTCCATCATTTTTCCTTTATTTGTTTTGAAGCTTTGCAACATGTCTAAAACATCTATACTGATATCAGGTACCAAGACTAGTGAGACAATATCTATTTCAACATCTTTGTAGTATGGATCATTAAATTTTATCTTGTATGCAAGGGAATTAATGACATAGGATCTATTTACATAATAATCATAATGCTTTCCTTTAGTGTGGAATATCCTAACTATTAAAACTTCTCGGTTCTTAAGTTTACATGGTGGTGGAACCTCCCTCCATAATTTCTTTATTTTCTAGCCTTGAACTCTAAATGTTGGCCTAATTTGTGACTGAGAATCTTAAACCCTAAGCCCATAAGCCTATTTTAGAGCCCATTTTATAATTGTAAGTTGACTTGTGATGAGCGGTCACCCTAGGCTTAAGTTACAACTTAATGTCCTTAGCTTCATTCACAACCATCCCCATGAGCTTAGTCTCCCAGTTTCCCTTTCTTGTTTATGAAAAAACCATTCCTAAGTCTGAACATATGATCTCTAGAGGAAGATGGACGGCTATTGCAATATTGTGAGCTTTAGATTTGCCAAGTATGTCAAGTCTATGTTGGTATGATGACTATTGAGCTTGAGTTGGTGGGCCCAAGGGATTAACTATTGATTCAAGTGCTACGTGCCTGCTACATATTGGATTGTGATAGTGTGCTGTGAAGTGTGTTATGGAATATTCTTTATGCCATTGCAATGATATGACAACTGGAGGGTGGGACCCAGATTTGTCTCGAAAAAGGCTTAGCAAGCACGTAATGTGAGCGCACGGTGGTAGTAGCATGGATCCCTTTCAAGCTTGCGCTGTTGCAATTAGGTGACACGTGGGAAGTTCGTGGCCTATTGATTGTAAAGGTTTTCTTTGTTGGCATTTCTAGATTGTTTGATGACTCTTTCAGTGGTCTCAATGGATTCTTTTTCAACCTAAGCTGATGATCTTGCTCTGATGTGTTCTAAATCAACGATCCAGGTTCAAATTTTGAAGGAACAATAATGCAGCATGTTTTTCTCAAAATTTTGAAATTATTAGATGTGTTCTAATGTGAGTTGGATGATGCAGCTTGAGTATGCAAGAAGTTGATTTGACAATTAAAACATTTCTCTAGTAATTCTTGATACTGAACTCGATCTTGGTACATGAACCAGACCTTTGTTGTCCATGTGGAAGGCATTTGTAGTTAGGTGACATTAATTTACACCTCTGTTCCATGCTTTGGAGGGTGTGGACAAATCATTGAGGATCTCCATATATGAATTCAAATGTGTCAAGCCTACAAACACCTGAAATAGAATTAAAGAAGTTGCTAGAAAATGGAAATCACTCAGGTAAAGGACCTCTATTAATTCCTTCTATAAATGGAAGTGTTTCCATAAATTGTTCACATCAATTGCCATTATGAGTACTGTGCATAATAGTTTCCTACAGTTTCTATCCTATATTTCTTAGAGAAGTATGTCCATGTTCTCTTGGTTACAGGTCTATTCATTTTGAATTAAGGAATGGTAGGTACTAGCCATTGGAATGGGAGGTATTGGAAAAATTGTGAGTATTTGGCTCGAACAATCTTGCCAGTTTCCCAGAACCATAGCTAAATAGTATCATTCTGGTGGGAGACTGGTCAAGTCATCCAAATACTCTGACTACATGAAGCTATCTCTTAAGGGTGAACCAACTAGGTATGAGTGTAGAAACCTCAACCAAGATTGGCATTCAAGAGTGCAGGAGGAGAGATACCAATTTTCTCTTACATCATCCCTCTGTTTGATGATTTTCATCAAGAACAATAGCAAAGGGAGGGCATCATGGTTTGATGCAAGGGACCATAGTGCAGAAGTGGGACTCTATTAATAGAGTCAAAGAAGTATTGGACCTAGCAAGGATGACATCTTCTGGTTTAACTGTTGACAGTCACCTCGATGATTCCAAATTTTATATCTCCAGTGAATGAGGATTGAAAGATGGAGGATTGTGTCACCTTCTCGGTAGCCCACAATCTGAGCCTGGATATGGATAAAGAGTGGACATCTATTTCTAACTACCCAGGAAGACTTTCAAACAATTAGAACATTCTAGAATATTATTGTAACCTTTAACTAAGGAATTGGCTGAAATAAAGTGTCTTCCAATCAGAGCAAGGATGTAGTTTCTTAAGTCACAAATATTGAATGTATTGTAACCAAAAAGTTGTACTAAGGAAAATTTGGCCGACATAGTTTACCTGTTTATAGAATTTCAAAAGTCGTAGTATTATATAGATAGTGTAAGAGAGACATTCTAGAGAAGGAAGAAGGGAAGGGAATTATGTTTTGGGCTTTGGATACAAGTTATCCACATCTTCGGGAGTATTTTCTATAACTGAGTAAGTGTTTTGTCAAGATTACAGAGTAGAATGATGTATGTACATGAATAAATTCTTGTATGACAATTTTTAATTCAGATTGCAATATATGAGTAACGCTATATGTGTGTTTTATGCAACTATCTCCTTGAATGTATTCTTTTGTGATTGAAGTAATCAAGGGTTATGAATTTCACTTATGCACATTTGTTGTATTGAGTGTCTTATTTACTGCTTCTAATCAAGGATTGCATTAAAGATGCTTTAAGCAAGACATAGGAAGTGTTTTTTACATTAGGGATTATTGGAGAAGAGTCGTAGGAGATACGTTTTCTTGGGTGCATCATTGCAAGTCATTGATATAGATAAACCCTCTGAATTTGAAGTCTTATTGTCATAAAAGAAACATTTGCAGTGTGGAACTTTGACTCTATTACCCTTGATAAGGCACCGATTAAGAAATTTACTTTCCTAGGGGTCCAGAAAAATAAAAATATGAAGACAAATCCTTTAAATATTTCATTTTATATTTTGTTGTAGTTTAGGTGTTGCATGTTCTCTAGTTCTCAGCTATGAAGATAAATCAAGAATATTACCAGTCTGATCTTTACCTTACACATCTTGATTTGTAATTTGTGAGAACATATCTGCTTGTTATATTGAAAGGTACATCAAGAATATTGAAAGGGACACCCCCTAGGTTTGTCAGAGCCTAAAGTGCAAGGGAGATAAGTGCTAATAATCTCCCACTCTATTGGCCAGATCTCCATTAAGCTTGATCATAAGAAGAGGCAAACCTTTAGAGTTTGATGTGTGTAGATTTGGGAACCAACACATGGGAGGGCTTTTGCTATTGTTGTAATATCTTGGGGAAAGCTTATTATGTGACCATTATATTTGTATTTCCCTCCATGAGCATGTGTAACTTACAATAACAAGGTTACTTGTACTATAAGCATCTCCTCTACTTGAGTAAGCATCTTTAACACTCTGGGTCGTTTACTTGGGTCTAAGTTGTTAGATGTTGAGAATCAATGGTCACTCCTTTCTAATCAAAGCATCTATTACAAACAAGATCAATATTACATGAATGAATTTGTATACCAAGATAAATTTCCTTACATATTATAAATGTCTCTAAATTTGACAACATATCTATTCTGTTGCAAAAATATTGCATTACTCATAAGGAATTCATGGCACTTGTTTCTTCATTTACAAAGTTTTTTTTATATCTATCTGCATTACAATTTCATTGTGTAAGTATTGTGGAATCCTACTATGTGTTATTTTTATTGTATTTGATGTGGAGTATGAAAGATTTTCTCTTTGCCATTTAGTCATTACATTCTTTGAATCATTTACAATCATGATTTATTCCTTCGATGTTGATGATGGATTTATCGGTACTTGTAGTTTTTTTGTAAACATTAGATGCGAAGATGAGTAAATATTTGGTCATTATGTCAGTTATAATACAAGTGGCTTGCCTCATTTTATTTTTTTTAATTTTGAGTTCGGTATCTAATGGGTCCCTTAGAGAACTATTAGTGGTTAAGTAATGCATATTAGTCCTAGAGAAACAAACAAATGATAAAATTAAACATTTGGTAACAGATACATACCAATATTTATCAACTAATGTATATTGTAGGTAAAAGCAAATTTAGGAACAAGAAGACATTCTGTATATGTAATATTATTTGTAAGTCAAATTGTACCTAACAAATAGAGCAATTGTAATATGATTCAAAATTTATAGATGGTAAAAAGTAAAGTAGATTTGTATTAAAGAGAATGCATAGTAGCACATTAAATGAATACATAGTAACAAATAGAGGTACAAGAAAGTTGATAAATGATATGGTTTGAATTTATAAATTTTGTAATATCATGTCTAAATGGATAAGTTGTAGTTATGATAGCCTACAGTGCATATGAGGAATTTTGATGTTTTTCTTACTAAACTTCATGGTTTCTTTCTCTAAACTTAAAGAATGTTATATAAGTAGAATAGAACTCTAAGATCACAGTCTTAGAGTTAAATTCAACCATTAATTCTAGCAATGCTAGAGTTAAATCAGAATGATGCAAGAGCATTAATAAATAAGAAGTAAGTCATTCTATCAGTAAAATATCACATACATTTTATGTAAAATATGTGCATACTATATTCTTTCTAGTTTCAACCTATTACTTTAAGTACTTTGTTGTCATATTATTGCTACAATGTTATACAAATGTTATGTAAAGATATGAAAATCCTATTCTTTAGATTGTCACCTACTACCTTATGCATTCAATAAGTTTTTCTAAATATGGCAGGTTGAAGATTGCAAAGTATAATAAAACAAAAGATGAGATGAATTTGCATACCAGAAAAAATGAAGGTAAACTTTTTAGAGCAATGTATGTCATACACGCATTTAAAATGAGGAAGAAAAGAAAACTAAACTCAAACTCATTTATTATAATATTGTGTAAAAAAAATGAATTCTCTAGTTATTACAACTTCCTCTTAATATTTTAATAGAAAAGTCAATTACTTTAAAACTAAATACTCAACTTAAATATTATAAACATTCATAATCTACCAAAAAATTAATTCTCATAATGAAATAAAATTTGATGGGTTAAATTCAAGTGAACAAACGTTTAATGATAAGCGAGAAAATCTAACCTATTTAACTAAACTTTAATATATCATGATATAGTTGCAATATCTAATAAATTGCAAAAGATTTAAAAGGAATTGTAAAAAGTAAAAAAATAAAGTGAATGGTACAAGTTTTATTAAAATGGGGACCAAGTCCTAAATTTGATGGTTGTATGGTCATATTTCATTATTTTTATTGTCAAACATTATTAGACTTTTGAAAAGATTGTATCAAATCAAAGAGAAAATTCTAGATGAAAAGGTAGATGACAACTAGGAAGTTATATTTTATGCCAATTTAACATTTTCCTTTTAATGGTAAGTTTATTACCAAAAAAATGAACACAAATTAACAGACTTAGGAAGTATCGAATGAAAGAAAATTCTAAATATATGAATTAACAATCAAACTAATTTAATTATTTCCTTTATTTTAGTGTCTCTCATAAACCAACATATGCATTTGAGAAAAGGCCATATTACTTGCATTTAGTTCTAACATGATAATGTGAATATTTATGATATATTTAGAGATTGAATTTGAAGTATCTCCACACATAAATGGACATGGACCTACTTAACATTGTCTTCTAACCATTTCCCACATGTCTAACAAAACTAGTATTCTTTAAAAAAATCTTGTAACCATCATCCCTTAAAAGTAGTAATATTAGGATTTATATCACATCATATTATGTTAGGATTTCTAATGTTAGTAATCACATTAAGTATTAGCAATCCAACATTAAGTCTACCTAGTTAGAATGCTTTTTAGGAAACTTATTTTAAAGCATAATAACTTATTGTCTTCAACAATTTAGTACATGAGTCCTTGAAAAAAACTAAGCCTTTAGTTATTATTACCTCTCCATTAATCACTAAGGAGTGATAATAAAGCAACTCATCACTAATTCATTTCTCTTCACTCGTTCAGAATATTAGTACTCATTTATTGTCATCAACTCAAACATGTTTAATTTTGAGAAAGAGGGAAACACAAGACCGTGGCTTCATAGGAGAAATCAAATCAATCCTAGAAAGCTAGGGATTCAACTTAGTTTAAGGAGTTATAAATGATGACTTTGGTGAAAATAAAAAAATGTAAAGATTTGATAGGAGACATAGAAAACCTATGACTCTCTTCACATTTGTAGCACAAGAACTTTATATATAGAGGTATTAGGGAATTAAATTCTTCATTTGAATCCAAATTGTTTTATCTAGACAAAAAAATATTATGCAAACTATTTCAACTTGACAACTTTTGGATCCAAATCAGATCATCTGCTTAGTAAATAGAAGAAAATATTCCACTTATTCGTTAAGCATTATATTTAAAACATAGGAAGATAAATATTGTTATAGATAAATAGGTACAACAGGCTTCAAAACAACATTCCTCTTAGTGGTAGAGATAAACATATTGGTCCAAAAAGAGTCTCAATAAGAGTGAGAACACATCCTGCTTGTCCATGACTAGCACTATCAAATTAGAATCATCATACACAAGGGTCCAAGGTTAAAGTACCCAAGAAAACAATAAATTATAGGGTAAATTATGGTGTTGGTCTACTTTCTATGACTTTGAAATTGAAGGTTCTTCTATTGTAAAAATGTTGGGTGCAATTCTTCTACTCTTATGTTACCATATTGAATTTACCATAAGATGTTAAATTCAACAGACCAAATAACATTTTTTATTCAAATATTGTCATGCATAGAGATATGTTATTGGGTTCAACATCTCTTAGGATTTGAAAAATGAAAAGGTTTGTTAACGTATTTTGGATGTTAACATGTCATGGATTTGTGTGCCTAAATATTGTAGCTAACATGTCTTAGACATACATTAAGAAACGTGTCATTTTTCCCTATAATACAATGCATCTAGGTCCTTTTAGTTGATTTTTTTAATTTATATTTTTCTCCTCAACCACCTTTCCCTATAGTTGTGTGCTTTGATATTTTTGATGTTGTTGTTGTGTTTTAATTGCTGAGTCACTAGCCAAGTGTTGGGTCCGTAGAAGGTAGTGACATAAAAAATCATGCTTATGTAATTCCCCCAAAACAATTTGAGGTCAAAAACTGCGTTCTAGATAATAAATTAGATATCTTGATTCTTTAGGAGGTCAAGATGAATGAGGAAAGCTTCAGGAAGATTGCTGATTACATATGGCCTAAGGCTGAGTTTTGCATTAGTCCAGCTATAGGGGCTTCTCGTGGGATTGTTACAATGTGGAACAGTGCGAAAATTCAGGGTTCTCTTGTGGCTTCTAGCAAGCATTTTCTGGTTATCAACTTCTCCTTGCCTTCATTCAATTGGTATTTAATCAATATTTATGCTCCTAATACTAGAGCTCTGAGGTAATCTTTGTGGACTGATTTGAGTAGCCTTCTGACCAATTCCCTGCGCTCTAGATGGATGTTGGCTAGTGACTTCAACACTCCTTTATATCCTTCTGAGAAATCTGGTGGGATCCTTGATTACTCTGATAGCATGTTTGACTTTGCAGAATTTATTAATGTCTGGGAATTGCTAGATGTGGAGCTGCAAAATCAGATTTTTACCTGGTCTAATAGAAGACAAGGTGACCATATGATCCAGGTTAAATTAGATAGGGTTCTTATTTCAAGTAACTAGGATAATCATCATAATATGCATTTGCAGGCTTTTCCTAGAACCATATTTGATCACTGCCCTATCTTCATTGGCAAGATCAATGTCAACGGGGCCCTTTCCCTTTCCGCTTTGAAGCAATGTGGATTAAGCATAAGGACTTCAGACAAGTTGTGACTCAATGGTGGCAAATTCCTATCCAGGGTACTCCTATGTTCAGACTGGTTAAAAACCTTATGCATATCGAACAGGAGGTTAGTGGATGGAATAGATATAGTTTTGGTCATGTGTTTTGTCAGAAGAAAAATATAACTGGAAAACGAGTGGATATTCAGCAGCGGATCGCTCAAGGAGATGTTTCAGAAGACACTACTAAGGAAGAACATGATCTGATTTCAGACTAGAGGAATCTTATGTGCTGAGAAGAGGTCTTTTGGAAGCAAAAATCTAGAATTCGGTGGCTTAAAGAGGGAGATCGGAATACAGCTTTTTTCCATATTTCTACCATGAAACATAGGAAGGCTAACTCCATCACAAAATTATGTTTGGAAAATGGCAATGTTATCACTGAGGATAATGAGATTGGAGAACAAGCTATGATATTCTTTCAGAATTTGTTGACTGAACAAGCTAATGTTGTTGACAATGGCAGGACTATAAATCAATTCCTTGACAAAATTCCTTGTCTGATAACTAAGGAAGATAACCTGGAAATGCTAAGGCCTATATCTGAGGAGGAGGTTCGTGCTGTTTTATTCTCTATGGGTTCCTTCAAAGCTCTGGGTTCGGATGGCTTCCCTCCTATCTTTTTCTAGGAATATTGGGATATTGTGGGGGTTGATCTCACCACTGTGGTTCGTGATTTTTCAAAACTGGTAAACTTTTAAAACATCTCAATAACACCTTTATTGTCCTTGTCCTTAAAAAGCTAAAACCCACCAATCTTTCTGAATTCAGACCTATTAGCTTGTGTAATACTGTCTATAAGCTTTGCACCAAAGTCCTTGTCATGAGACTTCAACCTTTTCTAGATAAAATTATTTCCCCTTCTCAAAAAGGTTTTGTCCCAGGTCGTCAAATTTTGGATGTCGTGATCTCCACTCATGAAACTATTCATTCCATGGATAAGAGTAGAATACCTGGCATGGCTCTTAAGTTGGATATCTCTAAAGCCTATGATAGGGTCTCATGGGCTTTTCTGTTTCAAGTTATTAGGAAATTTGGGTTTAATGAAAAAGTTTATCTCCTCATTTGGACGGTTGTTTCTTCCGCCAAATTTTCTATCCTGGTCAATGGGGTTCCTAGGGGTTTTTTCTCTTCCTCAAGAGGACTCCGTCAAGGGGATCCCCTTTCTCCTTACTTGTTTATCATAATGGCAGAGGCTCTTGGGAGATACATTCAAGCTAATGTCACCTCTAAGCATCTTGTGGGCATCAAACCTCCTTCCTCCCTTGCCCCTATGTCTGTGCAACAATTTGTTGATGATACCATTCTTTTCGGCATCTCTTCTATGCTTGAAGCTCGGAGATGGAAGAATATTTTAAACCTTTATGCCATAGCTTCTGGGCAAAACATCAATTTCCAAAAGAGTAATGTGTATTTTTTCAATACTCCTACTGATCTCTGACAAAAAATCATTCATATCCTGGAATGTGCTAAAGATGATCTTCCTACTATCTATCTAGGTCTCCCCTTTACGGTTAAAGAGGTATCTCAAAATTTCTGGAATAGCCTATTGGAAAGAACTCAGAGGAAATTGATTGGTTGGAAGGGGAAAGTTCTTAGTAGTGCCGGTAAATTGCAGCTTCTTCAGGCCTCCCTGCAAGGTATACACACTTATTTCCTTTCTCTTTTTAAAATTCCTACTTCTTTTGCTGACAAGCTAGAACAGATTCAAATAAAATTTTTATGGACAGGAGTAGAAGATAAACAAAGAATGTCCTTGGTCAGCTGGGAAAAAGTGTGTCTCCCTAAATCCCATGGAGGTCTCAATATTAGATCCATACGCAATATGAATAAAGCCCTGCTCTCAAAAATCAATTGGAACCTGATTCATCAACATAAAGATTGGGGAGAAATCATGCAAGCCAAATATCTGCATGTCACTGACTGGTCCAACTTCCTCCAACATGAAGGTTTACCTAAGGGATCTGTTATATGGAATAAAATGCTGAAATCCAGAAGCCTTCTCACGCAAGGGATTAGATGGAAATTGGGTAATGGTATGTCTATTAAGTTTTGGATTGATGTTTGGATTAAAGATAAGGCTCTCATTACTCAGGGGGATTATGGTGAAATTGCTGGCATTGCTACGTAGTTTTTTGGCAATAAAGTCAGTGATTACATGTTAAATAATAATGGTAATAGGAGCTGGAAAAATTTGTTGGACTGTTGCACTCATCGCCCAGATCTCGCCTCTAAAGTTTGGGTTGTTCAAAAGTTGATTCAGGGAGTTAGAATCCCTGTCTTCCCTCATGAAGATGAGCAGTTTTGGTGACCGGATAAGTATGGATGCTTCTCTGTTAAGTCTGCCTATCACTTATCGGTTCCTGAGGTACATAGAAAGGAGATATGGAGAAAAGTTTGGAACCACAAAATTGTTCTGAAAATTAATATGTTATGGTGGGCCTCTATTCATAACAAAATTCTGACCCAAGACAATTTGCAAAAGAGAGGTTTTACCTTGGTCAATAGATGCTGTCTGTGTTGTGATAAGGAGGAAACTATTTCTCATTTATTCCTTCACTGTGACTTTGCTAGGGAAATCTGGAACAAAATCCTAAGTAATTTCGGTATTCAGTGGGTTTGCAATTCTGATATCAAGGAAGTTATTAACAGTTGGTATCCACCCTTTTCTCATCCTTGGCTTGTTGAGTTATGAAATCAAACTCTGTCGTGCTTGAGCTAGACTTTGTGGAAAGAGCACAATCATAGGATTTTTAGGGATACTGCTAGAGATGCCTCTCAGGTTTCTCACACTTTTATTAAGACTCTTCTGGAAAGTGTCACTACGACTCATATCTGAATTACGGAGAAACCTCTGACCCATGAAGAGGAACAAATTGTGGTGAATTGGAAGATTCTCAATCATATTCCTTTTCATAACAATGCCAAATTGTTACAGAGGCTTAATACTAGATGGAGTCTTCCGATTCCTAACTGGATGAAACTTAACTTTGATGGGGCTTCTAAGATTGATGGTACAGCTAGTGCGGGAGGGATCATAAGACATGACAAAGGGTGGATGTTTGCTATCTATGCTGGCGGTCTGGGCTGTCAAAGCAATAACTATGCTGAAGCTATTGCTCTTCTTTGGGGGATTAAATTGGCTATATCCCTTGGTATTAGGAATTTGTATATCCAGGGGGACTCTAGAATGGTTATTGATGCAGTTAACAATGTGTCAACTGTTGGCATTAAGTTGAAAGATGTTATTAGGGATATACAGATTCTCCTGTAGAAGATTCCCAGTGTGAATATCTTACATATTTACTGCGAGGGCAATGGTGTTGCAAATGCATGTGCCAAACTTGGACAATGGTATTCAAATTGGCAGTGTTGGCGCCAATTTGATCATATCCCTTTAAATCTTAAGGCTCTCATTCTTAAGGAAGTGTCGGGGTAATGATGAGTCAGATTTATTGGAAAGACAGCTCATATTGTTAGCTCTTTGGGAGGGGGCTAACGTGCCTCTTGAAGTACGGGTCTTTTTGTACCTTCTCAATTGTCATTTTTGCTCCTTTCACTCATAAGGCAAGAGGACGACTGGATCATTATGGTGTGTGCTGTGTAATTATGATTAAGCATGGGATGAGTAAGCGTCATTTTTGCAAGGTTTCCCATATTTATGATAATGCGTGCAGTTTTATCACGAGCATCATTAGCCTTGATCAAGCAAGTAATGTTTTTGTAAATACGACTGGGGAGATTTGGGGTTTCTGTGAAATGCTCTACAATTTTGACATGGGTGGTGATAGAATCAGAACCGAACCCATCTCTTGTTGTGAGTTCAAAGACAACCTGGTGGTCTGGCATTATTGCAAAGAGGGTGGGATTAGTCTCTATTTGGAGTGGCTCAATGGGATAATGAAAATTTATCTCAATAATTCTCTAGGTCTTGGCAAAACCGATGGGTTTCGGTGGGCGGAATTAGTTTTGAAATTTTTGAAAGTGTGATTGCTATGGCCACTAGTATGTCTACTCAGGGTTTGAAACTGCAGAGGAAAACTAAAATTGTGGACCTTTCTAGTTAGAAGCTCTTTCTTGGAGATGGCGAAGAATTAGTCCCCTATCAGGGGGGATTTGACAGAGCAAAGCTGCCTGAGCCTTGGGACGGTGTGTGTTTTCTCCTCATGAAGTATTTCACCCTGGAGGGATGCTTCACCAGGTTTTACAACTATCATCTTCCCCTTTTGAATCATTTTCATCGCAATGCTCAAATTAGCTATCTGTTTTATCTGCTTTCTTCCCTTGAGCATTCTATCCTTAGGGTTAGGGCTAAACTAGCTAAGAACCCTGCTAAGAAACCCATCCCTCTTCATCAGGACCTTATCCTCTGTCTTTATAACCACCATCTTGCCCTTGAACCTTCTAAGTCCATTCAAACCAATAGTGGGGAACCATCCTCTAACCCTAAGGATATTCCTGGTGTTGAAGAACCTGGGCCCTCCCCTGTTCCTACTAAGAATAAAGAAGTTTCTTTTTCCACTCCTAAGGAGATTCCTGTTGATACTCCGGGTCCTACTATCAATACGAAGGGCAAAAAGAGAAAGACAATTGCTGGTGAAATAGGCACTGGGAGGGCTATGGTTGGGAGCCCTAAAAATCCTGGTAGGACCCCGATGGGCCAGAGTAGCAAGTCTCATTCATCTGCTAAGGTTTTTAAGGATGGTCTCTCCTCTACAGTTAGGCGGTCAAGGCGAATTGCTGGCAAACCTGCTCTTAAAGCAAAACTAATTGATTATTCTGAGAGCGGTTCGGATGAATCTACCCAGGGGGATGAGGCTAAGGATATGGAGGTTTAGGACATATCTGGGGATGCTGAAGGTAAGCAGGAGACTCATGATATGGGGCTACCACTGAGGATGTTGCTGACTCTACTGATAATGCTGACAAAGCAGGAGAGATGTTCGTGGAAGAGGCCGATGATGAAATGGACACTGATGCTAGTCTGGGAGCTAAACTAGCGGGTCTTAGGGCTTGCATTGAGAAGCTGGAACAGAATCTTTACAATGTGCTCAGGAATCCTATTTTCCTCAATATTTCTGTGCTAAAAAACCTAGGGGTGCCTGTCAATGCTGACATTGATGATCTTGCTAAGAATTTGGATGACATTATTAAATCCATGGTTAAGTAAGGAGAGAATTTGCCTCATTAGTTTTTTCTTTTATGTTGATGATACTCTGCTACTCTGTATTTACTATCTTAGTTTATAGCGGGTGGTTTTGTTGTTTATGCTGGGATAATTGTAATTGATGTATCTGGTTTAAGGCACTTTTTGTGCTTGCTGCCTTTGTGGCCTGTCTGCTTTTTGTAAGGGTTCGGCCCCTTGTTTAGCCGCCATATATTATCAAAAAACAAAGATAGCAAAATGTGCCCACGAAAACAAACTCACTACATTATGAGACAATTGTTTTGGGAGGAACAAATATTTGTTAGCAAATTTCTACCAATAAATAGTCTATCGACTAATTAGAAGGTAAGAAATATAATTTATATTTTATTTATTTTGAGTGTCCAATACAAGGATTATGAGAACTATAACTATATTAATTAGGTCTAGATTAGAAAAGAAGTGTAATTGTGAGCTTAGCAATTTAAGATGGAAAACCCTAAATTTTATGTTTTGTTATTTTCCATTATATTGACCCATCCTAAGGGCATGCAAGATTCTTAGTCACATGTGTTAAACCCTAGGGCATCCACCATGAAAAAAGGCATAGGAGTGTGGCTCAGTTGAAAGTGACAAGGAAACAAGACAAATGGACCTACATTATTCTCAAGATGAAAGTGACAAGGAAACAAGACAAATGGACCTACATTATTCTCAAGAGTTGGTTGTCTTATTGGGCATTAAAATCTTGGAGGCCTAATTAGCAAAATCTCTCTTCACAAGTCCCAACCTACTACTCATGCCTAACATGCTTATCCAATGAAAAATACTCCTTAAATGGTCACCCTTCCAACCCTGCTAGGGAGCATGGCATCAAACATTCTAGGGAAGACCAAAACCCTAAATATTTTAACATCCCAGGTAACTTTGCAGAGGGTAAGGTGGTTTCATTCAAACTCCTAGATGATATTATTAAGGTAATTTTATGGCCAAACATGTTATGCCTAAGCTTGGGACCTTAACTTCCACTCAAAAGGAATTTCTAAAACAAAATAATCCTATGTGGGTTGAATTTCCATTCCTAAATCTAGCATTCTACCCTTTTCTACATAGCATAGCCCCATGACTAGGTAAAGTTCCTCAAGGTGCAAACAAAACTTTGATAAGTGGGATAGATCACATGTTCAACCTTAAGTTTGCATTGAGATAGACCTAACCAGCCTCTTCCTAACACTGTTAAACTTGTGGGCCCCAGTTTTGAATTTGACCAATAGATTAACTATTGTAATATAAATGTTTTCTTCTACTATCATTGAAAGGGTCATCTCATTCATGAAAGGGTGACCTCTTTCAAGACTTCCCTATTTACAAACCTCATCTAACACCCCCATCTTCAAATGGTTCACACCCTACAATCTCTACATCTATTGAAGCCCCCTTGAAAACCCTGAATGCCTCTTAACCCACACCATTATGTCCTAAGAATCTCTATCCACACCCATCATCCTCCTTACCCATACCATTCCTTCCTACTCACACTAATCTTCCTCACCCCCTAGTCCCCTTTCATACAAAGATGTGGTAGAATATGGGAGGAGAGCATCTAAAAGGCAAAAAGAATTCCTTCCCCCCTAGTTGTAGCCAACTTGATCTAGATCCTCATTCTCAACCAATTATTCCATTATGGGCCTAATCTCAATCTTCTTCCTAAGAGTGGTCTAACCAAGGTGCTATCATGGATCTCTAAGCATGCCCATTAAATAATTAGTTCAACACACTTTTGATGGATGGGGAAACTTTTTTAGACTATTCCTAATGAAATGCCATGTTTAGTCATAGAATGCACAAGGGTTCATAGTCCACTCTCAAAAGTATCATGTTAGACAATCTATTTAGAATAACCATTCTATAGTAACCATGCTTTAATAAGTAAAATTTAGTGTGGTTTTCTTAGATGCCACCCTCACTTCCATTTGGCAAGAAGCTCTATTCTTTCACACCAATCACTGTAAAGGTGGTGGTGTGGATTTATTGGGCCTTGATACTTGGCTTGCAAAGCACATGGTTGTGTTCAATATTGACCCTAATAATTATTGCATTTGGTTCACCATTCTAATTTATGACACTCTATATGGGTTTTGTTCCATTTATTTTCCCAACTCCCCTTTAGAGAGGACTTTGCTTTGGGAAAAGATGTGATTCCAAAGTTCCCAAATGTGAACTAGGTGTTGGGGGTGACTTCAATATGGTTGAACATCTTATTGACCATAGTTGGGACAGCTCTTCCTACTCAGTCAAAATTTGATGCCTAGACTTTGACTTGAAACTCATTGAGCATGTATGATCCAATCTTGGGCAAATTTAACCTTCACATGCCACATTGGTACATGTGGAACAACTGTCATGATAGTTTCTTGAGGAAGATGTGTCACCTTGATAGATTCTATATTCCCTAATTACCATATTCTTCCTCCCCTTTGGACACTTGGTTCACCTTGACTTCTTGGTCATGCTTCCTAACCACTTCCCCATTTTCATTGCACTTTCCTTCTTTGAATCCACCACCTTCCCCAATGACCTCCCTTTCAAGTTAAATGTCACACTTGTAACAAGACTACAATGAAAACCTCCTAGATACTTAGAATGTTGAGCCTAAACCCCAACAAGATAGGTGGATCAGCTAGTTGGATAGAATTATTTCCCTTGTACCCTCTTTCTTCAAGATAATGGGTGGAGAGTTGCTACTAAACAACACAACTTTGAAAAGTCTCTCCAAGGATACCTTGTGCATGGTTGATTACTCTTGGTTGTCAATTGTCATAACATTTCCATTCAAAATTAGTTCCTAACACTAAACATTTGGTCAAGAAGCTAGTTGTTTACAAAGGAAAAGGTGCTCAAGTGTGTGCTTGTCTATTGTGGATTAAAGATGGAGAGATGGGGACAAAATTCTTTTATTTTTTATAGAATTAACACAAAAAGAGCAAATACCAATTTTTAAGACTATTGATGACACCACACAATCCACCACTCATCTATTTGTAAGTTCTTAAAATGGACAAGCATATGTCAAAAAGCTCGGTGATGACCCAATGGCCTAGCACACAACCCTATGTGGCATGAAATAATAAATAAAAAATATTTTAACCAATCCTTGACATGGTGGAAGTGTCTAGTCAGCCTCTATGACCTCTCCTTTCTTTAGTTTATGCTTGTTTCGTCATTTGCAAAGTATTTGTCCCTTTTTATCTTTTTGAGACTCAAATTTTGGATTTTAATTAGCACATTTGCCCTGTCTTTATCAGTTGACTCTTAGGTAATTGTGTGTCCACCCCAATGAATGCATGTTTTCTACAATAAATAAATTGTTGGTAAAAGCAACAAACATGCTCATTTTACTTGTTTATGTCTTTTCTCTACATGACCCTTTTTTCTGTCCTAAATTATATTTTAGCTTTATTAGTTAGATGCACCCATCATAAAAAAATATGGTTTTATCTATATTTTTTTAAATTTCCTTCTACATATAATTTTCTAAATGCATTTCCAAGGGTTCCCAACTTGATTATTTGTAACAGTGTCTTGAAATTTTTAGTTTTTCTAGAGCTTCTTGTCAATTTTTCTTCTTCAACTAACCACACTCTTATATCAATAACTTGAAATATTTTATTTTTAATAGAGTCATAGCATCAACTCCTTAATGTCTTCCTTAGCTCCATTATTTTTTAATCTCTTTATCTTCTTCCACCATGAGAGAACTCATTATAGAGATAGAGGATAGAAATGGAATAGCTAGGTCTCTGAGGATAAAAACACCATCATCAACTTGATTTACATCTTGACATTATTGTGTCTAGGTGTGGAAGTTTCATTTGCATATGTTTTGTTTGTTTACTAGATTAAATTAGTGGTTAGTGTTAGTTTATCCATTTCCTCACTCCAAACTTGTAACACTTTTTTGTAAAGTTTACATTTAGGATATAATGATTTTATTTCTTAGAGTGAATTTAGATTTAGATTCATTTATTGCAAATCATTGTTTAAAACATCACTTTTCCTTTCAAAATTTTTAAAAACATTACAAATCTTATCCACTTAAAACAATAGAATACAATCCAAAAATTAATCAAACTCTCTATGAAACAAAAAAATTTCTTCACACGAACAACAAATTTGAATATCAACATTAAATATTTTCATTTTCTAATTAAAACTTTAATATGTTGATTGAAGAATAAAAGAAAGAGTTAATTTATCTAGTTTCTCTTGCATGCATTACTTTTTCTTTCTAGTTTTCATTCTCATCACATTTAATTATAAGAGGAAAAAATCAATTGCTTTTTGTTAATTCTAGGATTACTTTTTGTTTTCTTTCTTGCATGTTAACATGTAAAATATATAAAAATACAAAAACATAGTTATCTTTTTTGCTTTCATTCTAGTATAAATTTTTACCTTCATGCAAAAATCAAAAGCACAAAAAAACCTAAAAATCAAAAGAAAGATTAGAAGGAAATGTACTCTTGAAAAGTGAACAATTTGGACCCTCCTCCAAAAGGTTTTATAAAAGTTAAATTTGATGGACTTTCCAAAGGAAACCTAGGAAAAGCATGTGGAGGTATCATACTACATGTTAACAATCACAAATTCTTATATGGGGTTTCTCTTTTCTTTGGTAATAAGAGTGGGAGGCATTAATAGCTAGTCTAGGAGAATTTGTATCTTTTAATTATAAGCAATTGATGGTGGAAGGTAACTCCCTCATAGTGGTTAATGCTTTGCTTCAAGGTCATAGCCCAAACTAGAAATTTAATTTTCTAGTGGAAGAGGTGTAATGTTTAAACAATCATTTTAGGGATCTTTGATTTAAACACTCTAAGAGGGGTGAATGTAGCAATTGACTATTAAAATAACCAAGGTGTGGATCAAGATCCCTTAACAACAACATATAATCATTTGTCTACTACATGGCCTGATTTAGGCAAATATATGTGTAGCCACCCTCCTTGATCTCCTCTTATCTTCTAATTTTTGGGTTGGGTTCTAATTGGTTTGATTCCCCTTTTAAGTGTTAAATTAATGTCAGAGTGTGTTTATTATCATTTCTTACTTAGGATTTTTAATAATCCTTTGTGTGAGGCTTGAGAGAATCAAATTTAAATTGCTTGGGATTTCCATATTCATTGGGGTATAGCTCGACTCTTGCATACACAAGTTCAGCTATAGATTATGTGGCAAAATGAAGGTTCTAGTGTTTGGTTGTTTCCTCTTTTATTGTGATGTTTGTAGTTGTTTTATGTGATTTGGATTTGTTGTGTGGCTTTCTAGGGTGGATTTGTCGTTGGGTGTGTAGCACTTATTCTTGCAGGTATGGCTGGCAAAAAAGGGCAAAGGTGTAACGTAGAAAATTGCATACGCTTGCAATTTCACATTATGTTTTGGACCTGATTTAGTGTAACACTACTTTTCCCCAAAGCTATTATTATTTGTAACAGATTTATTATGGTTAATATTTAGAGTTAGGATAATATAGAATGTTAAATAATGTGTAAACAACAAAAGTAAATTACAACATTGATAATTTAATAAGATCTCTAATGCAAATCATCAACAAGACAAATTAGATAACATAATCACATATCTAAAATTCTCAATATCTTTATTAACAATAAGTTCAACACTTATCTGAATCATTGAGCACTTTGATTAGCTAGTCTCACCCTAGGAACATTTCAATGGTCTTGGCCCTGGCTATGGCATACTCTAGGAGGAAATAGTTCCTTTTGAAACATAGTGCACTATTACACTCTCATACAAGTGTTGATTCTAGAAGAACAATGCTCAACATAGTATTGATTCTAAAAGAACAATGCTCAACATAGTATTGATTCTAAAAGAACAATGCTCAACACTAGTATTGGTTCTAAAAGAACAATGCTCAACACAAGTACTCTTACACAAGTGTTGGTTCTTAAAAGAACAATTTGCTCAACACAAGTACTTTTACACAAATGTTGGTTCCTAAAAGAACAATTCTCAACACAAGTGCAAACCAAGCCCTGGACAGGGCCATCCCGGGTTGCACGTTGTACCCCAAGTTAGGACACACTCTGTGTGCCCCCTTCTCCCAATGCCCATAGTCCTCCAAACCACTTCTATCTTTCTTGAGTGTTTTCCATACCCCTTTCCAAGTCTCACACAAATGCCTTATATAACCTTTTAAGGGGTGGTTTCTAAACCATCACACCCTTTCACAAAGGTTGTCATTAACAATTAGTTAATAAACTTAATATTACCTCCCTTTTAAAAGGGGTTTTCATAACTATTCTTTATTTATCTCTATTTTTACCAAAGGATCATAATATTCTTTATTTTTCCATCTCCCTTTTAATTATAAAGGGTAAATGAACTTTATCCTCTTATAATTTCAAAGGCTTATTCATAAAATAGCCTTCTTTTCCTTTTGGGGAAAAATTCCCATAACAATTCTACCCCTGTAAATTAGTTGTTGTCCTCAGTAGCTAAAGTTGAATCTACAACATAATTCACCAAAAATAATTATTCAAGTGTGGATGTAACACTATCAGTATCCCAATGAATCTATTTCATTTGAACTTCATCTATAATTATATTTCATAAATTTGTAGATCTTTTCAATAACTCTTCTACTTTAACTAAAACCAAAATTAGATCACATAGAAGTACTTTGTTAATCAATAGCATGATTAGAACTATAAGTACATTTTTGCATTAAATAGATCATGAATTTTTATACTTGAAAAGTTAATACAAGTGCATACACTAAATCACTTATCAAATAATTTTTTAAATTTAGTCATTCATGTGTAATCTTTAATACAAATATTTCAATCTTGTAGGTGTCACTTCAACAAAAAATATACAAAAGTATTATCATGTAATCACATAGCAATTACCTAGTGAATGCCATGCATATCCCATACTATGGAGTCCCTCGTCATTGAGTACCATATACTCAAAATACATTCAAAGATGATAGTCATATATTCTGGACTACATGGATATCCTTTTTTCATATACCAAATATAATTGAATAGCAACAAATACATCAATGTTTTATCACTCATATAAAGTTTTGGGACAAGTCTAAATCTTACAAGGATTCAAATGTAAATTGGTTTGTTACTGTAAACAATTGTTTATAATACTTAACCTAGATCACAATCCTATACAAAAACATGTACAAGGTTATTGGGTTGATCAAGTCCAATAACAAAGCACAATAAAATAAATATGGTACAAAGAGTTCAAATAAAGCATCTTAAGAAAAAATAGAACAACAAACAAACTATTACTAGCTATAGAATGCATCATAAAAAAAATTCTTAAATTTGTATATAATAGGTTTATACTAATACAATTCTCATTGAACTTATATATCAAATGAAAAATTAGAGGTTGTCTCCCCCGTGTAAAATTTGACATGTCCCCATGGCAAATGCTAAGATAATATGTTCAGTTTCATAACTTATAAAAACATTATTTCATTCCACTCAAACAATATCATATTTCTAAAGTTTAAGATGGAAAAATGATCCTGGCACATGTGGGTTATGGGCCCACACTATAACTTAGGTTAAAAAAATCTAGGTATCAAGTTTTTGTATTTAGCTATCAATAAGTATAGTAACACCACTTCCTAAAAATTAGACATAACTAAATAAAAATTGGAATGGATTTACACATTTGACTATTAGAAAAACTAACTTATTAACTCTATGTTTTCAAGACAGCTTCCTTGTATGAGGGGGTACTAGCCAAATAAAAATATATATTTAACAAGACTTAAACTTAATACCACTAAAGTTGTCATCTCTTAATTCAGATCTCATGATGTATAAATCCATCATTCCAAAAATTCATGAATAATCTGACTACTATACTTACATAAGTGAATTGTCAAAGTGGTGATTCTAAACACCCATCATAAATGGTTAAGAAATATAAAGAAATATTTGTCCAACCTTTAGGCTCACCACAATACATTCTGAATGTATTTCTTTACCATATAGAAATTATGCAATGCTCCATATGTATAAAATACCTCATCTATTTATAAAATACTTTTACACCTTAGAAGTATATTTGACTATAATTTTCCTTATATTATGTAGTTAATACACTATCATTAATACATACTATAAATGAATGACACTTCACACCTACATGATTATTTGACCCCTATTCAACAATCCCACTATATCTTGATATATGGGTGGATGGAAATAGGTTACATATAATAATTCCATCATCTAAAGAAGTACCAACCTAATGATCTCTAAAATTTTATCTTAAGTTAGTTGTTGTGGCACAATCTTAACTATAACATGATTATAGAGAAATAATAGAACTATAATAAGACAATATTGTGGTATGTGTTTAAACCTTGTGTGGGCATAACTTAGATCTATACATTTAAATATATTACAACTAGACCATTAGCACACCTAACATCATGAACTCTTTAGGAAGACTAGCCCTTAACTTTAACTATAATGCCCCACCATGCAACCCTAGAGATAAGTCAACCACAACAAAATAAATGAGCAGAATAATCATTTATTTATTTATTTATTATAGAAGTAATGGTAACAAATATAACATAATCTGTTTCAACCAGTTAACTAACATCTCTAGGGATAACATGACTGCATTATTGAAATTAAGCAACATTCAACCATATACAAAACTCATTACTACACATGAACACGATCTAAATAACCATGGTTTGTTCTAAGCCTAAATGCATCAATTGAACACATACACACACACCTTCTTGTAATGCTTATCTCTAAAAAAATTTTATAGATAACAATAATGAAATTAATTGTGTGATAGAAACAATTTACAAATTTTCACTTAGTGAAGATCAGATTACATAACAAAGTATATCACATTCATCGTAATTGAAATGTTAGATACAAATATTTCAAATTTAAATTATACATATGTATACCCATTTACCATGGTGTCAGATGATCAACCATACGCCAATTGGAAAGGTACTTTCATAGCTTCTGGGTCTTGCATGGCTAAAGGACTCATACTGCACATCTCAAGAAACATTAGTCTTGCATGATTATTAGTTACACAAAAGTCAATTCCATGAAGTGACAACCTAAGGCCCTAAGCGGCTGACCTAATGTCTCGGGGGCTCATGATGGCGTTGCCTACGTACGCGAAGCGTAGAGACTTCGTAGTTTTGAATAACTTGTCTTGTAACCATAAGGTTGGCTTAGATACAATAAATTGCAAGCATGCAACATTTAAATTCATTCATACAACCCATTGATGAGATAATCATTCACAGTCAAAAAAAATGCATGACATCATCCTTAATGCCTTCAACGCTAATCATTCTCAGAAAATACATAGATTCTGATGCAGCACTCAACATTCACTCAACAGAATTGTGCCATTAGACATGAGAGACAAAAATTTGGAAGCTAAAACATAACAAAATTTCTATTCCTCAACTCTGCCGCTACAATGAGAGAAAAACTCTCTTATATCTAAGAAAACGAAAAAAACAAAAAATTACCTTTTTTGGCAGATTTCGACAATTGTTAGATTTTGCCATTTTAGGTAATTTTACAATCATATCTTGAGAATCCAGTTTTTTCCCAAAAAGCTCATAAAGCTAAGGTAGGATGAAAAACCAACTAACATCCTAAATTCGAAACATGAGTTTCGAGTTATTAAAAAAAGCAACTTTTAAAAAACTAGAAAAAAACACTAATTTGCTATTTTGAGGGCCAAGATGAAAGTTTGAAGCCCCGAAAAAGTGCCAAGACGAGGTCCAACCCGCTAGGGCAAGTTGGGAAACCACTGGCCACCTCATAATGCATCCACCTGTAAAATTTCGTAGAAAACCCACATCCGAGTCAAAAGTTATGACCTCCGGAAGTCCCTGCATCATTCTCCTCTGGTTGAAAAGAACGCAGCTCCTGCAAGTGAGTGTCTTCAAACTGCTGCCATTGGACAGGATCTAACCTCTGCATTTCCCACTCTGTAATCCATGTGCTATCTGTTGGTGGCAATCCTTCCCACTGTACTAAATACTTGTTGTAACGCCCGTGCTGAGTGGAGATAGTGTTCTTATCAAGAATCTGTGCAATCTTTTCTTTCTTCTTATGGGGAATGTGGTTGTGCCATGACACCTCTGGTTGACTATCTTCAGCATCATCCTCACCATGGAAGGCATATAAATCAGAAATATTAAACACGGGAGAAATAGCGAGATCATCTGGTAAACTGACCTCATATGCATTATCATTGATCTTCTTTGTAATTCTGCAAGGACCAATTTTCTTGTACTTCAACTTGTGATATGTTCCAGTAGGAAACCGCTCTTTTCTCAAATATACCATCACTAAGTCACCTTCACTGAATGTCTGATGTCGCCGACTAGGATCCACTGAATTCTTATACCTCTCATTACTGTCCTACAACTTCTGTCTCACTGCTTGCTGCAACTGTTGAAGGTGTTCTGCAAATGCTTCCCCATCATCACTGACCCGATCTTTCATTGGTAGCTATACCAAATCTAGAACACCCTGAGGATTCCTGCCATACACAATCTGGAAAGGGGACTTTCCTATTGATCGGTTAACAGAACTATTATAGGCAAATTCAGCCTGGGGTAATGCCAAATCCCATTGTTTTGGCTTTTCTCCAACAATACACCTCAGCAAATTTCCCAGACTCCGATTAACTACCTCTATTTGCCCATCTATTTGAGGATGATAGGCACTACTAAACTGTAACTTGGTCCCCATTTTCTTCCATAAAGTCCTCCAGAAATGACTGAGGAATTTGGTGTCCCTGTCAGAAGTAATAGTCTTTGGAACACCATGTAGTCTAACAACTTCTGAGAAAAATAACTCTGCTACCCTCGTTGCATCATTAGTCTTCTTACAGGCAATAAAATGAACCATCTTGGAGAACCTATCAACAACTACAAAAATGGAATCATTACCTCGTTGAGTATGTGGAAGTCCCAACACAAAGTCCATGCTCAAATCTATCCATGGTGCAACTGGCACTGGTAAGGGCATATACAATCCTGTATTCTGTGAATGTCCCTTAGCCACTTGGCAGATTCTACACCTTGTTACATACTTAGTTATATCCCTTTTCATCTTTGGCCAGTAATATTTATCTTCTATCAAGGCTATTGTCTTGTCCTTGCCAAAATGTCTAGCCAACCCACTACTATGAAATTCTCTGATAATGTTGTCCCTCATAGAGCCAGCCGGTATGCATAGTTGTTTTCCTTTAAATAGATACCCATCTTGCATAAAATATTCATCCCTAAAGTGATCCAAGTTACCAGATATTGGTGCCTTCAATTGTTCCACAATCTCCCAAAAATCATCATCAGACTCATACAAATTTTTGATGGCATCAAAACCAATCACCTCAGCTTCCATTGTGGTCAAAAGTGCAACACGCCTACTTAATGCATCTGCAACCTGATTTTGTTTTCCAGACTTATGCTTCAACACAAAGTTGTAACCCTGCAAGAAAGAGACCCACTTGGCATGCCTACTATTCAACTTTTTCTATGTGTTCAAGTACCTCAGTGCAATATGATCTGTAAACAATACAAACTCCTGGGGAACTAGATAATGTCGCCAATGCCTTAATGCTTGGACAATTGCATAAAATTTCAAATCATAAGTAGAATAATTCTTTCTCACTGCATTCAGCTTTTCACTAAAGAAAGCTATAGGTTTGCTAGCTTGGCTAAGTACAGCACCTATTCCTACATGGGAGGCATCACATTCTACTTCAAATACTTTATCAAAATTTGGCAATGCAAGTATAGGTGCTTCTGTTACCTTTTTCTTCAAGTACTTAAAGCTCTCCTCAGCATCCTTAGTCCATACAAACTCCCTCCCTTTGGTGCAATCTGTTATAGGAGCTACAATACTACTGAAATTGCGAATGAACTTTCGATAGAAAGTGGCCAAGCCATGAAAACTTTTTACCGCTGTGATGCTGCTTGGACTAGGCCATTCTAGGATTGCCCTGACCTTTTCTGGATCCATTCTGACACCATCTTTAGAAATGACAAAGCCTAAAAAAACCAAACTGTCCTGCATGAACCTACACTTTTTCAAATTGGCATAGAGCTTCTCCTTCCTTAACACACCAAAGATGATCCTCAAGTGTTGTAGATGCTCTTCTCTGCTGTTACTAAATACCAAAATATCATCAAAATAAACTACCACAAACTTACCAATGTAAGGGCGTAGTATAGTGTTCATCAATCTCATAAATGTGCTAGGTGCATTTGATAACCCGAATGGCATAACCATCCACTCATATAATCCATCTCCAGTCTTAAAGGCTGTCTTCCACTCATCCCCTTCTTGAATCCAGATTTGGTGGTAGCCGCTTCGTAGGTCGATCTTGCTGAAATATTTAGCCCCTGCAAGGACATCCATCATGTCCTCCATACGAGGTATAGGAAACCGATACTTGATGGTAATCTTATTAATTGCTCTGCTATCAATGCACATCCTCCATGTTCCATCTTTTTTGGGGGTTAACAATGCAGGTACAGCACATGGGCTCATGCTCTCTCTCACCACACCTTTACTTAGGAGTTTTGTTACTTGCTTATTCATCTCTGCATGTTGTGTTGGATTCATCCTATAAGCTGCTTGGTTGGGTAGAGTTGCTCCTGGAATCAAATCAATATGATGCTGAATATCTCTCTTTGGCGGTAGACCATCAGGCAATTCATTAGGTAAAACATCAACAAATTCTTTCAACAGCTCGGCTACTTCTGGGGGAACTGAAATGTCTTCCTCTTCACCTTTTTTCACTACTAATGCATAGCAACACCCTGTCACCTTCATTTCTTTAACAAGATCTCTTTCAGACAACATGGTCTCACCTTTTCCTTCATCCTTGAGAGGCAATAAAATCACCTTAGCGCCATCTTTCCAAAAGGTGTATGTGTTTTTCTCTCCATCATGCATAACTTTCGTATCATACTGCCATGGCCTTCCCAATAACACATGACAGGCATCCATTGGGACAACATCACACCATATCTCATCCTGATAGATCTTCCCTATGCTAAACTTAATTAGGCATCTTTTATCAACAGTGACTTCATTTCCCTTTTTAAACCATGCAATGCGATATGGATGAGGATGTTTTTCACAGTGTAAATTCAATTTGTCTACCATTTCTTTAGAAACCATATTTTCACAACTACCTCCATCAACAATGACTTGACATACCTTGCCACCCGAAGTGCATCTGGTTCTGAAGATATTGGTTCGAAGCCATGAACCATTAGAGCTTTTGGCTTGTGTTTTCTCCTTCTCTGGAATCACCATTGCTCTTCTCATCATGAGATTTCTCCCACATCTGGTGGAACCTCCAGTTCTGTCCCTTCCACTTCATGCTGCATTTGAATCATGTTCACCCTAGGTTGTCCTCCTTGATTTCTTTCCTGCATGTTATAATTGGAGCATTCAAATGCCCTATGACCTTCTTCTCCACATCTGAAACAAGTGAAAGGCCTTCTCTGGTTTTCCCATCCTCTACCACTACCATAACCTCTACCTCTTTGAAATCCCCTTCCTCATTCTTGATTCAGAGGATCTTGCCGAGTGTCTACTTGTTTTTCCACACCATGGGATGACTCTCCCCTGCCATAATTTGAACCTCCTCGAAATGGGGTTGATGTACCCCTCCTTCCTCCTCTATTCCTCTGATGATACTGTCTGTTTTGTTTTTCTTCAGCCTTTAGAGCCAATTGGTAAGCCTCTTCCATATTGTTGAGTCGATGCATGCTCAATTCATCTTGAATAGAAAATTTCAGGCCATTCACATATCTAGCAGCCATTTGTGCATCAGTTTCTTGATGCTCTATACGTATAGACAGTGTATAAAACTCATTTGTATAATCTTGCACAGAAGAGAGGTTCTGCTTTAAATTTTGAAACCTACGAAAAAGGGTTTGCGCATAATCTATGGGCAAAAATTTTTCTCTCAACTTCTTCTCCATTTTATTCCATGTCCTGATCTTATCCTTACCTTTCCTTGTTCGTTCCTTTTGAAGATGATCCCACCAAATCATTACATGACCCTTTAATTTGGTGCATGCAAATTTTACCTTCTTCTCCTCTGTCATGGATTTCCATTCAAAAAATTTTCTCATGCCATTCAACCAGTCTATCAACTCCTCTGGTTTAAGACTACCTGCATAATCTGACACATCTACCTTGATCCCTTCATTTTTCCCTTCTAAGACCCTGAGCATCCTCTCTTCAAAACTCATGCCTTCTAATTCTTCTTCTTCATATTCTGTATCTTGATTTGCAGTTCCTTGTCCTATCTCTTCATCAGATTCGTCTCCTCCTCTACCCAGTCTTTGGGTTTCCATCTGTGTTGTAAGTTCTGCTGATGCAGGGACTTCCGGAGGTCATAACTTTTGACTCGGATGTGGGTTTTCTACGAAATTTTACAGGTGGATGCGTTATGAGGTGGCCAGTGGTTTCCCAACTTGCCTTAGCGGGTTGGACCTCGTCTTGGCACTTTTTCGGGGCTTCAAACTTTCATCTTGGCCCTCAAAATAGCAAATTAGTGTTTTTTTCTAGTTTTTTAAAAGTTGTTTTTTTTAATAACTCGAAACTCATGTTTCGAATTTAGGATGTTAGTTGGTTTTTCGTCCTACCTTAGCTTTATGAGCTTTTTGGGAAAAAACTGGATTCTCAAGATATGATTGTAAAATTACCTAAAATGGCAAAATCTGACAATTGTCGAAATCTGCCAAAAAAGGTAATTTTTTGTTTTTTTCGTTTTCTTAGATATAAGAGAGTTTTTCTCTCATTATAGCGGCAGAGTTGAGGAATAGAAATTTTGTTATGTTTCAGCTTCTAATTTTTTGTCTCTCATGTCTAATGGCACAATTCTGTTGAGTGAATGTTGAGTGCTGCATCAGATTCATAAGACAAATCTTAAATAAACAATATGATAGTCTTCAAATCCACAAGTGATAAGCAATAAAGAACTCCATAGGTCTAACTTTTAAATTCTATCAAGTCATAGATTTATATCATAATTTCTCTCCATGCTAACATGAGATAGATGTCAATTGTCTATATATATATTATTCACATAGAATCACACAGGTTTTCACATAACTTTGAACCAGTGATCTAGCTCACACTAGCCAATTAACTGATAATTAGCCAATTAACTGATAATAAATTACCTCTATCTATATTATACATATGCAAGCTTTGAGTTACTAATTGAATTACTTCCTAATGAAAGGAGAACACATATATATTCCATACAAAAGTTGAGATATTTATAAACTCTATACACAACGGAAGCTTATTAACATAATCATTAATTCTCATACTCAACATAACAAAAAGGAATATATGGTTTGACTAAAATATTGAGAGTCTAGTCTCCAAATAATTGAAGCTCAAGTTCCTTACTCTACATCCAATCAACATAGAACATGAGTCTAATCAAAACATAATCCAATAGATATACAAGCTTATTAGTACTTGGTCAACCAAAAAATATATATAAAGGAAGTATTCACCCTCACCTCACTCCAAGCCCAAAATTATTATGAGGCATCTAAATCACTAAGAGGTTCAAAGAGGATCAAACACTAAATACCAACTTATCAACTATAAAGGAGAAGCCAATAATGCAATAACTTAATTGCCCAATAACCGGATAGCCCAAATGAGTCATAGATTGTCCACATCTTCCATCTCAGACATGTCAACAGTTGCAAATAACAAAAAGTAATCAACAACAACTTCTACCCAAGGAATTTCCTATTGTGTGAAAGACAAGACTGAACAATACTACATATTTCCATGCTCCAATTAAAATCTAAATTGTTAGTTAAACATATTCCTATCATTTCTATATATTTATTCAACAATAAGATCAAAATTTCTTTTATATACAGTAGCCGCAGGAAACAAGAAGAGCAAGATTGTATAAAGTACATGAACTGTTTGACAGAGAACTTCAGAGAAATGTCACTATACTTAATGTATTGATGGCACTTAGAAAGGATCGGTTAAGGATAAAAATTCTTGTAGAGATTAAAGACAATACTAACTAATGCATACTAAGAAAGAATTATAGACAGGGCACAGACATGAGAAAGAAATATTTCATCATACATAAACAATACAAAAAAAAGAATTCTCTAGATACCTCTATGGAAATCATGTATAACTGCTAAGTGATGCAGCACCATAACATGCAAAAGTAATCATTTATTGCCTCTAAAGATAGCGAGCGACGTTACCATACTACAGATTCTAATATTCACAAGTTATTATGACAGTTCGATATCACTATGGATGTCATTCAAGCACTAACAAACTTCTAAGCATGGGTCGATGAAATTACAATGTAGAGGCAAACAATTTGACACCATTATAAGGTAATGCAAACATTTATAATCATTTAAGAATAGATCTATGCCATAATTAGGTAGTTATAGTTGTTTTAAACTTCTAATTATATATTCGATGCCCCACAAGAAACATGCATAACTCCTAAATAACCCCATTCTACTCAAATACAAACATTAATAAATCTTAAGAGTAGTTCGATGCCATTTCAAGATGGATACAAATGTTTATAAACTTCTATCATATAAATTTTACAGTGAAACAACATACTAGCCGTGCATATATCTCTTAAGACTCACAAAGCTAAGGTGTAAGGACCTGACTCATCCTAAATCAAATAACATTAAACTCTGATTTTAAAAATACCAATGAATAAAAATTTTGATCTGACAGATGTAGGAAATGTGAAATTCTTCTAGAAGTGCTTAATGTATGTTATAGCAATGCGATGAAAATTGAAATTTAGTTTCCTAGAATCATCAGGTTCTTAAAAGATCACCAATTTTAAATGTAGTAAAGAGAGAGTACATTACGAGAGAAGGTACATTATTTAAGATGACCTAGAAGCACAATGGATCAGTTCATACCTTAAGTCATGCATTACATCCTGCATTCATTTTCGATAGCTTGCTTCTCCTCTAGTAACTGTATCCTTATCATCTACACAAAATTAACTTAACACTCTCATGTTAACACAACTCAGTAATCACTACTCAGAGAATTAAGATCACAATGCTAATTGTAGTACTCCCTACATCCAGGGGACCTGAGTACTGGGGGCATCCTTTGCCTCCAGACTACCTACATACCCTATATCCACAGGATCAAGGCCCCCTCCTTCGAATGTGACTAATGCGGGGAATGCGAACATGTAGTTCTATTTTGTACTATGTTTGATGTAACTGTGAGGAGGTACCCAGCCCTTTCTAGGGTTATTCCCTACCCCAGACAGTTCTTCGTCGGCTGCCACCCACTCAGTGAAATAGGGACGGAAGTTAGTCCACTACCACAAACACCTAAAGGGTGTTTGTCAATTAGTCCTAGTGTGGAGGAACCCTCTAAGGTGTCTACCCATGAAATCTAGCTTACTTCCCCAAGCCAAATTAGGTAATTTTCGTGACTAAGTCCATTCCTGATCCCCTAGTACTTTCACCATGATCTGCGAGGGTGAGGTGAGAGCATATGATAGATAGCATTTCTAGATCAGCCTAGTTGCCCTATCTGACATTTCACATGTCCTCCCCGATCTATACTCATGTGTCAATAAACCTCATTTTCTATTAGTATGCTTGAAGTGTTTTCCAAATGAGCATCATGGTAATCATTATTTCAATAGACTTTACCTAACTAAATTGAAAGAAGAACTTGCATAAAGAAAAGATACTAGTTTATAGGACATTAACGGGAACAACTAGCTTGAGCAAGTATCATATATAGAACAATACCAACATATACAAAACTAATAGTGTTAAGACCACTCATAAAATTAGGGTTAACTGATAACTTTGTTCTTCAAATATAATTCCAAATACAATATGAACAAATTCTGAATAATCCTTGGGAAGCAATATGACTTTTGATGAACAGATAAACTTAACAAGCTTGCTAATTCATAAATCAGATATTATCTATATAATTTTATATTATGAAAAGAGTGTTATCGACCAAGGCAGCTCAAGCAAATTTTATATTTCATACTTAGAATTATAATCCCACATAATAATATTTATCTAATTCTTAGGATCCTTCTAACAATTTATAGAGTAGAAACAAGATTCAACCATGCGGCATCTTTGCATACATTCACAAACCAAATTACTCACTCATACTTTCACATTCCCGATTATTCATACAAATAATTCACTTCAAGTTATTCGTAAACATAAACTGGAAAGGATATTAAGCTTTCAATGTAAGATGATATGATAATTAAGAAATGATTATTAATATGGAACCTATTTGTGAGAAAGATGCTATTAAGATTTGAATGCATCTTAGGTTCCCCTACTCATGATTATGGAAAAGGATGTTATCCCAAATTATAGGGACATGATTAAATAGCAACATTGAAACAATAGTTTTCAAGGGTCAAGTCAAAGGGAACTTTTACATGGTATCATACTTCACCAATGCTATTTGTGTGACCATGAGTTTTCCTCCTCCCCTTACAAATTAGAGACTCACTCTACAATCTCACTACACATTACTTTTAGAGAGCTTCATGACAATAATTATGGTAGTGTAATTGTAGTGGTAAGTGTACCCTATAGCATAATAGAATTCACAAGAAACACATGGTTCTTATGCACTTGATGCTAGCAGATAACTCAGAGCTATATTCAAAGAAAACTCTCATATAAGTTGAAGGTACAATAATTGATTCCCACATTATTTCAAAGGATGTGCTTCCATATGAAATATATTTTCAATGGTCCAATTCATTACATCAATATTAAGTAAAAGATAGGGAGAATTCTATCTAACCTATTAAAACTCATAGGTGAAAATTACAGTTTCATGTCAATCCCTACAATTGGTAACATGATTAAGTTATTTAGTTTTGATCAAACACCTCATAGATGTTATGATACTAAAGGGAGGATAAGGTAATTCCTCCTTTAGAAAAAAAAAGTTAAAGATCTCACATATAGACATGATGAGAAGCCCCTAGATGACAAGTACAATAGATAGGGTCTATTTGTTGAGGATGTAAGGATTGCTTGTGATGGAGAAGTAAATCATTGACATCGAGAAAATTTATTTATGAGCTAGATGGTAAATTATCTCTTAGGGATATGAAGAGATCCACAAAAGAATAGTTATAAGCAAGGGCATTGCCAAGTAAGCTACTGTAAAAATTTTGTAATGATTCAAAATTGCCACGTATGATTTTGAGAGGTGTGAAGTTAGGGTACACCACTACTAGGTCCTCTTCCCTAAGCTATAAAGAAAATTTATCACAATTTGAAATCATTCAAGAGATAATTTGTGCATAAATTTTTGTTAAGGTTGTAATGACTAAAAGTAGCAAATGGCTGATGGATGTTGGGTAGGAGTTGGTTCATGTACAAAATAGGTCAACTCAAGTGCTAAAGCAATACAAGATATACACTTTTATTCCCTTAAAGTAATCCATTCAATCTGGCCTTCAAATGCTAAGAAATATCATGGTTAAAGAGAGAAACATCATACACTAGATATATATAAAAATATAATACTTCCTAGAGTATTTTAGAAACTGTCACAAATTTCCCCATACATGTGAAACAGTCTTCCAAAAAAAATTATTGTATTTTATGGTAAAAATGCATAAATGCAACAGCCATCAAATTTAGTGCATGTATCTATACACAAGAATACTTCATGTGTATCTATGCACATGCATTTGTATCTACATGCATTCATGTGTGACATGTGTAGGACACACACACGCATGTAGCCACAATCAAACCAGCATGGATGTACACCGTGTGAACATGTACACTGTGCATCAACTCTACATGGGCTTTAATTTAATAATCATATGGCCGTGCACAATTAGTATACTGTAAATTCTAAAGGATTATAGTAAATATATATATATTAGCTTTTGATGCTTCTTCTTTACCCACAAACTCTATATATATATATATATATATATATATATATATATATATATATATATATATATATATATATATATATATATATATATATATCGTTCTTTCATGTAGTCAAACACTTTATGAGCATATATCAAACTTCTGCACTTGACATACATGTTAATATGCTTATTCTAAAAAGTTGTGCCTGTGGCAAATGCAAATTGCCTGAGGGATGAAAGAGTGGACTTTTTTTTTACTTTGTGAAAGTGCGTTCTTGAAAATGCAGGTTATTAGACGAAAAATATTAAGTGTTTCACATTTGACAAATTCTCATACAATGTTTCACCAAATGCAATGAATGAGCCTCCAACCCGTTCAATTCACATTTGCTAGCGTGCTCCCAGCCCGTGCCAAAATGGCAGCTTTGGGGTAGGGTACAAGCAAATATCTAAGCATAAAAGATAGGGGAATTTTGTCAGATATTGTAGTTGCAAGTGCGATGGTAGACATGTGTGCATTATATAGAAGCACAGTCATGGCACATGAATTATTTGACAAAATGCCTCCAAGAGGCTGAGCAGTAGGGGCGGCCTCCCCTTGGCCTCCCACGCTGAGTGGGAAGGCCCACAGGAAGTGCCAC
Source organism: Cunninghamia lanceolata (assembly GCA_027924645.1). NCBI lineage: Eukaryota > Viridiplantae > Streptophyta > Pinopsida > Cupressales > Cupressaceae > Cunninghamia > Cunninghamia lanceolata. The sequence goes on from BSBN01000312.1 coordinate 3,225,213, forward strand.
TTCCAATCACCAAAGCCTTCATTGAAATTTATGCACAAAATGGAGATTATCTCAAAACATTCGATGCAGGGTATGGACGTGAAAGGAAAAACAAAAAAATTAAAATTCATTGAGTTTCTGATGAAAGGACATAATTCATTGAGTTTATGATTTAAAGGCATAAGTTACAATTAAAATAGGCACGTGATCTCATAGAAACTGACAAGCAAATGCAGTGGCAGGCGTAAAGCCAAATTCCACAACCTTTGCCATCGTCCTGTCTGTGCCAAAATGGGAGCTTCGATGTAGGGTATGGATTTAGAGCATAATGGAAAAAGGGCAATTTGGCCGGCATGTCAAAATCCTTCAAAGAATTGTCACCTCATGGAATGCAAATGATTGCAGGATTTCATGAAATGGGTTGAAAAAAGCTTTTAAACTTTTGAGCAAATGTAGTTGGTAGGGATGGACACTCAGGAATAGGGTATGGACATCCATAGTAGCAGAACGGAAAGGAAAAGCCCATCAAAATTTGTATTGAAGATTAAAAGTTGCCAAGGTGATATATCAAAATTTGAGATCTCAAGCCTCCGATCCAATGCTTTTAGCAATCGTGTTTCTGCTAAACATGGCACAAGACATTGGATCTGTGCACTAGATTACTAACCCATGTCACAAGTTGATGCACTACTATATAGTTTCTAGGTTTTTCAAGTATTTTGATATTTAAGCTAAACTACAGCAAAGGCACGGATCGAATCACAGGCAGGTCGACAAAAAGATTTACAATAATTTGCATGGATATTTAAATGTAGTGTAACTCTTTCGAATAAAAAAACTAAAAGAGATTATTTGTGAATGGAAAAAGGAAAACTTTCATAAATACCTTCCTCATCTCCATTGTCGTTTTTCTTGAAAAGTGGCTGAGAAAGCACCATGTTTTCTTCAGCAAATTGAATCGACTGCTTGCTATACTCCGCTCCTCTCGTATTATAGGCTAGCTTGCCTCTACTACCTATGCTTAATTATATATAAGCTTTCTCTATGAGTTTACTCTAGCCTTCCAAACAAGAGATGAATCCCTTCTTCCTTACAATTCTAGGTATTTTATAGAAAAGTCCATTCTCCATCTCTTTTTTTTAATGATCCTCCACTCTTTTTGTTTAATGGTAATGCATCCTCCACTTTCTTTGTTTAATGATAATGCATCCTCCACCTTCTTTGTTTAATGATAATGCTTCATCCACTCTTGTTATTTTAATGATAATCTTATCCTCAATTTTTTTAATGGTGTCCATATTATTTGTATTTTTAATTTTCAAATTAGAATACAAAAATTGAGTTGTGACATAAGCACTTTCTTTTCTGCTACTATTCGTGCAGATATCTCTATATTTAACTAAGTGAATATAAATCAAAAGTATCATTCTTATAAGTTCAAAAAAAAACATTTTACCAATGGTTCCAAATAAAATCAACAAAATCCTACTGTCTAACAAAATGCGGCATAGAGTTTAATAGAGCGGTCATTACTCTATAAAGTAATACGTTATAAATTTTAATAGTTGGCAATAGCATTTTGGTTTACCAACTAAGTTCATGCTTAAAATAAATTGCAAGAATTTGTTGTGGTGAACATGTATGTGCAAGCATAGACAAAGCATGCAGCCCATTTGACAGAATGCCTCAAAGAGATGTCATCTCCTGAAATGCAATGATACTAGGTTTGCACAAAATGGATTTGAATCAATGCACAGAGGCAATAGAGGGAAGTTTATCTTCTCACAAGGTTATAGTCACAAACTATCATAAAAGGACTTGGCCACTCCTAAAAACAATCCTACATTAAAACAGTCAATAATGGATTCAAGTATCCTACAATTGGTGAGGGTCGATAGTGTAATAACGATACACAATAGGAAGTTCTGTTGCACCAAGCTGAGGTACAAAAGAATAACCATTTTTCATCATTTTTATTAGGGGTAAGTTTCTTGTTAATGCTAAAAGTAGCAATCTAAAAAAAATAGGCTTGCATTATACAAGAAAAATGGCCTGACGTTACCATTTACAAGGAAAAGTCATCCATGGATGCATAACAGGAAGAGGGAATTTATCAAAAGAAGTAGGTACAACTACCACGACAAGCATGTATGTAAAATATACCAAAATTTATAAGAGCTGAAGAAAGCCTCACGAATGGCGGAATCCAAAACATTTTAGAGAGGATAAGCATCCACAATACAAAAATTATTTAAGGAAAAGAAATCAAAATAAGATTTAGTTTCTAAATGAACGGATTCTTAAAAGATATGAAGATATCTTCATACTATTAGTTCAAAACTGGCCGATAAACTTTATCTAACACAGGGCGATAGCTTTTAGTATGAAAGGGATTATTTGCTAGTCATAGAGGTTTCTTCTTAGGTCGATAAGATCACCACAAATACTGACAATACAGGGAATAGAAAACCATTGCAAACTAATTTGATTCAAGCAATGACCAGTTGTGAAGTTGTGCAGATCGATAAATATCAAATGTGAATTTAGATTCAATGCGAGGATTGATCACCAACTTTGAATAATATCATGTACAAGCTTCAGGCAGCTAAAGATCATTGTCAACCCTCTTTTTTTAACTATCTCATAAAACCATCATATATTAGTAACCAAGAATGAAGTTTTGATCCCCAGTTTTACCCATTGCAGGATCAACTATTAGTCATAACATGCAAGAAAATCAACTATCAGATTGCAGAGACAAATGAAATAAAGCCCTTATACAGTAACATACCTGGAATAATTTCTGCATTATTCTCCTCCACTTTTTCATCAAATTCCCCTCCATTTAACAATCTCATGTGTTGCTATTTAACCCTCTAAAGCCTTGGATTCATATGGCTTATTAAAACTACATGATCATTGATGTGAAATGATCAATCTCCTGAAACAATCATGTGAATCCACCATTCCCCCCTAGAGTTATGTATCTCATCCCTTTATTAAGTGGTATAACAAAAGCATGAAATAGGTATGACGTTACCAGCTGTTACAAGACAACCCCACTAACTCTAATTTACTAAAATTAACTAGAACTGAAAAAGAAATATTATTCTCAAATATCCCTTCATTAAATTGTGTAACTTCCACTTCTAAACGTGGACTTAAATAATAATGAACTAAAAGAATCTCTATTTTGCAGTTACATTAATTATTTTTATTTATTAACTTAACTTCTAGAACAATATATTTTCTGTAAACTAGATTTACATAAAGGCATGTATATTTATTTAATTATCAAAAATGTCTTTATGACTAACAATATTATTTTAATGCCATGGTTAACTAAAGCATCAATTAAACAATCCAAACCAAATAACCAAATGTCAAGCATACCTAACACATCCAAAGTGAAAATGGAGGGGCACCACATTAACCACTAAACTTCCTTATAAATGAATCAACACAATTACTTATTGAGCTATATGTAGGTTACTAGGAACAATTGGGATTGGTCACAATCCCCATAAGCCACATCTAACACCATTACTTAGAGCCAACATGTGTGTACTTATTTTGACAATGAGTAGGTCAATACTAACTTGGCTTGACCAATTTATTAAAAGGACTAAAAAAGAGATGAGCTGCATTACCCTATTATCAAATTCATGATTGATCTCTCAACCATCTAATTATGAATTCCTAAAATAATTTAAGGACGCCTTCTTAATTCAAGGTCTATTGATTGACTACCCAAACCCAAACAATATCTAAAAACTCAATATTTTAAAAAATGGATTACTAATATTTCTATGCCATTGGAGTCTTTAATTTATGGTAGCTATAATGATGGATTATATTACACATGGACTTGATATTAAAGTTTACTATGTACTGGGTTGGGCTTAAGAAAGTATAGTTCATACAGTAATTAATACCCATTCTAAGGAAGAAAAATGAATATGTTATCATCATCTTACGAGAGTGCATACAATATAGCAATAGGTGAGAATATGATGTCTATGCAATCAAGAATGTAAAGTGACGACCACAATCTTTATAGAAGTTTTTGATAAAATTATAATGTGAATGATGGGCAAGCTTAAAGATGACACAATGAAGGATATAAATCATGGATGATACACTAATTGTAAAACTACTTGACTAGAGATAAATGTCTCAAGAGATTATTTCATGACATCTTTCAACTATTGAGTCATCACATTAAAGATCATCCATACAACTTGAAGATTACAATTCATATGTGCTAATCATGCACGATTCCAACCACACTACCCAAACCCCTAAACAAACATAATACTAGAAAGGGGGTAATTTGAATGATTGGAGTAGTAACAAATGGAACAAATATGGACACTAATATCTACCAACTATGTAGTTCTAATGTAATAAGTGAGGGTAGTTCACAAAACACTATAAATAAACTAATAATACTTTATTCATGTGAACACAACCAATATTAACAAAGACATAAAGTGAATTGTTAATAAACACCTCCTGGTATCTTGAGATCAAACTTAATTGCATAACTCTTCAATTCAAACCAACCGCATTCCTTGAATTATGGATACATCCATTTCATATTTTACATGTCTCACCAATAAGTCTACAAATGAATAATACTAGATTCTCTTGGACATATGATACCCAATTCATGATATAAAATATGATATCCACTAAATTTTCTTGTAATTAGAACATTACACAAGATTTTGCTTGATAAAATCTACCTTCATTAATAAGGTATAGACTTATTCCATAGGCATACATAGCTAATGCCCAGGGATGTAGTTTATATAATAACTCGACAAAGCTCCAAAATACCTCATGTATAATGTGTATGTTATTTAAATTAGACATTACTCATATCATTAACATACTAATTTATATGTTTCATCTCACTAGTAGCAACTCACTATACAACAACTAGTGTAACCTCTGTAAGTTTTGTAATTGTCTTCTAAACCATAACTCTTATCTATATGCTAAGTTTATTAAAAAATTAAAATTTTATTCGTAGTGTTGAGCATGCCCTATGCAAACATGTGGAATTAAAAGAATTAAAGATGTGAATGAAAGATTAAATCATCTAGTCATGAGAAATACGATGAATTGTCAATACACCATTACAACCCGTCCATAGTGACCTTTGGGTAATTTCATATTCATTATTCAATATCATCCACAACAAAATCCTACTATGCTTCAACCTAAAATTTCAAAGAAGTAAGGGATAAACTGAACTTCCTCGATTGAACATTCCTCACCCTCATTGGATTTAACTATAATAATAAATTCAACCCAACGCAAATGATGAAAATGGTTGGAATTATCGTTAATAGTTCACACACAAACTCCATTTTGAAGGATTATCAATTTACACAAACTCAAGATGTTAGCGATATTGGTAAGTCCTAGTGCTTTAGCACATGATATAAGTTATTTGACTTAAATAAAAAAAATGTATCAAGAGTGAATAATGTCCCTTAAAATAGGACACGTCCTTTAAAGTGAATCATGTCCTTTGAAGAGAGGAACGTGACCTCTCAAAATGAAACTAGGGGAGAGGACCCAATAGTTGAGCACCTTAATTTCACGTCTCTCAAAATCATACGTGGAAATTTCGAATCACTCCAAAAATTTTATAGAAACTTATTTGGCAAGGCCCCTATTTATAAGTAAGGTTTTAGAGCCACATCATCAAATATGATGCCACATCAGTACGCTTTTTGTTGAGGTGTCAAATAGTTCCCAAAAAAAGGGTGGACCAATAGGTGTGCATAAAGTCATGTTTTGTCAGTGCGTTAATGTGGCATCACATGATTGGTTGCTTTTTAAATATAATGAGCACATTTCATTCAATTATAAATACTTATAGTAACACTAACAACCTTAAAGCCACAACTACTAGTGCCAAACTTTTAAAAATATTGGGCCTTAAATACACAAATACTATCACAGCTATTGGAATATGCTCAACAATTGGGTCCTCTCCCATAGGTCAAATGGTAGATGGTCATGTATGTTCACGATGTGAAGATCAAGGGAAAAATAAGAAGAAATATCAAGACATTTAAATTATTTAAAGATAGAAAGTACATGGGGTGGTGATGTGTAGAATGGTGTAAGAAATGCTTTGAGAATATGAGAGGTGAATTGGAATGATATGTTGGCAACTTGGAAAACATCATTGATGAAGACACTGCTGGTATGATTAGGAGTAACTTAGCATGATGTTTGAATGATGTTGTCATTGATGGTAACAAGGATTTTGGTCCGACAAGAAGACTTAAGTATTTTAACTAAGTGTTGGCATATCACAGAGAAGACTACAGAGCTACAATATTATGGTCAGCATTGATCTGCATTTCTGGTAAGATGTCGGTATCCCTTAGATGTCTTCAATTCCTAAGTTTTATCTTCTGATGACTTTTGTAAGTATAGTTGTGAATAGCATAAGTTCGGCATAGCATAGTACAATGTTAAACAGGGTAGAACACATGTTTGGTTTAGTCCGTATTTCTCTGATATTCGATATTTTCTCCTATGATTTTGAGGTTTTGTAAACACATGTTTGAAGTCTCTAAATCTAAAGTTTCAAAGGTTGAAGTCTACCGGTAAGATAGTTGTGAGGACTTATGTATCACTACATGCATTTACAGTGTTTGACAGAGACAGAGTCTAGCTTCTAATACTTTGCATTTTGCCACATGTTAATATTTTGTTCTGCTGTTTTGAAGTTATGCTCTGGGATGTCTAAGGAGTCTTAGTTGTGAATTTGAAGGAGTTTCGTGGTCTGCATTGAAAGTTGTGATCTGACAGTTGGACTAAACCTGTGTTAGTCTATGTATGAGGCCGACATAATAGTATAATCTTTGTGCGGAAGAATCTATTGATTAGAATCATGTTCTAAGTGATTCTAGAGTTGCAGCTGACATATGAGAATGTGTTTCAAGTGTTGTTTTGGTTCGCAAAGTATTTTACTGAATGCATTAGGCCGACAAGATACACATTGTATAACTACATGTTTCATCCTAGCAAGCCAACCTAATTTGAAGTTTGTAAGTGTTGCAGATATATATATGAGATTCACTTTGGTGTTTGAAAGATATGATGTGAATATGGATGAGTGTGTGCGACATGTATGAAGTTTTGTGATTCGATCAGTGAGACAAGTGTTTGAGAAGAAGTTTTATGAAGAGCAGAGCAGTGTGACAAAGCAGATCAGGATGAAGAGTTTTGAGATAGTATTTTGAGCTTCATTGGAGTTGTACCCCAAGCATTTGTAGATGCAATTGCAACAATTCATTTTGGCAGTGATCCACCCATTCTCTCTTTCTTTTCTTTTGGCAGTGAGCTTGTATGCAGTGAGCATCTTTCTGGATAGTGGGCCTTGGGCAGTGAGCCCTAGGTAGTGAGCCCTCAGGCAATGAGCCTCTTTGTAATTCGGTATTGGTACTACATAATATATTGTGATCTAACGCTCACCGTGGTTTTTCCCTTTTTGGGCTTTCCACATAAAAATCCTTGTGTTCATGTGCTATTGTTTATGGTTGTGCTTTCTATTCTTGATTTGCTTTACTGTTATTGAATTTGGCAAATGAATTAATGGTTTAATAAGTGAATGGTTTAATAGAATATTGATTCATCCCCCCCTCTCAGTATTCTGGGTGTTCAACATGATATCTATAAAATACCACCTCTAAATTATCTAAGTATTTAAGATATATATAAAAAATTTGAACATGTTTAGAGGTGATATATATTTTCAATTGTTTGAATTTTTTTAAATTATAAATTAGGTAAATATTATTATTAAATCTCATAATTATAAGTAATAAGAAGTAAGGCAACAACTTAAAGATTGGCCATTGCCCTTAATACAAACAAGGACAAAAGACATGTTTACAATTTAATCCATATGTTTAGGAAACTTAGAGAATACCAACATATTTGATATTGATATTGACACAATGTGTTTAAGATATGTATCTTGTCATATTGCATTCTAGCTTGGATGTTGTACCTTATTGCTATAATTTTATTTATCAATTGTTGTATTTTTATAATTTAGGTATGTTGATTGTGATTTTATAAAGTAGATGGGTTGTTGATAATAGTGAAGTCCTTAGAATAGGCTCTGATACCAAATGTAACGCTACTTTTCCCCAGAGTTATTTAATTATTTGCAATGGATTTATTATGGTTAATATTTAGAGTTAGGATAATAAAGAATATTAAATAATATGTAAACAACAAAAGTAAATTACAACATTGCTAATTTAATAAGATCTCTAATGCAAATCATTAACAAGATAAATTGGATAACATAATCACATATACAATATTCCCAATATCTTTATTAACAATAAGTCCAATACTTATCTGAATCATTGAACACTTGGATTAGCCACTCTCACCCTAGGAATATTTCAGTGGTCTTGGCCCTAGCTATGGCATACTCTAGGAGGAAACAATTCCTTTCAGAATACAACATGCTATTACTCTCTCATACAAGTGTTGGTTCTAGAAGAACAATGCTCAACATAGTGTTGGTTCTAAAAGAACAATGCTCAACACTAGTATTGGTTCTAAAAGAACAATGCTCAACACAAGTACTCTTACACAAGTGATGGTTCTTAAAAGAACAATTATCAACACAAGTACTCTTACACAAGTGTTGGTTCTTAAAAGAATAATGCTCAACACAAGTGCAAACGAAGCCCTAGCCAGGACTGTCTTGAGTTGTATGTTGTACCCTGGGTTAGGACACACTCTGTGTGCGCCCTTCTCCCAATGCCCATAGCCCTCCAAACCACTTCCATCTTTCTTGAGTGTTCTCCATGCCCCTATCCAAGTCTCACACAAATGCCTTATATATCCTTTTAAGAGGTGGTTTCTAAACCATCACACCCTTTCACAAAGGTTGTCATTAACAATTAGTTAATAAACTTAATAATTCCTCCATTTTAAAAGGGGTTTTCATAATTATTCTTTATTTATCTCTATTTTAACCAAAGGATCATAATATCCTTTATTTTTTCATCTCTCTTTTAATTATAAAGGGTAAATAAACTTTATCCTCTTATAATTTCAAAGACTTATTCATAAAATAGCCTTCTTTTCCATTTTTGAGAAAAGTCCCATAACATTTAGTGTAGATATAATCCCTAGGATGTTTTTAGGCTCATTCGGCCCTTTCCTTAGCCTTTTCTAACCTTGATGCCAAGGTTATTCTTATGTTTTTGCCTTCCCATGGTCATTTTGTGTAAATCTATGATTTTTCTACATTAATCTCACTCTTTCCTAGTGTTTGAAGCTTTCAAAGGTTGGTATTTCTTGGATGCTAGTGTGACGTGTAGGTATCCATGCAATGTGATAGTCTCCTCCAATATTTATCTTACGATAGTTATATTTTATCATTTCTACCACCTTGCTAAGTGCCCAGGTTTTTGATAATGGCCTTGAATTGAATCCTAACTACTATTCCAAACTGTGGACCTCCTTATTTTCCTTCCTAAGTCTTTTTTGAATATCTACAAGAATTCTTGACCAATATCTTAGATTCTTTGGTTCACACAACAATGATCTTTCAATCTTCTTAGCTCTTGGCATTGAAAATATCTCATGTGAATATGAATAGTAGCATTTTTACTAGTACTTCAAAGGTTTAGAGCACTCTACATCTAGTTGGGGTTTCCTTGGCATATCTACTTTGTTGAGATCATCTTGCTCTTCAGTTTTTGTAGATCTTTATCTCTCCATCTTGCATGAGGTGATAGTGTTCTAGCCTTCTCTTTTACTTTTGTTATTACTTGTAAAATCTAAGATTATGTTCTTGGAACCTATTGGGTTTTCACTTCCTCTTATCTAATCTCATACATAGCAGTTTATCAATTCTTTTAGATCTAGGATTTGATATTCATAGCTTCTTATCATTGTTCTTAGTTCCTTGACACACATAGGCTAAGAGAACATGCTCTTTTAATCTATTTTCTATCTTGGCTACTTGTGGAGGTTGAAAGACCAAAATAGGGGCTTGACCATTCTTGGAAAGCTCTCAAGTAGTGCCAACCTTTCCTATAACATGCCACTTGTTCTACCAAATATATTTTACTAAGTTTAACCCAAAAGTAAATAGTTCTTCATACCAACAAAATGAACAATAAATAATTTCCTTTCTTTATAAATGACATATGCACATTTGAAACATATTTCAAACATTACCATTGCATAATCAAATTACATCACAAGTATTGAATATTCCTCTTTTACAAAATTCCATAAAATGGATACAAAGTTACATACAAGCTTCAAAGAGCTAACTGAAAATAGAAATACAATGGTTCCAATTGCCTTAATCAAATCATGGCTGCCATTTGCATGAGGAGAAGCATCACTCAAGTGCTTTTCCACCAACCACGGACTAACTGCGGTCCCCCACACAATTACCAAACTCCTAAATGGCCCTACCCTTCGATAAAGGGATTGGTATGGTAACCTCAAAGAATAGCCTAATTTGAGCAAGATGTTGTGTCCTACATAACTAGTACTATCATATTGTGGCTCTAACCTACCAATATAATTATCCCTTCCTAGTATGTAAACCTGGATCACATTGAACTGATAGTGTAAATAGTGGCTACTTACACTACTTTGGCCAAAGTATTCATCACCCCTGATCCGGAATGGACGTCACATGTTCACCCATCATTCTAGCTTGATTTGATATGACATCATTCTCTATACAAAAGGTTATTCCCTTACCCATGGATCAACTAATCCCAAGATTAACCTCACCTAATAATTCTAGGTTTACTATGATATTTTTACCAAAATAGTACAAGTTGTAAGATATGGTTTTCATAACCTAACTTTCACATTGTAGCAATAGCTAATCATATTTAATATTGCACATAAATCCAATATAGACACTAATCTCTACTATATAGATTATTCTTACATTCATTACATAATATATTTCTCATACGAGATATATATACACCTTTCATTACACATATAAGAAAATATCCAATTCGACAAAGAATACCAAAACAAACTTATTCCCAACATCAACCAAAGACTTACAATCTTTCAAATAGAAAAGACATAATGATAAAAAGATTTTGCATGCATGTTAATGCTATGCTCCAAATAATCAACCGGGCTCCTTGTTCTTGATTCCTCGAGCTAGCTGAGTATCTCCTCCTTGATCAACTTGATTTCACCCTCTTTACTTACTAATTTTCCTCACAACTCAAGGCCAAAATACAATGCATAAACAAAATAGAAGACTCAGAAAGTAACAGAAGCTTTGCATAAGCAACTTCGAAGGGAATTGTGTGTCAAAAAGAATGGAAGGCTCCTCCTTATATATAGAATTCTGAGAACGCCAAGGCTATAAACAAGCTTGTTGAACTGCCACAACTCCCACTCCATACTTTGACTCAGTAAAATGAATTTATGGTGGCAGTAGGAATCAATGCATAGTGAACACATAATGGACGACAAGAAGCAAAAATTATAAATGCAAGGTAACTGATCAGTTTCAATACTTCTATTGATTTTCTACCTCTCAAACATGGCACCACACAAGCCACCACGCCCCCCTATTCTCTTGTGCAACCAATTTGCAATGAACTGGTCAATGTTTTGGCACATTGGCAAATAGTTAATAGGCTCTATAACAACATTTCCCATCATTTCCTTATTATGCACTTTATGTGCTTTAAACTTCATATAACATAAATGTAAATGCTTTATTCCCAACACCAAAGACTTAGTCAAATGTTGCCCCAAGTCATAACATATATACTATGAATTAATATTAACATTGGTTACCAGGCTGCGCTATATATAACAGTGCTTAAGACTTAAACTTTTAATAAACACACACACACACATATTTCCTTATAATCTCTATTTAAAATATCATGTGATAATAAAATTCACATATTCATATTTACATATTTCACCAATTACATAAGTATACTGGATATACCGTAAATCCTAAATGGTTATATATATATGTGTGTGTGTGTGTGTAATAGCAAATAACTACACACACACACACACACCCACACACACACACACACACACACACACACACACACACATATCATAGTTACTTAAAAACAACATAAAACTCATTAACCCACATATCCACTGACGACATGTGAGTATATACACACATGCATATAAACACCCCTCGTCCAATCAATACCCTTATGCCTATGAGCAATACGTTCATGAGCGTGCGTAGATACATCTATTTACGTATACTCATGCATGTATTGTCTCATACATATAAGTTATCGTGGACATGCATTTACATATGTGTATATATTCACTTCACGTTTAGACCTTGCCATATGCAATTCCAAACTTATCAAAGAAGACTTTCAATCGACATTCAGACTGAATCACATTCCTAGTCCAAAATACTCATAAAATCATATCCAAATAAGCATTCTAGATCATTACCAAAGATTACTTACCTTACCCACATAGACTCGACATAACCTAAACGAAATAGGATAGTGGTGTGCGCTTGCTCAGTTTAGGCTTTCTCTAACATTTACTACACCAAGTCCTTCTCCTGAATGATACCTCTCCTTGTTTTTGGAGGAGCAACATGTTCCTGCATTCATCTTACATCACCACAACAGTAGTTAATTGATCACAATATAATCATATGCTTTATACATTTCATAACTAGAATCACTTATAATACATCACATTGCATCATTCAAGCTTTCAATATATTCAATTCAAGATTCACAATACACATTAATGCAAAGATTCATAAACCATTTATTTATTCAAGCAAATTAACCAGTCAAGGTAAAAGTAAATAGTTAGAAACACGTGCGAGGTGTAACATATTCCCCCCTTGTGAATCATAGTCCCCGATGTTTTTTATGTATCAAGTATTATCATAACATAAACAAGCATAAAAAGAATGTATCATATTACAAAACATATTGTTCTCAAGAACTTTCAAAATTTAGAATAACTTGTGGAAACTTTTGCGTCATCTCAGCATAATCTTCCCAAGTGGTAGAATCTTCTGCATACTGATCCCACTAGACCTTGCATTACAGAACCTCTCTATTATGCAAGTGCAGCTTACGCATTTCAAGCACCCCGAGTGGCTCGATTGTTACCACTCCTGGGTCCTGTACCTATAAAGCATTCCAATCAATAGCATGGTTATCCCCTGGAACATACTTCTTAAGATACGAGACATGAAAAACATTATGCATCCTGGCAAGAGCTGGTGGTAAAGCAATTATGTATGCAATAGGATTGACTTCCTCAAGAACCTCAAACAGACCTACATAATACGGAGCTAGTTTGGATGACTTTCCAAACTTTATAGAACTCTTATGGGGTTTTACTCTAAACAAAACCTTATCCCCAATAGAGAAATTCCTAGGAAACCATTTGGCATCTGCATAGCTCTTCTGCCTATCATTAGCTTCTACTAATCTTTGCTTGATAAACTTGACTTACTCTTCCATATCTGATAACATTTTTTGCCCAAGACTTATCCTATCTTCTATCTTATCCCATCTTATAAGAGTCTGACTTTTTTGCCATACAATGCTTCAAACGGAGCCATCTTTATTGTAGAGTGATAGGAGTTATTGTATGCAAACTCGACCAAAGGTAGGTGATCCTCCCACTTGTATTGTTGGTCCATTCAATACATCCTTAGAAGATCTTCTAACACTTGATTTACTCTTTCCGTTTGCCCATCTATTTCTGGATGGTAAGCTGAGTTCCAAGTGAAGGAAACAAGGTTTGCCAAAATCTAGAAGTTACATGAACATCCCTATTAGAAATAATCTTTTTGGGAATTCCATGCAATCTGAAAGCCTCTTGCATAATTTCTGAGCTATTACTAGAGCTCCATCTATTAGATTACCTGGTATGAAATGTGCCACCTTTGTAAGCTTGTCCACAACTACTAGAATGGCATTGTGCTTATTCCTCGACATTGAAATACTTTGCATAGAATCCATGTGCTACTAACTTGCCACTTACTTTTTAGTACATCATGGCCCAGATATAGTAAACCTTTAGGATGATGATGTTCTGCCTTTACCCTTTCACATTCTAAACAACTTACCACAAATCTTGCTTCATCCCCTTTCATTCCCTTCCAGAAATATAATGGCTTCACATCTAATAACATCTTAGTAACACCAGGATGTCCTAAGTATGGTGCATTATGTACTTCTTTACATACCAAGTTTCTTAACTCACCAGAATCAGGTACATAAATTATTCCTTTATACCTCAATAATCCATTGGGTTCAAAGTAAAAACCTTCATACCTTTTATCTTGCAAATTATCTAAGAGTGCTTGCTTGACTTGTTCATAGAACTCGTCACCCTTGGATCCTTGCAATACTTGACTTTTGAAGTCAGTTTGGATAGATACTAGTGAAGATATATGCCTTCAAGGTACTTAAAGTCGGTTTTGATAAGTGGATGTTTGAGTTGGAAAATAAGGTCTAGGACTTCAAGGAACTTGATGATTGATTTTAGATTGAGGATGATCATTAGATGATTTGGATTTAGGATGATGGATGGATGATTAGGGTTAAGGGATCTAACTCCTTTAACAAATTTGGATTTGTGATGATTGGCTTTAGAGTCTAGAACAATGTTTTGATTAAGATTAGATGAGAATAAGATTTGATTTTGGCTTATGGATGTGTGATCGATTTTGGATGATTTGAGTAGGATTTTGAGATGGAGGATCAATTTACAAGAGTTGGAATCTTGGATGGATGGATTTCACATGGAGTAAGGGTGTAGAATTTGTTTCAAGATTTGGATTTTGAGGGCTTTCAACCTTTGACTTGAGAGTATTTTTAGGATTTTTAGGAATTTTTTTATTTTTTTGGATTTTACATCAAAGATTTTACAAATGTTTTTGGATTATGTAGGATGATTCACTAGTTTCACATAAGTGAAGATACACCAAGCACACCAACAAGCCTAATTTACTCAAGTGGGAGTATATACACTTGTAAGCCCATCAATAATGCCTTGTTTAGGCATAGAAAGTAGGGCCAATGAGGAGGCACTAATCATTTTTTATCTTGGTGCGAGAGGAGAGCATACATAACCTATGATATCTTGTTTCTAAGGGAATGTGGTAACTTCCCAGCGCTAACCACTAACCGGTGCATCACAAGCATATATGCCCAAAAGATCCCATCTACTATACAATGTATGCTAGGCCCGAATATCCTCAATATACTCAAAAGTATAGGAGGCCAATGTCTGTGAATGTGAGTGCTATCTACAAAGCACTACAAAGCATGTGGTTGGGGTCAAATCCCTTCCCACTTTACCTTGTGCCCCCAAGTGGACAAGGTTGCGTCAAACACGTTAACCCTCTAAAAAGTATAGGAGGCCAATGTCTATGAATGTGAGTTCTATCTACAAAGCATGTGGTTGGTCCCTTCCCACTTTGCCTTGTCCCCCCAAGTGGACAAGGTCGTGCCAAACACAATAACCCTCCTTTGAGGCAGTCTTTCAATTCTCACCTCCTTTATATACCTCGTCAAAATGTGTGGTTTGGGTCATCCCCCTTAGTGATGAAATCTAAGGGTAGGCTCGTTAAAAGGAAAGAATATTAAGTTCTTTTGATTCCCAAGATCACCTTTCAGTGTGAGGGAAGAGCATACACACCTAGTCTCCTTATGATAACACAAAAAGTGAATGACATGGGTGCTTTTGATCTTCAATATCACCTTTTGGCGTGAGGAAAGAGCATACACACCCAAGAAAACATATAAACAAAGCAAACAAATTCTTTACCCTTAAACATACAAGTGTGTAACTAGGCTAGTGAGCAAAGCAAGATCTTGGACAAACAAAAGCTACACCACAAACAAGTTAGTAGTTTGATAATCAAGCCTTAGACAAATGATTTTTGTTGCACAAATGATGTTAGCACACACAAAACAAGTGATGATTAGTGGAAAAACTAGAAAGGCACAAAATTTTAAAAATAATAGATGATTTGTGATAGAGTGGATGCATCGTAGAACAGAGTGAATGTGCCAAAACATAATAGATATGCAACAAAATGATCACATGTGCTGAAATAGGGGTTTAGTAGTTTACCAGTCACTTCCCATATGCATGCTAATTGGTGAAACATGGGAACTAAATTATGGCAAACGCATTGAAATGTGTTGACATGTACAACAAAATGGGAAAATCAACAAGAATAACAATAAAAATTGAAACCTGCAAGACAAATGTTAGATGTTGTTAAGGTAGTAAAAACTAGAATAATTTAAAAAATAAAGCCTACAAAAACATCAAATAGGAAAAGCTAAGGTCAGAGGTGCAAACATCAATCTGTGAGTGGAAACACCTTGGGATTTCACAGGCATCGGTTATCGACCAAACTATTATACAAAAGCCCAACAGACATACCAAACGGTGAAGTGAAGGTGTTGAAACATGAGCGGATGCACTAAAAGTAGAGAGCATGTGTTGAACCATAAACTTGGAACAAAAAGCTCAAACACAAGCTTTCAAAAGATGGTAGAAAGGGATGTGGGTCCTTCTAGGCATGCCAAAATGTATATGATGAAATATGAAACATAAATAAGGAACTAAACAATAAACTAAGCTCCTATTCTACATCTAATCATAACCTCATGATTAAGCTAGGAATTTGCAAAGTTAATAAAAAACTAAGTTTCTCGCCAACACAAGCCCTTGTTGCACCAGTGGGGTTGTGCTCAAAGGGATTTGGGATTGATGAGAGAGAATGTCGTTGCTCACTTGGACATCATGACCATGTATTCCATGAAGAATCCTTAGAAATGGCTTGTGGAAGAGTCTATTTATAGATTTTGGATGAGGAGGACCAATGGATGAGATTGATTTAGAAGATACAGGGCTAGGGTTAAATGATAGGCAAGGATGCATGAAAAGCCTCGAAGTGTCACCTTGTGATTGATGCACATGAAAAGACCCATGATCCAAGGGATTTGGAGGGTGGAGATTTTCTAGATTGAATGGATGGGCAAGATTTGATGTGAGGATTTTATGGAGCCTTGTGCATGCATAGAGCCATGTGCATGGTTGACTTGGTTAATGGTGCTTAGGATTGTGCAAGTGATTAATTAGTTAAATAAACATGATTTGTTTATTTAACTAATGATAAAGGGGAAAATAGATGATTTAAATAAATGTTGATTTATTTAATTACAGGTAGTAATTTATTAGTACCACAAATACTATGCACTTATCTAGTTATTAATCTATTGATTGTAAACCAATAAAAAATAGGATTATTTTTCTTGTCGGGCAAATTTGATTTAAATTTGTACTTTTCCTATGTCAACATGATAAATTTTTAACAAAATATTATTGAAAAATGATTTATCTATATTGTCATTGGCTGAAAAAAATGACCTCTTCTCTGCGGATTGTCTGATAGTGCAACAAAAAGCTATAAATGGGGAGAGAATTTTGGTTTGAGGGGAGAATGTGGCAAGTAAACAAATTATGAACACAAATTTTGTCTGCCATTAGTTAAGTATGCCTAAATGGATGGCCATAATTATGAGTGGGAAGAATTCATCAGTTTTTATGAATTTAATTTTTTGCTTCATTAGCTAAACATAAAAATTACTTTTTGTCAAAGGGACAAAGTTATAATATTATTAATACTATTAAAAGAATTCATCAGTTTTTATGAATTTAATTTTTTGCTTCATTAGCTAAAAGTAAATATTACTTTTTGTCAAAGGGACAAAGTTATAATATTATTAATACTATTAAAAATATAGGGTTCTACACATTTTATTTTATGAAATTAGATTATTTTTGGGATTTTAATTTTATTTACTCAAGAGTTAAAAATCTAGTATTTCAATTTTATTTACTAAAAAGTTAAAAATCTACAGTATCATGAAAAATATTTCGCCATGTTATTACATTTTTTATTTTATTTTTCAAACATACAATATTTTAATGCATTTTAAATTATCATAGTATTAATATTATTACATTTTAATATCTTAAGCAGACATTTCAAATCTTTATACACTCAACTAGGGTTAGTTAAGAAAATATTTGTGTTATTTAATAGACTTTGTAAAGTTTAGTTTTATAGCTAAGTAAATATTTTAGTGCTATTTTGTTTTTACCAAATTAATTTATTTTTGAGATTTCAATTTTATTTACCCAAGACATTTCAAAACAAGTTCACATAAATTTCAGGAAATATAATAGTTACAAATGTGAAACGATAAATAATTCTTTATCTTTAGAAAAATTAAAATAATTAAAATCATGTTCTCGAAAAATACTTACTATTATTACTTAAACAAAAATTAGGTGACTAAGATAAAATACCTAGTGATCTAAATATGAATATGTTATTGTTATTATATTGTGTAATTATTCTTCAAACTTACAATATTTTAATGCATTTTAAATTGTAATAGTATTCAATATTATTACATTTTAATATCTTAGGCAAACATTTCAAATCTCTACACATTTTATTTTATGAAATTAGATTATTTTTGGGATTTCAATTTTATTTGCTCAAGAGTTAAAAATCTAGGATTTCAATTTTATTTAGTCAAAAGTTAAAAATCTACAGTATCATGACCATGTTATTACAATTTTTTATTTTATTCTTCAAACTTACAATATTTTAATGCATTTTAAATTATAAAAGTATTAGAATTATTATATTTTAAGGAAATAGTTGTGTTATTTAATATGCTTTGTAAAGTTTAGTTTTATAGTTAAGGAAATATTTTAGTCCTATTTTATTTTTCCCAAATTAGATTATTTTTGAGATTTCAATTTTATTTACCCAAGACATATCAACACTCCTCAAAAATTAATTTTTCAATTATTGGAATGTAATTTGTCTGTACAACCAATACCTAATCAACAAAAAAATTACAATTAAACAAATACTATATAGAACCAACAGCTAATCAACAAAAAAAATTACAACTAAACAAATACTATAATAACAACACTACAAGGCAGGTACTAATTTATTTAAATAATGCTAGGTGGTAATTAAATATGTATTTATTTAATTAATGTTAGAAGAGATATGCATGATGAATCAAGTGATGGTAGGACGTGGTCAAATTTAAGTGTCTACGCATCCATTATAGTTGCGTGTAAATGTGCAAGATCCAAGTCTTAGAGGATGTTGACTTGTTCTTAGCTACAAGAATAGATGAAAATATGGCTTAAGGAGTTCCACATTGAATACTAGATGCAAACCCAAGTGTAATAAGAGATTGAGAATAACAACATTCTCACCAACTATGCATAGAATGACGTATGGACCATAGCACAAAGGCTTTATCTTCTAGTGTGGACCCTTGAAGCATTCCTTTGAAGGTGCAACCAAACTTTATCATCAACATAAAATGAGTGAGGTGTACAATGCACATTGTGGTGCTCCTTGTATTTTTTATTGTTGGCACATGAGTATCTATTATACCTACTAATGTACAATTTAAATGCACTACAATAATGTATGTTCCTTATCCACTTCTCATTCTTATGTTTGTGAATCCAATGAGAATGATGTGTAGTAGGATATTTCTAGAGGCACCCCTCATTGGAACCCAAGACATTATCTAAAATGGACTTTCCCCTAGAACTATATAGAGCTCCGTTGTAGGCATGTTGAATATAAAGTAGATTGTCATCCCATGTGCATTAATGAGAATCGTTGTAGATGCATAAAAGGTGCACAAGTGTGCGATTGACCACCTCTATTTGGTTTCCTATCTATGGATGGATAGCTGAGAATTGATCAAATTAGATATGTAACACTACCCATAATGTTTTCAAGAATTAACTTACAAAATGTGGGTTGTGGTCAAACAAAATGGACCCAAACATAAGTGAAGAAGAGGTGTGTGATGTATGATATGGTGATGCTTTTTTACATGAAATCATGACGACCATCTTCCAGAATTTATCTATCACAACAATTAAAAAATAATGTTGATGCTTAGTCATAGGCAATCCACTCAATAATCCATGTTGATGGATTCTCAAGGCCTTGTTGGTACTAACGGAGGAATGTAAAGCCAAAGCTTTTCATTTGCAGGCTTGGTGATATAATAGGAAATGTAGGAGTTTACGTGATGCTTAACTTTTCCACGCATATGAGGCCATAGAAACTTTTTTGAAGTGATACCAGTGCCTTGGTAACAATAAATTGTCCAATTGTTTTGGCATAGTGCGCCTCCTAGATGAGTCTATGATAAGGTGTATCTTCTAGAATATAGAGATGCCCAAGCTTGTGGAGAATCTTATTGAACATGTAGAATTTGCCAACCTCTTGACCTTACACAAGCATGACGTAGGTCTATGCAAAATCTACATCTGTTGGGTAAAGATTCTCCTAGTTAGAGAAGTTGTGGCCACACAAGTCCAGCAATGTGATCAATGTGTGAATTGATGGTTGGTTGAGGCAATATATTGCCTTGTTGTATTTCCCCTTCTTATGCATGAACATAAGATGGAATTATTGCAAATATGTCATCCACTTCATGTGGCACATATTCTCTAGTTTGCTTTGTGTACACAAAAAACTAAAGTAGCTTATAATTAGAGTGAATGATAATCTCCTTACCTAGAATATAGTGGTGCCACTACTTGACAACTTGTACAATTACACACAACTCTTTCTCATAGGTGCAATAGCATTGAATTGTTTTGCTAAAAATTTATGTGACATGCACTCAAGTTCCCACGTTGTGTGAGTATGACATCAAGTGCATGGTCAGATGCATTAATCTAAATTCCAAATGGGTGCATAATGTGAGGCATTACCAAAACATGTGATATATATAACTTAGACATTTCTTGAGCTCCTTGAAGGAATGTTATTGCACAAGCATCCCAACGATTGTTGTCTTGGCACACATGATCTAATTGAGTGACCATAATATGCGAGAAAATCCAAAAGCAAATGTGTAGTAGAATTAGCAAGTCTAAGAAAATTGTGCAAGTCTATGATGTTGCATAGTGTTAGCCAATCTCAAATCATATTGATCTTTTCTAGGTCTACATGGATGCTAGAGTGATCAATGATGTAACATGGAGGTGTGTCATGCAACAAGTACACTTGCTAAGGCTAATTTACAACTTGTGTTGGTGTAGGTTGTTCGATACATGTGATACATTCTCCACGTGTTACTCTAATCTTACTGAAGATGAGAATAGCATCCAAGTAGATGATGGAAAAAAAGTTAGTGAAGGGTAATAGGATGTTTCTCATTAGGAGCATTAATATTGCTAGTCCATTGGTCGAGTTGAAAGACATAACCATCCATTTGTATAGTCCCACCTGAGATTTGATGTTGTCTTCGAAATATCTTTACCCTAGATTGGAACTTGATGATATACCAATTTAAACTCAATCTTGGTGAGGTATTCCACACTATGGAGTTGAACCAAAAGGTCACTGATACATGATAATAGTTTGTTCTGCATCGTAATCTTGTTAAGTGTAGGATAGTCAATGCAAATGTGTCATGTGCCATCCTTCTTTAGTACAAACACGATTGGACTATCACATAAGGAAGAGTTATGTCAAATCTCACCTTCATTGATTAGCTCTTGGATTTCAAATCAAACTTCATCATTCTCCCAAACAAATCGATGATAGATAGGACTATTTGGGAGAGAGAATCTAAGAACAAAATTGATATGATGTTGCACTTCATAACATTTTGGAAGACCCTTATGTTCCTTAAAGATGTCTCTATACTATTGCAATAACTTGTCGAGTTGTTACTATGATGATGTCAACATAATCTTGCATGCTACTAGAGCATGTTTGCTTGCCAATGCAAATGCCTTTGAGTAGACCATCAAAAGCACAAACTTTTGCATATGGGAAATGATCTTGGGACATTATTTTGCAAATATCAAAGTTAATTTCACCTATATTGATGACTTACAAAGTTTGAATTATTATTTGGAAACATGTATTGTCCATTGATGTTCCTTTTCCTAACAAACACCATCTCTATCATACACACATGTTATTTTGAGTAGAATGCCATATATTTCCATAGGCATGATTTCACAAGTGATTGTGTCCTACATAGGTTTGATTGTATACTTGAAAGTACATTATCAACTTACCAAAATATCCTTGTCTTGCTACAACAATCTTAGAGAGCAACAATTTGGATGTGCTTCAGTGGAAAGGCCTTGATTGCATCAATGTTCTTTGGTTGCCATTGTTAATGATGGCATGGATTGGTTGTTTGTTGACCCAAAACTTCATGTGGAAGAGACACTTGCATTCCTCCTAAGTATTAGCTATCACAACCCTTGTGTTAAGACATTGTGCCTCCTGAACATTCCCAACTAGTTGAAGATCTAATGAGACTTATGCAACTAGTGACTGTTGCATGTGACATTCAGTGTCACTATGAGAGTTGTGCGATAGGAATGGCATCATTGATCACCTTGTTGTGGCTTCTTACCCTTTCCCCTATTTGGTGCAAATACAAGAGATCTAGGTCTTTACATAGTCAAATGTTGTTTTGTGGTTGCTTTTGTGTAGGGTAATTCTACTTCTACATAAAAGGCTTGAAGTTAGTTTCCTGTGTTGGCTTGCTCTTACACAAGGAAATCTTCCACTTAAGCTTTATCTTAGCTTCAATCTTGAATGCTTGACCCAATTTATCCAAATTCAAGAACTTCATTTTCGCTAGAATGTTAGGAAACAAGCCACCAGTGTACTTAAGCACTTTATGTTGCTCTAGAATGCTCTCATGTAGGTGCATAGAGTAGTCATGGAACTTGTTGGTGTAATCTTCTACCAATTGCTCCTTCCATTGACACAACTACTAGAACTTCATATATTCATCCTTAGAATGCCCAAGGGAGTAATATTCCTTTTGCAGAGTGCTGACAAAGGTGTCCCAGGTCTAGGTAGATAGGTGATTTGTGTCATGTTGTGCACTAAGTGTTTACTACCAATGGAACACTAAAATGGACATTTTAGCAATGCGGACAACATGTCTCAATTATTTATTAATTGTGAACCCTCTTTTGCATGGAAATATTAATTTGATCATCCCTAGGATGATGTTTTTATTGTTCCTCAATACTTCCCCGGGTGTGTTTTCTTTAATTTCCTGGTTCACTGATGCAGGAGCATCCAGTGGTGTAAGGGCAATCTTGCATCACCCAAAAAGATGTTGCTTCAAAATCATTATAGTTGTTTTCATTTCTTTCCATAATTAGTATTTCTGGTTCCATAATCTCTTGAATAATGATGTAGGACTTTTATATGTGAGCATTACAGTGCTCGAAATTGTCTCACACAGTAAAAAAATTCACGACATAAAATTTTCTAAACTCGTTGGTTGTTCTATTGGCGTATTCAGGGCTTAAATTTGACAATTGACCTTGTTTGTCAAGCATTTTTTTATGACAATTATCTATTCAATGTTGGGCCTTTAAAATACTATGACCTATCTTAACTTATAAGTAGATTATATAAAAATCAGATATATATCAGCATAATCCTATGTAAATTTTGACAGTTTGTCCAAAATCTTTCCTTTCATATGATACAGTCTTTTTAAAATTTTGATTGTATTTTACAGTAAAAATGGCTAAATACAGCGATACAACTGTTAAATTTAAGCCCTGGGCGTATTCCTTGAACCTCCTATGGGTGTAAGTGCTAGTATTATTAGTTCCTAGTTCCTGCCATACGCAGGATTACTTATGCATCCATGTGATGCAATTTCCACTATCCATTTGACCAATCAACATTGAGTATTAAATTTTTTTCACAAACATGCTATAGTTGATAATTAATTTTTTTTCATAATTTGGTAAATGTCATTTATCTGCTTTCCTATTGACTAAGCCTTGAAAGTAAGGGTGAAAAATAGAATTATTATTTAAATTTTGTCATAATTTAAATATTCAATACATAAATATCATGTTGACACTATCTTGTACTCTCATGAAAATCTTGAAAATTTTCTTTGTCAATAAAGTACAACTTCATTAATATTATATATAATATTGTGTATATAGCATGGAGTAAAATTTAGGAAGCATATTCAGAGGCGTACAAACGGAGACTGCAGCGAAATATCGATGCTCTGGCAGATCTAGGTGCAGAATTGCATCTGAAAAGGTATGAAATCAGTGGAAACGAATTAATATCTGCATTTTTCTGCATCTTTAGAAAGTTTTTTCAGTAAATTTGGCCCCGGAGAAGATGAGAATGATGTTGTTTCAAGGCGAGAATCATGTTGTTTCAAGGCTTTCCGCTATTTTAACGATATTCCAAAGTTTCATTTTTTATTGTAGGTAAGATGGATAAATGTGGAAAATCGTTTTTCTGGATGTTCATTCATTAAAATAAAATCTTCAAGCTTTATTCAAGTGTCTCCAATAAGATTTTGTGTGATTTCATCTAAGAACGTGGTTGTTAAATTGTTAGATTTCATGTATCAGTTTTTTTACTGTAAATGCTTCAAGTGTCTCGCAATAAGATTTTGTGTGATTTCATGTAAGAACGTGGTTGTTAAATTGTTAGATTTCATGTATCAGTTTTTCTACTGTAAATGCTTCAAGGGTCTCGCAATAAGATTTTGTGTGATTTCATGTAAGAACTTGTTAGATTTCATGTATCAGTTTTTCAACTGTAAATGCTTGGATGATTGTGCCTACAATATGTGTAATTAAAGAAAACTCTTTTATAACTATTGGATTTTTTTTTAATTCAGACACTAATATTAGCTTGCTTACTGTGGCTTATGTGGCTAATGCTCTGTTTCAAACTTTTTGTGCCGCCAATGAATTATCTGTGCAATTGTCTTACATTTGCATGTATATCTGTGACTCTTGCCCTTCTCTGGTCAATTCTTTTCACGTTGAACCTGAACTTATCCACCAAACACAGGTTTTTATCAAAATAATTTTAGTGTTTCCTTCAGCCATGTTGGCAGCAATGGAGGGTGACAGCGAATCCATCATGAAAATGATAAAATTTGCAGTCTTACCAATTGCAAAAGTGTTTGTGATGTCTTCCTTTGGGTTCGTGATGGCTACCAAGTATATCAATATTCTTACACCATTGAGCAGGAAGCTTCTTAATGGGATACTCATCTTCTCAGGCCTTAGTTTGGTCTTTTCGTGTGGATTTGATTTGACAAGAGAACTGCTCTGTTGTGTTATTTCTATTGCTCATTCATGCATGTGTGTGCTATAATCATTGTTTTGGTTTCGTTCTTCATTTCATTGACAATATTTTTTTTGTAGCTTGTTTTTGCCCTATTTCTGCCATGTCTGATGTTCACACAATTGGGAAGAGCGTTGACACTGCAAAAGATGATTGAATGGTAAGACGATCTCTATTCAAATTCCTGGCCATCTTCCTTGTTTAATATGTTGATTTTAACATCTAGTGAGAAATGTGCTGTTGCTAAAAGAAAATTAGTTCTGATATTCATGCACCATGGCTCTATACAACTCAAAAAGACACGGAACAGTTAAGTTTTGCACATGAACAGAAAATACAGACTATCTGGAGGTCAAAAAATTTGGAGTTATTGTTAGTGTTATTTCAGTAGAGTCACAATAACTCTCCAAATTTTTTGACCTCCAGATAGTCTGTATTTTCTGTTCATGTGCAAAACTTAACTGTTCCGTGTCTTTTTGAGTTGTATAGAGCCATGGTGCATGAATATCAGAACTAATTTTCTTTTAGCAATAGCACATTTCAGACTAGATGTTAAAATCAACATATTAAACAAGTAAGATGGCCAGGAATTTAAATAGAGATCATCTTACCATTCAATCATCTTTTGCAGTGTCAACGCTCTTCCCAATTGTGTGAACATCAGACATGGCAGAAATAGGGCAAAAACAAGCTAAAAAAAAATATTGTCAATGAAATGAAGAACGAAACCAAAACAATGATTATAGCACACACATGCATGAATGAGCAATAGAAATAACACAACAGAGCAGTTCTCTTGTCAAATCAAATCCACACGAAAAGACCAAACTAAGGCCTGAGAAGATGAGTACCCCATTAAGAAGCTTCCTGCTCAATGGTGTAAGAATATTGATATACTTGGTAGCCATCACGAACCCAAAGGAACACATCACAAACACCTTTGCAATTGGTAAGACTGCAAATTTTATCATTTTCATGATGGATTCGCTGTCACCCTCCATTGCTGCCAACATGGCTGAAGGAAACACTAAAATTATTTTGATAAAAACCTGTGTTTGGTGGATAAGTTCAGGTTCAACGTGAAAAGAATTGACCAGAGCAGGGCAAGAGTCACAGATTTACATGCAAATGTAAGACAATTGCACAGATAATTCATTGGCTGCACGAAAAGTTTGAAACAGAGCATAAGCCACATAAGCCACAGTAAGCAAGCTAATATTAGTGTCTGAATTAAAAAAAAAATCCAATAGTTATAAAAGAGTTTTCTTTAATTACACATATTGTAGGCACAATCATCCGAGCATTTACAGTAGAAAAACTGATACATGAAATCTAACAATATAACAACCACATTCTTACATGAAATCACACAAAATCTTATTGCGAGACACTTGAAGCATTTACAGTAGAAAAACTGATACATGAAATCTAACAATTTAACAACCACGTTCTTACATGAAATCACACAAAATCTTATTGCGAGACACTTGAATAAAGCTTGAAGATTTTATTTTAATGAATGAACATCCAGAAAAACAATTTTCCACATTGATCCATCCTACCTACAATCAAAAATGAAACTTTGGAATACCGTTTAAATAGCGGAAAGCCTTGAAACAACATGATTCTCATCTTCTCCAGGGCCAAATTTACTGAGAAAACTTTCTAAAGATGCAGAAAAATGCAGATATTAATTCGTTTCCACTGATTTCATACCTTTTCAGATGCAAATCTGCACCTAGATCTGCTAGAGCATCGATATTTCGCTGCAGTCTCCGTTAGTATGCCTCTAAATATGCTTCCTAAATTTTACTCCACGCTATATATACAATATTATATACTAGCACTTGCAACTTCAGGGCTGCAAGGATTGCACCAATGAGAATTTTAAAGGAGTGTCAAGAAGATTGGGAGGAATTGAAAGAATAGGAAGAATTCTGGCAGTATGCTCTACCAATGATGCTAGAAGACACTCTTCATAGGTGAATCTGTAAAGTTATGGACTTTGTGATTTTGTATTTGAGAACCTATTGAAGAAAAATGATGCCAAATGTGGATAGATGTTGTAGTTTTTTCTCTCCTAGAATGCTGCACATACCTTGGAATTCTTGCATCTTACTATTTGGCTCTCCTCTTTTAAAGCTATAAATGAACAACAATCACCTCCCCTGCAGCTGGTCGGGCTCACCCCTTCATGGGATGAAGCCCACAAGCCCTTGATTTGGGGAAATCTCCTATTTCCCAAACAAAAATTAAGATAGAATAAAAACTACAAAATACATATATAGTGCAAAGTTTATTAAGGAATAATTTTGTAAACAAAAAAAATGAAAGATTACACTAGTTAGAGATCCACATAAATATGGTGTAAAACAATAATAGATTTTGTGATAGAGAAAGGACTATAATAAAAGTAATTAACAACATAATCAAGTACTTTTTCTTAAATCTGATTGTTAGAATCAGTTACAAATGTATTTTGAGTTTACTTAAATCTGATTGCAAATAATATTTTCATAGTTTTACATAATAATTTGCAATAACTACAAATGAACATTAAAATTAAATTAATCATAAACTAAATAGTTTTAAAAAATAATTTAAAAACAGAAAATAAGGAAAGAGCAAAGAAAATGAAGTAAAGAGAAATTATTCATGCTACTAGTTTTTCCTTTAACATCTGAATGCTTCCAAATTTTTGCCCCTCTCTCCTCTTGTTTAAATCCAATTTCTTCTATTTATGGTACAATTCAACAATAGCAAGCAACCCTAGATTTTGTCTCAAAATTGTTTTGAGAAAATATTTACAATTGAATGATGAGTAATCTTAAAATGCATTTCATAACTGGTTCTAGCAATAACCAGATTTAAGTGAAAGAATTTGATTCAAATTAAATGTTGATCAAATTTTCAGGCTTATCGATACCAGGAAACCTCAATTTGATAAATCCATATTTAATTTAGAAGTTAGAATGTGTGCTTCTGGAATAGACTATGTGTAACTTTTTTTAAGAGAAGAGAATAAGTAAGTTGTAATTGCAGAGATGGTTGCTTAAAAAGAGAGGGGAGTGTGAGCACCCAGTTTAACTTGAGGGGAGAGAGACCAATAAAGGAATAAGGAAAAGAAAAAGAAAAAGAAAAAGAACAATTAGCTCAAGAAATAAAAAGAAAGCCTAAAGGTAGACAAAGACCAAATAAATAATTGAATTAAGTATAAAAATGTAGAAATAAGGTGAGTAGAAGTATAAATAGATACAAAGGATAAATATAATAGAAATACTAAATATAAATTAAGAAAAAGATAGGATATATGTATATTAATAAAACAAGAAGCATATATAGTTATATGCGAGAGAATAAGTAGAAAAGGATAGCAAATAAAAATTCAATATATTTATGAGTAGATAAATCTATACCTATAAGAATAAAAGTAACATATCTAAAAATAATGAATAAAAAGTATATACTTACTATATTTGATAGAAAGAAATAAGAGAAGAAAAATAAAAGAATAATATATATCAATAGATATGAATACATAGAAATATATTAAAATATAAATAGGTAAATATATTTATGGTAAGTAAGTAAATAGATAAATGAATAAGAAAAGATGGTAAGTAAATACATAAGTACATATATAGGATATAAATATAAATAAACCAAAAAGCACAAATAGAAATTAGAGAGTAATTAAAAATAATGGATAATAAATAAAAAGAGAGAGTAGATAAGGATAGTGAATGTAAGAACTCAATATATTTATGAATAGATATATCGAAAAATTCTATAAGAATAAAAATAACAAAACTAAAAAATATATGAAAATATATTTATTTACCATATTTAATAGATGAAAATAAAAGACTAATATATCAATAGATATAAATATGCAAAAAATATTAAAATATAAACATATAAGTAAATATATTTATGGTAAGAAAGTAAAAAGATAAAGGAATAAGAGTGGTATGGTGGCTAAATACATAAGTAGATATAAAGGATCTAAATATAAACAAAGGATAAAGATAATTAAGTACTAAATATAAATTAAGAAATAGATAAGATGTATATAAAATAAAACAAGAAGCAAATATAGTTATATGCCGATGAATAAGTATATAAGAACTCGAAATATTTGTGAATCAATATATCCATAGGTATATAGGAATAAAAATAACATATCTAAAATAATAAATAAAAATATATATACACACCATATTTAATGGATGAAATTAAAAGAATAATATATCCATAGATATAAATATATGAAAAATATATTAAAATATAAATAGATATATTTATGGTAAGTAAGTAAACAGATAGATTAATAAGAAAAGTGTGGTAGGAAAAAACATAAGTAAATGTATAGGATATAAATATAAATAGAACCAAAAAGCACGAAAAGAAAATAGTGAGAAATTAAATAATTAAGGAAAATAAATGAAAAGAGAGGGTGGATAAGGATAAATCTAGATATTTAATTTGTCATTTACAAGAGCAGAGGCAAATTAAAAATTAAAACCAGAAAAATTAAAACCCTCCATGCAAGCGTAGCACTAGGTGAAGTGTGGACTCGTGTATGTTGTAATCAGCAAGTGTTCCGTCGTCGTCTTTAAATGGGTTCTCTTTAATTCTTTCATAGAGATCAAAGCTCCAGTAGTCGAAACCTTGTCCAAAGAAGTTAGTGTGTATCTAATAGGCCCTCTAATTCCTCCTGAGTTTCTCTATAACAGGACGAGCACGAAGGTCCTCCCAAGCTTCTTCAAAGATGAGACAGAATGCTTCCAATGGTTGGATAGACAGTGTGCCCACTCTGTGATCTACATATCTTTTGGCAGTTTTGCAGTTCTGAGTGAAAAGCAAATGGAATTGCATGCTCTGAGTGTGGAGGCCACCCAGAAACCATTTTTGTGGGTAGTGCGCTCCAATCTAATGAAAGGAAGCGAACCTACTTTACCTGGTGGTTTCTTGGAGCGTGTGAGAGATAGAGGTTACATAGTTTCATGGGCGCCATTGTTAGAGGTCCTCTTCAAATGGGCTTCCCAGCAAAGATGAGGCGCTGTTGATCGAGAGGAATGCCCTCCTTGTCTTGGATCCGTGAGTCCTGCTGAAAAATTGTAGAAAGGGCCATCGATAGAACCACCAGACTGTAGATATGACCGATATCTATGTGCACAAATGACTTGGCTGCAAAATTATCGCTTGAAACATAGTATTGGAGATAGTAGATATTTATAGGTGAGCTTTGATCCCTGTGAGGTAGTGGAAGCTATGACCTTCTCTGGATTCATCAAATTTTTGGTTGTTCCATTCAAACAGTGTGCTATAAGTAGATTAGATTTGATTTGATCTGATTTGATCATTAAATGCATAATTGATGACGGTGCATGGAGATGTTGGCGTGAGAAAAACTGACGAGTTTAGAACATTTACCAATGTGAATTTTACGGAAAATCTCCCGGCGTGAAGTTCTTTTTATGGCGTGAGACAATTCCGGGCACTATGATGCTCACAACTAAAAGCCTATCGGCTAATAATATTAATGAAGTTGTACTTTATTGACAAAGAAAATTTGCAAGATTTTTATGAGAGTACAAGATAGTTAGTGCCAACATGATACTTATGTATTGAATATTTAAATTATGATAAAATTTAAATAATAATTCTATTTTTCACCCTTACTTTCAAGGATTAGTCAATAGGGAAGCAGATAAATGGCATTTATCAAATTATGAAAAAAAAAAAATTATCAACTATAGCATGTTTGTGAAAAAAATTTAATACTCAATGTTGATTGGTCAAATGGATAGTGGAAATTGCATCACATGGATGCATAAGTAATCCTACGTATGGTAGGAACTAATAATACTAGCACTTGCACCCATAGGAGGTTCAAGGAATACTTATACGCCGATAGAACAACTGACGAGTTTAGAAAATTTTATGTCGTAAATTTTTTTTACTGCGTGAGACAATTCTGAGCACTGTAATGCTCAAATATAAAAGTCTACTGGCTAATTATTAGCAAGGTAGGATGGAGTGTAGTAATATTAGGAGGGAAGTTACTACATAAACTAATGACAGAGTGTAGTTTTCTTCTGGTACTACAACAATTGAGGCATTGTTTTCCACATCTGCTATAATAGTTTAGAATTTATGTATCTTCATTTTCTTCTTAATTACAATTCAAAGAGCTTTGTGTTACACAAACCCATTGTATGCCTCTTTTTTTTTATATATGTGCAATGTAAGGGAAGAAAACATTTATTAGCTTAACATTTTTTTTAATTTTTTTTTTTTTGTAAATTGTTTGAAGCTTACTTTTGAATTCTATGAAAGCAATCATTAAAACATAGTGCAGAATAGATAAAGATCACAAAGTTGCTGAAATAAAGGTGCAATTATATAATTTCATGTAATTTTTACAATAATGATGGTTATGAAATGAAATGATGCTATGATTGTAAACGTAAAAGAGCTTTTTTTTTCTAATTAAAATTACGTAAAGCATATAGTAATCACATAATGTTTGGCAATCAAGTCTTGCAATAGGCAATTATTGAGTCTAGAGTCCTCCTTTCCAAATGGTGCTTGATTTGTGTTTTGTATTCACCTACACAAAAAATATGAGTTTAAGTAACATTGTTGTGAGGAAGTCAAGTTGAATTCATGACGAAAACAAAAGCAAATGTGTGATACCTAAATGTGTTAAGAGGACAATAGTTGTAGGCGAACCTCTTCTTTCTTCCTAAGTATAATAATAATTGTACTAAGTGTAGAGTCCTCCTTTCCAAATGGTGCTTGCTCTGTGTTCTATATTCACCTACATAAAAATTATGAGTTTAGTAACATTGTTGTGAGGATGTCAAGTTGAATTTGTAAGGAAAACAATATAAATGTGTGTACTTGAATGTGTTAAGAGGACACTAGTTGTAGGTGAGCCTCTTGTTTCTTTCTAATGATAATGTAAGGATTGTTCTGAATTTTAGAGTATCATTCAAAACTAAATGTAGGTTCTATGCAAAGACTTTCTATGGATTTGACTCTAGATATAACTGCATAAATGTTAGGCCTTGTCTTTCAATTTCACCTATGCTTATTATAGCCTTGTTCAATGTGAGGCCTTGAGATTTGTGGATTGATATTGCCCAAGCCATGGTTAGGGGTAGTTGTCTACGATCACCATGTGTTATAGGTATCAACAATATGTTATTTGGTCTTTCCCTATCCCATGTTGGGCCATTATACATGTATCAAATTGAACTATGATGTACATTGGCAAGTCTAAGGGTTTGGAGTTGACATTGTAAATAATAGCTTTGACTTCTCCCAACAATCCATTTACAAGGCCAACTTCAATCCATAAGTTTGTTGTTAGCATTACCCTTTCTCCTATGCATAGGAGCACATCTTGTTGGAGTTGATCATCATCAATATCATTGTTAAATTTTCAATGTGTATTATGTGCTACTCTAAGTGCCATAGGAAGATTTAATAGCTTCAACATCTTTCTATTATGTAGCACAACCAAGTTGTCAGTGGTAAATAAACTCATGGAGCTCGGTTAAATTCTTCTTGTTCTATTAGACTTAGTGATTTATTTGTGTGGTTCATTAATGTTTCCCAATCATGCTCTATTAGTTTTGCATCGCGTATGTTTTGTAATACGACACAAAAAAAAATCGAGCTTGACTATCACCTTCTTCATGAAATATTGTTTCCAATGTGACAATTGTGATAAATGTTTCCCATAACATCCTTGCAGTTGAGTGTGATGCATAAATCAGTTTATACATGATAGGTGGTAGTTATGCAAGGTCACCAATAAGGATAGCATTGGTGTCCTTGGTGGGGAAATGCCTCACATAAGTAGTTGTCTATTTCTAGTAACAATGTAAGAACACTATCTTATCTAAACCAATTTTTTTCCTTCGCTGGCCTAATTTTTCTGATTGCTTTCAAGTTTGAAAGTGTTTATAGTTTTGACAAATGATATTCAAGAATGCAAATAAAGTTGCAAATGAAACACAAGATGATCAAATTATTGAACCAAACAACTCACACAAAGTCCATATAACATACCCGGAATGAAAGCTTCACTTCTTTATTGAATTTAAGAGTTGTTTACAAATGATATTGGTTGTAGATTACATCAAACCAATTTGATTTCAAAATTAGATCTCAAACAATGTGCAAATAAGCCCAAATATTGCTCCAAACCCTAGCCACTTAATGTAGAATGATGCCTAGCCAAGGTATAATGATCAACTTGATGATATAAGATCA
Organism: Cunninghamia lanceolata; assembly: GCA_027924645.1. Taxonomy (NCBI): domain Eukaryota; kingdom Viridiplantae; phylum Streptophyta; class Pinopsida; order Cupressales; family Cupressaceae; genus Cunninghamia; species Cunninghamia lanceolata. The sequence goes on from BSBN01000312.1 coordinate 3,258,763, forward strand.
AATCAGCACCTATAGATGATCAATATTAGACTAATATGATTGATAAACCTTGCTGATATGATTGATGCAAAGTTTGATTATAAATCCTAGAATGCCAAAAACTCCTCTGAAACGAATCGCTAGATGCTAGGAATGAAGTGATTTGTCCTTGGAATGATTAGAAACCCTTATGCCTTCAAAAAGTGATGATCAAACCCTCTAAATGAGTGTTGGTAAAACCCTGACGAAGTTTGAAAGTGTTGATCACAACCCAGATTTCACAAATCATGCCAAAAAGTGCCAAATTATGCCAAATTATGAAATCGCCTATCCCTAGAAGTGGTGTGATTTGACCCAGCAAGCTTGTAAACCTCAAATGATGCCAAAATATGATGATATCAACCTTTGAAACATAATTCCAGCCCCCTATAATAAAAATTAGAACATCAAGTTATGCAACCAAGCCTCAAAAATGCCTCCAATTGAAGGGCGATCCACCTAGAAACCCTTGTATGACATCGACACATAAAAATGTAATCAATTTGACCTCCAATCTGCCTTATTCTTCCTTTAATCTGCATACAAAACCTTCAAACCCTAGCTAGAAATGAAATCTTCATGAAACCCTAGTTGTTTGAAGCCAATTCTCCATCATAAACCTCCAATTATGCTCAATGATGAATTCTAAGTGAATTCATCTCTCATGGTGGAATGGGTTTTCATCCAAACCACTAAAATTCAGTGGTTTTCATCCTTGAACAAGCTGAAAATCAATTACAGCCAAGAGAAAACTCTCACAAAGTAAAATACCAAATGATCAAGATATATGTAAAATGCTCCAAATGACCTCCTTTTATACTTTTCAACTTGGCTGCCCAAATAAAGCATTATTTTATTATTTTTGAAGTCCACCGCCAAAAGAAGATAATATTTAATTATTTTCTTTTTATTTTATTTTATTTTCCTCCAACTTGGACGTCCCACATAAATAATAATAAAATAATATTATTTTATTATTTTTTTCTTTTTCTCCCTTGAGAGGCCACCTTTGGCTTAATAAAATAATATTTTAAATAATAATATATTATTTATTGTCTTTTGCCATCCTTTTTATTTTTTCTTTATTTTTTCTCTTTTTCCTCATGAGCACCAACTTTTGTGGGAATTATTATAATATTTTAATAATAAAATATTATAATTTAACTTCACTTCCAATATTTCTTTTTTCCATCTTTTTCTTTATTTTCCATTTTCCCACCTAGGTCATTTTTCCTCTTGGCATAATATTTTAATATTTTTGGCTTTTAAAGATAATATAAAAATATCAATAGCCAAAAATACAGTTTATCCCATAAAATAAAATTAGTTGAGCCACTAGAATCCAACATTCCATTCTCCAAGCCTCCAAGGTCCTAGCTCAACCAATAAACATTCCCTTACCAAACATTGCTCAAAAAGGGGATATTACAAATAATTTTGCACCTATGAAGCTCATCTCGCCAATGAGGATGTATTTGATGTTATGCATTTCTTCTTGGAATAGTGTGTTAGCACAGTAAAAATTTGAAATTTTTACTATCTCCTTACCCCATCATATTTGAATAAATCCTGAAGAATATCCCAAAAAGACCATAATAAAAAAAAAATTATCTCACAAGGTGTCTATGGATGAGCAGTGCCAAATTTCATCAAAATCAATCCATCGGCAAGAGGTTGTGTTGCTTACACCGATACATAAGGAATCGTTTGAAAACAACCATCGACATGAAAATAGAGATCGGAAGAAGAATTATGGAAGTCACCGATGGAGTAAGTAATGCCGATGACATTACATCGGCAAGAAAGGCAAGTGGTCATACCGATCGGTATGACAGATATCTATCAGATGACTTTTTAAAAGTTGCCCCGACGGTATATATCATACCGATGAAGCATTTCGGCAAGAGTTTCACTGAACATCCTGTGGGAGTAACGAAGCAAATAGTCATCGGCGAGAAATAAACTATCTGGATAGCAAACAAGTAAGCTTCCGATGATTAGAGTCTTAGTGATAAGAAAGCTTTCGGCGAGACTCACAGCGATACACATCTATCGGGATAACTCAGCATATCGGGATAAGGGAATTAGGTCTCGCCGATTCACAAGTCACGGCGATCAAAAGGCATCGGTAACACTTTAACATACTCTGTCTGATGAAGGATATGAAAAGGGCCATCGGGGAGATGATTTGGATCGGGATATCTTGATTTAGCTATCCTGATAGTGTATGTCATTCCGATAAAGATAAAGTCCATATATGAATATGACTATCGGTGAGACAATAAAGATCGGGAGAACATAATTTTATTATCCCGGTAGTATTAATCATCCCGATAAGCAAATCATATCGGTGGGACTTGCTATATCGCAGAGAGATCTAAAATACTTGGCGATGAGGGAAGTCATGCCGATGGTCGCGCCCACTTAAAATATGACATTACATAGCATCGGGAATACAATTGAGGGGTCACGCCGATTGACTATTCGCGCCATAAAAAATGTTGAGGTCGCCCAGACATTTCAAAAATCACGCCGATAAGAAGAGTTATGGCGATGTGACACTTCACAGCGATGAACATTGAATTGATCAGATAATTAATACAAACGGCTACAAAATTCATACGATCATTATAATTGCAAAAAACCGTCCGAGAGGAGAATACAGAGGAATTCTTAGGGCAAAAGCAGAGGCTTCCAATTCCAGCCACCGAATGACAGGTACACCTACACAAACCATTATATTGCCTGTATTTGAATTTCCTGCCAAAGTTTTAAAATGGAAACTCCGGGAAAGGGAAAAGGAAGAAAGTCACAAGGGGAAACCAGTAAGCCTAAAAAACAAAAAACTGATCAAACCCCTAAAGAGAAAGTGAAAGATAGAAAATTAAATCAGGACCTAATTGATCAATTGCCTGGGTCAACTCCCAAGGCCAGGAGGTCTGCCCAACTCAGGGCAGAAGTAGAAAAATTGGAAGATAAACATAAACGCCTGGGAGATATCTGGACCCTAATTAGGGGGTATGAGCTCTTCAGATTCCACTACAACAGAAGGTTTAGAAATGCCCCTGTGTCAAACCCATGGCATTTGAATTTGGGAAAATTAGTTGTACCCAATGTATTCCTGAATGTGGAACTCCTCCAACTGCTTGCCAGATATTATAATACAAAACTGAAAGCTATCTGCAACCCTCAAGGAGAACCAATTGTACACCTGTCAAAAAATGCTATTTGTGAGGTGTATGATTTAGATGATTTGTGCACTGTCCCTATTGTTTATGAAGATTTGGATAAAGAGTATTGGAGAATGGATACAACTTACAATGGATGGAGGTTGCCCATTCATAGGCCCAGGATTGAAGGAGAAGTGATACCCTTGACTGAGAATGATGGCCCTCCCTTTCATGTAGCCATTTTTGAACCATACATACAATATACTTATTTTTCTGTAGGCCAAGTCCTTGGCTCAGAGGTCCCTGAGTTCATGACTATTCCTCTGATGTTCATAGCCTCTGATATTCAATGTCACAATGCCAGACAATTTGATTATGCCTCCTATATTGCTACTAGAATAGACTCTGGTCTATCTACAATAAAAAACAATGCTCCAGCATGCTCTTTTGAGCATTACTCGATGCTTATGCATATGGTGTTATACTATGGCCAGGAAGTAGGATTGTGGCCAAGTGAGTTTCGAGTTGTTGCTGTGGATAAGAAAGGGGAAAAGATACCTGTACAAATGTGGACCAGAATCTGGGATAGCAGGTATGCCAACTCCAGCTATGCTCAATTTGAAGAGCATTGTGTAAAAGTGTTGTATAGGTATTTCAACCACCCCTGTGAATATTCAATTTCAAATGAAATAAAAAGGTTCCTCAGACCTAAAGATTTTTGTGGTCCCCCTACTGTCACTCATAATTGGGGAGACTGGTACTGCTTTGAGGATGCCACTATGATCAGAGTTTATGGATTTGAGGATACTCCATTCATATTGCCTAAAACTATCCCTGACAGACTTGCATATTTAGAAATAATTAGGCAAATGCATTGTTCGAATGTGATGCATCTAAGTTCACATGATAAACAATCATTCATGCCCAGCACTTTGTGTTTTGGAGATTTTACTGTGGTTTCAAAAGAAGGATACAATCTCATTTTGGATAAACTAATGCATTATAACATGGTGACTGCTGAGGTGAGGAAAGGGTTTGACCCTGAAGGTTTCATTGACTCTGCAAGAAGAAAATAGAATCTCAGTGGATACATGCACATACATTATCCACATGATGATGTCATTAGAAATTTGGAACAAGCTGAAGTCGACTTGGTGGTAGAAAAATATAACAGAGATTTAAATGAAAAGAAAAAGCAGTTGGCAGAAGTTGAAGTGGTTTCCTCTGAAGATGAAGAACTCACTGAACAAGAGCAGCCACAAGATAAAACCATGGAAATGTCCAAAAGAAAAATACAACAATATCAGCCTCCAGTTGTGCTACATGATGAGGAGGGGTCTGCTGATGAAGATCCACGCCAAACGGCCTATGATTCTTTCATTTCAGATGATGCATTTATTCAGTCAAAGGAATTTAAATCATTCCTGTATAAATACAAAGGAAAAGAAATTAGAGAGTCAGTAGATGATGTTTCTGCTGATAATGAAAAACAGTTATTAGATATGCTGAAGGAAACAGTAGATAAAGAAATGCAGGACATGACACCTAGCAAGGGTAGATAGTTACTCAAAGATGCAGGGGTTATGATTTTTCCTGGTTTGGATTTAAATTCTGCTCTGGTTTTTGATAGCTTTTTGAATAATGCTAATGACAAGTACAAGCTTACTCCAGAAGGAGTTAATGAAGTATATATGGGGACTAGATACAATAATGATGAAAATTCTTTGATGATATGGGCGTTGTATCCTCCCCATAAGAAGACGGCCATCATAGACACTGAAAAAACTTTTGGCCATGTTATGACTTTCAGAGCAGGTGAAACTGACCCTATAATTACTGCAGACATTGGTATCAATGTTCCAAAGTTAAATAAAGCACAAGCTCAGATGCTGATCAAAGAAAGAGATGCTTATAAACTGAATTGTGAGAGATTAACAAAAGAGAATGATTACTTGAAGGATGCTGTTAAGAGTACCTTTGGCCAATCCACAAAAAGAATAACTCAAGGTGAGAGCTCACAAGGTAGTCAAGTAATATCCCCTAATCAGGCCGCACAAATTCAGATAGACGCATTTGTTACAATATTGCAGAGCAGGTATGCAAATATGGTATGGTGGTTAAACCAGTTTTGGGATAACTACTCAGAAAATCATAAAGCAATCAAAGAACATGAAAGGCTTGATAAGAGGATACAAGAAAAGGTGATTGAGTTACAAAACAGAAGTGCCACTGATGGTACAGATATCTCTGATGCAAGAGCATTGCTCAAACAGTACCAGAATTATTATGACAAACTTAAAGCTGATGCTAAGGAAGGGACTGATGCTTCAAGTGCAAGAGTGCCTAGGTTATTTAAAGATAACGGAGAGGTGAAGAGCAAAGAAGAATGGATTATTGACTGTCAGATTATATTACATAAAGCCACAAGAGCTCTGAAAGATAAAGCCTCTGCATCCAAAGAAGTCTGCAAACAATTGGAGGAGATGGTTACTCTTGATGTAATTACCAGAAGCGCTATTGAGCTTACTGATTCTCACCGTGATCAAGAGTATCTAGATCATCTGGCTAAAGTTTATTTATGGCTGAATAGAGCCTAATTATGCTTATGTAATTATTGTTAATACTTGTTAAGTTCCCAAGAGACTTATTGAAGAGTTGTATCTCTTCATAGAAATATCTATATAAGTTCAAACAATCGATGCTGAAATGATCATCAGCAGTAGAAGATATTCATATATACATAATATACAATGTCTCAAAGTGACTATGTTGCATATTTTATTTGAAGAAGAAGTTTGAAGTTCTCTGATTCAGTATTTCTACTTTGGTATCAGTTGTTTGTTGAAAATATTCAATTGTGTGGCTGTCTCCATTTCTGCATTTCCTTGTTATTCAGATTAAGATATCAAGTATATAGTTAATCTGTCATTACACACTTGCTGTATCTGTGTGATTAATTTGGTTGGTGTCCATCTGAGGAATTAAACCCTTCTAATTTAGTCGCAGTAGCCTGGAAGTAGTAAGTTGGGATTACTAAGTAGAGCCATATAATTAGGATTACCATTCTGTCTCCAGAAAATATTATCTATTAATCTTGCCCATTCATTTCATTTGGTTCCTTCAAGTAAGGATTAAAATACCTTCTGGTGAATTATAAGATAATTGATTATATTGGTTGGATTGCTAAGAAGAGTTTGTCAATCACTTTCTTGCACGTTTATACAAGCTATAAACCAAAACTGTGCCAAGCAATTAGAATTATTACCATTAAGAAACTACTCGTCTAGGTCCTTCAAATTGACTCTGTTACCCAACAAGGCACTAGTCTCATTCAACTCATTATTTAAAACCTTTTACCTTGATATTGCTTATACAATTTCTGCCAATCATTTATTAAACATTATACATAGAATTAATTAGTCAGCTTTTTCATCTATCTTACATCCTATGCCATTGTAGATAGATCTAGTTAGTCCACTCATCCACACTCAGACTGCTTTAATATTTCAAGGTTCACCCACCTAGGTGTAGCAGGACCTAAAGTGTAGGAAATCATCAAACCTTGAAGGTTGATTTCGTCAAGTTAGTTCAAAAACGTTGCAAATCCAAACATAGAGCCTGGCATCCTCTTAGGATTAGCAACTTGTATTTTTGAGACCTAACATAGTGTAAGAGCATACATGTTGTTCACAATGTGACTCAAACATGACATGGGTGAGTTAGACTCTATAACGCATCACATGAACTGTATCCTTGTAGAGGCGACCTCCCAGTCACTCTTGCTCATGGCAAAAACCATTCAAGTAGTGGTGGTACTAAGGGGATGTCGTGTTCCCTCAAGAACAAGACATCACAGATCACGATTGGGTTGATCACATTTTTTGTTGAATTTTTCTATTGTTATTGTTGTGGTTATTCTTATATGACCTAGAGGGTCATTTGTTCTAATCTTGTTTAATTCATTTGCTTTGTGGAGATGAAAGACTTCTAGTCTTCTTTGTTTGAGCTCTAGAAGCTCTTCAAGAAGTATGAATTCTTAGTTGTGGAGTTCTTCTAATCGTCTTTGCTCATTTTCATATTGAATTTGTTTTAAGATTTGTTCTTGTTCTTGGATGTTTTCATCAACTGGGTTTTGTTGTTTAGGGAAGTTTGTTCTAATTTCCTCTAAGACTAATTTTATCCAATCTTCTCTCACACCAAGGTACATCAAGTGCTTAACAGAGAAGATGGATGTTTTTAATGTTTGAGTTGATGTTGATGTTTGAATGTTCTATGCCTCATGGTGAAACCCAAGGGCTTGTTTTGGAAAGTTTAAAGCTGAATGTATGCCTCATGGTGAAATCAAAGGCTTGATAGTTTTGTTTTCGAATGTTTAAAATGAAGTTTTCTAAGTGCAACTAAATCTAAATGAATGCACTCTATATTTTCATCAATTTGTAAATGTGTTTTAGTAATTAAATGGCTTTTTGATGTAAACCTATATGACTTTTCTTAAATGTAATGTTTCTATGTTTTGTGTTTTCCAAGGTTTGATTTTGAAATGAATTAATCTAACAAATACAATAAACTTTAATCTAGAACTAGGAAAAGCAATGTAAATCAAAAGAAAACAAAATAGAGTTTTACTTCCTCAAGAATAGGGGTATTTGCTAATTAATAATTCTAATCTAAAAAGTGATAAAGAACCTGTAATGACACTAGCATCGGGCATACGTCCTCAGGGGTCCAATTGTATGGTAACCTTCTTTGTAGCAATCATGTCATCTACTTGATGAAAAGAAGGGATGGGGATTTGAGGAGATTCAAGAAAGAAAAAGGGTCAAAGTCCTATGAAGAATCTTGAATAAGATTGTATGAAATCAATAGATGAAAGTGATTGAAGATATCTAAGCAATGTGGATATCTAAAACTAAATGTGAGAAAACAAAAGGCTCAAAATCTTGTGAAGAAGCTTGAAGAAGATTGTGATTTTGAAAATGTCATTCAAAGATGAGATGAGCATTCAAAGATGTTAAAAAATAAAGAGTGAAGGGGTATTTATAGGTAGAAAGGAGAGGAAAGATAAGAAGAGATAAGATCGAAAGAATTATTTGATTGAAGAAGAATTGAAAACTTTGCCAGGAATAACCTAAGAGATAAGAAGAAAACTAAAAGAAAACAAGAGTGAACTCAAAGAGATTTGGGAAACAACTTAGAAGATATAACATTTGATCACGAGTTCATACTAGAAAGAAAGTGAGAAGAAGATGAGTTGGCATGGAAAAACATGAGGAAAATAGGCTAAAAATCAAGAAGAAAAGCTAGAACTAAAAGTTATTTTGCACATTCAAAAACAATAGGGTTGCCCCTATTGAATGGTAGGTTTCCTATTTTACCAAGGATAATCACTTAGGTGAGCCTACAACTTAAAGATAGGTTGCCTAAGAGACCCCACATAAGAGGTTTGAAAGGGTCATCTAGGTAAAACACAAGGTTTGGAAAGTTAGCTCAGAGATTTGACAAGGTAGGAAAAAAGACAAAAGACTAATGGTTGTGTCATCAAAACATGATATTGTTTGAAGAAGTATTCTCACACCTTTGAGGTTTATGAGATGTACTATCACATCATTTTCATACTACCATGTAGTTCTGACGTGATTTTGGTACTTACATATTTTCCTCATCGGGGATGATAGTATGCATGAAAGGTAGGTACTCTTCTCGAAGCATAGCTCTTACCTTTTATCATTGTCCCACATTTGGAAATATAAACTGATTCAAGTGTAAGTCTAATATTTGATAAGGTCAAAGTAAGTACTAGAAGGCAAGAGGACGTACCTTTGATGTGAGAGTTTGAGTTTACCTATGTCATCTTGTCTTGTTAGAACAACCAATAGTGATCATGAGAGGAACATGAAAAACTAGAATAAATAAAATGCATAATAAGAACTAAACTACTCTAAAAACACTCACAAATACAAGCTAACCTAAGAGAAGAGAGGAGAAGAAAGAGGGAAAATGAGAGAAATTAACAAATTAGAGGCAAAACTTGGTGCAAGAGTAGTCAACAGAAAGCGTACGACAAGGAGATCAAGATTATGATTGCAACTCAGCTTCCCATGGCCTCTTAGGTATGAGAAATAAGGAAAACTCTTCTCTAAACCCTAGGTTACTTTTTACTTTATTTCTCTAAATATTTTTTATTAAATTCAAAACTTTATGTTGTATTTGACTAGGTTTTAGGTTTCTATTATATTCCTGCTTTTGATTTTCTATTTTCGCTCAATTTTCTTGATTTCTGATCCAACTGGGGTTCACTTGGGAGTCAACCAAGGTTGCCCCTTTTTCCAGGCAAGTCACCTAGGTGACCTTGCCAGCTCATCCTCGGTCACCCGAGAGATCGGTGAGGTCACTCAAGAGACCCTACCAAAGCTTTCGTTGACTGGATTAGAGGAAAAAGTTAGCATTTTTGGCAACTAAAGTTGATTTTTTTCTCAATTTCAAACTAGCTTCTCATTTATTGCTTGCTTTCTAAGAACTCTATTCAATTTTTAGGGTTTTTTCAAAGTTTGTGATTTTTAGAGTTTTATGAAGGTCTAACCTGGTGCTTCTTTCTTGCAACACTTGTATCCAATGGAACTCTATGTGAGAGAAGGTTTGGTATCAAGAGGCACTAAAGAGTTTATATGATGTTAACTACCCTATTCTCTACAGGACGGGTGATGTAGGGACTTCTGGAGGTCATAACTTTTGACTCGGACGTGGGTTTTCTATGAAATTTACAGGTGGATGTGTTATGAGGTGGCATGTGGTTTCCCAACCCACCGTAGTCAGTTGGACCCCGTCTTGGTACTTTTTCGGGGCTTTAAACTTTCATCTTGGCCCTCAAAATGGCAATTTAGAGTTTTTTCCTAGTTTTTTAAAAGTTGCTTTTGTTAATAACTCAAAACTCATGTTTTGAATTTAGGATGTTAGTTGGCTTTTCGTCCTACCTTAGTTTTATGAATTTTTTGGGAAAAAATTGGATTCTCAAGATATGCATGTAAAATTACCTAAAATGGCAAAATCTAACAATTGTCAAAATCTGCCAAAAAAGGTAATTTTTTGATTTTTTTTTGTTTTCTTGGATATAAGAGAGTTTTCTCTCATTGTAGCAGCAGAGTTGGTGAATGAAAGTTTTTTTTTAGTTTTCCAAATTTTTGGCTCTCACACATGATTAATGGCACAATACTATTGAGTGTATGTTGTTGGCTACATCAACGGGACTCGCCAAGGTTGCACAAATTTTGATTGTTTGTCCTTCCTCACACATATGTTGCAATATTCTTACTTACTAGGATGTAGATCAAAACAAAGTGACCCATCACTCTCTATGATTTATATCACATCCTTGGGGTTCCTATTAGTGGGGAACCACTTATGCTACTTGGGAGGGAGTCAAAGCGATAGATACGAGCTTGAATAGTGATGATGGGTGTGACCCATCCTAGAGATTGTCTCAGTGTGCAACCGACCTCTATTCCTAGACTTGACATTCTACCCCCGTGGAAGGTCCTAATCAACCTAATTGATTCTTGTTTGTTGAGAGGCAAGAAGGCTCTTATGCTTCAGTTGTGCTAGGCACCAATCATTTAACATCTTGAGTGAGGCACAATCTTTGCATGGGGAGTTGACATATTGGTCTTGGTCTATCAAAATTCATATCAAATTGCAAAATGAGGGGCCCTTGCATTCAGCCACCTTTCATTGATCGTTTCGTGCATCTTTGAGCATGTCATTCCTTTCCAATGTGAGATTACCCCTTCAAACTTTCCACTATTGAGATCTATGTGATGGGATTGGCTTGGTTACTTTGATGCCTCTACATGAACAATGACCACTTTGATAGATGATTTCATTGTAGATATCTTTGGAGAGATGGAGGCATTGTGGCTAGGGGACAAAGTAGTTTGATCCTACTATCAAGGGGTTGTTCACTTAATAGATAGGCATAGCATAATGGAGACACACCCTGCAGCATGAGTACCTTAACAGTTTGGCAAAGATATTCTAGCAGAGTTTCCCCAGTGCCACTATTATAGATCTATTTAGGAGACAACTAACGCACAACATGGGGCACTTCATTGGATCTCACTTACTCCAAGATTTCTTATTATGTGATCACTTTAGAGACCTAATTCTTGATATCAATGAGCGAAATAGGTTAAGGGACCTATTATTGGGGTGGTCAATGAGCTTCATGAGGATGAGTCTAATAAGGACTATGCTCTTGGGTAGAAGATAGATGAGTTAGAATTAGAGGGATAGGACTTAGCTTCTGAAACTGAGGAGGCATTAACAATGGAACCTGCTCCTAAACGTTGACTTGCTTTACTTACAAGGCTGACAAAGGAGGGGATGAGGACAGTTGATCCATTTGTTGTTATATGGAGCCTAATCAGACTCGGAGGTTAAATTTACCCCACTTTTATTGGAATGATTTCCCCCCAAATTATTTAACGGGGTCAAGGGGCAGCACCCCTTGAGGGGGTTTGGGGGCAACACCTCCAAGACGGGGTCCAGGGGCAGCGCCCCTGGTGCACTCCCTGTTGCAATACAGGGTGGGGTCAAGGGGCAGCGCCCCTGAAACCTCAAACAAATTTTATTATTTTATAAAGGCGTCAGGAGTTATTTTTTCCATTTGCTGACATTAAAAAAAACCCTATTTTGTAACTGACATAAGGCTTGATAAAAGCGGCTAAGGGTTAGGGTTTTCATGGAGATATTGTATTGTAGCATTTGCAATGGTATTGAGTTGCAAGGATTGTTGGTTGTAATCGGTTTGATTTACTGGATAATAATATTGGACTCTCTGTTGGTGGATGTAGCCCAAGTTTGGGTGAACCACGTTAAAACTTGTCTCTCGTTGTTATTATTTCTGTGTATTTTCATTCCTTTGTTTAATCTTTATTTGCATTTAATTGATATCTTCTGCATGCAATTCCTAACACCCTTGTGGTAGCCCGACGATCCTCATGAGTGCTAAACTAATCTACTCCTACTAATTTCTTGCACTTCCTCTTTTAAAAATGATTTATCTCTAACATTGACTAACATTCTCTTTTTCTTTCCCTTCTTTGTAGGAACTACTAGTGACTAGAGGAACTTCATCAGGAATGCTTCCTTGGACATTTTGATTCCTACTAGAGGACATACTAGGGAGGCTCTTTTGGTTGATGTTGGGTAGCCTACCCTTGTAGGTAGTCACACTAACATTCTTGCTCTAACTTATCATGTTTTCCAGGACTTAGTTTCTCAACGGACTAGGATTGCTACATTGGAGGATGAGAATGCCTTGCTTCAACAGATGGCCAACCTTCAAGTCTAGAGATGGACTTAAGCTTCATGGGTCCATATAGTAGGACCATCACACTCATGAATGCATAGCCATGTTCCTAGTCCAAGTCACACTCACAGGACACTTAGACCTTTAGATGTTGCAGATAGTAAAAGGAGACCTCAAAGAAGGAGCCCTAAAGGTTTGATTAGTTAGAGATGTCCTTGAGATACCTTCTTCATTGCAAAGTTTTTTTATAGTTTCCCCCTTGCATGGGGAGATTTTCACACTTGTGTGCACACTTTTTACTCTTTTTTGGCTCCCTTGATGGAGCAAATTGTACTCAAACAACTTAGCACTTTATGACATCAAACTTAGACTATCTTGATCTATATGCCCTCTCAATTGATATATTCTACTTTACTTTCCCTCTTGGTGCACATGGTTGGATAGAGTTTTTATTTATGATGCTTATGTGTATGCACACCTATGATGATTGCATATGAGATGATGATGTTATTTTGTTATCTTTTTTGTTTATAATGTATGCAATATGTATGGATGCATTTGATACACATATGGGAATTCAAATTACTATGCTCATTTTGATACTATGATAGATGCCATGATATAATGACATGATTTATTTATTTTATTTTTGAAATGTATGCAAATGGAATGAACACTATGATTGCTCTTTGGTGAGATTTTTGACCTAGGGGATTGTGAATTGACATAGCATAGGGTGACCTACTAAATTGTTTGAAATAGGATTTAAGGGGAGTCAAGTGGCAATGGGAAGGATATGGAACAATTTTTAAACTTAGATTTGCATAAGGATAAACACTAAGCCATATCTAGACCAAACACATTGACTAGTTTTCAACTTGGTCAAGCAACAACTTTTATTGGTACTATCTAGACTTAAATCAAAAGATGGATGACAAGTTAGACCTAGAGTAAAGGAAAGGCTCCAAAGCAAGGGTGTCCTTAGAAGACCACTAAACTCATGACTTTGCCCAACTAATGTGTGTGTGTCTTTTGTACCTCTTTATTTATTTTCTCCGATGGATGCCTCCGTCATAGCTTCAAGCTTAGATTTATCTCCACCTTAGAGTATGGATATCAACAATTCCTCTTTTCCTTTTCTCTTCTCTATTTCTTTCTTTTTTTAGTAATTTTTTTGCTCATTTTTTTTACCTTTTTTGTGATTTTTCCAATTGTTGACTTTATTTTTATTTTTTTGATTTCTTTGCAAAGTTTTGATCCCCCTGATGTTTTTGGACTTGCTAGCATGTTGGTTAAGATCAAGATTAGTATAGAGCTAAAATCTTGACTTTCTTTTAACTTGTTGGGAATGTAAAGGGGAATGGATAATGGTGTTTTTAGGAATTTCTAAGGCTTAATAAGAACAATATGTACTTGACAACCTTAAGACTCCTTGCTAGAACAAAAATCAAATATGAGCATGTCACGAATGAATGCATGATGAATAGAATGTAAATGCATGTTTTTAGATTTCCATGTTTTGTACTTTTTTTTGTTTTCAAGAACATTTTGATTTTTTTGATTTTATGTTTTTTATGTTTTTTATGAGATTTTTAAATTTATGGTATTTATTCAAGTGAAAGGCATTAATAGTTTCACGAAAGTCTTCACCTTCCATTGTGCTTAAGGGGTCAGTGTCATTTCTAACATATTCCTTGATTACATAAGGACATTTCTAGTCTTCTTGGAATTTCCTTTTGTTCTTACATCTTTTATTTTTCATGCTCCCTTTTTTTAGTACTAATTCTCTTATTCTAAATGGTATAATAGGTTCTCATTGGTCTACAAGGATGCTTGTGCTTGCTTGTGAAGGGTGAGTTGTTATGAGATGAGCTAGGTATTGATATTCATGTTGATGGGATGGAGTGTAGGTTCCATTACTTGATAATAACTCAATAAGAAGGCCAAATTCATCTTGTATATAAATTGTGACCTCAACTTTTTCTTGAACACTCTATAGGAATTGAAATAATTCAAAGGGAGTTTAGGGATACCTTTGTTCTTCTAGGGGAATGAAACTTAAACTTGTTTTTCCATTAGACTCCAGTCTTAGATCCATAGAATATCCTATGTATGTTTTGGTAACTTAAGAATGATTTGTTGTTATTCTCTAATAATTATTCACACCTTCTTTTCCTTTCTAAACCTTCCTTCACTTACCTCATCTTTGTCAGGTAATCTTTTGACCACTTTTATTTGGACTTTAGGTCGTTCCCAAGCATTATTTTTTATATAGAGGTAGTAGGTGAAAGTTGGTTTTGATCGTTATGGGATCCAAAAGCTTTGGATGAATCTTTTGGATCATTTGTGGATTCATTATAGATAGAATTGGCATTGAGATGATTGTCAGAGTCCACTTGCATTGGCAATGTTAGACAAGTGTATGATTCACTAGGAGTGTGAGTTGTGTGTAAGAATCTTCTGGTGTTAGTGGGATGTAAGATTCACTCAATATAGTTCCCCTAGGTGGCATTAATGGAGTGTACCCTTCTGACATGTCTTCATCTACATTAGTGAAGACATTAGGCTTGATCCCTACTAGGTTGATTGTCTTTAACTTGATTAAGTGAGGAGCTTCACTTATTTTATTTGGTTGAATTATTCTTTGCTCCTTTTCTTCTATCATTACATTGATGGTAAAAATGTACAGGGGGAATTGTAAGGGACTATATCACTCAACTAGTACCATGATTTTTGTTGTCACTTCTTTTGAAGCTATCAAATTCTATTGTGATGGTTCCCCTTTTTCAATTGTTTTGATTACCACATTTGTTGTTGCTTTAATTTTTCATCTTTCTTTTTCAAATGTAAGACCAATGAAGTTGGTTTTGGTATCGCTTTTTGTTAGTGGACAGTTCATAATCAATTGGGATACTAATCTTCTTCTTTGTTGCGTTAGTTTTTAACATGATAAATGGTTTGGGGTCTCCCTTCGCAACATAAACTTTTTGAAGATGTAAAAATCAAACTTCTTGGAATAGTGTAAAAGGAACTACCTTCATCCTATGAATCCATGGCCTTCCTAGAAGTAGATTGTAACATGTGTTTTTGTCGATAAAATAAAACACAATCAGAATCATCTTTGGTCCGAGAGAGATTAGAAGAGTTATCTTCCCTATGGTGGCCACTTTTAAGTTTTCATATGCTCACAAAGTGTATCAGAAGATTGTAATGTTAGTATGTTTCTATCCCATCCTTTCAAAAAGGAAAAATTGAACAATGTTAACAATTGTTCCATCATAAATCAATGTTCTCTTTATACACATATCATAAATCGGGTAAGTGCAAGAAGATGGGGGGCCAAAAAGGGGTCTTAAGTGGCCACGTTTTTTTTTGAAATCAGGAAATGCTGGTCTTGGATGAGAAATTGAGCATAGTTACACTCAAAATTTAGAGATGCAACCAAAACAATGTTTGTAGTGCTTCGAGTCTACTTTCTAAACTAATTTTTTTTAAAAATGGTATAGATTAAGGGGTTCAAAAGAGGGAGCCACAGAAATTGGTGTTGTTTCTGCCAAAAAAACATAACATAGCATGTTTTGTGGCTCCCTCAAAAGTTTAACTTTTTTTTGGTATTTTTAAAATCGCTTCAGTGAGATATTAGCTAACAACATGTAGTTTATGCCCAATTTTTCTAATAATCTTTTAATGAATATTTGATTTTTTACTAATTTTCAAAGTGGACACATCCTGAAAAATAGAATTTTGGCCGTGCTACCCCTATAAATTTTGAAAACTAATTGAAAATCATTTTTTTTAATATGTGTAGAATGGAGTCTAGTTTCTAAAAATGTAATTTTTTTGAAATTTCAATGAACGGTTAATTTACAATGAAAAAAAAGACCAAACACTAGTTTTTACCCAAAAATGGACACACAAACAAAAGAAATTAAAGATGAAAGGCTTAACATTGTCAAAATGTGAAAAAAATTACATCATTAAATAGCTAAGAGAAAGCCTAACATTACCCAGGTGTTCGAATGAAATTATGTGAAATCCTATAGAAAATGCAAAAACACATCTCTGGACATTGGGAAGGCACTGCAAGCCTTTGGGTTGGAAATCCAAAGCAAATCCCAAGCCTAAGTCTTGGGATTCCTTTTTCGCAAAAGTTTGCTCAATGTTTGTCATGTTTGACATAATGCGAGCGTGTTATAACGCGCCCACGTTATGTCCCCCCTTGGATTGTTTTATGTTCAAGGTTATTAAGCATGTATGTAAGTATGCTTGTATGTATGTATGTATGTATGTATGTATGTATGTATGTATGTCTATATGTATGTATGTATGTATGTATAGTGCCGAGGGTAGAGGAGGGTATAGATGGGGGTGAGGCAGATAGGGGAGGAGAGGGGTGGGTAAGGGTTGAGGGTTTAAGGTCAAGAAGGATTAGGGTTTAGGGTTGAGGGATTAGGGTTTAGGTTTGAGGGATTAAGGTTTAAGGTTGAGGGTTGAGGGTTTAGGGATAGGATTTAGAGTTTAGGGATAAGGGATTAGGGTTTAGGACTTTGAGGGATTAAGGTTTAGGGTTGAGGCTTTAGGGATAGTGTTTAGGGTTGAGGGTCGAGGGATTAGGATTAAGGTAGAGTGTTGAGGGTAGAGGGATTAGGGATAGGGTTTAGGGTTGAAAGTTTACGGTTGAGGGATTAGGGTTTAAGGTATTGTGTTGAGGGTTGAGGGTTTAGGGATAGGGTTTAGGATTTAAGGTTTAAGTGTTGAGGGTTGAGGATTTAGGGATAGGGTTTATGGTTTAGGGATAAGGGATTAGGGTTTAGGGATTAGGGTACCATAAATTATAATTAGGGATTAGGGTTTATAGTTTAGGGATTAGGGATTAGGATTTAGGGTTAAGGGATTATGGTTTAGGGTTTAGGGATGTACAATTAAGGGGTACCATAAATAAACTAGAATTTAGGTAGGGTTGGGAAAATTTTGTGAATCATCATGGGCTGGAGATTGAAGATTTTGTTGTGTTCAAGTACATATATCCAAGTCATATTTTAAGGTTAAGATATTTCAAAGAATAGGGTGTGTGAAAAACATCAATGCTCTTCAGCTTATGAATACCAACATTGATACAAATAAAAGATGCCCTACTTCTAACAGAGTATGCAATTCAAGTCAACCAATGGGCAGCAAGTTGTTGAATGAATTGGTTTAATAGGCGTGCCTCCTTCTTCAAAGTTATGCTTGGAGACTTTACACAAAAACTAGTAACTCTATACATTATTTTTCATTCTTTTATTTCCTGTAAACTATTAAGAACTTGTAAAATCTAATTGTGTAATGTGTTTATGGCAGCGCATTCCTCCTACATTTGTTTCACAGTTTATAGACAACACAAACGAACATATGGTGTTGCAAGGCCCAGGTGGGCAAGAGTGGGATGTGCAATTAGGGGGTACCATAATAAAAATGGAATTTAGGCAGGGTTGGGAAAATTTTGTGAATCATCAAGGGATGGAGATTGGAGATTTTATTATGTTCAAGTACATATTCAAGTCATATTTTAAGGTTAAGATATTTCAAAGAACAGGGTGTGTGAAAAATATCAATGCTCTTCAGCTTATGAATACCAACATTAATACATATAAAAAATGCCCTTCTTCTAATAGAGGATGTAGTTCAATTCAACTAATAGGCATCAAGTTTCTAATTGAATTAGTTTCTGATGAAGAAGACAATGATGTTGTTGAAGCAATGGAAGAAAATCAAAATTGTAAGTCTAATTTAATTTATTTCAACTTCCAAAGCAGGCATTTGAATTGTAGCTTTACCAGGAGGATTAGTATAACAAAAACTTAATTCTATTATAGGCCTTTCTTTGAAGAACCCTAGACATTATGGACCCTATCATCTAGAAAAGCACATGGCAGTGAACTCTGCCCCACCTTTCAAATCAAATAAACCTTTTTATTCAATGAAAATGAAGTCAGGGAATGTAAACTAACCATGCATACTAGTAAGATCAAATTCTTTGCCTTCTATTCTTATTACTCTTACTTTATTAAGAGAAGAGTGTCAAAAAGAATGGGTTTAATTGTAAGCTAACATAAGGCAAAGTGATTTTGTTATTACATTTTTCTGAGGGATCTCTAGAATAGTCTAATATAATGCAGTCTTCTATAATATGAACATCTATATTTGTGTGAATGCTAAGCTTTAATAGTAGAGTATTAAATCAATGCAATCAACTATTTATTGGGTTAAAATAACTTAGTTTTTGTAATGGTTTGGGAATGCAAGAGTTGCCAAAGATAGGTGAATGTCCTCTACAATTACCAAGAGAAAAAAGTTTAGTAGTTCTTGTGGATAGAGCCAGTAAACAATGGGAGATTATTTGCCTATTTCATAACAATATACCTGCCCTAAGTGTGGGGTGGGCATATTTTGTATGTCATAATAATATCAAGGAAGGAGACGTTTGCATCTTTGAGCAAGTGGACAGCAAGAAACATAGATTTATGTTTAGAGTTCATATAGATCAAAAGATAAAATAAGGATCCTTTTGAAAGAACTTCTAGGAGGGAAAAGACAAGCGAAAGATAAAAGGAGAAAATTATACAAGAAAAGATCTTCATGAGGATTGTAATATTTTGTCTAAAACAAACAAAAATTAGTTAATTTAAAATAGAAAATCAAGAAAGAAACAGTACTAAAATGTATAGTTACTAGTATCTAAAATGTATAGTTACTAATATCTATTTTTATGACTGATTGATTTTTATGGCCAAAGATGTTTATTTTACCTAGTTGATGGTTTTAACTACACCCATGTTTTACATTGGGAGCAGATGTGTGCACATTTCTATGGTGCCGATTTAAATTCAAGCAAATAGGTAGAGAGAGTATGCTGATCTTTTTAAAAAATCCTAATAAAAAAATGTTCACTTAATGTTGACCAGGGGTTTTGATTTCAACCATTCATTGCCCACTATGGATGTACCCGAATGCAAAGATTTTCTCATAATGATCATCCTTTTGATTTCAACTATTAATTACTCACTGTGGATGTACCAGACGCAAAGTTTTTCTCATAGTGTGTACACCTATTGGCATAATGAACCCTAGATGGGCCAAAAAAACATGCCATATAATTTGAATATTCACTTCAGCTAGAAAGTTTTACTGATGGAGCTAGAAACTTAGAGAATTGGCAGGGCACAATATGGCCCAAGATGTGAGATGCAAGCAAGGACAACTCATGAATCTAAAGAGTTAAGATGCATTTCAAGGACCCTTCCTAATTTCAATGGATGACATTTGCTCTTGCTAGTTGATGGTAAGTATTGCAGTTTTGTAGACTCTATTTTCATTATCCAAGAGAGAAGCATTAGGGTTTAGGGTATAGTGTTGAGGGTTCAGGGATAGGGTTTAGGGTTGAGGGATTAGGGTTTGACATTGAGGGTTGAGGGTTTAAGTTCGAGGGTTGAGGGTTTAGGGATAGGGTTGAGGGTCGAGGGATTAGGGTTAAAGTAGAGTATCGAGGGTATAGGGATTAGGGGTAGGGTTGGAGGGTTTAGGGATAAGGGATAAGGGATTAGGGTTTAAGGTATAGTATTGAGCCCATTGAGGGTTTAGGAATAGGGATAGTGTTTAGGGTTTAGGGATGAGGGATTAGGGTTGAGGGTTGAGGGATTAGGGTTTAGGAATAGGGTTTAGGGTTTAGGGTTGAGGGATTAGGGTTTAAGGTATAGTGTTGAGGGTTTAGGGATAGGGTTTAGGGTTAAGGGATTAGAGTTAAGGGATGAGGGATTAGGGTTTGATGTTGAGGGTTGAGGGTTGAGGTTTTAGGGTTGAGGGTTTAGGGATAGGGTTGAGGGTCGAGGGATTAGGATTAAAGTAGAGTGTCAAGGGTATAGGGATTAGGGATAGGTTGGAGGGTTTAGGGATAAGGGATTAGGGTTTAAGGTATAGTATCAAGCCCATTGAGGGTTTAGGAATAGGGATAGCATTTAGGGTTTAGGGATGAGGGATTAGGATTGAGGGTTGAGGGATTAGGGTTGAGGGTTAAGGGATTAGGGTTTAGGGATAGGGTTTAGGGTTGAGGGATTAGGGTATAAGGTATAGCGTTGAGGGTCTAGGGATAGGGTTTAGGGTTGAGGGATTAGAGTTAAGGGTTGAGGCATTATGGTTTGATGTTGAGGGTTGAGGGTTGAGGTTTTAGGGTTGAGGGTTTAGGGATAGGGTTGAGGGTCGAGGGATTAGAGTTAAGGGTTGAGGGATTAGGGTTTGACATTGAGGGTTGAGCTTTGAGGTTTTAGGGTTGAGGGTTTAGTGATAGGGTTGAGGGTCAAAGGATTAGGGTTAAAGTAGAGTGTCAGGGGTATAGGGATTAGGGATAGGGTTGGAGGGTTTAGGGACAAGGGATTAGGGTTTAAGGTATAGTATCGAGCTCATTGAGGGTTTAGGAATAGGGATAGCATTTAGGGATTAGGGATGAGGGATTAGGGTTGAGGGATTAGGAATGAGGGTTGAGGGATTAGGGTTTAGGGATAGGGTTTAGGGTTTAGGGTTTAGGGTTGAGGGATTAGGGTTTAAGGTATAGTGTTGAGGGTTTAGGGATAGGGTTTAGGGTTAAGGGATTAGAGTTAAGGGTTGAGGGATTAGGGTTTGATGTTGAGGGTTGAGGGTTGAGGTTTTAGGGTTGAGGGTTTAGGGATAGGGTTGAGGGTCGAGGGATTAGGGTTAAGGGTTGAGGGATTAGGGTTTGATGTTGAGGGTTGAGGGTTGAGGTTTTAGGGTTGAGGGTCGAAGGATTAGGGTTAAAGTAGAGTGTCAAGGGTATAGGGATTATGGATAGGGTTGGAGGGTTTAGGGATAAGGTATTAGGGTTTAAGGTATAGTATTGAGCCCAAAAATTGTCAAAAGGAGGCAATGTAAAGTTGCATGGTCCTAGTTTTCACCCAAACATGCTGAAACAGTCCAAGCTACATTGTACTGACGATATCCTTGAAGAGTCCAAAGTGCAAAAAGGAAGTAATATTTGACAAGATGTTACTTGGAAACCGTGTCACTTAGAGACATTCCGTCTGAGGAAACATGATCACGTAGGGTCCCTCTATAATAACCTCTCTCAATTTTTTATATCTTTAAGGAGTTTTCCCATAGTGAAAGGTTTTCTACTACCCCAAAAATCGTCAGAAGGAGGCAGTGTAAAGTTGCAAAGGGGTGTAACTTTCATCCTGCTCCTGATGTGACCAAACTGACTATTCCAACGCATCTGGATGGGTACATTTAGGCTAGGCATGGTCCTATTTTTCACCCAAACATGCCAAAACAATATGCGCTACATTGTATTGACGATATCCCTGACGAGTCCAAAGTGCAAAAAGGCAACAATCTTTGATGAGATGTTACTCAAAAACTGTGTCACTTAGAGATATTCTATCTGAGGTAGCGCAATCATGTAGGGTCCCTCTACAATAGTCTCTCTCAGTTTTTTATATGTTTGAGGTGTTTGCAGGTGGTGAAAGGTTTTTTGCTGCCCCAAAAATTATCAAAAGGAGGCAATGTAAAGTTGCAAAGGGGTGTAACTTTTGTCCTACTCCTAATGCGACCAAACTGACTATTCCAACATGTCTGGATGGGTACATTTAAGCTAGGCATAGTCTTGTTTTTCACCCAAACATGCCGAACCAGTCTGAGCTACATTGTACCGATGATATCCCTGAAGAGTCTAAAGTGCAAAAATGCAGCAATCTTTGATGAGATGTTACTCAAAAAATGTGTCACTTAGAGACATTATGTTTGAGGCAATGGGATCGCGTAGTATCCCTCTACAATAACCTCTCTCAGTTTTTTATATCTCTGAGGCATTTGTTCGTGGTGAAAGGTTTTCTACTGCCCCAAAATCGTCAGAAGGAGGCAGTGTAAAGTTACAAAGGGCTGTAACTTTTGTTCTTCTCCTTGTGTAACCAAACTAATAGTTCCAACGCATCTAGATGGGTACATTTATGCTAGGCATGGTCCTTTTTTGCACCCAAACCTGCCAAAATAGTCTGAGCTACATTGTACCAGAGATATCCCTGAAGAGTCCAAAGTGCAAAAAGGTAGCAATCTTTGATGAGCTGTTACTCAGCGTCTCATTTAGAGACATTCTGTCTAAGGAAACACGATCATATAGGGTCCCTCTACAATAACTGCTCTCAGTTTTTTATATCTCTAAGGCGTTTACCCATGGTGAAAGGTTTTCTGCTACCCTAAAAATCATCAAAAGGAGGCAGTGTAAAGTTGCAAAGGGGTGTAACTTTTGTTCTTCTCCTCGTGCAGCCAAACTAATAGTCCCAACGCGTCTAGATGGGTACATTTACACTAGGCATGGTCTTGTTTCACACCCAAACATGCTAAAATAGTTCGAGCTACAAACACTAACTAGTCTTCAATCTTCAAACACTACCAATACCATGATATCCTACATAAAGCTATCTTTTAGCCTTTTATAAAGGCATGCCCATCAAATTCAACCGCATTGAGATGACTATTTGTAATCCAAATTTCTTTTAAATACTGACCTTCCAATCATTTTTCCCGCCCTCATATCAATTAAATATGACCTTCGATTATGATTTGGCACTTGGGCTTATGAGAGTTTACCTGAGAAGTTGGTTGAGTTAGGTTGAAGGACCAGTGAACTAATGACTTAAAGACCCTTTAGTAGGTTGACTTAAGTGATAGTAACCTATGATTATAAGTCAATATTAAATTAAAACAAAAGTGCACTTTACACACGATAGGCAATTGAGGGTTTTAAGTCTTAAGAAAAGTAGATTCTTTTTAGGGTTTAATGCCCAATATGCAAACCCTAACTATCAATAAGAAAGACGTAAACATTCTAACTTTCATCAAGAGATATCTAGGACATTTCAGAGACCTCAGGGACATCAGAAGAAAGACATTAGAGTATGACACTTATCATAGGCTTAGGGTTCTAAGACATGAACAACTTCACATTCGAATCAAACTCATGACTCCCCTTGATAAATAAAACTCTCCTTGATGATGACATTGAATTATGATTATGAAAGTTTGTGTCTTCTCTGACTTCTTATTGCATGAAAAAAACCACATCCACCATGAACTTGAACCTTGCATCATATCAACCTTCCAAGATAGACCTTATCATGAAAACCATATCTACAACAAAACCTTGCATGAACAAAACCACATCCACCATGAACATGAACCTTGCATCATATGAACCATGTTTGTCTTGTGCAGCATCAACATGAATTGAGAGACCTTATCATGAAAACCATATTCACAACATCATGCACCTAATGACCATCACCTACCTTGAATCACTGTATCACCTTATCAACATCATGGCATCAACCTTGACATCAATGACAAACAACCTTGACCCATTGACTTCAATGACAACCTTGAACCTTGATTGTTGATGACTTATGGAAGCCTATAGCCCCAATGTTATGTTGCATACTAGAATTAGGTAAGACTCAATGTACTCTCATAACCTCAACTTATATGCGAGAGGAATTACATTTAATAACCACAATGGTCATTAGGTGCTCATAAGCATATGATTTTGACTATCTTATTCAAAACAACAAACATACTCTTTGCATCCCAATATGGTATAATAACAAGAAATTAAGAAATATTTTCAATTGAGCAACTCATAAAGAATATGGATCAGCATACTCTTTTGAACATTTTCAATTGAGCAACTCAAAGAATATGAATATTTTATATTCAACATGATGATTCATTTTTATTTTAAATACAACTTTTATCTTTTAGTTCTAGAATGAGGTTTAGGTGATACATAAATAACAATAGATGGCTTATTGGATCAACAAACATCCTATGTAATACAATTAGACTTTAAATATTTGAAGTAACCATCTACAAATATCCATTGAAACGTGGATTTATAATGCAAATATGGACGCCATCAATAAAAAAGATTTGTATTAACCAAATATCCATCTAGGCATACATCAATGTCTATCGATATAAGTATAACATATATACAAAATAGCCATATAGGCATACAATGTCTCCTATATGCAATACAAAATATATATCCACAAATGTCATATAAGCATACAACAAAGGATCCCAATAAGCATTCATTCCCCTCTATTTGGTGAAGGGAATAGATCACGAGCAACCTTTGATCTTCGGGAGGATGGAGACGTGTATGAGGGCAGTCTACTATGAATCTGAGGGTTGCTCCTCCTATTTAGTTCTTCGTGGATCTATAGCTATCACAATAAAAAGTATAGACATTAATATATACAAATTACATGTTATAAAAAATAAAACATTTAACAAAATAATCACTTACCGCTACCATATAATCTGCCTCCTCATTTGCCTTAGTAGCAGGATTAGGCTGTGGTGATGTCATGTCCTATAGAAACCATCTAGATAGAAATTAAACTTCAAATCAATAATCATTTGATTTTTCAAAAAATAAACAACTATAACAATGAATGTAAATTGAAATTTACTAATCTACCTCATACCCCCGTCAATGGCATGGAGCTATGAATCGCAGTGGACACACCATGCTCCATTGTCCTATGAACTTCAGGAGGTGTCTCCGCAGCTTGCATCATCTAAAAATAAAACAACATTATTCAATTATGAAACTAGAATAGTGATGTAAATCATGGTTCCTAACATACACACATGTTCACCTAAACATTGAAGTACACACAATAAAGCACACTATGATATTCATTATCAACAATGCATCACTATGATACAACTAGACACATAATACACATAATCACAGTGAAGATTTTGCTCTCTTGGTGATATACTATAGCTCTTTCTTACAGATGTAGGGATGGAAGAAATTGAGCCAATAGGATTGACATAAGTTTGTAGGGGAAAGGGTTAGTGAAGTGTCATGCCCACATTTCCCATGCAGTCACGACACACATCCCACGTCTCATGTCCACATCTGTCATATGGTCATGACACGAAATATAAAAAAAAATTCCATGCTACCCAAGAAACCACCTCGAACGCGTAAGCGTACTTGGTGGATATACGCATAAGGCATAATCAAGTCAGACGAAGGCGGGGTAATGCGCTCACTTGCGCATTCCTCTATGTCATGAAGGCCAACTAGGGGGTCGATGCGACGTGATTAACATTGCTAATAGGGTTAGGATCAAAGATCAAAACCCTAAGTTAACCTAAGAGGATGATGGGATTTTGACACAAATCAAAATCAAAAAAAGCCAAATTCTAGAGCATGAGAAATATAATAATACCAAAACATAATGTCGATAACCAGAAAAACAATAATTTAATCCTAAGCAAGGTTAAATTTTACTAACCTATCTAAACTCTAATTTTTGGAAAAAAATCCGGTAGCATAATGCCTCATGGGCGTTAATAGGGTTTATTTTAATAAAACTAATTTTGGTCGATAGTCTACTAAGTTAAAAAAAATTTAAATTACCTATGTTACACTAGTTAAATTTGTAGAAAAGTAAATTAGATTAATTGAAAACCCCAAAACTCATTAATGAAATCTCTATAAAGATGCCCAGAATATTTTTCAACAAAGCTTGATCAATTTTGTTCTCCTTCATGTTCTCTATCAATCAGAGCTATCACTGCATCCTTTATGTTATTCTTAATTTCTTGGTAGACTAAACCACGGAAGCATGTTATACTACTTCGTTTAGATAGTTTACTAGGTTTCCAAGTTGGACTAAAATGACGTCTTTATTAAACCAATAAAATCGCTCTAGATTAATTAAATTAATTACTAAACTAATGACAACTAAATTGCCACTAACCTTGTTTGATAAAGGTTTGAAAGCCATTGATTAACCCCATTGTTTTAAATTAAAAACATCTCAATAGTTAGATTGGAGTAGAAATAAAATAAACAATAAAATCTCTTTGCAAGAATCAAATTAAAATCATTAACCTATAAATTCCCTCTAGCCATAACATATTCTATTTAAATTTTACCATACCTCTAAACAATAAAAAGAACATTTCCAAAAGAAATAAAAATTACCCTAATCTATTATTTATCATTTGAAAATAAGAATACAAACAAATAAAAGAAATAAATAAAAGAGTGGGAATTCAAAAAGGGCAATTTTAAATTACTAAGCCCTAAAAAAAAAGTCCTCACAATAGAAAACTAATTTCCTTATGAGAGGGAAGGAGAAACCCTAGCCTCCCTCCATCTCTCTCTCTCATTCTCTTTTCTCTAATCTCTCCATTTTCTTCTCTCAAGGTTTGTTGTAGGTTTGATGGAGAAGCCATTCATGGCTGCCACACCAAGAAGGATACACATTAGTTATCCATGCTTGTTTATTATATATATATATGGCAAGGATCTAAGGAAGTATCTTACAGGTAACGGAATCCAAATCCATGGCTTCAAAGTGCGGCAGGGCTGTGTGGAGTGCCCGGCGGCGGGACTGTGTAGCAGAGAGGAATGTGTTGGCGGTTTAAGGAGCGCCGCGGGAGGTAAAGGGAGGATGGAGGGGATGGTGTGGGTTTCACGGTGGAGGGAGAAGTGGTGGTCTGCAGGGGTTTGGGGAGTGTGGGTGGGGCTCGGCCCCTCCCCACACTCCAAAGGAAAAAGGTCGACGGTGGGGGGGGTTCGAACCCCCCCCAAACCATTTCTATTTTTTTTCTTTAAAAACTGTAACATAAAAGAAAATACAGTCCACTCAAAATAGTGTTCCATTTTTTGCTATATATATATTCAGTTTCTATACAATTCTCTCAGCTTTACTTCATTTTAAAAATACAGTTAAATATATATGACATCAATTAAATAAAAAAAACAATTAGAGTGTGTATATATATATACACATACATATATATATTTATTACCACTGTTGTATATATAATTTTTTTTTTTACAGTTATATATATATTTGTATATATATATATATTTGTATATATATATTCAAGTATGTGACATTTAAATTCCACAGATTTTTTTTTTTTAATGCAATAGAGCAAAAGAAATTTTTATCTTTAACATATTAACATTGAGTAAATGAACATTTTTTTTTTTGTAAAAAGACATATATTTTAATAAATATGGAATAGACATTTCTTTCACTAAAACAAAATACTGATATTGACATAATACAACCCACATAAAACAACTCTTCTTAAGATTTATTTGTTTTTCTTCTAAACAAAAGCATTTAGTTCATTCCTTCAAAATGACAACAACATTTAAATTTTCCTTCTAAGAAAAATGTAAAATTTCATTTTGTCTCTCAACAATAAAACAGCAACTATCCCATTTTTGAAAATTAAACTTACAAGTGAAACCAATATAAACATGCTTATCTTTTAGTGCTCTACTTTTCTTTAAATCATAAGGCATTTAAAATCTACAAACTAAATCTCCTATTTTTAAATGTAAATAGTTTATTACAACACAAGTAATAATATAACTCATACAACTTGAGAGAGAGAATAAGGGTCTTCTCTTTGAAATCTAAGATGATACACAAGGCCTCTCATGGTCATGCTCTCTCAAGAGCACAAAAATAGCAACTCATAAGGACAATAATAATTTCTTCAACACCACCTAGTTCCAAAAGAAAACCTGCATAAAACACATAGAAGGGAAAAGAAGCCACTCAAACTGCTCTCCTCCCTACCATTGACTCACTCATGAGTCCCCCGAGCTAGGAGGTCATCCTCATACAAGGTAAGCACACACCACTTAACAACAAATTCACTCAACACAAACAAGAATACTCCCATGACTCTAGTATAACAAAGACTCACTTAAGATGAGTTTAATGGGGTAGGGGAGTGGACATCACTCAACTCAAGAGTGCCACTCCAAAAACTTCCCAAAACATAAATCCCTCAAGGCATCAAGCCCACACATATAAACATGATTTCACAACTTTCTCTTGACTCTCAAGCCATATCACAATTTTCTCTTATACACATATTGCTCAAATTCATAGTTTTGCCCTCAAGGCTAAAACTCCATGAAACCAAGGAAATGAACCCGAGGAGGTTTACTCCTCCCCCACCCCACACATGTTAAGCATTTTCTCCCAAGTAGGAGAGGCTCTCACAACTCCCATACCCAATTTTCCACAACAACAAAGTAAAAACAAAAAAAGAACTCCCACACACACAACATGCAAGTAAATAAAATGCATAAGGAAAGGCATTTTCCTTGAATCCTACCTTATAAAGCCCAAATGGAAGATAGTTGAGAAGAGCTCCTCTAACTCCAAGTTGAGCCACCAATTTCACCCCTAACTTTTTCCCAAAATAATTAAAATTCAAAAATTGCCAAAAGATTCAACAACCCCCTCCCTTCCTTCAAAAGGGAATACAATAGGCTCTTCTCATGAGCCTTGAGGAATGGGGAGGTGACACATGTCACCTCCTCACTCCTCCACCCAATGACTAACAAGACTCTTGGAATGGGGTGGTGACACATGCCATTCACCCATTCCACCAAGTCTTTCTCCCATCCACTTGTCCTCTCCTAATTATGTGGGAGAGAAAGATAGAGCCAAAGAAGGAGTGGGTGCCACATGTGCTCCAATCCTCTCCACCTAAGAAGGACCACTCAAACCCAAGGTACCCTCACCAATTGTGGGAGAGGCTTGGAGTTGAGTCCCCCACAATTAAGGGGTCTTGAAGACTCCCCCAACCTAGGGAAGAGGAAAGGAAGAGGTTGAGTGTTTGACCCACTCTTCCTCTCCCTCCCAAACTTTCCTTTTCGTCACTTTACTTCAGGGTGAAATTAAAGTGACCAAATGAGAGTTTACTTAAGGTTACACTAGCCCAAATGACCCCTAGACCCTAGGGGTACAACCCAGGGTCAATTTTAACCCATTTTGAGCACCATAGGTTGAAAAAAAACACATAAAAAGGGGTCTCAAAAATTGAAACTCAAAAATGAAATTCAAATGACATTACAACTAACAACACCAATTAGAATCAAATAAAAGAAGGGTAGACCTAACCCAACTAACACCATGCAACAACATTACAAAAATTTATCATGCAACATAGTTGATCTTGGTTCCTCTTGGAACTAGATCGGCTTCACATGGGAAAACAACACAATGTGTGGGATGATCTCTGAGTATCCGTGGCTTTGTTAGAAACACCTATGCACTCAAATAAAATGTTAATCCCACATGTATATAATAGCTGAAGCAAAGTGAAACATACACTCACATCATCACATGATCATATAAACATCAACAAATCACATCATAATCAAACCCTAAATTTGCATTTCAAAAATCCATCCCAAGATAGAATCACATAATAAATTTCTAACTAAAATCACATGAATGATATCCTAATAACATCATAATATAAATCATACGTCCAACATCATTAGTGAATCAATATCAAGGTCTAATCACATTGTAATCATGCTAAACATAATAAATCCACATAAAGCATAAAGTCTAATAGTCCTGAAATTTAGGATCAACAGTCCCACAAGTCTAGTATGTATCACCAATAGTAAAATGAAGTAGTCCAAATAAGGGAATGAAAAGGTAGGCCTCACATCCTCACCCCCTAAGACTGTACTTCCTCCTGGAAGTCATCAAAGAGGTGAGGATAAAGAGCCCTCAATCTCGCTGCATCCTCCCATGTCATCGTGACCTCATCGGACATGTCCCACTGGACCCTAACCTAGTCCAGCTCTCGACCTCGAAGGCCTAGTGTCTGACGAGCCAATATGCGAATTGGCTCCAAAGCCAACTGTCCATCCACCTCTACCTAAAAAGCACTCCAATCCAATACATGAGATAAATCAGATATGTAACGCCGTAAAATAGAAACATGAAAAACATCGTGGATACGCGACAAGATAGGTGGCAAGGCTAGACGATAGGCTATGGGTCCTATCCGCTCCAAGATCTCAAAACGTCCAACAAAATGAGGTGCGAGCTTAGAGCCCTTTCCGTAATAGATTGGACTTTTCTGCGGTCGCACTCTCAAGAACACTCTATCCCTAACTGAGAAGCTTTGATCTACCCTCTTAACATCAGCATACTTCTTCTATCGATCTTGAGCCTTCTGAAGTCTCTGCCTAATCAAAGTCACTTGCTGCTCCATATTCTGAACCAACTCTAGCCCTATCGCAACCCTATCCTCAATACGGTCCCAACTCAAAGGTGTCCTGCAAGGTCTGTCGTACAAGGCCTGAAAAGGAGGCATACCCAATGAGCTGTGATGCCCATTATTGTAGGCAAACTCAACTAGATACAGGTACTCCTCCCATCTACTCTGGTGATCCATGACATACATATGGAGCATATCCTCCAGAACCTGATTAACTCTCTCTATCTGTCCATCGGTCTCAGGATGATAAGTGAAACTAAAGTTGAGCTATGTGCCCAACGCCTGTTGCAAGGCTCTCCAAAAGGCTAAAGTGAACACTGAATCCCTGTCAGAAATGATATGGCGAGGTACCCCATGTAATCTAACAATTTGATCCAAGAATACTCTCGCCATAGATGGTGCATTGTACGTCATGCGTACAGGTGAGAAATGCACCACCTTGGTCAACTTGTCAACCGTCACCATGATGGCATCATGGCGGTGTGTTGACATAGGAAGACCAACAATGAAGTCCATGGAAATGGTGTCCCATTTCCACTCAAGTATCTCGTGAGGGTATAAAAGGCCCACTAGATGCTGATGCTCTACCTTGACCCTCTGGCACTCAAGGCAACGAGCAACATATTCTGCAATATCGCTTCTCATACCTACCCAATGGTATAATTGTCGCAAGTCGGCATGCATCTTCTTCACCCCTGGGTGTACTGCATAAGGTGCTCTATGGGCCTCTGAAAGAACCACTGCATGAAGGTCACCCGCACGGGGTACATAGATGTGCCATCGATGTCTAAGCAACCCATCTGACTCAAGGGAATATACTACAAATTTGCCCTTAAGGGCCCCCTGTGACTGGATCTCCTGCTGCACCTCAAGAAACCACTCATCCTCAGGCAGATGCTGAATGATGCACTCTCTCAAGTGCACACTCAAGGTCAAGGTTAGGATCTCATGGCGCCTCCAACTCAAAGCGTCAACGACCATGTTCTCATTCCCTTTGATGTAGTGGACATCAAAGTTGTACTCGCATAGAAACTCCATCCAATGCCACTGGCGTTCAAATTCTTCTGTGTGCATATGTACTACAAACTATGGTGATCTAAATGAAACTCAAAGCGATGACCCAAAAGAAAGTGTCTCCAATAAACAAGAGCATGAACCACTATTGTGAGCTCTAGATCATGAGTAGGGTAGTTCAGCTCATGTGTCTTGAGCTTACATGACTCATATGCAATCTCTCTACCACCCTGCATAAGCACAGCTCCCAAACCCTCAAGTGAAGCATCTATACAAACCACAAAATCTTCTGCAGGATCAGGAACTGCTAAGATGGGAGCACGGATAAGATGCTCCTTGAGGACCCCAAAGGCCCTCTCGCACTGCTTAGTCCAAGTGAAACTCTTTCCTTTCCACTGAAGGGAAGTCATGGGGTGCGCTATCTTAGAAAAGCCCTCTACAAATCTACGGTAATAACCGGCTAATCCCATGAAACTCCTGACCTTTGTCACACTGGTGGGTGTCAGCCAATCCCTAGTAGCTCTGATCTTCGATGGATCTACAGAGATGCCATCGCCTAATAGGATGTGCCCCAAGTACTATACCTCTATCTTGAAAAAGGCACACTTCACCAAGTTTCCATAAAGTTGCTGCTCTCTCAAGCACTGCAAAACCTGATGTAGGTGCTCCTCATGTTCCTCCTCAGTCCATGAATAGATCAATATATCATCAAGAAAAATAATCACGAATTGATCCAAGTAGGTACGGAACACCCCGTTCATGAGACTCATGAACATTTCAAGGGCATTTGTCAAACCGAAGGGGACCACAGTGAACTCATAGTGGCCATATCTAGTCCAGAAAGCGATCTTATGAATAGCCACCTCTGTGATTCGCAACTGATGGTAACCAGACTTCAGGTCAATCTTAGAGAACACCCTGGCTCCCTGCATCTGGTCGAAGAGATCATCAATCCTAGGCAGAGGGTAACGGTTCTTCACCGTCACCTTATTCAACTGCCTATAATCCATGCATAACTGAAGTGACCGATCCTTCTTCTTCACGAAGATAACCAGAGTGCCCCAAGGTGAAACGCTCGGTCAGATGTGCCCCTTCTCGAGCAACTCCTCTAACTGCAGCTTGAGCTCTGTAAGCTCATGAGTGGTCATCCTGTAGGGTGCACGAGACACTGGCTCGACACACGGTACTAAGTCAATATGAAAGTATACCTTGCGACGGGGTGGCATCCCTGGTAACTCTGATGGAAACACGTCGGCAAACTCTCTCAAGATGGGATGGTCATCTAATGATGCCTCAGGCTCGTCCTCTAATCTATCACTAACTGTGATAGAGAACATCTGACATCCCTTTCGCATGCAACACTTAAGCTGCTAAGCGGATATCATATGAACTACCATGGGCTTCTGAATGCCCATTATCTCAACTAGTGCACCATGATCATCTAAGCAACTAATTGCCTTCCGATGACAATCTAGCTTGGCTCTATGAGCTGCAAGCCAGTCCAGACCCAAAACCACATCATAGGAACCTAATGGCATAACTCTAAGGTCACAAGATGTAGTGAAGGACCCCAAAGAGATCTCACAATCCCAAACCAAGGCATCTACTGACATCCTAGCCCCAGTGGCCAACTCAACCTCCCACCTAATGTTCTGTCTAGAAGCCACCAGCCTGCAACGCTCCACTAACGATGTAGATAGAAAATAATCAGTAGCTCTAGAGTCAAAAAGAATAGAAATGGGGGCACCCCTGATCGTACCTGATGTCTCAATCACTGATGCTTGAAAGTCAGCCTGGCGGTTATCAACCACTGCTAACATACGATGGGACTTGCCCACATCTCCTACCGTCTGCTCTGACCCTCCTAAACAGGGATGTCCCCTGCCATAAAGCCCTGTGGGCACTCTCTAGCTAGATGACCTACTCCACCACATGCATAGCATGGGCCCCGAGCCTGCACCTATCCAGTCTGAGTCCTACCCAACTATTACTGTCTAGATCTACCTGTGGAACCCTGTGAACCCCTGTATGACTATTATGACCTTGCAAGCCCTGCAGGTGGTCCCTGTTGTCGAGCCCTGTTGCTACCAACCTTGATTCTGCCCTCCCTGTGCTCTCTGCTGGGGTCTAGACCTCTACTAATTTTGCTGCTACTACTATGGAGGTCTAGGAGGTAATGATGGAGAACTAAATCCTCCTCTCTATGGTGGTAGTGGTGGTCTGCAATAACTCTATTGGTGTTGCTGTTATCCACGATCCTAAAACTGGGGGTGTGAACCCTGCCCTTGTTCCTATATCTCCTCAGCTATGTATGCCTTCTCAGCAACATCACTCAATGTCTGGGGGTCTGCCATGCATGTAACGCCCCACATGAACACCTTAGAAAACAATACATCTACGCTATGCAAAAACAGAATAATTTTTTTTTTTTTTAAATGAATAAAGTGACAAAGTAATGTTGAACACATCTAGATACATCATTAAACTATCAACTTGTTACTCTACGATATCATGGAGGCATTACTTGACCAACAAACAATATAATCTGACATACATCATTAACTAACATCAGTAGAACATTCTAAACCTAATGCATTAAATCAATAACATTTAAATCAAATAAATAATCATTAAGATCTAGTACATAGTACAATTTCTTCTCACATACAAGTACATCACTACATTGGTACTTAACACCTTCTAAATACAAACATTATAAATCAACTTATACACAGACAAGAACATGAATACAAATCACTTACTTCATACCTGGTACAAGATCTGATGACTGAAACACAAGATACAACATCCTCGCACACGTACAATAGCAAGGAGAAAAACTAATGGATTAAAGCTCTTCCACCTGACCATGTGGAACCCTAAGGTCCACCCCCCGAGCTAGGAGTTAACATAAGGTTCCCACTACAACATACAGTCAGGTAGACAGTAAACTACAAGACAAGACAACACATAACTCCAACAACACAAGTCAATATCACAAACAACTTAACAACACTTCCAGAGGGAAGCACATATCGAATGGGGAGAGTACCACTAGGGAATGCTAGGCTGCAGTAGGGAGAGTGTCATCGCACGGTCCTAACATGGGTTATCCTGACAGCCTCTCACTAGGCGCCGACCCCCATCTATGGTTATCCTGACAACCTCTCACTAGGCGCCGGCCCCATAGGGTGACTCATGCGGAATCAACCTTCCTTTCATGAGGACAAGGAAGTTGATCTTGCCAACCAGGCCTTCTCTACCCATCCTTAGTCTAAACGAGCACTACAGGCATGGGAGAGGAAATCCAATTATCTTGTTAATGTGTAATTTACCCTTTCCCCCCAGTTCATTTTAGGTTTTCACTTAATTAACAACTTTCAATGGGTTATCCTGACAGCCACTTTGGGCGCCGGCCCCACATTGAAAGCCACTCCCCTACCTGCATCTAGAAACCCTGACCATCAAGCAAGAAAACATCATCAGACAACAAGGATTCATAAACCATACAAGGCATTAACCATCTTGCAAAAACAATTATCCTCATATGAACATGTATATGTAACACTGCAAGGCATTCACCATCTTGCATATCAACTTAATTACAAGGACATACTCTCAAAATATTATCCATAACAGTACATCAACATCACATCAGTTACAGTACTCAATGTCTCCCCATTCACAAACTCCAATAAAAAAAAACCCATTACAAATAAATACAATTAAAATGGTCCACAAGCCATCCACAAGGGAATCACTACCACCCCAAGGTACATTCACAAATCAGATCATGCATCCTTCACGTTACCCTTTGCCCCATATATGACTAGAGACAACATAACATCGTATATTCAATACACATAAAAACTCTATACTTGAAAACCAATCACGTTATACTATGCCTCTGGACTGACAACCTAACAACTTGCACAGTGGACCCCATTACATCCAACAATCTCATAACAATATTAATAAATCCACTATCGAGACTATTTAATCAAACTTCAATTAACAACACCTTCAATTAACTACAGTACCTCTTAAAGCACACGATCTATTCCCTTAATAAAGTGAGAAGCACAATTCTATCCGAAATAAATTAATACAATTCTCTACATAAATTACACTTAATACTACTTAGGGCATGGATAATGGTCTTTCAAGAGATATTTTAAAATTAGATGAGTTTTGAAAACTAGGGTTAGACTCTTATCCATACATTTTCAGAATGGCTTGGGAATGACAACTATGACATTTGAAATAATAATAATAATACCATGGATCATTGGATAACAAATATTTTTCATCCAAGGACAAATATATCGTTATTCCATATAACAAGATTTACTGTTACTATATAAATTTTTGTCAAATATAATAACCCTCCGTAATAATATTTTAATAGTTTTATTACCTAACAAATCTAATTTTTAAACATTTTATCTGAGACTATTCAATTGATAATGAAAAATATCCATAGAAATATACTTTACGTTCATTCTCTACAATAAATATATCATATTATTGTATTTTAACTTATCCTAAAATTAGATGCATAATTGGAATGTCATCCACATAATAGACATGTAATGTGCCGAGAATATAATTTATGCTAGACTCATGGCAGGAATGATGAGGGAAAAAGTGAATAAATTCATTTAGCTAGTAAGATTGTCTTAGGTGTTACCTTACAACTTCATTGCGAGGACATGATTCCAAAAGAAACCATAACAGTGGCTACTAATGGAAAGAGAATAATGTGTACTACTAAATGTCTACAAATTAAGAGTGAATAAAGGTAAATCTGGTGATAAATACTGGAAATGTAAGAAGTTCTGGAAGCAATATGTTGCCCTAAGTTATTCCTCCTAGCAAGACTAACGCCAATTTTAATTAGCCTATTAATACTCTTAATTCTTTCAAGCATTTTTTAGGTTTCAATTGGGTTATAAAGTAACTAAGATATCAACATCTATTGGTTAACCAAATCAAATACTCACTTACTGTATAGTGGCTTGGAACTCATTATGACACTTAATTTTAAACCATGGTGATTATGGACCTTTGGATATGTCAATACCTCTGCATGATCTGTAGGTGAAAGTCAGAGATTAATTAGAGATCTTTAGCTGTAGATCTAGAGATTAATGAGCTACAGACATGTTTTAGAAGCTTCAAACAATGTGATGTGAAGGTGTCAGCTGTCACTATTGCCATACACCAGCCATTGGGCCGCAGGCCACTATCATCATGGACAGAGCATCAGGGTGAGACATTGCACCAAAGGAAAACTCTCTGTGATGTACATTCCACAAGCAAGACAGAGATGCAGACGGGATAAGGAGCACTCAGATCCAAAACTACAGAGTTCGACCGATTATTGAAGTGTAAGGAGCGCTGTTTGTAAAGCGGCCAGATCTTTTGAACTATATTTCTGAATATCTTCAAATCTGAGTGTACTGTTTATGATCTTCAAGCATTACTTCAATTTCCTAAATACTCTGTTGTGGCACCATCGGTATCGTTTGCACTGAGTACATTAATTCTGTTGTGAAGTAAGGATAATTCTGAATCTCTGCACTAGTAGAATAAATACAGTAGCTTCCAAGGATATTTCATAAATTGACTTATTGGACATTATCGCTTCAACACTCTGCACTCTCTAAATAGTATAGAACTACAGAGTTATACAGGTGACAAACACAGCTAGACAGGCTTGGGCAAATCTGGAGATAAATAGCCCTTGAAGTTTTTTTTTTTTGACTTTGTCGTAAAGATGCATACTTCAAATGAATTACTTCACTTTGGCTGACTGAATGGTATAGACAATGGATCATTCTAAGGAAAATGGATCTTATGTCTGCTGAGATGAAATCAAGTAGACTGAAGATTAATTTTGATAAAGCCTGTAATAGGATTGAGTGGGCAATTATTCTGCACAAGCTGCATCATGTGGCTTTTACCTAAAATTACGACCCATTGTGAAAACCTTGTTTAACAATGCCTCTGTCAAGGTTCAAGGGAACAGTCAGTCGTCCTTTTACTCTCCGTTCCAGAGGTATATTGGGCATGACATTGAAGCTAAAGCGTCACTTTTTTTTAAATAGATGATATAAGAAAATTAACCTTGACCTGATATAAGTATTCTTGTGAGATATGCTTCTGCCATAAAATGACGTCTCTGCCACTAAATAACAATATTTATTTATAATATCAATAGCTATAATATTCTATTCTTAAACATGTCGTCCTCTTCTTTTAATCAATTCAAAAATATTGAAACATCTACTAAAGGAAATTTGCACCGAATAGGATGCCTTCAAGAGGAACAAGAGTTGTTATCTCATAAAATGTAATGGTTGCAGGATATGACAAAAAATGGATTTGTTGAGAAGGCTTTAGATACATTCAAGTAAAAGCAATTTTGGTCGGCGTAAAGCTTACTTGATGACCTCTTCCAGCATACTCAATGCCAAAACTATGATGGAAACAATGCAAGATTAAAGTATATGGAAGGATGTATTAACAGTTATTAAAATAGGACACGATGTGGCAGACATGCGAATTGTGCACAGTCAAGGCATACGAACTGTTTTAACAAATGAGCCAAGGACACAACAAATTATACCATTTTGTAGTGCAAGCGGCCAGCGGGAAGTAGAATAATGATTAGTCATACATCTCTAGTTTCAAATCGCCCCTAGTTAGACGGTCCAAGGTGATTGGAGATTCACCAGAAGGGCTTACAACTCAGCCTGCAAATCTAGTCACAGTGCTAAGGATCATTCAAATACCATGAATTCTCTAGGATTCACCATCATGTAGCATAATGGAAGGAAAAATATTAATTAGAAGTAGTGGATGCAAGTGCCAAGCGAATGTAGTTAACAGTCATAAGCCAATTTCCACATCTTAACCTAGCATTCTTATAGAGCTAACAGACATGATAACAACAACCCTTGATCCTTAAAACGAATAGATCAATAATTAAACATGCAAGCTGTTATATACATAACCATATGCCTTATAATACACATAAGTTGTCAGAATCAAAATATAGGTTATTGACAGATTTTGTGTAGG
This sequence comes from Cunninghamia lanceolata, assembly GCA_027924645.1. Lineage (NCBI taxonomy): Eukaryota > Viridiplantae > Streptophyta > Pinopsida > Cupressales > Cupressaceae > Cunninghamia > Cunninghamia lanceolata. The sequence goes on from BSBN01000312.1 coordinate 3,297,487, forward strand.
ACGATATGGAGGTACCTGCTTCAACAAAATCATGCACATTCAACTCAGAAATGTAATACAAGAATTCGCATACCTGGAGTTTTCCAACGTCTTTTCCTAAAAAAAAACCTGTGAAGGCACGGAAGGTGACCATGAAAATCTATGAGGAATTTGGAGCCATGGTCTGCAGCTTGATTAAATTCCCCCAAAACTCCGCTTCTCCGCCCCCTTCTCTCCTTCCCTCTGCTTGTTAAATAGTATACCCCCTCTAGGGCATAAACACACGATCCAATGCCAGCCACCCATGAAAAATATAGCCTACATACTTTTAATTTTTTTTTTTTTAATAACATCACAATGTAACCTCCTATATTTTTATTTACTCCAGGGTAACTTTCATTAATAAATTACAACTTATAACTTTTACTTTATTTAATTTAGTATTTCATATAGATATTTACTCATAATACTTTATTTAATCATTTATTTACTGGGCCACAAGTATTTACTTTCATATTGATTTTATTAATTATAGAGCAATTTCACAACTATAATGCCACTTACTAACTAATTTATCTCCTTTATTATTTATTTTTATTTATTTAATAATTAATATATATTTGTTATTTAACAACTAATAATTATTTATAAACCTATTTAGTAGACATTAATCAAATTTATCAATTTATATACCACAATTAACCAATCATAAAACATACAATTACTCGACCATCAAGCATGCAAAGAAAGCAAGACAACAACCCATCGAGACGAACAAAACTGAGAACAATGACTAGCCAAAAACTGAAGACATATCCTCTACAAGGACGACAGATGACTGGGGAACCTTATGCTAACTCCGATCAACAATTCCATTGGCTAGGGCACGCTCAGACCTGCTAGTTCAGGTGGAGTCGATGCCCGGTACCTGCATCCTGCAGCAAACCTCCAGGTTAAACATATATATGCAAACATGAAGTCATGCACACAGTAAACAGAAATCGCAGCGTGGCAGGGTACTCGGACACGAGTAATGCGACACTATTCTGTTTACCTAAATCCACAATTAAGTATTCATTTGTCAACAAGAAAATAGAATAATCAATTCAATATGATCTAGTCTACCAATTATTGTTAAAGCATCATAACCATGATTAAATATCACCTTAAACTCAGAAGTAACATTAATCCATTACACTAAATATGTCCATCAAACTGTGAAACATAAAATATTAGTAATCCAAAATCACCAATCATCATCATAGCAATAGATCCATAAACAACTCAGCATAATAATAGAGAGTCCAATGTCATGATATCCAATCCTACTAGAAGAACCATCAGTCCAATAGAAGGCAAGGTGAGGGGCACTACAATGCATATAGGCCCTGCTATGCTATGGTTTAATCCTCTGATGAACTTATGAACTAGGAGTTTCTCATCGTGGAGATACTTTGCATATCGAGACAACTCAGTGAACTTGCCCTCGTACTGAGCAACAGTAAGCCCACTCTGCTGAAGGTTGTGAAACTCGTCTATGCGACGCTATCTATAGTGGTCGGATAAATACCACGCATTGAAGTGCTCAATGAAAGTCTCCCAAGTAAGTGTGTCCAATGATAGATGGCACTTGCACTCCTTAGTGCACCACCAAGTAGCTACTACATCTCGCAATAGGTGGACTGCCAGACGTGCCTTCATGTTGTCCTTGTAAGGATGCAACGCAAAGCATCTGTCTAGACTAATGAGCCAAGCCTCAGCTTCAGCTCCCTTTGTACTCCTGGCAAAAGAAGGAGGATTCAACCTCAAAAAATCCCAAATAGGGTCTCCTCAGTCTCTATGCCCTCTAATGGGCTCCTCTGCAGAATAATCATATGGCCTATGAATGATCTGCTCCACTCGCACTATCTCCTCACACCTATCATGACATGGAGGGCTCCTGCTACAGACCCTATAGGCTGATCCAACCTCCTCTACCGTCGTATCTGGTATCCCCACAAATGGCTCCACACATGGTGCCTCTCACGGCTCGACGCAGAGCTCCACACATGGCTCCATACGTGACTCTAGTCGTGGCTCACACGTGGCTCCTCTCGCAGATCAACGCGGGGCTCAGCACGTGGCTCTATGTGCAGCGCATCTACAGCCGGTGGTAGCCTATCTAACACTGCCTATAGTGCCTGAAGTATCTGTGGTCCAATGTCTGGTATAGGTAGGACCTGTGGTGCCGGTGGTGCTTGACCCTCAGCCGAAGAATCACTGTGCACCTCGACGGATGCAATGTGGCGTGAATGCGCTCACCAAACTCATCGGGGAGGCATCCTACAAAACAATGTAATCACTAATTAATCAAATTTGCAGAATAAGTAACATGCCCAAATAAGCCCAGTGTTTAAACTTGGCTCTGATACCAAATGTCATGCCCATATTTCCCATGCCGTCATGACACGGATCCCACGTGTCATGTCCACATCTATCATGTGTCATGTGGTCATGACATGAAATATCAAAAGAATTACCACGCTACCCAAGAAACCACCTCACACACGTAAGCGTGCTTGGTGGCAATACACATAAGGCATAATCAAGTCAGATGAAGGCAGGGTAATACATTCACTTGCACATTCCTCTACGCGATGAAGGCCAACTAGGGGGTCGATGTGGCATGATTAACGTCACTAATAGGGTTAGGATCAAAGATCGAAAACCTAAGTTAACCTAAGAGGATGATAGGATTTTGACACAAGTCAAAATCAAAAAAAGCCAAATTCTAGAGCATGAGAAATATAATAATACCAAAACATAATGTCAATAACTGACAAAACAATAATTTAATCCTAAGCAAGGTTAAATTTTACTAACCTATCTAAACTCTAATTTTTAGAAAAAATATGATAGCATAACGCCTCACGAGCATGAATAGGGTTTATTTTAATAAAACTAATTTTGGTCGATAGTCTACTAAGTGAAAAAGGTTTTAAATTGCCTACATTATATTAGTTAAATTGGTAGAAAAGCTAATTAGATTAATTAAAAACCCCAAAACTCATTAATGAAATCTCTACAAAGATGCTCAGAATATTTTTCAACAAAGCTCAATCAATTTTGTTCTCCTTTACGTTCTCTATCAATCAGAGCTATCACTGCATCCTTTACGTTATTCCTAATTTCTTGGTAGACCAGATCATGGAAGCATGTTATACTACTTCGTTTAGATAGTTTACTAGGTTTCCAAGTTGGATTAAAATGTCTTTATTAAACTAATAAAATCGCTCTAGATTAATTAAATTAATTAATAAACTAATGACAACTAAATTGCCACTAACCTTGTTTGATAAAGGTTTGCAAGCCATTGATTAATCACGTTGTTTTAAATTGAAAACATCTCAATAGTTAGATTGCAGTAGAAATAAAATAAACAATAAAATCTCTTTGCAAGAATCAAATTAAAATCATTAACCTATAAATTCCCTCTAGCCATAACATATTCTATTTAAATTTTACCATACTTCTAAACAATAAAAAAAACATTTCCAAAAGAAATAAAAATTACCCCAATCTATTATTTATCTCTAAACCCCCATTTTAAAATAAGAATATAAACAACTAAAAGAAATAAATAAAAGAGTGGGAATTCAAAAAGGACAATTTTAAATTACTAAGCCCTAAAAAAAAGTCCTCACAATAGAAAACTAATTTCCTTATGAGAGGGAAGGAGAAACCCTAGCCTCCCTCCATCTCTCTCTCATTCTCTTTTCTCTAATCTCTCCATTTTCTTCTCTCAAGGTTTGTTGCAGGTTTTATGGAGAAGCCATTCATAGCCGCCACACCAAGAAGGATACACATTAGGTATCCATGCTTGTTTATTATATATATTTATTTATTTATTTATATAAAATGGCAAGGATCTAAGGAAGTATCTTGCAGGTAAATGAATCCAAATCCATGGCTTCAAAGTGTGGCAGGGCTGTGTGGAGTGCCCAATGGCGGGACTATGTAGCGAAGAGGAGTGTGTTGGCGGTGTAAGGAGGGCTGCGGGAGGTAAAGGGAGGACGGAGGGGACAGTGTGGTTTTTGTGATGGAGGGAGAAGTGGCGGTCTGCGGGGGTTTGGGGAGTGTGGGTGGGGCTCGGCCCCTCCCCACACTCCAGAGGAAGAAGGCCGACGGTGGGGGGGGTTCGAACCCCCCACAAACCATTTCTAGTTTTTTTTCTTTAAAAATTGTAACATAAAAGAAAATACAGTCTGCTCAAAATAGTGTTCCATTCTTTGATATATATATATATATATTCAGTTTGTATACAATTCTCTCAGCATTACTTCATTTCAAAAATACAGTTAAATATATATGATAGCAATTAAATAAAAATAATAATTAGAGTATATATATATTTATTTATTTATTTATTTATTACCAGTGTTGTATATATAATTTTTTTTTATAGTTAATGAAAAAAAGAATTACTAATTAACATATATATATAAATATATATATATATATATATATGTATATATTCAAGTATGTGACATTTAAATTCCACATAATTTTTTTTTTTGAATGCAATAGAGAAAAATAAATTTTTATCTTTAACATATTAACATTGAGTAAATGAACATTTTTTTTTTGTAAAAAGACATTTTAATAAATATGGAATAGACATTTCTTTCGCTAAAAAAAAATATTGATATTGACATAATACAACCCACATAAAACAACTCTTCTTAAGATTTATTTGTTTTTCTTCTAAACAAAAGCATTTAGTTCATTCCTTCAAAATGACAACAACATTTAAATTTTCCTTCTCCTAAGAAAAATGTAAAATTTCATTTTGTCTCTCAACAATAAAACAACAATGTCATTTTTAAAAATTAAACTTACAAGTGAAACCAATATAAACATGCTTATCTTTTAGTGCTCTACTTTTCTCTAAATCATAAGGCATTTAAAATCTACAAACTAAATCTCCTATTTTCAAATGTAAATAGTTTATTACAACACAAGTAAAAATATAACTCATACAACTTGAGAGAGAGAACAAGGGTCTCCTCTTTGAAATCTAAGATGATACACAAGGCCTCTCATGGCCATGCTCTCTCAAGAGCACAAAAATAACAACTCATAAGGACAATAATAATTCCTTCAACACCACCTAGTTCCAAAAGAAAACCTGCATAAAACACATAGAAGGGAAAAGAAGCCACTCACACTGCTCTCCTCCCTACCATTGACTCACTCATGAGTCACCCTCGAGGTAGGAGGTCATCCTCACATAAGGTAAGCACACACCACTTAACAACAAGTTCACTCAACACAAACAAGAATACTCCCATGGCTCTCGCATAACAAAGACTCACTCAAGATGAGTTTAATGGGGTAGGGAAGTGGACATCACTCAACTCAAGAGTGCCACTCCAAAAACTTCTCAAAACATAAATCCCTCAAGGCATCAAGCCCACACATATAAACATGATTTCACAACTTTCTCTTGACTCTCAAGCCATATCACAATTTTCTCTTATACACATATTGCTCAAATTCATAATTTTGCCCTCAAGGATAAAACTCCATGAAACCAAGGAAATGACGCCGAGGAGGTTCACTCCTCCCCCACCCCACACATGTTGAGCATTTTCTCCCAAGTGGGAGAGGATCTCACAACTCCCATACCCAATTTTCCACAACAAAGTAAAAACAAAAAAAAAAGAACTCCCACACACACAACATGCAAGTAAAGAAAATGCATAAGGAAAGGCATTTGCTTTGAATCCTACCTTATAAAGCCCAAATGGAAGATAGTTGAGAAGAGCTCCTCTAACTCCTCCTCCAAGTTGAGCCACCAATTTCACCCCTAACTTTTTCCATTTGGGCTTTATAAGGTAGGATATATATATATATATATATATATATATATATATATATATATATATATATTCAAGTATGTGACATTTAAATTCCACGGAATTTTTTTTTGAATGCAATAGAGCAAAATAAATTTTCATCTTTAACATATTAACATTGAGTAAATGAACATTTTTTTTTGTAAAAAGACATATTTTAATAAATATGGAATAGACATTTCTTTCACTAAAAAAAAATACTGATATTGACATAATACAGCCCACATAAAACAACTCTTCTTAAGATTTATTTGTTTTTCTTCTAAACAAAAGCATTTAGTTCATTCCTTCAAAATGACAACAACATTTAAATTTTCCTTCTCCTAAGAAGAATGTAAAATTTCATTTTGTCTCTCAACAATAAAACAACAACTATCCCATTTTTGAAAATTAAACTTACAAGTGAAACCAATATAAACATGCTTATCTTTTACTGCTCTACTTTTCTTTAAATCATAAGGCATTTAAAATCTGCAAACTAAATCTCCTATTTTCAAATGTAAATAGTTTATTACAACACAAGTAACAATATAACTCATACTACTTGAGAGAGAGAACAAGGGTCTCCTCTTTGAAATCTAAGATGATACACAAGGCCTCTCGTGGCCATGCTCTCTCAAGAGCACAAAAATAACAACTCATAAGGACAATAATAATTCCTTCAACACCACCTAGTTCCAAAAGAAAACCTGCGTAAAACACATAGAAGGGAAAAGAAGCCACTCAAACTGCTCTCCTCCCTACCATTGACTCACTCATGAGTCACCCCTGAGCTAGGAGGTCATCCTCACACAAGGTAAGCACATACCACTTAACAACAAATTCACTCAACACAAACAAGAATACTCCCATGGCTCTCGCATAACAAAGACTCACTCAAGATGAGTTTAATCGGGTAGGGGAGTGGACATCACTCAACTCAAGAGTGTCACTCCAAAAACTTCCCAAAACATAAATCCCTCAAGGCCTCAAGCCCACACATATAAACTTGATTTCACAACTTTCTCTTGACTCTTAAGCCATATCACAATTTTCTCTTATACACATATTGCTCAAATTCATAATTTTTCCCTTAAGGCTAAAACTCCATGAAACCAAGGAAATGACCCCGAGGAGGTTCACTCCTCCCCCACCCCACACATGTTGAGCATTTTCTCCCAATTAGGAGTGGCTCTCACAACTCCCATACCCAAGTTTCCACAACAACAAAGTAAAAACAAAAAAAAAGAACTCCCACACACACAACATGCAAGTAAAGAAAATGCATAAGGAAAGGCATTTGCCTTGAATCCTACCTTATAAAGCCCAAATGGAAGATAGTTGAGAAGACCTCCTCTAACTCCTTCTCCAAGTTGAGCCACCAATTTCACCCCTAACTTTTTCCATTTGGGCTTTATAAGGTAGGATATATAGACACACACACACACACACACACACACACACACACACACATATTTGTATATATATATTCAAGTATGTGACATTTAAATTCCACAGAATTTTTTTTTTTGAATGCAATAGAGCAAAATAAATTTTTATCTTTAACATATTAACATTGAGTAAATGAACATTTTTTTTTGTAAAAAGACATATTTTAATAAATATGGAATAGACATTTCTTTCACTAAAAAAAATACTGATATTGACATAATATAGCCCACATAAAACAACTCTTCTTAAGATTTATTTGTTTTTCTTATAAACAACATTTAGTTCATTCCTTCAAAATGACAACAACATTTAAATTTTCCTTCTCCTAAGAAAAATGTAAAATTTCATTTTGTCTCTCAACAATAAAACAACAACTATCCCATTTTTGAAAATTAAACTTACAAGTGAAACCAATATAAACATGCTTATCTTTTACTGCTCTACTTTTCTTTAAATCATAAGGCATTTAAAATCTGCAAACTAAATCTCCTATTTTCAAATGTAAATAGTTTATTACAACACAAGTAACAATATAACTCATACAACTTGAGAGAGAGAACAAGGGTCTCCTCTTTGAAATCTAAGATGATACACAAGGCCTCTCATGGCCATGCTCTCTCAAGAGCACAAAAAAACAACTCATAAGAACAATAATAATTCCTTCAACACCACCTACTTCCAAAAGAAAACCTGTGTAAAACACATAGAAGGGAAAAGAAGCCACTCAAACTGCTCTCCTCCCTACCATTGACTCACTCATGAGTCACCCCTGAGCTAGGAGGTCATCCTCACATAAGGTAAGCACACACCACTTAACAACAAATTCACTCAACACAAACAAGAATACTCCCTTGGCTATCGCATAACAAAGACTCACTCAAGATGAGTTTAATGGGGTGGGGGAGTGGACATCACTCAACTCAAGAGTGCCACTCCAAAAACTTCTCAAAACATAAATCCCTCAAGGCCTCAAGCCCACACATATAAACATGATTTCACAACTTTCTCTTGACTCTCAAGCCATATCACAATTTTCTCTTACACACATATTGCTCAAATTCACAATTTTGCCCTCAAGGCTAAAACTCCATAAAACCAAGGAAATGACCCCAATGAGGTTCACTCCTCCCCCACCCCACACATGTTGAGCATTTTCTCCCAAGTAGGAGAGGCTCTCACAACTCCCATACACAATTTCCCACAACAACAAAGTAAAAACAAAAAAAGAACTCCCACACACACAACATGCAAGTAAAGAAAATGCATAAGGAAAGGCATTTGCCTTGAATCCCACCTTATAAATCCCAAATGGAAGATAGTTGAGAAAATCTCCTCTAACTTCTTCTCCAAGTTGAGCCACCAATTTCACCCCTAACGTTTTCCCAAAATAATTAAAATTCAAAAATTGCCAAAAGATTCAACAACCCCCTCCCTCCCTTCAAGAGGTAATAAAATAGGCTCTTCTCATGAGCCTTGAGGAATGGGGAGGTGTCACATGTCACCTCCTCACTCCACCCAATGACTAACAAGACTCTTGGAATGGTGTGGTGACACATGCCATTCACCCATTCCACCAAGTCTTTCTCCCATCCACTTGTCATCTCTTAATTATGTGGGAGAGAAAGGTGGAGCCAAAGAAGGAGTGGGTACCACATGTGCCCCAATCCTCTCCTCCTAAGAAGGACCACTCAAACCCAAGGTACCCTCACCAATTGTGGGAGAGGCTTGGAGTTGAGTCCCCCATAATTAAGGCATCTTGAAGATTCCCCCAACCTAGGGAAGAGGAAAGGAAAAGGTTGAGTGTTTGACCCACTCTTCCTCTTCCTCTCCCTCCCAAACTTCTATTTTCGTCACTTTACTTCAGGGTGAAGTTAAAGTGACCAAATGGGAGTTTACCTAAGGTTACACAAGCCCAAATGACCCCTTGACCCTAGGGGTACAATCCAAGGTCAATTTTAACCCATTTTGAGTACCATAGGTTGAAAAAAAACACATAAAAAGGGGTCTCAAAAATTAAAACTCAAAAATGAAATTCAAATGACATTACAACTTACAACACCAATTAGAATCAAATAAAAGAAGGGTAGACCTAACCCAACTAACACCATGCAACAACATTACAAAAATTCATCATACAACATAGTTGATCTTGGTTCCTCTTGGAACTAGATCAACTTCACATGGGAAAACAACACAGTGTGTGGGATGATCTCCGAGTATCCGTGGCTTTGTTAGAAACACCTACGCACTCAAATAATATGCTAATCCCACATGTATATAATAGCTGAAGCAAAGTGAAACATACACTCACATCATCACATGATCATATAAACATCAACGAATCACATCATAATCAAATTCTAAATTCGCATTTCAAAAATCCATCCCAAGATAGAATCACATAATAAATTTCTAACTAAAATCACATGAATGATATCCTAATAACATCATAATATAAATCATATGTCCAACATCATCAGTGAATCAATATCAAGGTCTAATCACATCGCAATCATGCTAAACATAATAAATCCACATAAAGCATAAAGTCTAATAGTCCTAAAATTCAGGATCAACAGTCCCACAAGTCTAGTATGTATCACCAACAGTAAAATAAAGTAGTCAAAATAAGGGAATGAAAAGGTAGGCCTCACATGTAGATTTGAAGATTTTAGTTAGGGGTGACTTGTTGCTCCCATAATTAATACCTAAAACCTAGATGATGTTCGAGTCAATCATATGCTATATAAGATGTCATAGGTTGATGCCCCTCTCTGGTGTCATGTCCTGGGGTCTAATTGGTGCTAATTGGATGAGATTATTAGAGAGAATTTGTCAAAGAATAGTGTGGAGGGGATCAACAAGCTTTGGTAGACATGTATGGAAAATGTGGTAGCATAGACAAGGCAGTGAACTATTTGAAAAGATGACTCAAAGAAAAGTGGTCTCATGGTGATGTCCTTGTCTAGGCATCTTCTTCTCATGGCATTCCATGAGAGTACATTTCTTTGAGCCTTTTTTTCAAATTTACCTATATTATAATTGAAATTTTGTCATCTATCAACATCTAGGTATTAGTTATGCGATGTTTAATAATGCTTTGAGTTTGAAAGATGTGCAATGCAATGTAATCAACGATATGAATATAAAATGCAAAAATTTAATAAGTACAATTCATTAGTTAGACTGTTTATTTTATTACCTCAGTGAAGCTTTGAACTACACCACCACTGGTAGGTGTTGCCGTGAAATCTCCAAGATTAACCTATTCAACATCCAAAATCAAATATTAGAATACCATTCATATAACAATGCTATTCACATGTAATATTTATAATTGTTTATTAGTTACATACCCCGGCAGTAGATGTTGTAGTGTAAAATGCAGGTGGAGTACTGCCGAGAACTGCATCAATGCTATGACCCTAAAATTTCATCAAACTAAATTAGTTAATCTTGCATTTCAAAAATGAAATTTAATAAATTAAATTCAATGAACTTTCTAATATTTACCTGAGTATCAAGGCCGAAAGTCTCACTCAGGAGGGTATCTTTCATCACCATCTGCTCAGCTATAGTTGTAACCTGTGCACCTGCATCCTGACTATCCATGGGGTCATAACCATAGGCTGACCCGCAAGTTTGACAAGTATGGCGTGGAACCCTACTCCTTGCACTATCTCCCAACCCACGTTATGTTGCAGGACTGGCATGCTCTACGATGCTCTAGGTCAAGGCACTAATGGACTGAAGTGTCTCAACCTCAACACTCTCCTTCACAATGGAAGCGATAGACACATGCTCATGGGCTAGTCTGTTGATTACTCATCTCACTGGCCGTTGTGGGTCAATACATGCCCCTGGTCTATCTTATGCTGACCCCCCACCTCTACCCTGAAACTCCCGCATATCAAAATAGTTTGGCACTTTATTGAGGACAAACTCACAGTAGAGTTTCCTCAAAAAGTATTGTGGGACCTCATTATTGTTGCATGGAGGATGGTCAAAAACCATCCACCACCTCTGCCCAAAATTGTCCCTTATTGCTTGGTTGTTGCACCAATGGATAGGGAACCTCTTGCATGTATGGGTGGAGGTTGATTTGTTTGTGGGTTTGTGAAAATGGAACACAAGTCCAATTTTGTAATTTGTAACTTTTCACATCTTCATATGATAGCTTGTCTACAAAATACTCTCTAAACTCTCTCCTCTTATTCGACCAACTAGATATTTGCTTACTAATTGAATCTACATATGATAACATAGATTCAAGAGATTGAGCAAGCATGGACCTATGCATGGTTAAAGTTGAAGGATCTTTCAACCTTGCAATTATGTCTTCAATTTCTTTTTTATTGTTTTCAATTTGCCCCATTAGATTTTCTTGTGTTCCAGGGGCATGTCGAGGAATGGATGGAGGAGTTTGTTGTTCGGGTTATTCTTCGGCAGGTATTTCCTATTCAGGATTTTGTGGATTTGGAGGAGGAGGAGGAGGAGGTGGTGGTGGTGGTGCATTAACATTTCCTAACAATTAAGAAAATTTACATCAAAAATCAACTCAAACCTACCTATTTAGAAACAAATTCAAACAAAAAAATAAATAAAACTCACTCCTTTGGCCTGCTCGAATTCATGGTAGCATTTTGGCAATGAATCAGCGAGATTTTGGTGTCGAATTGGGTCTTCCAAAATGCAAGCGTGCTCCTTAGGGTTTGTAGGCTGCGGGTGTAGAGAAAATAAAAGAAATCATATGAACAGAAATGCTCTTTTTTATATATAATTAAACATAACACGCTCGCATTATAACGCGAGCGCATTATGGTTTGGTTTTGCCGAGCCTTAGGCTCATCATTACCAAACCATAACACGAGCGCGTTATAATGCGAGCGTGTTATGTTTAATTATATATAAAAAAAGAGCATTTATGTTCATTATAATGCGCTCACATTATGTCTTAATTTTTTTTGAAAAAAGTTTGTCCACTTTTTGGCCCCCCAACTTTTTGCACTTACCCAATCGAAACTTGCAAATATAAGGTTAGATCCCCCTTTTTAGTCAATTTGGACTCATTTGGCATTTGCTTGAGATTGAAAAAGAAATCAGAGTCTTTTATCTCAATGTTTGGAGGGTCTAGGTCTAAGTCTACTTTGGTTTATTTATTCATTAGAAGGCAAAGTGATTTTATCAAGATATTTCAAGCTAATAGATTCTAAAAGAGCTATGCAATGTGAAAGAGTTTTTCTAAGAAGATATATAAATGAGATCTTCATATAGATTTTCTTGAGATCCTCAATGAGGTCATATAGCCCAATTGGTGGTGGTGTGGGATCTATTGTTGATATGGCATTTCCATGATACTTAACTTATTACACCATATCAGGTTCTATTTCTATTTCTTCATGAATAATTTTTACCACACCCAATATCTTCATCTCTCTTTTATGATCTAATTGATTAGATGTAGTTGGTTCACCCATGTTTGACACATTGATCTATGTTGAATTTGACACATTCTAGGCATTCAACTCATTGTTCTGATGTGTGGGAAAGGGGTCTTGAAAATTCTTCATATTCATGTTTTGTGGAGCAATAGGTGCTTGTCAAGGATTGTGATTGTTTATAGGTGATACCTTTTGTGGGTTGAGGAACATCTTTATCAATAAGAATTGTTGCTCCTTAGGAAATCTTGCAATGAACCTATTATACTCCTAACATGAATCGGTGATATGTCTCCTTACCTTGTGTAATGAATACAATTGGTTTAGGTCAAACAACTAGTGATACCTAGCTCATATCTATTTTCATTTCAATTTCCCTATTGTTGATTATTCCTTTAAGGATAATTATTATTCTAGGATAATCTACAACATTAACACTATGAGGGTAGTAGTCTCTTCCATTGTGTTCATCTTTGTTTCCCTTATACAAGGTAATTTATTTTCTTCCTCCCTTGTATCCCTATTAAGGGCATGCAAAAATAGGTCAGAAAGTTCCTTGTGGTCCATGTTTGGTGCACTTTTCAAAAAATAGAGGACTTGCCTCCATGATGTTACAAAGTGTGCTACAAACTTGTTGGTGTCTTGTTTCATGCTTAAGAATTCCCTAATTTCTATTATTATGAGTTTGTTCATGTTGAACGCTACCATAAATTCACTAATGAGATACCTAAAGGAATGTATGGATGCCTCATGGCGGTAGTAGTACTAGTCAAGAACAATTCCTTCAAGCATATTTGGGAATATTCTTGTTACAACTCCATCCCAAGGGAGGAGTTATTTCACTACTATGGTGTACCCCTTAATGTGAGAATTAAGATTGCCCTCTCCTTTGAATTTTGGTAAGTCTGGGAGAGGATGTGGAAGCAACACATTACGAATGGTGCAATCTAATGGCTCTTTTAAATACTCAAGCTATGTCCATGTAAACTAGTTTTGAGAAGTTGTATTTGTTCCAATGAACATAAGTCATGTAGGCACAAAATTCTAGTTTTGAAGGTTATGTTGATACTCAAGTATGACCAAATATGTTTTTAAGTGTGCATTTGAAATGTAGGTGGCATCATGTAGTTCTGTGTTGTATGGATACCACTTGGCTGCATGTTATTGGCCTAGTTTAAAGGGGGCATAATTGCCTCATTTCTTCAGTTGTGAGAAAAAAAGTTTAGATAGTGGGTTGGGTTGTCCCCTAGCTTGGTTTAGTCCTATCAATGAACTTCAGTTTCTTTGTGCTCTAGGTCTTTCTGGTTGGGGGTTCTCAACACCTCCTACTTCTAACATTCTAATCCATTGGACTAGAGTGTCTATGAGGTTTGTAGGCATGGTTGCCTCAGTTCTTTGATTTTCATTGCCTTGCAACAGATTGTTTTGAGTTTGGGCTTGAGTCCAAGAATGTTTTCTATCGACACTTTATGTAAATTATAGATATTTTTGTTTTATAGTCCACATGAAGGCTTCTCATGCCTCTTACAAGTTCTTTTAGAGATGACATACTTCATTGTCCAGCTAATTGGCAATTTCTCTATAAGTTTGGATGGGATGGTCATGTTGGTGTATTTCTAATCAAATTCAATATGGTTGGTTTTGGCAAGGATAGTTTGGTCAAATCATTTTCAATGATCCCACAATTTACTGTGTCCCACTTTTTGGCCAAAGTAGGACATTAAAATCAGCATTTTTAACCAAATCTTCACTTTTTGACACCTATAGCAACTAAACCGTTAAGAATTTGAAGATGATATGAACTAGTGATTTTAGAGATTTTGTGTGTAGATTCTAAATGTATTTTTTAACAAATTTTAAGAAATAATTTGTGAATTTTTTTACGTAACTTTTAATAACTTATTTTTATAGTTAACATCATTTTTAAAAAGTGACGTTTATACCATACATCATAACTTTTTTTATAGAAATGATCAAATTATAAAATTTTAAACATAGATTTGTAACACCAATATCTAGTGCGTAGATATTTTTTCATAGTTTTTTGTTACATATATTATTTTTCATTAATTTTGGAAGTGAGATTAATTACGCCGAGAGGCGAAGCCTAGATGCGTTATATAGCCACAACACGATTGGAAGTTTTATTCTGCTGATTTAAATTGACTTTTAGTGGGTTGTCAAATGGATTAACCTTAGATGTACTAGAATCAGTCACTTTAGAAAGAAAGAGGAATTCATTTAAGCAGCACAAACAAATTATAACAAGTAGCACCACCAATGTTTGTATGATTTGGATTTCTCTATGAGAAAGATGTAATTAATGCCTAACTGACAGGGATTACAATATAGGGAAAATACTTTAGTCCATAGATTTTCAAAGAATGCTGCATGTGTTTAAAACTATCAGCAGTCCATTTGTTCCCTACTCTATTTTTATGCTTTCAATGTCCATACTAGCATCTTTCTCTGTAAATTCTTCAAGTCTGGAAGTCTTTCCTCCACAAAAGCTATTGATAAGAGGAGGAAGGGTATCAAACAAAGAGAGTCAACTCCTTTATTGAAAATTTAATTCACACATATACACTATCAAAATAAAATCAATTGGAAATATATGTTAGGAGATATGACATGCACATATGCATAATTTCTTTCTGGAAAACATCTAGCTTTTGTAGCTAGCTAATGGAATTAACAGTGTCTGCATTTATGAGTCTTGATCTACATATTTGGGACTTGAAATCTACAAACATGTTATGGTTAAGCTTACCTGGGAGGGGAAACATGTCAGTAAAGAATGAAAATAAATGGTTAAGGTTGTTCTCAGTGCAATAATGACAATTTTTTTTCAATAATCTATCGAAAAGTTTCATTTGCAGAAGACTTTATTTATTTCTTATGCATTAAGTATATAGATTGGAATAAGTAATTAATAAAAGTAATGTTCTGTTTATGAGTTTGTAGATGGTTTTGGTTATGAGGCCACACATGCAAAGGGAATTATTTGGAGAATCACACGACAGGCAAAGGATTTCTCCACCATCTCCTCAAGCAAATGTAGGAAATAATTCTAACTATTTTTCTAGGCAACCATGAAGTCTGTTGACATTATATACAACTCTATAGATAAATCTAAACCCCAATAAATATCATAGGAAAAAAGAAATTGAATCTAAACATGTAAATGATAGATTATGAAAGATTTGCAAACAACAATAACTGTCATAAAGCTTATAGAATGAAAATCCTACATGGTATGTCTTACAAATCTTACAACAATTGATTTGGTCTAATTATATGGCCTTACAATGGATTATTTTTTTATGATTTAAGAGCTAGATTAGTGATGTAATTTCATTTACAGTTATAATTTATTTATCTTGTGTAAATAAGATGTTTGTATAAGTAAAAATGAAATAGCATTTTTATTTGCAGTTACAATTTATTTTTGAATATAAGTAGGTTATTTGTATGAATAAATTGAATATTTAAAATATTAGAATGAAATTTTCAATAATTATTTTAAAATATTGTATTTTAAATTTAACAATTAATTATTTTAAAAGAAAAATAAAATTGTCTTACTATTAATTTAAGTTAATTACATAAGAAATATTTGCACAAGTATAAATTAAAAATTGAATTAAATAATTGATAAATAGTGACATTGACATCAATTATCAAAATTAAAAACTAAATTAAATAATTGATAAATAGGGACATTGACATCAATTATCAAAGTAATAAAATGTGGAAAGTAAATGTGATAAATGACAATATTTAGCCTTATGATTTGGTACAATACATAATTTTAATTTTTGATTCACTACGTTCATTGTTATCTAGTGGGTACATTGTTATCAACTCTACTATTTGGACTAGCAATATTTAAAAATATCTATGAAGGGTTATCAAATCATTAGAGTTCATGTTCTCCTATGCCAAATCCTCATAAAACCCTCATAAAGTTATTAACACCCTCACTTTACACATCTACAAGTGGGTATAGGGGCATTCTATTAACATTAGAACACATATACACTAGAGTATGGATAATAGATGACAAGTCTGAAAATTATATATATATGGAATAAACCAAATATGGTGGATTCATTCAATCCTAAGTTGTGCCCTAGAAAGCTGAATTTTCCTTATTTATCATTTATAAATAATCTTTCAATATTTTCTCACAAGTGCTGGAATTCCTAACCACCGTATTTTTAAATCCTACATATTTTCACAAACTTGATAACTTCTTCAAAAGAGGATCATTTTTTTTTGTAATGCCCCGCCACGAAACCCTAGAGAAAAGTTCAACTAAGCAATGCAAAAGGGCAATTTTTTTTTAACAGAGGAATTATCAACAAAATGCAAATCATGTTTATTTATAACATCTAAGTTAAGCTTAAACTTCTAGGGATTACATGGCTGCATTACTAAATATTAACATGATCTAACTAAAAACCATGGTTTGCTCTAAATGCAAATGCATCAAATGAATCAACACATACATTTCTTTCATAATATGACATCATGTAACGCTCCCGCCAAGGAACAAAGGTTACATAAAGAGATAAAAATAGAGATACCTCCCAATTTACAAATACATGATAAAAGATCCTTTCAAATAGGAACAAGACATCTCTCATGCATTTACAACCAATTATATCAAGAACCATATAGTCGTCCGTAGCATAGTGGAAGAACATATTCTTTGCTCCAGTAATCTTCTCAGTTAACAAACATGAATCTATGCATCTAAAAGTGAACATTAGTTCCACAAAGATTATCAATAAACATAAGGAGAACTATATACTAGCCTAAGGCCCTGAGGGGCCAACCTAATGTCTCGGGGGCTCATCCATGATGGCCTTGCCTACGTACGCGTAGTGCAGAGACTTTGTAGTTCAGGACTTGAACTTACAACCTCATGGAGGTATCATATAATTCAAAACTTCTAGAAGATGACATCAACACTTTCTCAAAATTTGATACACATTTGCATCTCGAGCCATACATGAGGACAATAGAAGATTGAGGTTTACCTATCTCACAATTTTCTCAAAAGTGATTTTCTTCAAGATAGTATACAAGCCACCATTATGCTCAAAAGATCTTCTTTTCAATGTAATCAATACTTATTTTTCCATGCTAAATTAATAATCAAACATAGTCTAAGCTTTAACGTACAAGTAAGAAAAGATTAGAAAGATATTACCTTCTTTACAATTGTCTCTACAAGAAGTTTAATATCATCTTCCTATAATGGCTCTAATTCTCCAGGGGTTTAAGAGACTCAATTTTTTACAACATAAGCCTAGCCATTCAATTGCTTGCTCATCTCAATGAAACTAGTTAAACATATTTATTTGTCGAGAATAAATGATTATACACCACTGCATGTCAAACCATTATTTGGAATACTATAAGTTCCAAACTAAAAGAGGATCCCTAATGATCTAAGAAGTGGTATCTACCATGTCCTAGGTCGATATTTGTTAATTAAACATAATGCAGCAAAAGGCATAAGAGACCAAGTTGATCTATACCTTCACAAAATAATATTACAAAATTAATCACATTCAATTTGTTGACTCAATTTAACTAATTACTTTACATTCTTCAATCTCTCCTATTTAAATAATTAAAATGCAATAATTCTCGCATATGAATATGTCATCTAATCAAATTCACACATTAACACCATACATATACTTTTTCTTTAACAATAAATCTTACACTATACCCCAAGGCATTAATACTGACAAAATATTTAAACTTCCATTTAAATCATCAATCTAATCATTCTGTTCTAGATTCGACCCATATTACTAATCCCAAACTCTTACCTATGCTATATTATTTTAATCAGAGGGTAAGTGCACAAAGATGAGGGACTAAAATGGGGTCTTAAGTTGCCAGTTTTTTCCTGAAATCAGGAAACATTGATGTTGGATGAGAATTTGAAGATGGAACAAAAACAAGAGTTGTAGTGCTCCGAATCTAGTTTCTAAACTACTAATTTTTCCAAAAAAGGTTGAGATTAAGGGGTTCAAAAAGGGGGAACACACAAATTGGTCCTATTTTTCTCAAAAAACCATAACACAGCGTCTCATGTGCTCTCCCTAAAATGTTAAATTTTTTTTACTATTTCACTAATTGCTCCAATGTGAAATTTGGTAACACCATGTAGTTTATCCCTAATTTTTCTAATTTTTTTTAATGAATAATTGATTTTTTAGTAATTTTTAAAGTGGACACATCCTAAAAAAATAGAAATTTGAGCGTGCTGCCCCCTAAAATGTTTGAAAACTAATCGAAAATTGAAATTTTTTTTTTACGTGTAGAATGGAGTCTAGTTTCTAAAAATATAACTTATTTCATTTTTTTATGAATGGTTAAAAATACTAGACACTGGTTTTTGACAAAAACTGGACACACTTACAAAAGAAATTCAAGATGAAACACTAAACATACTCAAAATGTGAAAACAGATATATGGTTAGATAGCTAACCGAGACATTAAGATTATCGTTGTATTTTTTTTGAGTTTTCATTGAAAAAAGTGCCATCCTGATGGGGAGTACGCTTCAAATTATCTCTAGATTTTGCTAAAAACTGATAAAAACACATCAAACAAAGCTCATCATAATGCGAGCGCATTATAATGTGCTCGCATTATGTGAAATCACATAACGTGAGTGCATTATAATGCGCTCACGTTATGTGAAATCACATAATGCGAGCATGTTATAACGCACTCGTGTTATGATGAGCATAACTGGCAATACACATGCCAATTGCATTTGCTTGAAAGTTTCTAAAGCCTTTTCAACAAATCCTTTTTTTGTATATCTTGCAATCATTGCATTACATTATAGAACATCTCTTTGAGGTGTTACGTCTTACAATTGACATGCCTTGTCTATGCTTCCACACTTTACTTACATGTCTACAAGGGCAATTGCACTTCCTATCATCTCTCTCTATTTCTCTCCCCTCTCTATGTCCTACCCTTTCTCTGAGTCTCTGCTTCCCTCCCCTCTCTACCTCCCACATTCTCTCTCTCTTCTTCCCTCCCCTATCTACCTTCTACTATCTCTCTCACTCTCTACTTCCCTCTCCTATCTACCTCCTACCCTCTTTCTAAGTCTTTGCTTCCCTTGCCCCTCTACCTCCTACCTTCTCTCTCACTCTCTTCTCCCCCTCCCTCTCTACCTCTTACCCTCTCTCTCACTTTCTACTTCCCTCCCCTGTCTACCTCCTACCCTCTCTCTCAGTCTCTGCTTCCCTCCCCTATCTACCTCCTACCCTCTCTCTTCTTCCTTGCCCTATCTACCTCCTATGATCTGCTCCCACTCTCTACTTCCATCTTGTCTCTACCTCTTATCCTCTCTCTCACTCTCTACTTCCCTCCCCTCTCTACCTCTCCTCCTCATTCTTCCCATCCAAAGAAATTTCATAAATTATCTTGTTTCCATTTCATTGAATCCCAATTTATATCATCATCCATCTTTACATGTCCTATTTTTCTTACATTTCCGTGTTCTTTATCGACAAGGGAGAGCGAGAGGGAGGAAAAGGGAGAGAGGATGGAGATGGAGGGGAGAGAAACCTGGGAGAGATACCTGGTGATAGGGAGATATATATATAGAGAGAGAGAGAGTCCTAGTTTTCTTGTTTTGGAGAGAGAGAGAGGGTGGGTCAGGTTTATGAGTTTAGGATTGCTTAAGTTTAGGGTTGAGGGGAATCATTTAGGGTTTAGGGATTTAGGGTTGCTCAGGTTTATGGTTTATGGTTTAAGGGTTAGGATTTAGGGGCATTATTTAGGGTTTAGGGGTTTTGGGAGAGAGAGGTTTAGAGTTACTCAGGTTTAGGGTCATTATTTAGGGTTTATGAGCTTAGGGTTGCTTAGACCTTTAGGGGCATTATTTATGGTTTATGAGTTTAAAGGGTTGCTCAAGTTTAGGGTTTTGGGTTTTGGGTTAGGGTTTAGGGGAATTATAAATAGGATTTAGGGGTTTACAATTGCTTAGGTTTAGGTTTAGGGTTTATGGGTTAGGGTTGCTCGGGTTTAGGGTAAATAGGGTTAGGGTTTAGAGAGAGAGAGAGAGTGAGGGGATCGATAGATATTGGGAGAGATCTAGGGAGATAGAGGTTTAGAGTTGCTTCCAGGGTTTAGGGGTTAGGGGTTAGGGTTTAGGGTCATTATTTAGGGTAACTCAAGGTTTATGTTTTAGGGGTTAGGGGTTAAGGTTTAGAGGTTTAGGTTAGGGTTTAGAGAGAGAGGACCGATAGGGAGATATAGAGGAGACTGAGGGGAGACATAGGGAGATAGAGGGTGAGGGACATGGCTAGAGACATAGGCAGAGAGATTGAGAGGTAGAGGGATGATAGAAACAAGGAGATAGGGTTTAGGGTTGATTGGATTTAGGGTTGATCAGGTTTAGGGTTTAGGGGTTAGGAGTTAGAGAGGGAGAGATATGGACATAGAGGGTGAGGGACATGGCCAGAGACATAGCCAGAGAGATTGAGAGGTAGAGAGATGATAGAGACAAGGAGATAGGGGTTTAGAGTTGATCAGGTTTAGAGTTTAGGGGTTAGGAGTTTAGAGAGGGAGAGATAGGGAGATAGAGGGTGATGGACATGGCCAAAGACATAGGCAAAGAGATTAAGAGGTAGAGGGATGATAGAGACAAGCAGATAAGGGTTTAGGGTTGATTAGGTTTAGGGTTGATCGGGTTTAGGGTTTATGGTTGGTATATATGATGTATAGAATGGTGTAAATGACTAACATATTGGCGCTTATGATGTTCTGATGGCTCCTGTGGCTGGCAGAGGCTAGAATGACACCTGTGACTGGCTAGGTGTAGAATGATGTTTGTGATTGATAGGTAGGTACTACTAAGGAGTATATTGACACATACGATATACAAAATGGTGCAAATGACTAACAGATTAGCATTATGATCTTCTAATGGCTACTGGTGAGGTATTTGTTTGATTTTGATTATTTTTGGGATCATTTGAGATGGAGCTTAGATTGATTGGGATGGAGTTGGGATGAAATAGATTGGTTTAGGGATGATGAGAGGTGAAAAGGACTAGATTAGGAATGATTTGGGAATGATTAGAATGGTTTTAGGGATGATCTGAAGTGGTTTAGTGCTGATTAGGGAATGATTAGAATGATTTAGGAATAGTTTAGGGATGGTATTTGAGATGAAATCCAGGTTGATTGGAAAATGATTAGGGATGAAGTTAAATTGATTTGGATGTGATTTGGGATGGTGTGAAGTGGTTTAGGGCTGATTAGAAGTGGTTTAGGGATGATTAGAGATGAAATTGAATGGATTAGGGATGATTTTGGATTGATTAGGAATGAATTTGGTTGGAATGAAATCTTAATGTTTTCATGTTTTCACATTATAGAGATTAGGAGAGATAGGGAGATAGAGGTTTAGGGTTGCTTCCAGGTTTTATGGTTTAGGGGTTAGGGGTTTAGGGGTTTAGGGTTGCTTATTTTTAGGGTTTAGGGGTTAGGGATTAGGGGTTAGGAGCATTATTTATGGTTTAGGGTTTATGGTTTAGGGGTTAAGGTTTAGAGGTTTAGGTTTATGGTTTAGGTAGAGAGGTGAATAGGGAGATACAGAGGAGACCAAGCCTGGGAGAGATATCTATGTCTCCTCTATCCCTCTCTCTAACTATACCTACCTCTCTATCTCTCTCTCTCCTTGTCTCTCTATCTTGCTAGATCTCTTTAGATCCCCTCTCTCTAACTCTACCTTTCTATCTCTCCCTCTCCCTCACTATTTGAGGTTTACATGAGTTTAGGGTTTCTCAAGTAAATATGGTTTACATTTTAGGGTAAGGGTTTAGGGGAAATATTTAGGCTTTAGGGGTTTAGGGATGGTCGAGTTTAGGGTTTAGGGTCTAGGGGTTAGGGTTTAGGGTTTTTAGGTTAGGGGTTTATGGTTGCTTGAGTTTAGGCGTTAGGGTTTAGGGTTTAGAGAGAGATAGAGCGAGGGGACCAATAGAGATTGGGAGAGATAGGGAGATAGAGGTTTAGGGTTGCTTCTAGGTTTTATGGTTTAGGGACCTTAGGGGTTTTGGGGTTTAGGGTTACTCATTTGTAGGGTTTAGGGGTTAGGGTTTAGGGTTTAGGGACATTATTTAGGGTTTAAGGTTTATGGTTTAGGGGTTAGGGGTTAAGGATTAGAGGTTTAGGCTTATGCTTTAGGTAGAGAGGCAAATAGGGAGATACAAAGGAGACTGAGCCTGGGAGAGATATCTCTGTCTCCTCTATCCCTCTCTCTTACTATACCTACCTTTGCTTCCAGGTTTTATGGTTTAGGGACCTTAGGGGTTTAGGGGTTTAGGGTTGTTGGATTTTAGGGTTTAGGGTTAGGGGTTAGGGGCATTATTAAGGGTTTAGGTTTCATGGTTTAGAGGTTTAGTTTTATGGTTTAGGTAGAAGGGAGAATAGGGATCCCTATCTGTATCTCTCTAGACATATGGATCCCTATCTCTTAATCTATCCCTCGCTACCTCTCTCTCCTCCTCTTTATCTCTCTCCCCATCCTTATACCTCTTGAAATCTCTCTCCCTATGTCTCTAGACATCTCTTGATCTCTTTCCCTATCAAGCTATCTATCCTCATAACCCCATCTCTTAATATACCCCTCTCTACCTCTCTCTTTGTATTTCCCTATCTATCTCTCCCTTTCTAGATCTATCTCCCTATATCTCCTCTCTCTATATATATGTATCTCTATCTTTCTCCCTCTATAGACCCCTTTCTCTATCTCGATCCCCATCTATCCCTTTCCCCATCTCTATCTCCACCTATCCTCTCTATCTCCATGTCCCTCTCTATCTCTCCATGTCTCTCAATCCCTCTTTATATATAGGATAGAGAAATGAAGAGAGAGAGAGAGAGAGAACCTCTCTCATGTAGATACAAGATTACCTTTATGTTATCATGCTTCCCATAATGCGCTCACGTTATTGGAAGCATGGAAAATGGTAAAAAAGCATGTGGGATATGTGTTTCAGACCCCACATGCCTGTTATTCCTACTTTTCATGAGTATATCGGACAAAAAAATGCTTTTCATGTTGGTTGACTAATTGAGAATCATTTTTATATGAATCCACCACCTTTTTTTGTTTTTTCAAAGTAGAAGAAGTGATTTTTCATGTTTTTGGAGAAAATTTGACTATTTAAACTGAAAGTTTCATGTTTCATGTGTGATTTTGTTTCAAAGCTAATTACCATTGATATATAGATTGAATTTGATGATATATGTTTGTTTTTTACATAAATTTTACTAATCCTATTCTAGAATTATATAGAATTCATAGTCAAACTTGAGAAAAACAAGAATTTGAGGATTTTGAAGCCATCTTTTGGAGAATTGGTCAACTACAATATCGAATTCTAAGGTATGTTCAATTTTAATTCACATATATATGTTCTTATGTTCTTTATGTCTTTAAATGTCTTTATGTCTTTATGTTCTTTATGTTCTTCTTAACATATATGTATCTAGGTATATCAGTTAGTTCAATCAAAGAGACTCCAAATTCCTCATGTTTCCACCTTGTTTTGGTCCTTCATGCCTTTATTTAACCTATTTTCAGCTATACAAGACAAAAACATTATCAAATACTTCATAACATAATTTTAGTGAACAATTGTTTGTCATACTCATATTCAAGTGTATACATGAAGCCAAAATTGATTTTGGAAGACTCTTAATTTTTGCCCTAGGATGACATAAGATGATACAAAGGGAGTTACAAGGAGATAAAACACTCAAAAGGAGGTTTTCATGAGTCTAGGAGAGTCATGTAAGTCTATATAACAGTCCACTATCATAGTCTATATATAACCCTGCTGCCATGTATGATACTCCTTGCATTTGAAGGTCATTTTACAATGCTATAAAAGTTATAATTTATTACAAAGTGATCCTTCTTATTGCATCTATGTACAATGAAATTCATACATTTATACACTATTTACAATGAATGTGTAAAGAGTTCTCTTCCTACAACTATGCACATGCTATAGCTGAGATAAGAGTTTGTGCACATTACAATAATGAAAACCATCACTGTTATGCTACAACATGCTGCAAGTCATCTATGTTACATGCTACAACATTTATGTTACTATGGAACACAAATGTACATGCTTACAACACCAAAAACATGTCATCACTATCTCTTACATTATCTATTTTCCTTGTCCTTTCTTGACCTCCAAGTGGCCATACTTCTCATACTCACCCATAGTGAGTGAAATGTACTACTTGCTTTCTCTACAAGTGAAAAACTTGAACACAACGGAATCCATAGGAAAAACTTGGAGTGCTAATCAAATGCCCCTACAAATGAAAGCAACTCACACTTATCTCCTTTGCAAATCAAGTAAATACTCTATCCAAGTATCATTACATACTAACATCATTGAATGTTGATGTAGACTCATGTGAGAGCTATTCTCTCTTTGAATTTTATGTTTTAGTGTACTTTTTTTTCCTTTGTGGTTGCTTACTCTTGCATTTGTCATTTGGGTGAATCTCTAGATGAAGCTTCCAACAATTGTCATAACAATTTATCCTCCAACCTTGAAATAAGACCAATAGTTGTTAGCTTTGTACATACTCAAATCAACTTGTTTGTTATCTTCTTTGAGTTTATTTTGGCCTTTCTCTTCCCTTAGTTTTGGAGAGTTACTTCTTTTTCCATCCTTGCTATGGAAAATATGCTCCTTAGTGGTGTTTTCTTTGTGCATCATTCTACAATTTACTACTTCAACTTTCTACTTCTTCAAACTTTCCACAGACCCCTAAACTCAGTAAATAATTCTTATTCAAGTTGCCAAACTCCCCAATCCACACTCACATTCAAGTGGCATGATCATTTATGATGCAGACACAAGAAGGAATTCAAAGAATTGATACCAGACTCAAACCTTATTCAGAAGTTTGTAAAACCTTGTTATTCATTCTGACTGTGCTATTCATTGTCATTATAAAATTTCTAATGATCATTGTCTTATTCTTCATGCTTGTATAAATCATCATCATGCTGAGGAAAAGAAAAAAGACTCTAACACTAGAAGAGCGTGAAGCTGAGAATGAGAGGAAAAGAGAAAGAATGAGGTGAATTAGGGAAAGTAGAAAATTGTCAACCATACAAGAAGATATTCCACCATTGCAATTGAAGAGGAATGTGACATGTCTAACAAAGCTAAGAAAGAGATCGAATTGGCGGCATAAAGGGAATGAATGCAAAACCTCCATGCAATGAGGAAAGTGAATCTCCAAGTTAGAGGTACTCCATCATCCATAGGTCAAGTTGAAGGAACACCATCATTATCTTCTTGAATTGGAGACACTCCATCTTTCACAAGTGAAGTAGAAGGCACATCTACATTTTCTTCTCAAGTTGGTCACATGCCATCATTCACACCTCAAGTTGAAGGTACATCATTTTCAACCTTTTCACCTCCAATCGAAGGTACGTCATCTATCCCATCTCAAGTAAATATTGAAGGAATTCCTAATGTTCAGTCTACTTTACCAAATAAAATGCCTCCTAGAATTTTGCATAGGAGGCCTAAGTTTCTAATTGATATTGATGAGAATGTATTGGAGCCCATGCAGGATAAGATTCCCATGTGCACTTGCCAAAGATATGCAAATAAGATATGGAAGTTATTCTTTGAGAATTTAAATGAAACCGGAAGATGTCAACTCTTTGTTGAATTGATGAGAAATCTAAAATTTTGGCCCACTATGAAGATTCTTGGCCTAAGAACATCGAATGCATCAAGTGAAAAATCAATTGTCAAGAATCTAATGAGTGCGTATGAGAGTGTGGGTTCCACCTCACGTACCAAGGATAGTAATGTCACATGACGTGTCATTACATCGACAATTGTAAGCCAACAAACAAAAAAAGCTCGCCTCATTAGAAAGACAAGTCAACAAATGAGAATAAATAGAAAAACTCTAATGAGTCGGTCGAAGACGTCAAAGAGTTCAGGATCCAAACACTAATGAATTGTGAGTATTCTCTGGGAGACTTCCATGGAAAGACAAAGTTGTTGTCGAAGCTTTGAGATCACTAATTGAAGGTTTTTGGAAGAATTACACAAGGGTATCTCTGAATTAAAGGGATGTGGTAAGAAGGAGAATCGGTAGTCGAAACCGTGAGCCACATCCAAAGCATTTTTTGGATATGACTCAAACAGAGTTTTTTGGTAAATTTCTAGAGAAGTATCCTCAAATTAAAATTTCTCAAAGATATTTTTTAATGCTAAAACCTTTCTTTGTCAAAATAAATCACACACACGCACTACTTGTTGTTGTAGATTACATATTAAATTTTCTAACCATTTTGATGTTTATCAACCTATATGTTTAGATTTGCATACTAACAATCTTTTGCAGGATTCTGGCATACGTGCCCCACCAACTACCTCAAGAGACTTCATATCAATGATTTTATGTGATAGAGAGGAAGGTCAATTATTCTACAGGAAATTATGTTTGGATGACACATGTCAGCATTGCGGTGGCTTGCAATGTATGCCAATATGTGAACATATGGAAATAACACATGCGGTTGGAAATGAACTAGTAGAGTTCAGCAAGTATAAAATAGTGGCATACAATACAAGAGATGGTAAAGAAGCAAATAGGTGTGAATATGGTATTCAGAAGATTCCAGTGTATCAGTTTATGCCTATATTCTGTGACAACATAGTGTATAAGTATGTAAGACATGCCCATAGAGCTTGATGGTTGGACTTGCAATTCAAGTTATGCAAGGACACATTTCAAGTTGGTAGCATTGTTTCAATTGTCGACTTTGCAAAGAACTACAGTCTACAGCCACAGTGTGAGGTGCAATCCCAATATTATAACTCGACACAGGTTTCTATATTTGTGCACATCGCATTCATTCATGCGAATGATAGTATAGAGGATGACAGAAAGATCATAAGGGAGTATCATTTTTATATAAGTGATGATCGCATGCATTCCGCAGAGTTCGTGCAAGGTTGTTTTCAAGTGTTCTACAATGATCTGGCTAGAAGGGGCATATCATTCAGTCAGCATATCATACGGTTAGATAATTGTGCATCACAATTCAAGAACTCATAGAATTTCTATTGGTTGAGTAGGAGGCATAATATTATAGGTGTTCAGTATATGTGGAACTTTTGTGAGGTCAGGCATGGAAAGGGGGAGCATGATGGTGCAGGAGCATGTATCAAAAGAGAAATAGCACGAGAACAATTAAAGTATAAAGACAATGCAAAGCTGACAGATGCAAAATCAATTATCGAGTGGTGTAATGCTTCGATGGGTCTAGGTAATGAAGGTAAGTCTTCAGTTCATAGATTGTTTTTGGTTGATAGATGATACTAACATTGCACCATATGAGGACTGTTGTACACTAATAGGATCAAATGAGCTACACTCTATCAGAAGCTGAATTGCAGGTTCATGGAGTATACATATGCAGAAGATAGCGTGCTTTTGTTCTGCATGTACAATTCAAGCCTAGAATGAGTGTGAGTCAAGGGAGTGGGTTGACGAATGGTAGTTCAGTTATCTTTGCCCACTTGACACATATCGACCCTTGACGGCACTGGGATTGACAAAGATGGAATCATCAGTTGACTTTGACCACATATCAGATCTAGTTCAACCAGGTAATATATCTACTTGCATAGTTAAATTTGAAATTCCTAATGTTATCTTAAACTTTGTAGTATTTTTGTAATGTTGATTAATTTCATCTAAATTGTTGCACATATCATTGTAGGGCATGTTTATGTAGTTATTATAAATGAAGATAACCAAGAGGGAACAAATTATTACTTGTGTCATTGTGTTGAGGCAAAAAAGAAATTAGAGGCCCCAGTTACAGATGGAGAAAACATCGAATACCCTACAGGCTCAGTGGTTATTACTGGAACATGGCTTAGAAGGTACCCACATAAGAGAGTTAATGTTTGGCTATTTGAGGACTTTGAGATGCATCAGAAGATTCTTCATTACTCCAACCTTGTTGTGGAAACCAATCTTCATTTTATACAATATCGAGGTAGACCTTTGAACAAGACCTTGTCGAAGGTGTGTGACTCTAACCATGAGGCAATACTTGACACAATAAAGAGTAGAGAAGACCCAGATGGTTCGTTGGATTAATTTGTAAGTATTTTCATGGATTTTGTAAAGTCATGTTACATTGAGTTGTAAGTATGCACATTAATTTGTAATTACATAGGTTTGCCTTTTTTTATTTGCTGCTGCATTTTTACACATATACACAATTTTACATCATAATGGTATGCTTCGTGGGGTTAGACCTAAGTGATGGATGAAGTTGATCCTGAGAGTAATATATAAAATCTAGGTAATGTATAAAATATAGGTGTCCACTAGAATACATGAGCTTCCACCTTCATACATTACCTAGATTTTATACATTACCTACATTTTATACATTGTCTTAGGTCTTACGTGAGGCCACATGAGCTTCTACCTTCATGTGGTTGGCCTTGTCAGTATAGAATATTTATATTTCTTGAATCTAATGGAAGCTCTTTTTCTTAATAGGAAAACTTAAGACCCTAGGATTAGAGGTGTTCCTTCTTTAGCCTTCTTATGTCTTATAGCCCTGTTTTAGTGGTTTTTTCAACATATCTTCCAAAATTCTTCATCAAACATATTTTGAAACCAAACAGACTCTGCGAACACATCGTGGTGGGTGGATAAATACCAGGAGAGGTCTCATTTCATGTGTGAAGCATCGCAGTTGTTCGGGTCAGCAGGCTACCAACAAAGTCCCTTAAGATCCCTAAGATGAAAAAACTGCCAAACTTTGACGGGATAGTTCTCAAAATTCGTGGCAGCTGGGAACCTTCTGTTTGGACCTATAGGTGCATGTGGAGTCCATCCACAATAACCTCTCTCGGTTTCATTCAACTCTAATATGTTTGATCATGTCGGAATCAAACGCATTCTTGCAAAATGCTTCAGTTTCATGCAGTGGAAAGGTGGTAGGAGTGACATTTTGCATTCCATAGCTCATGGGGCCAAACAGACTTCACCAATGCGTTGGGGTGGGTGGGTAAATGCCAGGGGAGGTCTTCTTTCATGTGCCAAGCACCGCAATCGTTCGGGTCAGCAGGCTATCGGCAAAGTTCCTTAAGATCCCTAAGATGAAAAAACTGCCAAACTTTGACGGGGCAGTTCTCAGAATTTGTGGTAGCTGGGAACCTTCCATTTGGACTTATAAGTACATGTTGATTCTGTCCACAATAACCTCTCTCAGTTTCATTCAACTCCAGTCTGTTTGACCGTGTCGGAATCAAATGCATTCTTGCAAAATGCTTCAGTTTCATGTAGTGGAAAGGTGGTAGGAGTGATATTTTACATTCTATAGCTTGTGGGGCCGAACAGACTTTGCCAACACATCAGGGTGGATGGTAAATGTCAGGGGAGGTCTCATTTCGTGTGCCATGCACCGCAGTCATTTGGGTCAACAGGCTACCAACAAAGTCCCTTAAGATCCCCAAGACGAGAAAACTGCCAAACTTTGACGGGGCAGTTCTTGGAATTCATGGTAGCTGGGAACCTTCTATTTGGACTTACAAGTGCATTTGGAGTCCATCCACAATAACCTCTCTCAGTTTTGTTCAACTCCAGTCTGTTTGACCGTGTCAGAATCAAACGCATTCTTGCAAAATGCTTTAGTTTCATGCAGTGGAAAGGTTGCCAGGTACCATATTTTTTGTTCTGCTCA
Source organism: Cunninghamia lanceolata (assembly GCA_027924645.1). NCBI lineage: Eukaryota > Viridiplantae > Streptophyta > Pinopsida > Cupressales > Cupressaceae > Cunninghamia > Cunninghamia lanceolata. The sequence continues at coordinate 3,328,066 of BSBN01000312.1, forward strand.
TCGTGGGGCCAAACCAACTACACCGACACATCAGGGTGGGTGGGTAAATGGTAGGGAAGGTCTCATTTCATGTGCCAAGCATCCCAGTTGTTTAGGGTTGTAAGCTACCGACAAAGTAGAAAGTTGCTAACAGTGAAATTTTGCATTCCATAGGTCTTGGGGGCGAACGGACTGTACCAACACATCTGGGTGGGTGGGTAAACACTAGGGGAGGTCTCTTTTCATGTGCCAAGTGTCACAGTCATTCGAGACAGCAGGCTACCGACAAAATCCCTTAAGATCCCTAAGACGAGAAAATTGCCAAACTTTGATGGGGTAGTTCTTAGAATTTGTGGTAGCTGGGAACCTTCTGTTTTAACCTACAAGTGCATGTGGATTTTGTCCACAATAACCTCTCTCAGTTTTGTTCAACTCCAGTCTGTTTGATCGTGCTGGAATCAAACGCATTCTTGCAAAATGCTTCAGTTTCATGCAGTGGAAAGGTTGCCAGGTGCCATATTTTTTGTTATTCTCATCGTGGGGCTGAACTGACTGCACCAACACATCGGTGTGGGTGGGTAAATGGTAGGGAAGGTCTCATTTCATGCGCCAAGCGTCCCAGTCGTTTAGGGCTGTAAGCTACCAACAAAGTAGAAAGTTGCTAACACTAAACTTTTGCATTCCACAGGTCTTGGGGGTGAACGGGCTACACCAACACATCTAGGTGGGTGGGTAAATGCTAGGAGAGGTCTCATTTGTAGGTCCAAGTGTCTCAGTCATTCCAGGATGCAAGCTATCGACAAACTCAAAAGGTGCTAGCTGTCGGTAGCTTGCAGGCCAGAACGACTGGGATGCTTGGTGCACAAAATGAGACCTCCACTAGCATTTACTAGCCCACCCCAATGTGTTGGCGCAGTCTGTTCAGCCCCACGATGAGCAGAACAAAAAATATGGCACTTGGCAACCTTTCCACAACATGAAATTGAAGCATTTTGCAAGAATGCGTTTGATTCTGGCACGGTCAAACGGACTTGATTTGAACAAAACTAAGAGAGGTTATTATGGATGGACTCCACATGCACCTATAGGTCCAAACAGAAGGTTCCCAGTTGCCACAAATTTTGAGAACTGCCCTGTCAAAGTTTGGTAGTTTTCTCGTCTTAGGGATCTTAAGGGACTTTACCGGTAGCCTGTTGACCTGAACAACTGCGGTGCTTGGCACATGAAATGAGACCTCCCCTAGAATTTACCCACCCACCTTGATGCATTGGTGAATTCCGTTTGGTCCCACGAGCTATGGAATGCAAAATGTCAATCCTACCACCTTTCCACTGCATGAAACTGAAGCATTTTACAAGAATGTGTTTGATTCCAACACAGTCAAATGGACTGGAGTTGAATGAAACCGAGAGAGGTTATTGTGGATGGACTCCACATGCACCTATAGGTCCAAATAGAAGGTTCCCATCTGCCACAAATTCTAAGAACTACCTTGTCAAAGTTTGGCAGTTTTTTCATCTTAGGGATCTTAAGGGACTTTGCCGATAGCCTACTGACCCAAATAACTGCGGTGCTTGGCACACGAAATGAGACCTCCCTTGGCATTTACCCACCCACCCTGATGCGTTGGTGAAGTCTGTTTGGTCCCACAAGCTATGGAATGTAAAATGTCACTCCTACCACCTTTCCTAATTGTCCTTTGTTACTACATAATTGTCTAGACTTTGGGACAACGGTTATAACTTTCTCCATGGGTCAAGAAAATGAACTATAGATTGATTTTTCAGAAGTTATGAACCTTATGCTTGTCTAGGACAACCTGGGCATCATAAAAATGAGTTTTATCAAACCTACAACAGCCATGAACCTTCGACATGGTGCTTCATTGTTTCATCATGGTTTCATGGAGTTTTCAGTATGATGAGAGAATGTTCTTTCCTAGATTATGAAGTGTCCATGACAAAATTTCACACCTAGACCACTCTATAGCATAAATACATCCAATATGGACTTAATTAGACCTTATCGTACCAAAAAAAAATGACTTGGACATACAAAACTCACTAAAGACTCTTATTTACAACATTTGACCAACATTGTGAAGGTGCTCCTACACCAATGAGGATGGAGAAGACTTTTATGACACATTTGACATGATTTTGACTATACCTCTTGATGATTTTGAGTAAGGCGGGGGAGTTTTAAATTGTTGTTCCAACTATTATAATAGTCTTATTATAGCTGATAGGAAGGATATTCATTGTGAAGCTCATAATATGAACTTGATCTATCAAACCTTGCAATAGAATTTACCACTTCATAATGGGAATTGATAATGAAGTTTGTGGTACAAACCCATTTATGCAACTGCCCTATGAGACATGTATGCAAATTTATGAAACCCATTGATAATGTTGTAGTTGCAACTACCCTGTGAGACATGTATGCAAAATGTGGAAGCATGGACAAGGAACATGAACTGTTTGACATAACACCTTAAAGAAATGTGGTCTGATAGAATGCCATGATTGCAGGATATGAACAAAATGGATTGGTTGAAAAAGGATTTAGATATTTAAAAGATATGGGAATTTTTTTAGATGTTGTAGTTGCAATTGCCCTATGAGACATGTATGCAAAATGTGGAAGCATAGATAAGGAATATGAACTGTTTGACATAACACCTTAAATAAATGTTGTCTCATGGAATGCCATGATTGTAGGATATGCATACAATGGATTTTTTGACAAGGTTTTAGACACTTTCAAGAAAATGCAATTGGCAAGTGTAAATCCAAATTCCACAACCTTTGCCAGCATCCTCCTTGCATGTGCCAAAATCAGGTCATTAGAACAAGGTATGGACATCCATCAAAGCATGAAGGATATGGGAATTCTATCAGATGTAGTTGCAACTGCATTGAGAGACATGTATGCAAAATGTGGAATCATAGACAAGGCACATGAACTATTTGACAAAACACCTCACAGAGGTGCCATCTAATGGAATGCCTTGATTGTAGGATATGCACAAAATGGATTTGTTGAAAAGGATTTAGACACTTTAAAGCAAATACAGTTGGTAGGTGTAAAGCCATATTCCACAACCTTTGCCAACATCCTCCCTACCTGTGCCAAAATGTGATCTTTGGAACATGGTATGGACATCCATCAAAGCATGAAGGATATGGGAATTCTATCAGATGTTGTAGTTGCAACTACCCTCAGAGACATGTATGCAAAGTGTGGAAGCATAGACAAGGCACGTGAAAGCATAGACAAGGCACGTGAAAGCATAGACAAGGCACGTGAACTATTTGGCATGATGCCCCAAAGAAATATCACCTCATTGAATGCAATGATTGCAAGATATGAACAAAATGGATTTTTTGATAAGGCATTAGAAACTTTCAAGCAAATGTGATTGGCGGGTGTAAAGCAAAATTCCACAACCTTAGCCAGTATCCTCCTTGCCTATGCCAAAATGGACATCCATCAAAAGGATAAAACATATGGGATTTTTTTTAGATGTTGTAGTTGCAACTGCCCTCAGAGACATGTATGCAAAGTGTGGAAGCATAGACAAGGCACGTGAGCTGTTTGGCATGATGCCCCAAAGAAATGTCACCTCATTAAATGCAATGATTGCAAGATATGAACAAAATGGATTTTTTGATAAGGCATTAGAAACTTTCAAGAAAATGCGATTGGTGGGTGTAAAGCAAAATTCCACAACCTTAGAAATGGTATGTTTGAAGCATAGTATAGACATCCATTAAAGCATAAAGGATATAGGAATTTTGTCAAATTTCGTGGTTGTAAGTACCCTACAAGACATGTATGCAAAGTGTGGAAGCATATACAATGAACGTGAACTGTTTGACATGATGCCTCAAAGAAATGTTGTCTCATGGAATACAATGATTGCAAGCTATGCACGAAATGGATTTTTCATAAGGCTTTAAAAATTCTCAAGCAAATGCACAAAAATAAATTTCAACCATTTACACAAATTTTGGCACATCTAAAACTAAATTGCACAACCTTAACCAACTTCCTCCTTGCCTATGCTATAATGGGATCTAGAGAACATGGTGTGGACAACCATCAAAGCATAAATGATATAGGAATTTTGTCACATGTATTGTATTTGCAAAGTTGCCCTTGTAGACATGTATGGAAAGTATGGAAGCATAGACAAGACACGTGAACTATTTGAAATGATGCCTCAAAGAAATGTACAGTCCCACATAATTCAATGATTGCAAGATATGTACAAAATAGATTATTTGAAAATGATTTATAAACTTTCAAGCAAATACAATTGGCTTACACCAAATTCCTGTAACAATAATTGATTATCATATTAAATATTTAATATAAACTGTCATATACATAATGTCATGAACATAACATCTAGTTTATATAAAAAGCCATATATAGGCATGTCCAAACAAAGCCATACATGCAAATATACAAAAATATACATCGGATTAACATACAAAAGTATGTATACAAAGCCATCTAGGCATACAAAAAATATCCCAAAAACTAGTTTCCTATGGACTTTTATGAAATAATCGGCGATCGTTCTTTGACTGTGAAGATGGAGAGCCAGTCTGTGACTCATCCTCTCTATGTCGTCAAGTAGACCTCTTCGAATAAAATTCATCCAGGTGCACCTGTTAATACAAACAAACAATATGCACATTAGTATAGAAAATATATCAAATATATAACATTGAACATATGTAATTGATCACTTACCACCAACCAATGATCACTCCCCGTCATCTTTTCTCTAGCTTCTTCATCCGTAGTTGGACGGACTGGAGTTGTGACCTACTGTAAGAAGCATCAAGAAGCAAAATTGACTAAACATAAATATCATTTATGTACATCAAATGACATGAGATAAAATAAGAAATACAAAATTAAATGACATTTTCATGTTATTGGCTCATACCTCAGTCAAAGCATTCGCAGACATTAGGCTGCAATGCCTCTCTGCGCTAAATCATGAACATCAAAAGGAGTCTCCAGATTCAGCATCTGAAAATCAAGTTTAAGATTAATCGACAAAAATAAATACATAACATTAGTTTAAAAATGCATAATGATTAGAAATGGTTAAATTTACCTCCATATAACTAGTGGGTTGGCATCTAGGGGACCAAGGATACAATGCAGTTGCCGGTGACTCTTGAAATCATCAAATTGTCACAACATAATATTACCATTGACATATCTACAATAATTACGATCATGTGATAAATTACATACCTGTTGTCTTGACCTCCTCTCATAACTTGCTAGTGGACGGCTAATAGAGGTAGGATGAAGACTTTGACTCTGAAAATTCATTGCATAGACAATTACATACATTTGACTTATAATATATATAATCATATAAAAATAATTACAAATTTTAAATAACAATATATTAAATCATAATGAAACTTGTAACAAATTACCTAAGAGTCAATGCCAAATGTATGTTGTAAGAGATCATCACTGAGAACAAGATCATCCAATATGGATGCCCCCATCAATGGATGTTGCCCCTGCGTCGCATCATCCTGCCCCTGTGTCATAGCATCCTGCGAAGAGTCCTACCGTGCGTCCTGCGTCCCGCGTCCCATAATCACATAGGTTCCCACATGAACTGCACAAATGTGGGGACACATGACGCCTACTACTCACACCTTCATCGGCCTAGGTAAGATCGTCAGCATGTTGTGATAGAGTTTGGGTGAGAGTAGTCATTGAATGTAACATCTCCACCTCAACACTCTCCTTCAAAGCCAAAGAGAGTGACCTATGATCTGGCCTCACTCAGGGTACAGGCACACGATTTTGATCTCGCTGAGCCCCGAGTCTATCTTGGGTAGAGCCACCACCTCTACTCTAGAAATCACGAATGTCAAAATAATTTAGAATCTTGTTGAGGATGAACTCGCAATAGAGTTTCCTCAGGAAATATTGTGGTACCTCATCATTATTGCATGGGCACTCATCGAAGACCATGTACCATCTATCCCAAAAGTGTTGGGATATTTCTTCATTGCTACACCAATGTATAGGAAACCGTTTGCAACTTTCTTCTAATCTTTGACTAGTTTTGGGATTGGTAAAGTGTTCACATAATTTAGATTTTGTAATTTTTTTATTCTTGACTTGTTCATATGATAAGCCATCGACATAAAATTGCCGACACCTCTCCCTATAGTCTTGGAATTCGGTGATTTGTTTTGTCACCGAATCCATGTGAGCAACAATTTCCTCTAGTGATTTTGCAAGTGTCCTCCTATGATCAATGGTTCCACTTGGATTGTTTAGGGTTTCAATAATAGTCTGAAGATGTTTCTTGTTTTCTTCTATTATCCCTAGGTAATGTTCTTGATTATCCCTTACATTAAAAGGAGGTGAAGGTGGGTTTGGAGGGTTTTGGGGGTTGTTTTCAACCTCCTCGGCTAGATTTAGGTTTTCTCTTTCTCCAATAATTATAAATGCAATATAAAAACAAATCAAACATTGCAAAACTCAAAAATTATTCTCAAACTAACAAAATCAATCAAACCCTACCTTCTTCCTGTGCTGGAGCCTCCAAATTTGCACGACGATGTCTTTGGCGGCGAGGTGGCATTGTGAATTTGTTGTTTTCTCTATCAAACTTGATTCAATAGGCTTTTCCTTAACGCGCTCGCGTTTCTCCTTTTCTTCTTTGCTACTGTCAAAGAAATGCTCGCGGCCGAATGGGCAAAACAAGGTTTTTTTTTTGCTTTTATTGAAAGCAAAACGCGAGCATTATAACATGCTCGCATTTTTCTTTATTTTTGGAGATGGTGGCGACTTTTTGGTCTCCCATCTCCCTGCAGAGTAAGTTCCTACCTCTATACACATACTACTCTATTAAATATGTTTGACCCTTTATAAACTATAGTAAATTTACTACAAAACATAATCAACAATATCAAAATTAAATCCAAACCAAATAATAACATATTATTTCAACATATAAAGAAAGAATTATTTTATTGATACTAGACAAATCTTCTAAAATTGTATTACAGAATTTACATCTAAAATCTTTCCATAAAAAAATAGTAAATTCTTATCAAAATAAATTCTTAATATAACATTCTTTTTATAAATTTATATTAAGTTTTTTTTTTAATAAAATCATTCTATGTATATAAAATAATTTATTTCTTTATTTACAAAATTAATCCATAATTTCTCTTTAAAAAAAAAAAAACAATCAACTAGAAATTCCTACAAATTCCAGCTAAGTAAAATTATTCAATGATCTTAGATCAAAGAAAAAGAATCAACTAAAATATAATATATATCATAGATTTAATTAGAATAAAATCCTTCATTTAAAAAAAAACAATACAAAAGCACCTAAGTTTATCTATCTTTTTCTATTATGAAGTTAATTGAAAGAAGTTAAAAAGAAAAGAAGTGTTTTCTTCTTTTATTCTAAAATTAGCAATAAAGCTACGTAAGTAATAAAGTAACCCCTTATATCACAATTACTTGTTTTCAATTTATAATACACTAATTCATGATGCAGATTCCTTCTAATTTTATAACTTAATGTAATAAAAAGAATGCATTCTAAGTTCCAACGTTAATTTTTTTATTCCTAAAAAGCAATTGCTAAAACGAAATGACTTTCTTCTTGGAGAAGCAAACACATAATAAAGCAAAAAAATTTATGGTTTTTATCTTATCAAAGAGCAAAAATAGCGAACTCAATTCTTAGATGGTTAGGCAAATGATATAAATATTATCTCTTTCTTATGGTAAGAAATATTATCATTAACAAGATTTCATCTTATGATAAAAAGATACAAAGTATCTAGTAGAATGGCGGTGCCGATGCATCGATCTGATCTGATAGACATGTATGCAAAAGAGTAAAACAGAGACAATGCATGCGACATATTTGATAGAATGTCTCAAAATAATGTCATCCCATGGAATTCAATGAGTGTAGAATTTGTACAAATGGGATTTATAAAACAGACTAAACGAATTAAAAAAAAATAACATATGTAAAGTAAACAGACTAAACGAATTAAAAAAAATAACATATGTAAAGTGTTCTGAGAGAATTACTGCTAGATGCGTATGCGAGCCGTTTGACAGAATGTCTCTAAGGGATATCTTCTCAAGGAGTGCAATGATTGCAGGATATGCACAAAATAGATTTGGATACTGAAAGTAAAAGAAAACAGTTCCATTCCAACGTTTTCAACAGATGCTAAAAAATAGTCATATGCATGCCTCTCCCAGTAGTAATAGAGCATAAGAAAAAGGAAAGCGATAACAATGGACAATAGGAAAATGCTTAAAACAACAGATCATATGGACAGTAAACGTGTCACAGAAATATGCAAGCTCAGGGTTAGCAATAATCATCAAATGCTTCCCAAGAAAACCCGTACAATGTTGGATCAGGATTAAACTAATAATATGATGGGCTTAATATAAATGAAGATATGAAAAAATGGAGAATTGAAGGGCAAAACCAAGATGATAAGGGAGACGGATCTCTTTAACAAATGAGAATCTTTATACGCTTCAGGGCTCAACCTTTCACCAGATACAAGGAATGAATAAAATAATAATAAATCCCAATAAAAAGTTAGAGTTCTTGGAGTGTAAAAGAGTATTTGATACTAGATATTAAGGCTACAATAATATCTCATACTATAAGTATCTGATTGTATCCATTATAACACAGTAAAACCCTTATTTCAACAAACACATAGCTTCCTTATTAAACAATTAATAAAAAAAATAGAAAAGAACAGACATCTTCAGTTCCAAATAAAGTGCAAAGTTTCTTGCATAACACATACCCGGATTAATGCTTCTCCCCAAAATCATTGGTTGTGTGCTAATTGAAGATCAGGTGAGAGGAAGGACAATCCACAAAGCATCACAGAAGTGTTGGAAGTTATTAATCTTCCAGATCTTTCTCCTCAAGTTCATCTTTTCTCCTCTACAATTCCAATGGAAGCCTTCTGAATATGCATGAAGATACAGAGACTAATTGAATCCTTCTAGTTTCCCCTATCTTATTTTCAATCCAAAAATATTCAATTTCATAAGAAGAGAAGGAAGTTCCCCCTTCCAAGAATAAACATTCCTCTTTTATAGTTTCTCTCCAAAACTTGAAAAACCTCTGTTATAACAGAAATAAAATGAAATCAATAAATTTTCCAAAAACACCCACTAACTCAGATTTTCTTACATATTCTAAAATTAGCACCATTAATTGGAAACAAAGAAATATTATTCTCCAATTATCTTTTCACTAAAATATGTAACTGCTACTTTTGCATATAGATCAAATAGAATAATGAAATAAAGGAATCTTTCTAAAATATGAAATTAGAAAAGCATATAATGACAAAACATGATTTTTCTAAACAATATAAAATTATCTAAATATTTATTTCGAAGAAATATAACTAACTAATTATTTTCAATAAAATATCATAATTAATAAATAGGTTTCAGTATGCCTTACATTAATTTTGTTCCATAACTCCTACAAAATAGTAATGACCCAAAAACTAGAAAAATTCCATCAAAGAGGTGGATAACCACCACTTCTTGTTTGTGGCTAAAATTAGAAATCACTTAGTAATGATAAAACATAAAATGACTATATATGATTTTCTTATGGAACAATACTACCTCATATAAATAATTACTCCAAAATACTGTAATTAATAAAATATTATAATTAGCCAATAAGTTTCAAGTATGCTCTATACCTCTCGGTGGAGAGTGTATTTCGCAACTGAGTCAAACTTAGTCAATGATCATTAAACTGCACATCCACGGTGAGAATGGAGGGGCACTACGTCCTCCCCCCTAAAACTTGGCTTACTCCGGGAAGTCACAACTAGGGTGGAAACATAACACATTAGTACTACAGATTTCTATTACCAACATTCAAGTTGATTCATTACATCAAATAATATACACTAGTTTTGCCTATGAAAATAATTCATCTCACAAGAATATGTATTTATATAGTCCATTTCAAACATGACATATCATTTTAGTTTTCAATGTCACAATAATAACACAATCAAGACTTACATTTCAAAAAAAAAAAAAAAACTTAATATGAATTTATAAAAAGAATGTTATATTAAGAATTTATTTTGATAAGAATTTACTACTTTTTTTATGGAAAGATTTTAGATGTAAATTCTATAGTACAATTTTAGAAGATTTGTCTAGTATCAATAAAATAATTCTCTCTTTATATGTTGAAAGAATATGTTATTATTTGATTTGGATTTAATTTTGATATTGTTGATTATGTTTTGTAGTAAATTTACTATAGTTTATAAAGGGTCAAACATATTTAATAGAGTAGTATGTGTATAGAGGTAGGAACTTACTCTCATTAAAATAATATAGCATAGGTAAGAGTTTGGGATTAGTAATATGGGTCAAATCTAGAACAGAATGATTAGATTTATGATTTAAATGGAAGTATAAATATTTTGTCATTATTAATGCCTTGGGGTATGGTGTAAGATTTATAGTTCAAGAAAAAGTATATGTATGGTGTTAATGTGTGAATTTGATTAGTTGACATATTCATATGCGAGAATGTATTGCATTTTAATTATTTAAATAGGAGAGATTGAAGAATGTAAAGTAATTAGTTAAATTGAGTCAACAAATTGAATGTGATTAATTTTGTAGTATTATTTTGTGAAGTTATAGATCAACTTGGTCTCTTATGCCTTTTGTTGCATTATGTTTAATTAACAGATGTTGACCTAGGACATGGTAGATACCACTTCTTAGATCATTAGGGATCCTCTTTTAGTTTGGAACTTATAGTATTCCAAATAATGGTTTGACATGCAATGGTGCATAATCATTTATTGTCGACAAATGAAATATGTTTAACTAGTTTCGTTGAGATGAGCAAGCAATTGAATGGCTAGGCTTATATTGTAAAAAATTAAGTCTCTTAAACCCCTGGAAAATTAGAGACATTATAGGAAGATGATCTTAAACTTCTTGTAGAGACAATTGTAAAGAAGATAATATCTTTATAATCTTTTCTTACTTGTACGTTAAATCTTAGACTATGTTTGATTATTAATTTAGCATGGAAAAATAAGTATTGTTTACATTGAAAAGAAGATCTTTTGAGCATAATGGTAGCTTGTATACTATCTTGAAGAAAATCACTTTTGAGCAATTGTGAGATAGGAAAACCTGAATCTTCTATTGTCCTCATGTATGGCTCAAGATGCGAATGTGTATCAAATTTTGAGAAAGTGTCGATATCATCTTCTAGAAGTTTTGAATTATATGATACATCCATGAGGTTGTAAGTTCAAGTCCTGAACTACAAAGTCTCTACACTACGCGTACGTAAGCAAGGCCATCATGGATGAGCCCCTGAGACATTAGGTCAGCCCCTTAGGGCCTTAGGCTAGTATATAGTTCTCCTTATTTTTATTGATAATCTTTGTGGAACTAATGTTCACTTTTAGATGCACAGATTCGTGTCTATTAACTAAGTAAATTACTGGAACAAAGAATATGTTCTTCCACTATGCTAAGGATGACTATATGGTTCTTGATATAATTGGTTGTAAATGCATGAGAGATGTCTTGTTCCTATTTGAAAGGATGTTTTATCATGTATTTGTAAATTGGGATGTATCTCTTTATGTAACCTTTGTTCCTTGGTGGGGGTGTTACATGATGTCATATTATGAAAGAAATGTATGTGTTGATTCATTTGATGCATTTGGATTCAGAGAAAACAGTGGTTGTTAGTTAGATCATGTTAATATTTAGTAATACATCCATGTAATCCCTAGAAGTTTAAGCTTAACTTAGATGTTATAAATAAACATGATTTGCATTTTGTTGATAATTCCTCTGTTCAAAAAAAATTGCCCTTTTGAATTGCTTAGTTGAACTTTTCTCTAGGGTTTCATGGCGGGGCATTACATTTTCAAATGTTAGTTCAATTTAATTTTATGTTGATTTTGTTAGATTATAAATATTCACATAATTAATACAAATTAATAACAAATAGATTATACAAATTTCATGTATTATTATAGAAATTTAATTTTTATGTTGATCTTTTTAGAGTATAAATATTGACACAACTAATAGAGATTAATAAAAAAAGATTAAACATATAATATGTGGTGATTTTAACTTATTAAAATAATATTGATAAATATATTTGTAAGCAAAATAATAAAGTTTTTGAAATTATAGCTCAAAAATAAAGTGACAAATTGAATATAGAATATTTTATTAGGTTAACAATAAATATAAATAAAAAATTATTACAAAATAAAATAATATAAATATATTATAATAATTGAACATATATATTAAAAAATAATTTTTAAAAATAATGTAAAATTGTGAAGAAAGATTGATATCAACATAATTTTTTATGTTTGGTTTTTGTAGTACTATGTGCTATTTTTAAATATTAAATGGTTTAATAGTTAAAAGTTACCAATAAAAATAGAACAATGATTCTTACCACTTTTATGTATAGATGAATATTTGAATGTTGAAGTGTTTGATATTTAAATAAAACACAAACCTTTATAATTATAAAGGTAAGGAGGAATGTTATAATAAGCAATATAACAAAAAATGTGTATGTGTTTTAAAAAATATAACAATTTATTACCATTTTTGTCACCATTCATCCATCTTATTATAAAATGTTTAAAAGATGTTTGTCTATCTTGATCCATCTTATTACAAAATATTTAAAAGATGTGTGTGTGTGTGTCTTAAATTCTTTTAAATTATAATCATTACTAATTGTAAGGAAATTAAAGCACCTTATATAAATATCTGTGGTAAATTAATCAAACCATGATTAAACATCTAGCTTTACATATATTAGCTAAGATAACAACACTAAGAAAATATCAAATTAGAGTTTAGAATTAGGGTTAGGGTTAGGGTTTAGGCTAGAATTAGGGTTCAAACTGTGATTAGAATTAGGGTTACGGTTGGGGTTAGAATTAGGGTTACTAATAATAACAATAATATATTATATCTAAGTACTTTTGAAAACTCTTTGACATTTGATTTTGCACACTATAATCACTATTAGCAAGCAAGACTTGAATGGAACCAACCTTTTGCCAAATAGATCTTAAGTGTCTTTGTATTTGCAAACTTGGTCATGATTATGCTCATGGGTTTGTTCATGGTGCCTCTTTAACAGAATACAACCATGAGATGAGATGATTGAAACTGTGGATTAGAAAATCACATACATGTAGTTATTACTTTTTATGTATGCATAGAATACAACCATATAATTTTTCTTTTTATTATCACACAAGCATGTCATTAATTTTAGGAATTAAATATGTTATGAAACTTTAAAATAATTTTACTTTGAAATAATTATTCTAATTTAAATTATTTGATGTGATTAAAAATATGAAATAATTATTCTAATTTAAATTAACTATTTTGATTTTAAAATATGAAATAGCTATACTAGTTATAATTCAAACATAGGCTTATACCATACAACATAACTTTTTATGTATGTATCCAAATTAAATTGTTTTTTTTATTGAAACAAGGACATCAATACCTAGTGTGCAGATATTTTTCATAAATTTTTTTCTCTATTTTTTCATTTTTCTGCATGTGTGGAATAGAGACCTTGATGTTTGGTGAAAAACCTATGTTCACTAGAAAATAGAAAATAAATATAATAATGAAATGAAATATATTAAAAATAATACTTTTTGGAAAGCTTATATTAAGGAATACATACTTACAAAATAGAATTTCTAAATGACTTCATTTGATCCCCCAAAAGGTGAAGCAAAATTAATTTTTTGTCAGCATTTTGATAGGTGCGGAGAAGACTCCATTGAGGTTTTTATTTAAGACTGTGGGTTGTTTCTAAGTGAGTTTGATCTAAAGGGGTTTTATCTACCCCCTTTTAATAAAACCCCTTTATACATAACCCCTAAAGGCTTAAATCATTAATTTTTCTAAAAATATGTGATTTCAGACAAAAATGAGGATGTCCCAAGTTTGGGACTTAGTATTGTGGGATCACCTTGCTCCAAAGTTAGATTGTTGAATGATAAGGATCTTTGTGGCTCCTAATGACCACAATCATAGTCAAAGTTTTCATAGTCAAAATAATTTGTAATCAGTGCTAGTGGATCTGTTGGCACATATATTTCAAATGTTGGAGTGATAGGTTTGCTTGAGGGGAGATTCCCCTTAGGTCTATCCAACTTTATCATATTTAGGGGTGCTAAAAACACCACAGAATAAAATGGAATGGACATGGAACAAAAAGAAAGTGAAGATGGAAAAGGAGCGAAGGAAATGCAAGACTTATCCAAATGGATTTGTAATTCATGTCAGGTTCATCAAAATATGTGTTGTACAAAATGTGACTCAGATACAACATGGGTGAATCAAACTCCAACATAGCACATGAACCATATCCTTACAAAGTTGACCTCCCAATCACTCCTACTCTCATGGAAAAGTCTAATCAAATGGTGGAGGTACTGAGGGGGTGTCTTGTTCCCTCAAGATCAAGACATTAAAAATCATGGTTGGGCTCATCGCATCTATTTCTTGAATGTTTATGTTATTATTGTTGTAATCATTGTCATTTATTTGTTGTTGTTGAGCTCATTGAATTGGTGTTGTTGTGGTTATTCTTATATGACTTGGAGGGTCATTTTATCTAATCCTTTTTAATTTATTTTCTATGTGGAGATGAAAGACTTCTCGTCTTCTTTGTTCAAGCTCTAGAAGCTCTTCAAGAAGTCTAAGTTCTTAGTTGTGAAGTTCTTCTAATCATCTTTTCTTGTTTTTATGTTGAATTTGTCTTAAAATTTATTCTTGTTCTTGAATATTTTCCTCAAATGGGTTTTCTTGTTCAGGGACGTTTGCTATGATTTCCTCCAAGACTAATTTTATCCAATCTTCCCTCACCCCAGGGCACATCGAATGCTTAGCAGAGAAGATGGATGTTTTGAATGTTTGAGTTTATGTTGATGTTTAAATGTTTTATGCTTCATGGTGAAAGTTGAGGGCTTGTTTTGGAATGTTGAAAGTTGAATGTATGCCTCATGGTGAAATTGAGAGCTTGACAATTATGTTTTTGAATGTTTAAAATAAAGTTTTCTAAATGTGGCTAGATCTAAATAATGCACTTTGTATTTTCTTGAACTTGTAAATGTGTTTTAATTACTAAATGGTTTTTTTATGCAAACCTATATGGATTTTCCTAAATGCAATGTTTCTATTTTTTTGTGTTTTCAAAGGTTTGATTTTGAAATGAATTAATCTAATAAAAATAAATTTGCAATTAATAGAATAAATGCAGTAAACTATAATCTAGAACTAGAAAAATCAATGTAAATCAAGAGAAAACAAAATAGAGTTTTACTTCCTCAAGAGTAGGGGTATTTGCTAATTACTAATTCTAATCTAAAAAGTGATAAAGAACTTGTAATGGCACTAGTCTCAGGCATATGTCCTCAAGGGTCCAACTATATGGTAACCTTCTCTATAGTAATTGGGTCCTCTGTTTGATGACAAGAAGGGATGGGGATTTGAGGAAATTCGTAAAATAGGAAAGAAACACAAAGGCTTGTTAAGTATAAAATAAAAAGCTCAAAGTCTTGTGTGAGAAGCTTGGAAGCTTCTATCCTAAACTAAACTAAGCTTTGAAGAAACTAGAGCTTTTTGAATTAAAAAGAGATATCTAAGCTATGTGGATATTTGAAATAAATACAGGAAAGCAAAAGGCTCAAAGTCCTATGAATAAGCTTGTGTAAATTCAACTTATAAAAGTGATTTCAAAACTATCTGGATATATAAACTAAATGCGAGAAAACAAAATGCTCAAAGTCCTATGAAGAAGCTTGTGATTTCAAAAATGTCATTCAAAGATGAGATGAGCATTCGAAGGTGTAAACAATGAAGAATGAAGGGGTATTTATAGGTAGAAAAGAGAGGGAAAAGAAGAAGAGATAAGATTGAAATAATTAGTTAATTGAAGAAGAAATGGAAACTTTGGCAAGAATAGGTGAAGAGATAAGAATAAAACTAGAGAAAACTAAAAGAAAATAAGAGTGAACTCAAAGAGATTTGGGAAACAATTTAGAAGAGATAAGATTTAATCATGAGTTCACAATAGAAAGAAAGTGAGAAGAAGATGAGTTGGCATGGAAAAATGTGAGGAAAAATGGGCTAAAAATCAAGAAGAAAAGATAGAATTAAAAGTTATTTCACACATTAAAAAATGATAGGGTCGCTCCTTTCAGAAAGTGGGTCACCTATTTTAATAAGGATGGTCACTTGGGTGTCCCAAGAGGTCTAAGTGATGATCCTATAGAAAAGGTTTGAAAGGTTCATCTAGGAAAAAGATAAGATTTGAAAAGATAGCTTAGAGGTTGAAAAAGGTGGGTAAAAAGACAAAAAGGTTAATGGTTGCATCATCAAGACATGATGTTGGTGGGAGAATTATAATCACACGTTCAAGGGTTATGAGTTGGAATTCCATATTATCATCATACTGCCATGTAGGCTTGACACAATTTTGGTACTTACAAAGCATTTCTTTGTAATGGTTGCATTTCTCTTTCTAAGACTTGCATGGATTATAGAGATGTGCATGTTGTAAGAAGACACTCCTATAGGGACAAGTGTGAGTAGTGGACTTTTGTTGTCTAAGTTCAAATTGTAAAGTGTGTCCCTGATTCAAAATATTAAGTATGTAATGCCCCTCATTTTTTTGGCTTTTGACAGTTGATAATTTTTCTATTGCATTTAGACAGTTTTGAGACAGTTGGTTGCTAGACTTGTGGTTTATGCTTTTTATGTTTATGATGGACTATGGTTGACTGATGAGATTACTGATATGTGTTATGAGTGGTATGATGACATTATTGAGATTACAGATTATGATGTATTTTGACATGTTTAGTTGATGGTTAATTGATTATGCAGAATAATGTTACTATGCTTTATGGATTGAATGTTATCTGACTGTTAGTTAGTGATGTTTGTGTTTATTGTCTTGTTTCAGAGAATGGACAGTGTAGTATTGCTCATTTTGAGCAACCTACTACATTATGACTCCCTGACTCCGTGGATTGATATATATATATACAACCTATCATTTTGATGCAGGTTGCAGGTACCGGGCATCGACTCCACCTGACTTAGCAGGTCTAAGCGTGCCCTTGCACCAATGGATAATGTTGAAGGGAGATAACATGGGTTTTCCCTAGGTCAGTTTCCATCGTCAGTTGTGGTCATGAGTCTGGATGTCACTCTTTGGTCCTTGCCTCTGGTTTATGTTCATCTCTGGTATATAACTATCTTTGCTTGAATTGGATGGTTTCAATCTTTATGAAATGGTTGGAAATAAATTATTTTAATAATAATGTTATTAATAAGTTAAGTATAGAAGTATTGTCTTAGTCGTATATTATTATTGAGAATTGGGGATATTATTTAAGTAATTTTAATAAAGAATTATTTTATGATTTTAATAAGATTTGTGTCATAAGTATTTAATATTGTTAAAATAGTATATGGTAATTCGAAAAAAAAAATATTAGTTAATTATTTATTCCATTTGAGTTTTCGTATAATCTCTCTGGATAAAAAAATAATTGCTTTTAGTTTTTAGAGGATAGTGGGATTCTGTAACGGATTTTGGTGTAATGGAAATTATTGGTTTTTGCCTATTTTCAATTTATGGGGAGTTATTTGTGGAGGGAGTCATTTTGAGAAGGGGGAAACAGAGAATTTGGGAAATTGGTGAGGGAAAATGGGAGAAGTTGGAAGCTAAGGAATTTTGAAGTGGAATTAAAATCCAAGTATGTTATTTTGATCCTTGTGTGAGATTGTGCACTCTGTAATCTTGTATGTTTAGGAATTTAAAACATAATCGTTCTATGTTCTCTATCCGTTTGATTGTATTGGAATCCTGACTATTTCGCATCCTTGGAATCAACTTATTTATTCTATTTCCTCTCTCATGAAACCTTGCATTCCAGTCTACGAAGCCTTCTGCCAATTTCCTCGGGTTCACTTCTCAAACTCTTTTTTTTTTCTCTACCTAAATGAGGTTTTCAATTTGAACAGCCTATTGAAGATTTAATCAAGTATTCTTTGTATTACTACTGGAGCTATCGTATGGCCTACCCTTCATCATTCATTCTTATCTCTATCTGAAATTAGGCTGTGATTTTGTGATGACTGGACTTTTACAAGCAGTTAGAGTCTTCTCCCCTCCAGTCGTGGTCGTATGGTTATCTCTCTTCAGTTCTAAATTCCTTATGTTTTGCAACGTTGAAACCATGTATCTAAGTGTAGTTTTCATCTGACCCTAAGGGAATTTAAGCAAATATTTTCCTCCTCGAGGTGCCATGGTACAACCATATCTAACGCTGTCAAACATAAACTTTTGCTAGAAGATCAAGTCTAAAGTCTGCTCTCGCAGGTGTTGGGATAAGTCATGGAATTCTCCATCATTTGCTTACCTTTGCTTAGACCTCCTATGACATTCTACTGGAATCCCATCATTTAATTCTTGTATCCTTGCCTAAAACGACCATTCTCTCCTTCTTAGAGCATCCCCACCAGAACTTCGTTGATTTTTCCCCCTCTCAGCCACTTGTGCTAATCTTTTGTCCTCTGCTGCCAAATATTTCATTTCTCTTTGATAGAATTTTGCCATTTAATCTCTTTCATTCTTATCTCTGAGGACCTTCTTGGCAGATCACTCCCTCTAGTTCTCATTATTCTTTTTCTTTCTGAAAAGTTCTTTCTCTGGCTACTCTTGGCGGGTCGTTCATATGGCTCTTTACAAAATTTTCCTTCTTTTCTCTTTGGATCATATTCTGAATGTTGGTTAGGGGTTTCTAGTTGCATGTAGGAGAGTGGCTTCCATGGTGGGGTCGGTGCCCAAAGTGGCTGCCTGGGTAACCCCATGGAAGTTGTAATCAAGTGATAACTTAATAATTTATCTAGGTGGGATGGGTAGTAATTTACATAACAAGATAACCATGATGCCTCACCCATGCCTTTAGTGCTCTCACAGGCTAAGGATGGGATGAGAAGCCCTGGTTGGCAAGGTTGACCTCCTTGTCTCCATGAGAGGATGTGTCAGCTCCTCATGTGTCACCCTATGGGGCTGGTGCCTAGAGAGAGGTTGCCAGGGTAACCATAGATGGGGGTTAGTTTCTAGTGAGAGATAGCCTAGATAATCCATGCTAGGACCATGCGACGACACTCTCCCTGCTACAGTCTAGTTACTTCCTCTTTATCTTTCGTTGTCGCCTCTGGAGTATTGTCTTGTCTTGATGATTCGAGTTGTTTTGATGTTTTGAGTAGTCTTGATGATTCGTGTAGTCTTGATGACCTGGGTTGTCTATGTCAAGTTAGTATCTGCTTGCTTGCATCCTTGACTTAGTGGAACCTCATTGTTATCTCCTAGCTCAGGGGGTGGACCTCAGGGTTCCACATGGTTGGGTGGAAGAGCTTAATCCATTGGGTTTCTTGGTTGACTTGGTTCGTGATCAATACAGAAATGTTCCCAGTTCCTAATTTGTACTTGCATCCACAGAGCTGTATTTTACTTTCTAAAATTGTATAATCTTGTTGTATTTTGTAAACCGAGGTGATCAGTCATGAAACTTGTAATCTTGAATCTTATAACTATTCATATTTGCAAATGAATGATGTAATCCTCTTCTATTGTATCATAATGCATATTACTTGTATTGTTAAAGATTTATGTTTATCTGATGCAGTTATGCTCTCTAGAGGTGTTAGCTATTCATTTTATTTAAAGGTTGTAAATAGTGTCAACTTTATCTAATGTTAATGCATTTTCTTGCTTCAAAAAATAATATTTCTGTAATTTTTGCACCTTTTAGCCTAACTCTCTAGGGTTGCATGATGGGGCATCACAAGTATGATTTTTCAGTTCCCATTGTTCCTTGAATGATGATACGTAACTTAAGTTGTTCCAGGCACTGGTCCCTATAGTGTTACATAATGGTTCTTAGTGCAAGTTCTTTCTTTAGTGCTAGTTAGTAGCTTGGTTTAGTGGATGATGAGGAAGAGCAATCATGTTGCTTGTATGAACTATGGTTATGAATTAAAGGGAACTATCATGTAAATTTAAGGGCACATTGTGTTCATTTCATGCATTATTTATGTCAAAGTCTCATCTACCAAGTATTTCTAACTCATTTATGTTGACATTATTGTTTAGACCCATTTGTGATAGAAATTCTTGCTCATATAGGATGGTGGTTTCTTGGGTCAATTTTCCCTCAACATCATCAATATTTTCTTCATCAACATCCTCCATTTGTGTTATGCCGTCAATGTGCCAAGGATAGTATTTGCTTGCATTCATGTGTTTCCAGTTTGCTATGATTTCTTATTTTGTAAGGCCTATGTCTATTCCTATGTGTTGAAAAGGTTTGTATAAGATAAGCTCACTCCAACAAAAGGTTTCAAAATGCTCATAGTCTTCCATTGGAATACTATGAAAGCAAGTGAATACATTAACAATTACATTTTCTTTTCTCTTCTGCCATTTGCTTCCTCTGCGATGAGAAAAAAATGAGAACATTTGTGTTGATTTTATTAGGGAAATTGTTTCTAATTCAAGAGAATGTTGTGTATAGGTTTTTATGTAATTAGTTTCCAAGTCACATTCTTTTGCCTTTCTTGTTATACATTACAGTACTTTTCTACCAACATTAGTGATATGAAGGCTCAGTTACAAACTACAAGCGGCAATTTTTGTAACCTATGGTACATTTCTTGTGCTCCTATATCATGATCTACACAATCTCTATCATGAATTTTCAATATTCTATTAAAGCTTTATCTTCATTTTTTACACACTAGATATTCTTGTTAACATCTCTACACAACTTTATGATTTCATCTCAACTTTTGATGCATACTTGGCAATATACTTGAGAACAAGTTTTCTATAAATTACAAGATGACAATCTTTGTTGTCTTCCCATATTTTAAACATCTCAAGGTTGTGGATGTTTAATGTATCATTGTTTCTCTTTGGTTCGTAAGATTTTTTACCTTCTTCATCACATATTAAGGTAAAGTCTATGCATTCATTCCATGGAGCTTTGTAACAAAATACAACATTTTGGCCTTTCCTATATAAACAAGTTCCCTCAGTATATTTGGTGTGCCTTTGTACATGATTGACTAACTTATAATCTTTCATGGGGTCAAAAATAATATCTATGCAGTCTTTAGCAAGCATGGATCATCTAGAGGAATCCAGTATGTTACGTGGATTAATTGGGATGGATTATGAGGATTCAATGCATTAGCATATTTATAAAAAAAATTCTATCTCTCTCTAGTTCTACACCATTGTTCCAATTGAGTGTGTCCATATCCGGTGCATCTCCCAACCATAAGAACCCATATGTGTGAGCAAAACCTCGGTGTTCCCACTCATATCTATATACCAATAATCTTTTGTGTTCAGTAATTTCTTTATGACTTCTTCACGGAATATCATAAATCATTGGTGTAGGTATATGGATGTTGTGTGTGGGTTTTGAATTACATTTTGTATATATTGTTTTCTCGAGTATTGTAGAGGTGTCAGGCCTTTGTCTATAAACAATCTATGGAGATCAGGCCATTTCATATTAGTTGCACTGAGTGTGAAGAACATTGTGGGAGATCCCAATTGGTTGATCATATTTTCTAGTTCAGTGCGACACTTGCTCCAATATGATAGTGTTCCTCGTAGAGAAGTATTGAAATGCATGATTTGTTTAGCCAATTAATTGTCAGGGGTATTACGCAAGTTTTGGCAAAGGTCTTGTATAGTATTTGGTATGTTGTATTCCATGTTTCTCTTGACAAAAACTATAGAAATTTGTTGGATATGGTGATGTATTATGATATTGTAGATGAAGTATCAAAATCTTAGGTGTCTTCTGAATTAGTTGTCGTGATATCTCATCAGATGTAAAGCATATTCATGCATTTGGAATTCCCTAATTCTAGATTGTAGGAGTAGTACAACCCATTCAGGAAGAGTGTAGGAAAGGCCATGCCTAGTAGCCCCTCAATATTGTAATCATTTATTGGGGAGGGACTAAGTTCAAGTTAGGGGATAATTTTGTCATTATTAGGATTTAGTTGTAGGTTTCTTTTATGGCTTCTAGCTCTCCTTGTTTATTTGGTAATCTTGGAATAATTGATGATGAATATTCAAATTCATTATATGGCTCATATTTATTGGTATGGATTTTGACTTCTAGCTCCATCATTTTTCCTTTATTTGTTTTAAAGCTTTGCAACATGTCTAAAACATCTATACTAATTTTAGGTACCAAGGCTAGTGAGACAATATATCTATTTCAACATCTTTGTAGTATGGATCAGTAGATTTTATCTTGTATTCAAGGGCATTAATGACATGGGATCTATTTACATAATAATCATAATGCTTTTCTTTAGTGTGGAATCTCCTAACTATTAAAACTTCTAGGTCCTTAAGTTTACATGGTGGTGGAACCTCCCTCCATAATTTCTTTGTTTTATGGACTTGAACTCTAAATGTTGGCCTAATTTGTGACTAAGAATCTTAAACCCTAAGCCCATAAGCCTGTTTCAGAGCCTATTTTATAATTGTAAGTTGACTTGTGATGGGCGGTCACCCCAGGCTTAAGTTGCAACTTAATGTCCTTAGCTTCATTCACAACCAGCCCCATGAGCTTAGTCACCCGGTTTCCCTTACTTGTTTATGAAAAAACAATTCTTAAGTCTGAACATATGATCTTTAGAGGAAGATGGATGGCTATTGCAGTATTGTGAGCTTTAGATTTGCCAGGTATGTCAAGTTTGTGTTTGTGTGATGACTGTTGATCTTGAGTTGGCGGGCCCAAGGGATTAATTATTGATTCAAGTGCTATGTGCCTGCTACATATTGGATTATGGTAGCGTGCTGTGAAGTGTGCTATGGAATATTATTTATGCCATTGCGATGATATGACAACTAGAGGGTGGGACCCAGATTTTTCTCTAAGAAGCTGAGCAAGCATGTTGTTAGATCTAGGGCACACAACTGAGAGGGGGGGTGAATCAGTTGTACAAAAACCTTGCTTCTTTTTCAAACACTTGATTCTTCTTGGTTAGTTAGCAACATATCAATTAATCATTCATCAAAGAAAAAAGCATATACATCAGAGCAGATAAACATCAACACATTAGACACCAAGATTTTGACGTGGAAAACCCGGTTAAGGGAAAAACTACAGGGTGATTAACCTAAGGATTATTCTCTGTTAGAAGAATAAGGAAAAATGAATGGCACATGCCAAGTAGGGCTCACTGCCCGAGCACATTGCTCACAAGGAGGCACACTGCCTACAAAAAGACACACTATCTACAAGATAATAAGAATCACAACCTTGAACTGGAGAATGACATCTTCACCATGTCTGGATCAGTTCCATTTAAGCCTGAAACACTACAAGACATCGACTTAGGAACAATCATCTAAGTCAGCAATCAACCATAAGAACATCCGCAAGATGAATAACACATCCGGTCGGCCACCACAAGAACATTCACATGATGAACAACTCATCCGGTCGGCTAGTCTGAACAAGAACTTCATCCAGAAGAATATCTTCAATTCCGGGCTCTACCATCAATGCAAACCAACAACACAACCTCAACATGATCCAAGAACCTTCATAAGCCTACCTGAATGACCAGGTACATCTGCACTTCCTCTACTCACTGGAATCTCTTCTCTTCCTCATCCGGAACTTCAAGAACACAATCTATCGCCACTGTCATACTGCAATAGGTGCTTCTGGACCTCCAAACCACATACCAATCCAGATGACACATCACAAGGACATCCCAAACAATTTGTCCAATCCACAGAATAGGATAATGCACTTCTGGATCTCACCGGACCTTTTTTTGTAACCCTCTGTCACTCCAGAGCATCTCCCAGAACCAGTTCTACTTAATCGATCACAACTTCAAATCTTCATGCGGACCTCTAAAATCTTAACTGGATCATTTCAAGACTCATATCTACAAACCCTTTAATCTGCATCCTCTGATTCTCAACCTATTGAGTACTTTTGCCTTCTTCTCATCACAGTTCTTCATTGTTCCTAATTGAGACTAATTTTCTCAATATCCTCAGCACATAGCTCATCCAATCCTTCTTGCCAATGCAATATGAGTATGTTGACATCAATGACAACACTAGCTAACCTCATACTTGCAACAATCTCCCCCTTTGTCATTGATGGCAACATATGATGTGAAAAACCATCAAGACAAGAACTTCTCTTTTCTGTCATAGCTCCCCCTATCAACAGCAACTCTTCACATGTCTTCTCTTCCTTTACTGCTCCCCCTTTGATCATCAGTCACTTGTTTTTCACATGTCTTCTCTCCCCCTTTAACATCAATGGCAAAGGGCTCATACTTGCAATACTAACACATCATAATCATATCAGCTGCTCCCCCTTAGTAGCAGCTCCCCAACATCAATCTGGATCACAAGATATGACTGTGATACCCACCGAACTGATGCACATCAGTGCATCCTAGTTCATCTCCGGAGGGGCCATGACCCCTAACTTCTCCCTTAGATACTCAAAAGAGTCCTTGGGAAGAGGTTTAGTAAAGATATCTGCAATTTGATCCTTGGAGGATACATATTCCAATCTAATTTCATCCTTGTTCACTTGTTCTCTCAAAAAGTGAAATTTGATAGATATGTGCTTGGTCTTAGAATGCAACACTAGATTCTTAGAAATATTTATTGCACTTGAATTATCACAGAAAATTGTGATAGGCTCCTCATATTCTACTTTAATGTCTTTTAGCATCTGCTTCATCCATAAGATTTGAATGCAACTACCTGCTGTTGCAATGTATTCTGCTTCAGTTGTAGACAGAGATATTGCATCTTGTTTCTTACTTAGCCAAGAAACCAATCTCTTTCCCAAAAAGAATGCTCCACCACTGGTACTCTTCCGGTCATCCACATCTCCTACCCAATCTACATCTGTGTATGCATGAAAAGAGAAATCCTAATCTCTAGGATGCCACAAACCATACTCCACTATCCCTTTTAGATATCTAAAAATCCTCTTGATTGCCATAACATGAGATTCTCTAGGATCAACCTGAAATCTTGCCACAAGACCAACAGCCTGCATTATATCTGCTCTAGTCTGAGTGAGATACAACAATCCACCAATCATTGATCTATACTTTGTCTGATCTGCCTTAGGAGAGTCATCATCTTTGCTCAACTTACATCTAGTTGCCATAGGAGTGTTCATTGGCTTTGAATCTTCCATACCGAATTTCCTCAACAATTCTTTCACATATTTGGTCTGAGAAATGAAGATCCCTTTCTTTGTTTGAGTAATTTGCAGACCCAAGAAGAAATTCATTTCACCAAGCATAGACATTTCAAACTCACTTTTCATCTGATTTGAAAAAGTTTTACACATACTATCTCTTCCTCGAAAAATGATATCATCCACAAACACTTCAACAATTAAGATGTTTTCATGATCAATTTTGAAATATAAGTTACTGTCAGCAGTACCTTTGTTGAATCCAATCTGTACAAGATGCTTATCCAACCTTTCATACCATGCTCTTGGGGCTTGCTTCAATCCATACAATGTTTTCTTCAACTTGCAGACCATATCATCATTATCAGACAATTGAAATCCATCTAGTTGTTCAATGTAAACTTCTTCTTCTAGATCACCATTTAGGAAGGCAGACTTGACATCCATCTGATATACTTTGAAATCTTTGAAGGCAGCAAATGCAAGAAATAATCTAACTACTTCAATTCTTTCTACCGGAGCAAAAGTTTCTTCAAAATCAATTCCTTCTATTTGAGAATAGCCTTTGCAGACCAATCTAGCTTTGTTTCTAATCACTTCACCAACTTCATTTAGTTTGTTCCGGAAGACCCATTTGGTTCCAATCACATTCTTGTTTCTAGGTCTGGGAACAAGATCCCAAGTATGATTTTTTTCAATTTGTGTCAACTCTTCCTCCATTGCTTTGGTCTAGTTTTCATCATTGCAAGCTTCATTAATTGTCTTAGGTTCAATCTTTGAAATCAGACAACATTCATTTGACTCTTGAGTAATTCTTCTCCTTGTTTGTACCCCTTTGCTTTTGTCACCTATGATCTGATCTTCAGAATGATTTAGAGTAACATACCTTGGAATTTTGGGAGTTTCTTGCACTATTGTTTCTTGATCAGGCTCATTTAGACACACTTCTTCTTCCTGATTTACCGGATCAGTCTGAATCTAAATTTCAGAGGAGGATTGAGCTCTTTCCACAAGAGAATCATTCTAATCATCTTCATCACATTCATAGAATCTTGAGGGCTTCTCAATTCCTTCATCAACCTTCACATTTGTACTTTCTATCATCTTTCTCAATCTCTTATTGTAACACCAGTATGCTTTGCTTTGAGTGGAGTAACCCAAGAAAATTCCTTCATCACTTCTAGCATCAAACTTTCCTAGATCTTCATCTCTTTTGATATAACACTTGCTACCAAATACTCTAAAATATCTCACAGTAGGAGTTACACCAAACCAAAGTTCATAAGGAGTCTTACTGGTATTGCTTCTTATTTGAACTCGATTAAGAGTGTAGACTACAGTGCTGACAGCTTCTCTCCAAAACATTTGGGGAACATTTGCTTCCATCATCATTGTCCTGGATGCTTCCTGGATGGTCTGGTTCTTTCTCTCAACAACTCTATTCTGCTATGGAGTTCTAGGTGCAGACAACTATCTCCTTATGCCATGCTTCTCACAAAAGTCTATGAATTCACCGGATGTGAATTCACCACCTCTATCAAACCTCAGACATTTCAGTTTCAATCCGGTTTGATTCTCTACCATAGCTTTGAAGATTTTGAACTTCTCAAGGGCTTCTGATTTCTCTTTTAGGAAGGTAACCCACATCATCTGGGAATGATCATCAATTAATAGCATGAAATATCTATCACCTTGCATACTCTTGATTCTTGTCAGACCATAGAGATTAGTATGAACTAATTCCAATAATCTGATAGAGGACTTTTCCTTGCTTTTGAAAGAAACTCTGCTCTGTTTACC
Source organism: Cunninghamia lanceolata (assembly GCA_027924645.1). NCBI lineage: Eukaryota > Viridiplantae > Streptophyta > Pinopsida > Cupressales > Cupressaceae > Cunninghamia > Cunninghamia lanceolata. The sequence continues at coordinate 3,355,314 of BSBN01000312.1, forward strand.
TAGCTGACATTCTTTGCATAGACTATTTGTAGGTTTCACCAATTTTGGAAGATCTCTTACAGCTTGAGTATTGCTTATCTTGATGATGTTATCAAAATTTACATGACACATCCTTCTACGCCATAACCAACTCTGATCAACTTGAACAAATAGACAACTTTTATTAGAACCAACTAGATGGAAGATATTACCTTTTGTTTGAGTACTGGATGCAATCTCAGTTCCAGAGCTTTCAAAGATCCTGCATCTTCCATTCTTGAACCAGAGATCATAACCTTTGTCCACTAACTGACCAACACTAAGAAGATTGGCTTTAAACCTTCAACATATAGTACATTACCAGTTTTGCTCTTTCCATCAAAAGAAATGGTTCCCCTACCTCTGATTCTGCCAGCAGAATTATCTCCAAATCTTACCATTCCTTCTTCATACCTTTCCAAATCTAAGAACTTATTCTTGTCACCTATCATATGGTGAGAACAACCATTGTCAATAACCCAATCATCCTTTTCTTCAATTTGGGCAGCCAAGGCTCTTTCTACAACCTTATGATTGACAGATTCAGAGGATATTGAACCTTCTTCCTTGATGGCAATAAACACCCATTCATTTCTGGATTTGCTTCCCATTTTTGATTCATCATCTATTACTCCTTCATTATCATCTACTTCATGAACATAATAGCAGTTCTTTTGAAACCTTTGTCTGTTAGCATTTGACCTTGCAGATCTTTCCAGACATCTTGAAGCAAAATGACCAATCTTATTGCAGTTGAAGCAATTAAAGGGTAGTTTTCCTTCATACTTACCGGATCCTCTTAGCAGTCTTTTTGCAATGAGAGCTTCAAGTTGAGCTGTTTCTGCTTCTTCCTCTTCCATGTCTTTCCTTGCTTGATCATACCATGACAGCTTCCTTGAAGAGTTCTCTCCCGGATCAAATCTTTGTTTGCCTTTCACATAGGCACTGGCCTTGAATGCAGATTCTGTCTTGGCATGATCATCTCCAAACTCAATCATTTCAAATGCAGCCAGTTTGCCAGCCAATTGCTCTCTTGTGACAGTTGTATGGGCTCTGAATTCATCAATGGCAGCAACCTTGATCTTGTAGGTAGCAAGAAGGGATCTAAGAATTTTGCAAACAATTTCATTTTCATCTAGAACACCACTAGCATTCCTGATTCCACACACCAGCTCATTTACCCTTGGCATAAAGGTAGTGATGTTTTCATCATCTCTCATCTTTAATCTTTCAAATTTCCCTTTCAGACTTTGCAATCTTGCACTCTTGATGAACTCATCTCCTTCATACAGAAGTTCCAGTTTAGTCCAAATCTCATATGCAGTTGGTAGGTCAATAACATTTGAGAGATCTAAGTCATTCAATGCGCTTAGAAGAGCTTCTTTGGTCTGCAAATTGTTTTCAGCATCTGTGATTTCATTCAGAGTTGACGGACCACCCTGTGGAGGTACGTATGGTTTTGAAACCATGGTCAAGTAAGCTTTTCCCATACACTCCAAGTGACATTTCATGCGACCTTTCCAGAGAGTGAAATTGGAACCATCAAACTTCAGACTATCCTTCTTATATGACGACATCCTGGATCTTCCTCAAGCAGTTAAGTTCCTTTCAGAGGAACTTGGCTCTGATACCAATTGTTAGATCTAGGGCACACAACTGAGGGGGGGGTGAATTAGTTGTACAAAAACCTTGCTTCTTTTTCAAACACTTGATTCTTCTTGGTTAGTTAGCAGCATATCAATTAATCATTCATCAAAGTAGAAAGCATAAACATCAGAGCAGATAAACATCAACACATTAGACACCAAGATTTTGATGTGGAAAACCCAGTTAAGGGAAAAACCATGGGGTGATTAACCCAAGGATTATTCTCTATTAGAAGAATAAGGAAAAATGAATGGCACATGCCAATTAGGGCTCACTACCCGAGCATACTGCTCACAAGGAGGCACACTGCCTACAAAAAGACACACTGTCTACAAGATAATAAGAATCACAACCTTGAACTAGAGAATGACATCTTCACCATGTCTGGATCAGTTCCATTCAAGCCCGAAACACTTCTGCTCTGCCTTTCACTCTTTCGCTATACCACACTCATTCGCTCCACATCCACACTTCGAAATGAACTCACAAACATTTATTTATACAAGACATCAACTTAGGAACAATCATCTAAATCGGCAATCAACCATAAGAACATCCACAAGATGAATAACACATCCGGTCGGCCACCACAAGAACATTCGCAGGATGAACAACTCATCCGGTCGGCTAGTCTGAACAAGAACTTCATCCGAAAGAATATCTTCAATTTCGGGCTCTACCATCAATGCGGACCAACAACACAACCTCAACATGATCCAAGAACCTTCATAAGCCTGCTTGGATGACCAGGTACATCCGCACTTCCTCTACTCACTAGAATCTCTTCTCTTCCTCATCTGGAACTTCAAGAACACAGTCTATTGCCACTATCATACTACAAGAGGTGCTTCTGGACCTCCAAACCACATACCAATCCAGATGACACATCACAAGGACATCCCAAACAATTTGTCCAATCCGCAGAATAGGATAATGCACTTCCGGATCTCACTGGACCTTTTTTTGTAACACTCTGTCACTCTGGAGCATCTCTCGGAACCAGTTCTACTTAATCAATCACAACTCCTTCAAATCTTCATGCGGACCTCTGAAATCTTAACTGGATCATTTCAAGACTCATATCTACAAACCCTTTAATCTGCATCCTCTGATTCTCAACCTATTGAGTACTTTTGCCTTCTTCTCATCACAATTCTTCACTGTTCCTGATTGAGACTAATTTTCTCAATATCCTCAGCACACAGCTCATCCAATCCTTCTTGCCAATGCAATATGAGTATGTTGACATCAATGACAACACTAGATAACCTCATACTTGCAACACATGTAACGCGAGCGCACAGAGGTAGTAGCATGGGTCCCTTTCGGGCTTGCGCTGCTGCAATGAGGTGAAATGTGGGAAGTTCGTGGCCTATTGATTGTAAAGGTTTTCTTTGTTGGCATTCCCAGATTGGTTGATGACTCTTTCAATGGTCTCAATGGATTCTTTTTCAGCCTAAGCTGATGATCTTGCTCTGATGTATTCCAAATCAACGATCCAGGTTCAAATTTTGAAGGAACAATAACACAGCATGTTTTTCTCAGATTTTTGAAATTATTAGATGTGTTCTGATGTGAGTTTGATGATGCAGTTCGAGTATGCAAGAAGTTGATTTGACAATTAACACATTTCTCTAGTAATTCCTGATACTCAACTCGATCTTGGTACATGAACTAGACCTTTGTTGTCCATGTGGAAGGCATTTGTAGTTAGGTGACATTAATTTGCACCTCTATTTCATGCTTTAGAGGGTGTGGACAAATCATTGAGGATCTCCATATATGAATTCAAATGTGTCGAGCCTGCAAACACCTGAAATAAAATTAAATAAGTTGTTGGAAAATGAAAATTTCTCAAGTAAAGGACCTCTATTCATTCCTTCTATAAATGTAAGTGTTTTCATAAATTGTTCACATCAATTGTCATTATGAGTACTGTGCATAATACTTCCCTGCAGTTTCTATCCTATGTTTCCCAGAGAAGTATGTCCCTGTTCTCTTGGTTACAGGTCTATTCATTTTGAATTAAGGAAGGGCAAGTACTGGCCATTGGAATGGGAGGTATTCAAAAAATTGTGAGTATTTGGCTCCAACAGTCTTGCCAATTTCCTAGAACCATAGCTGAATAGTATCATTCTGGTGGGAGACTAGTCAGGTCATCCAAATACTCTGAGTACATGAAGCTGTCTCTCAAGGATGAACCAACTGGGTATGATTGCAGTAACCTCGACCAAGATTGGCATTCAAGAGCGTAGGAGGAGAGATACTAGTTTTCTCTTGCGTCATCCCTCCCTTTGGTGATTGTCATCAAGAATGATAGCAAAGGGAGGGCATCATGGTTTGATGCAAGGGACCATAGTGCAGAAGTGGGACTTTGTTAACAGAGTCAAAGAAGTCTTGGACCCAGCAAGGATGACATCTTCTGGTTCAACTGTTGACAGTCACCTCGATGATTCTAGATTTTATATCTCTAGTGAATGAGGATTGAAAGATGGAGGATTGTGTCACCTTCTTGGTAGCCCACGATCTAAGCCTGGATATGGATAAAGAGTGGACATTTGTTTCTAACTGCCCAGGAAGACTTTCAAACAATTAGAACATTCCAGAATATTATTGTAACCTTTAACTAAGGAATTAGCTGAAAGAAAGTGTCCGCCAATCAGAGCAAGGAAGTAGTTTTCTAAGTCACAAATATTGAATGTATTGTAACCAAAATGTTGTACTAAGGAAAATTTGGCCGACATAGTTTGCCTATTTATAGAATTTCAAAAGTTGTAGTATTATATAGATAGTGTAAGAGAGACATTCCAGAGAAGGAAGAAGGGAAGGGAAATATGTTTTGGGCTTTGGATACAAGTTATCCACATCTTCGGGAGTATTTTCTATAACTGAGTAAGTGTTTTGTCAAGATTACAGAGCAGAATGATATATGTACATGAATAAATTCTTGTATGACAATTTTCAATTCAGATTGCAATATATGAGTAATGCTATATGTGTGTTTTCTGCAATTGTCTCCTTGAATGTATTCTTTTGTGATTGAAGTAATAAAGGGTTTTGGATTTCACTTATGCACATTTGTTGTATTGAGTGTCTTATTTACTGCTTCTAATCAAGGATTGGATTAAATATGCTTTAAGCAAGACATAGGAAGTGTTTTTTACATTAGGGATTATTGAAGAAGAGTCACAGAAGATACTTTTTCTTGGGTGCATCATTGCAAGTCATTAATATAGTTAAAGCCTCTGAATTTGAATTCTTGTTGTCATAAAAGAAACATTTGCAGTGTGGAACTTTAACTGTGTTACTCGTGATAAGGCACCGATCAAGAAATTCACTTGCCTAGGGATCCAAAAAGAATAAAAATCTGAAGACAAATCCTTTGAATATTTCATTTTATATTTTGTTGTAGATTAGGTGTTGCATGTTCTCTGGTTCTCAACTGTGAAGATAAATCAAGAATATTACCACTCTGATCTTTATCTTACACATCTTGATTTGTAATTTATGAGAACATATCTGCCTGTTATATTGAAAGGTACATCAAGAATATTGAAAGGGACACCCCCTAGGTTTGGCAAAGCCTAAAGTGAAAGGGAGATAAGTGCTAATAATCTCCCACTCTATTGGCCAGATCTCCATTAAGCTTGATCATAAGAAGAGGCAAACCTTTAGAGTTTGATGTGTGCAGATTTGGGAACAAACACATGGGAGGGCTTTTGCTATTGTTGTAATATCTTGGGGAAATCTTATTATGTGACTGTTATATTTGTATTTCCCTCCACAAGCATGTGTAACTTACAATAACAGGCTTACTTATACTATAAGAATCTCCTCTACTTGAGTAAGCATCTTTAACATTTTGGGTTGTTTACTTGGGTCTAAGTTGTTAGATGTTGAGAATCGATGGTCACTCCTTTCTCACCAAAGCATCTATTACAAACAAGATCAATATTACATGAATGAATTTCTATACCAAGATAACTTTCCTTACATATTATAAATGTCTCTAAATTTGACAACATATCTATTCTGTTGCAAAAACATTGCATTGCTCATAAGGAATTCATGGCACTTGTTTCTTCATTTACAAAGTTTTTTGTTGTATCTATCTACATTACAGTTTCATTGTGTAAGTATTGTGGAATCTGACTACGTGTTATTTTTATTGTATTTGATGTGGAGTATGAAAGATTTTCTCTTTGTCATTTAGTCATTACATTCTTTGAATCATTTACAATCATGACTTCTTCCTTGGATGTTGATGATGGATTTATCAGTACTTGTAGTTTTTTTGTAAACATTGGATGCGAAGACAAGTGCATATTTGGTCATTATGTCAGTTATAATACAAGTGGCTTGCCTCATTTTATTTTTTTTAATTTTGAGTTCAATATCTAATGGGTCCCTTAGAGAACTATTAGTGGTTAAGTAATACATATTAGTCCTAGAGAAACAAACAAATGATAAAATTAAACATTTGGTAACAAATACATACCAATATTTATCAACTAATGTATGTTGTAGGTAAAAGAAAATTTAGGAACAAGAAGACATTGCGTATATGTAATATTATTTGTAAGTCAAATTGTACCTAACAAATAGAGCAATTGTAATATGATTCAAAATTTATAGATGGTAAAAAGTAAAGTAGATTTGTATTAAAGAGAATGCATAGTAGCACATTAAATGAGTACATAGGAACAAATAGAGGTACAAGAAAGTCGATAAATGATATGGTTTGAATTTATAAATTTTGTAATATCATGTCTAAATGGATAAGTTGTAGTTATGATAGCCTATAGTGCATATGACGAATTTTGATGTTTTTCTTACTAAACTTCATGGTTTCTTTCTCTAAACTTAAAGAATGTTATTTAAGAGTGGAATAGAACTCCAAGATCATAGTCTTGGAGTTAAATGAAACCATTAATTCTAGCAATATTAGAGTTAAATCAGCATGATGCAAGAGCATTAATAAATAAGCAGTAAGTCATTCTATCAGTAAAATATCACATACATTTTATGTAAAATATGTGCATACTATATTCTTTCTAGTTTCAACCTATTACTTTAAGTACTTTATTGTCATATTATTGCTACAATGTTACACAAATGTTATGTAAAGATATGAAAACTCTATTCTTTAGATAGTCACCTGCTACCTTAAGCATTCAATAAGTATTTCTAAATATGGCAGGTTGTAGATTGCAAAATATAATAAAACAAAAGATGAGATGAATTTGCACACCTGAAAAAATGAAGGTAAACTTTTTAGAGCAATGTATGTCATACATGCATTTAAAATGAGGAAGAAAAGAAAACTAAACTTGAACTCATTTATAATAATATTGTGTAAAAAAATGAATTCTCTAGTTATTACAACTTCCTCTTAATATTTTAATAGAAAAGTCAATTACTTTAAAACTAAATACTCAACTTAAATATTATAAACAGTCATAATCCACCAAAAAATTAAGTCTTATAATGAAATAAAATTTGATAGGTTAAATTCAAGTGAACAAACGTTAAATGATAAGTGAGAAAATCTAACCTGTTTAACTAAAGTTTAATATATCATGATATAGTTGCAATATCTAATAAATTGCAAAAGATTTAAAAGGAATTGTAAAAAGTAAAAAAATAAAGTGAATGGTTGTGTACAAGTTTTACTAAATGGGGACCAAGGCCTAAATTTGATGGTTGTATGGTCATATTTAATGATTTTTATTGTCAAACATTATTAGACTTTTGGAAAGATTGTATCAAATCAAAGAGAAAATTCTAGATGGAAAGGTACATGACAACTGGGAAGTTATATTCTATGCCAATTTAACATTTTCCTTTTAATGGTAAGTTTATTACCAAAAAAATGAACACAAATTAACAACAGACTAAGGAAGTATCAAATGAAAGCAAATGCTAAATACATGAATTAATAATCAAACTAATTTAATTATTTCATTTATTTTAGTGTCTCTCATAAACCAACATATGCATTTGAAAGGGCCACATTACTTGCATTTAGTTCTAACATGATAATGTGAATATATATGATATATTTAGAGATTGAATTTGAAGTATCTTCACACATAAATAGACATGGACCTACTTAACATTGTGTTCTAACCATTTCCCACTTGTCTAACAAGCCTAGTATTCTTAAAAAAATCTTGTAACCATCATCCCTTAAAGTAGTAATATTAGGATTTATATCACAACATCATATTTTGTTAGGATTTCTAATGTTAGTAATCACATTAAGTATTAGCAATCCAACATCAAGTCTACCTAGTTAGAATGATTTTTAGGAAACTTCTTTTAAAGCATAATAACTTCTTGTCTTCAACAATTTAGTAGACGAGTCCTTGAAAATAACCAAGCCTTCAGTTATTATCACCTATCCATTAATCACTAAGGAGTGATAATAAAGCAACTCATCACTAATTCATTGCTCTTCACTCCTTGAGAATATCAGTACTCATTTATTGTCATCAACTCAAACATGTTTAATTTTGAGAAAGAGGGAAACACAAGACTATGGCTTCACAGGAGAAATCAAATCAATCCTAGAAAGCTAGGCATTCAACTTAGTTTAAGGAGTTATAAATGATGACTTTGGTGAAAATAAAAAAACATAAAGATTTGATAGGAGACATAGAAAACCTATGACCCTCTTCACCTTTGTAGCACAAGAACTTTATATATAGAGGTATTAGGGAATTAAATTCTTCATTGAATCCAAATTGTTTTATCTAGACAAAAAAATATTATGCAAACTATTTCAACTTGACAACTTTTGGATCCAAATCAGATCATTTGCTTAGTAAATAGAAGAAAATATTCTACTTATTCGTTAAGCATTATATTTAAAAATAGGAAGATAAATATTGTTATAGCTAAATAGGCACAACAGGCTTCAAAACAACATTCCCCTTAGTGATAGAGATAAACATATTGGTACAAAAAGAGTCTCAATAAGAGTGAGAACACATCCTTCTTGTCCATGACCAGCACTATCAAATTAGAATCATCATACACAAGGGTCCAAGGTTAAAGTTCCCAAGAAAATAATAAAATATAGTGTAAATTATGGTGTTGGTCTACTTTCTATGACTTTGAAATTGAAGGTTCTTCTGTTGTAAAAATGTTGGGTGCAATTCTTCTACTCTTATGTTACCATATTGAATTTACCAAAAAAAATTACCATAAGATGTTAAATTCAACAGACCAAATAACATTTTTTATTCAAATATTGTCATGCATAGAGATATGTTATTGGGTTCAACATCTCTTAGGAAGTGAAAAATGAAAAGGTTTGTTAACCTATTCGGGATGTTAATGTGTCACAGATTTGTGTGCCTAAATATTGTAGCTAACATGTCTTAGACATACAATAAGAAACATGTCATTTTTCCCTTAATAATACAATGCATCTAGGTCCTTTTAGTTGATTTTTTATTTTATATTTTTCTCCTCAACCACCTTCCCCTATAGTTGTGTGCTTTGATATTTTCGATGTTGTTGTTGTGTTTTAATTGTTGAGTCACTAGCAAAGTGTTGGGTCTGTAGAAGGTAGTGACATCAAAAATCACGCTTATGTAACCAATTGAACAAAGATAGCAAAATGTGCCCAAGAAAACAAACACACTGCATTATGAGATAATTTTTTGGGAGCAACAAATATTTGTTAGCAACTTTCTACCAATAAATAGTCTATCGACTAATTAGAAGGTAAGGAATGTAGTTTATATTTTATTTATTTTGAGTGTCCAATACAAGGATTACGAGAACTATAACTATATTAATTAGGTCTAGATTAGAAGACAAGTGTAATTGTGAGCTTAGCAATTTAAGATGGAAAACCCTAAATTTTATGTTTTGTTATTTTCCATTCTATTGACCCATCCTAAGGGCATGCAAGATTCTTAGTCACATGTGTTAAATCCTAGGGCATCAACCATGAAAAAAGGCACAGGAGTGTGGCTCAATTGAAAGTGACAAGGAAACAAGACAAATGGACCTACATTATTCTCAAGAGTTGGTTGTCTTATTGGGCATTAAAATCTTGGAGGCCCAATTAGCAAAATCTCTCTTCACAAGTCCCAACCTACTACTCATGCCTAACATGCTTATCCAATGAAAAATACTTTGTAAATGGTCACCCTTCCAACCCCACTAGGGAGCATGACATCAAACATTCTAGGGAAGACCAAAACCCTAAATATTTTAAAATCCCAGGTAACTTTGCAAAGGGTAAGGTGGTTTCATTCAAACTCCTAGATGATATTATTAAGGTTATTTTAATTACAAAGAAAGATCTAGATCATCCTCTTCTCTCTTAAAGGAGTTCCATTGAGCAAGACTTTTTAAAATGTACCCATACCAACTGAGAACAAAAGGGTTGAGCTATAGAGCCCTTTAGCAGGCTATGTAGGGGTATGTATCTTGTATGTTTATTGATCCAAACCATACCCATGCTACCCTTCAATAAGGATCATGGATTATTTATGGACAAACATGTTATGCCTAAGCTTGGGACCTTAACTTCCACCCAAAAGGAATTTCTAAAACAAAATAATCCTATGTGGGTTGAATTTCCATTCCTAAATCTAGCATTCTACCCTTTTCTATATAGCATAGCCTCATGACTAGGTAAAGTTCCTCAAGGTGCAAACAAAACTTTGATAAGTGGGATAGATTACATGTTCAACCTTAAGTTTGCATTGAGATAGACCTAACCAGCCTCTTCCTAACACCATTAAACTTGTGGGCCCCAGTTTTGAATTTGACCAATAGATTAACTATTGTAATATAAATGTTTTCTTCTACTATCATTGAAAGGGTCACCTCATTCATGAAAGGGTAACCTCTTTCAAGACTTCCCTATTTATAAACCTCATCTAACACCTCCATCTTCAAATGGTTCACACCCTACCATCTCTACATCTATTGAAGTCCCCTTGAAAACCCTGAATGCCTCACAACCCACACCATTAAGTCCTAAAAATCCCTATCCACACCCATCACCCTCCTTACCCACACCATTCCTTCCTACTCACACTAATCTCCCTCACCCCACATTCCCCTTTCATACAAAGATGTGGTAGAAGATGGGAGGAGAGCATCTAAAAGGCAAAAAGAATTCCTTCCCCCCTAGTTGTAGCCAACTTGATCTAGATCCTCATTCTCAACTAGTTATTCCATTATGGGCCTAATCTCAATATTCTTCTTGAGAGTGGTCTAACCAAGGTGCTATCATGGATCTCTAAGCATGCCCATTAAATAATTAGTTCAACACACTTTTGATGCACAGGGAAACTTTTTCTGACTCTTCTTAATGAAATGCCATGTTTAGTCGTAGAATGCACAAGGGTTCATAGTCCACTCTCGAAAGTACCATGTTAGACAATCTATTTAGAATAACCATTCTATAGTAACCATGCTTTAAGAAGTAAAAGTTAGTGTAGTTTTCATAGATTCCACCCTCACTTCCATTTGGCAAGAAGCTCTCTTCTTTCACACCAATCACTCTAAAGGTGGTGGTGGGGATTTATTGGACCTTGATCCTTGGCTTACAAAGCACATGGTTGTCTTTGAGATTGAGCCTAATAATTATTGTATTTGGTTCACCATTCTCATTTATGGCACTCTATATGGGTTTTGTTCTGTTTATTTTCCCAACTCCCCTTTAGAGAGGACTTTGCTTTGGGAAAAGATGTGATTCCAAAGTTCCCAAATGTGAACTAGGTGTTGGGGGTGACTTCAACATGGTTGAACACCTTATCGACCATAGTTGGGATAGCTCTTACTAGTCAGTCAAAATTTGATGCCTAGACTTTGACTTGAACTCATTGAGCATGTATGATCCAATCATGGGCAAATTTAACCTTCACATGCCACATTGGTACACATGGAACAACTGTCATGATAGTTTCTTGAGGAAGATGTGTCACCTTGATAGATTTTATATTCTCCTAATTGCCATATTCTTCCTCCCCTTTGGACACTTGGTTCACCTTGACTTCTTGGTCATGCTTCCTAACCACTTCCCCATTTTCATTACACTTTCCTTCTTTGAATCCACCACCTTCCCCAATGACCTCCCTTTCAAGTTAAATGTCACAATTGTAACAAGGCTACAATCAAAACCTCCTAGCTACTTACAATGTTGAGCCTAAACCCCAACAAGATAGGTGGATCAGCTAGTTGGATAGAATTATTTCCCTTGTACCCTCTTTCTTCAAGATAATGGGTGGAGAGTTGCTACTAAACAACACAACTTTGAAAAGTCTCTCCAAGGATACCTTGTGCATGGTTAATTACTCTTGGTTGTCAATCCTCATAACATTTCCATTCAAAGTTAGTTGCTAACACTAAACATTTGGTCAAGAAGCTAGTTGTTTACAAAGGCAAATGTGCTCAAGTGTGTGCTTGTCTATTGTGGATTAAAGATGGAGAGAGGGGGATAAAATTATTTTATTTTTTATAGAATTAATACAAAAAGAGCAAATACCAATCATTAAGACTATTAATGACACCACATAGTCCACCACTCATCTATTTGTAAGTTCTTAAAATAGACAAGCATATGTGGAAAAGCTCGGTGATGACCCAATAGCCTAGCACACAACCCTATGTGGCATGAAATAATAAATAAAAATTATTTTAAACAATCCTTGACATGGTGGAAGTGTCTAGTCGGCCTGTATGACCTCTCCTTTCTTCAGTTTATGCTTGTTTTGTCATTTGCTAAGTATTTGACCCTTTTTATCTTTTTGAGACTCAAATTTTGGATTTTAATTAGCACATTTGCCCCTTCTCTATCAATTGACTCTTAGGTAATTGTGTGTCCACCTCAATGAATGCATGTTTGCTACAACAAATAAATTGTTGGTAAAAGCAACAAACATGATCATTTTACTTGTTTATGTCTTTTCTCTACATGACCCTTTTTTCTATCCTTTTACATTTTAGCTTTATTAGTTAGATGCAACCATCATAAAAAAAGATGGTTTTATGTATATTTTTTTGAATCTCCCTCTACATATAATTTTCTAAAAGCATTTCCAAGGGATCCCAACTTGATTATTTGTAACCGTGTCTTGAAAGTTTTAGTTTTTCTAGAGATTCTTGTCAATTTTTCTTCTTCATTTTTGGATCTTTAGGCTCTCCAAAACAATCACAACTAACCACACTCTTATATCAATAACTTGAAAGCTTTTATTTTTAATAGAGTCATAGCATCAACTCCTTAATGTCTTCCTTGGCTCCATTGGTTTTAATCTCTTTATCTTCTTCCACCATGAGAGAACTCATTATAGAGATAGAGGATAGAAACGGAATAGCTAGGTCTCTGAAGACAAAACACCATCATCAACTTGATTTACATCTTGACATCATTGTGTCTAGGTGTGGAAGTTTTATTTGCATATGTTTTGTTTTGTTTTGTTTTGTTTTGTTTTGTTTTGTTTGTTTACTAGATTAAATTAGTGGTTAGTGTTAGTTTATCCATTTCCTCACTCCAAACTTGTAACACTTTTTTGTAAAGTTTACATTTAGGATAGAATGATTTAATTTCTTAGAGTAAATTTAGATTTATATTCGTTTATTGTAAATCGTTGTTTAAAACATCACTTTTCCTTTCAAAGTTTTTAAAAACATTACAAATCTTATCCACTGAAAACAATAGAATACAATCCAAAAATTAATCAAACTCTCTATGAAATAAAAAAAAAATTGCTTCACACGAACACCAAAATTGAATATCAACATTAAGTGTTTTCTTTTTCTGATTAAAACTTTAATATGTTGATTCAAGAATAGAAGAAAGAGTTAATTCATCTAGTTTCTCTTGCATGCATTACTTTTTCTTTCTAGTTTCCATTCTCATCACATTTAATTATAAAAGGAAAAAATCAATTGCTTTTGTTAATTCTAGGATTAATTTTTGTTTTATTTCTTGCATGTTACCATGTATTATATATAAAAATACAAAAGCATAGTTATCTTTTTTGCTTTCATTCTAGTATAAATTTTAAATTTTTACCTTCATGCAAAAATCAAAAGCACAAAAAAAAACTAAAAATCAAAAGAAAGATTAGAAGGAAATGCACTCTTGAAAAGTGAACAATTTGGACCCTCCAAAAAGTTTTATAAAAGTTAAATTTGATGGACTTTCCAAAGGAAACCTAGGAAAAGCACGTGGAGGTATCATACTACATGTTAACAATCACAAATTCTTATATGGGGTTTCTCTTTTCTTTGGTAATAAGAGTGGGAGGCATTAAAAGCTAGTCTACGAGAATTTGTATCTCTTAATTATAAGCAATTGATGGTGGAAGGTGACTCCCTCATAGTGGTTAATGCTTTGATTAAAGGTCATAGCCCAAACTAGAAATTTAATTTTCTAGTGGAAGATGTGTAATGTTTAAAAATTCATTTTAGGGATCTTTGATTTAAACACTCTAAGAGGGGTTAATGTAGCAATTGACTATTAAACTAACCAAGGTGTGGATCAAGATCCCTTAACAACAACATATAGTCATTTGTCTACTACATCACCTGATTTAGGCAAATATATGTGTAGCCACTCTTTTTGATCTCCTCTTATCTTCTAATTTTTGGGTTGGGTTCTAACTGGTTTGATTCCCCTTTTAAGTGTTAAATTAATGGCAGAGTGTGTTTATTGTCATTTCTTACTTAGGATTTTTAATAATTCTTTGTGTGAGGCTTGAGAGAATCAAATTTAAATTGCTTGGGATTTCCATATTTCATTGGGGTATAGCTCGACTCTTGCATACACAAGTTCAGCTACAGATTATATGGCAAAATGAAGGTTCTAGTGTCTGGTTGTTTCCACTTTTATTGTGATGTTTGTAGTTGTTTTATGTGATTTGGATTTGTTGTTTGGCTTTCTAGGGTGGATTTGTTGTTGGGTGTGTAGCACTTATTCCTACATGTATGGCTGGCAAAAAAAGGGCAAAGGTGTAATGCAGAAAATTGCATACCCTTGCAATTTCACATTATGTTTTGGACCTGATTTAGTGTAACAGTACTTTTCCCCAAAGTTATTTAATTATTTTCAACGGATTTATTATGGTTAATATTTAGAGTTAGGATAATATAGAATGTTAAATAATGTGTAAACAACAAAAGTAAATTACAACATTGATAATTTAATAAGATCTCTAATGTAAATCATCAACAAGACAAATTGGATAACATAATCACATATATAATATTCCCAATATCTTTATTAACAATAAGTTCAATACTTATCTGAATCATTGAGCACTTTGATTAGCCACTCTCACCAGCCACTCTCACCCTAGGAAGATTTCAGTGGTCTTGGCCCTGGCTATGGCATACTCTAGGATGAAATAGTTCTTTTTGAAACACAATGTGCTATTACACTCTCATACAAGTGTTGGTTCTAGAAGAACAATGCTCAACACAGTGTTGGTTCTAAAAGAACAATGCTCAACACTAGTGTTGGTTCTAAAAGAACAATGCTCAACACAAGTACTCTTACACAAGTGTTGGTTCTTAAAAGAACAATGCTCAACACAAGTAATCTTACACAAGTGTTGGTTCCTAAAAGAACAATTCTCAACACAAGTGCAAACCAAGCCTTGGATAGGACCGTCCTGGGTTGTACGTTGTACCCTAGGTTAGGACACACTCTGTGTGCCCCCTTCTCCTAATGCCCATAGCCCTCCAAACCACTTCCATCTTTCTTGAGTGTTCTCCATTGCCCTTTCCAAGTCTCACACAAATGCCTTATATAACCTTTTAAGGGGTGGTTTTAAACCATCACACCCTTTCACAAAGGTTGTCATTAACAATGTTAATAAACTTAATAATTCCTCCATTTTAAAAGGGGTTTTCATAATTATTCTTTATTTATCTCTATTTTAACCAAAGGATCATAATATCCTTTATTTTTCCATCTCCCTTTTAATTATAAAGGGTTTAAATGAACTTTATCCTCTTATAATTTTAAAGGCTTATTCATAAAATAGCCTTCTTTTCCTTTTGGGGAAAAATTCCCATAACAATTCTACCCCTGTAAATTAGTTGTTGTCCTCAGTAGCTCAAGTTGAATCTACAACATAATTCACCAAAAATAATTAGTCAAGTGTGGATGTAACACTGTCAGTATCCCAATGAATCTATTTCATTTTAACTTCATCTATAATTATATTTCTCAAATTTGTAGATCTTTTCAATAACTCTTCTACTTTAACTAAAACCAAAATTAGATCACATAGAATTAATTTGTTAATCAATAACATGATTAGAACTATAAGTACATTTTCACATTAAATAGATCATGAATTTATACTTGAAAAGTTAATACAAGTGCATATACTAAATCACTTATCAAATAATTTTTTAAATTTGGTCATTCATGTGTAATCTTTAATACAAATATTTCAATCTTTTAGGTGTCACTTCAACATAAAATATACAAAAGTATTATCGTGTAATCACATAGCACTTACCTAGTGAATGCCATGCATATCCCATACTATGTAGTCCCTCGTCATTGAGTACCATATACTCAAAATACATTCAAAGATGATAGTCATGTATTCTGGACTACATGAATATCCTCTTTTCATATACCAAATACAATTGAATAGCAACAAATACATCAATGTTTTGTCACTCATATAAAGTTTTGGGACAAGTCTAAATCTTACAAGGATTCAAATGTAAATTGGTTTGTTACTGTCAACAAGTGTTTATAATACATAACCTAGATCACAATCCTATACAAAAACATGTACAAGGTTATTGGGTTGATCAAGTCCAATAACAAAGTACAATAAAATAAAGATGGTACAAAGAGTTCAAATAAAGCATCTTAAGAAAAAATGGAACAACAAACAAACTATTACAAGCTATAGAATGCATCATAAAAATTTCTTAAATTTGTATATAATAGGTTTATACTAATACAATTCTCGTTGAACTTATATATCAAATGAAAAATTAGAGGTTGTCTCTCCCCCTGTAAAATTTGACATGTCCCCATGGCAAATGCTAAGATAATACGTTCGGTTTCATAACTTATAAAAACATTATTTCATTCCACTCATACAACATCATATTTCTAAATTTTAAGATGGAAAAATGATCCTGGGACATGTGGGTTATGGGCCCACACTATAACTTAGGTTAAAAAAATCTAGGTATCAAGTTTGTGTTTTTAGCTATCAATAAGTATAGTAACACCACTTCCTAAAAATTAGACATAACTAAATAAAAATTGGAATGGATTTACATAGTTGACTATTAGAAAAACTAACTTATTAACTCTATGTTTTCAAGACAACTTCCTTGTATGAGGGGGTACTAGCCAAATAAAAATATAAAAGAAATATATATTTAACAAGACTTAAACTTAATACCACTAAAGTTGCCATCTCTTAATTTTAGAGATCATTAGGTTGGTACTTCTTTAGATGATGGAATTATTATATGTAACCTATTTCCATCCACCCGTATATCAACATATAGTGGAATTGTTAAATAAAAATATATATTTAACAAGACTTAAACTTAATACCACTAAAGTTGCCATCTCTTAATTCAGATCTCATGACATATAAATCAATCATTCCAAAAATTCATGAATAATCCGACTACTATACTTACATAAGTGAATTATCAAAGTTATGATTCTAAACACCCATCATAAGTGGTTAAGAAATAAATAAATAAATATTTGTCCAACCTTTAGTCGTGGCTCACCACAATACATTCTAAATCTATTTCTTTACCATATAGCAATTATACAATGCTCCATATGTATAAAATACCTCGTCTATTTATAAAATACTTTTGCACCTTAGAAGTATACTTGACTATAATTTTCCTTATATTATGTAGTTAATACACTATCATTAATACATACTATAAATGAATGACACTTCACACCTACATGATTATTTGACCCCTATTCAACAATCCCACTATATCTTGATATATGGGTGGATGGAAATAGGTTACATATAATAATTCCATCATCTAAAGAAGTACCAACCTAATGATCTCTAAAATTTTATCTTAAGTTAGTTGTTGTGGCACAATCTTAACTATAACATGATTATAGAGAAATAATAGAACTATAATAAGACAATATTGTGGTATGTGTTTAAACCTTGTGTGGGCATAACTTAGATCTATACATTTAAATATATTACAACTAGATCATTAGCACACCTAACATCATGAACTCTTTAGGAAGACTAGCCCTTAACTTTAACCACTAAACTTCCTCACAAATGAATCAACACAATTACTTATTGAGCTACATGTAGGTTACTAGGAACAATTGGGATTGGTCATGATCCCCATAAGCCACATCTAACACCAATACTTAGAGCCAACATGTGTGTACTTATTTTGACAATGAGTAGGTCAACACTAACTTGGTTTGACCAATATATTAAAAGGACTAAAACAAGATGATCTGCATTACCCTCTTATCAAATTCATGATTTATCTCTCAACAATCTAATTATGAATTCCTAAAATAATTTAAGGACACTTTCTTAATTCAAGGTCTATTGATTGACTACCCAAACCCAAACAATATCTAAAAACTTAATATTTAAAAAAATGGATTACTAATATTTCTATGCCATTGGAGTCTTTAATTTATGGTAGCTATAATGATGGATTATATTACACATGAACTTGATATTAAAGTTGACTATGCACTGTGTTGGACTTAAGAAAGTATAGTTCATAAAGTAATTAATACCCATTATAAGGAATAAAAATGAATATGTTACCATCATCTTAGGAGAGTGCATACAATATAGCAATAGGTGAGAATATGATGCCTATGCAATCAAGAATGTAAAGTGACAACCGCAATCTTTATAGAAGTTTTTGATAAAATTATAATGTGAATGATGGGCGAGCTTAAAGATGACACAATGAAGGATATAAATAATGGATGATACACTAATCATAAAAGTACTTGACTAGAGATAAATGTCTCAAGAGATTATTTCATGACATCTTTCAACTATTGAGTCATCACATTAAAGATCATCCATACAACTTGAAGATTACAATTCATATGTGCTAATCATGCATGATTCCAACCACACTACCCAAACCCCTAAACAAACATAATACTAGAAAGGGGGTAATTTGAATGATTGGAGTAGTAACAAATGGAACAAATATGGCCACTAATATCTACCAACCATGTAGTTCTAATGTAATAAGTGAGGGTAGTTCACAAAACACTATAAATAAACTAATAATACTTTATTCATGTGAAAACACAACCAATATTAACAAAGACATATAGTGAATGGTTAATAAACACCTCCTGGTATCTTGAGATCAAACTTAATTGCATAACTCTTCAATCCAAACCAACAGCATTCCTTGAATTATGGATACATCCATTTCATATTTTACATGTCTCACCAATAAGTCTACAAATGAATAATGGTAGACTCTCTTGGACATATGATACCCAATTCATGATATAAAATATGATATCCACTAAATTTTCTTGTAATTAGAACATTACACAAGATGTTGCTTGATAAAATCCACCTTCATTAAAAAGGTATAGACTTATTCCATAGGCATACATAGCTAATGCCCAAGGATGTAGTTTATATAATAACTCGACAAAGCTCCAAAATACCTCATGTATAATGTGTATGTTATTCAAATTAGAGTCATTACTCATATCATTAACATACTAATTTATATGTTTCATCTCACTAGTAGCAACTCACTATACAACAACTAGTGTAACCTCTATAAGTTTTGTAATTGTCTTCTAAACCACAACTCTTATCTATATGCTAAGTTTATTAAAAAAATTAAAATTTTCTTCATAGTGTTGAGCATGCCCTATGCAAACATGTGGAATTAAAAGAATTAAAGATGTGAATGAAAGATTAAATCATCTAGTCACGAGAAATACAATGAATTGTCAATACACCATTACAACCCATCCATAGTGACCTTTGGGTAATTTCATATTCATTATTCATTATTCAATATCATCCATAACAAAATCCTACTATGCTTCAACCTAAAATTTCAAAGAAGCAAGGGATAAACTGAACTTCCCCGATTGAATGTTCCTCACCCTCATCAGATTTAACTATAATAATAAATTTGACCCAACGCAAATGATGAAAATGATTGGCATTATCGTTAATAGTTCACACACAAACTCCAATTTGAAGGATTATCAATTTACGCAAACTCAAGATGTTAGCAGTATTGGTAAGTCCTAGTGCTTTAGCACATGATATAAGTTATTTGACTTAAATATAAAAACTTTATCAAGAGTGAATAATGTCCCTTAAAATAGGACATGTCCTTTAAAGTGAATCATGTCCTTGGAAGAGAGGAACGTGACCTCTCAAAATGAAACTAGGGGAGAGGACCCAATAGTTGAGCACCTTAATTTCACGTCTCTCAAAATCATACGTGGCAATTTTGAATCACTCCAAAAATTTTACAGCAACTTATTTGGCAAGGCCCCTATTTATAAGTAAGGTTTTAGAGCCACATCATCAAATATGATGCCACATCAGCACACTTTTTGTTGAGGTGTCAAATAGTTCCCAAAAAAAGGGTGGACCAATAGGTGTGCATTAAGTCATGTTTTGTCGATGCGTTGATGTGGCATCACATGATTGGTTGCTTTTTAAATATAATGAGCACATTTATTTTAATTATAAATACTTATAGTAACACTAACAACCTTAAAGTCACAACTACTAGTGTCATACTTTTAAAAATATTGGGCCTTAAATACACAAATACTATCACAGCTATTGGAACATGCTCAGCAATTGGGTCCCCTCCCCTAGGTTAAATGGTAGATGGTCATGTATGTTCACGATGTGAAGATCAAGGGAAAAATAGGAAGAAATATAAAGATATTTAAATTGTTTAAAGATAAAAAGTACATGGGGTGGTGATGTGTAGAATGGTGTAATAAATGCTTTGAGAATATGAGAGGTGAATTGGAATGATATGTTGGCAACTTGGCAAACATCATTGATGAAGACACTACTGGTATGATTAGGAGTAACTTAGCATGATGTTTGAATGATGTTGTCATTGATGGAAACGAGGATTTTGGTCTGGCAAGAAGACTTAAGTATTTTAACTAAGTGTTGGCAAATCATAGAGAAGACTACAAAGCTACAATATTATGGTCAACATTGGTCTGCATTTGAAGATCAAGTTCTATAGTTCTGGTAAGATGTTGGTATCCCTTAGATGTCTTCAATTCCAAATTTTTATCTTTTGGTGACTTCCTTAAGTATAGTTGCAAAAAACATAAGTTCAGCATAGCATAGTACAATGTTAAACAGGGTAGAACACATGTTTGGTTTGGTCTACATTTCTCTGGTATTGGATATTTTCTCCTATGATTTTGAGGTATTGTAAACACATGTTTGAAGTCTCTAAATCTAAAGTTTCAAAGGTTGAAGTCCACCGGTAAGATAGTTGTGAGGACTTATGTATCGCTACATGCATTTACAGTGTTTGACAGAGACAGAGTCTAGCTTCTGATACTCTGCATTTTGCCACATGTTAATATTTTGTTCTATAGTTTTGACGTTATGCTCTAGGATGTCTAAGGAGTGTTAGTTGTGAATTTAAAGGAGTTTTGTGGTTCGCATTGAAAGTTGTGATCTGACAGTTAGACTGAACCTATGCTAGTCTATGTATGAGGCCGACCTAATAGTATAATCTTTGTGCGGAAGAATCTGTTGATTAGAATCTTGTCATATTGCAATCTAGCTTGGATGTTGTACCTTATTGCTATAATTTTATTTATCAATTGTATTTTTCTAATTTAGGTATGTTGATTGTGATTTTATAAAGTAGATGGGTTGTTGATAATAGTGAAGTCCCTATAATAGGCTCTGATACCAAATGTAATGCTACTTTTCCCTAGAGTTATTTAATTATTTGCATCAGATTTATTATGGTTAATATTTAGAGTTAGGATAATATAGAATATTAAATAATGTGTAAATTGTTGGTGCCTAAATCTACAGGCACCTTCCTAAAAGTAAAAAATTCTAACACTTTCGGCCTCTGTAGTAGTAAAATTGTGAAAAATCAGTTAAGGTGCAGGGGTCTTTGTATATACAAGGATGCTTTTATATACATGCAGGTCAAAGTATGCATTGGCTGGTCAAAAAACTCTATCGCCCTTTGAAAAAATTAGTTAGATGCATTTCTGAATGCATATCGGGCTTAGAATGTGCATATACAAAGGAGGAATCTTTCACAGATTCTCGAGAATATTCCCGCTTTGTATATCAGGTTGCATATAGATATGCATTGAAAAATATACAAGGGCGCAAATGCATTTGCTACAGTGGCGAGGGGGAGATACATGCGGCGGGGTTTGCAGATATGCAAGGATCTTTGTATCTCTGACATACAAGGTAAAATATGCATTTCTTGGCATACAAAAGTGAATGTATGTCGCATATTCCAGAAGAGATTCCTTGTTTGTATGTTCGCGTTTGTATATTCAACATACAAAGGAAATGTACATTGCAGATATACAAAGGGGGCACATATACATTTGCTACAGTGCAAATATACAAGGGGCCTTGTATATTCGGAAGCATGCAAAGGAAAGGTACAATTGGTGGGGCCCGCGGATATGCAAAGCAGAATGTACATCGGGTGGTAAATATACAAGTCAACATGCAAGCGCACAAATGCAAAGGATATACAAGCCGAATTTTAAAGGGTTTTTCCAATCCAATTCATAAGAACTTGGAGTCCGCACCTTGTATGTATATCCGCATTGTATGTTCACACATACAAGCCAATATACAAGGAGAAAGCATACAGTCCGGACCTGATTGGAAATCAGCTACAATGGATGGATTTTGAGGTCCGCAAGTTGTATATCGCATTTGTATATGCGATATACAAAGCAAATGTACAAAGGTTAAGAGACAAGCCAGATTTCAAAGCAACTTCAAAATGCTTCATGAAAATTTGAAATCCGTGCCTTGTATGTATGAGGTGAATGTACATTGCACTTGTATGTGCAATGCGATATGCAAAAGGGGGAGATACAAGCTGGAATGGAACTTGATTTCAAACTGTTCTATAAAATTTGAAGTCCGGCTTGTATATAAGGTGCTTGTATATGCTTTTGCATGTACAAAGCGACAGGTGCAATGAAACATATGCATTTCAGACCTGATGGGGAAATCAAATACGGCAAGTAAGTGTTTGGGGTCTGGCTTGTATATCAGACGATTGTATATGCATTCGAACATGCATATACAAGAGGTGAAAAGGCAAAATACAAGGGGGAAAAGTTAGAGATAGAAGTGTGGAGTGCCTACGTGGCACGTTATCATTGGCTACTGACTTTTCTACAGGATTCTGAGCTATGGATTTCAACGATGGGAGTAGATCGACGGCCTTGTTTTGAACCTGCAACGAAGGATTTTTCCTGAGCGTGTGCGGCTGCTTTTGGGCAGGAAAACTTTAGATGTGTCCGCTGATGCATTCTAGAAGAGCCTGTGGGTAGGTGAGGCAGTAATGGCGAACTTGCAGAGGATGATCGATGGAATTGATAGGTCAACCACCTGATTGATGAGAAAAATCCCTGGGCGGCGGTGAAAATCCCAAGTTCACCTGCTCATTCCTCTTTGTCTCTCTGCTGCATTTACTGTTTCTGAGCACCATTTCTCATGCATTGTATCTGGCAGATTTTTGTTTTGCCTTGTAATTATTTTTGTTGGGTACATAGTCTTGGTATAAAAGCCAAACTGTGTCACTTCTTTGTTTTTATTGTTGAAGACTTGGGCATTTTTGTGTAAATAACGAGAGACAGAGCATTTTCCTGGCTGTGGTATCTCATTTTGGAGTTTATGAGTTGCATTATGAATGTATCTTGCACATATGTTCAGTTTCAGTGTTAATGTTATATGAAAAATGCTTCTTGCATGTGTTTTGCTGTCTGTCTCCACTTGTTGCATGCATTTTCTTCTTTTGAATCTGGTTGCTAAGGGTTTCTTAGATTCTAGGGTATAGTCTTGCTATATCACATACTTGATCTCTAACTTCCATTCAAGGAGTGGATTAAATTGTTTTAGGTTAAGGTATGGAGAAGAATGTATGTCAACTGGGATATTTGTAAGTATGGATAGTTAAATACCTTTTCTTGGGTGGCGTTTGTAAGGAAAACACCAAATCTAACCCCTTGAAACTTAAATGCCAGTTGCAAGCCACTCTCTTGTATACGTCTAGTTGACTCCTTGCCCTGGGATAGGCACCGGTCTGCCCTTGTGAAGTAGTTATGATCCAAAACCCCTGTCTTGCATCCAAACCATCAAATTCAAACCATTCCATTATTTCCACCTATTAGTTGTAGGAGTAGGATTAGGAACCCCTGCATACTCTCATCCACAACCAGACATATATGTCCAAGAATGTTGCCAACCTTGTGATTTGTCACACAAATCTTGGTCCACACATGAGAGTATTCTGCCTATTTTAAAAAGCTAAATCTTTCTGTCATTGGGTGAGTCAAAGTGTCAAATCTTTAGCTAATAGGGATCCCCCCCTTGGTGTGGCAGAACCAGAAGTGAAGGGGAGGTAGCTCACGCAACCTCCCGTATCTATTGGCCGAATCTGCCTGTGCATTGGAACTGGCAAACCCTCTGCCGATTCAGGAAAAATAACCAACATAAACAACAAAAGTAAATTACAACATTGATAATTTAATAAGATCTCTAATGCAAATCATTAACAAGATAAATTGGATAACATAATCACATATACAATATTCCCAATATCTTTATTAACAATAAGTTCAATATTTATCTGAATCATTAAGAACTTGGATTAGCCACTCTCACCCTAGGAATATTTTAGTGGTCTTGGTTATGGCATACTCTAGGAGGAAACAGTTCCTTTCATAACACAGCATGCTATTACTCTCTCATACAAGTGTTGGTTCTAGAAGAACAATGCTCAACACAGTGTTGGTTCTAAAAGAACAATGTTCAACACTAGTGTTGGTTTTAAAAGAACAATGCTCAACACAAGTACTCTTACACAAGTGATGGTTCTTAAAAGAACAATTATCAACACAAGTACTCTTACACAAGTGTTGGTTCTTAAAAGAATAATGCTCAACACAGGTGTAAACAAAGCCCTAGCCAGGACCATCCCAAGTTGTACATTGTATCCTGGGTTAGGACACACTTTGTGTGCCCCCTTCTCCCAATGCCCATAGCCCTCCAAACCACTTCCATCTTTCCTAAGTGTTCTCCATGCCCCTTTCCAAGTCTCACACAAGTACCTTATATAACCTTTTAAGAGGTGGTTTCTAAACCATCACACCCTTTCACAAAGGTTGTCATTAACAATTAGTTAATAAACTTAATAATTCCTCCCTTTTAAAAGGGGTTTTCATAATTATTCTTTATTTATCTCTATTTTAACCAAAGGATCATAATATCTTTTATTTTTTCATCTCTCTTTTAATTATAAAGGGTAAATAAACTTTATCCTCTTATAATTTCAAAGACTTATTCATAAAATAGCCTTCTTTTTTTTTTTTGGGGAAAAGCCCCATAACATTTAGTGTAGATATAATCCCTAGGATGTTTTTAGGCTCATTCGGCCCTTTCCTTATCCTTTTCTGCCCTTGATGCCAAGGTTATTCTTATGTTTTTCCTTCCCATGGCCATTTTGTGTAAACCTATGATTTTTCTACATTAATCTCACTCTTTCCTAGTGCTTGAAGCTTTCAAAAGTTGGTGTTTCTTGGATACTGGTGCAATGTGTAGATATCCATGCAATGTGATAGTCTCCTCCAATATTTATCTTACGATAGTTATATTTTATCGTTTATGCCACCTTGCTAAGTGCCCAGGTTTTTTATAATGGCCTTGAATTGAATCCTAACTACTATTCCAAACCATGGACCTCCTTATTTTCCTTCCTAAGTCTATTTTTGAATATCTACAAGAATTCTTGACCAATATCTTAGATTCTTTGGTTCACACAACAATGATCTTTCAATCTTCTTGGCTCTTGGCTTTGAAAATATGTCATGTGAATATGAATAGTAGCATGTTTACTAGTACTTCAAAGGTTTAGAGCACTCTACATCTAGATGGGGTTTCCTTGGCATATCTACTTTGTTGAGATCATCTTGCTCTTCAATTTTTGTAGATCTTTATCTCTCCATCTTGCATGAGGTGATAGTGTTCTAGCCTTCTCTTTTACTTATGTTATTACTTGTAAAATCTAATATTATGCTCTTGGAACCTATTGGGTTTTCACTTCCTCTTATCTAATCTCATGCACAGTAGTTTATCAATGAAAGGAAGCTAGATGTGCGGAAATTGCTTCCTACACTAATCTAATGAGGGGAAGAGAGTGCAAATTCAATTTTATCCTTACTATTACAACAATGTTAAACAACTAACAGAGATATTGCAGCAAACACATACACAAGAAAGTGAGACAGAAGAAGAGACACATGATATACATGGGGAAAACCCTTATCGGGTGAAAAACCCCACACTCCAAAACCTACACAATGTATTATCAAAAATAAAATGGTTTACAATACACTTGCAATGCAAGCTCTCAGGAGTCTTCGACACTCATATATGTAGACAGACCAGTAGCATAACAGTACCTGTCAAACCTATAATACATCTACTCTCAAATGCACCTGTTTATATAACAAATACAAGGCAAATATGGCTCCACATAGGGATGGGCATCCAACATGGCCTCATGGCCCAAAACCCATGCCTATGGACACTTGTCCAACTCTGTAGGATGCTCTTGACACTTGTCAAGTCACTCCATCCCAAGGAGGTCACCTATTTCTAAAATGGGCTATGATAGATGCTCCTTACAACTGTCATAAAATCTATCATAGCTATCATAACTTACAGATGTAAGAGAATCTGTCATACACAGGCTATAAATAGTATATTCTCTTACAACATGTCATAGTCCACCTTGGGGCGCCCAAAGATGTTTTCAAAGATGCTCTTCGACACATGTCTTCACCTGTCATAGAATCTCTTATTTCTGACTCTTACATGTCATATCTTTGTCATAGGAATCTGTCATGACCGTTACGGTTAATATTCCCTTACACAACATCCAAGATGCCGACACATGGCAAAATATTCCTACCACTAAGTGGGATGCCTATCTCCTCATGTGACGACAAAATTACATGTGGTCATATGCCATGACACTTTATCGTGCCAACTCCCACAATATGACAACATAGTATTTGCATCCAATTAATACAATAGGCAAATAATAAATAAATACAATGTAAAAATACAAGGAATTACAAAGGTTGAGACACCTTAACTCCCAACATTCTCCCACTTGTCAAACACCTTGTAAGAACCAATAGAATTAACAGGATTTAACTGTTATAGAACGAGAGGCCCATAGACTCCGAACACCATCCAAACTTCTCTGTGCCCATTGGTTTCCTCAACATCTGGAACATTCTTCAAAGTATCTACCTTCTCCAAATTTACCTTCCCATCCTCTACCATGTCTCACACGAAGTAAAACTATACATCAATATGCTTTGTTCTGGCATGGAAAGTTGGATTCTTCACAAGGCAAATCGCACTCTGACTGTCACAACTAATCATAATCTGATCTGCATCAACACCAATATCTGAACACAATCTCTTAAGCCAAATGGCTTCCTTACAAGCATGAGTTGTAGCCATGTACTCAACTTCTGTAGTGGACAAAGCAACCACAGGTTGTTGCTTACTCATCCAACTAATTGCACCACCAAACATAGTGAACACATAGGCACTGGTGCATCTCCTATTGTCAATGTCACCTTCCCAATCAGAATCCACAAATTCACGAATACAAACTAAATGCGGAGGTCTTGTAACATTTCCATGATAGCAAATGGAATACTCTGAAGTACCCCTCAAATATCTAAACACTTGCTTAACTGCATCCTAATGTACCTGTCCAGGATTAGCCATAAATCGACTAAGGACTCCCACTGCTTGGGCAATGTCTGGTTTTGTACAAAC
Organism: Cunninghamia lanceolata; assembly: GCA_027924645.1. Taxonomy (NCBI): domain Eukaryota; kingdom Viridiplantae; phylum Streptophyta; class Pinopsida; order Cupressales; family Cupressaceae; genus Cunninghamia; species Cunninghamia lanceolata. The sequence continues at coordinate 3,383,090 of BSBN01000312.1, forward strand.
CAAGGCATACATCAAACTGCCAACAACACTAGCATAAGGTACTCTGCTCATGTCCTCCACCTCACTAGGAGATTTTGGACTATCACTAATAGACAACTTTGCCCCCAATGAAATAGGAACACATAATGGTCTACAATCTGCCATGCTAAACCTATCCAACACAGTCTTCACATACTTACTCTGGCTTAACCAAAGTTTTATGTTAGCTCTATCTCTTATGATTTCCATCCCCAAAATATACCTAGCTGCCCCAAGATTTTTCATCTCAAACTGTGCTGACAACTGAGACTTCAAATTAGAAATCATATTCTTACCATTCCCAATCAACAACTTATCATCAACATACAATGCAATAATGAGAATGTGATCATTGTCAAATTTGTAATACACACAATGATCTTATTTTGATCTCAAATAACCAATCAACAACACAAAAGCATCAAACTTCAAGTACCACATCCTAGGAGACTGCTTCAAACCATACAAAGACTACTTTAACTTGCAAACCAAATTTTCTTTACCTTGCTCTATGTAATGCTCTGGCTGTGACATGTAGATTTCTTCCTCCAAATCACCATGAAGGAAAGTTGTCTTCACATCCATCTGTTCTATGTCTAAGTCATAAGCAGTTGCAAGAGATAATAGAAATTGAATGGATGTCATCTTTGCAACGGGAGAGAAAATTTCACCATAATCAATTCCCTCCACTTGTGAATACCCCTTCGCAACCAATCTAGCCTTGTACTTTTCAACACTGCCATCTGCACCGAATTTCTTCTTGAACACCCATTTGCAACCAATGGGTTTCCGTCCATTAGGAAAAGGCACCAAGTCCCATGTTTTGTTCTTTTCCAAAGAAGCCATTTCATCCTCAATGACCTCCTTGCAAGAACCTGCATCTTTCATGCCCATAGCCTCTTTCATAGTTCTAGGCTCATCAGTGTTAGTAAATAAAGCAAAAGCACAACTAGAATCAAGTAATGAATAACCAAACCTATCAGGTTGCTTTCTCATTCATGTAGACCTCCTCAATGGCTGAGGTTGAGGTTCTGCTTCTTCTTCTGGGCTTTCAGAACTATTAGAGCTCTCCTCATCATCAGGTCTCATGGGGTCTATCGGTTCAGTCTTCTCAGGGGTAGAAGGAAATTGAACCACATCTTCTTTCTTTTATGTTTGTTCTGGCTGTAGAACAATGGAAGAAGGTGTTAGCTCTCTGAAGATAACACTTCTACTATACAACACTTTTTAAGCCACAGGATCCCAAAGCTTGTATCATTTCACACCAACACCATAGCCAATGAAAATACATTTAACAACCTTGTTCTCCAATTTAGACTATTTTTCCCTAAGCACATGTGCATATGCCTCACAACCAAAAACACGAAGATGCCTAACTGAAGGCTTCTTACCAAATCACGCCTCCATAGGTGTTTTACCAACAAGAGCTGATGTAGGAGATCTGTTTACTAGATAGCAAGCAGTGGCAACAGCTTTAGCCCAAAACTTTTGTTCGAGGCGTGCTCCACTAAGCATAATCCTAGCCTTCTCCATCAGTGTCATGTTCATCCTCTCTACAAGTCCATTTTGATGTGGGGTATATGGAGTTATCTTATGCCTTTCAATCCCTTGCTCTTTACAGAACTTATCAAACTCTGTCAAACAAAACTCACCACCATTGTCAGTTCTCAAACACTTCATCTTTTTACTAGTCTAATTTTCAGCAAAGGCTTTAAACTCCTTAAACCGACTAAAGACTTCAGTCTTGCTTCTGATAAAATAAACCCATGTCCTTCTACTGTAATCGTCTATGAAATATACAAAATATATAGATTTTGAAATTGAAGGAACATTAACAGGACCAAACACATCAGAATGAATAAGATCTAATACACCGGAAGACTTGTGAGAACTAGAGTAAAACTAAACATGGTTTTGCTTTCCATAAATGCAATGTTCACAAAAGTCAAACTTGAGATTACAATCATTTAACCCCTCAACAAGGTTTTTATTTTTCAGGGTATGCAGACCCTTCTCACCAATGTGGCCATATCTCAAATGCCATAACATAGTCTTTTCAACAAGAAGCTTAGCTTCCATAGCATTTGCACTACCATCGGAACTAGTTACAACAGATTTCTTCACTGCTCATTTAGATGGTGGGGATGAAGTGACTGCAGCTCATTTCTTTGAGTTAGAAGAACTATTGCACTATGAAGTGCATGCCTATAGCTGAAACAAAGTACCTCTCTGAGTACCCTTCGCAAGCACCATAGATCCTCTAGTCATCTTACATCCATCCTTCGAAAAGACAACCCGCACACCTGCATCATTCAACATACTTACAGAGAGCAGATTCCGTGCAAGGCCTGGAATGTGCATAACTCTAGTGATCCCCTTCACTCATCCATCAAGGAATCAGATTGAGACTCTTCCACGACCAACAATCTTTAGATGAGAGTCGTCACCCAAGTACACTCTTCCACCATTGAACTCTTCATATTTTGTGAACCAGTCTTGATGCGAGGTCATGTGGAATGATGCACCAGAATCAATCAACCACACATGATCAAATGCATGGGTGGCCAGGGCTATGATGAAGGCATCACCATCATCTTGTGACTTGTCAAAATCTAAATCAGGAGATTTCTTCTTCTTTTTCTTCTCATCTTTGCATTCCTTTCAAAAATGCCTAGTTTTTCCACAGTTCTAACAGAGAGCCTTGGACTTTCTAAGAGATTTGGATCTCCCACGAGATTTGGATCTGCCCTTGTCACCTTTCTTATATCCTTCTTCTTCCATTTCTCTTTGGGTCTTCCACGAACCACAAGAGCCTCTTTGGCTACCTCAGAAGACTTCCTCCACATTTCTTCAAAGAACAACTAGGACACCACATCTTCCATCTTGAAGGTGGTAGTAGTTCTTCCGATAGCCATGACAAGATGATCCCATGAATCTAGCAAAGAACAAAGCAAGGTCATGCATCGATCCTCCTGCTCAATTTTCACACCAACAGATGTCAAATGTGCAACAATCATGTTAAAAGAATTCATGTGATCCGCAATAGATCCTCCATCTTCAGAGCGAACAACTTCTTTTTCAGGAAAAGTTTGTTTACTAAGGACTTGGCCTGATAAACATCACCCAACTTCTTCCAAAGATCTTTCATGCTCTTCTCCTCATGGACATTCAACAGGATAGAGTCAGCTAAACAGAGTCTTATGAGACCCTTAGCCTTTCGATCTTTGAGGTCCCAATCAGCTTGTGACATTGTTGTAGGTTTCACACTGGATACAGTTTCCCATAGGTCACGATTAACAAGTAGGTCCTCCATCTTGAGTTTCCACAACTCGAAATTAGTGCCATTAAATTTCTCAACCTCCAACCTTCCGGATGTGGTTGCCATCTCCTTATTGCAACAAGATACAGAATACTCTATACAACACTCCCACTCAACCTAAGATCAACTCAAAAGACCCCTACCCAGCAGCTAGAACCAAAACTGGCCAAGCTCTGATACCAACTGAAAGGAAGCTAGGTGTGCGAAAATTGCTTCCTACACTAATCTAATGAGAGGAAGAGAATACATATTCAATTTTATCCTTACTATTACAGTAATGTTAAACCACTAACAGAGATATTGTAGCAAACACATACACAAGAAAGTGAGATAGAAGAAGAGAGACACAAGATATACGTGGGGAAAACCCTTATCGGGTGAAAAACCCCACACTCCAAAACCTGCACAATGTATTATCAAAACTGAAATGGTTTACAATACACTTGCAATGCAAGCTCTCAGAAGTCTTTGACACTCGTATCTAGAGACAAACCAGCTGCATAACAGTACTTGTCAAACTTGTAATACATCTCCTCTCAAAAGCACTTGTTATATAACAAATACAAGGCAAATACGGCTCCACATAGGGATGGGCATCCAACATGGCCTCATGCCCCAAAACTCATGCTTATGGACACTTGTCCAACTCTGTAGGATGCTCCTGACACTTGTCAAGTCACCCCATCCCAAGGAGGTCACCTATTTCCAAAATGGGCTATGACAGATGGTCTTACGACTCTTACAACCATCATAGAATCTGTCATAGCTGTCATAACTTACAGCTGTAAGAGAATCTATCAAACACAGGCTATAAATAGCATATTCTCTTACAACATGTCATAGTCCACCTTGGGGCGCCCAAAGATGCCTTTTTCAAAGATACTCTTCAACACATGTCTTCACCTGTCATAGAATCTCCTATTTTTGACTCTTACATGTCATAACTTCGTCATAGGAATCTGTCATGACCGTTATGGTCAATATTCCCTTACACAACATCCAAGATGCCAACACATGGCAAAATATTCCTACCACTAAGTGGGATGCCTATCTCCTCATGTGAAGACAAAATTACATGTGGTCATATGCCATGTAGGATTACACTTCATCGTGCCAACTCCCACAATTTGAAAACATAGGATTTGCATCCAATTAATACAATAGGCAATTAATAAATAAATATAGTGTAAAAATACAAAGAATTACCAAGGTTGAGACACCTTAATTCCCAACAATCAATTCTTTTAGATCTACGATTTTATATTCATAGCTTCTTATCACTGTTCTTAGTTCCTTAACACACATAGGCTAAGATCACACACTCTTTTAATCTATTTTCTATCTTGGCTACTTGTGGAGGTCGAAAGACCAAAATAGGGGCTTGATCATTCTTGGAAAGCTCTCAAGTAGTGCCAACCTTTCATGTAGCATGCCACTTGTTCTACCAAATAAATTTTACTAAGTTTAACCCAAAAGTAAATAGTTCTTCATACCAACAATATGAACAATAAAAAATTTCCTTTCTTTATAAATGACATAGGGTAAGTGCAAGAAGATGAGTTCACTTTTTGGCCAAACAGTGGAAGTGTTTTCCCTATTTTTCAAATTTTATCATACTTGGAGTGACAATTTGAAGCACTTGTACATAAAATATTACTATGATGTAAAAATAATAAATGTAGGATTTTGTTTCTAGTTTTCAAATATGTATTTTTTTTCTAATACCTAGATGATGCAAGTTGGTTTTTTATTGGATGTACAAAAAGTGGCTTTTTAAAAGTTTCCTTTTTTTGCAAAAGTACGCATGTGTACGGCCAACATAATTTGACCTAAATTAATGTATTTTTCTAATTCCTTTTGTGGAAAGATTCTCAACATGTTGAATTTTGGTCAAAAAAATTTTTGTAATTTTTTGATAAATATATATATTTTTTATTAATTTTTTAATGGCCCTAATTAGTGTTTTTTAAAACCCCTCGTGTACAGCCAACATAATTTGAGCTAAACTAATCAATTCACCATTTTTTTTTTCATCATGTAGAGAATGATGTCTAGTTTGGTCAAACATAATTTTTTTTTCAAGAAACTTTCAAAATCAAAAGTTATTAGAAAAATAGAAACCTATGTTATTTCAAGTTTATGAGTTAGTTTGTTTGGAAAATAAATCATAAATAGAAAATTATGTTCAATAGTAGAAAAAATTACATATTTGTAAACTAGACTTTCAGATCTATAATGGGTTTTAATTTCGTTAAAATATTCTAAAAAAAAAGTCGTTAGCCATAGTGGTGAAACTAGTTTTTTCTCTTGCTGTTTTCATGGTCTCCTCGTTGTAGTTTCAAAGCTAAGGCTTGGGTTTCCAAGCCTAAAACCAATTCAAATTAGCAGATTTGAAATTTCAAAATTTAAGAAACGGGTACCCATTTCTAAAAAATAAAAAAATTAGCCATCAACATGTAGAAAAACAAAAAAAACGGGTACCCATTTTGCTTCAAGTGCCCGATCCTAAATGGGTACACATTCCAAGCGACATTTTTCATCCATGGGAGACTTCCGTGAAATGTATACTCAACTTCTTGCTTTAACCCCATATGCACATTTGAAACATATTTCAAACTTTACCATTGCATAATCAAATTACATCACAAGTATTGAATATTCCTCTTTTACAAAATTCCATAAAATGGATACAAAGTTACATACAAGCTTCAAAGAGCTAACTAAAAATAGAGATACAATGGTTCTGATTGCCTTCATCAAATCTAGCTGCCAACTGCATTAGGAGAAGCATCACTCAAGCACTTTTCTGCCAACCACAGACTAACTACGATCCCCCGCACATTTACCAAACTCGTAAATGGCCCTACCCTTTGACGAAGGGATTGGTACGGTAACCTCAAAGAATAGCCTAATCTAACCAAGATGTTGTGTCCTACATAACTAGTACTGTCATATTGTGGCTCCAACCTACCAATATGATTATCCCTTCCTAGTATGTAAACTTGGATCACATTGAACTGACAGTGTAAACAATGGCTACTTACACTACTTTGGCCAAAGTATTCATCACCCCTAATTCAGAATGGACGTCACACATTCACCCATCATTCCATCTTGATTTGATATGACATCATTCTCTATTAAAAGGTTATTCCCTTACCCATGGATCAACTAATCCCAAGATTAACCTCACCTAATAATTCTAGGTTTACTATGACATTTTTACCAAAATAGTACAAGTTGTAAGATATGGTTTTCATAACCTAACTTTCACATTGGAGCAATAGCTAATCATACTTAACTTAATATTGCACATAAATCCAATATAGACACTAATCTCTAATATATAGATTATTCTTACATTCAATACATAATATATTTCTCGTACGAGATATATGTACACCTTTCATTGCACATACAAGAAAATATCCAATTTGACAAAGAATAGAAAACCAAACTTATTCTAAACATCAACCAAAGACTTACAATCTTTCAAATAGAAAAGACATAATGATAAAGAGATTTTGAATGCCTGTTAATGCTATGCTCCAAATAATCAATCGAGCTCCTTGTTCTTGATTCCTTGAGCTGGCTGAGTATCTCCTCCTTGATCAACTTGATTTCCCCCTCTTTACTTACTAATTTTCCTCACAACTCAAGGCCAAAATACAATGCATAAACAAAACAGAAGACTCAGAAAGTAACAAAAGCTCTGAATAAGCAACTTCGAAGGGAATTATGTGTCAAAAAGAATGGAAGGCTCCTCCTTATATACAAAATTCTAAGAATGTCAAGGCTATAAACAAGCTTGTTGAACTGCCACAACTCCCACTCCATACTTTGACTCAGCAAAACAAATTTGTGGTGGCAGTAGGAATCAATGCATGGTGAACACATGGACGACAAGAAGAAAAAATTAGAAATGCAAGGTAACCAATCAATTTCCATACTTCTATTGAGTTTGCACCTCTCAAACATGGTGCCACACAAGCCACCACGCCCCCTATTCTCTTGTGTAGGCAGTTTGCAACGAACTAGTCAATGTTTTGGCACGTTGGGAAATAGTTAACAGGTGCTATAACAACTCTACCCATCATTTCCTTATTATGCAATTTACGTGCTTTAAACTTTATATAACATAAATGTAAATGCTTTATTCCCAGTGCCAAAGACTTAGTCAAATGTTGCGCCAAGTCATAACATATATACTATGAATTAATATTAACATTGGTTACCAAGCTGCGCTATATATAACAATGCTTAAGACTTAAACTTTTATAATTAATATATATATACATTTCCTTATAATCTCTTTTAAAATATCATGTGATAAAAAAATTCACATATTCATATTTACATATTTCACTAATTACATAAGTATACCATATACTGTAAATCGTAAATGGTTATATATATAGCAAATAGCTACACACACACATGTATATATATCATAGTTACTTAAAAACAACTGAAAACTAATTAACCCACATATCCACTGACGACATGCGAGTATATACACATGCATATAAACATCCCTCGTCCAATCGATACCCTTATGCCTATGAGCAATACGTTCATCAGCATGCATAGATACATCTATTTCGTATACTCATGCACATATTGTCTCATACGTATAAGTTATTGTGGACATGCATTTATATGTGTATATATTCACTTCACGTTTAGACCTTGCCATATGCAATTCCAAACTTATCAAATAAGACTTTCAATCGACACTCAGACTAAATCACATTCCTACTCCAAAATAATCATAAAATCATATCCAAATAAGCATTCTAGATCATTACCATAGATTACTTACCTTACCCACATAGAATCGACATAACCTAGACCAAATAGGATAGTGTTGTGTGCTTGCTCAGTTTAGGCTTTCTCTAACATTTACCGACCAAGTCCTTCTCCTGAGTGATACCTCTCCTCATTTTCGGAGGAGCAACATGTCCCTACATTCAGCTTACATCACCGCAACAGTAGTTAGCCAATCACAATATAATCATATTCTTTATACATTTCATAACTAGAATCACTTATAATACATGACATTGCATCATTCAAGCTTTCAATATATTCAATTCAAGATTCACAATACACATTAATGCAAAGATTCATAAACCATTCATTTATTCAAGCAAATTAACCAGTCAAGGTAAATAGTAAATAGTTAGAAACACGTGTGAGGTGTAACATATTCATCCCCTTGTGAATCATCGTCCCCGATGATTTTTATGTATCAAGTATTACCATAACATAAACAAGACATAAAAAGAATGTATCATATTACAAAACATATTGTTCTCAAGAATTTTCAAATTTTAGAATAACTTGTGGAAACTTCTGCTTCATCTTAGCATAATCTTCCCAAGTGGTAGAATCTTCTGCATACTGATCCCACTGGACCTTGCATAAGCACAGCTTACGTGTTTCAAGCACCCTGAGTGGCTCGATTGTTACCACTCCTGGGTCCTGTACGTGTAAAGCATTCCAATCAATAACATGGTTATCCTCTGGAACATACTTCTTAAGATACAAGACATGAAAAACATTATGCATCCTGGCAAGAGCTGGTGGTAAAGCAATTTTGTACGCAACAGGATTGACTTCCTCAAGAACCTCAAATAGATCTACATAGTGCGGAGCTAGTTTAGATGACTTTCCAAACTTTATAGAACTCTTATGGGGTTTTACTCTCAACAAAACCTTATCCCCAATAGAGAAATTCCTTTGGCATCTGCATAGCTCTTATGCCTATCATTAGCTTCTGTAAATCTCTGCTTGATAATCTTGACTTGCTCTTCCATATATGATAACATTTCTGGCCCAAGACTTATCCTATCTTCTAGCTTATCCCAACTTATAGGAGTCTGACATTTTCTGCCATACAATGCTTCAAACAGAGCCATCTTTATTACAGAGTGATAGCAGTTATTGTATGCAAACTCGACTAAAGGTAGGTAATCCTCCCACTTGTATTGTTGGTCCATGCAATACATCCTTAGAAGATCTTCTAACACTTGATTTACTCTTTTCATTTGCCCATCTATTTCTGGATGGAAGTTGAACTTATGTTAAGCTGAGTTCTAAGTGAAGAAAACAAGGTTTGCCAAAATCTAGAAGTTACATGAACATCCCTATTAGAAATAATCTTTTCAGGAATTCCATGTAATTTGAAAGCCTCTTGCATAAATTTCTGAGCTATTACTGGAGCTCCATCCGTCAGATTACCTGGTATGAAATGCGCCACCTTTGTAAGCTTGTCCACAACTACTAGAATGGTATTGTGCTTATTCCTCTACATTGGAAGACTTTGCACAAAATCCATATGCTAATAACTTGCCACTTACTTTTTGGTACATCATGGCCTGAATATAGTAAACCTGTAGGATGATGATGTTCTGCCTTTACCTTTTGACATTCTAAACAACTTGCCACAAATATTGTGGCATCCCTTTTCATTCCCTTCTAGAAATACAATGGCTTCACATCTTCTAACATCTTAGTAACACCTCCTAAGTATGGTGCATTATGCACTTCCTTCCATACCAAGTTTCTTAACTCGCCAGAATCAAGTACATAAATTCTTCCTTTATACCTCAATAATCCATTGGGTTCAAAGTAAAAACAATCATACCTTTTATCTTGAAAATTATCTGAGAGTGCTTTCTTGACTTGTTCATAGAACTCATCACCCTTGGATCCTTGCAATACTTGACTTTTGAAGTCAGTTTGGATAGATACCAGTGAAGATATATGCCTTCTTATACTTAAAGCATCGGCAACTCTATTCTCTTTTCCCTTGATATAGCTAATGCTGAAATCATAGTCTGATATCAGGTCTAACCACCTCCTTTGTCTTGCATTTAGATTGGGTTGAATAAATAGACACTTCAAACCATGATGGTATGTTTTTAATTCAAAGGGTTTTCCCAACAGATAGTGTCTCCACATCTGTAATGCATGAACCACTACTACTAACTCCATATCATGTGAAGCATAATTTTGTTCATAAGGTTTTAGCTTTCTTGATTCATAGGCTAACTTGCCCTTCCTGCATTAACACTCCACCCAAACCTTCACCTGATGCATCTATGATAACAACAAAGTTACTATCTGGATCTAACACTTTCAATATTGGAGCCATGGTCAACTTCTCTTTCAAGAGATCAAATGCCTCTTGACATTTTTTAGACCATTCAAACTTTTTCTTGTTCCTCTACAAAGAAGTGATAGGAAAAGCTATTCTAGAAAAGTTTTCTACAAACTTACGATAATACCCAACCAAACCCATAAAACTTCTAACTTCAGGAACATTCTTTGGCACCGGCCACTCAAGAACTACTTTTATCTTAGCTGGATCAACCGCAATTCCTTCTACTGAAATCACATGACCTAGATACTGTACTTCCTTCTAAAAGAAGGTACACTTGGAAAGTTTTCCATACAACTTATGCTCTCTTAATTGTTGAAGTACCATTTCTAAGTGCTAAAGATGCTCCTCTTCATTCTTGGAATAAATTAGAATTTCATCCAAGAAGACCAACACAAATTTATCTAGGCAGTCTCTAAACACACTATTCATAAGGTTCATGAATGTAGCAGGTGCATTCGTTAATCCAAATGGTAAGATTGTGAACTCATAATGGCCATACCTTGTTCTAAAAGCAGTTTTGGAAATGTCTTCATCCTTGATCCTTAGCTGGTGATAACCCGACCTTAAATCAATCTTTGAGAACATTGCTTCATGATGAGCCATATAATTGACTCATCTATTTCATGTTATTTCTGCTCTTAAGAACTCTCTAAGACACTTTGGCATATATAATTACATATTATTATAATTATGTTTGTCTTTTGGTTAGATTATGCACATGATTAGTTTTCATTTCCTTTGATGAAATCTCTTGCTTTATTTTACTGGATTACATTTCAAACGTGCATATCTTATGTATTATGGTGCGAAGTTGTGAATATTTTTATAAGGCTTGCAGCAGTAGGAACAACTAGTGGTCTCCGGATCCCTCTGGAGCCCTCTGTCATAAGAAGAACTTGAACTCCAGATAGCTCCAAATGCTGAAATTCCTAGGGTCATCCTCCCCTTGAGTCGATGACCACCAGAAGTCCATCCTTGAGTGCAAACATAACTTGTGCTTCAATCACACAGCTGAGAAGGGTAACATTACCACGTCACCACAATCTTGGTGACTAACTGAAATATCCATTAGCCAACCTCAGTCCCAACTGAAGTGGCTACCATCTTGTGTCGCACCATTTCAGAGGAATCATCTAGTTTGCCATGCAGTTAGAATTAACGCAGATCTCTGATCTGTAGTTCTGTTTAGGAATTTTGAATGTAATAAACCATGCAACTTGCTCTAGTCCCAGTTCGCTCTAGTTAGACTTGTTGTTAACTTTATTCTTTTAATAATACTCGACTGTATAAGTTAGAGCAATTCATTTTCCTTTCTAGTTAGTTCAAAGTTTTCTAAGTTTTCATAGATAGTTATCGCCAGATTGCTGTAACAGGAGGACAACTCCTCATGCTTGTAATTCCGTCCATTTCTTAACTATGATTTAATATGAAGGGAAATTTATGTTGAAAGAAGTTATTTAAGCAAGAGGATCATCTCTGGTTGGGGAAGTAGGGCACGCTTACCCATGTAAGGGAAGATCTCTCGATAATTTGGTATTTATGTAATTCTATTTTAATCTTTGTTAAGTTTTCCTTAATATTGTGTGTGATTGTTGTTAAATATTCCCTGCATGTTAGTTCTTAAAAATTCTAAAATACCAAAAAGAGATAGATTTGTTCTTTATCAACATTGTCATATTCAAAGTGTTTCATTGTTGTAGAATAATAGTGGATTCAATTGATCTTCGTTTACTTTTTCAGCATGTTAGATTAATTTCTTTTACAACAAGTGTGTTTGTTTCTAACAATTTAAGATAGTTTCCTTTCCTGCAAGTGTGTTTCCTTTCCAACAAATTAATATAGTTTCCTTCCAAGCAAGTGTGTTTATTTCTCAGCAATTAGATGGATCTTTATTTCCGCATGCACTTTCAATTTTGGCAAGACCGACAAACTAAGTCCCATTCGCCAAAACACTCGACCAAAACCCCCCATTCTAAGAAGTCTTATTGCAGATAGCTCCAGACACCTCCAAATTGATAAAAGTAAATGGTGATGTATTAACAAAGCACTACTTCGACCTCATCATTTTTGGCATCGTTGTCGGGGATAATCTACAAATCATTGTAGGTTTAAGGTGTTGATAAGACTTTTTGATCTAATAGTTTATGAGAAGACCCAGGGACTCCTTAGGTCAATTCATTAAATAAACCACGGCTAGTACATCTCTGGGATATCCTTTAGAAGAATCTCTAGACCATCTGATCAATCCAGGATCACCTACACCAACAAAATCCCATGTTTCAATAATGGGTGATCTTGGTGGTGACCATGAAGAACTAGCCAATAGAACATTCTCTTACTCAATCTCCATCACTCTGGAGAGGAATGAAGCTCCAATGAAAAATATATCTCCTACCTTTTTGCCTACCTTCAAAGGAAAAACTTCTAAAGATCCAGATCAGTTCCTATTTGAATTCAAGATCCTCTATCAAACTTATGACTATGCTACAGATAACCAGAAGTTAAAATTGTTCCCTTCTACACTTAAGGAGTCAACTTTAAGATGGTTAATGGGTTTGACAGCAGACTCTATCACTACATGGGATGAAATGGAAACAATTTTTCTTGATAAGTATCAAGATTACTGTAGAGTTAGGGATAGGAAGGATGAACTCTTCCGCATGAAACAAATGGAAGATGAAAATTTGGAAGATTATGTGGATAGATTTTTATTTGTCCATAGGATGTGTGGAAACAATTTAGATGAAGAGTTGAGTAAAACCATCTTCCTCAGAGGAATTGATGATGAGATTAGGGAAGCATTAAACCTGATGGGTAAAGGAGATATCAACAAACAAACTTTTGCAAAAATTGTAGAAGTTTGTAGAAATTATTCTCGCACTAGAGCAGGTAAAAGAATACTAAAAAGGGGGTAGTACCACTGATGTTACATGAGTAATGGAGGAACTAGCGAATATGAAAACTAACATCCTACTTCACTTGAATACCACTTTGGATGGCATGCAAGCTAGTAAAAAGAATATTGAACCCTTAGTTATTTACTACCCTAATTGTAGAGAGAAACATCCACTTAGGGAATGCCCCTTGAATCGAACTGAGTTGTATAAAATATGTGAGAAAAATCACCCTACCAATGAGTGTGGCCTGCTTCCTGAAATTAAAAATAGATTAAAAAAGGTTCCAGCAGATGAGGAAGAGCTAAATTTTATTGGCCAAAAACAACCTAATTATGGATTTAATCAATTTCAAAACCAATATGCTCCAAGGGGAAACTCTTACAATGGACCTTGGGGAATGCAAATGCCAATGCAATGGGGTCCATGGCCTCAGCAAGATTGGACAAATCAATCTTGGACCAATCCACAATGGTCAAATCAGCAATAGTATCAACAACAATGGGCACCTCAATACAAACAAGGAATGAGGAGATTTGGAAACCAACCTCAAGCCTTACTCCCTAGACCTTCACAACCTACGAATGCAAATTCCAATGAGTAGGTAAAACATCCATCAATGCCTACACAACCAGTTCCAAACCCCAAGAACAATAGGCCACAACAACAAGTGTACAATACTGATCCAAATACAACAAACCTGAATGTAGTGGAAATTAATGATATCCAACTCTAATCTAGAAATGTTCCTCTAACTAGTCCTATTGAGGAAGTTGTTGAAGAAGAAGAAGTGAGTCCTAAAGACAATACACAACAATCCAATAAGAAGGATAAAGAAAAAGAATCAGAAGAAATTCTTAAGGAAACCTCTATTCCATTCCCAGAATGATTAAAACAGGTTCCTCCACAATCTAACGAAAACCAGCCCTCACATGATGACTCCCAACTAATTAAGGAACTTAGAAAAATACACATTGAAGTTCCTTTGTTATAGGTGATAAAAGATATTCCTGAGATAAACTAGACCATTAAGATTTTGTGTCTAAAACTTCCAGGCAGGAAAAGAAAACTACCCAACACTATCCAAGTGGAAGGAAAACTTGCTGGTGTCCTATCAGGCAAGTTAATTCCTCAAAAATATGGGGATCTTGGGAGCCCTGTCATTACAGTAGATATAAAAGGGGTATCAGTTTCAAGTGTTTTAATAGATTTGGGTGTTGCCATTAATGTAATGACATCAGACACTGTAGAAGCTTTGGCATTAACACACGTTCAGCCAACATCAACTATATTACAACTTAAAGACCTATCTATTACCAAACCAGAAGGAATTTTGGAGGATATCATAGCCACTATTGACACTTGGGACTATTCAGTTGATTTCCTTATCCTACAGACAAGAAAGAAATGTTCAGGATACCCAATAATCCTGGGAAGGCCTTGGCTGGCTACAGCAGCAGCCCTTATTGACTGTAGATCTGGAAATATGACCATTTCAAATGGAAAAAGACTTAAGGAACTTTCTATCTATCCTCCTGCCAAACCATTCCTGCAATATGAAAACAAACCATGGCTAGATGACTTGATGGATTTTGATGAAGAAGATGCCTCCTCATTGGTAATGGTAACAATCGTAGAACACTTTGAAGAATGTAATGAGGAATATAAAGAGCTAGAACCAAACAGTGAAATTTCTTCATACAGTGCAACCCAACAAGAGGTCTCTAGATGGCTTTGGAGAGATCTGAAAGGATCCTTCAAAGCATTTAACTGCCCATATTCTGAAAAGATTGCCTCACATATAAGTTATCAACAAGCAAAAACTCTCCACCAAGTTGTACCTCACCTTTGTCCATTAAACACACTATTAAGTCCTTATACAGAACTTCTCTCTATCCATGCTAGCACAAAGCAAATCCCAGTCCAAACCAACAAACAAATTTCTATCAACAGTTGGTTAACAAAAGTGGAAGAAGTTCATTTGGCAAAATTGTTACAAAACCA
The DNA here is from genome assembly GCA_027924645.1 of Cunninghamia lanceolata. Lineage (NCBI taxonomy): Eukaryota > Viridiplantae > Streptophyta > Pinopsida > Cupressales > Cupressaceae > Cunninghamia > Cunninghamia lanceolata. The sequence continues at coordinate 3,398,493 of BSBN01000312.1, forward strand.
TACCCAGGCCTTTGCATGGGAATACAAGGACATGAAAGGAATCCATCCCAATGTTTGTACACACCATATTTATACTGAGGACGTCTAACCTGTCAAGAAACCTCAATGGAGGATCAACCCAACCTTGAAAGACATAGTGAAGGAGGAAATAGAGAAACTATTGCAGGTAGGATTCATCTATCCCATTTTTTATAGTCAATGGGTATCGCCATTAGTAATAGTGCCCAAGAAAAATGGAAAATGGCGAGTCTGCATTGATTATAGAGAATTGAACAAAGCTACAAAGAAAGACTATTTCTCACTTCCCTTCATCAACCAAGTGATGGATAATCTTGCTGGTAGTCGCTACTTCTCCTTTCTGGATGGATTTAGTGGCTACAATTAGATCCAAGTAGCTCCAGAGGACTAGGATAAAACAACTTTCACCTGCCCATGGGGGACATTTGCCTACAGAGTTCTGCCATTTGGATTGTGCAATGCACCAGCCACATTCCAATGTGATGTTTTGGCAATCTTTGTTGATTTAGCAAATACATGTGTAGAGGTTTATATGGACAACTTCACAATGCATGGAAAAACCTTCGATGAAGCCTTGAATAGTTTAAATAAGGTGCTTGAAAGATGCAGAGAACATTAGCTGTCTCTAAATCATGAAAAATGCTTCCTTATGATGACTGACAAAATTGTACTTGGTCACCACATCTCACAGGAGGGAATGAAAGTAGATCCCAAAAAGATCAAAATTATTATACAAATTCCCCCTCCTCAAACTCAAACAGAGGTAAGAAGCTTTCTGGGACATGCTGGATAATATAGAAGGTTCATTGAAAATTTTAGTCGAAAAGTTGATCCTATGTTCACTTTGCTGAAAAAGGATTTTGAATTCAAATGGACACCAAAATGCCAAAAGTCATTTGAGGCTATCAAAAGTGCGCTCATGACAGCTCCGGTGATAAAAGGACCAAACTGGGGAGAGTCGTTTCACATCCACACAGATGCTTCCAAGCAGGCCATTAGAGCAGTGTTAAGATAATTGAATGAGTTTGGAGGTATGCATGCAATATATTACATTAGCAAAAACTTGGACCCTGCAAAGAAAAATTACACCACAACTGAAAAAAGAATTTCTGGCAGTAGTTTATGCTATTAACAAATTTCACCACTACATCACAGGCTACAAAATCTTCATACATACTGATCATGCAGCCATAAGATATCTGATGAATAAAGTTGTAGTAGGAGGTAGAATTATCAGATGGCTATTATTATTGCAAGAATTTGACATAACCATTATTGATAAGCCTGGCAAAGATAATGTTGTTGCTGAATTCTTGTCTAGATTGAATGTGCAGGGAAACAACAAACTAGTGGATGATGCATTTCTGGATGAGCGTTTGTTTGCTATCTCTATACAATCTCTGTGGTTTGCAAATCTAGCTAATTATCTGGTTTCAGGGAAATGTCCACAACACTTCAATTCAAAATAAATCAGATGGCTAGTTCGAGAAAGCTCCAGATACAAGTGGGTAAATGGTCTCTTGTTTAAAAATTGTCTTGATCACGTATTATGTCGGTGTGTGCAAGAAACGGAGGTGTATGACATAATCCATGCATGTCACAATGAATCTTCTGGTGGACACTTTTTAGCCATCAAAACAGGGCACAAGATCCTGGGAGCTAGATATTTTTGGCCAACAATGACCAAAGATATTCACCAATATGTGAAGCAATGTGATCAGTGTCAAAGAATGGGACATTCAATTCCCACCACAGAGATGCCACTCCATCCTCAAGTGGTTTTAGAGCCATTTGAAAAGTGGGGAATAGATTTTGTAGGACCAATTGATCAACCATCTAGAGGAAATCACTGCATTCTAGTCTGCACAAACTATGCCACTAAATGGGTTGAAGCAAAAGCATTACCAACAGTGAAGAAAGATAAAGTTGTAGACTTTTTGTACAAACACATCTTGCAGCGGTATGGAGCACCCAGAACTCTTGTTTCTAATCAAAGACCACAATTTATGTCTACCATGATCAAAACATTCTTGGAAAGATATCAGATCAGTCACAGAAAATCTTCACCATATCATCCACAAAGCAATGGTCAGGTTGAAGTAACAAATAGAGAATTTGAGAACATCCTCACCAAAACCATCTCAAGCAAAAGGACAAATTGGGCTTACAAAATAATAGAAGTTGTTTGGGATTATAATACTACCTGAAGGACCACAACTAACTTCACGCCATATGAGTTAGTTTATGGGAAGCACCCAGTGCTGCCTATTGAATATGAGGTAGAGACATTAAAAACGACACTTGAAACTGGTATTAATTTGACCGAAGCACAACTACAAAGGATATTGCAGTTAAACAGATTGGATGAGATGTAGATGGAAGCACTATAACATACGGAGTTAATTCAATAGCAGAGGAAAGAATGGCACGACAAGCACATCATCAGCAAGCACTTCAAGCAAGGAGATTGGGCCCTATTGTACAATTCTAAATACCCAGATCTAAAAGGGAAACTACACACTAGATGGTTTGGGCCCTATGAAATTCAAGAAGCCTTTAGCAATGGAGCTATTCCATTAGTTCCCATTGATGGAGATCACAGAGTTTTTCTGGTCAATGGACATAGATTGAAGTTGTATCATAAACCAGCCTCCAAAGAAGAATTCTCTGTGGAAATTCAGTCTCGAATAGAACATTTTCTGTGGAAGATCTTTCTTCCATGGGAATCATGCTCTAAATGACAATTCTTGAATAAATAAAGCAATTGAGGTTGAAAACCAGAAATGGTGGCCTCTCCTTTCAGAAAACATAAAACAACACACAAAAAAAAAATCAGGTAAATGTTAAAAACCAGCAATGGCGACTTTGCCTAGAGGAAAGACTAAAAAACCAACAATGGCGGTCTTTTCTTTAAAATTCCCTTTCCCTTTAATAAAATTCCTTGTTACAGATCTGCAGGTCAACATGATAAATTAAACAGTGAGCTCCTGACAGTTTCAGAGAGTTCCCAACGGCTCCCGACAGCTCCCGATAGCTCCAGATGACTACAAATTCCTCCAAAACATATCGGCGAATATTACCCATCCAAGCACCATTGAGCGCTATTTTCTATGTATCACAAAAGTTGATTCAATAAATGAAGTTAAGGTGAAATAATTAAAGGCATGAGAACTTTTCAAGGTATATTCTTTCCTTAACAATTATATAATTATTTTAATATGTTTTGTATATGCCACGTGTTTTTCAAAGTACCCTGCATGCAGTCTCGCACTCCATGGCAGTTACAACAATCATTACAATCTAACAGGTGGCAGTCGTAAGTTTATCCGAAGATCTTGCGTAACCCAAAATAATTAAAAGTACTGGGTGATCATTGCAAACAACATTTGAAATAAATGTCATAAAAGGGAATAAGCACCAGATTGAGAAACCATCATAACTAGTACTTATGATTATTTATGGCAAGTACCATGACAAAGAGATTGCTAGCGTCAGCTCCAGAGTCGAATGGAAAGATAATTAAAGCGGCGGTTGCAAAATTGCACTTCGCACGTGCCCAACCTGGTGCATAACTCTGAAGTACACGCCATGACAAATGAAAAGACATACAACATAACTGTCAACTTGTCAAATTCTCACGTCATTAATCCTATGCACATATCTGCAAATGACAACACAACATTCATAACTCTTTGCCATTTTCAACCAGAATTAAAAGATAAAGAGAAGAACATATTAAACTCCATTGTAAAAGCCACTACAGAATCATTCACAGTTGAACAAACAAATGGGTCATAAGAAGAAGGCAGAACTAGAGAATCCCATCTTCGACGATGTGAGTGAGCAGATATTTCAGCAAGCAGGGTGGCTTGAATTCATGCAGAAATTCGAAGGGTTTGAGATAGAGTTAATTGAAGAATTTGTCACAAATTTCTATCAAACCTTCACCACCGTCAAAGGGGTAAGATTTCAAATAAACCCAACTATCATCAGTCAACTTTCTGGTATTCTTGTTGTTGGGGTTGATATGTTTGTAAGTAAACCCTCCTTTGAAGAGTTAGTTCAGAACTTCCATATTGCTCTAGAGCCCTTGCCCCAGTACATTGTAAGCAAAGGAGCAACGAAAGGTATTGAGAGGGCCAGTCTTCTAGATCCATGGAAGACTGTAATCCTATGGGTCATGAAGTTCTTCACATGTGAAGGGCAGTATGGTACAATCTTAGGCCATGGTATGAGATTGATCACCCATCTGAGGCATGGAGCCAATAACCCTCAATATCTGATAAACGTCCCTACTTTTCTGCATGCCAACCTGGTCACCATGATGACTAAAAGAAGGGACAAGGAAGGACAAATCACTCACCCTGGATTAATACACTTGATTATGAAGCACCACTTCCTATTGTAGGAAGATGGTCAAATGAAGTGGGAAGACTTCTTGGCCTTGCAACCTAGAAGAAAGAAGGCAAAGCACCAAGCCTCTGTTGTACTATTTTAGGCGACCCTGTCGTAGTTTCTTCATAACCTACAGAGGTTCAATTTAGACGACTCTGGAGAAGGACAGAGCAAACTGCTCAAGCAAGTGCGACTGCTGATACTAGAATTTGTCTCCACTGGTTAATCATCTCTTCAGATGAAGAGGAAGAACAAAAGCCTATAGCCATCGCAGGAGAGCATTCATCCCCTGCTACACAACTAGCAGAAGAAGAGGCTCAAGAGGAAGAAGGAGTTGAAGAGGTTGGTGGTGGTGGAATGCTAGAAGGAATTGGTGAGGAAGGTGTCCCTAAGGAAACAGGCCAGGTTGAAAATGTCCCTGAGGAAACTGAACAAGCTACTTTGCAGCATAGCCATAGAGAAGGCAAGGAAATCCTTGAAGAAGGTTTTGAAGACATTGTTGCACAAGAAACAAGGTATGCCCTCAATCTTTCTAAGATTAAATTTGAGTTAAAACAGTGTAAAGCACAATTGGAGGCCATGGCCTTGCAATTAAAATCTAAAGATGAAGAATTTGAGAAAAAGATGGCAAAAGTAGAGGAAGAGAAACAAGAAAAAGAACAAGAAATTTCTACTTTTAAGAAAGAAGTTGAAAATCATAAAAATATGGTGGCCCAGAGGGATATACAGATTACTCAGCTTAGGTAAAAGATGACCCAACAAAACCCTACACCTGTTTCATTAAAAATATATGCTCAAAATTCACAACTAGCATAGGAGAATAGACAGCTCCAGAGTGAAATTAGACAGCTCCAAAGGGAGCTAGAGACCATAAGGCAGGAGAAGTTGACAGTAGAGAAAATCTGGCCCTGGCTTGCAAAATAGGGGAAACCTTGCTAGCTCAAAGGGCACCATCAGCTATATATGCCCTGTTCCTGAGGGAATAATATTTAAGATGGAAATTGTTAAAGATAAGTTGTAATCTTCCTTTCAACTTTGATAGTGACATGGAATTTGTAGACTGTTATTTGCAAAATACCAAGGACCAACAAAATCTATTGTGTGAGTTTTTCCAACATGGTCATATCATGGGCCATGTAAACACTTCAATGCTGAATTTGTATGTGGGAGAACTGCAGATCAAGAGCTATCTATCTCTGCTCAATAACCATACATTATGGGAAGATAGAATGGAAGAGTATAATGCTGTTGCAGGGTCCATTAGGTTATTGATGTGCCATGAATGCCCTAAAACTACTTGGTTCACCAACACCTTCAAGGCAAATGTTTATAGACAAGGTGTTACAGGCCAATATGTGCAAAATTTGAATTCTTGTATTGTTGACTTTTTCGTCATTGCTAGATATCTCCCAAATGCAACATTTACAAGCTGCATAAATAGGTTTGAGGACTTACCCCAAGTTCGCAAGAGGAGAGAGCCTATTTCACCCGCTAGTATTAGATGGATGACTGACAAGGTACGAAAGATTATACCATTAATTCAAACAGAAACAACAAAACTAGGTTGGAATGAGATTCAGGCCTCCCTTAATTCTAATGCCAGCTCCTCGATTGAATCATCCACCAAGGCATGGAATGAGAGAAGAGAAATTTAGCAAATGGTTTAGCAGGGTGCAATAAAATGATGGGTTCCAGCCAAAAGGGAGAGAGTTGTCCCAGTACAACTATGATGAGGATTATTACTGCAGCCAGAAAATGGAGGGCAAAAACATATTGGATGAAGCAGACTAAGCACAGCCATGAGGACATGGCATATGTTCAGTAGGGGGAGATGATGAGCCATATAATTGACTCATCTATTTCATGTTATTTTTGCTCTTAAGAACTCTCTCAAACACTTTGGCATATATAATTACATATTATTATAATTGTGTTTGACTTTTGGTTAGATTATGCACATGATTAATTTTCATTTCCTTTGATGAAATCTCTTGCTTTATTTTATTGGATTACATTTCAAACGTGCATATCTTATGTATTATGGTGCGAAGTTGTGAATGTTTTTATAAGGCTTGCAACAGTAGGAAGAACTAGTGATCTCCAGATCCCTCTGGAGCCCTCTATCCTAAGAAGAACCTAAACTTTGAACAACTCCAAATGCTAAAAACCTTTCTAGGGTCATCCTCCCCTTGAGTCGATGACCGCCACAAGTCCATCCTTGAGTGCAAACATAACTTGTGCTTCAATCACATAGCTGAGAAGGGTAACATTACCACGTCACCACAATCTTGGTGACTAATTGAAATATCCATTAGCTGACCTCAGTCCCAACTGAAGTGGCTACCATCTTGTGTCGCACCATTTCAGGGGAATCATCTAGTTCGCCATGCAGTTAGAATTAACGTAGATCTCTGATCTATAGTTCTGTTTAGGAATTCTAATTGTAATAAACCATGTAACTAGCTCTAGTCCCAGTTCGCTCCAATTAGACTTTCTCTTAGATTTCTTCTTTCAATAATACTTGACTGTATAAGTTAGAACAATTCATTTTCCTTTCTAGTTAGTTCAAAGTTTTCTAAGTTTTCATAGATAGTTATTGCCAGATTGCTGTAATAGGAGGAAAACTCCTCATGCTTGTAATTTCGTCCATTTTTGGACTATGATTTAATATGAAGGGGAATTTCTGCTGAAAGAAGTTAGTTGAGCAAGAGGATCATCTCTAGTTAGGGAAGTAGGGCCCGCTTACCCATCTAAGGGAAGATCTCTTGATAATTTGGTATTTATGTAATTTTGTTTTAATCTCTATTAAGTTTTCCTTAATGTTCTGTGTGATTGTTGTTAACTGTTCCCTACAGGTTAGTTCTTAAAAATTCTAAAATACCAAAAAGAGATAGATCTATTCTTTATCAGCATTGTCATATTCAAAGTGTTTCATTGCTAGAGAGTAACAGTGGATTCAATTGATCTTAATTTACTTTTTCAGAATGTTAGATTAATTTCTTTTATAGCAAGTGTGTTTGTTTCTAGCAATTTAAGATAGTTTCCTTTCCTACAAGTGTGTTTCCTTTCCAACAAATTAATATAGTTTCGTTCCAAGAAAGTGTGTTTATTTTTCAGTAATTAGATAGATCTTTATTTTTGCATGCACTTTCAATTCTGGTAAGACCGACAAACCAAGTCCCATTCACCAAAACCCCACATTCTAAGAAGTCTTATCACAAATAGCTCTAGACACCTCTGAATTGATAAAAGTAAATGGTGATGTATTAACAAAGCACTACTTAGACCTCATCACTTCACCCCGCATCTAATCAAAGAGATCATCGATATGTGGCAATGGATACTTATTCTTTATCATCACTTTGTTGAGAAACTGATAATCTATACACAAACACAGTGTCTCATCTTTCTTCTTTACAAAGATCACTGGTACTCCCCAAGGCAAAACACTAGTTCTTATTAATCTTGATTATCCCTTCCTAGTATGTAAACCTAGATCACAATGAATTGACAGTGTAAACAGTGGCTACTTACACTACTTTGGCCAAAGTATTCATCACCCCTAATTCAGAATGGACGTCACACGTTCACCCATCATTCTAGCTCGATTTGGTATGACATCATTCTATATACAAAAGGTTATTCCCTTACCCATGGATCAACTAATCCGAGGATTAACCTCACCTAATAATTCTAGGCTTACTATGACATTTTTACCAAAATTGTGAAAGTTGTAAGATATGGTTTTCATAACCTAACTTTCACATTGGAGCAACAGCTAATCATACTTCACTTAATATTACACATAAATCAAAAATAGACACTAATCTCTACTATATAGATTATTCTTACATTCAATACATAATATATTTCTCGTATGAGATATATATACACATTTCATTGCACATACAAGAAAATATCTAATTCGACAAAGAATAACAAACCAAACTTATTCCCAACATCAACCAAAGACTTACAATCTTTCAGATAGAAAAGACATAATGAAGAAGAGATTTTGCATGCATGTTAAGGCTATGCTCCAAATAATAAACCGATCTCCTTGCTCTTGATTCCTTGAGCTAGCTGAGTATCTCCTCCTTGATCAACTTGATTTCCCCCTCTTTACTTACTAATTTTCCTCACAACTCAAGGCCAAAATACAATGCATAAACAAAACAGAAGACTTAGAAAGTAACAGTAGCTCTATATAAGAAACTTCAAAGGGAATTGTGTGTCAAAAAGAATGGAAGGCTCCTCCTTATATACAAAATTATGAGCACACCAAGGCTATAAACAAGCTTGCTAAACCTCCACAACTCCCACTCCATAGTTTGACTCAGCAAAATGAATTTGTGGTGGCAATAGGAATCAATGCACAGTGAACACATAATGGAAAACAAGAAGCAAAAATCAGAAATGCAAGGTAACCGACCAGTTTCCATACTTCTATTGAGTTTGCACCTCTCAAACATGGCGCCACACAAGCCACCATGCCCCCTATTCTCTTGCAGGCAGTTTGCAACGAACTAGTCAATGTTTTGGCACGTTGGGAAACAGTTAACAGGCGTTATAACAACGATGCCCATCATTTCCTTATTATGCACTTTACGTGCTTTAAACTTCATATAACATAAATGTAAATGCTTTATTCCCAATGCCAAAGACTTAGTCAAATGTTGCGCCAAGTCATAACATATATACTATGAATTAATATTAACATTGGTTACCAGGCTGAGCTATATATAATAGCGCTTAAGACTTTAACTTATATATATATAAACGAGAAAATTTGGACAAATGAAGATAAAACAAATTAAAATGCAATACCTTGACCAAACTTTTTGAATACCTTGAATGATGAATGCATGATGATTGCTCGATTCGATTAGATGTTGATTTCTCACACTCGCAACGTAATGATAATAGGATAGAGATTTGATGAAAGAAGATAGATGAAAATGGATGAAAATAGTAGATGATGGATGAAGAAGAAGAATTTCAGTAGCATAAGGATATTAAACTAAAAATTCATGCCCTCCAAATGGCTTGTGAGAAGCCATATTTATAGACACAGGGTTGACTTTTTGATGTGGAGGGAAGGAGATAAGATAAGGTAAGATTTGATTTTTATTTTTTTGCTTTAAAGGACAAAAGAGGGAATAAAACAAGATAAAATCGGATAGAAAAGATATTGATTTTTGCTTTAAAGGAAATAAATCCTAAAAAGATGAGAGGGTGTTCAAATTATCTAATTAAATAAATTAATTAGATATACATGAGATGTATTTTTAGAAAGAAAGCAAGAGGATTTTATTAATTAAATAAATATTTGATTTATTTAATTAATTTGGATTATGGTGAGGGATAATGTGGAAAGATAATTAAATAAATAAAATTTATTTAATTATAGAAAATAGATAAAAGACTAATTAAATAATTAAAAATAATTATTTAATCAGAGGGGATAAATGGCCATGAATAATTAAATAAATCTTAATTTATTTAATTATAGAAGATAGGATTATGGGATTGAAAGGGGATAAAAATTAAGTGAAGGATATAGGTACCTAGGGCAAAACATGCTAGTGACAAGGTGTTGGATATTTTTAGGTGTCTACAATATATATAAAATATCATGTGATAATAAAATTCACATATTCATATTTACATATTTCACCAATTACATAAGTATACCATATACCGTAAATCGTAAATGGTTTTATATATATATATGTGTGTGTGTGTGTAAGAGCAAATAGCTACACACACACGCACACACACGCACATAAATATATATATATACACTTAAAAAAAACATAAAACTCATTAACCCACATATCCATTGACGACATGCGAGTATATACACACATGCATATAAACATCCCTCGTCCAATCGATACCTGATGCCTATGAGAAATACGTTCATGAGCATGTGTAGATACATCTATTTACATATACTCATGCACATATTGTCTCATACATATAAGTTATCATGGACATGCATTTACATATGTGTATATTCACTTCACGTTTAGACCTTGCCATATGGAATTCCAAACTTATCAAAGAAGACTTTCAATCGACACTCAAACTAAATTACATTCCTCATTCCAAACTACTCATAAAATCATATCCAAATAAGCATTCTAGATCATTACCATAGATTACTTACCTTACCCACACAGACTCGACATAACCTAGACCAAATAGGATAGTGGTGTGCGCTTGCTCAGTTTAGGCTTTCTCTAACGTTTACCAGACCAAGTCCTTCTCCTGAGTGATACCTCTCCTCATTTCCGGAGGAGTAACCCGTTCCTGCATTCAGCTTACATCACCACAATAGTAGTTAGTTGATCACAATATAATCATATGTTCTATAAATTTCATAACTAGAATCACTTATAATACATCACATTGCATCATTCAAGCTTTCAATATATTCAATTCAAGATTCACAATACACATTAATGCAAAGATTCATAAAACATTCATTTATTCAAGCAAATTAACCAGTCAAGGTAAATAGTAAATAGTTAGAAACACACGGGGTGTAACATTTCCTCATGTTCTAGAGCTACAAGTGCTTGGAAGATCACAACCACATAAAGGTTTTGTTACTCTTCTTCCCTTTCATTGTCATTCAATTTCCTTGTCAAATAAATCTTAATTTCAACATATCTATATTTTTGGAATACTCCTATTATGTATTTTCAACTTCAGTGTGTAGAAAACTTGGAAGTTCATACAAAAGGATAAACTTTTCTTTGTTTTCAAACCACAATGTGCAGTATGGATGGCAATGCACTACATGAACATTTATGCATTGTACCAATGTCTAGGACAAAGGACTCCAATGTTTTGTGCCAAGTTCTTCCCTTTCTGTATTTTGTAGTTCTATACTCTATTTATCATTTCAGTAGTTACATTTTCTAGAATCTACACATCTCTTTCTATTTTCCTCTATTTCTCTTTCACTTAGATCAAGTAGTAAAGGGAAACTTGTCTAGATAAGATATCATTTAGCTTTATGTTGCAGCCATAGAGTTAAACTTTATCTTTTGATGGTCTTACTCTAGTAGTATGGGAAAAGTTTCATATTTTAACAAATAAACTAGAAAATAAAGAAACATTCCTTTCATACACTACATTTTGGTGAACCTAATGTGTTTCACTTTTATCCTGCCTTCTTGGTTCACCCACTACATTTTGGCGAACTTGAGACTTCAAACATAGATCTCTCTAGTCTTCTTCATTACTTTAAATTATGTGTTGGAAAGCCTATTAGTCTACTCTTTTATGAGCTCTGCAACCCAATCTCTCTTTTCTGATAAGATCATTCAAAGAAGTTATAAAAACTTGAAAATGTATCTCTTAATCACCTACTACTCCTATCAGAACATATCTTGATTTCTCTAACTTCTCTTATGATCCAAGCATCACATCCCTCCTAGTGTTACCAAACTCCCCTACTACAACATATCGTGATACCAACAAGGGCTTCGACCATGAAGTTACTCTTCATACAGGCTCTCAATTTGAGGTGCATTAATTAGATAGTCACCTTGTAGACTTTCAAACACACCTTAATGATGATGAGATAGTATGAAACATTGTTGACCCTATTCTTGATGCCATACACACTATATTATGCCATCATCGTGAGGGCCTCAATTTCTTATGTGGGATAGCCCTAGTAGTAAACAATGATGTTTCTACTTCAATTTCTACCAATGAGAAAATACAAGATTCTCATTTTGGTATTACCTAAAACCAACTCTCTATGTCCATGCCTACTCCAAGTGTGCACATGTCCATTCTTACACATGTTGCTACTTCCATAGGCACAAGTCGATCATGTAGACTCTTCCTCTTTTGGGATGGTGACAAACCCCATTTACTCATATGGGCTTGTTCCTCCATCTTAGCCCTTTCCATTCACATTTTCCACCACCCACCTCATGGCTTTCCAACCTCCACTTTCCCAACCTTTGCCTTTGCAGCCCTTTGTAAGCATTCCTACTACCATTGGTTCTACTACACCCTTGGACACTATCAATCCCATTATAAACTGACTAATACAAAATATGGGTAACTTGTAATAACAACGTGCTTCCCTTTCCACTTCATTACAACCTCTCATTGAACCTTATTATCGCCATAGTCCTTTATCGATTGATATCTTAGTCGCACCCCTTTTTGTTGACTTTGAGGTACTATGCTTCAAGAAATATAACGGAAAGGGAGACCCACAAACTCACTTCTCTACATTTACCACATTGTGAGGTGACTTCATCTTTTATGATATATTGTTAGTGAGATTCCTTCCATATTTGTTGAAAGACAACACTTTGGATTGGTTTTGCACACTACTTGATCACTCTATTTCCTGGACCTTGATCAGCTTGTAAACCAATTTATTTAATACTTCCAAACAAAAATTAGCCTCTAGGTCACCGATTTTTTTTATTATCAATCTCTTTTCACAAATCCTGTACACACTTCCTGACTCAAACGTGCAGAGGGTTTTCATCTAAAACCTTTAGCCCCTTCTTAAAGATAAAATTATATTGATGAGATACCCATTATTCTCATATTTATGCATATACTTACATGATCACCAATAGTTTTCAACCAATTTGAGGCACCTTCTACCTCATAGGCTCCTGCTTCATCTTCGAGGCCTTCTACATCGTTTAATAAAAACTATAAAAAGAATAGCAATTTCTTCAAAAACATTGCATCTATCGTTGTCAACACCGTTGCGACAACCACAACTTCTTCATCTACTATGGTTGTATATGGTCACTCACAAAGAAACTGTTATTTTACACCAATATCTAAATCTTTGTAATCCATCCTTCAACAACTCCTTTCAAATAATTTGGTTTAGTTGCCACCTATCTGACCTCTTGACATAGACAAACCTCTCCCACCAACCTATGATTCTAAAGTCTCTTGCTAATTCCATCGTGTACCTATCCATGAAATAGAAAAATGTATGTGCTTGACAAAGATAATTAAATATTTCATTGATTATAATGTCATCCAAGTAGCAAGAATGAATGATAGAGAAAACAAATTCATTCCCCAACCCAACCAAAACCTCATATACATAAACCCATTTCCACATCATGCATCCACCAATTTCGTAGACCTCACTTCCATCACTTTCGTGCTAGATGGTGACTCTCCTCCTTTCCCATGATATTCTACCATGGTGGCCATGGTGGATGTTCGACCTTAAGTACCTAAGGTCGATAATGATCCTAAGCCCGTAATTTCTTTCTCCCCTATCAATGTGCTTATGGGTGTATATGATGGTCCTCTATACATTCATGCTCAAGTTAACCAAAAGATCATTCATGGTACTTTGGTTGATCACGTTAGCATGGCCAATGTAGTTAGTGAGGAGTTTTTATATGTTCACCAACTATATCAAGATGTGTATGATCCTTCTAACATCTCTATGTGCATGCATGGTGACCTCTCTATACCTACCTTGGGTTCCATCACCCTTCCCATCTAGTTCAGACCAAAAACCCTTGACATCCTTTTCAACACCATTCCTACTTCTGATTGGTGTCATGTTTGGTTGGTCCATCTATGGATCACCATGATGTGAGTCATTGCTTTCATAATACATAAATGTCTAAAGTTTCCCATGATGGTGTAGTGCACATTATTTCCCATAGTAATTTCAACTGCTCACGATTTGGGATAACTTTTCCCTTGACTACTTTTGGCCTACCCCTTATGGTCCTATCCAACCTCACATCCACTTTCTCTTTAAATTTACCAAAAATATAAGGTGGGCCAGATTCCTTCCCCCAACCCTTCTTCTTCTTTACCTACCCCACCCGTGGTCCCTCAACCTTGACAGGATGCTCCAATTCCTCCACCTAACCCTCCAACAGGTAGAGGAAAGCAACCCACACCAAAGCATCCTCCTTCTTGTTCTGAGACTCAAGCACATGTTAGACACAACCAATTATCTAGATTGTGAAAGCATCAATGTTATTTTACTTCTAGAGATCTCACTAACCAACCTCCCCTTGATCCCCTTGCTCCTAGTCCTCCACCTTGCAGTGCTTCTTAGGAGCCCAATGAAAAAACTGAAAAGAATCCAAGTAGTCTTGGCTCCTTTAGTCAACCCTCCCTTACTTCCATAAATCCCTAACTGACCACCTTTTTCCCAACCTTTAGATCTTCCTAATGTGACTGTCATATCTAGCACTACCTTGTCTTGTCTTGTACCCTTTATTCAAAACTGCCACCAGATATTCCCTGAACTCCATCCTACCACCTTAGCCATTGACATTCCCCATCCCCCTCCAAAATGCAAACAAGAACATTACCCTTCCCCACCTTTCTGTAAACTACAGGCCAGCATAATTTCTCCACCTCTAAGAACTTATGCATCACTTCCCATACTGTGGAGGTCCCTCCTCCACCCCTTTCTACTGCTCATATTACTCACATTCCCATTGCTCTAGTACTGAGGAGTAGCCATTGGTTCCATATCCTATGATTGAATCACCCACACATTGTTCCAATGAGTGTATGTTTGAGTCAATATCTAATATTCCAATATTATCATTGATCTTTACCAGATCCTTGATACTTGCCTCATTGATAAATGATGGGGAGGATGTTACTCCTCCCACTACTCCACCATGCCTCATTGATAACACTTCTGCCCATGCTCCTATTATGGTGGCCTCACCACCAAGTTGTCCTTTCTCCCTGTTTGATCTAGACTTGGAATAGGACAACTTTATGGATTGAAGGACCCAAGAGTAGGACCTTTGTTCCATACATACATATTTTTAGATTGCTTTGATTGTTTTTGTACTCCAATATACACATTGTCTAATAATTTGTTAGTTCCCCCTGGAGAACCCATCCTACCCTTGTAAGTACATGGATATAGGAGGAACATTGTGTTATGACATTCCTCTCTTTGTACCTACCTTCTATCTATTTTGTTGACCCCTTTGACATAGCTTGGTTTTGCCATTGATGTCAAGTTAGGTTGTTACCTTGATACATTTATGAAGGGCATGAACTTCATTGGTTTGTTGACTTAGCACTTTGATGCCATTATGGCTTAGACTGACACAAAGGTTTTGAACATTATAATGTTTGCAAAATAATCAAAGCTATGATAAAGAATACCAACACAAAAGGCATGATGAATATGTTTTGATATCATTTTCCCTAAAAGTTAATCATTTGCAAAACTCAAAGGCAGTTGAGATGGACGAGTTAGGGCTTGAGGAAACATGGAAGAATAGTGGTATGGCAGCTGGAAAATGAAGAGAAATGATTTCAGGCAGCATCTGCAAGGTGACATTGACCTCATTTCATGCAAGGTTGCAATGCAAAGTGATTTCATCTTCCATAATCTTGGTCGACTTCTATTGCACAAAGTATTTGTGATTTCTATGTATATGGCGGTCAGGGTAACAAGAGTCTTTCATTTTCTATTTAGACCTTGTGTTAATCTTCAAATACTTAACATGTCAATAAAGGGTTTTTATTTGGGTATATTTGAGAGTTTGGTGTCTAGTCTTGGTTACATCCTGTTGCTAGGGCACAGGCTTACAAAACAAGTCATTCCTAAAGTTGTGAAAGGGTTATTTGTTGCATATGTATGTGCATTATATCTAGTTAGTATACCCTATTTATCGGGCAGTATGTCGACCCTGTACATCTACATGATACAAAGGTTTACGTTGCACCATGATTATTTTATTGACAACAGTTTAAATATTTGTAAATGCTACTCTACGTCGATTTTTGAAAACATTTATGGAAGGATACTTTATGAGAGGTAGTTATAGATGAAGGAAATTATTATTTGAATGATAATAAGTGACATTGTCACTTGGTAGTGGTTCGAAAGGTATGCAACTTATACTCTACAAAGAGTCATTATTATGTTTATGCTGAAATCTTTGATGAATAATTTGTTTTGAAATTGTGAAGCACTTCTTAGTGCTGGTTGTAATTGCAGATATATAGATTCTTGAGTCTCAAATGAAAATGAGATAATCAAGAAATGCTTTGTATTGAAGCAGAGATTATACTCTATCTTTTTTCTTTCTAAATCATTTTGATGTGAAAATGTTTTTCTAGTGAGGCAGTTGTATTTGCCAGTGAGGAATATCTGTAACCAATGAGGTTTCTTTGCTAGTGAGGCATGTTATGTAGCCAGTGAGGTTTTACCAGTGAGGCATAAAAAGTAGCCAGTGAGGCTCTGTAATCAGTGGGATTTTATTAAGCCAGTGACACATTTTCCTGAGTGGTTTTTTATCCCTATGAGGGTTTTACACTCATGAAAAATATTGTCTTATGATTCTTTCGTGGTCCATGTGATGATCATATTTCATACAATTTGGTCTTGTTGCTTTCTTTATCTACTTTGCAACATTTGAGTTTTCATGTTGTTTAAGGATTTGCTATTGGCTATCACATTTGGTTACACTTTTGAAATTAAACATTAAATGATTACAAAGAGATTATGTGTTTTGAAAAACTATTGAGTTGTAGTTCATTATTGAAACACTGATTCACCCCCCCTCTCAGTGTTTCCCGTACTCCAACATATTTTTCATTTACTTTTCCTTTGCAAATTTTGGGGATGATGCAAAGTGTTGAGACATTTAGGTGTCTTCTATGTTGACCCAAAAAATTTATTTGTTTGCTTCCTTTGTGCAATTCCTCCCTTGTACTTATAATTCTACATGCTTGGGAGATGATGATGATGACTCCATCCGTATCCCCTCATTATCATTACTATATACATATACTGACCCCAAGCATATAGATCCCTTTATGTGCCTTCATGTGATGTTGCTTGTTTCTGTGTGACATTACTTCTCTTCTTCATGTCATTCCATTAGCATAATTTCACATGTATCATTCTTGCAACATCATCTTTTGTGTCTCTCCTTGGGGGCATCTCTTTCACATTTGTGGCTTTAGGAACATATCCATTCATATAAGTTTCCTAAAGATCAATCATCTTTTTTCCCTTTTTCTACCTTAAAATCAATTACATACTCATGATTTATGCAATTATTTCAAGGGGGTATACTTTGCACTTTCACGTGTGCATCCACACATAAGCACACATGCATTGTTGGCACACTCCCTATAGAATTAGTATCTTGTGGTCCAAAGTACAGACACTTGCTTGGATTTTCCACCCTTATCAGGATTACCTAGCCACAACACATGGAAGTCCATGTAATTCTTAATGTTGTACTTACATATGAGCCACCTAGCGACAAATTATGCTAGACTGTGTGCTTCATATGAGCTACTTTCCATACTTTTATGAGTCACCTAGCAACATAGTTTGCTAGTCCTTGTGATTCGTGAAAGTATTGTATGGTTCCTAGCCAAACAACATGCTAGACCTTGAACCATACTTTGCATTCTTTCTAGCAACACAACACACTGGAAAATGCTTACTTTATTGCATCTCTCTTGTATATGTTCTTTTTGAATGATTGTTTATGTGCTTTGTCATGTATCATTTGTTTTATATATGTCCAAGGTGCATTAGATTACATATGATTTTCCAATGCTTTTGTATTGCAAATTATGTTTGTCTAATCCTTCTATCTTGTAGGTTTTATATGTTATTCTAACATTGTTTGTCATGAAAGTTTGTGTTGTTTAACATATCTATTTTGCTTTCTTTCAACTTTGGGGCATGGTTCCTCTACTTGAATTTTTTTCATCCTCTATAGTATCCTTTTGGAGTATCCTTCATGATGTTATTTCATTTATGTACTTTAGCATAGTTTATCATCTAGTGTCATTAGCCCACTAAAGTGGGGGGGAAATGTAACATAGAAAATTACATACCCTTGCAATTTCACATTATGTTTTAGACCTACTTTAGTGTTCATAACCCCTAACATGTTTTTAGGCTCACTTGGCCCTTGCCTTAGCCTTTTCCACCCTCTATGCCAAGATTATGCTTATGTTCTTGCCTTCTTGTGGCCCTTTTGTGTAAACCTTCAATTTTTATGCATTAATCTCACTCTTTCCTAGTGTCTAAATATTTTAGAAATTGATGCTTCCTAGACATTGGTGTAATGCATGAACATCCATAAGATGCACTAGTGTCCTTCGATATTCTATCATACAAAGCCATTTTTTAGCATTTCTACTACTTTGATGATACCCAAGTTTTTTTTAACGGCCCTAAATCTAATCCTAATGACTATTATAGACCTTGGACCTCCTTATTTTCCCTCCTAAGTCCATTTTTGAATGTCTACAAGTATTCTTGATCAATCTCTTGTATTCTTTGGCTCTCACATAACATCAATCTTTCAATCTTCTTGGCTCTTGGCATTGAAAGGATCTCATATGAATTTGAACACCATCATTTTTACCAATACTCTTTGAAGGTTTTGAGCACGCTACATCTAGTTGGGGTTTCCTTGGCATATCTACTTTGTTGAGGACATCTTGCTCTTGGGTTTTTGTAGATCTTCATCTCTCCATATTACATGAGGTGATAGTGTTCCAACCTTCTCTTTTATTTTTGTTATTACTTGTAAAATCCATTATTGTGTTCTGGACACCTATTGAGTTTTCACTTCCTCTTATCTAATCTCATACACGCTAGTTTATCAATCCTTGTAGACCTAGGATTTGATATTCATAGCTTCTTATCATAGTTCTTAGTTATTCATAGCTTCTTATCATAGTTCTTAGTTGCTAGACATGCATAGGCTAATAACATACTCTTTTAAGCTATTTTCTATCTTGGTTTCTTGCAAAGGTTGAAAGACCAAAATAGGGGCTTGAGCATTCTTGGCAAGCTCCCAAGTAGACCCAACCTTTTCTCTTGTTCTATCTATAGTTTCTTGGAAGATTACAACTACACAAAGGTTTTGTTGTTCCTCTTCCCTTTTCGTATCATTCAATTTCCTTATCAAATAAAGCTTCGTTTTAGCATCTCTATATTTTATGGAATACTCCTATTGTGTATTTTCAACTTCTACGTGCATAAAACTTGGAAGGTCATATGGAAGGATAGACTTTTCTCTATTTTTGGACCACAATGTGTGATATGGATTCTGCATGGACATTCATACATTGCACTAATGTCCCAAACAAAGGACTCTAGTTTTTTGTGCTAGATTCTTCTCTTTCTCTAGTTTTTATTTTTGTACCATGTTTATTATTTTAGTAGTTACATTTTATGGAATCTATAGATCTCTTTCTATTTCCTTTATTTCTCTTTCACTTAGATCAAGTAGTAAATGGAAACTTGTCTAGATAAGATATCATCTAGCTTTTTGTTGCATAAATAGAATTAAACTTTATCTTTTCATAGTCTTATCTAGTGTAGTGTGGGAAAAGTTTCATAGCTTAACAAATAAACTAGAAAATAGAGAAGCATTCATTTCATCCACTACAAAAGGTAATAAGAATTTTAATGGTGTAGCTTTGCATCATCTTCATTATATCACCATTGCAAAAATTATGTGACTTTATCATTTGAGTTTTAGGTGATGTAGGTCCTCAACATGGAAACAAACCTAAATACACCCTACACAAGAAGTTCATTGCTAATCTAGCTCTATTCATCCTAGATATAAAGCTTCATATGTCTCTTAAAGATGTTACTACCAACACAATTTGAGGATATGATGTCATCCATGAGAGTGTATGAACCCAAGGGAGTGAAGCGGAAGGGTGTTTTAGGGCTGGGGCTAGAGGAGTTTGTTAATTTGAGGACAACCAATGGTATAGGCAAGAAGATTTTGAATCCCATTGATAGAAAGTTAGTGTGCTTCAGGGTTTTTCTACGACACGGGAAGGGTGATATATTCTTTGCATATTATTCACCACAATGGTATTATGGAAATGAATAGTGATTTCTTTTGGCTTGTATTATGTTGCTCTTCTCTACATAGGGCAAGGTTTCACAAGGATGTCTTTGAGTCTAAAATTTTGGCCTCTTTCAAGTGTTGCCCAAAAATAATTTTCATGTTGGTGTGATTTCAAGTCCAATTGTGCGGGTTTAGAATTATGTAATTAAATGTGAGGATCATGTTGTGGGTCATGATAAATGGGTTTAGTTCTAGGGTTGTAGTGGTTTTTGGGTTGTTATCTTCTAGTGACTCATTTTGACTAATGACCCTCTCATCTCCTTTCTAAGTATTGATAGCTTAGTTGTCCTTTTTTGTTATAATAACATTGTTACACTCTTGGCTACTAGAATTTATGGTTGACTATGTTGTTATTGTATGTACACTATTTTCTTTAAGAGTGGGGTCCCTGTAGAAACCCTAACTATTATATCTAAATTTTAAAATTAAAAAAATATAAAGACAAAAATAAATCAGTAGGTCCTTTCATTTTTTAGCCAAGAGCTCCAAACTTAGCTCATCAAGCATATAATTCAAAAACAATAATCAAAGAAAACAAACAACCCAACATAAGTAAATGTATATAATCATCTAAACAACAAACAAGTAAATATTCTCAATAAATCATCAAACACTCAAACATTCACACTAATACAACAAGCTTTTAAACACTTGAAACTCATATGTAAACTAAGAACAAACCAAGAAACCCATTTTGAATAACCATACATGCATACCAAGGCATTAGAGAAACCTCTACTTACATTTCCCACTCTTAATCATATTCCAACATTCCATGCCTATGTGTTCAAGGGTGAGGGTAAATTGGGTAGAAGCTACTTTGAATGGGCTAAGGGAATTATACTGCCTCTTACACCTATTGAGGTTATTGAAAAAGAAGAAGCATTAAAAAGAATTTTGGAAGAAAATAACTACTTATTGGCCATTGAATTAGCTCACCTTGAGGTCATTTTTGAGATAGAGGCCTTTCATTTGAACGAATTCCTTGAGAACACTCAATAAGAAATCCATACATTATGAATATAAATCAACACTTGTAATACCCATACCAAATTTTAACTAAATAACATTACCACTCATGAGGAACTATTTCCTCATGAAAAGAGTAAGCCCTCAAATTCTTCATTGCTTCATTTGCTTTAACCATGTGAGTTGGAGTGATCCATTAGTTATCCAACCAAACACGAGCAATGCATGTGCATCCCCATTTGTGATTTGTACATAGTAATGGTGAGTCACATTTGGGATGTACACTACAATTCAAACCTTCTATAACTATTACAGGCAATTATTCATTTGTAAGCCTCTTGGTGACCCCCTTATATCCATTATTAAGGAGAGTGTTGTGGGTTGTATCCTCATAAAGTTGACCTCTAGTGCAATCAATTTATTAACCACCTTCTCTCTACAAAAGAGATTGCTGATGTATTATACTATATGGCTATGTAAAAGAGCCCTATCTAATGGATGGCACACCTATAGAATTTTATTGGGCCCTTTGGTACCACATTCAAGAATATTTCTACTATGTCTATCTATAAGTCATTAAGACTAGATCTTGAGGGGTGGTTATTAATCAAGGCTTAATCAAGATCATTTATAAAGTAAAGGATGAGGACATTGTGAATGGTTGGTGGCCCATAACCTTACTTAATACCTCCTATAAGATCATTACCAAAGCTTTAGCATGTAGAATAAAACATATCACCTAAGAGATTGTGCGGCTTGAATAGATAGGTTTCTTAGGAGGCAGATTTATCTTAGACAATTTAGTTTTATCTTGGGAGACTGCTAAATAGGCCCAACAAACTTCCAAAGATACTCTTATAAACTTGATTTGATAAGCCTATAATTGCATATAATGGCCCTTCATTCTTAACATAATCCAATAGTTGGTATTTGGCCCTAAAATTTGTGCCCAAATCAGAATGTTGTTCAGGATGTCAATGCTATACTAACTATTAATGGTACCCTCTCTCCCTAGTTCCCCCTTCAAATATCTATTCTCTAAGGCTACACCCTTGCTCCATTAGTTTTGTCCTTGTATCTAATGCTCTTGTTTATTAATTCCAACAAGTACACTCAACTAATCTTATTCATAGTATCTCTCTTTTGGGCAATACCACAACTCTCAACTCACACTTTGATAATGATAACTTGTTATTTATTTAACATGTGGTTGATGAATTAACTCATACCAATGATATATTGGACCTTTTTAGCACCATATTGGGTTCTAACCTAACTATGCAAAATACTGAGTTTATTATGACCACCCTAGCTCCCATTCTCTCCTTTTTAGCTACCTTCCAAGTGTTACTACAACTAGTGGATACAACTTATTAAGAGTATCTTATGGGATAAATGGGGAATTAGGAAGGGATTTCCTTCCACCTTTTGGCTACATTACATACAACATAAGGACAAAGGGGGGATAGGAATTATTTATCCTTAATCACAGTGTGTTTGTCTTACTATTGAATGGACTATGAGGGCATTGGATGGGGATGCTCCCTATAAGCATTTGGTACAATTCCACATCTAGGATACCTCTTCTAGTCATCCATGAGATATGATCAATTGGAATAACAAGCTTCTCCTAGCTCCATTCTAAAAAAATACATGGTTCTACACCATTCAATACCATATGAAAGGATTAGAAAATTGTCTTAAAGATGTTGGTTTGATAAGCACCTTCACCATGGTCTAACTTTGCTATTTCTTCCATCTAGTGGAACCGCTTGATTTAACACTATGAAAAACCTTTAAGTATCATTAGTAGATTTAAAGTCAAATGACTCTTTAAAAAAGCATCTAGGTGTTATAGGATATGTGGGATATAACCAACTATAATTGAAAATCTTGGTAGCTTTTTAAAACCAAATTCAACCTTTCACCTTCCAACAAGCAACCAATTATTGAAATTCAATAGTTTGTTCCATTTGAGTTCTCTAGTTTATTATCCATATTTTGTCATGAAAACCTCTTGAAGGACTAGTGATTGCCTTCTTCCCACAACATTTGTTTCTTCCCTCTCAAAGATATTCATAGGAAACTTCTTCCTCCAATCACTCTCTCACTCCATCTTAATGCAAAATGGAAATGCCAGTTTAGTTGGTCAAAGTGGAACAAACTTAGTCTTCAATTTAGAAATCCAAAGCCAATGTACAATCTCAACTCATAGTTTGGAAGGTCCCACATGTCAAACTTCCCATTGACACTTGCCTCAAATTCCTCTATCCCCCTTACCTATGCCCTTTGTGCCACATTTGAATCTATCAAACATGCTTTTCAATTTTACAGTCATGCCTACAATCTGTAGCTATCCATTTTCTTCTCACTTCCCACCCTCTTCTTGTAGGCTTCATCATTTAAATCCTCTTATTTTCACCTCTCCTTCCCATGATATTCTCACCTTCACCTACAAACATATGATTATCAAATTCTTATGGAAATTTCATTGCTTGGCAATTTTCTCCAACATAGTCTTCCCCTACCAAATTTAAATTCAAATGATGTGCCAACTTGTCTCTCCAAATTGCTAACCTCTCTCTATTGTGCATCTAGAACAATGGTAGACTAACATTAATTTCAAAAGGTAAATACATAGTCTTTGAACATAGTTCTAGAATATTTAAAGACAACTCATTTTTGGAAAGAACTATCAGATTATAGATTTTGGTTTATGTCTTACAATATTAGATGTATTTTCATGTTTATTCACTAACTCTACTTTGGAACTCCTATGATAACTACCCTCTATTTCTTATCTTTTTATCTTCTTGCTAGACATTATTGGCATAAGATTTGGAAGTAGCTACAAAATGCGGGTTGAAAATTCTCATGGAATGTGATGAAAGACTTTACTTGTTGACAAAGTTGAGACTTGGTTGTAAAATTTGGTGTGTACTGATGGATATGGAATTTGGTTACAAAATTTGGTTACCTTAATGATGAAGTATTGAGGGTATTCATGTAGAAGTGTGTGTAGCTACAATACTGTCTGTATGGTTGTTGTTGTGCCCATGTAGTTCTAGTCTATTAATGTTTTGTCTATATGCAATTCTAATCTTTTTATTGAATAGTGTTAGTTTACTCTTGCCCTTTTGGTTGTGAACAACTATATTTGTTCATGGTCATTTGACTTTGCTAGCGTGTCTTTGTTTGTGTCTCTATTACTAATAATTGTATTACTTTTTTCTTTATTCCAATAAAAACTATACTAATTAAAGAGTGTGATTAGAATTATATGTTTAAAAGTTGAATCACACTTTTCAAAAATGTTTATAAGGGAACTAAACAACCTTATCTAAATATCTAGGAAAAATTAAAACATATGTATAATAATAATTAAGTGCCCCTAAATATATGAGTTGAAAAAGAAATAATTCTAAAAACATATTTACAAATAAGCACAAAAATTAATAGATAGGGTTAGGGTACTTAGCTCTAGGGTTTGATGAATAATATTTTAGATAATTTTTTCTTTGATTCATCATTATTTCCAACAACCAAAACTATGAAAAACAACTTCTATAGATTGATAAATTCACTAGGTATCACTTTGTGTCATTCTTATGCTTGCAAAAATGATCTCCATGTTTGCAGAATTGACCTCTAAAATGTGGGCTCCACCCTTTTCAACAAACATGATGATGCCAATAAACATTGGTAGAGCTTGTTTTTCTAGGAATATGAGATGACTTGATCCGCTCCTTTTACCTTGGTCAAACTCTCGAATTGATTTGACATTTTTCACAAAATTAGAGACACATCAAGCAACCATGCAAATGCCTAATTTGTTCTTATTGGTGTTTATGCACATGCAATGCTCTTCTAATTATGATGTAATGTGTAATTGATTTTCCCTCTAAATGGGTTATCTATCCCTCCTTGTGTTAAAAATGAGTTAGGGTTTATCCTTTTATAAAACATCCTAGCTTGCAAATCACACATTTTGCACTCAAGTCAGCGAGTAATGACTAGTAGGAAGGAGGTCAACTTAGGCCCAAGATTAAATTTGATTTTAAAATTTAAGGGATCAAATATATGTGTGCGTGTGTGTGTGTGGAATTAACCCAGGTCACAAAATGAAATATGTGTATATTAGATTTGGATCCATGAGATGTGTGGAACAGCTTCAATCAAGGCTCTAGTTAATTGGTAACTTTTACATAGAAATATCCCACTTTTACACTATTCAAATTATATATGAGACAAAAGGTGATAGTAAGTACAGATGAATTAGGGAAAAGTGTGAGGTATGCACTTTTCAACCTTACATTTTGCCCCACCTTGACTTGCATTGGAACTACTATGAATATGCATGTCAAAGTAAAGCAAGCAAATAACATGTACTATGTTGATAATAAATCATAGACCAAAGATTTGTAACATTTCTATGTTATGTTATAGTTTACCCTAGTGTGATGGATAAGGAATAGAATCAGAACATGTGTGGTGGATTACAACTTAATGCAATAGAATGTAGAATACACAAATAAAATAATCATACACAGATACACCATTCATATATATATCAACAATCTTCATATATTTATTATATCATAATGTCGTACATAGTCATATATTCTTCATCCATCTATCCATATATATACTTTCTCTCATAAAATGATCTCTCTCTTGCTTCCTCCTATTCTCATATCATATCGCACTTATCTCTTTTTATTCATGTTATATCTTGTATCTTATTGTCTCTATCTATTACATATCCTTATGTAGTACATATATGTTCATCCTTACATATAGGGATATGTCTCTATTCATATTCCTTCATAGGTATGCTTCTTTACAGTTGTTTCAAGTCATTTGTAGGTGTTCCATTGTTGTTCTATTGGCTTGTGATGACTTTGACTGGTTATGTCCTAGACTTTGGGATGTGTTATCTTACTATCAGTCTTTGGCACCCTTGTGGGTTTAACCATTAGCTTGATATAGATATGGATGAAGATTTCATGTGTGCTCTAGGGGTTGTGATTAAAAATCCATCTTGAAACATGCAAGCACAAAGTTCCATGATAGAATTTGATAAAAAATTGAAATAAGCATCAATAACAACTACCTAATAATGTTAACAAACAAAAATAAAAAGTAAAGATAGTGATATGGCTATGCAGGAGCCTATAAAGGATATGGTTGTATAGGATCCTACAAGATAATATGACTATGCAAGAGCTTACAAAAGGATATGGCTATGTGGGGGGTTGTAAATCATATGGTTAAGCAAGAGCTTGCAACAAAAATGATATTTATGGCTACAAAAGAGCGTGGAAAATAATGTGTAATGTATGGCTATATAGGATCATGCATGATGAAATAATGTTAGACTATGTAGGAGCTATTGGAACCATGCTCTAATCACTATAACCATGGTAATCAAAGAGTTTTAGTGATAGGATATGTTATTGGATGTATATAAACAATGCAAGGAATTTGAGGAAAAGAGAAAACCTGAGAGGGCCACTAGATAAACAATATCATAGCACATTAGTTCATAATGAGATGTTTAATATTAGAAATAGATAGAAGATCACTAGGTCTTAGGGATAGAGATGGTAATTATATTAACGTATTTTCTAAGGTATTGGGCATAAGACTATGGAAGGGGTTAGGGGTTGAGTTTAAGGGATAGGAAGTTGGATAAAATAGTATAAATTTAAATTTATCTCACTTAACCATTATATTTCATGAGGTTACAAAGAGGAGTTAGTTATGTTATTTATTTAGGAATTGCATACATATTTGTTTACTCCTAAGTGGGTGAAATAATGATGTTTTAACACCATAGAGGAGATACAAGTTTAATTCTAAAAGAAGGATTTGATGCATGCACACCTAGTAGGACAATATACAAGGTAAATGGAAATGACTCTCCTAGTGGTCATATGCCTAGAGGGTCTCATACATGAAATTAGTGTCTCACTTGGCAATAATAAGAAAAATATTTACCTTTTTTTACCATTTTAAAATATATTTTTTGTAAAGGTTAATAGATACCTTATTTACAAGATTGAAACATGATAACAATAAAGATGAATTTTTCAATTTTAATGGGTAGATATGAGATGGGTGAACAATTATATTTCTAGTTTCTTATGATTTATCTTATGAACAAGTATTGATTTTTTTTATTGATCCAAACATGTAAGGAAGTCAAGAATGACTACACATTCACATCAAATAGTTACCCTTGAATGTTTTCAATTATCTTGTTAGGTATCAATGTAAAATTATTATATTTTAAAATATTTTTAATGTATTTTATTTTCATAATTTCCCATCAAAATTCATTCAAGACTTTTCATTTGGGGCTGGGTGTGATAGTGGTGGAAATGATAGTGGTGGAAATGAAATGTACAATTGAACACGCAAAAGGTATAAATAAATATGGGTGTAAAAAATGTCATTAAAAATAGATACCTAAGATATATGAAAATAAGAGGGAATATTTTAATAGGAATTATGTGCTAAGAGGGGGTATAAAAAATTTAGGATATAGAGATAGAAATGAATCTAAGGGTATTAATAAGATTCAATGATCAAAGGTAATATAAAAGGTAATATAGGATAAGTTTATTAGTAAATGAATCCCTAAGGGCTAAAAAAATGACATGTAAAAGAAATGATCATGTAAAACTCAACAAGCTTGAAATAAGTATCATAAATAACATCATGTGACAAGCATAAAATAATAAGATATAATTGTGTAAGAATATATGATAAGGGTAAATAAGATTCCCCCCAATGTTCCTCCCAATAAGTGAGAACAATAAATAAAATCCAATATGCTAGATGGATCAAGAAGTCATATGAATGCAAGCATACATAAGCACAAGATAAGTGGCATGTAGGATATAATCATATAAGTTTAGACATGAGGCTTTAATCCATAAGGTGTATGCATGAAATAATAGGTAATGAGAGACAACAAGGAGCCCTCAATGAAATGGAAGAGGCGCAGCTAGGGTTTACAGGTAATCCAGACTGGTAACAAGGGATCACAATTAGTGTGGAGGCGCGGTGATTGGGATGAAGGGCCAGAAGGAGGCAGTGGATTTCTCCTCTGACCCATTGGAAGGTGTACAGGTTTTCAGTGAACATGCAGGAGGATCAGGGGCGGTGGATACTGACAGGCTGATGGAGACAATGTCATCCTGGGGAGGCCTGCACTCTGAAGGGCAGACAACTGGCAGCCTATTTCTATAGGGGAAGGAGGGGGATCTACGGGGGTTAGGGTTTGACCTGGAGGTTTACAGTCTAGGGTTTCCTAGCCTGTCAACTATCAACATCCCCGGTGCATAGGTGGATGACCCATCCCTAGGTGGGATTACTTCTCAGATTCTTACCAGTGGTGTGGAGGTAGGAGTGGGGTATCAAGCCCTACTGGGGGAAAAGGGCCCATTCCATATAGCTTTCTGTTCGGAAGATCTGCCAGACATACTGTCCGATCATACCCCGAAGAATAGTGGCTCAAAGGATGTAATTTTTCCTTGACCTTTTTCCCCATGTGGGTTCAAAGCTGATGATTGTGAGGTGCTCGGGTCGAAGAAATTAAGGATAAATGGTACCACACAAAAGCCAGAGGGGAGCCCAGCAGCTGCTTGGAGGGGGGAAGGTAAAGCATCTTTGGGGGGCAAGATCAAGGCAGCTTTGGTGGACACCAATTAACGGTTGGAGGGCTTTCTAGGGTCGTTTCAGAAATCTGAGCCACCTCGGAAGAAACTACACTGTCTCAAGTGCAAGGATCGGCTGGAGAGAATAGTTTTTGGTGATGATATTTTTATGGAGAGGGCAGTGGAATTATCAGAGAATGCGGTTGTGGGTCGTGCTAGAAGCCAGAATTTTGGGAACTATTTTTTGAAGGCATGGGCTCGTCAAAACTGGGTACCCAAACTTTCATACACACCTACGGTCCATGTACTAGCCAAAGGATAGTTTGCATATCTTCTGAGGTCCAAAGAGGATGTGGAATGGGTTTTACAAAAACATTGGAGCATGGCCACTATTCCCCTTGTGCTGAAGCGGTGGACTCCATATTTTGATGCAAAAAAGGAGAGGGTAGAGTTCGAACCCATCTGGGTTCACCTTCCAGCATTCACCATGTAGTTCTGGAATGTTCCTAGGTTTACAGTGGTTGGCAATCGATTGGGGAAGTAATTAGATGCAGACATGTCATTTGAGCAAACTGGGAGGATGACGGTAGCCCGAATATTGGTCAGCATTGATTTAAGAAAGGGTCTCTCGGAAAAAATTGAGATAGAGACACAGTCAGGATCTTTTTTGCAGATTCTTGATTATGAGGGTGTTCCTTTCTGGTGCCACCGATGCCATGTTTATGGGCACCTGGTGGCGGAATGCAAACTCCCATTCAGGGGTTCTCTAGCATGGCATGGTCACAGGGATAGAGGCGGATCACGTGGCTCACCAGTGAAACCAAATGTTACAATTCAGGCCATTAGTCCGGAGGAGGCAACAGAGGGATGTGCCGATATGACCAAGGTAGTGAGCAAGAGCCCAATGGTGCCTTCTGTCATAGAACTTTCACAACTGGAGAAGAGTATGACAGGCAAATCTTCTATGGTGGAGTTGCCTTCGACACATGTGCCGGGTCAGTCACTATCCAGTGCCTCAAAATATTTTGTATCTATTGTGCCTTCTGAAGAAATGCGGGAAGATTCTTTACCAAAACCCCGGGCCAACTCTCCTCTTCATATTAAGGTGGTTCCTTGTGAAATTCCAGGGGTAGAATGTACTATCGCCCCTCATATTGTAACCCCATTGTCTTCCTCTACCTGCTCCTCGGAAGGGAGGAGCATTCGGTATGCACTAAGGAATAGGATCATCCTAGACAATGAAATCTCAACCTTGGGGAAAGGGCTGGGTTCTGTAACGAGAACGAACTTGGTTTTCAGGGGTAGGGGAAGGAAATCTCACATATCCCTGGCACAAGATAGAGCAAGGCTGGATATTGCATCTGGCAGACAATGTTCCATTGAATGGGCACTTAGAGCATCGAAAGCCCCTGGCAGGATTACCCAATGAAAATTTTGTCTTTCAACTGCAGAGGGTTGGCGACCCATCCAAAAAATCATCGTTGAGGCGGATGGTGGAGACCATAGCACCGGATGTTTTATTACTTCAAGAAACTATGGGTTCGAATGAGTTAGTTAAATCTACCTTGGAGACGGTCTTGTCGGGGTGGACCTTTGAAGCGATTGATGCCAGAGGAAGATCGGGTGGATTGGCATCTAGCTGGAAACCAAAGGTCTGCAAATGTGAAAATATTTGGAGTTTTAAATTAGGGATCGGTATGGAGTTATTTTCTGAAGAATTGGGAAGGTCTGTGACAATTATTAATGTCTACGGGCCATATCAGGATAGGGTACAATTTTGGGAATCTCTACTAAACCTCTCTTTCCTTAAAGCTAGGGAAGTCATTTTGGGAGGAGACGTAAATTTTTCTATCAGGACAGTTGAGGTATGGGGGCCAAGAGTGAATCCAGATCCTTTAACAAACTATTTTATACATGCCTTTGATGAAAAAGGATTCCTGGACATTGAACTTGTCAAGCTCAATCCCACTTGGAGAAATAGGCGATCTGGTGAAGATAGAGTGGCGAAACGAATTGATCATTTTTTGGTTTCTGAGGGTCTGGCGGGATCTATGGATCTGATAAGACAATGGGTAGCCAGTGGAGGTGAATCAGATCATAGTCCCATTGTATTGGAATTTAAGGGAAGGGGTCGAAAGCCTCCGAGTCCTTTCAAATTCAATGCAGAATGGCTCAAGGACCCATCTTTCCAAGAGCTGGTTCATAATAGATGGATCCCCTACGATATAAATTTTCATGAATATGCTACTAAGCATTTTGTCAGAAATCTTAAGAGAATCAAACAAGCTACCATTTCTTGGGCTCATGAGAAAAAGGTCAGGGAGGAAGCGGAGTTGACTGTGATTGAACAGGAATTACAGAGTATGCAGGAAGGGGATGGAGGGGGTTTTATCTCACAGGAATCTAAAGAGGATCTTATCAGATTGGAAAAAAGGAGGACTCTTCTAGAGGAAAAAGAGGCAGCATGGAGGCTGAAGAGCCGTGCAATTTGGCTAAAATGCGGGGATGAAAATACAAAATTTTTCCAAGCTTTTGCTCATGGCAGGAAATTGACCAATACAATTTGGGAGCTTCAAAACCAAGATGGAGTCTCAGTCCGCTCTTTTGAGGGGTTGGCTTCAATGGGGGTTGAACACTTCCAGGATTTATACAGAGCTCAAGAGGGAACATCCATAGCTGAGATTGTACAGATTGCTCATCTTTTCCCCCGGTTCGTGGAGGAGGAGGATAACAGGATGTTAATGGCTGAAGTTACTGAGGGTGAGCTTTCAGATGTTCTTCATTCCTTTCAAAAAGACAAAAGCCCAGGGCCAGATGGATGGCCGATTGAATTTTATCTGGGTTTTTTAGAATTAATCAGCGAGGATCTTCTGAGGGTGGTGGAGGAATCCAGAGTCTCTGGACATATACATGCACCAATTAATTCTACTTTCATAGCATTGATTCTGAAATCAGCTAATCCGTCAACCTTTGAAGATTTCAAACCGATATCACTCTGCAACTATCTTTATAAGATTATATCAAATGTTATTGCAAGAAGGGTGAAAGATATTCTATCCATGATGATTTCTAGTGAACAATTTGGTTTTTTGGCTGGAAGACAGATTCATGAAGCGATAGGGGTGACATAAGAAGGACTTCACAGTTTGAAATCTCAGAAGCTCAAAGGTGCAGTGGTCAAAATTGATCTATCCAAATCATATGATAGAGTCAATTGGCTGTATATCAGGATGCTTATGACTCATCTTGGTTTTGGATTAGATTTTAGCAGATGGACGATGAGTTGCTTAACCTCTGTATCATTTGCTATCAATATAAATGGGTCTGCCTCTCCCTTTTTCACCTCAGAAAGAGAGCTAAGGCAAGGATGCCCTTTGTCTCCACTGTTGTTCCTTTTGGTGGCGGAAGGATTGAGCCGCTTTCTTGTCGAGGCCAAAAGATCAGGGGGCTTCAAAGGAATACAAATCTCATAGATATTGTTTATCTCCCACCTATTATTTGTTGATGACATTCTTATATTTTGTGATGGAATCAGAAGAGACACGGATAAGCTTTGCCAAGGGTTAGATCTATTCAAGAGAGCTTCTGGGATGACTGTAAATGGACAAAAATCCACTCTATCCTATTCAAATATGGAGAATGAGGAGATTAGATACTTGGCTACAAGGCTCCCCTTTCAGTTGTACGAGCTGGATGAAGGTTTAAAGTACTTGGGCTTCCATTTAAAGCCTAATAATTATAGGAAGGCAGATTGGATGTGGCTAATTGCCAAGCTGGAAAGAAGATTGAATGTATGGAGTCATCGGTGGCTTTCCAGGGCTGGAAGACTGATTCTGGTAAAATCAGTTTTGGAAGCGATTCCAGTTTACTGGATGTCCCTATCATGGATCCCAAAAGGAATACTGGAGAAGGCGAGAAAGATCTATTTCTCTTATCTTTGGAGGGGCAATCAGGAACATAGGGTTACGCCTTTGGTACGCTGGGATAGGATTGCTATTCCGAAGGCTTTAGGAGGATGGGGATTGAAGAACATTTTCCTCTTTTCAAGAGCACTGGCAGCAAAGGGCACTTGGAGATTGATCAATACCAATAGTCTGTGGACTCAGGTGGTTCATCAAAAATACATTGCTCCATACTCTCTTCAGGAATGGATCAGGTTACAAGACAAAAGAAGGACAAGAATCTCTATTATCTGGAAGGTTGATCTTCAGGCTTTTGAGTCTTAACGTAATTGGAAATCGCCTTGCTTGGCGAGTGGGCAATGGGAGAAATGTCCGCATAGGACTGGACCCCTGGCCGGGGTGTGGACAGGATCACTTGCTCCCTGAGGATCTCTGAGAGATGTTGATCAGTCAAGGGTTGATTCATTTAAATCAAATAACGGATAATCTTTCTACTAATATCTGGCAACAGGGGTGGAAGAATGGTCATATGCTAGGATGAAGTGAAGAACACGCCATTTTATGGGGTAGATATACTCGTGCCCTTACTCTTTCTCACATTAGAATCATAGATAGAGATGATGAATTGATATGGGATCATGATCCATCGGGGGTATACACAACAAAGGTACGTTACATTTAGCTTAGTACAGACTTATTCAATCAGGAGATCAAATGGTGGTGGAAATGCAACTGGAAATCTAAATGCCCGGCAAAAGTAAAGCTCCTTGTATGGTCAATACTGGAGAATAAGGTTCCAACTTGGGACAATTTGCAGAAGAGGCAACATCATGGTCCTGGATGGTGTATTTTGTGTAAGGAAAGTGAGGAAACAGTTGATCATCTATTCCTGAGATGTCGTTACTCACAGAGTATCTGGGAAGAAACATCAAGGATGATCGGATATAATTGTTTATGGCAGGGGGTATCATGTGAAGGAGCTCTACAAAATTGGATATCTGATCGCAGCACAAAAATATATAGGGCTCTCCCATCCATCCTATCCTGGGGTATTTGGATCACCCATAATAAGGCAATCTTCCAAGACGACACAACCACTCCTGCAGCAGTTTCTGCGCAAAGCATAAGCATCCTATCTTTCTTTCTGCAGATAAAGGAAGGTCCAGCGATTCGACACATACAATGTGAGGTGGTTGACAAATCCACTCCTTGGGGTTTTTTGACGGGGTTGCACAGGGAGACCCACCTATTTATGGTGGAGGGGGGGTTCTATATTTCTCTGACTCACACTTCTTCTGTATTAAATCTGGCCTGGGGGAGGATCCAATAACTATGCTGAATTGATGGCTCTAAAATTACTTCTTTTTACTTTAGAAAATGGCTGGAGGTCTCTACAGGTTTTTGGGGATTCTATGTGTTGGTGCTTGAATTGACTGTCAATTTTCGAGCAATTTTCATGCAGGCACCATCCCAAAATATCCAAAAAGTTCTAAGTTTTGGCACCCCTTCAGTGTTTTTCAGCATCTGCATCATAGTTTTTTGAGGAGGTGGTCTTTGTGTTTTCTCCATCGGCATGAGTTCGTTTTTGTGTCTTCGACATTTCGGTTTGAACTTGAACCCCTTTTCTCAAAGTTCAATAGTTCACCGGTTCAAGGTTCAATGGTTCGAAGCTTTGTTGCCAATGGAGTATTGTTTTGGAGGTTTGAACCTCGCCGGCGTACCTCAGTATTGAACCTCGCCATTGAACCGGTTCATCAGTTCAATGGGTTCGCAGGGTTGCTTTTATGTTGCCGACAGAGTTGGTATTGACGTTGAACTTCTCATTTGAGCCATTGAGTTGAACCAGTTCAAGGTTCAATGGTTCAAAGCTTTATGTTTTTGGTCTTATCGGAGGCGTCGGCATCATCGGCGAAGGATTTTTGAGTTGGGCCGACAGTTGGGAGTCTGGCCGATGGTGGAGTTGATGTTTGGCATATCGGGGTGACGAGGGAGTGTGTCTTGGCGACAGGAGGACCGTCAACGAGACTATTGCTATCGGCAGAGGGGTTTTGGTCTCTGTCGATATCGTTACTTAGGCCGATGGGGATTTGGGCATGTGTGTGGTCGCCAAGACCTTGATCTATCAGCGAAGGAATTTGTGGTCTTCCCGATAGTTTTGGTCATACCGATGAAGGAGGAAGGTGGACTGGTAGCCGCTAAGCGGAATGTGGAGTTTGCGGTCGGCGAGACCATTGAGATCGGCAGGAGGAATTTCATGTTGGCCGATGGTGTCGGTCACACCGACAGGGTAGTTTGGAGTAGCGATCGGAGAGACTCATGCTATCGGTGGAGGTCTGGAGATTTGGCCCGATGGTTCATCTCTGGCCGATGATGGGGTATGCGATGTAGGCATCGACGAGACAACGGAGGTCGGCAAGAGTTTTTTGGGGTTGGCCGATGGCTTAGGTCATAGCGATGGGCTTTTGGAGAAGGAGCATGCGTCGAGCGCGGCAAAAAGCGCTCGACACCTATTATGCATATGGCCATGTTTTTAAAGTGCTGAAGTGGTCTCCGCACCGTGCATGTGGGATTAATCTCCCTGCATATTCTGAACCTTCAATAAAACGCGTTTTGGCGGGAAGTTCTTTTTGGACGCAGCGACAGTTTTCTCGGTGGTTGTGGGTTGTTGGGCCATCAATGGTGACTGTAGCAAGGGTATGGGCGATGGTACAAATGATCAAACTGCCCGATTGAGAATGAAGACTTCCAGATGGCGGCGCAAGGCTCGAGGCCTCCCTTGTCTGCTGCATTGATGACTTCTGAACGCCATTCTTTCTGATGGATGTGTCTGGCGGATTTTTGAATTCTGACTATGTAATTAATGCTGAGTACGCTTCCCTCTGGCTGTTTTTAAGCAGGAAGTGTTACTCATTTTAGAGGTTGGATGTTTTTGGGCTTTCTGCTCTGACTCTGAACATAAGGTGTTCACATTTTGAAAGGCATTTTTTGCTACAGACGCGGTCCTTAGTCTGGTGTACCAGTCTATTTTTGTCTTGTAAATGATAATTTTCTCTATGATGATTTTCTATGCAGATTGATTTTAAATAAAAAACACCTGTGTGTGTATTGTTTCTGATTGTCTCCTGTATGTCATTTGTTTTCCTTTCAAACAAGGTTGTCAAGGGCTTCCAAGTTTTTCAGTATGTGCATACTGTGTGTCTGATTTATTGCGTCTGCTCAAGGAGTGGTTAAATAGGTTTTTGATCAGATACAAAGGAAAATAGATTGCATCATAGGATCTGTTAAGTATGATCATTAGTAATACTCTTTCTTGGACATGTTGTTAGGCAGTAGCATTCTTCTCAGGTCCTCTGGATATGAATTTATGTTGTCATAGGGAGACACTTACATTCTTAGATATGACTCTGCTGCCCAGATAAGGCACTGGTTTGGGAATCTGTCTGTTCAATGGGTCTACGAAATTCCCATCGTTCCAAACACCATTTCAAACCATTTCATCCTTTCACCTGTTAGTTGTAGGATTAGGAGTAGGAAACCCCTGCATGCTCTCATACCTAACCAGACATTATGTCCAAGAATGTTGCCAACCTTGTGATTTGTTACACAAATCTTGGTCCATATATGAGAGTATTCTGCCTGTCGCTGTCAAGTTAAATCCTTCTGTCATTGAGCTAGTCAAGGTCATACTTTTATCAAATAGGGACACCCCCCTTGGTGCGGCAGAACCAGAAGTGAAGGGGAGGAGCTCACGCAACCTCCTGTATTTAGTTGGCTGAATCTGCCTGTGCATTAGAACTGGCAAACCTTAATGCTGATTCAGAAGAAAAACCAACAAAATGGTGACTCTGCTGGGGATGTGAAGTAAAAGTACTATCTAATCATCTCTAGTGATATATTTGTGGCCCATCCGAGTCACTAACAAAATGATGCTCTGCTGGTGGAATGAACCTGGAAAAGTAGCTTTCAGCTATTGAAAATTTTGTCCTCTCTAGAGAGGTGGCGACTCTGCAAAAAAGATCTGAATGCACATGAAAGATAGATGTATGTGATGTGACAAAGATGTTCATATTTCTGCATCTGGATGAGAAAAGGTACCTAGCTTCCTCCCCTTTATATTTGTTGTTTGTTGCATAAGTTAGATGCCAAGGGGAAGCCTTAGGTCTTAGGCAAACAAAGGATGTCTAAAAGTGAAATTTTTATAAATTCAAATATGTTTTATCCAATACTCAGTCAGGATTTGTTGGATAAAAGAATAGAAGAGATAAAAAATAGGTTGATATTCTTAGAGGCTAGGCAGGCCCAGTTAAAAAGTAGTAAACCTGTTGTGTCTGCCAGTCAGAAGGCTAAACCTCTTCTCAGCCCTCTTGATCCTCAGTATGACCAAGAGATTAAGGCATCATGTGAAGATGAAAAGATGAATACTGAAGGTGCCAGTGAAAGGACTAATGAGGACTCCCATTGCAATGTCGAGGCAGCTGGCCATGAAAACAACAACGAGGTTGTGGACAGCAATGAGCAACTTTTGGAATGGACTTGTGGGGATAATTGTGAGTATTGTACTCAAGACAGAGAAGATATAAGCAAACAGAGAAGCAGTCCCATGTGTGACCCATTGCCTACCTTTCAAACACATGGAGATCATGAAGAGCAGTCAGAGATTGAAATAGGTGCTAGTGCAGAGCATGGTTGTTTTTTATTTGGTGACTGTTTTGCTTATGACACATAGGCTGATACTCCTCCATAGAGTGAATCCATTGGTGATGAAGATGCGTGCTCTGCTGCCCATGAACAAATGGCATATTATGATGAAACTGATGCACCTGGATCACCCATCTTTGACACATATGGTGATGATGATGTATCTGAGTATGGTGAAGATCTTGACATGGTTTTTGACTTGGATTCTGTTTCTCATCCTGATGAAAGAGAGACCAACATACATCAGGTAAGTGATTGTAAAAATGTGCCTGATTGTAAAGAGGTGCCAGAGCCTGATCTTTTCCAGCTTGGTGTACCAGATGGTTGTGTACATGATGTACACAATTGTGATTTTGAAAGTTTTTCTTTTGATGTGCCAGCATATACAATGAGCTCTGATCTTCCTAGCTGTGTGGTGGACTTTGAGTGTTTTCAGTTTTCAGTCCAGCTAGGAGATCATTTTACAATGCATATTGCTAATATAGATGACAAGTGTTGTATGCCATATGAATATGCATTGCTTGATAAATTTGACACCCACATGTCATATGATGCTGAAGGTTGTCTGCATAGGGGTGACAGTGACAAGCTAGATCAGAGGGTTAAATATGCAGATGGCAAGGATTATTTGTGGGTAAGTCATGACAGTATCTCCAGGTTTGATCCAGTGAATGCAGATGAAAACAAAGTGTTTGATAAGGGGAGATACATGTTTTTCTTTTCTTGGTGGCCTTAGGCCATCAAGAGTGTTTGGTGATGCAGATCATTGTAACTTCATGACTCTGTGCCCAATGGATAGGGGACTGGTCTGCATTCCAGAGTTCTGTGGTTCTTGCCATGCCTGCAAGAGGTATGCATCTTCAGACAGAGTCACTGTTGGTGCCTGAATTGACTGTCAATTTTTGAGCAATTTTCATGCAGGCACCATCCCAAAATATCCAAAAAGTTCTAAGTTTTGGCACCCCTTCAGTGTTTTTCAGCATCTGCATCATAGTTTTTTGAGGAGGTGGTCTTCGTGTTTTCTCCATCGGCATGAGTTCATTTTTGTGTCTTTGATATTTCGGTTTGAACTTGAACCCCTTTTCTCAAAGTTCAATAGTTCACCGGTTCAAGGTTCAATGGTTCAAAGCTTTGTTGCCAATGGAGTATTGTTTTGGAGGTTTGAACCTCGTCGGCGTACCTCAGTATTGAACCTCGCCATTGAACCGGTTCATCGGTTCAATGGGTTCGCGGGGTTGCTTTTATGTTGCCGACAGAGTTGGTATCGGCGTTGAACTTCTCGGTTGAACCTCTCATTTGAACCATCGGGTTGAACCGGTTCAAGGTTCAATGGTTCAAAGCTTTATGTTTTTGGTCTTATCGGAGGTGTCGGCATCATCGGCGAGGGATTTTTGAGTTGGGCCGACAGTTGGGAGTCTGGCCGATGGTGGAGTTGATGTTTGGCATATTGGGGTGACGAGGGAGTGTGTCTTGGCGACAGGAGGACCGTCGGCGAGACTATTGCTATCGGCAGAGCGGTTTTGGTCTCTGCCGATATCGTTACTTAGGCCGATGGGGATTTGGGCATGTGTGTGGTCGCCAAGACCTTGATCTATCGGCGAAGGAATTTGTGGTCTTCCCGATAGTTTTGGTCATACCGATGAAGGAGGAAGGTGGACTGGTAGCCGCTAAGGGGAATGTGGAGTTTGCGGTCGACGAGACCATTGAGATCAGCAGGAGGAATTTCATGTTGGCCGGTGGTGTCGGTCACACCGACAGAGTAGTTTGGAGTAGCGATCGGAGAGACTCATGCTATCGGTGGAGGTCTGGAGAGTTGGCCCGATGGTTCATCTCTGGCCAATGATGGGGTATGCGATGTAGGCGTCGGCGAGACAACAAAGGTCGGCAAGAGTTTTTTGGGGTTGGCCGATGGCTTAGGTCATAGCGATGGGCTTTTGGAGAAGGAGCATGCGTCGAGCGCGGCAAAAAGTGCTCGACACCTATTATGCATATGGCCATGTTTTTAAAGTGTTGAAGTGGTCTCCGCACCGTGCATGTGGGATTAATCTCCCTGCATATTTTGAACCTTCAGTAAAACGCGTTTTGGCGGGAAGTTCTTTTTGGATGCAGCGACAATTTTCTCAATGGTTGCGAGTTGTTGGGCCATCAATGGCGATTGTAGCAAGGGTATGGGCGATGGTACAAATGATCAAACTGCCCGATTGAGAATGAAGACTTCCAGATGGCGACGCAAGGCTCGAGGCCTCCCTTGTCTGCTGTATTGATGACTTCTGAGCGCCATTCTTTCTGATGGATGTATCTGGCGGATTTTTGAATTCTGACTATGTAATTAATGCTGAGTACGCTTCCCTCTAGCTGTTTTTAAGCAGGAAGTGTTACTCATTTTAGAGGTTGGATGTTTTTGGGCTTTCTGCTCTGACTCTAAACATAAGGTGTTCACATTTTGAAAGGCATTTTTTACTACAGACTTGGTCCTTAGTCTGGTGTACTAGTCTATTTTTGTCTTGTAAATGATAATTTTCTCTATGATGATTTTCTATGCAGATTGATTTTAAATGAAAAACACCTGTGTGTGTATTCTTTTTGATTGTCTCCTGTATGTCATTTGTTTTCCTTTCAAACAAGGTTGTCAAGGGCTTCCAAGTTTTTTAGTATGTGCATACTATGTGTCTGATTTATTGCGTCTGCTCAAGGAGTGGTTAAATAGGCTTTTGATCAGATACAAAGCAAAATAGATTGCATCATAGGATCTGTTAAGTATGATCATTAGTAATACTCTTTCTTGGACATGTTGCTGTTAGGCAGTAGCATTCTTCTCAAGTCCTCTAGATATGAATTTATGTTGTCATAGGGAGACATTTACATTCTTAGATATGACTCTGCTGCCCAGATAAGGCACTGGTTTGGGAATCTGTCTGTTCAATGGGTCTAGGAAAGTCCCATCATTCCAAACACCATTTCAAACCATTTCATCCTTTCACCTGTTAGTTGTAGGATTAGGAGTAGGAAACCCCTGCATGCTCTCATACCTAACCAGACATTATGTCCAAGAATGTTGCCAACCTTGTGATTTGTTACACAAATCTTGGTCCATACATGAGAGTATTCTGCTTGTTGCTATCAAGTTAAATCCTTCTGTCATTGAGCTAGTCAAGGTCATACTTTTATCAAATAGGGACACCCCCCTTGGTGCGGCAAAACCAGAAGTGAAGGGGAGGAGCTCACGCAACCTCCTGTATTTAGTTGGCTGAATCTGCCTGTGCATTAGAACTGGCAAACCCTAATGCTGATTCAGAAGAAAAACCAACACTATGATTATTATAAATTGGGCAAATGGCATTCAGAGATGTCACTCTATGAGATTATTACCAATCTTGGAGGAGGTTATAAATCTAAAAAATCATTTTGATTTAATATCCTTCAAACATGTGTACAGGGAGTGCAACACCATGGCCGACCGACTATCCAAAGAAGGCAC
This sequence comes from Cunninghamia lanceolata, assembly GCA_027924645.1. NCBI lineage: Eukaryota > Viridiplantae > Streptophyta > Pinopsida > Cupressales > Cupressaceae > Cunninghamia > Cunninghamia lanceolata. Next base: position 3,439,540 of record BSBN01000312.1, read on the forward strand.
ACAGCTCATACTGGGGCAGTGGTACATACAGGGACAGACAATAGATGCTCCGCCGGGTTATTATCATAGACCATTTCATGAAGGAATGGGAGCAAATATATGACTAGAAATTACGAGGGAAGCCGTTTTTCACTTGTTACAGCATTTTTGGGGACTAAACTTTTTTGTTCTTTTTTTGGGGGGCTTTTATCTTGGCTGAGATGTTCCAGGTACTATGTGTAAAAAACTATAGACCATTTCTGATTGGACTGATTTTGTAGGATGGACTATCCTACAGTAAGATATGCTATGCATATATTTGCGATTGTAATTTGGTACTTTCACAGTAATAAAATTATGATTTTTTTCTAAGGAAAAAAAAACAAGGAGCCCTCAATGTTGCCCCTAATGTTGAGGATAAATGATCAAGTGATAGTGGCCAAAGTGCTAAATATAAACATGTAAGAAAATATAAGAATCATGGAAGATGTGACCATATAAGAATTGAGATGTAAACATGCAATCATATTATAAGCATGTAACCATGATAAGCATATAATATGTAAACATGTAACCATGATAAGCATATAATATGTAAACATGTAATTGTAGGGATCATCAAAAAACAAGCTAAAATAAAAGGGATGCCCCCAAGTGGGGAGAGACAACATGTATCATGACAAAATCTTGACACATTTGAAAGACATAAAATAGCAATAAACATAATCTAGAAGATGAAATGAGATTGAAATGATGAGTTATCAAAGCATAATCTCAACAATCACATGAGACAATGAAATATGTGATAAAGGAGGAGTAAAATGAACATTGCTTAATAAAAAAGGACAAAGTGAAAACACAAATCAAACAAGCTATATTTTTGGTCAATATGATGAGAGTGGTTGCCATCCACTCCATAACTTTGCATTGTCCAAAATCCATAGGGACAACACAAAAGAAGACATGTATAAAATAGAGGAAATAAGTTGCATGAACCAGACAACACATGTTCATAGTCACTTGTATCAACATGCACACTAAAAGTGTCTTTTCATCGTCCACTTTCTAATTGAGAACATGAACACAACATAAGCATAAAAATAAAGTAACATAAAAACACAAGGAGAAGATCTCACCCAATTAAATCAAAATTATTGTCATCATTAAGAGGATAGACCTCAGTGTAATCATACTCAACTCTTGAATTCCTTTCTAGTGTTACCTCATGCTCATGTTGTTGCTTGAGTTGGATAGTAGGATAAGTAAATGGAATTGCATGATAGCCACTTGATGTTGAAAGATTAGTCTAATTATTCTCACACTCACGAGGACTAAAAGTAAAATTTTCTATGAGAGCATATATAAGATCCATGAATAAATAGTAAGAAGTATAATAATAATTAAACCATAATAAAGCTTCATCAACTAAATTGATTCTAAATGTGTGCATTAAAAGCATCTCATCATCAACATGTGCATGATATGTGTGGAGAAATTTTTTAATCTGTAAGTATAAACCTCTAGGATATCCATTTACGTCACACTTAATGCATTAAGTGATGGATCATGAGTAGTATGAGAATTATAAAGCATATGACCCAAAAACATCATTGTATCACTATCATTTGTTATTTGAGAAGAACTATCATCATTTTCAACATCATGTAATAAAGAAATTAAAGCATCACCATCAAGAAAGCAAGCATCATAGAGATATTCATTGGACAAACCACTAAGAGACAAGCAAGAAGGAACACCATCATTAGTTGTAGTATTAATATCAAATAAATCATGATCAATAGAAGTTAGGGCTAAAGTATTAAATGCATCATTATCATCACAAACTAGACCATCATTTCAAACATTAATAGGATTAGTATGAGTTGCATGCAAATTGTCAGATGTCATCAACAAGTGAAAAAACATCATGAGAGATTGAGCATAAAGAAGATGTGACACTAGAGGGCACATGAATAGTGCTGGTCATATAAAAGATACTCTCATTATAAAACTCATCACAAGGATAAATATTGTAAAAAGGTAGTCCTACAAATGAATCATAAGAATGTACGTCGCCATCTCAAGTGGTAAAAGGAGAATAATAATCAATATCAAAACTAAGATAAGACATGACACTAAGCTTCACAACAAGTTGTAAATAAATAATTGCACTCAAGATTAGTCATAGATGTAGAGGACAATCATGAGATGTAAAAGAACTATCATCATAAGACATATCATCATTAGGTAGAAAAGAAAATGAAACACACACATCACTATTCTTGAGTTATGCATAAGATACAACATCAAAGGAACAAGAACCTAAGCATAGAGAACTATCTTTATATTTAAAAATAATGACATCATTGGGCTTAATAACTTCATGAGTAGCCAATAGAGAATCATCATCATGCAAAGAACCATCCTTAGATGTATCAAATGAATATAGGGTTGAAGTAAGGTCACTATCATAGGCCACAAAAGAGGTATCATCATCATATATATTAAATGATCTAATACCATAGACATGCAAGTAAAAGAAGTGCATTAAAGCATATGCATGTGTGTAAACATCATGAAACTTATCCTAGTTGTGGTTGTAAAATATATATGCATCATAAAGACCATACACCTAACAAACAAACACATACAATATATCACATAAGGAGTCACCATGGAAATGCAATCATCGCCTATCACATCATCATGGGAGAAATGTTTAAAATGATCCATTGTAATGTTTAAATTTGATATAAAAACAAAAATAAATAAATAAAACTATCAAATCTAAGAATGGAATCAAAAAAATTAAACCCTAAAGGAAAAATCAAGCTAGGGATGTAAGATCATTCGAGTTCACCAATTTATTTAAGGGAATAAACCTACCCCCACATAAATATTTAAGGTAAATTAATTGAATTTTAAAATAATGAATTAAGACTAAAATATTACATGCATATGTCCATCAATAAGTATTGAGATTAATAAAGAGGATTAAAGTACTTAGTTCTAGGGTTTTTATGTTGAACTTGTTGTGATAGACGTTGTTTTATGCTTTGTCAACAAGCCTAGAAATTAGCTATGTCAAATAACTCCATATAAAATGTAAAATAAGTTATTTTTTTCCTTGTATCAATTCTACAACTATGGATCTGATCTCCACGGCTGCACATTTAAACCTTTTTTGTAGAAATGGCCTTCTATTGCTAAAACAAAATTGTAACTTGATTTTCTTAAAATTTTATTTTGCCTTGGGTATTTGAAAATGGTGGTCCCAATAAACACTAACAAAGTTTGTTGTGTTAGGAACATGAGGCAAGATGCTCCCCTCCCTTTGCCTTAGTTAAATCTTAGATCAATTCAACATTTTTGACAAGATCAAAGACATTTAAAGCAATCATGAAAATGTCTAATTTATTCTTATCAACATGTTGGATGTAGATGATATGCTCTTCTAATGATGATGCAATGTTTAATTGAACTTCCCTCTAGATGAGTTTTCTCTCTCCCTCATTCCATGCTAAAAACCTATTAGGGTTTGTCTTTTATACAACACCCTAGTGTATAAATTTAAATATCTTGCACTCAAGTTGGCAAGCAACAACTAGTGGGAAGCGGTTCTACTTAGGTCTATAAGCACCCAAAAATGCATAGTCTAATATAGAAAGTCAATTAATGACCAGGATCCATAAAATAAGGTGACAAGGCATGAAAACATGATTATGTGATATTTGACGTGTGTCTCTAGGATATGGCTCCACTTATCATCCATTTAGAACCACCTATTTGTTTCCTCTATTTATGATTTGTCATCTGTTAAACTATTTAAACTTTCATTTTTCTTTAGAACTTTAGGTTTCTCCTTTAGTTATGAGTTCACCACTTTGTTTAGGTAGCAAACACATTTCACCTTAGTGAGCATGTGTTCACCTTGATAAACTCTTATTCATTGTTGGTACTTAGTTACTGCCAAACTGACATCTTTGTGCAAAGTAAAAACTTGTTCTTTTCCTTCACACACATAAATTGCTTCAACCATGCAATTTCCTCATGTTCTTCTTCCAATTTTGACCAATTAGATATGTTTTGGTGCCAATCGTCCCTAATCATAATATGCTTATAATATATGCAATTTTAGTCATTTAAAGGGCCCTTTTTTTAGAATGCTCCAACCACATCATCAAATCTATGAGAATCTTTCTTGAGACTAATGTTATCCAACTTGTAAATTAGCTCTTGTCAACCAACATCAACCAACCTTGGTATCTCAATCCTCTTTTTTAGCCTAGCCTTATATTAGAGACTGAACCACAATTAGGTAATCATAGAAGAGAAAGAAAACAAGGATTTACATTATTGAGGACTACATTTCCATTGTCAACCTAACTCTATACATGATGCGGTCTACTCTGGGTGTAGATTTATTAATTTATTATTTAGATTTAGTTTTATTATTTTGTAGACGAGGAAAATATTGTTTGTGTTAGCGTAAATTTTTTTTTGGATTAAGGATAGTCAAATCATATTACCAAAAAAAGAGTTGTATCATTACATATATTGGGGCCAAGCTGGCCACCATCACAGGACTCAAAGCTATACAGCCTAAAACAAAAGGAAATCGAGTTTACAACTTAGAAAGATAGTGCATCATATACCCTGCATTGATAAAAAAACCGAAGTGTTGTTCCAGAAATAAAACTAGATAAATATCTGTTAATCTTTCTTCTAAACTTCTGGAAGGTCCAATACTGGTTCATCGATTGACAGGTCACTCTCTGCAACATCTAGATCTGATTCACATTTTGGTTCAGGTTCTGCGTGGCCCACTCCTTCTCTATCCATATATATCTTATCATCTTCAACAAAAAAGGGAGCAACATGAAGCATATTAACTTCATGAGGTCTATCATCCTGAGATTTATTATCATCCCCTGCTTCAGAGAGATGCAGGTTCTTGAACTTGATATGCAATTCTTCTAGCCTCGAGTTGAAATATTAGCAAGCCTTGTCAATGTCTATCGGCCTCATTTCAGAAAGAACAGACTCAGAGTCATGCATTGAGGGGAACTCCCTTTCAGCCATCTTGGACAGATTGGCCAATTGATCCTCCATTGAAACTGCCACCTGCAAATGAATTTCAACATGTGTGAGTCTTGAATTAGACCCAGTAAGAATTCTAGGCTTGCCTTAAAAATGGTCCTCATTCCTCTTTTTCCACAGAATCCATAAAACTTCAATTGTTAGAACTAACCAAAATATTTTATTTTTAGAATCAAGACCAGCAATATGACCAAAAATAATCCCAATTTTGCATTTAGAATCAAATAAAGACCAGTTAGGAAGACTGTTAAAAAAGATATCCCAAACCTAACAGGAAAAGGGACAATCAAAGAAAATATGATCACAACTTTCATGGACATTACATAGACTACAAATGTAATCAACCCTAACAACCATCTAAAGCATCCTTTCTTAACATAGATTTATTTTTTAGCATAGGAATTAATAGTGTAGGAAAGTAAGAATAAAATTAATTGATCTATGTTTAGTTTGTAGTTTGTCATTGTTTGTATCTTTATCTATTTCAATTGCCTACATTATAAGAGGTAGTAACTTCTCAAGAAGACATCGAAATAATTTCTAAAAAACTTAGATACAAAGAGGTGTTTCCCTATAGCATCCTCTCAGGAATCCTCTGAGATTCCTCAAAGGTAAATTCTAGGGTGATACTAGGAATCCTCGATGGAAGTCAGGTTCCTCTCTAAAACAAATCTTTAGACATTAAGTAATAGAAATCCCTCAAGTCAAAAAGTAATCATTATGAAGTTTTAATTAGAGATCATCTTCTTTTCTATGTTTTAAAGAAGTAAAGAATCTATTTCCTAAGATTGAAAGATTTATTCTTCTATGATAAAGATTGATTGTTGAAAAGCTTCCTCTTTGTCTATGTCAAACATTATTTTTACTATTGAAAAATATTAAAAAGATAAACATTTAATTTCTACATTTGCAATTACTTCATTTCCAAAAAAGTAACCGGGTGTTTTTGTGTTTTTGAAAAGGGTAAAACTAGTTGCATCTATTTAATTAATTTAATTTGGTTAATTGAGTATGCTAAAATAATCAATTGTTTGACTAATTTAACATATTTAATTAGCTATTTATTTTTTATTGCTTTATTTAGTTACATTTTATTTAGTCCAAGAAGACAAAAAGAAAAGAACTGCATTTATCAAGGTTAAAATTAGATTAATTTAAGTAATTGGTTTAATTTAACTTTATTCATTTCTCTATTTTAATTAGATTAATGTGTTTGTTAAAAACACAAAATAATAGTATAAATCAAGAAAACAAACAAAAGATCTTACACATTCTCTATACCATTATAAAACAAAAAACAATCAAAAATTCATTCCAATGGATAAAATAAATAAAAACAAAAAAAAAAGCATTCAAACAACGTTAAACTTTGTGAAACAAACAAATCCACATATAACCATTGAACTATATAAGAACAACAACAAAAATGCAAAGCATTCAAACAACGTTAAACTTTGTGAAACAAACAAATCCACATATAACCATTGAACTATATAAGAACAACAACAAAAATGCAAAGCAACTTTCATTATAAAACTTGCAATCCGATTTGCCTAGGACTTTGATTAGACTCGATGAGAGACTTGTGGGAAGAGGTCTTTCTTATTTGTATGACTCTTCTCATTGACCAAAATAACACATTAGAAAAACAACCAAGAATCATCGCAATCTCAAACATTTTAAGAATTCCACCTCAACCTAGGCAACAAGCGCCACATGTTTATCTCTTACTGCCTTGCCCTCGGGAACTAAAAAATCAACTAGACCATCCACTCACTCATCCATGAGGTCCTCTACTTCACCTTATTTTTCTACAAATCCAACGACGTGCATCCTCATCATCTACCCATGCAAGCAAATCCATGTGTTAGATTTTTGCATATACAAGGCACATAATTAAATTTGATTTTGAAAGTTTAGTTGTCAAATCTACAACTACGAATCTAATCTAGGTTTGCATTCTCACCTATAAAATTGACCTAGGATAGAGAAAGTAAAAATTGTAGATTAGGTCTAGACTCTTGGGATGTGTGGAATTGAGATTAAGGATCATTTTATTTTTTAACTTTTACACAAAAATACGACACTTGTATGTTAGTCATTACATATGAGATAAATGAGTTAGAGCAAGTCTAAAATATAAGGTAAAAGTGCTAAGTATGTAATTTTTTTTGGGATTAGGTGTGTCATATGCATTGCAAGTCCTAATGTTTGAAATATTTATTTATTTGTATTTATTAACTATTTTGTCCTCATCACATAAATGAAGTGTCCCACTTTGAGGTGGCACTTTTGGCCATGTGTCAACTATCTTGGAATGTGTGTAAGAAGTTGTAAGAGCATCTAATGTCATTATGCTGCTCTAAGATCTCGAGTTACTTACAATAGATTCTATGACACATGTAAGAGCATGATTATAGGGAGTCACAAAGTGGACTAGGAGTCTTTAATCACTTATGATGTATGTTATGATGCATCATAAAGCATCTTTCTAAAGAAGGTAAATGAAAAATAATGAGTCTAAATGGGTTGTGGGTCATGATAATTCTTACCATGGTATTTTGGGACATTGTTTTGGCCCATGGTAATATCTTTTGGTGGTTTTTGGGCCTTGTTGAGTCAATATATCAAGGGCTTGAGATGGAGGCATTGAGGAGTTTTTATTACAGGGTTATGCTATCAATTTTCCTCTAGAGGAGTAGGAAGTTGATCTCCATGTTAAGGTGCTAAACTCGCAAGTGTACTGTAACCATTCTTATTGTTGAATAATACATCAGCTCAACATTTTGGAGGGTGGGTTTTTTTACCTAAAAGGGTTTTCCCCACACATATCATTGTCTCTTCTCTTCTATCTATGCTTCTTATATATTCTTCTCACTTTCTTGTTTTATAAGTGTTATTTTACCATCATTATGCTACTAAAATATATATATATTAGAGGTTTATATTTCTTTCATCTAAGGGTTAAAGTGGGAAATGAATTTGTGTCCTGATTCTGCTTTATGGGCATAATTTATTTGCATTTGTATCAAGCTTTTTGTTTAGTAAATCTTATGACATTGGAGGTGCCTGCATGCCATTTTCCTAACATTTGGTACCAAAGCTAAGGTGGTTTTGAGATTTATATGTGCTTGCATGTCATTGATTCATGGAGATTTAGATTTGGGTATTCCTCCTTTTTAATTTCTTAACTTGGCAAGCTCATTGGAATCTATAGGGAGGATTTGACTGATTCTTAATCCTTGTTTCAATGGAAGTCTTGTAGTTGATCTTATTTCTTAGGAGATAAAATTGCAAGCACTTTAAAGATGTGGAAGGTGAATAAAAATGGATTTGATCATGTGGTTACATGTAGCATGGTATTGACCTAGAGCTCCTATTTGAAAGTATGGAACAACCCTCTTGCATGGTGGCTAAGTTTTTCCATCCCGTGGTCATGTGTAGTATAGTACTTATATTGGGTGTCTATTTATAACTTCTTCATAACATGGAAAAGCATTCATTTTTGGACTATGGTTTGGTGTTCTTATGTCAAGTGCTTGGATTTATCCCCTAGCATTGAAAATCGTTAGTTTATTAGCCCACAAATGCATGTAGGCTTGGAGTTGGTCAAGAGATGACCAGGTAGCTCCTTGAACAACCTAGTTCCTTTGTATTCATGTACATGGGGATGGTTTTGGGATTGGTCATCTAGTAGTTTGGAGTTCCTCGATAGTCTCTTGGTCTTGATGGATGGTTGCACTTGCACGTTTCAGATTCATGTTGACTGGATTTGTGGGTTTTGCAGACTTTTTTGTTCAAAATCTATAGTTTGCTTATCTATTTTAAGTTCATTGTTCTAGTTTAACCATTTTGGTATTGTTTATACCTATGAAATAGATCATGAGTGAATTTATATTTGCATGCATATCTCTAGCATGAATGGTTTTGTAGATCTACAAAGAGACTATTTTTTAGATTGTGATTCTTGTGGGGGTTTTCTAGATATAAGTTGCAAATTTATATGCATGCTTTGTGCATGGTTCAAGAAGGTTGTTTATAGCTTTCTCAATATGGAAGTGTTGGTACATGATTTGTAACTCAATATTTCTATAGTGGTTATTATTGGGTTCTTAATCTACAGTTGTCTCGAGTGGTGTATTTTTGACATTTTGGATATGGGTTTTATATATGACATAAGTGTTGTGAAGGATCTACATTCTATCTCTTGTTGTCTTTGTTTTACTTATTACTAATATAGAGTTGAGTCTACTTACTTTTTGGTCTATATTGTTTAGTGGATCCATGTTGTGCTTCTTTAAGATCTATAAGTTTTATAGTTTTTGTGGGTTTCTATACCCATAGGATGCATAGATAACTCGAATGTAGGTTGTCTCTACCCATAGATACTTATAGTGTTCATGGTGTCTTGTTGCAATAGGGTTTGGATGTAAAGGTTTTTGATGTCATGGTGTTGCAGATTCTGGTGTTGTGTAGCAGTGAGGTAGTGAGATGGATGGATGGAGTAGCTATGATTCATGTTGTAGTACTTTGGGATGTTTGTGACATTCTTTTAAGGGTACTTTAGGTCACTTGTAGTTGTATATTCTTGGAACATATAGTAGTTATCTTATTTTAGAGATTGTGATTTTAGTTTGTCCTTTGCGATCTCTTGATGTTGTCGTTGAGTTCTTTGTTTGTTTGGGGGTCATGGATGACCTTTAGTAAGGAGATGTTCATCATGATTCCATGGTAGCTCTAAATCACTTGATGTGGGAGCTTTGCTAGTGATGTGATATTGTTCCATGGAGGACTCTAGATCTTTGTTTTTACATTATTGGTATGATATGGGTGCTCTTGGGAGTGGATATGTCTATTGGAGGAAATGATCTTCTATGAGGAAGATGTAAAACATGATGTCTTGTGGAGTTCCTAATTCTATAGTTGGAATTTTGGAAATCATTTGAGGTAGTCTTCTAGTATTGAGTACACTGGTCATTTTTCCTTGGAATCTTTTGGAGATTGTAGTGATGTAGCTGGAGTTTAATTGTATGAGATGGTCTATTGGATGCTCATGGATACTTGATAGACTTGGGTAAGGTTTGATATCTCTTGTTTTGGGGGATCATGTGTTGGAAGGTTAACTCTTTGATGAGGTTTCGACAGAAAGACCAAGAAGCCTTTACCTAGAGTTGGACATGAGTTTAGCATGGACTTGATGAGGAGATTGTTCATGGAGAGAGTCTGTGTGACTTAGTGCATCTTTAAAGAAGCAATGCTATTCTCTAATCAGTAGAGGATTATCTAAGAGGTATTCCAACCTAGTTAATAAGATGTATTCTATTTTTTGTGCTTTATTTTCTCGTGTGAATGAGTCTTGAGTTATGGAGATTAGTTTTGGAGGGCTTATTTGAGGAGTGCATGGGATGGTTTCTTTTTCCTTTGTGTTCTCTATGAATGAGTTTGTTCAGGAGAATAGTTTTTTGAAGAGTGAAGGGGATGGTTTTGGGCATATTCCTTGGTGGTGGGAATGAATTGTTAGTTTGGTATTCCTTCACTTGATAAACTTACATCCTTTCATGTTTATCAATTTATTATTGTTGTGTTTGACTTTGTTGTTGAACAATTGGATGTTGTTAAGGCTTTTTTGTTCAAGGTTTCTAAAGTGAGGATTTGACTTGTCTGTTGAAATACACTAGACAACTGAGAGGGGGGGTGAATCAGTTGTCAAAAAAACTTAGCTTCATATGAACATCAAACCATCAACAACTTAATTGCTTATAATCAGATTTAACCATGAAAGCATGAAACCATAAGCTTAATCACAAACAAACAACCAACAAAGTAGACACCAGATTTTTTATGTGGAAAACCCTAAAAGGGAAAAACCATGGTGGGTGTTAGCCCACATAAATATATGAGTTATAACAATACCAAAAAATAGAGGCTCACTGCCCGAATTGCTCACTGCAAAGAACGACTCACTGCCAAAGGGTGGCTCATTGCCAAGAGGTGAACTGATTAAGTAGCATCTACTCCATGCTAGGATTCAGTTCCATTGAAGCACAATATAACTTCTTTGCTCTGCTCTTTCACACCTTCACACTTATCTCTACATATTCACTTACACACTATTTTTTGCAACTCTATTTCATGCTTTTATACAATTCATCAACCTTGGAATGTACATCAATGTTGGCATTACATTCATAAACCATTGGAACATTCTCCAAGGTCGGCATTTACAAAACATACACAGAAATAGGTCTAGACCTATTACAAAATTTAGCTAAGGAAAGATGTAGAGAAGTATGATGAACACGACACACCTTAGCTGGGACTCAAACGCAATCCTCCATGCCACAACATGCTTCTACAATCTTCAATGCATCTTTGCAAATGGTGAAATCAACCAAGTTGGCCAAGACTAGAGTTGACACTAGGTTTTCTAAGAACATTCTTCTTTCACGATCTACACTTCTCTTTGCGGACCAATCCAAAGGTAGGAACACGATCAAGAGACATCCACAAGAACATTGTAATCACCAAAAACAACCGCACGATCTCTAATCACTCTTTCAAGAAGATTCTTCAAACAGGAGCATAAGAACAACACTGTCAGCTACTGTCACAAAGAAAGGATAGCTTGCAGACTGCCAAATCATGAACCATTGGAGTTGAAGACACTTAACATTACCTCAGACTTATCTCTAGAACCGTAGATCAAAATACTTCAATGCAGAGGAATGTGGATCATAAGACTTTCTCCTTGTCTTTGCCAAACATACAGAAAAATTTGTTTTCACTCTGGTGAACATAACTCACTCAATTCTTCCTACTGGAGGCTCAAACTCAGAACAAGGCATCTTTAGATGGACTTCTAAATAACTTCCAATCCACAAACAAAGATATTCACTCTATAGAAAATGCAGAGCATTCTTCTAGATTGTTCTTCTATATGCAATACATTGTTTCCACTACAACTCACTGTTTCTACTGGAGAAGCTAATTTTCTCAATATTCTCAACATTAAGATTAATTACATAAGTAAATACAAAGCATCTTACTCATTACAAGAAAACAACAAGATGGGAGCACAATTGACACCACTGACAACACAGATATGTTGACATCAATGACAACACTGATTAGGCACATACTAGCAACAATCTCCCCCTTTGTCATTGATGGCAACATATGATGTGAAAAAATGTAAAGACCATCAGGGCATGATTCTCCCCCTTTCTCTTTACACATCTATACTTCTTTTCTGCTTCTGATTTTTTCACATGATTTCTCTCCCCCTTTGACATCAATGGCAAAGGGCACATACTTGCACTCTGCTGCTCTGAACAAATTTGAACTTCTACAACCAACTCTTTTGTCATCATTCAGCTACTCCCTCTGAGAGGTAGCTCTCAGAACATCAATCCAGATCAAAGAATGAATCTTTGGGCACCACTGGATTGATGCATTCCTTTGCATCTTAGTTCAGAGCTAGAGGGGTAATGACCCCTAATTTTTCCATGAGATACTCAAAAGTATCTTTAGGCAGAGGCTTAGTGAAAATATCTGAAATCTGATCCTTTGTGGACACATATTCCAACTTAACTTCATTTTCTGTCACCTTTTCCCTCAAAAAGTGATACCTTATAGATATATGCCTTGTTCTTGAGTGCATCACTGGATTCTTGGAAATATTTATGGCACTTGTATTGTCACACAAGATTACAATTAGATCTTCATAAACAACTCGTATATCCTTCAAAGTCTACTTCATCCATAACACTTGAGTACAACAACATGCTTCTGCAATATACTTTGCTTCCGTAGTTGACAATGAGATTGAATCTTGTTTCTTGCTCAACCATGAAACTAATCTATTTCCCAAGAAGAAAGCACCTCCACTTGTACTTTTTCTATCATCAACATCTCATGTCCAATCAGCATCTGTATAAGCATTGAGAGTAAAATCATTATCCTTTGGATACCATAAGCCATGATCTGGAGTGCCTTTTAAATACCCCAGGATTCTTTTTACTACCATCACATGTGATTCTCTTGGATCGGCTTGAAATCTTGCAACAAGACACACTGCATGCATAATATCAGGTCTAGTTTGAGTTAGATAAAGTAATCCTCCAATCATGGATCTATACTTTTTCTGATCAGTCTTGGGTGATTCATCAATTTTCCTCAATTTGTAGCCAGTCACCATGGGAGTACATACTAGTTTAGAGTCTTCCATCCCAAACTTCTTTAATAACTCTTTTACATACTTAGACTAAGATATGAAGATTCCTTTATCTGATTGATTGATTTGCAGACCCAGAAAGAAATTCATCTCACCAAACATATAAATCTCAAACTCTTTCTGCATTTCACCAACAAATTTCCTACACATACCTTCATTTCCTCCAAAGATGATATCATCAACAAAGACTTCAACAATCAAAATTTGATCACCATTAATCTTGAAATAAAGATTACTGTCAGCAGTGCCTTTACTGAATCCTAACTGCAATAAGTACTTATCCAACCTTGCATACCATGCCCTGGGAGCTTGCTTGAGTCCATATAATGTTTTCTTCAACCTGCATACCATATCACCTTGCTTTGATAGTTGGAATCCTTTCGGTTGCTCAATATAGACTTCCTCTTCTAACTCCCCATTCAGGAATGCAGACTTCACATCCATCTGATACACTTTGAAATCTTTGTGTACTGTAAATGCTAGAAACATTCTAATCGCTTCAATCTGAGCTACTAGAGCAAAAGTTTCTTCAAAATCTATCCCTTCAATTTGAGAATATCCTTTGTATACAAGCCTTGCTTTATTCCCTACAACTTCTCCATTTTCATTCAGCTTATTCCTGAAGACCCATTTGGTTCCAATTATATTTTTGTCAGTAGGTCTAGGAACTAATTCCCAAGTTTCATTCTTCTCTATCTGCATTAGTTATTCTTCCATTGCCTTAATCCAATTTTCATCATTGCAGGCTTCATTCACACTTTTTGGTTCAACTATAGAAAGCAGACAATAATTCACTGGTTCTTCTACAACTCTTTTCCTTGTCAGCACTCCTTTCCCTTTGTCTCTAATAATTTGATCTTCAGAGTGATTGATTCTTACATACCTGGGAGTTTTAGCAATTTTTGAAGCCCTTTCTTCTTCACTTTGATTGTCTTCTTGTTCAACTTTTTCTTCATGAGTTACATCAACAAGTTCATCTGACTCAGCCATTCTGAACTGATGTTTTTCCTTTGCCTTCATTCACTTTCACATTTGCACTCTCCACAATCATCTTCAACCTTTTGTTGTAGCACCGGTAGGCCTTACTCTTGGTAGAGTATCCAAGGAAGATTCCTTCATCACATCGTGCATCAAATTTCCCTAGGTCTTCATCTCTTCTGCTATAGCATTGGCTTCCAAAGACTTTGAAGTATCTTACTGTTGGAATTCTTCCATACCACAATTCATAGGGGGTTTTAGTGCCATTACCTTTCACTTGAACTCTATTTTGAATATAGACAATAGTATGTATAGCTTCTTTCTAGAAGACTTCCAACAGGCCTCCTTCATTCATCATTGTTCTGGCAGCTTCTTGAATTGTCTTATTCTTCCTTTCCACAACTCCATTTTGCTGAGGAGTTCTAGGTGCAGACAACTATCTTTTTATTCCTTGCTCTTCACAGAAAATGTTGAATTCATTTGATGTGAACTCATCTCCTCTATCAAACCTCAAGCATTTGATTTTTAGTTCTATTTCATTTTCAACCATTACTTTGAAGGATTTGAACTTCTCTAGGGCTTCTGATTTGTCTCTTAGAAAACTAACCCAAATCATTCTAGAATAATCATCAATAAGCAACATGAAGTACCTGTCACCTTGAAAACTTATTATCCTTGTAGGACCACATAGTTATGTATGAACTAGATCTAGCAAACCAGCAGAGAATTGCTCTTTACTCTTGAAACTTGTTCTTGGCTGCTTCCCCAATTGACATTCCTTGCAAATAGTATTGGAAGGTTTCACAAGTTTTAGTAGATCTCTTATAGTCTGTCATGAACTTATCTTTACCAAATTGTCAAAATTTATTTGCCACAACCTTCTATGCCACAACCAACTTTCATCTGCTTGGGCTAATAAATAGTAATCATTAGTTCCTCTTAATTGATAGATGTTACCACTGGTCTTCTTACCGGTAGCAATCACAGTTCCGGATCTCTCCATTATCTTGCATCCATTGTCTTTGAATCTCATATCATAACCTTTGTCACACATCTGACCAACACTCGAAAGATTATGCTTTAAACCCTTCACACAAATAACATTGTCAGTGTTATACTTTCCATCAAATGAAATAGATCATTTTCGACAAATCTTACCAGTTGCATTGTCTCCAAACCTAACCAGTCCTCCATCATATTTTTCCAAACTTACAAACTTACTTTTGTCACCGGTCATGTGATGTGAGCATCCACTATCAACAATCCATTCGTCCTTATCTTTCTCAACCTGAACAGTCAAAGCACTTTCTTCCACTGGTTTTTCTTCCTTCACACAGCTAGAAGGATTAGTAGACATAGGTTCTTCTTTAATAGCAATAAACAAGCATTCATTTGTACTAGTACTAGCATCATCAGATTCATCATCCGTCACACCTTCATCATCAAAATCTCTAACATAGTAACATTTCTTTGGATCTCTAGGCCTATTCTCAAATCTTTTTCTATTCCTTTCAATTCTTTCAGGACATCTAGAAGCATAATGACCTACTTTACCACAAGAGAAACATTTGAAAGGTAATTTGCCTTTGAACTTATCGGAACCTCTTTGTAGTCTGTCAACAAAGTTGGCTTCAATTTCATCAAGCTCATCATCAGGTTCTATCTTGTACTTTTCTTCTCTAGAGATCTTTTCTGAAGTACTAGCTTTGAAAGCAGTTTCTATTTTTGGTAGAGCATCACCAAACTCTCTCATTTCAAAAGTAGTAATCTTACCAAGCAACTGATCCTCATTAATCTTTTTCATAGTCATTATTTCTTCAATTGCAGCTACTTTGTGTGCATAGGATTTAGGTAATGACCTAAGAATTTTCATCACAACTTCAGTTTCATCAACAGTTCCTCCCATACCTTTGATTCCAGTAACAAGTTCATCAACCTTTTGCATGAAGGATGTTATGTTTTCATCTTCTCCCATTTTAAGACCTTCATATTTGGCTTTCAGTCCCTGCAATTTGGCACTCTTTACAGAATCATCTCCTTCATACAGATTACTTAGCTTATCCCAGACTTCTTTAGCATACTCATAATCCATGACCTTTATTAAATCAGAGCCAGTCAGTGCACTCAACAGAGCATCTCTAGCTTTTATATTTACCTCATATTCTTTGACTTCATCTTCAGTTGTCAGACCATTCTCCAGAATGGCATATTCAATCTGTGTTGAGCTTGCCATACTTTATAACCAATACAAAGTAGATGGATTTTCATGCGAATCTTCCAAGTTGCATAATTCATCCCATCAAACTACAGAGCTTCCTTCTTGTAAGACATCTTGGATTTACCTCAAGCTGTTAAGCTTACCACTGAGGAACCTTGCTCTGATACCAATTGTTGAAATACAATGGACAACTGAAAGGGGGGGTGAATCAGTTGTCACAAAAACTTAGCTTCATATGAACATCAAACCATCAACAACTTAATTGCTTATAATTAGATTTAACCATGAAAGCATGAAACCATAAACTTAATCACAAACAAACATCCAACATAGTAGACACCAGATTTTTTACGTGGAAAACCCTAAAAGGGAAAAACCACGGTGGGTGTTAGCCCACAGAAATATATGAGTTATAACAATACCAAAAAATAGAAGCTCAATGCCTACAGGGCTCACTGCCCAAATTGCTCACTGCAAAGAACGGCTCACTGCCAAGAGGTGGCTCACTGCCAAGAGATGAATTGATTAAGTAGCATCTATGCCATGCCAAGATTCAGTTTCATTGAAGCACAATATAACTTCTCTACTCTGCTCTTTCACACCTTCACACTTATCTCTTCATATTCGCTTATACACTATTTTTCACAACTCTATTACATGCTTTTATACAATTCATCAACCTTGGAATGTACATCAAGGTCAGAATTACATTCATTAACCATTGGAACATTATCCAAGGTCAGCATTTACAAAACATACACAAAAATAGGTCTAGACCTATTACAAAATTTAGCTAAGGAAAGATGTAGAGAAGTATGATGAACATGCCACGCCTTAGCTGGGACTCAAATGCAATCCTCCATACCACAACACACTTCTACAATCTTCAATGCATCTCCACAAATGGCGAAATCAACCAAGTCGACCAACACTAGAGTTAACACTAGGTTTTTTAAGAACATTCTTCTTTCACAATCTACTCTTCTCTTTGCGGACCAATCCAAAGGTAGGAACACGATCAAGAGAGATCCACAAGCACATTGTAATCACCAGAAACAACCGCATGATCTTTAACCAATCATTCAAGAAGATTCTTCAAACCGGAGCACAAGAACAACACTGTCAGCTATTGTCACAAAGAAAGGATAGATTCAGACTGCTAAATCACAAACCATTGGAATTGAAGACACTTAAAATTATCTCAGACTTATATCTAGAACTGCAGATCAAAATACTTCAATGTAGAGGAGTGTGGAGCATAACACTTTCTCACTGTCTTTGTCAAACATACATAAAAAGTTGTTAACACTCTGGTGAACATAACTCACTCAATTCTTCATACCGGAGGCTCAAACTCGGAACAAGGCATCTTCAAATGGACTTCTAATAACTTCCAATTCATAGACAAATATATTCATTCTATAGAAAATGCAGCGCATTCTTCTGGACTGTTCTTCTATATGCAATACAGTGTTTCCACTGCAACTCACTATTTCTACCAGAGAAGCTAATTTTCTCAATATTCTAAACATCGAGATTACTTACATAAGTAAATACAAAGCATCTTACTCATTACAAGAAAACAACAAGATAGGAGCACAGTTGACACCAATGACAACATAGATATGTTGACATCAATGACAACACCAATTAGGCACATACTTGCAACATTGTCACAACTTTAGCACTTGGTGGTATTGGTATAAGGACATGATATGTGATGTGGTTTACAAATTTTCTCTGTAGCTCTATGTATCTTCATGAGGTTCATTTTCATGTGATATTGGAGTTGAGGTTTTTTGTGGAGCTATTTTGAGCACCAAGTTTGTGCTCATTTATTGTTGTTGTACTTCATTAGTTTTTAGCAACAATATGTGGGCTCTTTAATCTCTATCCTTTATGATGTGGAGACCTTGGGAGAGCTGAAGAGATAAGAGGTGAGAGAGTGAGCATAAAACTATTTTAAGAAGTATCCTCTTTTTTGTAGCAAGTTGGTTACAATTTACAGATCATTGTGTGTGTTATTTGGTATTAGATTTTTAACAAGAACCACAACCTTTGTGTGAGTGTTCATTGACGGACTTTTATGTTATTTGAGTTGACACCAAACTAGACATTGTGTGTGTAGTGGGAATCCTTGGAGGTGTATGCGTCCTTGGATGATGAGTTTCATTAGACTATAGTATTGAGGGTCTACAAGATTTTTGTACATTGGTGTGTTTGTTATCTTGGAAGACAGAAACCTTAAGTAGTGTGGATGAGAAAATGACTCAAGGTAAATAATGGAAGATAATGCAATAAAACTCATTACCTTCACCTTCAATCACCCTTCACACTTGATAGAATGAAGTAGAGTGCACACTATCTCTACTAGTTTTATTCTTTTGATATATAATGCATGTGGACTGCTCACAAAACCAGCATAACCTAGGTATGGCAATGGCAATAATGAAGGTAAATCATAATGATAATGATAATGATATGGATTTTCATAGCATATACTTGCATATGGCTCATGTGTTGTTATAATGATGTGAGAGGCTCAATTTATAGGGTGTTGAGTGATAGGATAGATGGCTAGGATTAAGAGATAAAATGGATGGCCAACATTAGGTGAGAGGATTAGAGGACGTGGATAAGGATTTCTAGAGCATTATTTTATGCAAATGGTTGAGATTAAAAGATGTGGTATGATAATAGATGGTTGAGATGAAAAGTTAATTTAATTTTGGATCAATTATTTAATAATTGTGGCAAGTGATAAGGATGATAACATGCATGAGAGGGTAAACTAATTAAATAATAAAATTATTTAATTACTTTATGGAGAGGAAGTTGTTAGAAAATGATAAATTAATTAAATAAATAGAATTTATTATTTAATTTCAAAGGAAATGGTAAATTAAAATAAATAAATTAATTAATTAATTAATATTAGAAAATGGATTAAGGAAAGAGGGATAAATTAATTAAACAATAAAATTATTTAATTAATTTAGAAGACATGTTAGGATGAAAGGTGATATTAGGACTATGTCGAAAATGATACTGAACACATGGTCATTTTTAGGTGTGTACATTTTGCCCCTCTTTGATATAGCATTCTGTCAAGGTGGCGTCATGTCAAAGAATAAAAAATATGCCCCAGTTGGTAATGAAAAAGGGAATAATGGATGGTAGGACGAATAATAAGACTCTGATGAATAGATGAACATGGGTTGATATGAACATGATAGGTGATAGGTGATGGGTTATGGATGTGGGTAATAGAAAATGGGTATGGTTATGCTGGTATAATGTGGAGAGCAGTTCTAATATTTAATATAGCTGAAAGGAAGCTAGGTGTGAGGAAATCACTTCCTACACTAATCTAAAGAGGAGAGGAGAGTGCAAATTCAAATTTATCCTAACTATTACATCAACATTAAACCATTAACATGAGATATTGCAGCAAACACATAGGAAAGAAAGAATGACAGAAGAAGAGAGACATAAGATATACGTGGGGAAAACCCTTATGAGTGAAAAACCCCACTCCAAAACACTACTCAATTGTATTACATAAACAAAGAGATTACAATACAAATTAGAGCCAATGCTCTTGCAAGAGTCTTCGACACTTGTATCTGGAGATGATTCGATAGCATAACAGTACCTGTAAAACCTATGTTACATCTTCTCCTCCAAGCACCTGTTTATATAGAAAATACAAGGCAAAATTGCCTCTATCTTGGAATGGGCGTCCAACTTGGCCTCATGGCCCAAAACCCACGCCTATGGACACTTGGTCAACATTGTAAGATACTTTTGACACTTGTCCATAGACCCCATCCAAAAGAGGTTGCCTATTTCCAAAATGGGCTATGACAGATGCTCTTACGAATCTTACGATCGTCATAGAATCTGTCATAGTAGTTACAACTTACAGTTGTAATAGAATCTATCATACACAGGCTATAAATAGCATATTCTTTTACAACATGTCATAGTCCACCTTGGGGCGCCCAAAGATGCCTTTTTCAAAGATGCTCTTCGACACATGTCTTCACCTGTCATAGAATCTCCTATTTCTGACTCTTACATGTCATAACTTTGTCATAGGAATCTGTCATGACCGTTACGGTCAATATTCCCTTACACAACATCCAAGATGCCGACACATGGCAAAATATTCCTACTACAAAGTGGGACGCCTATCTCCTCATGTGAGGACAAAATTGTTGATAACTGAGAGGGGGGTGAATCAGTTATCCTAATTATTTCTGCTTTCTAAACTTTCTTATTAATCAATGCAGCATTAATTCAAACAAGCAAACATAACCATAAAATGGAAATACACATGACACAATATTTTGACGTGGAAACCCTATTAAGGGAGAAAACCACGGGGTGATTAACCCAAGATTATTCTCTGTTAGAAGAATAAGGAAATACAAAATGGCACTTGCCAATTAGGGCTCACTGCCTGAGCACACTACTCACAAGAGGCACACTGCCTACAAGAGACTCACTGTCTACAAAAGAGTGTTATACAATACTTGAACTGATTGGGAGCATCTACATATGCTAGAGTTCAGTTGAGGTTAGGCTCAGTATACTGATCTGCTGCACTTCATCTTTTCTCTTCTCTTATGCTCCTTTTCTTTCACATACCGAACCTTCCTTACTGCTTTCGTTCTGCTCTTCTGCTTTTATTCGCACATCACCAACTTTTTCCACACTTCTCACAACTAAATCCATCGTGCATATATATCCGCACAAGTGATTTCATCACCTTTCAAGTCGGCACCCGGAATAGTCAATCTTTACACAAACTCTGATCTGTCAGCTGAATCCTTGCACATCAAGTAATGCGGATCAAGCATATACTTGTAGAAATCATTAATCATGTCAGCCAAACATAATTCATGCCTTCATAACCTTTACCACCATCAGTAATGCATCCAGAAAATAGTCTAATGTTCTGTCAGTCAGTTCTTCCTTTGTTCACACTGTCACTCAGGAACCCGGTACTCAAGTATTCATATATTTTTTCTCATCTATCACCGGAGGCTAAATCCTTGGAATCTATCACTCAAGGTAGTCCTCTTGACTTCCCCAAATCTACACTTCACCAAGATACTTCCTCTGAGAGATCTAGACCTGTCTGTCGGACCTTGCCACATGCTCTGTTCTTGTTTACCAGACCACACCATTCTTCACTCTGACTTCCGGTAGAGACACACCATGTCCTGCAGATGTGTGGGATGAACTTTGTTGCCATCAATGACAACAATCATGAATCCATATAGTGTCTCTTGCCAACAAAAATTACAAGTTGTCATCTTCCATGTAGGATGACACATCACCTTGCCACATCCCACAAGATTACAATATGGAATTTACAATTAATTTACATCATAGGCAATGAATAAATAAATACAATCAAAATCATGCAAGGAATTACCAAGGTTGAGACACCTTAATTCCCAACATTCTCCCACTTGTCGAACACCTTGTAAGAGACAATAGAATAACAAGATTTAATTGCTATAGGCTGAGAGGCCCATAGACTCTGAACACCATCTGAACTTCTTTGTGCCCACTGGCTTTGTCAATGCATCTGCAACATTCTACAAAGTATCTACATTCTCCAAATTTACCTTCCCATCCTCTATCATGTCTCACACGAAGTGAAACTATACATCAATATGCTTTGTTCTGGCATGGAAAGTTAGATTCTTTGCAAGGCAAATTGCACTCTGACTGTCACAACTGATCATAATTTGACTTGCATCAACACCAATATCTAAACACAATATCTTAAGCCAAATGGCTTCCTTACAAGCATGAGTTACATCCATATACTCAGCTTCTATAGTGGACAAAGCAACCACAAGTTGTCACTTACTCATCCAACTAATTGCACCACCAAACATTGTGAACACATATGCACTGGTGGATCTCCTGCTGTCAATGTCACCTGCCCAATCAGAATCCACAAATCCATGAATACAAACTGAATGTGGAGGTCCTGTAGCATTGCCATGATAGCAAATGGAATACTCAAAAGTACCCCTCAAATATCTAAACACTCACTTAACTGCATCCCAATGTACCCGTCCACGATTAGCCATAAACTGACTAAGGACTCCCACTGCTTGGGCAATGTCTGGTCTTGTACAGACCATAGCATTTATCAAACTGCCAACAACACTAGCATAAGGTACTTTGCTCATGTCCTCCACCTCACTAGGAGATTTTGGACAATCACTAACAAATAACTTTGTTCCCAATGAAACAAAAACACTCACTGGTCCACAATTTGCCATGCTGAACCTGTCCAACACGGTCTTCACATACTTACTCTAGCTTAACCAAAGTTTTTTGTTTGCTTTGTCTCTTCTGATCTCCATTCCCAGAATGTACCTGGCTACCCCGAGATTTTTCAACTCAAACTGTGCTGACAATTGAGACTTCAAATCAGAAATCATATTTTTACCATTCCCAATCAATAGCATATCATCAACATACAATGCAATAATGAGAATGTGATCATTGTCAAACTTGTAATACACACAATGATCTGATTTCAACCTCAGATAACCAATTGACAACACAAAGGCAGCAAACTTCAAGTACCACATCCTAGGAGACTGCTTCAAACCATACAAAGACTTCTTAATCTTGCAAACCAATTTTTCTTTACCTTTTTCTATGTAATGCTCTAGCTGTGACATGTAGATTTCTTCCTCCACATCACCATGAAGGAAAGTTGTCTTCACATCCATCTATTCTATCTCTAAATCATAAGCAGCTACAAGAGATAACAGAAATCTAATGGATGTCAGTGTTGCAATGGGAGAGAAAATTTCACCATAATCAATTCCCTCCACTTGTGAGTACCCCTTCGCAATCAATCTAGCCTTGTACTTTTCAACACTGCGATCTGCACTAAATTTCTTCTTGAACACCCATTTGCAACCAACGGGTTTCCGTCCATTAGGCAAAGGCACCAAGTCCCATGTTTTGTTCTTTTCCAAAGAAGCCATCTCATCCTCCATGGCCTCCTTCTAGGAACCTGCATCTTTCATGCCCATAGCCTCTTTCATAGTTCTAGGCTCATCAGTGTTAGAAAGTAAAGCAAAAGCACAACTAGAATCAAGTAATGAATAACCAAACCTATCAGGTTGCTTTCTTGTTCATGTAGACCTCCTCAATGGATAAGGTTGAGGTTCTGCTTCTTCTTCTTCGCTTCCAGAGCTGCTAGAGCTCTCCTCATCATCAAGCCTCACAGGGTCTGTCGATTCAATCTTCTCAGGGGTAGAAGGAAACTGAACCACATCTTCCTTTTTTTCTGATTGTTCTTGTTGTAGAACAACGAAAGAAGGTGTTAGCTCTTTGAAGATAAAACTTCTTCTATACAACACTTTCTCAGTCACGAGATCCCAAAGCTTGTATCCTTTCACACCAACACCATAGCCAATGAAAATACATTTAACAGCCTTGTTCTCCAACTTAGACCGTTTCTCCCTGGGCACATGTGCATATGCCTCACAACCAAAAACATGAAGATGCCTCATTGAAGGCTTCTTACCAGACCACACCTCCATAGGTGTTTTGCCAACAAGAGTTGATGTAGGAGATCTGTTTATCAGATAGCAAGCAGTGGCAACATCTTCAGCCCAAAACTTTTGTTCGAGGCTTGCTCCACTAAGCATACTCCTAGCCTTCTCCATCAGTGTCATGTTTATCCTCTTTGCAACTCCATTTTACTGTGGGGTATATGGAGTTGTCTTATGCCTTTCAATCCCTTGCTCTTTGCAGAACTTATTGAACTCTACCGAACAAAACTCACCACCATTGTCAGTTCTCAAACACTTAATCTTTTTACAAGTCTAATTTTCAACAAAGGCTTTAAACTCCTTAAACCAACTAAAGACTTCAATCTTGCTTCTGATAAAATAAACCCATGTCCTTCTACTTTAATCATCTGTGAAAGATACAAAATATGTAGATTTTAAAATCAAAGGAACATTCACAAGACCAAACACATCATAATGAAATAGATCTAGTACACTAGAAGACTTGTGAGAACTAGAGTAAAACTGAACACGATTTTGCTTTCCATAAATGCAATGTTCGCAAAAGTTGAACTCAAGATTACAATCATTTAACCCCTCAACGATGTTTTTATTTTTCAGGGTACGCAGACCCTTCTCACCAATGTGGCCATATCTCAAATGTCATAACATAGTCTTTTCAGTAGGAAGCTTAGCTTCCATGGCATGTGCACTACCATTGGAACCAATTACAACAGATTTCTTCATTGCATGTTCAGATGGTGGGGATGAAGTGACAGCAGCTCATTTCCTTGAGTCAGAAGAACTATTGCATTATGAAGTGCATGCCTCCAGCTGAAACAAAGTACCCCTCCGAGTACCCTTCGCAAGCACCATAGATCCTCTTGTCATCTTGCATCCATCCTTTGAAAAGACAACCTACACATGTGCATCATTCAACATACTTACAGAAAGTAGGTTATGTGCAAGGCTTGGAATGTGCATAACTCCAGTGATCCCCTTCACTCATCCATCAAGGAATCAGATTGAGACTCTTCCATGACCAACAATCTTCAGATGAGAGTCATCACCTAGGTACACTCTTCCACCATCGAACTCTTCATATTTCGTGAACCAATCTCGATGTGAGGTCATGTGGAAAGATGCACCAGAATCAATCAACCACAAATCATCAGATGCATGGGTGGCCAGGGCTGCAATGAAGGCATCACTATCATCTTGTGACTTGTCAAAATCTGAATCAGGAGCTTTCTTCTTCTTTTTCTTCTGCTCTTTGCATTCCTTTCAGAAATGCCCAGTTTTTCCACAATTCCAACAGAGAGTCTTGGACTTTCCAGGAGATTTGGATCTCCCACAAGATTTGGATCTGCCCTTCTCAGCTTTCTTGTCTTTCTTCTTCCCTTTCTCTTTGGGTCTTCCACGAACCGCAAGAGCTTGTTTGGCTGCCTCAGAAGACTTCCTCCATATTTCTTCAGATAAAAGTGAGGACACCACATCTTCCATCTTGAAGGTGGTAGTGGTGCTTCTGATAGCCAGGACAAGATGATCCCACGAATCTGTCAAAGAACAAATTAGGGTCATTCAACGATCCTCCTCCTCCATTTTTACACCCATAGATGTCAACTATGCAACGATCATGTTGAAAGCATTCATGTGGTCCACAATAGATCCTCCGTATTCCATCTTCAGAGTGAACAACTTCTTTTTCAGAAAAAGTTTGTTTACCAAGGACTTGGCCTGATAAATATCACCCAACTTCTTCCAAAGATCTTTCGTGCTCTTCTCCTCATGGGCATTCAACAGGATAGAGTCAGCTAAACAGAGTCTTATGAGACCCTTAGCCTTCTGATCTTTAAGGTCCCAATCATCTTGTGACATTGTTGTAGGTTTCACACCGGATACGGTTTCCCATAGGTCACGATCAACAAGTAGGTCCTCCATCTTGATTTTCCACAACTCGAAATTAGTGCCATTGAATTTCTCAATCTCTAACCTTCCTAATGTGGTTTCCATCTCCTTGCTGCAATAAGATACAGAATACTCTGCACAAGACTCCCACTCAACCTAAGATTAGCTCAAAAAACCCCTACCCAGCAGCTAGAACCAAAAACTAGCCAGGCTCTGATACCAACTGAAAGGAAGCTAGGTGTGCAGAAATTGCTTCCTACACTAGTCTAATGAGGGGAGGAGAGTGCAAATTCAAATTTATCCTAACTATTACAGCAACATTAAACCATTAACATGAGATATTGCAGCAAACACATAACAAAGAAAGAATGACAAAAGAAGAGAGACACAAGATATACGTGGGGAAAACCCTTACGGGTGAAAAACTCCACACTCCAAAACACTGCTCAATTGTATTACGTAAACAAAGAGATTACAATACAAATCAGAGCCAATGCTCTTGTTGTTGTTATATGGAACCTAATCAGACTCTGAGGTTAAATTTTCCCCACTTTTATCAGCGCGGTTTCCCCCCAAATTCCTACGGGGTCAAGGGGCAGCGCCCCTTGTGGGGGTTTGGGGGTAGCACCCCCAAGATGGGATCCAGGGGCAACGCCCCTGGCGCGCTCCCTGTCGCGATATAGGGTGAGATTGAGGGGCAGTGCCCCCGTGGGGGCTCAGGGACAACACCCCCGAAACCTCACATGATTTTTATTATTTTATAAAGGCACTGGGAGTTATTTTTCATTGGCCAACATAAGAAAACCCTATTTTTTGTAACCAACAAAAAGCTTGATAAAATTGGCTAAGGGTTAGGGTTTCCGTTGATATTGTATTGTAGCATTTGCAGCGGTATTGTGTTGCAGGGATTGCTGGTTGTAATCGGTTTGATTTACTGGATAATAATATTGGACTCTCTATTTTGGTGGATGTAGCCGGAGTTTGGGTGAAACACATTAAAACTTGTCTCTTGCTGTTATTATTTCTGTGTATTTCCATTCCTATGTTTAATCTTTATTTGTATTTAATTGATATCTTCTACCGACTAACCCTAACACTTGCAAGAGTCTTCAACACTCGTATCTGGAGATGATCCGGTAACATAACAGTACCTGTAAAACATGTGTTACATCTTCTCCTCCAAGCACCTGTTTATATAGAAAATACAAGGCAAAATTACCTCTATCTTGGAATGGGCGTCCAACTTGACCTCATGGCCCAAAACCCAGGCTTATGGACACTTGATCAACATTGTAAGATGCTTCTAACACTTGTCCATAGGCCCCATCCAAAAGAGGTTGCCTATTTCCAAAATGGGCTCTAACAGATGCTCTTACAACTCTTACGACCGTCATAGAATCTGTCATAGCAATTACAACTTACAGCTGTAAGAGAATCTGTCATACACAGGCTATAAATAGCATATTCTATTACACCATGTCATAGTCCACCTTGGGGAGCCCAAAGATGCCTTTTTCAAAGATGCTCTTCGACACATGTCTTCACCTATCATAGAATCTCCTATTTCTGACTCTTACATGTCATAACTTCATCATAGGAATCTATCATGACCGTTACGGTCAATATTCCCTTACACAACATCCAAGATGCCGACACATGGCAAAATATGCCTACCACAAAGTGGGACGCCTATCTCCTCATGTGAGGACAAAATTACAAGTTGTCATCTTCCATGTAGGATGACACATCACCGTGCCACATCCCACAAGATGACAATATGGAATTTACAATTAATTTACATCATAGGCAATGAATAAATAAATACAATCAAAATAATGCAAGGAGTTACCAAGGTTGAGACACATTAATTCCCAACAATAGCAAGAGGATATTATGCACCAAGGTATAAGGAACTAGGGTGACTTTGTATCCCTTGCATGGACTTGACACTACAAACCAAAAGGGTGTCCTTCTACATGCCCAGCATAATACAACCTTGTCTAGACATGTGAGGAAGGAAACTTAGAGCATTAATGTCCAAGTGCATAAAAGGTATGAAATGACCTTAGATGCAAAGGATGACTGGTATGTTAAAAGTTATTTCAGAACGCACAATATATGAATATTATCTGGAGTAATAAGAACATCCAACAAACATGCAAATTGTTATGCCCCATTCCTTGCTAGTCATAACAGACCAAGATATGAATGGATCTAGGTGGTCTTGAGGAAGCATGCGAAGGGGATAGAAAAGATAAAATCAAAACAAAATACCAAATTATGACACAAGTCACACAACCATTATATCTCTTGCCAAAGATTTGGTTGATGTTTGGATAGGTACCTGCTATGGGAATGATATATCCCTAGATAAGACTGGATGATGATGTTTGATATCAAATGATGTGACAACAAATATAGTGGCTATGGGATAATGGTTGTGATTTTTGTTAAGGTATGAGGTATTGCATGATTGTTGTTTTATTTGGATGTCAAGTGTTTTATTATGGAATGGATGAATAATGACAATGTGGCATTTATTATGGATGTGGTGTGGAAATTATTTATTATGGGATGCATGAGACTTAAGCTGAAGACTTTCTCTCTAACGTCTTATGGAAACTAGGAGAACAATCCAAACCAAAACTAGGTGTAGGTAGTGTGCCCCCAAGTGATATGAAAGAAAGGGATTTTATTATTGTATGCCTAGATGGGTTATTATGGTAGGTATTGTGAATGGATAACTTATTATGGTATGATAGGAAATGACACTAATTGACAACTTCAAGCCATTATAGGACAATGATAGATAGATGAAAAATAGATGAATGAGTGGAAAGTGGAAGTCAAAGTGGTTATCTAGTAGATGGTAAATTCAAGGCTACTACACATGGCTCTTGTAAACAAGTTTTCACCATGGTACTTATCCAAGGTGCCACCGAAGTGGTTTTCACCATAGGATGGATTATTTCTCTTTACCTTTTTTTAATGTAAAATCAGGGTATCCATGGATTAGGCATATAACCTCTTGAGATGAAAGATGTTGATGTTCTCCTCAAGGGGTTGTCCTTCACGTGTAGAAAGCTAATAAGCCCCAAACCATAACAGCTTGTAATGATAAAGGGTCCTAACCAATTCGACTCAAATTTCCCTTTTCTATCTCGGTCTTGAAGATTCTTTTGATTTTCTTTAAGTACAAGGTTGCCAACTTCAAATCTATGAGCTTTGAGTTTCTTGTTGTAGATATGACGAAGATAATCTTGATAAGCTTTGAGATGATTAAGAGCATTGAGATGTCTTTCATCTAGCAATTCCAATTCTTGTAATCCTAATACTTTGCAGTCTTCCTCATCAATGAGATATGTTGCAATGATACCCTTAAAGAGGGGAGCTCAACCTCGATTGGTAAAATATCTTATGATCCAAAGACAAGGGAATATGGTGTGGCTCCTATAGGGGTATGGATGCTAGTGTGATATGCCCGCAAAGTAGGATTGAGTTGTAAGTACTAATCACGACTAGCTTCATTGATTGTTTTCTTCAAAATTTTGAGGATAGTTTTGTTTGAAGTCTCAGCTTAACCATTGCTTTGGGGATAATATGGAGTGGAAAAGTGATGTTAGATGTTGAATTGATGGCAAAGGTGGTGAACATCTTGGTTTTTAAAGGGCTTATCGTTGTCAATAACAATGGCTTGGGATATACCATACCGAAAAATAATGTAATGAAGGATAAACTTTGAAATTTGTTTACCAGTAATATAGGTAAGAGGGATGGCTTCGACCCACTTCGTAAAATACTCTATGGCAGTGATAATGAATTTATGACCATTAGATGAAGGTGGATGAATTTTACCAACGAGATCGAGTTCCCATTGCAAAAAGGGCCATGGAGTTGTAATTTGTTGCAATTCTTGTGCAGGTGCATGAATTAAATCACTGTGTTGTTGGCCAGAAAGACACTTCTTAACAAACTATTGTGCATCTTGTTCCATATTTGGCCAATAATATCTTGTTCTCAACAACTTCTTAACTAAGGTTGGACCACTAGAGTGTACACCAAAAATACCCTCATGTACCTCTCATAAATCAGTGTGGGCATCTTCCATGTTAAGAAATCTAAGGAGAATTCCATCGAGTGTCCTTCAATAAATTGTATCATCAAGAAGGGTATAACAGGATGAATGATGAATAAAGATTCAACGTTGAGCATGTGAAATATTAGGTGGTAAAATGTTATCATGGAGATAAGTATAGACCTCATTGTACCAAGGTGTATTAGGACCAACAATTTCACAAACAAGCTCAAATTCTAGAATATCAAAAGCAAGAATAAAAAGTTGCTCAACCAAGAATTCAGATTGCAGACTATTTGAAGGAATATCAATTAAGGAACCAATGGTTGCTATTGCATCAATAGCTTTATTATTTATCCTTGGAATTTGCTCAAATCGGATCCATAAAAATGACTGCTTGAATGTGTTGACCAATTTCTTATATGGGAGAATCTTATCATATTTTGTCTGATATTCATCATTGACTTGGCATATGACAAGTTGAGAATCACCATAAACTTGAAGTTCTTTTATGTTCCATTGGATATCCATTCTGAGTGCTTTATATTCTTAATGTTGTTTGTACAAGGGAATGTAATGCTATAGGATTTTGGTATGAAGTCTCCTTGTGGTGTAACAAAGAGGATCCCAGCTCTAGAACCATGCTATGTGAAAGATCTACCAAAGTACAACTGCCAATTTGTAGGAGGGTCTATGACAAAGACTAATTCATCTAAAAATTTAGTGGATGGTCTACTTCAAGTGGTGTCTCCCCCAATTGATCAGAAATTACTTGTCCTTTTATAGCTTTTTATCCACATATTTGATATCAAGCTCACTCAATACCATGATCCATTTTGTCATTCGTCTTGTTAGAGTAGCCTCAGATAAGAGATACTTTAGTGGATCAATTTTTGAAATGAGCTTGGTTTGGTGATTAAGCATATAATTGTTGTCTCTCAGATTTACACCCTTGCTGAGTTGTAGAACTTGGCAATCTGGAGAAACGTGGGATCTTTCCAGGTCTATGGGTCACCTGTGATGGAAAGAACCTCCGAAGAAGGCCGGCTTCCTGCTGATACTCCACCTAAACTACTTATACTAAGGTCTTTGCAGAGAAAAGGGTAAGAAAGATTACATGAAAATGGAACCTACTGTCTAAGGTGATGCACCAAAAGATCATCAGAAAATACACAGAAGTGACACACTTCAAAACCAGTAATAATAAGAATCCTTACACAACCCAGAAAAATTCATAACCCTTGCAACAATGTTTTGTAAGGAGGCTAAATAACAGCAGTCTTGTTAAGGAGAAAGAAGTTTTCTCACTACCCACAAATTGATTGTTATCCCTTGCACACCTCACAACCTGCAAAAATTATGCAACCCCTGCATAAAGGCACCAACATAAAAGATAGCTCCAAGGACAAAGAAACATCACCAAGATCTGTACTAACACTGAGGACACACAATATCAAAAGAAATAGGAAGGTATAAACTGCTTATTACTGCCAAAAGGGTGTTACAATACTGTATATATCTGAAAATGGGTTACAAGAATGTTCACTTCTGCAAAAGAACTCAGAAAATTACAATATACAGTGTAGTGAATAATCAGAACCTCTGAAAAAATGAATAAGGAAGAAGACTATATACTTCCTAAACAGCTGTAAATAGATAACCATCACCACCTCCATTCCCGTGCATCTCATAAATGCTCACAAAATATCTCTCTAAAGTCCTCCAAAGTGAGCTCACAATGCAAAAAAAGTCAAGGGATGCCATCTGCAATCATAAAGGCACCTGAAAATGTCATAGAATGCCTTTAAATGCTCTCTGTGGCTTCTGACATACGTCAGATCTGTGTCATAACTCCTGCAGCATCATAAATAACTAAAAAATATCCCAATAAAAGACATAAATACACATTTTCTACATCTAATAATCATTTAACTAAGAGGTTTATAATTTCACCACCTTAGTAAATTTTTTACAATTTATAATCATACAGACCTATGCAAAAAATGGCATTATGACATAATATCTGCACCATATCTCGCATCTCATAGCATAAAAAGATGTCTCACAACCTAACCGCTCCCATTTTAGCATACATCTCATCATGTCTATACAAGGTTCTAAGCAATACATACTCAGAAACAACCCTTATGACTCCCATATGCACGTTATCAAGCCTTATCTTCCACCTCACTTTCACACCACCTTGCAACTCCCACACATATTTTAATTCATAACTGATCCATGATCACCACCTTATAACTCCAACATGCATCTTGGACCACATGCATTATTCACATTTACCAACCTTTATATCTCCTAGCCGACATTGCCTTAGCCAAAATAGACACTCGACCCATTGTCATTTTTTTACAATACATTTTACTTGGCCTTGAAAAGGAAAAAGGCAAAAAATATGCCACGGCCCATTGAAACATTGTTAAGTTTTAACCAAATAAAAACTCCCCCCCTCCCGTCGCCATATGGACGAGTTATTGCAAAGCAAAGATTAAACAACTCAAAAAAGGCAAAAAAGGTCATTCGACCCAAAAGAAAGGAAGGAAACCCTAAACAAAACACATTTCATTTTGCATTTGTTTTTTCTTGTTCGAGCTGGTCGCCGTCTGAGAGGGTTTGAACAAGAAAAAATGCAGCATTTTTGAGTCATTTTCTAGGCGTTTCTAACTGATATTGGAAGATTTCTTGGCGAAATGCAAGGTAAAGGGCATTTCTTCATGTTTTATCTCCATTTTGGTCGATTTTGGGCAGTTTGCAGGCCGCGATTTGGCTACTCATTGATACATTTCTGTTGTTTTTTCTACTTTGGCCAACCCTTGTATGGCATTTGGATGCTTTGAAATCATTGTTGGAGGTGAAAGGCGGAAAATACAGAGGTAACCCTCCATTTTCTAATTTTTTCCTACATTTTGAGTCTTTTTTGGCTGCATCTTCACTGACGGGGTCGCGATTTTGAACATTTGCTGAGCATTTTTGTCTGAGAAGAGCTAAAACTTTGTATTGTTTCTCTTTGCTGTTTGTTCTGAAGCTCAAAACTCCATTTTTTGTTGTTAACAAATTCTGTGGCATTTGAACTTTTAAGAAAATTGCATTTTCTGAGTTATTCGCTGCCAGAAGACAGTAGCAGACATTTTCTAAGTATTATTTCTGAAAATAAACAAAAAACTTCTCTTTTGCTTTTATATCTGCATTCCTCTGGCGGTGAATGAACTTCGTGATGAACACAGAAACTTGAAACAATGGCATCTTTGATATATCTGTGCCTATTTAACTCAAAAAATGATATTTCTGATGTTTATTTGCTACATTTTTAGAGTTTTCTTCTTTTGAACGTGCTGATTCATCAGATTGGGATCATGAAAGGGTAGATAACCAGTCCATCAAAACAAATAGAATAACCCCACATGACCATACATCTGCCTTAGCACCATCATAACCTTTTCTTGTTGGCTATTCTGAAAACTGTATTTTCTCTGGGTGCTTGTAGTATGATATTGAGACTCTATTTGCTGTCAGCTTCATTCATTATTTTCTATGAATTCTTGCTTGGAACAAACTACATTTTACCTCTATTGTGACCTGAGGCTCGATTTGGAGCGTTTATGTTTACTCTTGTTCTGAAATGAGGCGAACCCATGCACTTTTCGTTCGCTTTTACCAGTACTTTGCTTTGCAATGAGTTGAAAACGTTATGATTTTCCCTTATATTTGCCATTCTTGACTATGAACACACTCCAGTCTTAA
This sequence comes from Cunninghamia lanceolata, assembly GCA_027924645.1. Classification (NCBI taxonomy): domain Eukaryota; kingdom Viridiplantae; phylum Streptophyta; class Pinopsida; order Cupressales; family Cupressaceae; genus Cunninghamia; species Cunninghamia lanceolata. The sequence continues at coordinate 3,473,352 of BSBN01000312.1, forward strand.
CAAAACTTGAACAAAGGCATCTCTTAGCTATAAAAACAATCCACACTTTCTGTTGTTTCTCTGTAGGGGGTTCTGTTTAGTTGTATTTAAACAACAGAAAAACTGGATTTGTCTTTATACATCTGTTATTTCCTTGAAAGTATCGGCAGTATTGACACTGTATGCTCGTTTTATTGGTCTCCTGTCCTCCTAAATGTGCTCTTTCTATGACTGATCTTTGGCTCTTAGAAAACCGTGCTTCAACAGTCTACTGCTTCCCTCATTTGTTCATGAATATTGTTCTTTATGCCTTTTTATAGTTGCTTCTAAACAACAGCTACTCCTCATAATGATTTGTGATTGTCTTTAAGAGTCATCGCTCTATTTGCTGTTAGCTGATCTGCCATCTTTGCAAGGACACAATAAAATATCTTTTCACTAGCTCTTCCATTGTATAATGTTCATATGAATGCTCCTTGTATTATTGCTATCTGTCATCATTGTTCTGAAAGTTCTCATACTCTGTTGTCCTGTTTTGACTGTTGGCTGTCCTCTGTGGTTTTCTATCCTAAAGTTGGCTGTCTTTGTATGATTGAAACCTCCTGAAAGCTGAGATCAGCCCTCTGCATGTCTTTACCTTCATTGCAGTTTGTCTTGCATTTGTATATGGCATATGAAAGATTTTGTAAGGTTTATGAGCTGGGCTCAACCCTTGTGGGAGCCACATTTCCTCCACTCATAATGTAACTAATGAATCAAATAGAAATGTATTTACATCTGTATCTGCACATGAGGCAAACTTGTTAGAAAATAAATGCATGCCTACAGTCGATATGCATGATGTCTTCTCAAAAGCTTTTGTGATGCTAACTGGTTTACTGCTTTCTGAGAACTCAAATTGTACGTTTATAGATGATATCATATGATGTATGATGCCTCGCCATTTCTCTAACATCAGTTTCCAACATTTTATGTAGATGACGAGATAGCAAGGAGACAGCGGCTGAATGCAGGATACGCCAAACAAGATAGGAGACACGACATGAAGGCTCGTCATTCAAGCAATGACGAGTCACCCTATCTCATATGCTATTTGCTTTTTTGGTCTTTCATAAATGTATAGTTTGTCCTTTTTCATTTTGCAATGAATCAGTTAGTCTCACGACTTGTGTGAGAACTTATACACTTATTTTTTCAATACATATTGCTGATCGTTTAACAATTTGTACAATCTCTTGAGTTTTTTCTGAAAACAGCTGAATGCAACACTACAATTTCATCTTGATTTGTATCAAATGTGCTTGGGTTTAACACAGCAGAAGTAAAATGTACCTTTTCCTCTGTCAAAACTGCAAAGCTCTGCTTGATTTAGCTAGTAGTGAAACCTAGGTAACAATAATGTCAAAGCTTTTACGAAGCAAAGACAACGGCAATACATGCCTTCTCTATTGGAGTGCAATTCAACTCATAGCCCACTTGAGTATGATTGATGTAGTAAATGGCTCTTTCTTTTCCAGTATCATCATGTTGTGCTAACAATGCTCCTAATGCTGCTAATGTGGCTGATATATATAAGAGGAGCGGCTTTCCTTGAACAGATGGTACCAAAACTGGTGCAAACATATGATATTCTTTCAATTTGTCAAATGCTTGTTGGCACTGTTCATCCCAATGAAATGCCATGTCTTTCCTTAATAGATGTGCAAAAGGATGACACTTATCAACAAGTTGTGCTATGAATCTTTTGATGGATTGTAATTTCCCTTGAAGACAACGTAATTGCTTTAGATTTTGTGGTGGTGACATGTCAACTATAGCATTCACTTTAGCAAGATCAACTTCAATGCCTCGTCAAGAGACAATGTAGCCTAAAAGTTTGCCAGACGTGACACCAAAGACACACTTCTTCAGATTAAGGCATACTTTGTATTCCTCTAATCGGTCAAAGATATTTGCAAGAACATATAAATGACCTTCTCTTGTTTTTTGACTTACCAAGGATATCATCAACATAATCCTCCATGATTTTATGAAGCATATCATAAAAATTACAGTCATCGCTCGTTGATAGGTTGCATTCTTAAGACCAAAAGGCATGACTTTCCAGCAATAAACTCCCCAGGCACATATAAATGCAGTCTTGTGTTGATCTTCTTTGGTAATTTTAATTTGATTATATCTAAAAAATCCATCCATTAAGGATGACATTTCCTGTCCATTTGTTAGGTCGACTATGATATCAATGTTTGGCAATGAAAAATTGTCTTTAGGACATGCTTTATTCAAATATCTAAAGTCTATGCAAACTTGAATGCCACCAATAACTTTGGAAACTGGAACTTAGTTTGACACCCATTTTAGATAGTCTATAAGTTTGATGAAGCCAACTGCTAGTAACTTTTCTAATTCTGCTTTGACTAGGAGAGAAATTTTTGGATGCATTTTTCTTAGCTTTTGTTTGACCGGTTTTGCACTAGGATATACTGTCAAATGATGTACCAGCAATGAAGGATTTAAACCAGGCATGTCTGCATAAGACCAGGCAAAGTTCTTTGATCTTTCCTTGAAGAAGGTGATAAATTCTCGTATTTCAAATTTTGAGAGTGATGCTGCTGAAAATGTAATCTTAGGTTCCTCAAGTGTTCCCAAATTTATTTCTTGTGTTTGTACAAAAAGGATAGGTGATCTCTGTTGATATACCTCAAATTTAGGGAGGTCAAATTCATCATCCTTAGGTTCCTTAGGGAGGTTTCCACCTTCAGATACGTCCTTTATTTTTACTTTTTATCATCTAAAAGTGCCACAAAGTGGTTTTCACTAAGGGACGTGATTTTTATATTTTCAATTTTACGACTAAGGAATTTGACTATATCTCCAAAGTAAGAATTAGTGTGAATCTCTATAGTGTAGCCAATCTTATGGTCTCCAAATGGTATTCATGTTCAAAGTCCCACGAACTCAGTGATAGCCTCGTCATTTTGAAAGATATCTACAGGAGGTCTGGTGCAGTCCTGACCAAGGGGTCTTATCAAACTACTCAATCATGCAGCCAAATCAAAACACATCCAAGCTCTGATACCAAATTGATAGCGACACATCCTCACACACAAGTTTTGATACCAAACTACTAATCAAACAGAGCATCAAGCTCTTCTTTCAAACACAAAAATGGACCTCTATAACTTGTTGGCCAGACCCATGAAAGGAACTATAAATATTACACAATAACAATAATGATAAGTAGTTCATAAATTCAAACTCAGTTTCAACATGCGATAGGAACCTGCAACTAACATACAACTTGTCTTCATGGCGACATGAACTATTAAAACTTATTTAAATCAGATAACAGGCATGCTCCAGTATGAATAGCCAAAAGACATCAATAACATACAATCATTGATTTATTCATTCAATATTGATGGTTACATTGTTAAGATTTATTCACAAAATGCAAGCTTTAATCTATCTCCACTTACTCTATCTTCCCGTATCTGGCTTCTTCCAAATAAGTGACCTTCCTCCCTTTGCATGTCCACTTCCTCCTCTCTTCATCTCAAAAACCTTTCTTTTGTTTCTTGCTATCTCGTTCAACTTACACGGGGTCTTTTCTTTGTGCAATAGTTTACTTCCTTCTCACGGAGATCCTCCTCCGTTCGACCTGCTCTATCATCAGGCTCTGTTCTTCGGCCTCTGTTCCTTAAGATGGCCTTCCTCCTCAATTCCTTCAATTTCCCTCTCTTCCTCTATTCATCCTTCCTTTATTCTCCTCCTATCGGCCTCTTCCAGATTGACCTTCTTTGATCGGCCTTTACTCCCTTCTTAACCGAACTCTCCATCTCCCATGCAATGCCTCTTGACTGTTCTCCCGTCGGTTCTTTTTTTCTCGGTTACAACTAAATTCCAACTACTCTTGAAATTGTCTTCTCTTCATCATTCCTCCAAACTATATGAGTTCCATTTGCAACCTTTGATGCTTAGCTATCCTCAACCGCTTATCTTCCCTTGTCGAAGGCAACTAATCTTTCCTATCAGATATCCATCTTATTGTCCATGTGGTGATAGGAACAACTTAGTAAGACAAAATGCAACAGGTATAAAATTTAACCCACGAGATATAAAATAGGGTTGATTCTCCTGCATTAGACTCCTCAGGGGACAAAAAAAAAATCATGTGCTCCTGCACATGATGCTATTCATCACAACTTATCTGCTACTGCTCCTTTCTTCTGCTTCTTCCACAATCATTCTGGGACCACTGTCATACTTCGTCCACATGGCTATGTCATTTCCACTTCTTCATTCACAGCCATTCTCTTCCAAGAATTCCTTGCCCATTCGTTCATTTACAAATCAATATAAATGATTATATGGAAATTAAAGATTTCCATGTTCCCAAAGCCAATTTCAACAAATTCTGAGTTAGCAACATATAAATATACACTTACCATTTCATTTCCACTTTCGACAACTGTATACATCATCTTTACCAACCTTTCTTTCTCAAGGGCCAATATTTCTTCTAGTAATTCATTTTCCCCTTCACCATTCGTATTCACCTGCACAATATCATTATCAGGATCTTCATGTGCTACTCCATACTCTGTCTTTGCTACAACAACTTCTTCATCCTCACCTACAACCATCTTTTTTGCATCATTCGCTGTCTGATCCTTAACCATCCTTAACCATATCTGCCTCAGTAATCTGTTTCATCCATTCTTGTTCTATTTCTACAAATCGTACCCACAAATCTTCTTCCTTATTTTCAGTTGTTGCTCCTTCTATATTTTTTTTGCTCTCTTATTTAATTCCTGCTTTGTTATCTCCTCGTCATGAATATTGTTGTCTTCTACTGCTGCCCCAATGTCTGCTTCTAGTTCCTCATCTGCATCTTCTTTTTGTATTTCCCTTTTTAATCCATCTTCATCCCTTGTATCTGCTATACATTCTTGCATTTTGTTGCTCCTATCTAACTCTTCATCCATAACCATTCTAGACTTGTATTTGTTCATTCTATTATTTTCAATTTGCCTATGTTTACCTTCCTTTTTCTTCTGATATTTATTCCTTCTCATGTCCTTCTCATCTACAATCCTCCATAACTTCCTCTCATATTCATAAATTTCATTCAAATCCTCAAAAGCATCATCATCAAAGTTAGATTGCATACCTTTTAACTTACATGTACCATGCTTCTTCTTTTCAAATTCTACTGCATACTCTTGGCCATTATCTTCCTTTCCATCCTCTCTTAGTTTCATCATGCTTCCTTGTTCATTAGCCTTGGTCTCTTCTTCATATCTCAAACTCTCAAACATTGTATACTTATCCTCATGCCTTGTAACAACACATTCTTTTTTTGGGATCCTACACTTGACCTTCCACACTTTGTTTCCCATAGTCTTGGGCTGATCTCTCTTGATTGCTGCTCTTTTCCTCCATACGCCATAACCAAATTTCTATCTAGAAACATCTTCTCTATGCCTTCTTGCTTTCCAGTTTACCCTATAATCTGGTTTCCACTTGTTCATCTACATATCTTTCATCCATTGCACCTATTGTCTCGATTTACTTCCACCATTGGCTGCTTTGTTTTCCAACTTTTCATCATTGTAGACATATTGTCCTGCATCTGCAACATCCTCCAATGCATCCTGAAACTCTGGGGTTCCTTCCTCATTTTCACTATCATACCCTAAATCTTCAGCATCAACCTTTTATTCATCCTCAGGTACTTTCCAATGTACCTCTATTGCCAACTGTTGCTTTATGCCTTCTTGGAAAACTGCTACAACTTGTTTCCTTTCTTTCTCATCAGCATCCCTCTCTATGGGTATTCTTCTTGCCCCTTCTCTTTTCAACTCCAAGGCCTTGTTCGTGACCTTCTCCACAAGATTTATCATACTTGCATACACATGCTCACATACAATGTTAGAGAATAAAGCAAGAGACCAAAATGTCTCTATGAGTGCCTCCTTCTTGGACACCCTCCTCTCTTCTTCACTTCTTCGGAGTGCTTCTTTCTACACTTCTTTCCTCCATTCTTTCTTGTCTTTCATCATGTTCTCCACAATGAGAACTTCTTTCACCTCTTCTGGTGCATGTTGCTCACTTGGCAGCCCCCTGCTATCCAAACTTCTATGGACTCCTCCTTCATCCTCTTTTCTCAAGGCAACCATACCTTGCCTTCTTCTTTCTCAACAAGCTTCTTTACAGGCCATTTCACTTTCTTTCTCATTAGCCAATACCAAGCATAATCTTGGTTTCTTTCTTCCAGCCATTGCCTCACTGCCTCCAAATCTCTTCTCAACTCTGCCAATTCTCTGTCAAATTCTAAATTTTGTCTTGCCTTCTTGTCTTTTATTTGGTCCTTCTCTTGGGGACTTTCTTTCTTATTTGTCTTCAAGCTTCCTTTCTGAATTTGTTGTTGCATTTACATATCCTTTACCTTTTTCACAATCTTCTTCATGATACCTTGCATAGGGCCTTCTTCCCCTATCCTTTATGCAATCTTTTGGAACCTAGGCTTTTCAACAACTTGTCAATCTGCAACACACTCACTTTCCCAAATATCAATAAACATAACTAATTTCTACTGCCCAAATCTTTTGGGCTCTGATACCATTTGGTGCAGTCGTGACCAGGGGATCTTATCAAACTGCCCAATCATGCAGCCAAATCAAAACACATCCAAGCTCTTATACCAAATTTATAGCAACACATTCTCACACACAAGTTCTAATACCAAACTACTAATCAAACAGAGCATCAAACTCTTCTTTCAGACACCCAGATGGACCTCTAAAACGTGTTGGCCAAACCCGTGAAAGGAACTATAAAGAATACATAATAACAATAATGATAAGAAGTTCATAAATTCGAACTTAGTTTCAACATGCGACAAGAACCTGCAACTAACATACAACTTGTCTTCGTGGCGAGAGGAGCTGTTAAAACTTATTTAAATCAGATAATAGGCACGCTCCAACATGAACAACCAAAAGATATCAATAACATACAATCATTTCTATATTCATTCAATATTGATGGTTACATTGTTAACATTTATTCATAGAATGCAGGCTTTAATCTATCTCCACTTACTCTATCTTCTTCTATCTTCCCGTATTATGGCTTCTTCCAAATAAGTGACCTTCCTTCCTCTACGTGTCCACTTCCTCCTCTCTTCAACTCAGAAACCTTTCTTTCATTTCCTGCTATCTCCTTCAACTTGCGCGGGGTCTTTTCTCTGCGCAATAGTTTACTTCCTTCTCACGAAGATCCTCCTCCATTCGACTTGCTCTATCATCAGCCTCTATTCTTTAGCCTCTGTTCCTTAAGATGGCCTTCCTCCTCAATTCCTTCAGTCTTCCTCTCTTCCTCTATTCATCCTTCCTTTATACTCCTCCTATTGGCCTCTTCTAGATTGCCCTTCTTTGATCGACCTTTACTCCCTTCTTGACAGAACTCTCCATCTCCCATGCGATGTGTCTTCACTATTCTCTTGTCAGTTTTTTTTCTCAATTACAACTGAATTCAAGCTTCTCTTAAAACTGTCTTCTCTTCATCATTCCTCCAAATTGTACAAGTTCCCTTTGCAACTGTTGATGCTTAGCTATCCTCAACTTCTTATCTTCCCTTGCCGAAGGCAACTAAGCTTTCCTATCAGATATCCAACTTATTGTCCACGTGGTGATAGGAACAAATTAGTAAGACAAAATGCAACAGGTATAAAATTTAACCCATGAGATATAAAATAGGGTTGATTCTCCTGCATCAAACTCCTCAAGGGACAAAAAAATCATGTGCTCTTGCACATGATGCTATTCATCACAACTTATCTTCTATTGCTCCTTTCTTTTGCTTCTTCCACAATCATTCTGGGACCACTGTCATACTTCGTCCACATGGTTGTCATTTCCACTTCTTCATTCACAGCCATTCTCTTCCAAGAATTCCTTACCCATTCGGTCATATACAAATCAATATAAATGATTATATGGAAATTAAATATTTCCATGTTCCCAAAGCCTATGTCAACAAATTCTGAGTTAGCGACATATAAATATGCACTTACCATTTCATTTCCACTTTTGACAATTTTATCTATCATCTTTACCAACCTTTCTTTCTCAAGGGCCAACATTTCTTCTAGTAATTCATTTTCCCCTTCACCATTCGTATTCACCTGCACAATATCATTAGCAAGATCTTCATGCACTACTCCATACTCTGTCTTTGCTACAACAACTTCTTCATCCTTGGCTACAACCATCTTTTTTGCATCGTTCGTTGTCTGAGCCTTAACCATATATGCCTTAACGATCTGTTTCATCCATTCTTGTTCTATTGCTGCAAATCATAACCACAAATCTTCTTCCTTATTTTCGGTTGTTGTTCCTATATTTTCCGTTGCTCTCTTATTTAATTCCTGCTTTGTGATCTCCTCGTCATGAATATTTTTATCTTCTATTGCTACCCCAATGTCTTCTTCTAGTTCCTCATATGCATCTTCTTTTTGTATTTCCCTTTTTAATCCCTCATCATCCCTTGTGTCTACTATACATTCTTGTGTTTTTTACTCCTATCTAACTCTACATCCATAACCATTCTAGACTTGTATTTATTCATTCTATTCTTTTCAATCTGCCTATGTTTACCTTCCTTTTTCTTCTGATATTTATTCCTTCTCACGTCCTTCTCATCTAGAATCCTCCATTACTTCCTCTCAGATTCATAAATTTCATTCAAATCCTCAAAAGCATCATCATCAAAGTCAAATTGCATACCTCTTAGCTTGCATGTACCATGCTTCTTCTTTCCAAATTCTCCTGCATGCTCTTGGCCATTATCTTCCTTTCCATCCTCTCTTAGTTTCATCGTGCTTCATTGTTCATTAGCCTTGGTCTCTTCTTCATATCTCAAACTCTCAGACACTGTCTCATTATCCTCATGCCTTGTAACAATACATTCTTTTGCTGGGATCCTAAAATTGACCTTACACACTTTATTTCCCATAGTCTTGGGCTGATCTCTTTTGATTGTTGCTCTTTTCCTCCATATGCCATAATCAGATTTCTATCTAGAAACATCTTCTCTATGCCTTCTTTCTTGCCAATTTACCCTATAATCTAGTTTCTTCTTGTTCATCTGCATATCTTTCATCCTTTGCACCTGCTATCCTGATTTACTTCCACCATTGGCTGCTTTGTTTTCCAACTTTTCCTCATTGTAGACATATTGTCCTGCATCTGCAATATCCTCCAATGCATCCTGAAACTCTAGGGTTCCTTCCTCATTTTCACTAGCATACCAGAAATCTTTAGCATCAACCTTTTCTACATCCTTAGGTACTTTTCAATGTACCTCTGCTGCCAACTGTTGCTTTATGCCTTCTTGGAAAACTGTTGCAACTTGTTTCCTTTCTTTCTCATCAACATCCCTCTCTATGGGTATTCTTCTTGCCCCTTCTCTTTCCAACTCCAAGGCCTTGTTCTTGACCTTCTCCACAAGGTTTATCATACTTGCATACACATTCTCATATACAACATTAGTAAATAAAGCAAGAGACCAAAATGTCTCTATGAGTGCCTCCTTCCTGGACACCCTCCTCTCTTCTTCACTTCTTCAGAGTGCTTCTTTCTGCACTTCTTCTTTCCTCCATTCTTTCTTGTCTTTCCTCATGTTCTCCACAATGAGAACTTCTTTCACCTCTTTCAGTGCATGTTGGTCACTTGGCAACTCCTTGCTGTCCAAACTTCTGTGGACTCCTCCTTCATCCTCTTTTCTCAAGGCAACCATACCTTGTCTTCTTCTTTTCTCAACAATCTTCTTTATAGGCTATTTCACTTTCTTTCCCATTGGCCAATACCAAGCATAATCTTAGTTTCTTTCTTGTAGCCATTGCCTCATTGCCTCCAAATATCTTCTCAACTCTGTCAATTCTCAGTCAAATTCTACATTTTGTGTTGCCTTCTTAGCTTTCATTTGGTCCTTCTCTCTGGGACTTTATTTCTTATTTGTCTTCATGCTTCCTTTTTGAATTTGCTGCTACATTTCCATATCCTTTACCTTTTTCACAATCTTCTTCATGATACTATGCCTAGGGCCTTCTTCCCCTATCCTCTATCCAGTCTTTTGGAACCTAGGCTCTTCAACAACCTGTCAATCTACAACACACTTACTTTCCCAAATATCAATAAACATAACTAATTTCCATTGCCCAAATCTTTTGGGCTCTAATACCATTTGGTGCAGTCATGACCAGGGGGTCTTATCAAACTACCCAATCATGCAGCCAAATCAAAACACATCCAAGCTCTGATACCAAATTGATAACAACACATCCTCACACACAAATTCTGATACCAAACTACTAATCAAATAGAGCATCGAGCTCTTCTTTCAGACACCCAGATGGACCTCTATAACTTGTTGGCCAAATCCGTTACAGGAACTATAAAGATTACATAATAACAATAATGATAAGCAGTTCATAAATTCAAACTTAGTTTCAACATGCGACAGGAACCTGCAACTAACATACAACTTGTCTTCGTGGCAATAGGAACTGTTAAAACTTATTTAAATCAGATAATAGATATTCTCCAGCATGAACAACCAAAAGACATCAATAACATACAATAATTGCTTTATTCATTCAATATTGATGGTTACATTGTTAACATTTATTCATAGAATGCAGGCTTTAATCTATCTCCACTTCTTCTATCTTCTCGTATTTTGGCTTCTTCCAAATAAGTGACCTTCCTTCCTCTGCACATCCACTTCCTCCTCTCTTCAACTTGGAAACCTTTCTTCTATTTCCTACTATCTCCTTCAACCTACATGGGGTCTTTCCTCTATACAATAGTTTACTTCCTTCTCATGGAGATCCTCTTTCGTTCGACCTGCTCTATCATCAGCCTATGTTCCTTAAGATGGCCTTCCTCCTCAATTCCTTTAGTCGGCCTCTCTTCCTCTATTCATCCTTCCTTTATTCTCCTCCTGTTGGCCTCTTCCAGATTGGCTTCTTTGATCAGACTTTACTCTCTTCTTGACTAAACTCTCCAACTCCCATGCGATGCCTCTTCACTGTTCTCCCGTTGGTTCTTTTTTTCTTGGCTACAACTAAATTCCAACTGCTCTTGAAACTGTCTTCTCTTCATCATTCCTCCAAACTATATGAGCTCCCTTTGCAACCGTTGATGCTTAGCTATCCTCAACCTCTTATCTTCCCTTACCAAAGGCAACTAATCTTTCCTATCAAATATCCAACTTACTATCCATATGGTGACAAGAACAACTTAGTAAGATAAAATGCAACAGGTATAAAATTTAACCCATGAGATATAAAATAGGGTCGATGCTCCTGCATCAAGGTCCTTGTTGGTCCCAATCAATAAGTTGGGGGTGGACGAGTGGAAGGTCATGAGATGGTTGATGGCATGGTAATGGTAAAAATGGAAGAGTCATGGAAAATCTTAGCGATACATTTGAGGGAGTCGTCGTGGGTATCCTCATTAGTGCACTCAACTGTGATAAATTCTTTAGCTACCTAACTTAAGATAAATTCAAGCTCCAGAGATGCAGGTTCTAGTGATCCAAACCCTAGTCCTGAGTGTCTACATCAGAGTGTAGCTTTAATAGGCTCAATAGCTTCTTGTTCATGTAGACTAGGACCACCTCGTCCTTTATAGCCCATGTGTTTCACCATATGAAGACCCTCAGGATATTTCTCAAGAGGTAAGTTATTTTGTTCTTCTTCATCTTTATAGAGCCATTCTGATATGCCCCCATCAATGATTTCTTTTTCCAGTACACCCCAATAGAAAAATTTGATTGGATTACAATTTATGGTGATAGTTGAAATAGAGCCAACAGGGTAAGGTTTTCCAAAGCTTTTGGGAGAGAGTGGGAGTTGACCCACACAAAATGCTCTGTGTAAAGTATATTCCCTCAATCCTTTGTTAGTAGTCTTAACCTTGATCTCAGGATGTGTGGTGGATGACTTGGATGAGGAAGCAAGTGTGGATGGGTCAATGTATGGTTTAGAGATGTCATTGGTAGGGCAATAATTGGATTTACGGTATGGACCTTCCAATAGGCAACAATATTGGAAGGGTTGTGAGTCAGAAAATACTGTAATTTCTTGGTCATTGTATGGGAACTTTATGCATTGATGATAGGTGGAAGGGACAACCTTCAAGGGATGAAACCATGGGTGTCCTAGGAGGATCTTGTATGGGAGATCAAGGTCTAAGACTTTACAAGTGGTTTCCACAAGTGCAGGACCTACTAGAATTGGCAACTTAATGATCCCTTTTGATTGTCTCTCAGATTCATCATAGGCTTTGATTGTAAGCTGATATTTTGGATCAATAACCACAATGGAGTATCCCAATTGTTTTATTAATCTCAAAGTTCATACATTTAACCTCGATCCACCATCTAGAAGGACCGTTTTGACTTTGTGTTTATGGATGACAACTTCTAGATGAGGGGTTCGTTATGGAATGAATTAATGGTAGTCATTCTTTCTCGGTAAAAACTAAGAGGTGGTTAGATGTAAGGTGTCCCACCATGGCTTGGAATTTTTCAAAATTAATGTCATTAGGGACACAAGACTCTATCAAGGCCTTGTCTAAAATCTCCTTATGAATAGGGGATGTGTGAAGTAGCTTGAGAATGGAGATTTGTGTGGGTGTTTTGCCTAAGTGGTCAAGGATATTATATTTGGATGATGGTGTTGATGAAGATAGCATGGATGAATATGGTGCTCCTTGAATGGTAATGTGACTATGCTGAGTAGTAACAATGTAATCAAGATTATTGGCTCTAATGGTTATAGTGGCTACTTGTGAAGGACAAGCTTCAATACGACCCACAATGGAGTCATATGAAGGGGAGGAATTGACTTTGTTGGTGTTGTTATTAGGATTATTTCTAGATGGATTACCTTGACCATGGTAGGGAATGGACCTTGGTACACTCCCAATTTGTCATTTGACGATTTTGGAGGAGGTTCATCTATAGTAATATCTCCTTGATCTATAAGAGCTTGGATATAATTCTTAAGTCTCATGCAACTTGATGTTTTGTGATCTAGCCCTATAGTATTCATATAATTCGTTATCATTGTACCAATGGGGTTTAACTACATTTTCCTCATAAGGTTTAATTTCAAGAAGCTTGATGAGGTTTGCTTGTAAGAGCTTTCAAAAAATAGATTCAATAGATTCTCCCAAGTTTGAAAATTTGCGTCCAGGTCTTAGTCCTTGTATAGGATTACCCTTGGGAATGGTAAAGTTTGTTTTTGATGATGATTTAAGTGCTAATGGAAGATTTTGGAGGTTTTGCACAAGCTGGGAATCTGTTACACCATCATCGACGATGTTCTTGTTTTTGGCCCAAAAGCATGGTTTCTCATTGGATTGAGTATTAGAGTCTTTGTTGTCCTTAAAGATCTTGACAAGTCCTTTGGCTAGTAGGGATTTCTCTATGGTTACGCCTTTCTCAATTATTTCTTCAAAAGTATATGCGCTTTGGACTTGAAGATGAAAGGCCATTTCCTGATTTAAGTTTTGGATAAAAATGTTGACAAGTTGTCTTTCAGAGATAGGCCAAGGAAGTTTACTAGCAAGGTTTCTCCAGTGTTGCAATAAGACATCAAATGATTCTCCATTCCTTTATTAGTGTTGCAAAGATTGGTCTTAGACATTTCATGTTCAATGTTATAAGAAAAGTGAGCTATAAACTTGTCAACAAGCTCTTGGAACGTTTTGATTTCATGTAGAAGATGGGAGAACCATTTAATAGCTTGACCTCCTAAGCAATGTTAGGATTAAGGTGACATTAACCTTGTAAATCATTGTAATTATTATTCCTAATATTGTTTGTAAATCACCCATAAGAAATGTACAAGTTTCACCGGTAGTGGTAAAAATTATTTATCAGGGACGGTAATTATAGAGTTACTGTAGTGGTAAGTTCCGGAGTTACCAGCGGTAGTTATGGAGTAACATTTACTAATGGTAACTATGAAAATCAAGAGTTATTGAGGGTAGGTGCCACCTTGGAGGAATCTACTAATTTTGGTAGTTATGTCACCTGTCATAAAGTTGGTAAGTGGTTGTAAGAGAATCTATGACAACTGTAAGTTGTCATAAGATTCTATGATAATATGACAGCTTATGATAGATACTTATGGCTTCTAAGTTTCTTTACTTAGCACTAGGCACCCATATTGGAGAGATACTATTCAGGGGTTGTTATGACAGAATCTATGATGATTGTGATAACATTTATTACCCCATAAGTGCCTATTCTTGTCCATGGGCACCCAAGATTGCATAGTTGACTTGTGACAAGTAGCAGAGGTTGCTGTGTGTCATTTAATGAGTTTCCAGGGATAGCATTAGTCAATGCCACCTTTTAGGAGATGCCATTTCCCTATTATTACAATGTCTTGTATGTGTTGTAAAATATAGTTTTCTTGTACACAAGTTTTGTTGGATTGAGGAGAGCAAGAGAGAGTGAAGTGCATGTATTATGTCTCCATTTTGAAGATAATACAACTTGAGCAGGTCTTTTCATGGTGGAGAGTTTTACCTGAAAGGGTTTTCTCCATGTTATATCTAGTTTTAAAATGGTTTATTCTTCTATGGTGTTTATTCATGTGTTGTAATTTTATTTTCGTTTGCAATCTTTGTTCATATTACATTGCTTTAAGATCATAAACATATTGTAATCAGATTTCCATTTGGGTAGTTGTTGCCTTCATTTCTAACATTTGGTATCAAATCCTAACTAGTTTTGAGTCTTGGGTTGTAGTGTGAAGGTTGTTTAGTTGCAGTGGGAGATTTGGTTGTTTTTGTTTTGTAGATCTTGTTAGTATTCGTGGCTCTATCCGCTACTTCAACCTCTTGTTTGGACACTGAGAAGTTCAATGGTATGGGGTATGAATTATGGAAGCTAAAGATGGAAGATTTTCTTGAGGAAAGAAACCAGTGGTTGGTTGTTACAAAAGAGAAGAAGCCCAATGATGTGAGTGTGGATGAATGGGAAAGGTTGGATAAGAAGGCATGGGGAACCATCTGATTGTGTCTTACAGATTCTGTCATGTTGAATGTCTCAAAGGAAGAGTCTGCCTTCAAACTCTGGAAGAGATTTGGTGAGATCTATCAAGCCAAGAGCATGGTAAATAAGCTTTATTTAAAGCCAAAATTATTTTCAGTTAAAATAAAAGAGGGTGATTCCATTACAAAGCATTTAAATAAATTTAATTTACTTTTGAGTCAACTTGATTCTGTAGATGCTACAGTTGAAGAGGAAGATAAATGTATACTTCTACTTTGTTCTTTACTTGAATCTTGGGAGAATGTTATCCTTGCTATTATTGCTAAACTTGGAGATCTGATGTTGGATCACATTGTTGCAACTTTGTTGGCATAAGAGATAAGGAAGAAGACTTCTGAGGGTAACACTAAGGCTCTTAATGTGAGGGGAAGGTCCAAGGAAAAAGGGCCAAAAGGAGAGAAAGAATTGAAGGAAAAATCTAAGGTTCGGTCTAAGTCTCCTGGGAAGAAGAACAAAGTTAAGCATTGGAACTACGGTAAAAGAGGACATGTGAAGAAGGAATGCAGAAACAAGAAGAAACAGTGGGATTCCACTACTGATAAGTCCTCCAATGCAGGTGAAGATGTTTTACTTCTTGCATGCAATGTTGTTACTAATGATCATTGGTTGGTTGACTCAAGATGCTCATATCATATGACCCCGCATAAATAATGGTTTTCCACATACAAAGAGTACGATGGAGGTAAAGTCTACCTTGGGGACAACTCTACATATTTGATAGTTGGGAAAGGCAAGGTAATGTTGTGTTTCAATGATGGGAGAATTAAAACCCTCCCTAGTGTTTTGCATGTTCCTAGATTGGCTAGAAATCTGATTTCAGTTTCGAAGTTGAATGATTTGGGAATGCATGTAACATTTGATAAGCATGGTTACAGATTGGTGAGAGGAAACTTGGTGGTAGCAAAGGGGAAAATATTGGGAACCTTGTTTAGGCTAGATGCCACTATAATTTGTAATTCCTCTTATATTTCTAAGGATTTTGAAAACACTTATATGTTGTGGCACCGTAGATTGGGTCACACAAGTGATAATGTTTTAAAAATAATCAAGAATAAAGAATTGTTGGATGGTTTTTCTTATTCTGATGAGCACTTTGATTTCTGTGAGCATTGTGTGTTTGGTAAACAAAACAAAACATCATTTCCTTTAGGAAGTAATAGAGCAAAAGAGAAGTTAGAGATTATTCATTCATATGTGTTTAGACCTGTGGATAATGATTCTATCAAAAAAATATTGTTATTTTGTCATCTTCATTGATGATGTGTCCATATTTACATGGATTTATTTTATGAAACATAAATCTGAAGTTTTCACTAAGTTTAAGGATTTTAAAGTCTTGGTTGAAAGCCAATCGAGATTAAAGATAAAAATATTAAGATATGACAATGGAGGGGAATATTTCTCTAAGGAATTTGATGAGTTTTGTAAGCATGTAGATATAATCATACAAAAGACAACTCCGTATACACCATAGAAAAATGGTGTTGCAGAAAGGATAAATTGAACAATCATGGAAAGAGCCAGAAGTATGTTGAGTGATTCACAGTTGGAGAAATGCTTTTGGATAGAGGTCTTGTGTACTGCTTATTACTTGATTAATAGAACTCCTTGTAAGGCTCTTGATTCAACACCTTATGAAGTGTGGATAGGTAAGAAACCTTATATTTCGCATTTAAGGATTTTTGGTTGTGAGGCTTTTGTTCATGTGCCTAAGGAAAAATGATCTAAGTTGGATCCAAAAGCACAGAAACACATCTTCATTGGATATGGTGAGAATGTTAAAGGTTATAAGCTTTGGGATCTTTAACCAGAAAAATTATTTTCTGTAGAGATGTTATTTTCAAGGAACTTAGAGCTATTTCTGTTCTTGAACAACCAAAAGAGAAAGAAAAGTCAAAGGTAGTGCATTTTGATTTATAACTAGAAAGATGCACAACTAGAAGAACAAAATGATGGATTGGGGCTGAAGAAGAAGAAGATTCAAGTGGTAGTAGTTTTGATGAGGAAGACTCTATTGTTATAGAAGAAGTTGAGCATCTAGAAGAACCAGAAGAGTCTCTTACTCCACCCTTTAAGATATCCACAAGACAACAGAACCCAGTTGACAGGTATAGCCCACTAGATTTTTGTTGTGTATTTGCTTTATTAAGTGCTGACGATGATCCTAGATCCTACAAGGAAGCTATTCATGCAGATGATAGTGAGTCTTGGCAGTTAGCCATGTAGAAGGATATGATGGCTTTAGACTCTTGAAACACCTGGGATCTTGTTCGTTTGCCCAAAGGAAGAAAGGCCATAGGTTGCAAGTGGGTCTTCGAGAAGAAGTTTGGAGCAGATGGTTCATTGGAGAAGTACAAGGCTAGAATGGTAGCCAAGGGCTACTCCCAGAGAGAGGGAGTTGATTTCGATGAAATATTCTCTCCTATTGCTAAATTATCTTCTATTAGATTTCTCTTATCTATTGTTGTAGCTTTTAATTTTGAGGTTGAACAAATGGATGTTAAGACTACGTTCTTGCATAGAGATCTTGAGGAAGAAATTTACATGCACAACCTACAAGATTTGAGGTAAAAGGAAAAGAACATTGGGTTTGTAGATTGAAGAGGTCTCTTTATGGTATGAAACAGTCCCCTAGAATGTGGTACCAGAAGTTTGATTCATTTTTTTTGAAATTGGGTTTTGTTAGAAGTGAGGAGGAACACTATGTGTATATTCATTGTATTGATGATTCTATACTGATCATTGCATTGTATGTTGATGACATGTTATTTTTCAATAATACTAAGGGTATGATCAGTGAATTGAAAGCCCAACTTTTAAGTGCATTCAATATGAAGGATCTTGGAGCAGATAGGTATATTCTAGGTATGGAGATCACTAGGGATAGAGGTAACAAAAAGCTTTGGTTATCTCAGAGTAAGTATGTGAATACCATTTTGTAGAGATTTAGCATGCAGGATTGTAACCCAGTTAGAATTCCTTTGACCATTGGTACTAAGATTTTATTAGACATGTGTTCAAAGAATGAGGATGATTTTGAGGATATGACAAATGTGTTATATGCTAGTGATGTAGGGAGTTTGATGTGTGCAATGGTTTGTACTAGGCTAGTTATTGCCCAAGCAATGGGAGTTTTGAGAAGGTTTATGTCTAACCCTAGTAGACAACATTAGAATTATGTGAAGAGGGTATTTAGATATTTAGTTGGTACTTCTAATTACTGTTTGGTTTATTTTTGTACTGACAGTGTGGAAAAGACATTAGACATACATGGTTTTGTTGATACAGATTGGGCAAGTGACTTGGATAGTCGAAGGTCCACTAGTGGCTATGTGTTTACTTTGTTTGGAGGAGCAGTGAGTTGGATGAGCAAAAGGTAGCCCATGGTTGCTTTGTCCATCACCAAAGCAAATTATATGGCTACTACCCATGTCTCTAAGGAGGTAATTTCATTGAGGAGATTGTGTATAGGTATTGGTTTTTATTGTAGGGTCATTTAGATTGGTTGTGATAGCCAGAGTGCTATTTGTTTGGCCAATAATCTTATGTATTGATAGCACGCTCCCTCACATGCTTAGTTCCCTCTTACATTCTATCAACTAAAATACCCGGTCTCATAATAAACGGCCTCCTACAGACCTCCTATCATCATAGTGACAGTAACCAGGCAAGAACAATAAAGATTCCACATTAACAAGATACAGTTCATACTCAAATTCAAACATGCGATAGGAACTTCATTAACACAATGTCTAAGGTAACATACATGTGAAGCCAACAATCCAAATCAGTGAATTAACATAGGGTAGAATAATGTTGACCCATACTTTATTAATATTGGCTTTTATTTACAAAATCTCTACTTTCAGCCTGGAAGGCTCTGATAACAGAAAAGATTATAACTATATGACTCACTCTTATTTAGTCTCCTTCACCCTTCTTCTAGTTGTCACTCTTCCCTCTTATACACAGTTTTGCCTTTATACTTCCTTCATTATCGGCTTGCCCTTTTATCTCAACTGTATTCTTCTTCCCTCATTCATATCGGCCTTCTTTATTTATTGCTAGTCGCTCTCCTCTATTGATCCCCAAATATCTGCCAAGACCTCTCTTTTATAGCCTTCTCTTGACCCTCTTCGGCTTTTTCTTTTATCGGCCTCTCTAACTCACAGTCGTTCCGTTCTGCAACTTTGCTTTCCTTTCAATCGCTCTCTCGAATGGCCTCCTTTTCTTCTATTCGGCCTTTCTCTACTCGGCCTCCTTCCCAATCGTGCCCTCTTTACAAAGATATTATCTCTTTATATTGCCTTTGAGTCTCTTTCTACAGCAAACATACTTTTTTTGTCTCTACAACCGTTCCAAGATGTTGTTGTTACTAACTAGACTCAATCTGCAACCATTTTCTTACAATTTCCCTTTCACCTGCCTCAAGCCTGCCATGAATTAGTCATTTCTGGAAGTCCCTCCATTTACCTTTCAGCTATCTGATAATTCTTCACCACTTCCGACCTTTCATATTCACCTCAAGACTGTAATTGCCAGACTGTCAGTTTCTGAAAAGATAACGGTCCACAATCCTGACACTTAGCAACAGAAGAAACCATTTGATACCAAATAACTGGCGATAGGAACCTTTCTAATATGTTCAATTACCTGGATAGGGATTCTTTTATTAACTGGTGACAGGAACTGGTCTCTGCCTTGTAAGCGACAGGAGGATAAAATGCAAAGTGATAGGAGGCTACACCAAGACACCAAAACATAAATTTCACAATTGAACAAAATTCAAAACCAAAATTAATATAGATAGTGATGCCCCTACATCAGACTCCCCAGGGGACAAGGATCATGTGCTCCAGCACATGTGGTTCTTCTGCAAACTTTCTAATCCTTATTTCGTTTCTTCCATAGTCTTTCCAGGACCTTTAACACATTCATACTACATTGTTGTTCATCATACCACTCCACACTAACTAGACTTCTTGTTGTCTCATTCATCCATAAATCAGCCCTACCAAACATCTAAACATTAATAAACTTTGTATATGTGGTACTAATTAATTTCACTTCACCTATCAATCTGTCAACTCCAGTAAAAGCATGCCCATCCTTCAACAAATCTACATTGAATATAAAATATATTTCCTTTTCCATGTCCCAATTAGACACCCCCAAATGATTCTTAACATCCTTTTCCTTATCACCAACCATAATATCATGCTTTCTTACCACTTCATGCTCTAACCTCTCATTGATCAAAATTCTAAAAAAATACAAATCCACATTCTAGTAAAAGACATTTTTTTTTACCTTGGCCCTTATTGCTACACCAACTTCTTGGTTACTAACTGAATCCTTCTTCGCTGTCCCACTTGCATTAATTGTTGCACCACCCTTATTTGTTGCCCCTTCTTTGTTTTCATCATGAAATTTATCTTTACCTTCTGCTACCTCAGCTTCTTCATTCTTCTTTTCTGTTGCTCCAGCTTCCTCAACTATGTTTTCTGTTGCTCCTCCTTCACTCTTCATGTCTGTCTTATCTTTTCCCTTTTTGTTTCCATTTTTCTTGGCCAACTCATTCTTCATTTCTCTTTTGTACTTATTACTAGACATTCCACTCTTCCTTCCCTTGCTCTCCTTCCTCATTTTATATCTTTCTCTTCTCAATTTCTTTTCATCCACAGTTAGCCACAACTTTTCCTCAGGTTCATAAATTGCATTCAAAGCTTCAACATCATCCTCATATAAATCAAATAGGCTACCTTTTGTCTTACACTTACCTTGCTGCTCTTCCTCAAACTCCATTGCATGCTTGGTGGCATATGAGTATTCAGTAACAGACCTCATGAGCAGGAGCTCATGAATTTTTTTCTGCCTGGGGAGTCTGATGCAGTGGCATCGCTCGCCCTCTATTTTTGGTTTGCATTTTGTTTCAATTTCTACATTTTGGGGTTTTGTTAGCTTTTTGTTTTGTTTTAGGAGTCTTGTCACCATTTGTTTCTGCTCATGTCGCTCATTAGCAGAATCAAGCTTTGTCTAGACATTCCTATCGCTCGTGTGCAAAAATGTTATCTTTAGGTTAAACTGTCATAGGTGTTTTAAAAATCACCAAATGGTGGGTTGGTGCAGTTGTAGAGCCATTACAATAACCATCAAATGAGTCCCTCAATGCCTATAAGGAATCTAAGTAGGCAGCCGTTACGTGACAAGAAAAGAGGAATCATCAGCAGCAAAATAAACACAAGTCTTGGCCGATGGTTGGATGACGGTGCGTCGGTGGCAGAAGAATCGTGTGGGTAGGTGAATCGACATCCTTGCAGAGAATAAGGCAGAATGAAGGCGTTATTAGGAGAAGCTGAAACGATAGAAGAAGGTGGGACGATAGCCCAAGGCAGAGGTAGCGATAGTATTTATCAGAGCTCGCACTGCTATGAAGGAGGAGGTCGATGGTAATAAGGAGCCGATGGTCTTATGACTGAGGTCAATGGTTCTGAGGAGAGACCACTTCAACAGGAGATAGAATAGTTTTGATTTTCTGCATTTTGTAAGGCCGTCTATGTAGGCCGAATGATAGCTATGGAATGTTGATTTTTGGCATCTATATAAACTTTTGAAGTCTATTTCTTTTGATGGTATTTTCTGCTAGTTGCATTGGATTGCTTTAAGATTGTGCAAACGATCTATTAACCTCCTGTCATTGTGAAGGAACTATTTTGTGTGTTTTATGTCATTATTTTTGCATACCTCTTTGATTGTGTTTCTGTAAACAGGTTTTTTGGTCTGAAGTTGAAATGCTCCCATCATGTATCATGCTCGGACAAAGCATGTTGATGTATAGTATCACTTTGTTCAAGAAATGGTTGCAAGTAAATAGACTAAGATGAAGAAGGTAGACACTTAGGAGAATGTTGTAAATGCTTTGACCAAACCTATGAGCACAAAGAAGTTTACTTGGTGCAGGGAGGCCATGGGCCTTGTTTCTTGTACTTAGTTGTTTTATGTTTTCTTATGGGTATTTACAATGTATAATGTCAAGTGGGAGAATGTTAGGATTAAGGTGCCATTAACCTTGTAAATCCTTGTAATTATTGTTCCTAACATTGTTTGTAAATCACCCATAAGGAATGTACAAGTTTCACCAACAACGGTAAAAATTATTTATTGGGGACAGTAATTACGGAGTTACTGTAACAGTAAGTTTCAGAGTTACCAATGGTAGTTATGGAGTAACATTTACTGATGGTAACTGTGAAAATCAAGAGTTATTGAGGGTAGGCACCACCTTGGAGGAATCTACTAATTATGGTAGTTATGACACCTGTCATAAATTTGGTAAGTGGTTGTAAGAGAATCTATGACAACTACAAGTTGTCATAAGATTCTATGACAATGTGACAAGTTATGATGGATACTTATTGCTTGTAAGTTGCTATACTTAGAACTAGGCACCCATATTGGAGAGATACTATTCAGGGGTTGTTATAATAGAATCTATGATAGTTATAACATCATTTATTACCCCGTAAGTATCTATTCTTGTCCATGGGCACCCAAGATTGCATAGTTGACTTGTGACAAGTGGCATAGGTTGTTGTGTGTCATTTAATGAGTTTCCAGGGATAGCAAAAGTGAATGCCACTTTTTGGGAGATGCCATTTCCCTATAAATATAGTGCCTTGTATGTGTTGTAAAATATAGTTTTCTTGTACACGGGTTGTGCCAGATTGAGGAGAGCAAGAGAGAGTGAAGTGCATGTATTATACCTCCATTTGGAAGATATACAACTTTAGCCTCCTTCCTTGGTGGAGGTTTTCACCTGAAATGGTTTTCTCCACATTACATTTGGTTTTGAAATGGTTTATTCTTCTATGGTGTTTATTCATGTGTTGTAATTTCATTTCTGTTTGCAATCTTTGTTCATATTACACTGTTTTAAGATCATACACATATTATAATCAGATTTCCATTTGGGTAGTTGTTTCCTTCATTTCTAACAAGCTACAAGGTAAAATTCACATTAAATAGGTATCATCATATATGAAATCCATGCATGCTATGTAAAATTCCCTAAGATGGTCTCTAGAATCACCCTTACCTTTGTATTTGTCAAATTTTGGAAATTCAATGTTTGGAGGGAAGGGGTTCATGACTAGAGATTTGTCAAATGGATAGGGAAAAATTTATTCAAAGGTATTGTTAGAAATGAAAGTAACACTACTTCAATGGAAATCTGATTCAATATAAATTTATGCAATCTTTAACTGTGTGTTATTAATGGAGATTGTAACATAGAAACAAAACTATGCTTCACAGAAATGCAAAATCAGAAATATGAACACATAACACAATGTTTAATGTGGAGAAAACCCTTTCAGGTAAAAAACTCCACACAGGAAAGAGGCCCAATGTTTGTATTAATCTAAAAATGATTTACAATACAACAACACTTCAACTCTCTCCACCAGTCTTCAATCTGACAGCATCCCGACAGCACCCAAGTACATAAAATCTATATTGCATCAACTAATACATGGCAAATACTTATAGAAATATTTTCTAACTCATCTTAGGCATTCACCTTCTCTCTCCTAAGATTCTACAACCCGTAAACATTAATTACCATCTTACAAGCATCTTACACTTGTCCAAAAATAGCCATGCAAAGGTTGGGCTCCCAAGACTAAATCTGGCCTCTTACAACATCTTATGACACATCATAACCATAATAGATTCCAGCAAAAGAGTATCTTTCCAAGTTAGGGAGCTTGAGCTAAATATAGCAAATATACAACTAACATATTCGTCATATGCATCATAGAATCTCAGAATCTTATGACAACTTGCAGCTGTCATAGATTCACTCACCAAACATTATGATAGTTGTCATAGATGCCAAAAATAGTATATTCCTCAAGGGAGCATGCCTATCCTCATTTACCATGAGTTTTTACATTTGCCAATAGTAAAAGTCACTCCGTAACTACCGCCGGTAACTCTGAAATTACAACTGTCAATGAGACTACCTCATTCCCTTATGGGTAATTACAAATAACAAATAATAAATGGAATAAAATACAATATTGGAATTTACAAGGTTAATGGCACCTTATTTCAACATTCTCCCACTTGACATTATACATTGTAAATCAACCCATAGGAAAACAAATGAAAAATAATCAAGCACTAGAAACAAGGCCCATGGCCTGTCTACACCATACAAACTTCTCTGTGCTCACAGGCTTGGTCAATGAATTTGCAACATTCTCCTGAATGTCTATCTTTTTCAGCTCAATCTATCCATTTGCAACCAACTCTCAAACAAAGTGATACTGAACATCAACATGCTTAGTTCGAGCATGATACATAGGATTTTTGGCCAAACATATAGCACTCTGGCTATCACAACCAATCTGAATGATCCTGCAATCAAAACTAATACCTGTACATAGTCTCCTCAACCAAACTGCCTCCTTAGAGACATGAGTAGCAGCCATATACTCAGCTTCTATGGTGGACAATGCAACTGTGGGCCTCTTATTCATCCAACTCATTGCACCTCCAAATAGAGTAAACACAGCCACTAGTGGAACTTCGACTATCCAAGTCACCTGCCCAATCTGCATCAACAAAACCCTATATGTCTAAAAATTTATCATCACTATCAGTACTAGAATAAACCAAACAATGGTTAGGAGTACCTACAAGATATTTAAACACCCTCTTCATATAATTCCAATGCTGTCTACCAGGGTTAGACATAAATCTACTCAAAACTCACACTGCTTGGGCAATGTCTGGTCTAGTGCAAATCATTGCATACATCAAACTCCCTACAACACTAGCATATGGCACATTAGACATATCATCAAGATCATCCTCAGTCTTTGGACACATATCTAATGAAAGCTTAGTACCAATGGGTAAAGGAACTCTAACTAGGTTATAGTCCTACAAACTAAACCTTTGCACAATAGTATTCACATACTTTGTGACAACCAAAGCTTTATGTTAACTCTGTCCCTCCTAATCTCCATTCCCAAAATATACCTTGCAGCACCAAGATCCTTCCTCAAATGCACCTGAAAGTTGGGCTTTAAGCTCACTGACCATACCCTTAGTATTGTTGAAAAATAACATGTCATCAACATACAAAGCAATAACCAATATAGAATCATCAACACAATGAATGTAAACACAATGATCCTCCTCGCTTCTAACAAAACCCAATTTCAAAACAAATGAATCAAACTTTTGATACAACATTCTGGGGGACTGTTTTAGACCATAAAGAGACCTCTTTAACTTGCAAACCCAATGTTCTTTTCCTTTTCCCTCAAAACCTGTAGGCTGTTGCATATAAATTTCTTCTTCAAGATCTCCATGCAAGAATGCAGTCTTAACATCCATTTGCTCAATCTCCCAATCATAAGCTGCAGCAATGGATAAGAGAAATCTAATAGAAGTCAATTTAGCAACAGGAGAGAATATCTCACCAAAATCAACTCCCTCTCTCTAGGAGTAGCCCTTGGCTACTAGTCTAGCCTTGTACTTCTCTAATAACCCGTCTGCTCCAAACTTCTTCTTGAAGACCCACTTACAACCTATGGACTTTCTTCCTTTGGGAAATCGAACAAGATCCCAGGTGTTACAAGAGTCTAAAGCCATCATCTCCTCCTGCATGGATAGCTGCCAAGACTCACTATCATCTGCAGAAATAGCTTCCATGTAGGATCTAGGTTCATCATTAGTACTCAATAAAGCATATACACAATAGAAATCTGGTGGGCTATACCTGTCAACTGGATTTCGTTGTCTTGTGGATCTCCTCAAGGGTGGAGTAAGAGACTCTACTCATTCTTCTACATGATCATCTACATCAACTTCTTCTGTCACAACAGACTCATCTTCATCAGAACTACTTGAATCTTCTTCTTCTTCTTCACCCCCTAATCCATCATTTTATT
Organism: Cunninghamia lanceolata; assembly: GCA_027924645.1. Taxonomy (NCBI): domain Eukaryota; kingdom Viridiplantae; phylum Streptophyta; class Pinopsida; order Cupressales; family Cupressaceae; genus Cunninghamia; species Cunninghamia lanceolata. Next base: position 3,499,436 of record BSBN01000312.1, read on the forward strand.
CTTCTTGAGGTGCATCTTGCTGCTCTAAATCAAAGTGCGCCTTCTTTACCTTTTCTTCTTTCTCTTTTGGCTGCTCAGGTTCAGAAATAGCTCTAAGTTCCCTAAAAATAACATCTCTAGAAAAGATAATCTTGTGGGTTAGTGGATTCCAAAGCTTATAACCTTTGACATTATCACCATATCCAATGAATGTACACTTTTTAGCCTTTGGATCCAACTTAGATCGCTTTTCCTTAGGCACATGAACAAAAGCCTCACAGCTAAAAACCCTTAAATGTGAAACAGAAGGTTTCTTACCTGTCCACACTTCATAAGGTGTCGAATCAAGAGCCTTACAAAGAGATCTCTTTATCAAGTAGCAAGTAGTACACACAGCCTCTGCCCAAAAACATTTATCCAACTGTGCATCACTAAGCATACTTCTGGCCATTTCCATAATTGTTCGGTTCATCCTTTCTGCAACACCATTCTACTGTGGTGTATACGGAGTTGTCTTTTGTATGATTATATTTGCATGCTTGCAAAACTCATCATATTCCTTAGAACAATATTCCCCTCCATTGTCAGATCTTAATATTTTTATCTTTAAACCTGATTGGTTCTCTACTAAGACTTTGAATTCCTTAAACTTAGTGAAAACTTTAGATTTATGCTTCATAAAATAAATCCATGTAAATCTGGATATATCATCAATTAAGGTTACAAAATAAGGAGATTTTCTGATAGATTCATTATCCACAGGTCCAAACACATCCGTATGAATAATTTCTAACTTCTCTTTTGCTCTATTGCTTCCTGAAGGAAATGATTTTTTGTTTTGTTTACCAAACACACAATGCTCACAAAAATCAAAGTGCTCATCAGAATAGGAGAAACCATCCAACAAATTTTTATTCTTAATAGTTTTTAATACATTATTGCTTGTGTGGCCCAATCTACGGTGCCACAACATACATGCATTTTTAGTATTAGCCTCAGATGCATAGGAGGCATTATAAACTGTAGTGGCTTCAAGCTTGAACAGGCTTCTGAATCTCTTCCCCTTCACTACCATCAAGTTCCCTCTCACTAATTTGTAGTCATTCTTGTCAAATGTCACATGCATTCCCAAATCATTCAACTTTGAAACTAAAATCAGATTTCAAGCTAATCCAGGAACATGCAAAATACCAGGGAGGGTTTTAATCCTCCCATCACCGAAACACAACAATACCTTTCCTTTCCTGACAATCAGATATGTAGAGTTGTCACCAAGGTACATATTACCTCCATCATATTCTTCATATGAGGATAACCATTCCTTATGCGGGGTCATATGAAATGAGCATCCTGAGTCAATCAACCAGTGATCATTAGAAACAAGATTACATGCAGAAAGTAAAACTTCTTCACCTGCATTCGAGGACTTATCTAAAGCACTCTCCCACTGTTTCTTGGGATTTCTGCACTCCTTCACATGTCCCCTTTTACCGCAGTTCCAACACTTAACTCTGTTCTTTTTACTAGGAGTCTTAGACCGGCCCTTGGACTTGTCCTTAGCCCCTTTCTGATCTCCTTTAGGTCCTCTTTCCTTAGACCTTCCCCTGACATTGAGAGCATCCCCTAAACTATCTGAACTCTTCTTCCTCAATTCCTGTGACAGTAGCACTGAAACAAGAGCATCCAACTTCGGATCCGCAAGGTTAGTAGTGATAGCAAGGATAACATTCTCCCAAGACTCAGGTAAAGAACAAAGAAGTAAGATACATTTATCTTCAGCACTAACCTCAACATCTACTGAAACAAGATGACTCACTAACAAATTAAAAGAATTTAAATGCTCTGCAACCGACTCACCCTCTTTCATTTTCAAAGAAAACAACTTCCTTTTTAAATAAAGTTTATTTACCATACTCTTGGCTTGGTAGATCTCACCCAACCATTTCCACAACTTGCATGCAGTCTCTTCCTTTGCGACATTCAACAGGACAGAATCTGAAAGACACAATCAGATGGTTCCTTGTGCCTTCTTATCTAGTTTATCCCACTCATCTTGAGAGACATCATTAGGTTTCTTCTCTTTTTTAATAGCCAACCATTGGTTTCTTTCTTCCAACAAATCTTCTATTTTCAGCTTCCACAAGTCATACCCCATTCCGTTGAGCTTCTCAATGTTTAATCGAGAGGTTGATGCAACGGTGGATGCAGCCATAATAACAACACAAGATCTATAAAACAAACACAACCAAATCTCCCATTGTAGCTACAGCTTCCACACTACCACCCAAGAGTCAAAGATAGCTAAGCTCTAATACCAAATGTTAGAAATGAAAGCAACACTACTTCAATGGAAATCTAATTCAATATAAATTTTTGCAATCTTTAACTGTGTGTTATTAATGGAGTTTGTAACACAGAAACAAAACTATGCTTCATAGAAATGCAAAATTAGAAATATGAACATATAACACAATATTTAACATGGAGAAAACCCTTTCAGGTAAAAAACTCCACACATGAAAGAGGCCCAACGTTTGTATTAATCTGAAAATGATTTACAATACAACACTTCAACTCTCTCCACTAGTCTTCAATCTGACAGCATTCTGGTAGCACCCGAGTACCTAAAATCTATATTGCAACAACTGATACATGGAAAATAGTTATAGAAACATTTTCTAACTCATCTTAGGTGTTCACCTTCTCTCTCCTAAGATTCTCCAACCCGTAAACATTAATTATCATCTTACAAGCATCTTGCACTTGTCCAAAAACAACCCTACAAAGGTTAGGCTCCCAAGACTAAATCTGGCCTCTTACAGCATCTTATGATGTGTCATAACTGTCATAGATTCCAGCAAAAGAGTATCTTTCCAAGATAGGAAGTTTGGGCTAAATATAGCAAATATACAACTAACATATCCGTCATATGCGCCATAGAATCTTAGAATCTTATGACAACTTGCAACTATCATAGATTCACTCACCAAACATTATGACAGTTGTCATACATGCCAAAAATAGTATATTCCTCAACGGAGCATGCCTATCCTCATTTACCATGAGTTTTTACATTTGCCAATAGTAAAAGTCACTCTGTAATTGCCGCCGGTAACTCTGAAATTACAACTGTCAATGAGACTACCTCATTCCCTTATGGGTAATTACAAATAACAAATAATAAATGGAATAAAATACAATATTGGAATTTACAAGGTTAATGGCACCTTATTTCAATAGGTATATCGTTTCTTTTGGTTTTCCTTTTACATTTCAACTATCATTTGTCTCACAAGTTGCATTTCTAGCAACTCATTTGGTGAGGATGTGGCGGATGTGTTAGATGAAGGTCGTGGTTGTGGTTGTGTTTTTTGGGCTAGGAGTTGTCGAAGAAGGGCTTATTGTTGTTGTTGATGTTGTTGTTGGAGGATGAATTGTTGGAGGATGGATGTAGTGGGGTTTGGAATGTGTGAGGATGAATATCGGGTCAAAACTTGGACTTGTGAGGTTCGGGGCATAGATACATTGGCTTGAGTGTTAATGAGGGGTATGGAAGATGGTATATATATGGGGTTGGATGTTTTAATATTGAATGGTGGAATGATTTCACCACTAGAAGTTGGGATGATGGTGGCAACATGAGGAGTTGGAATAGATATATGAAGTTGGGACACATAAGTGTTGATAAGAGGGATGGATGGTTATGTAGTGATAGATGATGATATAGGGATGGATGATGATGTATTGAGATTGAAATGTGCGATGATTTGACCACTAAATGGAGGTATGATGGTGGCAACTCGAGGGATTGACATGGACACACTAGGAGTAGGTTTTGACATAGCTATGGAAGGAATATGTTGATTCATGGAGATGTTGATGTTAAGGTTGGACATAGGATTTATGGTTTCATCAACAAGTGTTTGGTGGGATCCTTCTAGTGGATTATCATTTTGATGAGGATAATCTTGAGGTATTAAAGTGGAGATATCAAAATCTTTAGGCAACTTGACTCCCTTGTGTAGTAGCATTTGGAAATAGCCTTATGCATTCTTGGTAATAATATGGTCCACAAGCACTTGGTTATCAGTGTCCTCTAAAAAGTCTTGGACTCTAGATTCTGATGCAGGAGCATCCCTGGTTCAAGAGTAATCTTGCATCAACCAAAAATATTTGTATTTCAATTTGTTTGCATTTTAGTTCTTCCATTTTCCAGTTCAGTTTAGGCAGTTCGGTCAGAAGTAGTTTCAGATTGTGTTCTGGTTTTGGCAATTCACACCTTGCGGATCTGGACTTAGCATCTACATTCATTCATCTACATCATATCAAGAATTCAGAGCATTTGGATCAGTTACCGAAAAGATATCGCTATTAGAAGATCATCTATTTTTCTCAGAGCAGAGCATTCTAACAATTCCTAATAATCAGCTAAAGGAGAAGGCTTATTGATTATTCCTTAACTTGCAGATCTCAATGACACATCATTCAACATCCTTTGGTTCATGGCCGACCTTCCCCAAGGGTCCGCATGTTGTTTCATTCATTTCAAGAAGTGTTCTATGCATTTAGGTCTGACCTACCTGTGAACACGTTATAGCTCTTCATTGGAGTTTGTGACCTTCCTTGGCCAACGCAGAGGAATCTATTGGTCTAGAAATGATATATATTGATGTAATAGATCCCTAGGAAAGCAACTATTCACATAAGAAAAATCTGATAGTTTAGATTTTGTGCAAAGGAGCTTCAAAGCTTTATCTTGCGCATGTATGTAATCAGGCCTGTAAGCCTTATTTCTAAGCCTGCATGTTTCCGACCAGATTATATTTGAATTATATGATATACTAAATGATTGAATCTACATTTGTTTCATTTCTTTGAGTTGTTTTCGTTGTGTTTACTCTTGTTGCATGGTCTGGACAGTTCATTTTGTGAACCCTCCTACCGTGACTGCACCAAGTGGTATCAGAGCGAAAGTTTGATTCTTTGGAGCGAAATTGGTGAAGGAGATTCCGTAAGATCTTGTTGTTAGCAGATCACCTATCTGAGGCAGGTTACTTGTGTGGAACCAATCACCAATTGAGAGGCAGTTGTCGCTTGTAGCCCAATCACCGAACCTAAGGTAGTTTGCACTTGATCCTAGGAAGAATGCCGCCGCAGAGAGTTCCTCCCATTGGTACAATGGCTAATAGAATGGATGAGATGATGGAATTGATGAGAACAATGCGAATTCATTTGGATGTTGTTGAAGAAGATAGGTGAAGAGGATTGACACCAAGACCTAATGTTGAAAGTGATGATGAAAAGGAATTTCAATCTGCTGAACAAACTGGTGAAACCCTAGAAGGTAATGAAGAAGACGAATCATATCAGATAAAGATGTTGTGAGCTATCTCGAAGATTGGAAAAAGACCTAGAGTTGATGTACCAAACTATACTGGTAATTTGAATCCTAAAGAATTGATTGACTGGATAAATGATCTATGGAAGAATACTTTGAATATGAAGAAATTGAAGATCCGGAGAAGGTGAAATTTGCAAAGATGAATTTGAAAGGACATGCTGTTATATGGTGGAAAGAAGTTCAGTTGGAAAGAAATAGAAGAGGAAAAGAAAAGATTACAAAGTGGGACCGGATGGTGACAAAGTTAAAGAATCAGTTCATACCTGCTAACTATGAGTTGGAATTATTGAAAAGATTGCAAAACCTGAGACAAAAGGAGAAAACTATGAAGGAGTAAACTGAAGAATTTCATAAGATGATCATAAGAACAGGACATAGTGAAGCAAGCAAGGAGAAAGTGGCTAGATACATTAATGGACTGAGATTGAACATTCAAGAAGAACTAAGTTTGGTAGGGATAACATCTTTGGAAGAAGCATATCAGTTTGCCCTAAAAGTTGAAGAGAAGCTGAATAAGAAGCATGATCAGAGACAGAGGGGTAGAGGAGGTAAATTTCAGAGAGGTAAAACATTTTCTGGATATGATAGATCATTTGTGGAGCAGAACAAGTTTGACAACCCATTTAAGAAGGATGACAGAGATAACAATGCTTATTGGAGAGATGACAGATATTTTTACCAGAGAGGAAACCCTAGTGCATACCGGAATGAAGGATACAGAAAAGAAGGAAGCTGATTTGATAAGAGGACATTCATAGGTACTTGTTTCAAGTGTGGAGGTGAAGGACATAGAGCATTTGAATGTAATCAGGGTAGTACAAGTAAGAGGACAGAAAATAGTGGAAGAGCAGCCTATGTTGAATAAGAACCTGTTGAGTTAGATGACCCCTGTTCTATTGGTAAACCGGAGAAAGGAGAATCATTGGTGATGAGGAGAGCACTATTTCAAACAAAGGCAAATGAGGAACCATCACAAAGGAAAAGTCTATTCAGAACCAGATGCAAATCAGGAGGTAAGTGTTGTAAAATTGTAATTGATAGTGGTAGTTCAGATAACCTAGTTTCAGAAGAAATGGTGACTAAGATGAAGTTGGAAATATTGAAACACCCTAAGCCCTATCAAATAGCATGGATTCAGGATGCCCATAAGGTACTGGTGAGTGAACAATGTTTGGTGAAATTTTATATTGGATCTTATCATGATGAAGTCTTGTGTGATATTATGCCTATGGATGCTTGTCATATCTTGTTGGGTAGACCTTGGCAATATGATAGAAAAGCTATACATGATGGGAGAAAGAACACATATACTATAACAACAGATGGGAAAAGAATTACTTTGATTCCTTTGGAAGATGATCCTAAAGATGTGGTATGTGGAAATGCTAGAATCTGTTTGGTAGATGGAAGGAAATTTTTGAATGGTTTGAAACAGGAAAGTATGTGTTATGCCTTAATTCCTAAGAAGCCTAAAGCATTGAAGAAAGAAACTAAACAGGAGGAGATAAGAGAGTTGCTGATAGGGTATGAAGACATCATATTAGATAATGTGCCTGAAGGATTACCACCTATAAGGAGTATCAGTCATCACATGGATCTTATACAGGGAGCATGTTTGCCTAACAAAGTAGCACATAGAATGACACCGACAGAGAATGGAGAACTAAATAGATAGATATAAGAGTTGTTGAGGAAAGGTTTGATCAGAGAAAGTTTGAGTCCTTGTGCAGTACCTGTAGTGCTTGCACCGAAGAAGGATGGAGAATGGAGAATGTGTACTAACTCTAGAGCAATAAACAAGATCACAGTTAAGTATAGATTTTCTTTACATAGGATGGATGATATCATGGATGGTTTGAGTGGAGCAAAATATTTCACAAAGATAGATTTGAAGAGTGGATACCATCAAATCAAAATCAGAGAAGGGCATGAATGGAAGATTGCTTTAAGACAAATGAAGGATTGTATGAGTGGTTAGTAATGCCCTTTGGACTGACAAATGCACCGAGTACTTTCATGAGATTGACGAATGAAGTTTTGAAGAAATTATTGGGTAAGTTTGTTATTGTGTACCTAGGTGATATTCTGATTTTCAGTAAAACAAAAGAAGAGCATTTGTGGCATATTAAACAAGTTTTGTAGAGATTGAGAGAAGAGAAATTGTTGATAAACATCAAGAAGTGTAGTTTCATGAAGAAAGAATTGGTATATTTGGGATTTGTGATTTTTGCAGAAGGATTGAAGATGGATCCTGAGAAAGTGAGAGCAATTGTTGAATGGCCTACACCGAAGAGCATTGGAGAGGCTAGATCATTTCATGGATTGGCTAGTTTCTTCCGAAAGTTCATAAAAAATTTTAGTTCAGTTTGTAACCCTATGACAGAGACAATGAGAGGTGACATAAAAGATTTCAAGTGGACATCTGGAGCAGATAAAAGTTTTGAGTTGTTGAAGCAGAAAGTGACAGAGCAACCTATTTTGGCATTACCAAATTTCAATAAGGTATTTCAAGTTGATTGTGATGCTAGTGGAAATGCAATTGGGACAATGTTAAGTCAAGAAGGTAGACCTATAGCATATTTCAGTGAAAAGTTGAATGATGTAAGGAAGAGATATTCAGTTTATGATCATGACTTCTATGCCATAATTCAAGCCTTGAAGAAGTGGAGACATTACTTGTTGCCTAAGGAGTTTGTGTTGTATACAGATCATCAAGCTTTGCAGTATTTGAACAGTCAAGGTAAGTTGAATCAGAGACATATGAGATAGGTAGAGTTCATGCAGAGTTATACTTGTGTGTTGAAGCATAGGAGTGGAAAATCAAACAAAGCTGCTGATGCCTTGAGTAGAAGAAGAAACTTGTTGACCGAGATGAGAGTTGAAGTGTTGGGTTTTGATGAATTGAAGAACATGTATGAGGAGACATTGATTTTGCAGAACCTTGGAAAGCATGTAAGGAACCTGTTGTAACAGATAGAAGTAAGTGGTTGGACTATTTCATTCAAGAGGATATGTTGTTCAAAGGAAGTCAGTTGTGCATACCTAGAAGTTTAATGAGAGATAATTTGATCAAGGAAAAACATAATGGTGGATTGGCAGGACATTTTGGCATTGACAAGATAGTGGCTTTGGTAAGTGAAAATTACTTTTGGCCTCAGATACATAAGGATGTTAGGAGATTTGTGCAGAGTTGTAGAGTTTGTCAAGTTGCAAAAGGGAGTAGTCAGAACATTGGATTGTATAAACCTTTGACAGTACTGGAGAGACCTTGGGAAGACATAAGCATGGATTTTTTAATGGGATTGCCTAAGACAGAGAGGACATGATTCAATATTTGTAGTGGTTGACAGATTTTTAAAGATGGCTTATTTCATACCTTGTAAGAAGACAACTAATGCAGTGCATGTAGCTAACCTATTTTTCAAAGAGATTGTGAGATTGCATGGATTACCTAAGAGTATAGTTTCAGACAGAGATACAAAGTTTGTTGGATACTTTTGGAAGACACTTTGGAAGAAGATGAAGATAGATTTGAAGTTCAGCTCTACTTTTCATCCACAGACAGATGGACAGATAGAGGTAGTGAATAGGAGTTTGGGAAACTTGTTGAGATGTTTGGTTGGAAACAAAGCTGGAAGTTGGGATTTGATTCTTTCACAAGCAAAGTTTGCATACAATAATTCAATAAATAGGAGTATCAAAAGAACACCTTTTGAGATTGTTACCGGAGTGAATCCTAGAGGAGTTGTAGAATTGAGAGATATCAGTACAGAGGACAAGAGGAGTGCAGAAGCTGAAGAATTTGTAGACCATATGAAGACAATGCATAATCAAGTGAAGAAACATTTGGAGGATATGAACAATAAGTACAAAGAGAAGGCTGATGAGAAGAGAAGACATAAGGAATTTGAAGTTGGAGATGAAGTAATGGTGTACTTGAGAAAAGACAGATTTCCAGTTGGGACATATAACAAGTTGAAGATGAAGAAGTTTGGACCTTGTAGGATACTCAGGAAATTTGATTCAGGAAATGCATATGAAGTGGAGTTACCGGAGACCTTGGGTATATCACCTATTTTCAACATTGCAAACCTTTATCAGTATCATGAAGCAGAGTTTAGTGACAGTATGGAAGAAGACTTGAAGAAGAAATTACCATAACAAGCACCGAAGCAGATAGAAGACATCTTGGACAGTAGAGTTGGACATAGCACTAGAGGAAGACAATACAAAGAATATCTTGTGAAATGGAAAGGCAGACCAGAAGAAGATTCATCATGGATTTCTTAGGCTGAGGTGGACTGTCTTGGTTCTCCCCTAGCCCCAGCAAAGTGAGGGACTCACTTTTTCAATAACCCCAGATGTCTGATGCAGGATCATCCCTAGTTCAAGAATAATCTTGCATCAACCAAAAACATTTGCATTTCAGTTTGTTTGCATTTCAGTTCTTCCATTTTCTAGTTCAGTTTAGATAGTTCAGTCAGAAGTAGTTTCAACTTGTGGTCTGGTTTTGGCAATTCACACCTTGTGGATCTATACATAGCATCTACATTCATTCATCTACATCATATCAAGAATTCAGAGCATTTGGATCAGTTACCGAAAAGATATCGCTATCAGAAGATCATTTGTTTTTCTCAAAGTAGAGCATTCTAACAGTTCTTGATAATCAGCTAAAGGAGAAGGCTTGCGGATCATTCCTTGACTTGTGAATCTCAATGACACATCATTCAACGTCCTTTGGTTCATGGCCGACCTTCCCCAAGGGTCCGTGTGTTGTTTCATTCATTTGAGGAAGTGTTCTATGCATTTAGGTCCAACCTACCTGTGAACATGTTACAACTATTCATTGGAGTTTTTGACCTTCCTTGGCTGACATGGAGGAATATATTGGTCTAGAAATGATATAAATTGATGTAATAGATCCTTAGGAAAGCAACTATTCACATAAGAAAGATCTGATAGTTTAGATTTTGTGTGAAGGAGCTTCAAAGCTTTATCTTGCGCATGTATGTAATCAAGCCTGTGAGCCCTAATTCTAAGCCCACATGTTGCCGGCTAGATTTATATTTGAATTCTATGATATACTGAATGACTCAATCTGTGTTTGTTTCATTTCTCTAAGTTGTTTCTATTGTGTTTACTCTTGCTGCACGGTCCACACAGTTCATAATGTGAACCCTCCTACCGTGACTACACCAGATTCATAATCAAAAGACCCTTGGATAGAGTTGCTAGGACTTTGAGGATATTGAGGAAACTATGATGGTTGAACAATGTCTCTATATTCCTTTGGTATGAACACGTTGGTTGGCATTCCGGTCTCGGGACGAAATGATGGATCCACTTTTCTTCAAAAATTGGATGTAGATTCTTGGTTGGATTGTTGTTTAGACTCCATGATTTTCCTAGCTTGAGACCTTGTGACGGGCATAAATGAGATGACCTTGATATTAGATGAAAAGATGATAGGTGTAAATGGATAATGGTGGATTGATTTTTGACTCAAGAATTGGTTATGTTTTGATTAAAAGGCCTTAAATGATAAGATTTTGGACCAAAAGGATGACAAGGATATGATTATGATATAGGGATGATATGGATAAGATATGATGTGAATAAGAATATGTCAATAACAAAGATTTGATAATGACAAAGATATTGATGATAAAGATATGATGTGGATAAAGATATGACAAAGATATGAGGATGACAAAGATATTGATGATAAGGATATGATGACAACAAGGATATGATATGGATCACGGTATGGTAATGGTAAGGATATGATGATTACAAAAACTAAAATTAGCTCAAATTTTCACCTAGATCTTTTGTTATGGACAAGGATGTGATTCCTTTCACTACTTAGGGTTGACAAATGCTTAAGCAAGAAAAGGGATATGGATGAATTTTTCTACTTGGGGTAGAAAAGATCCCAAGCAAAAAAAAGAAAATATATGATGAGGACCCACTAACTTAAGAGTAGTAAAGGCTCCTAAGTCAATAGATCTCAAAGATAAAATGATGAAAAGATATAGGCTAAGCTTTTTGTAAATTTTGGGTTTGGTTGATGGATAAATGGATTGGTTGATAGGTAGATGGATGGTTGATAAACGGATGGTTGTTTGGATTGACAAAATTCAGGTCCAAAGGATAAATGGTTGACCAAAAGATTGATGGGAACTCAAAAGTCCAAATTCAAGTTGATGGGAATGGCAATGATGTTTGGCTATGGATGAAAAAGGTAATCTTGGATGGTAGGATGACAATATGGACTGGTTGGACTGGAAAAAATATGTCTATCTCAGGTTGTGTTTGAGCCTATAGTTGGATCTACAACCTAGAAATTTTTATTTTGATAGCTAAGACTGAGTTCCTGCAAGGGCACTAAGTTACAGATAGGGGTGCGCTGATAGAGAACTTAGGCATGCCGACTAACAACACATGTGCGGTGACAAAGAGTAAAGGCACAAAACTATAGTTATATGCACATTTTTGGTCTGTTTCAATGTTTTGGGGTAAGTTTTTTGGAAATTGTCAAGAGAATAACAAGCACAAAAACACAATGGCTAACTGTGAATTATCAAGGTGACTGGTGCCAATTGCTTCGAGACTAAAAATAGCTTATATTGGTATAGCACAAAGAAGACATGCCAAACACATTAACAACCTATAACTATTCAAGTAGGTGTGTCAAATCTTGTGGACTCACAAGGCTAACTTTCGTCCCCACTAGTTTGATAATGGTGACATCCATTCCCTTAATAACATCTAGAATGCAATCAGATAGCTAGGGAATGTATGGTCATGTATCGCCATACACCCCTTACCTTTAAGGATAAACCTTGACCAAAGTAAGCTCTATATCAACACACGGAAGTACATGTGAGCACTTCTCCTCCTACTACAATGATGCATCACAAGATATGATGCCTAAAAGATCTTATCTAGGTTGTTACAAGATTCTAGGGGTGTCCTCGATATACACTAGGTATGGTGAGGCACAAGTTTGTGAACACTAGTCTGTTGAACTTACATGCAACATAAGCACAAGCGAATGTCACTTCACCTTGTGTCCTAAATTACTAAGGGCCCCAAGGTTGTGTCAATGGCTATGCAACTAGATTGAGGTACAACTTTCATTCTCCCCCTTGATATACCCCACCAAAACACGTGGTTGAGGTCATCCCTTTAGAGTGGGTGTGTCTTTAAAGGCAAGCCTCCTAAGGGAAAGCTTATACTTGGTGTTTTTGATCCCCAAGATTACACAAAGCGTGAGAGGAGAGCATACACACAAACAAAAAAATCTTAGGATGACAAAGAGAAGAAATGTGAGGTTTTTGATCTCCAAGATCACATGAAGTGCAAGGAGAGAGCATACACCTTCACACAACTTCAAAAATATGGCAAACAATTGTTCATTAACCCACTAATCTACTTTAGTGCCTAATTTAGTGGAAAAAAGAAAGTCTTCTACCAATGAAGCTACAAGAAATAGATTAGTAGTTTCAGATTTGATCTTTGACAAGCATGAACAAGTTGCATAAATGTGTTAGTGCCACCCACAAACCAACATTTTAGCTGTAAAATGATAATTAGACAAAAGTGCAAACTTACAGCCACGAGCACGGAAATAGAAACAAATAGAAATCAGAAAACTGCATTGTTATACCTGATTTACCTATCCGATAGAGGATACAGGCACAGAGACAGAAGGCAAAGGCACGCTGGAAACTAACAAAGGCACAACACTACAAAAACATAGGCACGATTATGCTAAGCAAAAACACAGTGATGCGTGTTGATGTGAAGCACAAGTACTGAGTTGTTGTTGTGATCTCAAATCTACCAAAAATAGATAATAAGGATGAGTTGGCAAGGATGAGTGTTTTATTGTTGATGGGACAACAAAGATCTAATAGATAGAACATATAGCATCATATTTGAGTAGCCACATTAATTCAATGTATAAGATGGAAGCAGAGGCTATGTTGTATTGGGTAGGGTAGGGTTCTCACTGTAGTTTCAATATTTTTTATTTTGGATGACAAATGGCATCTACAACTTAGGAAAGATTGGTGAAGGCTAGAAAGATTGTGTGCTCAAATTGGAAAGACCCCATGCCTGTGAGGAAGGGAAAGTAGATGAAGTGAAGGGCGTCTAGTGAGGAGATGCCAGTGGATTTCATGGCCTTCATTGAGGAGATTAAGAACCCTAAGATGTGACATTGGGTGGTTCGCATTTGGGAGTTAGCAAAGGACATGGATGGTGCTCCTAGTGTTGGTATTGAGTCTGTCACAACCAATCTCCTATTGGATCCTAGTCACACATAGGGACAAAGAAACATTTTTTTATGTGACTCAAACTTTGTGTTGTGTGTTTATGCTATCCAATGCGACAAGATCATTTCTTCTTCATGATGACATTAAAGATGTAGTGCATCAGTAAGAGATCTATTTTAATTGTTTGTTGGAGAACATCTTCATGCAATAAAGCGGAAACAAATGTATCTGCAATAGGCAGTTGAGGAAATAGCTAAAGAAATTGAGGTTAACCTTCCTGTCATGCCATTCTAACCTTCTCGGATTATTGTAATGAAGATGATTTAGATGATGTTGCTGAAGTCTCCCCTATTGGTAATGTTGTGTCTTGTGTCAAATATAAGAATGTGAAGGAGGGGGTCCTAAGGCTTGCATAATTTACCTCAACCCCCTTGGAGTCGATTCTCCTTTATGTGTTTTTTTGGTTGGTACGGTAGTTAAAAATAATGGGGTTTGGAGTTATTGGTAGGTATGGATATAATCTCTAGCTGGGTTGGTTGGGTTTGTATGGGTAGAACTAAATGTATGTGCATAGTATATATAATATATAGTTCTATGTATCTTCATGGAGGTTCATTTTAATGTGATATTGGAGTTGAGATTTTTTACGGAGCTATTGTGATCACCAAATTTGTGCTCATTTATTGTTGTTGTACTACATTAGTTTTTAGAAACTATATGTGGGATCTTTAATCTCTATCCTTAATGATGTGGAGATCTTGGGAGAGTTGAAGAGATCAGAGGCGAGAGAGTGAGCATAAAACTATTTTAGGAAGTATGCTCTTTTTTGTAGCAAGTTGGTTACAATTTACAAATCATTGTGTATGTTCTTTGATACTAGATTTTTAACATGAACCACATCCTTTGTGTGAGTGTTGATTGATGGACTTTTATGTTATTTGAGTTGACACCAAACTAGACATTGCTTGTGTAGTGGGAGTCCTAGGAGGTGTATGTATCCTTGGATGATGAGTTTCATTAGACTATAGTATTGAGGGTCTTCAAGATTTTTGTACATTGGTGTGTTTGTTATCTTGGAAGACAGTAACCTTAACTAGGAAAATGGATTATATAGTTATGAGAGATACAGTGTGGGCTAGACATGTCATGAACAAAAGGTCTATCAGTGATTGGGGTTAGTTAGATGTGAGCGACTAGATATGGTCATTGTTCTAGCTAGAGTGGAGTATGTGGTGTATACTTGATCTTGTTTTGGACGAAATTAGATTTTTGGGTTTGTTTTTTAGTAATAGGCTGAGGTAGGAAACAATGGTGTGTTTTTGTGACATTTAGTGCATCATCTTGACTTGGAGTTCTTATCTTTCATGCTTGAGCATGATGGAGGATGGGATAGTTGTGGTTAAAATGGTGGTCATTTGGAAGATGTTGTAGATGCTTTTAAGAATCTAATGAGCACAAATGAGTCAATTGGTAGAACATGGTTATACCCTCAGTGTTTAGTTCATAGATTTGTTGGAGCTTCCTTTTGCTCTTGCAAGGTTTATGACAAGTGAGAGAATGTTGGTATTAGGCATGTCATATACCTTGCAAGTTGTTGCCATAGATACTAGTAGTATTGCAAATAAAACTATACTACCATATATGATATGATCCTTTACTAATTAGGGTTTGTGATACCGTACAAAGAGAGCTAGGTAATACAAAGAAGGTCATGTGATACCACACTACACTAGAAGCCTTGTGATACAACACAAGAGCATTGGACATTTGGTAGAGGTATACAAGAGGCTGTGTGGTATCACACAACCTCCACAAATGTCATTTGTATACTTTCTAAACCAATATATGGGTCATATATCCCTAAAATAGACTTAAACATACCTTACCATACCTAAAAAAACTATATTTTGGATAAATATAATAAATGATATGTATGTGTATGAGCATGATGGGAGAAGATATTTATGAGCAAAATATATATAGAGAGAAGATATAGTAAGAAAATACCTGATAATGGGTTGGTGAGGATGAGTGTGTTATTGTTGATGGGACAAAAAAATCTAATAGATAGGACATACATCATCATATTTGAGTAGCCACATTAATTCAATGTATAAGATGGTTGCGCACAAAGTATGTTGTATTGGGTAGGGTAGGGTTTTCACTGTAGTTTCAATATTTTTTATTCTAGATGACAAATGGCATCTACGACTGAGGAAAGATTGGCAAAGGCTAGAAAGATTGTGTGCTCAAAGGGGAAAGACCCCATGCCTGTGAGGAAGGGAAAGTAGAGTAAGTGAAGGGCATCTAGTGGGGAGATGCTAGTGGATTTCATGGCCTTCATTGAGGAGATTAAGAACCTTGAGATGTGACATTGGGTGGTTCACATTTGGGAGTTGGCAAAGGACATGGATGGTGCTCCTAGTGTTGGTATTGAGTCTGTTGTAACGAATCTCCTATCGGATCCTAATCACACATAGGAACAAAGAAACAATTTTTATGTGACTCAGACTTTGAGTTGTGCATTTATACTATCCAATGTGACAAGATCCTTTCTTCTTCATGATGACATTGAAGATGTAGTGAATCAATTAGAGGTTTATTATCAAAAAAATATATAGTAAGAAAATATATATGTGAGAGAGATTGTATGAATGGGGAATGAATATGTGTATATTTTCCTTTATTTATTTTGTAGTCCTACCATATTTGTTATGTTCCTCTTTCTTATTCATCACACTAGCATAAAACATAGTTCTAACATAGAAATAACTCAGATCATTGGTTTGTGTTTTCTTGTCAATGTTTGGTTCCATTGTCGGGACCCTAGTTGTTGGTGCTGAGAGGGCCAAACCCAGGAAGAGTGTTGTGGTGAAAAAAATAGAGAGAAGATATTATAGATGAGCATGGAAGCAATTGTGATGTTGTGTGATAACGCACACTAGGTCCTAGCCCTAGTGGGGGTTAGGCATTTAGTGGGTGACAAATAAAACAAGTAGGGATCCTAAAAAGATGTAATTGTTGAGGTAGGTCTAGTTTGATCCATTGAGGATAAATAAAAAGATCAGTGTAAAACCAAATCAAAAACACTAATGGCTAAAAGAGAGCAAAAAGCAAAGAGAAATTATTGAAGAGATTAATATCGCATATGAAATAAACATCGATGAATAAAGGCGATTAAAATAGGCTCAAGAGAGAGAGGAACATTACCACAAGAGGATTGAGAAGGCTAGGGAAGCCTCATTGGAAAATTCCAAGAGGATTGTTGTTGATAATTTGGAGAAGCCAAAATTAAATGGATTAATAGATAGAATGCCACTCATTAACATTGACACATCAAAGTAGTCAATAACCTTGATTAGAAAAGCAAAGTAAAAATTGACAAAGTTAGTAGAGCATATAAGGGAATATGATGAATGATGGAGTTAGTTAGGGCTAGGCTTAGAAGCAATAGTTCTCAACTAGGGCCTAGAAGTAGGGGTGCTCAACCATTTGGGGTTTTCACTTGAGAATTGTATTCTAATCCAAACATGTCACACTTAAAGTTCATAGTCAATGAAGGGTTTGAGAGACTATTAACCCAAATTTCTTGATTAAAACCTTTTAGTTTTAGTGAGGAATATTTGGATGATGTGGTGAGTTGGAATGTTGGCCTATAGAATGATAGAATGCTAAAAACCCTAAAATTCTAAGAAGGGAAGGAAAGTGAAGGGGAAAAAAATTTAAATGAAATCTTTAATAATATAGAATTTCCCATAGAAACAATAAAAGCATTTGAAGAAGGATGCAATAACTCAAGTTTTAGTAATGAAAATCTATTAACTAATTAGGCATTATTAAAAGACACATCTCCAAGAGCAAAAAAGACTCCATGAGGAGATAAGCCCCCCCCCCCCGCAAACCAAGGGTCACCCTTGGAGTTGATTAAAGCAAGAAGAGTTTCCTTAAAGGATATATATACTTGACTCATCCAAATAGAGAAAGAGGCATCAAGAAGATATTATGTGAGAGTGTGTGAGGAAACTTTAGGTGAAGATTTTTTGAAACTAAATTATCTAGAGATAAGGGTATAGTGAGGAAATTGGTGAAACATCATGAGGTTGTCAAGAGTGCTAAGAGTGTTAAGAGTTTGAGGGAGAAAGTACCTACGACAAAAAAAAAATAGAAAGGAGAGTAGAGGAGAATATTTAAGAAATAAAGACAGATCAAAAGGGCCTACTTCTCCAAAAATGGAACACAATCAGTTAAATCATACCACACTCCCTATCTTTAGGAAAGGTACCAAAGAAGTATCATAACACATAATTGTTCTAGAGTCTGCTTCGAAATGTTAGAAATAAAACATAAATCAATGCAGAATAATTTCTCAGAATCATAGCAACAAGAACTATGAAGAGAGATAAATAAAGAACATAAATTAAAATTGCACAAAATGAAGATAGGATTTAACGTGGTTCACCCAATGTGGGCTACGTCCACCAAGAAACACTTGCTCAGATTAGTCTTCTCACAATTACAATGCACAAATATTGTTTGGAGCTGCACTCAACAAACTCTCCTGAATTCACACTTGAATTCACACACTCTATTCATCTTCTCAATTCTTCCTATATTTTACCTACTGTATGTCCGTCTATTTATAATTACATCAATAGGTAATCAACATAGCGGTTTTACAAAACAATGGGTACCAAACCATGGGCCAAGTCAACCCATAACAGGTCCCATTAATCATGGGCGATGACTCCACCCATATAGAAGTATAAATCAAACACATAACTATTCTCGCGGAAAAAGGGGGATCTGCACATATCTATACCCACGAAAAAGGGGGATCCAAAAAGAACCCTGACGAGATTACATTAAGAGTGTACATTATTTGAAATACATTGTAATATGGAAATAGGCTCCATAACATAACAGGAAAGAGATTAGGGATAAAAGATAATCAAACCAAATTGTATGACTTTGTTAGAACACAAAGGGATGAGGTGCTTAAATGGTACATGAAAGAATGCCCCTTACACAAGGAATTGACTAATCTAAAGAATGAGTTCCTGAACAATTTCTAATCTCTAGAGGTACCCTCTAAGAATGCGATAAAGATGCTTGAGATGGTATAGAAGAAAGGTGAAACTATAAGAGAGTATGACCAAAGGTTCAAGGGTGTGGTCAAAAAATTAGAGGGGACCCTTTACAAAGAAGCAAAGAATTGAATGGTTTATCTTTGGGTTGTTACCAATTATTAGATCAACATTGGATGGGAGAATATTTAATTGTTATATAGAAGTGAAGTAGAATTAGTTTCAAGGATTGAAGTGCAACCATAGAGGATAGATAGAGAGAAAGATGGAAGTGTGGAGATAAAATATGAAGTTGGAATTGAAACAATCAAGGATTGAGCAAAATATATTGGCAAAAGGAGAAATCCCTAGGGAGTCACCACACTCCACATAAAGAAGATCTGGTGTACTCATCATTCTAATAAAGGACATCTATGGAATGAGTGCCCTATAATAGAAGGGAAGAAATGAGTGGTTGAGCCAAGAGTGGAGTCTATGGAATCGCCTAGAAGACTTAAGAGTATGTACTATGGTATTTGCGGTTAGTGGGATGATCATGAGACTGATGATTGTCTATCATTATTATTCTAGCTGAGAGATGAAATTGAGCCCTGGTGCAACCATAAATGTGATTATGATGTGTTTATTCATAGAGGGATGGAAAAAAGTGAAAGGATTAGCAAAAATGCCCTTCCACATCTAGCATCATAGTTATCAACAACCACTGTGGACAACTAATCAATAAATAGTTAACAAAATACAACATGTAGTATTGTAAATTTAGGATTAAGGACCCTCTATGAGCTATCAAATTCCTACTCATAAGGAGGTAGTAGAGGGGGGTACCACAATAACAATAGAGGAGGATGTGATAGTGGAAGAGGCCAACGCTAGAGAAGGAGAGAAAATGTTACTTGTTTTAAATGTGGTGAAATGGGCCACTATGCAGATGAATGCAAAGAAGAAAAAAAGAAATATTGTAGGTTTTTTTGAGATACCACAAATGATTCTTTTGGATGGCCCAAGGTAACCAAATATTACAAAAATGGCCAAGTACCTACTAAGAGTGAAGAAATTTCAGGACCTAATGTAGGAAAGGGGGCTAAAGCTATTAGGAAAATTTCAAAGGAAATCCACCCAATGCCATATGATGTTAGAAAATAGAGGCTAAGGATAAAGAGGAGGTGGGAGAAACCTCCCTCGCCAAGGAACAACACTTAGAGAGAGAATATCAAGAGAAAAAGAAAATGTTGCAGAGAAAATCCACAAAAGATTATAGAAAGAAAAATAGACCAACAATGATCACTTGAGGAGGGATTGACACTGGAAAATAGAAAATGGTCTAGGAGGATTCATATGAAGATGAGGAGGATTATCTAACAAAGGATAAACATGACCTCATCATAGAAAAATATAATAAAGTCATTAAGGAAGAGTATTGCAAGGCCTTCTTCTTAGAAGAAGAAGCACAAATATTGAAGGAACTAGCAAACTTTGTGGAAGAACAAAATATAATAGAAAAACTAAAGCAATTCGCTAAGTACTAGAATAAGCACAAAGAAGGCAATAGGAAAGGTCACATCAGAAGTGTAGGGAAGTCTATGAAGAAATGGAAGAAACACCCTATTTTGGTCAAGCTGAGAATTAACAATAAATGGCTAAGGAATGCACTAATAGATTTAGGTGTGGATGTTAATATTATGCCCAAATGGACCTAGGAGGAGTTTGGGAAACCAACATTGCATGACACTCCCTATGATATAGCTTTGGCTAATGGAACCTCTATAAGTACCATATACACATGGAAAAATGTAGAGGTAAACTTCCTTTAAATAAAGAGAAGAGTGGATTTTGAAGTAATGACATGAAAGGACCATTAGATGCCTTTAGTGTTTTATTTAATCTAGAATGGTTGTTGACTATGATAGAATAATTGATTCCCAAAAGGAAGAACTTAGCTTTTATGGAGAAGATCATATAGTACACATACTACTATATACAACTATGGAAGGAGTGTATTGAGGAGATATCGTAGGAAAGACATGTACAAGAAGATGTATATAAAGAGATATATTCGGTAGGGAATATACACAAGATGGATACATATGGAGAACCAAACTTAAAAGGATAAATATTGGTAGAGAGTGGTGACTCCACCATTTATAGCAAGGATGAGGTGGAAGCATGGGTATTGAATGAGCCAAAAAGAAGGACAAGGAAAGTCTTGAGCACGAGGAGGATACCTAGAAGGGTGCTAAAGAGCATTGTATAGGAAGAAAACCTACTACAAATGAAGAGATGACACCATATAAAGAGGAGGGTATCGAGTATAAGGTAGATTGAGAAAAAAAAGTAGTGAAAGGTATAACAAAGACATTTGTGGTAGATATAGAGATTGGAAAGAGCGCTGCAAATGAATAAAACCCATCACAAAAGGTAGAGAGTATGTGGAAAAAGGATGGAATGGATAAAAACAAATAGTGCAGTACCCCAAAAGACATATTTAGAAGAAAAGAAGGATGAGAAGGACCTACACCAAGAAGATACAGGTCCTTGGAACCAAGATGTACATGTTAATAAGGAAGAAAAACCAAGAGTTAAAAGAGAAATAATTGCAAGGAATTCTACAAGGTTGTCTCAAGGATTAGACAATATTTTAGGCTTGGGGAGGATGTTGGTAGATACTAGTGGTACCACAAACAACACTATACTACCATATATGATATTATCCTATACTGCAAAGGGTTTTTGATATCACACAAAGAGAGTTAGGCAATGCAAAGAAGGTCAAGTGATACCACACATTACACTAGAAGCCTTGCAATACAACATGAAATCAGTAGACATTTAATAGAGGTATACAAGAGGTTGTGAGGTATCACAAAACCTCTACTTATGTCATTTGGATCATTTCTAGACCCATATATAGGTCATAAAGCCCTTCAATAGCCCTAAACACACCTTAACATGCATAAATAAGCTATAATAAGGATAAATATCATAAAGCAAAAGGTAAAGTCATGGGAAGAAGATAACTAAGTGTTATTATGAAAGGATATGATGGAAAGGCATTAAGAGGCCATATAAGGAAGGGAAAGTGGGAGATAAGGACATGGATCATAAATGAGTGAGTGTGAGAGATATATGACAGATATATGAAGGATACATCTATGAGCATGAGGGGAGAAGATATATATGAGCAAGAGATATATATAGAGAAGATGTGGTAAGAACATATATATATATATATATATATATATATATATATATATATATATATATATATATATATATATATATATATATATTCTCCTTTGTTTATTCTATAATCCTACCACATATGTTCTATTCCTCTTCCTTATTCATCACATTAGGGTAAAACACAAGTTGAACATAGAAATAACTCAAATCATTATTCTGCATTTTCTTGTCAACATAATTTTTAAGGTTCAAAATATTTATTTATTATTTTGTCCTCGTTGTAAAAATGAGGCACCCCACTTTGAGGCGGCACCTTTGACCACTTGTTGACTATCTTAGAATGTGTGTAAAAAGTTGTAAGAGCATTTAATGTCATTAAGGAATTGCTCTAATGTCATTATGGAATTGTAAGATGTGGGGGTTACTTATGATAGATTATATGGTACATGTAAGAGCATAATTATAGGGAATTACAAAGTGGACTTGGAATCTTGACCCACTTATGATGCATCTTATGATGCATCATAGAGAATATTTCTAAAGGAGGTAAATGAAATATAATGAATCTAAATGGGTGTGGGTTGTGGGAATTCTTACCATGGTTTTTGGGACCTTGTTTGGGCCCAAGGTAATGCCTTTTAGAGATTTATAGGCCTCCTTGAGTCTATATATTGAGGGCTTGAGATAGAAGCATTGAGAAGTATTTATTGTCAGGTTATGTTGTTGGTTTTCCTCCAGAGGAACAAGATGTTGATCTCCATGTCAAGCCTCTGATCTTGCAAGCATATTATAACCATTCTTGTTGCTAAACAATACATTGGTTCAATATTTTAGAGGGTGGGGTTTTTTTACCTAAAATGATTTTCTCCATGTATATCAGTGTCTCTTCTCTTCTATCTATGGTTCTTCTATTCTTCTCTCATTCTTGCTTTATAAGTGTTATTTTACTATCGTTATGATGTTAAAGTTTTCATAGAACTAAGATCTACATTTCTTTCCTCTACAGAAAAATGAATTTGTGTCCTAATTTTATTTTATGAGCATAGTTTATTTGCACTTGTATTAGGGTTTTTGTTTAGTAAATCTTATGGTACTGAAGGTGCATGCATACTATTTTCCTAAAATTTTTGCTATTATAATTATAGCAATTTTATTAATCAACATTTTATATATTATTATGATCAAGAAAGTTTATAATAAATAACTATAATAATTTTTTAATACATTCATTTGAAATGGATATGCACTTTCCATTAGTCAACCCTAAAATATAAAACACTTCATTAACCTTACAAAACAAAAGCAAAACCATTGATTATGAAGGTCATCCTTATAATATATTTAAAAATCATAACATTACAAGTCATTACTTTGTACTCTCTCAATATTGACTCATATTTACATGTGACCATTGTACTCTAATATTAATGAGTTAAATTAATTAGATTTGTAATTTTGGGGGATTTAATTGATTTGTACTTTTAGTCATCTCAAGATGGAGAATATACATTTTTCCTTGATTTTGTTGTAATAATAGGTTATTTTGTTACATGCTTGATGCTTTTAAATTTATAGGATAATAATAAAGTAAGAAAAAAATTACCTTTTTCACTCTTTATTAATGAGAAATGAGCAGCTAAGGTTGATTGGACATGTCAAGTGGTCCCCTCTCCTTTTGGAGGTGTGGAAACTCAATTTTGATGGTGCTTCAAAAAGAAACTTAGAAACAAAGATGGGGACACCTACATAATAATGGAGTGTGTTGGAGGGTTGGTAATAGATTCCTCCACATTTATCCCTCACAGGGAAAACAATAAGAAGAAAGAGATGGCCTTAGTAGAAGGCCTAACCTTGGGAAACCATTTCCATCTCCTCACTTTGGAGATCAAAAGGGATTGTTGTAGGATAATATGGGTGGACATCTAGGTGGCAAGGAATAAACAACTTTTCTTACTATAATGGGGAATTACATTATCTTACAAATCTATTGACCATTTTTAGAGTCAACCAAGACACCTTTTTCATGGTATGTATCTTGGAAGTAAAAAAATGGTCAAGTCTTGGCCTTGTCATCAATTTAAATACAACAATGTTAAAAGAAAAACCACTTAGTCAATGCCCAAAATTTTCCTAGAAATGGGCCATTATTTATCTCTTAATTTTGTCACATTGTTGTACATTGTAATCATAAAATCAAAATAATTTTTGAAATTATTGTGGCAATCAACTCAAGGGTTATGGTTCAACATATTGGTAAAATTTGGCATGTGTTTTGAGTTAGTAAATGATGGTGAAATTTGGTTGCATCATTATTTATGGGACACATAAACCAATAAGCTTACACGTATTACTTCTCTCTCCCCTTTACACCTATCATGTAATCTCCACTAGAATGAATATTGTCGGTCCATATTGATAAATGATCATTTTGTGTTTGATATGGCTCTTGTTGGATCTTCAAGCTATGAAATGTTGTGGTGTGAAATTCCTTTTTGAGGCTTTATCTCAAAATGAAATCTTAGGATGACTTTTGTAATCATAGAAAAAGTAAGGCATGGACATAGTTTAGAGGATTCTATTGCCCAATGAAACTATGACAACTTTGGATTGAAATAGACATGAATTCAATTGTTGTAGATGATTTATTCAATAAATTAGTATGCCAACATATATGTCTCTTTTTATGCTTACTGATTTTTATACAAGAAGAGTTCATTTTGGATAAAGTTGATCTTAAACTCTTACTAAAGATTGAAGACCATTTCAAATATAAATATAAAACCACCTTATAATATCTTTCAATAACTCAAAAACTCTTGTGAAATTTGGAAAACTATCTATTTATCTACAAAAATATGAAGGTAAGCATCTACTTAAACCCTTCTTCAAAGATTCATGGTTTGAAATGTCTAATTCTTACACTTTATCCATGAGAGCATCATGGGCCCTTTTCACTATATGTCCTTCATGCCATAGAAGTATTCCCCTTATTTTCCTTAGTTTCATCAAGGGTGACAGTGGCCCATTTAGGCCATCAAACTTCTCTTAGAAGTAATTTCATTTGAAGAATCTCCTTCACAAATAAGGCCGACTTCATAAGTGGGATCAATACTTATATATGTTTCAACTAAATAATTTTTTTAGTATCTCCTCTCAAACAACCTCATTTCCAACTAAATATTGAATTGGCACAACACATAGTCTCTTCACTCAATCCATAATAGTCTCCTCGCCATCATTAACAACAATCATCTAATAGAATAATGGATACTTAGGTACAACCTTAAATGAAGCCACCTCTTAAAATAAGGAATCCCTCCAAATGATGATATGACCAATAACATGATCCCATAAATGATAAACTTTTGACTACTTAGAATAGCCCATCATGATGCACTTATGCCCTAAGATCTAACTTTTGCCTCTTCTCATCTAGAATATATTCCAAGAAATATTACCAACCACTTTGTACTAGATAATGATGACCTTTCTACCACACCACTTTTCTTGAGGTCTCATATCATGAAAGAAAATTGTCTTGTAGCATAGAACACACCGTGCCAACTATAGTATTATTCTTCCTTCTTGCTACAAAATGTTATTGGGTACTATAGGAAACTACTTGTGACCACACAATATCTCACTTAGATTGATACTCTTCTAATGCATGATTAGCATACTCTCCTTCCTTACTTGGTGTAGAAATTTTATATGACATTCAAACTATTTATCAACCATTAAATTTCATTAGATAACATTCTCCAATGTTTGAAGCTTATATTTCACACAATAAACCTAAGTGCCCCCAGATAAATCATGAATTGAAGTTAAAATATACCTTGCTATGACAAGAGATGCGTGATTCATGGTACACAAATTATAGTGAATCAACTTAGTAGGATCCTTATCATACCACTCCTTACTTTTATAAAAAATTTCTTGATGATTTTCCTAAGAACACATCCATTCCACCATATATACCATATCCTTCTACCCCATTAGCTACATATTTTTAAAATTTAGGTACCCCAATCTCTCATGCTACATTCATCTTGTGTCATCTACCCTAACCACTAATGTATCTGAACTTGCTTTTGTAACATTGTTGAAACTTGTGAACTTTTAAGTCGTGGCATGCTTATTAATCTTACCATTACCAATCACCTAAAATTAGTCTCTTATACTCTTCACTACAAACTTATTAGGCCATAACTCTTGAGTATATATTCTTCATAAGTTATTTGATAAACAAATAGTAAGTTCACATTCAAATTAGCTACATGTGGTAAAAATCCATATGTAGACACCTAAAAATGTCTCGACCACCAAACTGATTCCCGACACCCCTAAACTTACCAATTCCCTTTCCAACTAATTAATTAAATTTTTATTTAATTAATTACCCCTTTCGTTTTATAAATCCACACCATTTTATCCCAAAATTGAATTAATTTTATTAATTCAATAGTCCAAACCTTAGCCAAATGATTTAATAAATATGCAAAATTTATTAAATCAATTCCCCATTTTTCCTAAATCCAATTAATTAGTTAAAAACCATGTTAACTAATTAATCCAGCCTACTAATTAGCCTATCCCTACTCTAGACAATTAAATGGCTATTATTTAATTGCCTACTCTAGCCTATCCCATCCTAGCCTTAGGATTAATTAATTAAATCACTAATTAATTAATTAATCTTATCCCCCCTCTAATCCCTCTACTAATTTATTCCAGCCATATTAATTAGGTTAATCACCCTAATTAAGAAAGTCAAATCCTCATTAGCACTTCTCTCCACACCTCCCAAATTTAAAATTCAAATAAATCACACATCACATTTACTCCTCTTACACATCCCTTACACATGTCATATCCACTCTTCCCCAAATGAATTTTTAATTCATTTTACCCTTCCCCATGTGAATTTTTAATTCACAAATAATCCATCTCACCCAACCTCATTTATTCACCCCTTTCCCAAAAATGAATAAAAGATTTACTTTTATTCCTAGCCCTCCATCTTCCAAGATCAAATCTAGGCCCTCCACCTCACTTTCATCCTCCACCATTGATCTCTCCAATCAATCTCCACCCTTGGATCAAAATCCTCTCCAAAAGTCTATAAATACAACCTCTCACAAGTCATTATCATCACCCATTTTCATGCAAAGTTACCATGCCAAAATCATCTTTGAGTTAATAGTGAGTTGCATATTTGAAAAGCATTTCACATTTGAATCAATATTCTAGGGATCATCTTAGTCTTAGGAGCTTCTTTTGGGTGCAAAGGCTCCTTCTTTCCCTTGATGGGATTAGGTTGTGCATGTGAGGTATAATCTCTTGTGTTTTTGCATTTGATTTAGTGTTTTTTCTCTCATTTTGCATTATCTAATCTACATTGGCACGCCCGGTGGGACCCACAAGGTCCAATCTAATCTTTGTTTGTGAGTTGTTGTGTTAGTATTCAGCCTTTTGCAGGATCAGCGCTATTCAACAGTTGTAGTGACGCCATAACTGCCGTATTTCAGCGCCATTTCTCGTTTGGCACTATTTCTGCGCAATTGTATTTTTTAGGCTAACCCTACTCACGTTTGATTTTTCCTTTTTCTACTGTTTCCTGTGCTTTTTGTTCTCTGTTTTGCAGGAAAACAAGGAATTACAGGGGGAGGTTATAGCAAATTTTTTACAGAATCGGCAAAACAGCTTCAGTTCCACGTTTTGACGCCATCCTTCAGTTCAGTGCCATCCGTGTCTACCAGAGGATTCTGAAACACAGCGCAGTGGCGCCTTCATTAGTGTCGATTATCGCTATTCTCTATTTTAGCGCATAATTTAGGATTAATTAGCGCTATCTTCTGTATCACCGCTTTTCAATTAGCGCTATATTAGGCTGTAATTAGTGCCTTACGTTATTTTAGTGCCATTTTTACATAAGTCAGGTTGTTCTGCCCGCAGTGGCACCTGTGTATGTCAGTTTTAGTGCTATTTCGCATTTTTGTTTTTTGCAGGTACTGCGGATACTAACGAAATTTTTTGCAGGATGGTTTGGTAGTTAGTTAGCAAACATTTCAATTTGGGAACTAAAATGAACCTTTGTTTGCTTTGTTAGGCCTTAGATAAACATTTCCATTTGGTGTTCTAAAATCAAACCAAACAACTCCTTGATTGAAGTGTGTGATCATAACATTTGCTTTTGGTGCTCTAAAATATACTTCTTTCTTTTGTGTGCCAACAAACAAACAATCAAAACACTTCAATTTGGGCTATAAAAAGAACAACAAATTGCATACTTCATTGGGTAAAAAGAACAACAAACTTGCATTTCCACGCATCTAATCAAGACAATCTATAAAATTGTGTGAAGTGTCTTTGTGATTGTGTCAAGTAGGGTGAGAAAGTGTATGCTCTTCCCTAGCACCTTTTTGGTGATCTTGGGAATCAAAAACTTCTCACAACACTTTGCATTAATCACCCCCCATCTAATCCAAAGATCTAAAATTGAACCATGTTGAGTGTGATATAATCATAGGGAACACGTATGCTCTCCCCTCACATCTTTGTATGAACTTGGGGATCAAAAGTGTTTTCATGATTGTATTGCTTTTGTAAACCTTAGAGGGCCTGCCACCCCGCTTCGAAAGGTGGGAACGACCCAAGCGGCAACGAGCTAAAGCCAAGCTCTTCCAAGCCGCTATATAAAATAAGGCATTTGGGACGAAAGTCTCAAGTGACATGTGTTGTTTTGTTATACCGACAGCCAACCTCCCCATAAACCTTCCAAGGCACAACCCTTGGAGGCTAGGAGACTCCATAATGGAGAGTAGCGCTGTCGCACGTATAACCACCTGAACGGATGCCCTTACTAAGAGCCATTGTTGTAGTAAGCCAAAATCCTTCTATTTGTTGACGCAGAGGGCAAAACCCTTGAAGCGGCCCCGATTCATGCGGTTCTTAGCCGAGGTAGCAGGGATAATCTAAAGGTTTAGAGAGGGTCAAGCCTTATAAGAAACCCGGATCTTGGTATGCGTGAGAAGTGTGTGCAAATGTAAGGAGGAGCCGGTGCTACCAAGATCCTGGAGCTACCCGCTTTGAATAGGCGCAGCTAGGGGATTCAACAAATACTGTCCCATTCTCGCCATAGGTTGTCAAAATGTGCTTGTTCTAAACAAAGTCATGTCATTTCACAAACAAAAATCATTGCTTGTTTTGCGTTCAAATGTGTGTTAAAGTGCATTGATTTTTCACAAACAACTTGCCAAGAGATAGAACACATCAGTTGTCATGGTCTAAACAATCAAATTCAAAAATTTGCCATCAGAAGTCTGTCAAACCCTGTTTCAGCGCCATATCACTCTTATTGTAGCACCTTTTCACCCGTGGATTGGCGCTATTTTTGAGATTGACGTGCTTGAGACAGAACAAACTATTTGGTCACATCCGAAACAGACAAACCCAAAATCTACCTTCAGAAATTCAAAAATTTGCCATCAGAAGTCTGTCAAACCCTGTTTCAGCGCCATATCACTCTTATTATAGCGCCTTTTCATCCGTGTATTGGCGCTATTTTGAGATTGACTTGACTAAGACAGAACAAGCCAGTTGGTCACATCCTAAACAGACAAATCCAAAAATCTGCCTTCAGAAGTCCCAAAATTTTGCCATCAGGAATCTGTGTAAACTGTTTTAGCGCTATATCCGTCTGATTGTAGCGCCTTTTCACCAGTGGATTGGCGCTATTCTTAGATTGACTTGCCTGAAGCAGAGACCCATTTTGTTGTGATCTACACCTTCTGTTCTGCCATAATCCATACCCATCTCTTAGAAATCCGCCAACCGTCCAGCCATTTTTCTTCCAAAATTTTCCAAATTACACATTCTCTTTAACCTTAGAGGATCACTCACCACCCTTGTTGGACCCCTTTGATACATCATAATCAGCCCAAATACATATCTATCCATCCCCATTCATTCCTTTTGCATATCTCCTTGGACCAATATAAAATCACTTCAAGAAATTCATATCCAAATCAAAACCTCGTCAAATCACCAATCAAATCTTGTCACCCTTTTGAGCCAAAGTTAAATCTAGATCCTATCATTAACATCACGTTTTCCTTGAAAAGTCATTAGTCTACATTTCAAGAAAAACAAATCACCTCTCTTTGTGTAAGGTCATTAGTCTACCCCAAACAAAGAAAATCATCATCCTTTGTGTGCCAAATCTAGATCTTATCCAAAAAGCTCAATCAACAATATCATCCTCACCATCCTAAATCAATCAAAAAATCAAAAACATCAAATCCCTTTCTTATCACCCACCTTTGGTCCAAAATTTGTGCAAAAAAATATCAATATCACCCATTCATATCACCCTTAGGATAAAACCTTTGGAAAACATATCGATCGTCCTCATATCCCTCTACTCCATCTCACGACCACATCCATCTTTGGGTCCAACACAATCAATTCGATTCTCTAAGGTCTCCACCTCATCCCACATCTAGAAATCAAATCCATACGTGTATGCCCACCACAAGATCACAACACAAAAGAAATCAAGAAATGGCGGAATGATGGCCCTTTGGCATGCCTAACACCGACAGTACCAACATACCCATCTATCAGACATACAATCCACCTACATATTCCTTCATCCCCCCATTTGGCGCCAACGACCCTTTTCACTTCTTACCACAAGCACCAACACCAACCCCACCACCACCACAAAATGTCCCCATCATACCCCAAGATGACCTAGATGTCTTGACTTTCACGCAAGATGCTGATAATATGGACCTACTTGATAAAGTCCTAAGATCGGATCCAAAGAGATATCTTGACCATCTTCTCAAACTTGGTGCTCAACTTCCCCCCGTCACAACATCATCACAACCATCCACTTCTACAGTTGTCCCAACCCCATCAAATACCCAAGCATCTACATCACATACCCAACCCACCATCTCTCAAATGTCAACACCTAACGTATCTACCACATCCACAACCTCAACCGCTACCACATCTACTACTTCCACATCCACTGCTAACATCTCCCAACCTGTCATCACCTCCACTACCACGACTACTGTCAACCCTTCCGCTTCAAACACAATGGGCATACAAGGCAACATCACACAAGCAAATACCTCCACAAGTGTGCCCCCACCAAACCCTCACACCCTTGCATACCTATGACAACTATTCGCACAACAATCCCACAACACGACTAACCCATCCAACGTCCACATACCCAACGTCAATCTCACAAGTCAACACAATCCCAATCCCCAAATACCACCACATGTTCTCCAACAACTATACGCACACCAACAACAACAGACACCAATCAATCCAAACCCCAACCCGCAATACCAACATCTCATCCAAACCAACCCGCAACATCAACATCTCATCCAAACCAATCCCCAACACCAACTCCCACCCCACCTCCAATATCTCACCAATCAACAACCCTACACGTTTCAACCACAACAACCACAGGATTTCAACACCGCGTTGCAAAGCTTAATCCAAAAGGTGGATGACTTACAAACTGGGGGCAAACGCAAATACTATTCTTTTGAGGATATTTGTCCCTACCTGTTTGATCGCACCTTGTACATGCCCCCTTTCCCTAAAAACTTTGAAACGTCAAAATTTGACAAATACAAGGGAAAGGGAGACCCTAGGGACCACTTAAGGGAATTCTATATTGCTTGCCTCAAAGTCTCTCACAACGACACATATCTTATGAGACTCTTCCCAAGAAGTCTTGGCGGCCAAGACGCTGAATGGTTTGCCCATCTACCACCAGGAATTCAAACATTTCTTGAGCTTGCGAAGAAGTTTGTCAATCACTTTTCCTACAACTTTGAACATGAGGTGTCAATGACCGACCTTTGTAACACCAAACAAAAGAACGGTGAAGCTTTCGCTTCTTTCCTACAAAGGTGGAGGGGCCTAGCAAGCAAGCTCCCATGGCCTATTCCTGAAAAACAACTTGTCACCATGTTCGTGACCAATCTCAATCAGGAATTAGGCTTTCACTTACAGATTCTGAGAGCATCTACCTTTGAAGAGGTTATCGACAAAGGCACCACTGTGGAACGAGCCCTCATTGCCAAGGGTTCCATCAAACTTTACGATCCCAAGTCCAACAACAACAACAACAATAACAATAACCACAAATCCAATCATAACACCCCCAACAACAACAACAATACCAACACGTAATCTAATGATAAGTCACATTATTGGGGGAAGAACAAGAATAATTTGAACGACGGCGTCACCGATGTAAAGGCCGTCCAACACATCCAAAATCACACACCGGCACACACGTATGCAGGAAACACCAATAACCAACGAGGACCAAACAAACTCCGCAAACCTCGCTGAAATTTCATGCCGTTAGCAGAACCTATTGAGGACATCCTCGATCGATGTCTCAAGCAAGGAGAAATCACACTCCCGCCTGTCAGACCACGCCAAGACAATGACCTCAAGGCAGCATGGTATAATGAAAATGATTATTGCGAATACCACCGCGTGGCAGGTCATAAAACAACGGACTGCATGCAATTAAAACATTGTATCCAAGACCTAATAGATCAAAATCTTGTCAACCTTGAACACAGTACACAGCCATCACCAAATGCCAATCTTGGAGCTTACAAGGATCCCTTACCCAACCATAACAAAGCTTCGTCATCCAATCAAGCGTACAATGTCACTCCACCACCCACACACTACGACTCCATTGTCGGCCGCATTGAACCCTCATCCCACTCTGTCAACACAATCACCATTCGGGCACAAGCACCCGATTGCGCTGTCACAACCTGTCGAGGCCGTGTCTCAATCCGCACTGCCCCTCCCACTGAACCAACACCCCCATCCACATCTGATCCCCTCCCCCCTCGTCTAAACGCCCGTCCATCACCCACCGCTCGATACAACCTCCTAGACCATCTAGGAAAGACACCCGCGCAAATCTCCATCCTTGAGCTACTTCGTACATCACCCCGCCACAAGGACATTCTCGACAAGGCCCTTTTGGAAACACAAGTCCCTGCAAACTTGGATGTCAATCAATTTCAAGCCATGGTCGGCCATATTGCCACACCACACCATATCACGTTTTCTGAAAAAGACCTTCCTGCTTCCGAGCACCTACATAATGATGCACTACACATCGAGGTCCGCATTCACAAACACACCATTAAAAGGGTCCTAATAGATGGTGGTTTCGGCCTAAATATATGCACTCTAAAATTGCTAAAACACTTGGGGTACTCAGATGTGGTTGTAGATGCTAGCGAGTGCATAACAATCAAAGGATATGATGACACCGAGAGGCTATCAGAAGGTACCATAAAGCTTCCTATTCAAGTGGGACAGAAAATCCTTGAAACCAAATGTCAGGTTCTGGATCTTGACCTCCCTTATAACATTCTTCTCGGCTGCCCATGGATCCATGCCATGCAAGCCGTCCCCTCCACTTTCCATCAATGTCTCAAATTCCCCCACAACGGCACTGAAGTCACTATCTATGCCGATCCTCGTCCTTTCCAATACTGTAGTTTTCTGGAAGGACACAACCAAACCTTCTGTCCGTACAATAAAGCCACCAACCAAATCACCCCAACAGCTTCCACTTCATACATCGACCCTACCAACATTGCCACCACTTCATCCCAAACACCTTCACCACCTGAGGTCAAGATCAAGCTCAACGACCAAGGCTGTGGAAAATACAACCTTCACGGCACCTTTTGCGTGGGCTTATTACCCACTCCTAAGACATTTGGCACTCCGCACACAAAGGCAGCTGACACAGTCATCATCAAATGCAAACCCTCGCCCGTCTTTGAGAAAAAACACCTTCTGGATCAGAACATACTTGAAGATATTTCATCCTGGCTTTACAAGGACGAGGAAACAGAACAAGACATCCCCACCATCCCAGCAAACAATTACGGCAAAGGTTCTGAGATAGTCAAAAGCATGGGTTACAAAGGACAAGGCGGCATTGGCCTTCATGAACAGGGCATTGTGGAACCACTACAAGCAACAAGGAACCCCTATACTCAAGGGTTAGGGTATGGTCAACCACAACGCATCCTTAATACCGGCGAGTGTATCTTAGCTGAGTTTGCTCCAGTTTCTCTAGATGTCGACCACATTAACGAAACGGACCTACAAGACTCCTTTAGCGACTTTGCCGATTTCTTCGCCTCCTCCATTTGCACCATCTACTCTGTCACTACTTTCGCCTCATCACCTAATGACCTACCATTAGTATACCCTGACCTCATCGACTGGGACCAACGAGGACCTCCTATTTTGGATATTGCACCTAATGACGAAGCCATTGCTGAAATGATGGGAGTAAGATACAACTTCCCCTTGGGAGACCACAGAGCTGGATACATCATGGAACTCAATCCGGCTGCCTATTTTGGGGAGACAACCCCTGCTTCTAGTCGCAAAAATACAAAAACAAAAAATGGATCTGATGGTGAAAACCGTTCCACGGCAGTGTCAGATCCTAAAAAAGTAAAAATAAAGGACGTATCTCTTGGTGAAAACCTCCATGAGGCACCAGGAGATGGAAGCATGGGCCTCCCTGAAATAGATAAAGTATATCCTGACAGATCACCCATCTTGGTTGAACCAGCGCAGGAAATGAATCTAGGGACAGAGGAAGAGCCGAAAATCACATATCGAGCAGAATCTCTCAGCCTGTTCGAACAGGAGGACTTCTTGGCATTCTTCACACGCAGAAATCGCAACTTTGCATGGACCTACGCAGACATGCCAGGGCTAGATCCCGCCTTGGTTGTACATCACCTTGTAGTGCGTCCTGATGCCAAACCAGTCAAACAGAAGCTCTGAAAGATGAATCCTCAGGTGGCCCTTCTTGTCAAAGCAGAGCTTAAAAAGTTACTAGATGTGGGGTTCATACGTCCAATTGACTATCCCGAATGGGTCTCGAATCTAGTACCTGTTGCTAAACCAGATGGCAGAATCTGCTGTTGCACTGACTTCAGAGACCTCAACAAGGCCTGCCCAAAAGATGACTTCCCTCTTCCCAACATTGACATGATCGTGGATCTTACCGCAGGGCATGAGATGCTATCCCTCATGGATGGCTTTTCAGGATACAATCAAATCAAAATTGCCGAAGAAGATTAGCACAAAACATCCTTTATATGCCCATGGGGGACATACTGTTGGGTAGTAATGCCGTTCGGCCTAAAGAATGCAGGAGCTACTTATCAACGAGTAATGACGGTCATCTTCCATGACCTCTTTCACCACATCATGGAGGACTACATTGATGACTTACTCAGCAAATCAAAGAGCCGAGAAGAGCACTTAGATGTGCTAGCCAAGATCTTTGACAGGTTAGAGCAATATAATGTTCGTCTAAATCCAAAAAAATGTGTCTTTGGCGTCACTTCAAGCAAATTATTGGGATACATAGTCTCCAAACGAGGAATCGAGGTGGACCCGGCAAAAGTCAAGGCTATTACTGAAATTCCACCTCCTAAAACCTTGAAACAATTGAGAAGCCTACAGGGTAAACTACAGTCTATTCGCCGATTCATTGCTCAACTTGCTGATAAATGCCAACCATTCCAGCATCTCCTCCGAAAAGATACAGCTTTCACTTGGACTACTCAGTGTCAGGATGCCTTCGACCAGCTAAAAGCATATCTGGCTAATCCCCCTATCCTATCTCCACCAAGACAAGGAGAGCCCCTCCTCTTGTATATTTCCGTAACTGACACAACAATTGGGGCTTTGTTAGCACAACACGAT
The DNA here is from genome assembly GCA_027924645.1 of Cunninghamia lanceolata. Classification (NCBI taxonomy): domain Eukaryota; kingdom Viridiplantae; phylum Streptophyta; class Pinopsida; order Cupressales; family Cupressaceae; genus Cunninghamia; species Cunninghamia lanceolata. The sequence continues at coordinate 3,535,195 of BSBN01000312.1, forward strand.
GAATAGGGAAAGGAAAGAGCCATATACTACATCAGCCGCACCTTGATTTCCTATGAGCTTAACTACACACAAATTGAATGAGCATGCCTGGCCCTCGTCTTCACATCACAAAAGTTAAGACATTATATGCTCAATCATAAGACTAAGTTCATTGCTAAGATCGACCCACTCAAATATTTGCTAAACAGAGCAGCTCTCACAGGAAGGATGGCAAAATGGGTCATGATTCTCACCGAATTTGACATAGAATACACAGAGAGGAAGGCAATCAAAGGACAAGTCATAGCAGATCAACTGGCTGAGGCACCTATTCAGGCAGAGCATCCTACGATAGCAGAATTTCCAGACGAGGCCATCTTGACAATCACACCAGCCACAGATACATGGAAGATGTATTTTGATGGATCCTACACTCATAGAGGCTCGGGGGTAGGCGTCCTGTTTGTTACCCCTCAAGGTGACACGATCCCTAAATCATTCAAAATCACATTTCCATGCACCAATAATGTAGCAGAATATGAGGCCCTCATCACAGGTCTCTGAATGGCCATCCAATGGAAAATAGACAAACTAACTGTGTATGGCAACTCTCAACTAGTCATCAGGCAAGTTAATAATGAATATAAAACCAAGGACGACAAGCTTCTTCCCTATAAGAAGATGGTCGATGACTTTAAAGATTATTTCGGTGACATCCACTTTGAGCAGATCCCAAGGTTAAACAACAAAGCGGCAGATGCCATGGCCACCATTGGATCTCTGGTTGACATGAAGCAAGGCAGCAAGAAATGTGAATTCCTGATCGAAGAGCTCCCCATTCCAGCATATGACGTTCCCCAATCTGAATTAGTGTGCGAAATCGTTGGTCCCTTATCCCCCTGGTATCAGGAAACTTACCTCTATCTTCACGATAACATCCTCCCCAACAACCTATCCCCATCACAGAAAAAATCCTTCATCCGTCGAGCTTCCCGTTTCATCCTTGTAGGTGACACCCTCTACAAAAGGAGTCTTGATGGTACGCTTCTACGATGTTTAGACTCTAGGGAAGCCGAGGCAGCTTTGGAAGAGGTACACGCAGGTATTTGTGGGGCACATTCAAGTGGACCAACTCTTTCTAAGAAGATCCTGAGGACTGGTTATTATTGGCCCACCATGGACAAAGATGCACATCAGTTTATCAGAAAATGCCTCCCATGCCAACAGCACGGCGATCTCATCCACGCACCAGCACAGGAGCTGCAACTAATCACAACACCATGGCCTTTCTCACAGTGGGGACTCGACCTCGTAGGTAAAATACACCCTCCATCTTCCAACGGCCATAAATTCATAATCACTGCTACAGAATACTTCACAAAGTGGGTGGAAGCAATACCACTCACCTTCACCATAGGCATCCAAATCTCCAAGTTCATTCTCCACTACATCATTTGCCGCTACGGTATCCCCCATTCCATTGTCACTGATAATGGGAAGCCATTTAAGAACCAAGAAGTTCGCACTTTGTGTGAAAAGTTTGACATCAAACACCGCTTCTCCACGCCATATTACCCCCAAGGAAACGGTCAAGTAGAGGCTTCTAACAAAACCATCCTCCGCATCTTAAAGAAGACAGTCAATGAAGCTGGCCGCGATTGGCACCTCCAACTTAACCCCGCCCTATGGGCTTACCGCACTAGCATCCGCACTCCTACTGGAGCCACTCCATACTCACTAGTATTCGGATCAGAAGCCATTTTACCTATAGAGGTCGAGCTCCTGTCCCTCCGAGTATCATTGCAAAATATTATATCTGATGAAGACTATCGCATCGCAAGGTTGCATCAACTTGAATTGTTGGATGAGAAACGCCTGAATGCATTAAATCACTTACAGGCATACCAAAACCGCCTCAGAAGAAGCTACAACAAAAAGATCAGAACCAGAAAGTTTAAGGTAGGTGACCTGGTCCTAATGGAAAATCAAAAGAACCTGCAAGAGCGTCTGAAGCAAGGAAAATTCAAACCTAATTGGCTAGGACCTTATGTCATCACCGCCGACTATGGGTCAGGAGCTTATCAGCTTGCAACACCCGAGGGGCAGCCTCTAGATGAGCCAATGAACATCTTGCATCTCAAGCGATTCTATGCATAACCCATCTGATACCACAAGTCAAAAATCAAAAAAATGTAAAAAAAAAAACACCAAAAAAATTAAAAAATCAAGAAAAAAATCAGAGTGCAATGAAAACTTCCAATGGTGAAAATCACCTCGGTGACGCCTTGGATAAGTACCATGGTGAAAACCTGTTTCAGGCGCCATGCGTAATGGCCAGTTCTACCATCTAATAAGTCCTCTTTCCAGCATAACACTCCATACCCACACATCCCATGGCTTGAAATTCTGAAACATCAAGTTTGTTCGCCCATCCCGCACTACCTCACCCACCCACAACCCCACCCAGGGAACGAGGATCCTTGTAAGCTATCCTTTGTACAGTTCATAAAATCAGAAAATCCAAAAACATCATAAAATCAGAAAACCCAAAAACAGCAGAAAATTAGAAAATCCAAAAATAATCACCACATGCAAATCCCACCACAATCATCTAAACACGTCTCAACCCTCATCACATCACATCGCCAACCATTCCCACATCATCAAGTCTTGCCAGAACTACATATTCATTTCACCCGCATCTTAAAAGTACCTTGATCCCGTGGACACAGGGTATGTAGGCAGTCTGGAATACGAAGGATGTTTCAAGTACTCAGGTATCTAAGATGCACCCATCCCACCCATTGGGATGGTTCCCACTCACTGAGCTTTCCAGATCTACGAAATGATATGCATGCTACACATACCATTGAAACATGGTCCCTCGCGCAAAAATCATCAAGCAATATACCAACTATAATCTTCCATTTGGCCCGAATGTTCTTTCGCCCATCTTCCACAAAAACTCTCCAATCAAAAAATAGATCTGCGTCCTAGGATATGTCTTTCCTACAATGGACAAAAAATCTATCATTCTATCATCACGTCTCTTGGCAAGAGCACACAAAAGGCTATTTGTATCTTTCGTTGGTCTTTTTGCTTATTGATTTTTATCTTTTTGTCTCACTCCAAGTAATCTCCAAAGCTACCTTGATCTCATTATATCATGGTACGTAGCGGATAGCCCTTGGAGTAGACATAGTCATTGTTTCAATATGCTGTGCTTGTGGGTTGGTTTCATTACTCCAAGAATAGTATTCATATCTTGAAGTTTAGGTCAGTTCTAGCATAATGAGTCCTATTTTGCATATACAGGCATCAACACCTTATATGCATTATTCACACTCACTGCTATGAGTCCCCTTCCTCTACTAGACAAGATTATACTACATTGGGCATGCATGAAACCAACCTATTGTTTGTGGGTCTAGTCCATGCAATTGTCGGATATACATCATCACCTAGGTCATTTCATACCTTCGTGAATTGTATCCAACATTGCTACATTAAACTAAGAAATGCTCTCAATTAATTTTGTGCAACTACTGATACTAGCTCAACATCATCATCCTAATCACTACGTCACCTATCCCATATCGGCCTAGATTTGATCGACACTTTCCAACCCCCCTCCCCCCCACCAATCTAACTCCCGCACTAACCCCGTCTCCACTTAACACATCTTGAACCAAACCCCCCCCCTCAATGACGTGGTATCTTATGACCTAACCATCCTCCAATCCCCCCACCGCCATCCCCTAGACGCTCTCACCCCTATCATCCACAACACCTAACACATTCTCCCACAGTCTCACCATTCAGGGTCAACACAAGGAACATCATGTGTATCAGGATTAGGCTACTTCACCTATCATCTAGTTTGCATACCACCTATCACCAATACTGCATTTAGCACATATCATTTAACTACATCTCACCATCCATTTGCATCTCATGTTAGGTTCATTTTAATCCATTTGCATCTCATGTTAGGTTCACTTTAATCCATGACCATCACATTTTAGGTTCATTTTAATCCATTTGCATCTCATTTTAGGTTCATTTTAATCCATTTGCATCTCATTTTAGGTTCACTTTAATCCATGTCCATCACATTTTAGGTTCATTTTAATCCATTTGCATCTCATTTTAGGTTCATTTTAATCCATTTGCATCTCATGTTAGGTTCATTTTAATCCATTTGCATCTCATGTCAGATTCATTTTAATCCAGTTGCATCTCATTTTAGGTTCATTTTAATCCAGTTGCATCTCATGTTAGGTTCATTTTAATCTGTTTGCATCACATATTAGGTTCATTTTAAATCCATTTAAGTTTGCATAAAACACAAGTAGATTCATTTCAGCTGCATATCATTACACATCATATCATAGGTGCATATTAAAAATAGCATCATCACATTTCATTACAACATCACCAACATCACCATTGAAACACCTAGTGGCATATAACATAATCCCATACATGTTCATCCATAATAAATGTTTGTTAATCCGCATATTTAGTTACATCATATAGTCCATAAAATCACAACACCATGCCTATATCACAAACACATAATTGCATCCACCAAATCACACATATCATTTGAAAAAACATCATACATCCACAACATATAAAATATAACATGTGCATCCATCATATAAGCATCATCACAATAGAATATCATAAGCCATCAGAAGTCTAGCATCATATATGATCACCGCAAAAAATGTACATCGCTCACATCATAAAAAAAAAATAAAGTGTCCTGATACAATGCCTCTAAGGGCTATCATGGTATAACTATCACATCGAGGATCCTCTCTCTGAGGGGGTAGGAGATGATGACCCTGGTTGAGCCTGTGATCCTGGCGGCGGCTGTGGCTATGGTGCTACTGGTACCTGAGGATCCTGCTGGGGCACATACGTGGGAGGGGGCATCGTCTGCTGAACTGACTGAATAGATCTAGATCGATGTGATCTTGACGCCCCTGATCTACTGACCTAGCTGTAACTCGGTGCTCGCTGCGCTGTAGGTACAGTTGCATAGTATAACCCCCGATAATACTCCGTCCGTGCTCTCGACTCTGCTAGCTCCCCTCGTACCTGAGCCACCTGTCCCTGTACCTAAGCTACCTGTCCCTGTGCCTGGCTCAACTGACCCTGTATCTGATGCGCATGTGTCTGAGCCTGAGCCAGCTGAGTCTGCATCCCTGCCAAAATCGGGGCAAGGCCCCCACCCATAGCCTGTGCACTGCTCAACGCAGTCTCTGCCTGCTGTGCTCTCATGAGCGCTGCATCCCGCTCTATCCTCAAATCCTCCATATCCTCTCTGGCCTGAGCCAGCTGAGCCTCTACAACTACTAACCGCCCATCTACTCCCTGCAGCTGTCCCAACTCAGCCTCTCAACGCCCCAATGCCTCCTCTAAACTGGCCACCTGAGCACGTAGTGTCTCTATCTCCTCCATCTCCTCCCGTGACCGTTGCCGAGGTGTCAGTCTCTCAACCTCTGCCTCCATCCCTGCCCCTGAGCTCCCTGCCTCGACATCATGCCTACCGACCCGCAGCTGCTCCACCCGTGATGGGGATAGATCACCCTGCTCTGTCCTCAGCTGTCCACTGTGTCGTCGCGGTGCTCTACCCTGCCGTCCACCCCTAGCCTGGACCTGCTGCGCTGGAACCTGCTGCGCTGGAACCTGCTGCGCTGGAACCTGCTCTGCAGGAACCTGCTGTGCTGGAACCTCCTGCCCCACTGGCCCCTGTCCCGCTACCGCTGCTACCCCCTCATCCACCAGCTGACCATCTCTGGCGATCACCCTCTCCAACCCATCATCCATCACCTCTACAATGAAATCTGTAATGACCTCATCCCCACCCCCATCTGGATCATCTCCATCTCCATCTCCGTCATCCTCCGATAACGCCACTGTCGGATCTGTCAATCGAGTGGGCTGATGCGTCTGCCACCATACATCATAAGCAGGCATAGTACCTGCATCCACCACGGTGCTCCTCCAATCCCACTGAACTGGTCGAAGTGCTGCCCAGTCATTCAGCGCAACCTATGGCTGTAATGTTGTGGGCCAGTGGGTTGTATCCCGCGGTGTCCGCGCATATATAGCCATCTGCTGAGGCACATCCTGTACTCGTCCAAACTGCCGCATCACCCGTGAAGGTAGGTACATCTCTATAGTCCAATCCGCACGACCCATAAGAAATCTCTGCTGAAAGGTGTACGGGAGATGGATAACATCATCCGGCCACTCCTCGCAATCAATATATGGACGGTATACCACGCTAATCACGTCATCCAATATCCTCCGCCAATGACGGACCTGTCCAGTATAGGTATACAGTGCATCCCGATACAAAAACACAAATGCCTCAAACGGGCGCCGATAATAACCGCATGTCGGCCGAGTCATGGGGATATGCTCCCAAAGCCATACATGTAGCAGCGTAACCCCAACAGATAAGGCCCTGTCGTGAAGATAGGCGACCGTATGCATCTCATGCAGCAGCTGTGCTAGCATCACCGGCCCCCATGCATAGACAGTCTCATGCCTCACCATCCCCTCTATCATCCCACCCCAGCCCACAGGAAAACCTCTGCCTCACCTATCCGGCAGTACCACTCCTCCAATCAGCGCACACAAATATAAGGCAAAGGGATCTGCACCTGCCGCCAGCGTCCTGTCATAATCGATCTCCCTCCCGTCTGCCGAAAGCACCACGTGCTCTGCCCCGAACACTCTGATCAACGCAGTCCGCCCCCTCCTCGTGTCATATCTCACACGTCGACCATGAATCGACAGCTTGAGGATGCGATAAACATCCTCAAGTGTGATGGTCATCTCTCCTGTCAGCAGCAGAAAGCTGGAAGTCTCGCTGCGGTATCGCTTCACTGCGGCCGTCATTAGAGCTCTATGAGCTCGCAGCACTGGCATCGCTGCCACCGTCCAAAGCCCCAATCTCACAAGTCGAGGTCACCATGTCTCATCAAATAGCGGCATCACGGATCGCACTCGTCGCTCTCGCGACTGCAGTATAAACCACCGCGTATCCTGCATCCACCACTTCTTCGTTAGATACAAAATTGCTTTCCCCCCACACCTTTTTCTTCTAAATGTCTCAAAGGCCCAAATCATGTGGCCCCACACAGACAATCCCTAAGTGCTATTTAAAAATAGCGCTATTTTCCCCTACCTATAGCGCCAATACAGACAATGGCGCCACTGCGCTCCCCGTATCGCACCAATCCAAACATTGGCGCTACTGCGTGCCCTATATCGCGCCAATCCAGACGATGGCGCAGCATCTCATTTTCGTGTCAATTAGAATTTTAGCGCTAAAACTAATAATAGCGCTATTTTCCATTATGGCGTTATTCCAGACGATAGCGCCGTTATACCCATCATATGGCGTCAAAATACCATATTTGCTTCACCCTATCCTTTGGCGCCAATCCAGACGATGGCGCCAATATTCCTCTAAAATGGTGACAAAATCGCCTTAACCTACCCTGGCGGATAGCGCTAATCCGTAGGATTGCGCTAATCCGCCTTGTCTATGGCGCCACGCGCTCCTAACCCATATCCCGAAACCCAAAAACACGTGCGTAAAGTAAAAAATCACAAAGTTCGGGTTAGGCCCTACCTGGGGTCTAGCCTCGGGTGACCGCCCGACCTCTCGGAATCGCTCTGAGATGTGATGAAGTCGCGGGAACTGTGGGTTGCGCTCGCCCATCTCTCCTTTGTCTTTTCTTCTAGAAGGTCAAAAGTGTGCAAATGTGGCACTCTTTGGGCCCACTTTTCCTAATATAGTGGGCCATGTCCTCCCTCCATCCCTTCCTTTTCCCTCCAGGGTGCAGATCTCAGCCTTTTTCCTCCGTTTTTCCTCCCATCATCTTCTTTTTCCAGCACCTCTCCAACTTTCACTTCCGTCACATCCTTTCGAGAGTTTACCTGTAAAATTGTTATTTTTTCCGCCAACCTCTCGAGGGGGCATCCCTTATCCATCTCATTCCTTCCCGGCAGCTGGGGCATATTTTTCTTCTTCGACCTGACGCCACTTCCCTCCTAGGTCCGGACGCCACGTCAAAGAGGGGCAAATGTAGACACCTAAAAATGTCTCGACCACCAAACTGATTCCTGACACCCCTAAACTTACCAATTCCCTTTCCAACTAATTAATTAAATTTTTATTTAATTAATTACCCCTTTCATTTTATAAATCCACACCATTTTATCCCAAAATTGAATTAATTTTATTAATTCAATAGTCCAAACCTTAGCCAAATGATTTAATAAATATGCAAAATTTATTAAATCAATTCCCCATTTTTCCTAAATCCAATTAATTAGTTAAAAACCATGTTAACTAATTAATCCAGCCTACTAATTAGCCTATCTCTACCCTAGACAATTAAATAGCTATTATTTAATTGCCTACTCTAGCCTATCCCATCCTAGCCTTAGGATTAATTAATTAAATCACTAATTAATTAATCTTATCCCCCCTCTAATCCCTCTACTAATTTATTCCAGCCATATTAATTAGGTTAATCACCCTAATTAAGAAAGTCAAATCCTCATTAGCACTTCTCTCCACACCTCCCAAATTTAAAATTCAAATAAATCACACATCACATTTACTCCTCTTACACATCCCTTACACATGTCATATCCACTCTTCCCCAAATGAATTTTTAATTCATTTTACCTTCCCCATGTGAATTTTTAATTCACAAATAATCCATCTCACCCAACCTCATTTATTCACCCCTTTCCCAAAAATGAATAAAAGATTTACTTTTATTCCTAGCCCTCCATCTTCCAAGATCAAATCTAGGCCCTCCACCTCACTTTCATCCTCCACCATTGATCTCTCCAATCAATCTCCACCCTTGGATCAAAATCCTCTCCAAAAGTCTATAAATACAACCTCTCACAAGTCATTATCATCACCCATTTTCATGCAAAGTTACCATGCCAAAATCATCTTTGAGTTAATAGTGAGTTGCATATTTGAAGAGCATTTCACATTTGAATCAATAGTCTAGGGATCATCTTAGTCTTAGGAGCTTCTTTTGGGTGCAAAGGCTCCTTCTTTCCCTTGATGGGATTAGGTTGTGCATGTGAGGTATAATCTCTTGTGTTTTTGCATTTGATTTAGTATTTTTTCTCTCATTTTGCATTATCTAATCTACACCATAATTATGCCATCCTCATACACAATGTTGCCACAACAAACAATTGAAAGAGTTGAATCACCCACTATAAAAGAAAATTTAACATCATTTTATGCCAAGTTCAGTATGATTATTTCTCCAAGAATCTAGATTATACAATGAAAATTTGCTTAAACTAGGAGTTACATCATCAACATTAGTTTTCTCAACCAAAAAGAAAAAAAGTGTTATAACAAACCTTCCAATGAAGACTCGAGATCTTAGAAGATTTCTTGCCTCTATGATACCTAGGCATACAACATGAAGGATTTTCCATTCTCAATGATCTGATATTTATTCCCTCTCCTATAGAAGAATGCTTTCATGTCATACAAAAAAGGGTTAAAAAATAGAACTCCACAAACATATACAAGAGCAACACCTACTAAAACTTCATCAATAAACTTACCAACAAGAGAACTATACTCCTAGCTACCATATCAGGGCTTTAGTCCCTCCTCTCAACAAGAATTTGTTAACCTCCCTTAATTCAACAAAAAACATAAGTCTTAGGGTGTTGAAATGTATTCAATTTTTTTTTTCCCAAGTTCCATGCAATTAGGTTAGTTTGTGAACATGAATTGAGAAAAGCATCAAACTTAACATCATTAAAAAAATCTTAATATTAAAAAATACTTCTCTATTCAACACACCAACCTTCTTAGTGGTAACAATAATTATAGAATAATCACCACTAATCTCCCCACCCTCAAGAATTTCAGTTGGTATAGTAGCACCCTTTTTACCCTTCTCTTTGTGTAGGTTCTTTTATGGATGTAATTTATAACAAGAGAACTCTACATGGTCATCCCTACCACAATGATTACAATGTACAAATTTCTTAGTGCTTGTGGAATCGGTTAACTTCTTGTCCTTTTTATTGGCCTTAAATTCATTAGATTTGGAAGAAGAAAGACAACCATCTATCTTAAGATAATAGGCATGTGGGCATGCTTCATCTATGCCAACCAACTTCTAGAGAGAAACACATGCCTACGAAGATGGCTATGCAGACCCCCTATGTACTTCATTAGGATTTCAACATCAAGCACATTTTTACCCATTTATATAGCCTTTCTATAGAATTCACTAGTGTATTCTTGTACACTTTAATTTTCTTTTTGTTTAAGAAATTTCCATTCCACTCTTTTCTTCCTTATGACATGTTGGATATAATTGTTTCTTAATAAATTGCTTAAAATGCTCCCAAGAACTCATATAAGTTTGTTTTACAACCATTGAATATACAAGAGACTTTCAAACCGAGTCAGCTTTTCCAACCTTAGTCTCACAAATAAAATCTTTTGATCAAGTAAGAGTATGCATACTAATATATACCTCAAGTTGTGTAATCTAATTGTCAAGTTTCTCTACATCTGCTTTACCTTCCAATGACATAATTTCAATCTTTACTTATGCTTTAAAAAAAGCTTGTTTAGAAGACTCTTCTCTACATCATTGGAAATTTATCTTTGTCCAATATTTCTAAGAGGACTCGCATAAGGTTATTCATGCTCTCCAAATATTGTGATGGGCTTACAATGGTGTCCTCTATCCTAGAGAACCTAGATTTAGCACCATCATGCTCTCCTTGGACCTTTGACATTCTTCTCAACTTGCTCCTCCACTTATGGGATTCAATGCCTCTCTCCAAAGGAAATACATTCTTTCCACTTGAATGGTTTGTGGGGGTGAACCTACAAAACACTCACAACAACAATACTCCCAATGGAATGAACTTGCTTTAATATCACTTGATCTGTAAATTGCCATAGATATTCATTAGGCTACTCACCAAATTATAGAATTTGTAGATAGAGTAAATTATTGGAACAACTAAATTTGCTATTACTTACACAATATCAAATTTCAATTAAGAACAAGGAAAGAGAGAACAACACCATAAAATGGAGACACATGAGATATAACACAAAGAAACTTGTTGTGGGTAAAAACTCCACCAAATTGTGAGTCACCTCATTTAAGAAATTCAAAGTGGTATCAATAAAAATATCTCATCCCATAGGCCATCTAAAAGCTCTCACAAATAACTATAAACTCTCCTAAAGTCAATTTGTAACTCTCTAGGGAACTTTTTGCTCCAATATTGTCAAATTATGTGAACAAAACTAATAAATAGCTCCCAATATAAGAGATACAAGACTCTTCAATTTCCATCCATGCTCAATTTGACCTAAAACATGTTGCATACATATTCCCAAACTTAAAGGAATCTAAAATGATCACCAAGGAAGAAGATGAAATAGAAAAAAATAAATTCTAAAACACTAAAAGGCATAGATTGTTGCTTATAAAAAATTGTCGTTTATGCCTAATCAATGATTTTACAATTATTCCAATGAGTTTGCATTATTCACATATGTAAACTAACAAATTCACCACAAAGCCAAATAATGCATATTGAACTATTTTTTGTCAACTAAATCCTACACACTAATGTCTTCTTCCACCCTGTACATACTCCAATATCAAAGAAACCATCTACTATCTAGAATCATGCCAAAGAGTAAAAAAAATGACCCATTTTTGGATTAGTACATTTTACAACTTCCATGGAGTTAATGGACATCACACACAAGGATGTGTAGCATTAAAACATAAGGTGCAAGATTTGATTTACAATAATGTGATTCATATTGAAGGTGTTAATGATGGGGGCAATCATTTGGTTGGTCCCCCTAATCAAAATTTAAAGATTTATTCTAATCCATTTCCTAATCATTCTAATAAAATTAATGAATCCCATGAAAATGATTGTATTTCTATGGATCATATACACATTCAAAGACCTATAGATGATTGCCATATTGAATCTCATGCAGATTAACACGTGGATGCTTTTGTGGGTTTAATATAATCTAGAGATACATAATCTTCTTCCCATTGTGGTCCATTATATGTGGTAGGTCAAATACATGATAGGGTTATTGATGACATTGGCATAGATGCTATACCTTAATTCAACATAGGTATAGAAGAATTTTTAGACAACAAACACTTGAAGTTCAATTATTATACTCATTTAGGAGTATCATTGAATATGACTAATGGAATATTAATTCACACTTTGGGTTGTCATTTTACCTCTTAAGGTGGGTCCTAAGGAAGTACAAATATTATGTCATGTTATTCTTGTTTCAAATATATTTTCCATCTTGCTTGGTATACCATGACTTGAGCACTTGAGAGCCATCCTTTTTGTTGCCTATTATTGTGTTAAACATGTCCATTAGGGTAGAATTGTAAAGATTATATGAGATCCACATGAGCCTCTTGCTGAGATGAGTCATTTTAATTTGGATACTTACATACATACCCCTAAGGAACCTCCTCATGAAAGTGATAAAGAAATTTATGAGGTGTATCAAAAGAATAGAAAACTAAAGAAAAGAACAAGATAAAGCTAAGATGACACATGATCATATCAATCTTACTTTACCCCTTGTTCAACCTAAGAAGGATAGGGGCCTTATATTGGAAAAAAATGGTATTCATGCTAAAAGCACTACTTCACATGGGTTCCAACGAAAAATGTTGTGGTTCAACAAATGCAACATCTTTCTATGGGACCAACTATAAAGAATCAAGAGAAATGAGTTAAGAAAAAGCTCATATAGTTCCACTTAAATTGGTAGTGTGTTCAACAAAAATACCAACTTCTATCAAGAGGAAACATATGTAACTGAAGAAGAACGTCATGTAGTTGAGAAAGAAGAATATAATGCTATTTTTTTGGAGAAGGATGAGTAGACACCTAAATTTGACCATGTCTTACGACATTACCTTATGACATATTTTCTTCTAGGTCTCTTTCATGACCCCTTACATTATTCCCATTAGTTAAATAAATTACATTTATTTAACTAATCCCTCTTATCCATTTATCCTCCTCTTACACCAAATTATATAAATTTTAAGTATTTAATCCCATTTTCACCCTCATCCAATTTAAATAAATTAAATATTTATTTAAATAAATTAAATATTTATTTAAATAAATTAAATATTTATTTAAATCCCACATGTGTCATAATTTAAATAATTTTATTATTTAAATTATTTATCCCCACTCACATCCCTATTTTTAAACTCATTAATTGTGCATCATAAGGACTTCCTCTCCAAAATCAATTAAAAATCCTATTTATTCCCACTCCCATCCTTATTTTAGTCACTTGTCATCCTCATTCATGGTGCGTCATGAGCACTAAAACTGGCTTTCAATCCTAGCCATTCACATCATCCCTCACCCTTCTAATCTTGGCCATCCATTTGATTCCCTCTATCTATAAATTAAGCTTTTATTTCATTTTAAAACCCTCACACATTCTCATAAAATTCCGTACGCATGTTCACATCATTTCATATTTTCCATCATTTTCATAGCAGAGTTATGCTGGTTGTGTGAGCAACGCACAAATTCATCCAACAGGACAAATCAATGCAGCTTGGGTGCACTCCTTTCCATTCTATCAGAAGTCTAAAATTGTGCAAGGTTTGAAGGTAATGCTTTATTGTTTATCTTTAAATGTTATTGTCTTGCATGTTTTTTTAAATTTCAGGATGACCTCTTGGAAGAGGATCTCCCTAAATATGTTACATGGTACACTGAGCACCATTTTGCTTTATTTATCTATATACTATATTAGCTTTTGCTTTGTCTTTTATATGTGTTCTTACACTTTCGCCTTTTTGATTATGTTATGATTTTTTTCCTTGTCACATTTCACATTCTATATTATTTATGCCACGATTGTTGTGCATCTTATATTCTCATCTCACCTTCTTTATTATGATTTATGATTTATTTCTCCACTAGGGAGCATCTTTCCTATATTATCGGTATACTTTCTTATGTGTCTTAATGAACTTGTATGTTTGCTTGTGCTTCTTTATTATTTTTATATGCTTTCCTACATGTCTTGTTTGAATTTAATGACCTCTTATACTCAGTGGTTGCCATCTATGTTTTCACATGTTTCCTTGTTACTTTGTATGTTCGTATGCTTTTTATGTTCCACACTACCAAGTTTTATTATCACATGTTCCTTTTTTGCACTATGCTACATGATTTATAATGTTACCATGTTACTTATGTTCGATGCTTATGATGTTGCTTACACACTATGTTTATTATGCTTATCTTTATCATGACTCCATGAATATGATCCTTATCATCATGTTTACATTTGATGATTTTATGTTTATGGTCCTTATCATGCTTACATCTTGTGATTGCATATCTATGATCCTTATCATGTTCACATCCTATGATTGCATATTTATGATCCTTATTATGCTTATAATTTATCATCTCATGCCCATGATCCTTATTAGACTTAGATTTTATGCCTGCATGTTATGACCCTTGTCATGCCCATATATTTTTTTATATGCTCCAACCCTTGTCATACCCACATTTTTTATAACCTACTGGATCCTACACATTACTTACCTAGCCTTTGGGGCCACCATTATCCTATCATTTGCCTATATAGCGAAAAACTTATTACACATGTCTTGATGCTTATATTTACTTCTTCTATGCTTTCATGCTTATCATATGAAGACACCTTTTACCATGTTATCATTTGCCTATATTAGGGGCAACCTTATTGCACATGCCTTGATTCTTATCTCCTACCTATGTGTTTACATGGTTTACTTTATTTCATTCATTATCATGCTTATTTTTATCATTTGCCTATATTAGGGCAACCTCGTTATACGTGTCTTCACAATTATCTTCAACTTATATCACAATATCTTTTACATGATTTATCATGTTTATGCATTTTTCTCCTCTCCTCCAATTCCTTGCATCCTTTGTATGCAACCAATTGGAGGTGTGCATATATGTTACTAATGTTCCATTGTGAGATATGTTGTGCAGTAACATGTTTATAGTAATTCCCACCTTGAAGGGAACATTTATTAAACTATCTAGATATAGTTAAATATTTCTTCCACATGATTAGAGTCCTTTGGCATCTCATCAACATAGTCAAATTCTTTTCCACATAGTTGGAGCTTGGTATCACTTTTTTGTAATAGGAATAATCTCTCATCCTTATCATTTTTTACTTAAATACTATTTTTGAGGATAGTTCCCTTTAATGCAAGTTATAATTAATGCTTAACTCAAAATGTGTGACAAATGGTACTCATTGCATGGTTTTCTCTATTTTGCAAGTTTCAATGGAGCACTCACAACAATAAGAATTGAAGAATGATCTATTACTTCATATGTATCAATATTTTTTGAGTGTTTAAAAAATATATAATTTCCATGTTGATTGCTTGTTATACCTTGATATATTTTCCTAGTAGTTTGCATGCACATCAAATTGGGGGCAAAATGTAATGCAGAAAATTGCATACCCATGTCCTTTCCCCTTTTGCTTCAAGTATGGTTTGATTAGAGTGTTGTAAATGTAATAATTGGCTTACAAATGACATATTCTTGTGTGAATTTAGCTCCTAACCTCACATATGCCATTCCCTTCCATCAATAATCCCCAAATTTGCATTCTTGTTCCCCAAACCTATTATTTGCCACTTTGGATTAGATCCATGTGTAGATTTGACTTGAGTCACTTATGTAGTTGTAGATTTGAACCCTTCACTTTTTAAATTTAGAATTCTAATTAATACCCCATCGATATTTTCACTAGCCATTGTGAGTTGACTTAGTGCACATTATGTTGATTTGTGTGCTTGGTTGTTGTATTTAAGGACATTTACTCATTCATTTGAAATCATCTAGGAGTTATTAGGGAATATGCTAGGGTTTTTTAATAGAATATTTATTAGAGTATTCTAGCATGATTATAAGAGAACTACATTAACACACATCATCCTAGGTCAGTTGCATGCTTGCTTTTTGTCTTCAAACCTTTCGCTCAAAGTCGTAAAGTCAGTCTATTTGGGGTCTTACCCTTTTCATAATCTAATAGATTCCTCAAAGGTGTTTATGGACATTGTTTGTCCTTACAATGACCAGACATAAAAAAAATTAAGGCAAATGAATTACATTAGGGCACCTCCTGATGGTTTAGATTCGTGCACATCAATTCAAGTTTATATCAAAGATTAAGTCTACACATGCAAAGGTTAGATCCACACTCATAGAGGTGAACCAAGGTGAGGAACAATTAGTTTGCAAGATCAAATATCTCCACTAGAATCAACCTTAAAAATCTAGATTATTGGCAAATTGGTTCCTAACATCCTACACATTATTTTTCCATCATCCATTATTAAGCTAAGTATCACATTCAATTTATTTACATTCCAAATTTAATTTAGCATTTATTCAACGCCAATCCCAACTTTTTTTTGATTAGTCAAAATGACACTAAGGGGAGCATACGCAAATACAAAATAAACTCGTTTCAACTACAGTCAAGCAAAATTACAATAAAGCCAAACACACCAAAAAACACCATCTTTACTGCATCTTCAAGTATCTTTCATGTCCACTCCAACCTCTTCGTTCTCCTCAGCGGCCTCTAGAGCAGGAAGGGCAAGCAACCTTGGAACACCCCATATCTGATAAAAACTAGTCAACTCCTTTAGCTTTGCAATATTACCCCTTACCACCACCATCCTTGAATTGACATCCTCCTTGATGCTCCATACTATGAATGGGATCCATGGGCCATTGTAGCTCTGTGTGAGTGCTGGGCAAATCCCACCCTGTGGGTTGAGACCAAGTCCCGGCACAACCTGGTTCAAAATCCTCTCCATCCTGACTCTCCATCGAGCCTTAACAACCCTTTACATCAACCACTTCGACAGCTCCTGCTCCTCACGAGCTTGCAGTAGCCAGGCGAGCATCATCGAAGCCAGGTCATTATTAACTCTAAATTTGTTTTTTGCTAGCAGGAAGCAAGCACCCAAAATCCCTTTCACCACCTCCATCGATTCAACTCCATTGACATTAAAAACCATCTTGAGGCGCTAGTCTGAAACCCTGCCTTTGAAGGCCATCTGCCTGTCATTTGCCTCTAAGCAAATTGTGGTCTCCATCCTTCTCTCCCTTGAATGTGGCCCAGCCTCCAACTTAAAGCATGATGATCATCCCTATTCTAAATCGACTGACAAGCATTTAACATTCATCCTTGTTGAAATAACTTTGACCTCCTTCCCTTGTGTGAGGTCTCCTCAAACATCCAACTCCCGTCCTTGAGATCCTCTTATCATATCTATTGCTAGATTTGATAACTTATCAGCCTCCCCATTCCCTTCTCGGTAGATAGGGGAGAGTTTGAAGTCCTCTAGATGATTATTATCCTCCCAAATCCGATTTATGAAGCTCTGAAAATTTCCAGTTTGGTGTCAATTTTTTTCGGATAGCATTAATAATGATCAGGGAGTCTCCTTCCAAATGCAGCCTTTTAAAACCCATCCTTCTACCCAATTCGAGCCCCATCCAAGCCGCTTGAACCTCTACCTCATTGTTCGTTTCGATCGGTAGTGATCTTACCTTCTCCACCAATGTCTTCCTTGTATGATCTTGTAGAATGCACCCTACTCCTGACAGACCCGGGTTACCCCTAGAGCCCCATCAAAATTCACTTTAACCTAGCCTTCATCCGGCGGCTTCCACTTCACATCTTTCCTCAGATTGCTAGGAGGATCAACCCAAGGCAACCCATAAACAGGGAACGCCAATCCCAACTTATTTACTTTAAAACAAATTTATTTTATCATGATAGTTTAGTTAATTTTCCTAATATGTTAAAAAATATAATTTTATTTTCTATAAAATACCTAATTAAACTCCAATTTCTTTTACCAATCAAAACACAACAAATAAATTTGCTTATATTTATGCTTAAAAAGCATGCACGTTCATAATTTTAAATAAATAAAAAACAATACATGGTATAGGTACCTAAAGAAAAATCATCTGAATTTTTTTCTTGGCAAACAGGTGTGCATTTGGTAACCATGATTCTCCACGATGGAAAGCAATAGCCACCCTCCGAGTCTGAAAAGAAAATGTCAAAAGGTACCAGTGTCTCCGATTGAAAAAACATTTTGAACCGACAATTTTAAATTCTCCAACGCAGTTTACTATATCATCGTCTCGAACAATGTTTTGCAGCCAGGCAAAGTTTGGAGTGAACTGAATGAAAATGGGGACGAAGTTATTAGCAAAGGAGTGTGCAGGAAAGGGCATGGGGGGAGCATGCACAGGCCCCGCCTATATACGCTGTGGACTTTGCGGAGCTGTTAATTATTGCTCTCCCTTTCACCAGGTGCACCTCTCAATGAATTTCTGTTTTACTTCTCTCTGTGTTTGTAAACTCTGTTATACCGTAAAGGCGCTTTTTCATATTATTCTTCCTCTTGCTCGGTCATTAGAATGCAGTGATTACCATTATTGTTCTAGTAGAATAGGAACAGAGGTTAGGGCAAACTACGAGGGATATTTTTTCAGGAATTCTTTGTAAGCACTTCCCATATTTTAGAAATAGGTGGTAGTTGGAGAATTTTTTTTTGGTGGAACTGGAATTTAGATTCAATTCAGCAACATAGATATTCCCCAGTCCTTGGCTTTAAGCTGAAGAAGGATGACGATTTGTGCACCCATGGCCACAGGTTGCAAAAAGTTTGGGGTTGTTTATCCTCCCAACACAACAAATTCAGCAATATGAAGTTCAAACATGCATTTAAAACAATGGGAAGAAATACTTTTTGAGGTAGTGGAAACATCTAGTTAGTATTGGAATGTGTATTTATTATTTGTTGTAATGCCCAAATTTTATTAATGTACATTTATTATTGTTGCAATGCCCAAATTTTACTAATGACATTAATGGATCAAAACATGCCCAACAATTTTTTCGCATTAACAAATGCAACATAAACATGTCACAATGCACACTTACGCACCAAGAAAGTTGGGATACAAATGGTGACACAACAAAGCACAATGCAACAATGCACAACTGCACAAATGGAAGACTTAAACCCATCGTGAGATACTCTCATCATGAGGATGATAGGGGATATAGGGTCTCACCCTATATTGTTGATAGTGTACTTGCCACCAATCACCAAGACACACAAAAGCAAAACTAAAGGAAAGAAGATGCAATTAACCTATAAAGGAAACACATAAGCATAATCACATTCTTCAAATTCATCTAATTAACCCAAGGAAAACATCAATGCTCACTAGTTACTACGTTTAGGGGGAAACAACTAGATTTCACAAAGCATTTTCAAAACTATAGGAAAACACATTCTATCATTCCATGCTTCTAGATAATGATAGAGCATATCAAGACCTTTCCAAAAATATAAAGAAATCATTCACAACATCATTTTTCAAGGTTTTATAACACATTTATAATATAAAGTAAAATGGCCATAACTCACTCAAATTTTAACATTTTTTACTTTTAGACTTCCAATATGTAAAAAAAGAAGAAGAGAAGCTCTACAAAAACCTAATTCTTAACAGAAAAGAAATGGTAAAATTTGCACCATCCTAGTTAAATTTGCCCCTTTGAGGACACATTCACCCTGACAGATGCATGTTTGCCCCAAATGTGAACACAGAGGATGCAAAAACAAGGCAGCTCATCACTGTTTCACTTAATTTTTCACACAAGACAAGGTAAGATGTTCACCTACAAGTTGGCCATGTTTTAAAGCCTACTACACTACGTTTTGACCAAATAAACCATCCCCCATGCCCAATTTGCATACAAAACAAGAATTGACAATGCTACAAGCTATAGGCTAAAAATCACATTTTTTTGCATAACATTTTACTGCATAAAACTAGAAATGATTATTAGGATATATTTAGGTTTTGTATGTAAAATAATGTCAAATAATAGTGTAATTGATATTACACTTGTCTTTCTATTTTTGCTCTTTTGTAACTGCCATCTTCCCGGCCTTTGTAACTGTCATCTATTATTAGATGTTTCTCAATAATATAAGGTTGTCATCTCCTCTTGAGATGTTCAAGCTTCTTCTCTTGTCTCATTCTTTTGCTTATACCAATAGTGGTATCGGAGCTAGCACGGTTTGTAGAAGAAAGCGGGAAGAGAAGTTCATAGTTGCAGAGGTTGTGAGGTTGCACCAGTTGCAGGTAGAAGGCAGCAAAAATTAGATCGTGAGTTGGAGGTCCTGGGGATTTCTTACATAGTTTGTAGGTTGTGTGAAAAATCAAGAGCACGATTTTGTTGAAAATTCTAGTGGTGGGTTTGAAGGACATAGGAGAATCACGAAGGAAGGCTGTAAAATAAAAACCAGTCAAGAATCTCATGAAATCAGGTTGCATGGAAGCCACAGGCACAGTGGAAGCGCACACATGGAAAATCTCGGGTAAGAGTTTTGTGGAACAATCATGACTAGAAATCAAAAGATCACGGGTTGTTTTCTAGCTGCACGAATCTTGTTGCAATCACTTGAAATGTTGCAAGAGTAAAATTGCAATGGGAAGAAGATGCAACCACAAGATTTAGCATTCGTGAGGGCACATGGGTTTACAGTTAAATCTTCCACAACTAGGGCATGGATTTTGGGTATTTCCATTTGGGTATTTTAATTTTTGCTCTTAAAGATTTTTCTAAGCCCGGAAGTTTTTTTAAGCATTGAATTTTTTTTGGGATCATGTTTAAAAACTTTTCATGATCATTTTTTTCGAGAAAGGATTAGTATAATTAAAAGTTTTGGGAAAAGTTTATTTTCTGGGTTGCTAAGTAAACGACCGGTATTCAAAACCTAGTAATGTCTGAGTCACATAAATTAACAGGTAAAATTATAGTATATGTAATCACAAGATACTAGCTATCACTAAGTATCGGGAATGTGAGAAAATCCAGTTAGGCACAAAAACTAGGCCCAATAATGGCTCCAATGACTTTGATCAATTTGTTGCCATCAACAAACCGGTTGATGAGGAGGACATGGTTGCATTGGTCATTAATAGTCTCCCACCTTCCTTTGAGACATTTGTAGAGTCTTCAAATCTACTGGTTGAAACGAAAACCCTAAATTTTGATAAGGTTAGTCAATATTTACTACAAAAGGAGGGAAGACAACATGAGATACGGGAATCTACATCTGGGGCCACTGAAAGTGCTCTTGCTACTCGATTTATGGGCAAACCTCAAAGTTCTTTTGGCAATACTTCTTCCACTTCATCCAAGAACAAGGTGAAATGTTTTTATTGTAACAAGTTTGGACATTATAAACGGAATGTAGGAACAAATAGTACAATCCATCCTCCATGGATCATGGAGGAGAATTATGGATCGGATGATGAGTTGGCCCTCATGGCATCTCTTTTTGACAACATTGATAGTAGATACTAGTTCTTTGATTTAGGGACATCTAAACACTTCATGTGTCACAAGGACTAATATGTAAAGTTTACTACTGATTCTAGTCATCAGGACATAGTTTCACTTGGTGATGGTAGATCACATGTTGTAGAAGGGATAGGAGATGCTAGGGTTGTATTAAATGATTCTCTCAAATTTTTGTATGCAATGTTTGATGTGTTTCTGTTATGAACAAAAAAATACTATCTATCGGTTAGCTTATTGAGAACCCTAACATTCAAGTCAAGTTTTGTCGAAAGAAGTGTATTGTGTCTGATGTCAACTAGGACAAAGTTGTTGCCCAAGGCACCGGGTAAGGTGGCTTGTATAAGCTTGTTGATCCTGCTACAACTAATTTGCATGCATTAATTGTCGAAGATAATGCCAGTTTTCTTTTGCATGAAAGTTATGGACACCTGAATCTTCAATATTTGGCCAAGTTGAGTAGAGCCCATATGGTTCAAGGGCTGCCTCATTTATAAGAAAAACAAGAGTTGTGTGTTGGCTGTTTGGCTGGAAAGCAAAAGAGGAAATCATTTCCTACAGACAGTGCATGGCGTGCTAAGGGGCCCTTCGATCTCATGCATGCAAATCTATATGAGCCTTCTTGGAAATCTTCCACTGTCCTCGGTTTGAGGTATTTTCTGCTATTGGTGGATGATTTCTCTAGGAAGATGTGGGTTTACTTCTTGAAAAAGAAGTCTGATTGCTATGGTGCATTCCTCATATTCAAGGCATTGGTAGAGACATTCATAGGGTGTTGGATCAAGACTTCGTGGTCCGATCTCCACTTAGTTCAATGAATTTTGTGAAAAGGAGGTATTTAGTGCCAATTAACTAAACCCTACACTCTAGAACAGAATAGAGTGGTTGAAAGGCAAAATAGAACTATCATGGAGATGGAATGATGCATAATGTACAGTAGGAACGTGCCCTTCTAGTATTGGGAAGAAGCTGTGAACACAATGGTTTTTGTCCTCAACAAGAGTTCCTTGCAAAGCCTTACAAAACATCACACTAGAAGAAGCTTGGTTTGGTCACAAATCTAAGGTACATTCTTTTTGTGTTTTTGGTTCAGCTGCTTACACATTGGTTCTTGAAAAGAAAAGACATAAGCTAGATTCCAAAAGTGTTAGATATTTCTTTGCTGACTATAGTGAATAGTCCAAGACATATAGGCTTATTGATATTTCTACTAACAAAATCATTGTTAGTTGGGATGTTGATGTAAAGGAAACAAAGCAATATTTTTCTTGTGTTTAGTAGGAGGTTAGCCTAGTTCCTGAATCTAGTCTTAAGGTCCTTTTGAAAGTTGAATCTCTTAGTTCATCAAGTCAGCCTATGGATTAGCTTTTGGCTAGTTCTTCTCCACTTGTATATCAGCTGTTGAGGAGGAGCATGGATTAGATGACGAGTTTGCACCCATGGCACCTCTTTTTGACAACTAGAACTTTGCACAATAAAATTAAGGCCAAAGAGTTTTAGATTTTTCCACCTCAACAAGTAATCACCAAGCAAACAATCCAATCTTCAAGCAAACTTTCTCAAAAGTTCCAAACACACAACCTAGGGTTTGAATTTTCAAAACTCCATTGTGCTCTTTTTTGCTCTCCAACTGATAAGGTAGAAAATATAACTTCAAAATGAACTCCGTTTTCCTTATAAGGTAAAACCTAAAACAACATATCCCTTTTCTCCTTTTATTCACACTTTAACTACAAGCTTCAAGCTAATATTTTTTTAACCAAAACATCTAAATGACCTTCTAACTTGCCATAACAAGTCAGTTTTGCCCTTTAAACAAGTTAGAAACACTTCCAAGGCATATATATATAAAACCCACTTTATTTTTGCAAATTGACAGTGAAATCTTTTTTTTATCATATGAAAAATCACTATATAAAATCCAAATGACCCTCTTATATTTCTAATTACATTTTACCATTCCCTAAAGCCACAGGGTTCTTGAACCCCAAGCGATTAGGATAGGGTTTCACTGGGTTAGACATCTCATGTCTTATTACCCCACATGGAGCAAGATGGGTTAACACAGTCAAACAAACCTATGCGAAAACCTCCAAAATTAACCACATTGGCTTTTACCTTGTGCCTCCACATTCAATTACACATCAAACATATCTGTGCGATAATAATAATAGACGAAGCACAACATATAAATAATCAATGTGCATATAAATCAAGCAAGTGATACACATCTCGCAATCATATCACATACATCCTACCTTAGTGTTAATCTTTTAATTAAGCATAATAAGGTGTTAGTAAACAAATTTGTCACTTTGATTATATACTCATTTGCCCACACCGATGATAATCTAACTAACAGTTGAGTCACTTGCAATGGTATTTGCAAGCGCTCTCTTCTTATTTTACAAGGCGCAGCTACCTTCGATGGATATGCAATGAATAAAAACACAGGGTATGCTTTTCACCAGAAAGCAAAAAAGGCAAACTAACATCTACCCACAACCATGAAAATAGATGCGATGGATTGATTTAAAATGTAGTGAATGCGAACAAATAACACAAAGTTCATTTATCCCACACCCACGAATGAGAACCAAGAAAAGAATGGACAGCAAACTCCCTTTAAATAGATGAAATAATCTGAATTCAAAGTCCCAGAAATAAGCACATACACAGCCTGATATAATAGATAAAACATTGAAGAGTAATTACAAAGAATCATAGTTCATTTGCAATCAAAAGAAAATATTAATAAATACACATATTCAAAAATATCTCCTTTATTCCTCCAATGCCAAAATGAGTTCACAGACTCCCTTCCCTGTATAGCAAACTATGGCTGAAAAGAAAACAAACTGCCCCTGCTTCCCCTGTTCCCGAACAGTAGAAAAAAGATAAAAAGATCCCCCTCTTTGAAAGATTTTACAATAAATAAGCCTCTCCCAAAGGAGACTTTTCAGTTCTTGTAACCGCTTCTTGAGGAATACTTTACAATAGAAAATCCCCTTTCTTCCCGTAACAGTTCGTGAGAAGATTTAACAAGTGAAACCTACTTTTCCTCTTCCCTAACTGCCTCTTGAGACATGATTGCAAAAAGAATTAAATCTTTTGTTCTTCGTGCACATAACTGTTTCTTTGAAAAGCAACCCCCCACATTCCTTATAAATCCACCTTTTATCTTTGAAAATGGGTTCTGGGACTTTAGCCAATCCAATGATATTTGTCAAAAATATATCATTTACTGCTATTAGACTTATTGCCCCCTAATATTTATATTGAGTATAGAATCCTCTCATGCCGATTCTAAAAACTTGTTGCTGTAGGGAACTTGACCATCTTTTGTCATTAGAATCATTTTGTCTTGTTCCAGAAGAGCCCACTGGTTATATTTCTTACATTTAGATCTACATACTTCAGATGTCCACATTCTACCAAAGGTGTACTTCCAGTTGGTATATCATTTTGAGAGGGTTTTACTCAATAAAGTGATTCATACACGAATCATGAGCTAAGTAACTCCCACTACTGTTCAAAGCTTCAATTGTTTCAAACTGACCATTGGGATGTGTCTTCCTCTGGCTATGTGTGATGTTTTCAAGGGAGATCCCTTCAGAAGAACCTTGTGATTCCACCAACTGCTCCCAATCTGATGAATTGTCAAATCCCCGAGACTCTCTGTTCTTGCATTGTTATAATGTAGATTGCTTGTATCATTCCACTTACTGAAATGATGGCCTCCATCACCAATACTATGAAACCCTGAAGCTTGTGTTTGATGTGTATATCGAGAAGCATTCTCTGTAGAATCAAGCTCTTCTGATGATACCCATGGTGCAGGTTTTGCCAAGTATGTTGAATTCAAACTTGAATTGTCTGGGGTCACTGGTGATACAACCGGTGTATAGATCCACTTTGATAAGTATGACTTACCTGTCAGATCTCAATGCTTTTGTTACTCACAATTTTGTGGTATTAGCTTCATAGCGGACTGCTGTATTTGTTTTGAAAAACTTCGAAATCTTTCTTGAGAAATTTGTTTTGTACATATCTGACAACATTGCATTTCATGAGATCACAATTTCTTTGAGACGTTTTGTCAAAAAGTTTAGGAGCCTTGTTTATGTTCCCACATCATACGTACCTGTATATCAGAGCATTTCGAACTAAAACATCTGACATAAAAACCTTTCATCCTTTATTTTGTGATCGGTGATCATTTTGTCACAGGGAGGGGGTATGTTGTTGAGACTCTCCTTCTCATCTTGCAAATGCATTAACAAGTGTTACGGAGAATTTTAAAGATTCCACTCTCCCATTACTTCTTACTCCTCACTTTGTCAATTTTTATATCATAACCAGACAAGAGCTCCACATCATTCTATGAGTTCTTCATGCTGGAGACTTCGATTTCTACAATCAAGGTTTCAACAAATAAGCCATACAAGGTCGCATTGCAGCATTCTTTTCAAGTTGCTTGCCAGTTCCACAAGCTCCAATGTTTACAAGCTTTAAAGCAGGTGCATCATTCTATGCGAACTATATCTATTTATGCTTTGGGTCTGCTCTAGAGAAAACACGACAACCAGGCTTTGCCACAACTTCACGTTGCTTGCTTGCAGTTTATATGCCTTGTCTATCTTCTGTGTTGCGCAATAGCTATGGGATTTGGCTTTGCACCTTGCCAATTGCATTTGCTTAAAAATTTATGAAGTTTCATTAACAAATCCATTTTGTGAATATCCCGCGACTCAGTGCCTTGCGAGATCATAGTTCTTCGAGTATTTTGTCAAGCGATTCATGTGGATGCTGCGCCAAGCCATGGGAATTGGCTTTACATATCAAGAGCGATGACTCGATGCAGATCCATTATGAGCACACTTCTTAGAAAGGTCGGCCATTGGTGATACTGGTTCGCAGATCCACATATATTAACAATCTTTGCTTGTCAGAATAGCACACAAGGGAATATCTCCACCAGTCAACACATCTCCAGCAAACCCTAAATACTCCAGCAAATATATGAACTTGTCCGGCCGTCGGCCTATTTTTGAACTTTTGAACCTTTTTAATGAGGTTCGTTTTTCCCATGAAAGCCTGAGAAGGAGTCGGGAAGTCAACACTTTTTAGAACCTTGGAACTAAAAAAAACATTTTGTTCAAAGCTTACACAAACTCCTGACAATAAAGAGTCTCGTGTTTATAAAGTTCATGAACTTATTGAATAACCGACAATAAAGGGATTCATTATTTAGAAAGCTCACCATTTTCACGTGAAGATGAATACTTGGCTTAAATAAGTTGATTCACCCTTCAACAACTAGACTTAATAGGACATCACCGTAAATAAAGTTATCTCCAATTTTACTCACCCCTCTGACTTTGAGAAAGTATTTTAATAACTTCGTGAAAATTCAAGACTGGAATTTTGAAATTGTGCTTTAGCTTAGAGACGAGAAATTCCGTATCTTCTACATGGTAACTCCGTTTTGCACGAAATTTGGACAGAATGAGGATTGGACACCACAGAGTAAAACCCAGAAAACTTTTAATCTCCAACAACAAGAAAATTGAATTTTGGCCTCGTTTGCAAATTGCCGACGGGAAAAAGTGAAGCTAAAAATCTTGCAAACGGTAAAGCATTTTGACATGAAAACTGGCTAGATTGGGCTCAATGAGGTTAGGATCAAACCTACAAAAGGATTTCGTACTAGCTCTTAAAGATTTTCAACTTTAAATGTTTTCATGATTTGGCAGTTTCAGGGTGCTCCGGAAATTCGAAAGTTTTTCAAGTTCAAATTTTTCTGCTAACAACAGGCTCTAATTGGGGATGAGGATTGCATAGGACGAAGCAAGGAACCCAGAATCTCAAGCGTGGACCAGTGCTTAAATTCCATTGGGCAAGAGTCAGAGAACGCGGAGGGAAAAGGAGCCAGAGCAAGCCAAAAACATGACACAACAGGAAAGGAAACTAAACTACCAGCACAACAAAAACTCCTAATATGTACATGGTAGGAAGACCCTACCTCAGGTAACTCCAAGTTGATCAAGCAAATCCATTAACAGGCTGGGAGAAATAGTTGCCAGTGCGAAATAATGCTTGGTGAATGAGGAGCCCGCAAGCAACCAGCAGCCAACTGGCGACTATCACAATCAGAGGAGCATGAACAACACCATGTAGAAACTCTTCAGATAAAATTTGATCCTCAACAAGCCACTCCTCACTGTATACTTCTTCAATTGGACGACTCATAGCTGCATTGCTCAGCATATGACTACCAGCATCTGTCTGTATAACATCAGGTGTGGTATCAAACTGCACTTACTTTTTCAAACAAGGAGAAGCCAGCCCTCGAATTGGACATCCCACACAAAAATCATGAGATAAAGACCCTTCTTCGGTGTTGTATGTGGAAGCGATTGCTCCAAGATGTTCTTGCATATGATCATTTCCTACAGCAGCCAAATTGATATCCCTTGTTTGAAAGTAACCACTTGAATCACTAGAAGACCAATCAGTAGCCATGTGTGTATCATGCAACATTGGAAATGTGCCAAGCTGAAAATCAGTATTGCAAAAATTACCCCCAACTAGAACAATCTCCTCTTTCTCTGTGGGATTCGCATGACTCACCAAATCATACTCATTTACAACTTGCAAATCAGACATGATGACCTCTTCTCCACATAGAAATTCATCCTCAGATGCATTAATACACCAATTTGGAATGTAAACAGTATGAGGCTCATCACATTTGTCCATTTGATCACTTTCAACAAAGCTATTATGGCTACTTTTAACATCATCTTCCAGATTTTGTTTAAAAATTTTCGTATCCAAATTTTCAAAATGAAGAGATTCAAATGTAAAATCATTCCTCACCTCTTCTTGCAGCCATAACTCCGTATTATCTTGCTTAGGAAATGTGAAGGCTTCATACTTAGCTTGCATGCACTTCGGAGAAAAGACATTCAACACCTCTTCTTTATGTTGTGTAGCCTCAAGTTGCTCTTCATGAAAAGTGAACGTTTCCATCTCCGTGTTAGATAAGGATGATAAAACAGTACCATTTACATTACCCTCTTCACAACTTGCATCATGGAAGGATTGTTTATCTTCTCCATAATGCATATAATAAGCTTCAATTCTTCTATCCATATGAGGCTTAATTTCTAGATTGCTTATCTCATCTCTACAAAAGTGTTTTCGATCAAGAATAGTGAGATTAGAGCATTCAACAGAAGGAGGCTGTGCATTTTGGAAACCTACAGGCTGAAAACTTTGTTTGTGCATGATTGACTTCTTCACAGGTTCACTACTCAAATTATTTACACCTTGATTTTCTTTCCAAAGACCGCTTAAAATCAAGTCATCCTCAATCTTTATAGCCTCTTGTTGAGCAACTTCTATATCATTTACTTTACACCGTTTCAAATCAAATTGAACATCTGGATTCAATGCAGAAATAAAAGTACAAAGCTGGAGTTTCTTACTCGGTTGAATGGAGGCAGGAATCTTTTTGAGCAGCCGGTTGAATCTATCCACAAAATCCCTGATGTGTTCATCCTCTTTCTTTTGTATGTGGAAAAATTGACACAACAAAGCAGCTTCATCAACAGGTCCTTTATATCTTCCCAAGAACTTATTCTCCAATGAGTCCCAATTAGTAATACATTTATCTTCTAAATAATGAAACCAATCTGCTGTAGGCCCAATAAGAGATTCAATAAATAATTGTACAAAAACAAAATCCTCACTTAACCCCAAAACACCACATGCCATTGTGAATGCCGAAATGTGATCTTTAGCATCTTGATGGTTCTCTCCACTAAACTTCGGAAAGTGCTTTCTTGATCCTTCGGGCAATGGTGAATATTGTGGCAAAGAAAGAGGTCCAAAGTGATTTCCCCATGGCTGGGAAGAAATCAATGCCATGATGCGAATCTGAAAAATAAATCAGCAAGGGTCTTTGTTGGAACAAACTGCTTCTGATTACATTCCACTTCATAAAGCAGCCAGCCTCCATCCTTGGGGAGGCACCTTTAAATTTCTGGGGAAAACAAGAGCACCGTTCTTCAATTTCGAATCCCCAGCAGAGTCGCCAAAAAATTGTTAGTAAACAGATTTGTCACTTTGATTTTATACTCATTTGTCCACACGGATGACAATCTGACTAACAGTTGAGTCATGTGCAATGGTATTTGCAATCACTCTCTGCTTATTTTACAAGGCGCAACTACCTTCGATGGATATGCAATGAATAAAAACATAGGGTGTGCTTTTCACCAGAAAGTAGAAAAGGCAAACTAACATCTACCCACAACCATGAAAATAGATGCGATGGATTGATTTAAAATGTAGTGAATGTGAACAAATAACACAAAGTTCATTTATCCCACACCCACGAATGAGAACCAAGAAAAGAATGGACAACAAACTCCCTTTCAACAGATGAATTAATCTGAATTCAAAGTCCCAGAAATAAGCACATACACAGCCTGATATAACAGATAAAACATTGAAGAGTAATTACAAAGAATCACAGTTCATTTGCAATCAAAAGAAAATATTAATAAATACACAGATTCAGAAATATCTCCTTTATTCCTCCAATGCCAAAATGAGTTCATAGACTCCCTTCCTTGTACAACAAACTGTGGCTGAAAAGAAAACAAATTGCCCCTGCTTCCCCTGTTCCCGAATAGCAGAATAAAGATAAAAAGATTCCCCTCTCTTTGAAAGATTTTGCAATAAATAAGCCTGTCCCAAAGGAGACTTTTCAGTTCTCGTAACCGCTTCTTGAAGAATACTTTACAATAGAAAATCCCCTTTCTTCCCGTAACAGTTCATGAGAAGATTTAACAAGTGAAACCTACTTTTCCTCTTCCCTAACTCCCTCTTGAGACATGATTGCAAAAAGAATTAAATCTTTTGTTCTCCGTGCACATAACTGTTTCTTTGAAAAGCAACCCCCCACTTTCCTTATAAATCCACCTTTTATCTTTGAAAATGGGTTCTGGGACTTAAGCCAATCCAATGATATTTGTCAAAAATATATCATTTACTGCCAATAGACTTATTGCCCCCTAATATTTATATTGAGTATATAATCCTCTCATGCCGATTCTAAAAACTTGTTGCTGTAGGGAACTCGACCATCTTTTGTCATTATAATCGTTTTGTCTTGTTCTAGAAGAGCCCACTGCTTATATTTCTTACATTCAGATCTACATACTTCAGATGTCCAAATTCTACCAAAGGTGTACTTCTAGTTGGTATATCATTTTGAGAGGGCTTTACTCAATAAAGTGATTCATACACGAATCATGAGCTAAGTAACTCCCACTGCTGATCAAAGCTTCAATTGTTTCAAACTAACCATTGGGATGTGTCTTCCTCTGGCTATGTGTGATGTTTTCAAGGGAGATCCCTTCAGAAGAACCTTGTGATTCCACCAACTGCTCCCAATCTGATGAATTGCCAAATCCCTGAGACTCTGTTCTTGCATTGTTAGAATGTAGATTGCTTGTATCACTCCACTTACTGAACTGATGGCCTCCATCACCAATACTACGAAGGCCTGAAGCTTGTGTTTGATGTGTATATCGAGAAGCATTCTCTGTAGAATCAAGCTCTTCTGATGATACCCAGGTTGCAGGTTTTGCCAAGTATGCTGAATTCGAACTTGAATTGTTTGGGGTCACTGGTGATACAACCAGTGTATAGATCCACTTTGATAAGTATGAGTTACCTGTCAGACCTCAATGCTTTTGTTACTCACAGTTTTGTGGTATTAGCTTCACAGCGGACTGTTGTATTTGTTTTGAAAAACTTCGAAATCTTTCCTGAGAAATTTGTTTTGTACATATTTGACAACATTGCATTTCATGAGATCACAATTTCTTTGAGGCGTTTTGTCAAAAGTTCAGGAGCCTTGTTTATGTTCCCACATCATATGTACCTGTATATCAGAGCATTTCGAACTAAAACATCTGACATAAAAACCTTCCATCCTTTATTTTGTGATTGGGGATCATTTTGTCACAGGGAGGGGGTATATTGTTGAGACTCTCCTTCTCATCTTGCAAATTCATTAACAAGTGTTACGGAGAATTTTAAAGATTCCACTCTCCCATTACTTCTTACTCCTCATTCCGTCAATTTTTATATCATAACCAGGCAAGAGCTCCACATCATTCTCTGAGTTCTTCATGCTGGAGACTTCGATTTCTACAATCAAGGTTTCAACAAATAAGCCATACAAGGTCGCGTTGCAACATTCTTTTCAAGTTGCTTGCCAGTTCCACGAGCTCTAATGTTTACAAGCTTTAAAGCAGGTGCATTATTCTATGCCAACTATATCTATTTATGCTTTGGGTCTGCTCTAGAGAAAACACGACAACCAGGCTTTGCCACAACTTCACGTTGCTTGCTTGCAGTTTATATGCCTTGTCTATCTTTTGCGTTGCGCAATAGCTGTGGGATTTGGCTTTGCACCTTGCCAATTGCATTTGCTTAAAAGTTTATGAAGTTTCATTAACAAATCCATTTTGTGAATATCCCGCGACTCACAGCGCCTTGCGAGATCATAGTTCTTCGAGTATTTTGTCAAGTGTTTCATGCGGATGCTGCACCAAGCCATGGGAATTGGCTTTACATATCAAGAGCGATGACTCGATGCAGATCCATTATGAGCACATTTCTCAGAAAGGTCGGCCATTGGTGATACTAGTTCGCAGATCCACATATATTAACAATCTTTGCTTGTCAGAGTAGCACACAAGGGAATATCTCCACCAGTCAACACATCTCCAGCAAACCCTAAATACTCCAACAAATATATGAGCTTGTCCGGCCGTCGGCCTATTTTTGAACTTTTGAACCTTTTTAATGAGGTTTGTTTTTCCCATGAAAGCCCGACAACAAGGAGTCGGAAAGTCGGGACTTTTTAGAACCTTGGAACTAAAAAAAACATTTGGTTCAAAGTTTACACAAACTCCCGACAATAAAGAGTCTTGTGTTTATAAAGTTCATGAACTTATTGAATCACTGACAATAAAGTGATTCATTATTTAGAAAGCTCACCATTTTCATGTGAAGATAAATACTTGGCTTAAATAAGGGGATTCACCCTTCAACAACTAGACTTAATAGCACATCACCGTAAATAAAGTTATCTCCAATTTTACTCACCCCTCTGACTTTGAGAAAAGTATTTTAATAACTTCGTGAAAACTCAAGATTGAAAATTTGAAACTGTGCTTTAGCATAGAGATGAGAAATTCCGTATCTTCTACATGGTAACTCCGTTTTGCACGAAATTTGGATAGAATGAGGATTGGACACCACAGAGTAAAACCCAAAAAACTTTTAATGTCCAGCAACAAGAAAATTGAATTTTGGCCTCGTTTGCAAATTGCCGACGGGAAAAAGTGAAGCTAAAAATCTTGCAAACGGTACAGCATTTTGACATAAAAACTGGCCAGATTAGGCTCAACGAGGTTAGGATCAAACCTACAAAAGGATTTTGCACCAGCTCAGATTTTCAACTTTAAATGTTTTCGTGATTTGGCAATTTCAGGGTGCTCCGGAAATTCGAAAGTTTTTCAAGTTCAAATTTTTCTGCTAACATAAGGCTAATACAAGGATGCATTATTACACTCCATAGAATCAAATCATAGATACAAAACCATTGAAATAATCATCTAACATCACATGATAATTAATGAAAACAAAGAAGTTGAATAAATCACACTGGTTCAAGCATAATATAATAATATGTATCTCAAGTATAAACTTGTTGAATATCCATGACAATCACAAAACAACATATAAATAACGAATACAAAACAACAAAACAAAGATAAAGACACAAATGCTTGTTGGCCTTGTTGGGACAATCCAAGTCCTTGCCTTTTGATCTCCCCATTGAGCTTATTGTGTGTTTGAAAACCTTCAAAAACCTTCAAGTTTTTCGAAAAACTTCTAGGTATAAACCTTTCGGCAGGTTTGCTAGTTCTTGAATCCGTCTAAAGCCCAAAAGGCATTGTGTTTCCGCTTTTCGGCAGGTTCGCAAATTGGCGAACTTGTCAAAATGTGCGTATGTTCTTATTTGCCTTGAAATGCCGAAGAGGACAAAGCAAAGCATTTCAGCTTTTTGGTAGGTTCGTGAACTAGCGAACCTACCGAAAAGGTTCTTAGGTTTGTGAAAGGCTTGAAAGACCAAAAGAGAAGAAAAGAAATATAAAGTGAAATGTTTCAGCAAGTTCGTAAGTTCACGATCTTGTTGAAACACCGAAAGAACAAAGAGGATGAAAAGACGTGTTTTGGCAAGTTCGTAGGTTCGCGAACTTGCCAAATCACCGAAAGAAGACAGAAGAAAGGAAAACAAGAAGATAGTCACAAGTGAAATGTTTCAGTAAGTTAGCGGGTTTGCGAACTTGCTGAAATGCTGAAAAGGTTCATAAGTTTTTAAAATTGCCGAAATGCCGAAAGACAAACAAAGAGCAAGGAAAAGATGAATGTTTCAGCTAGTTCGTAGGTTCGCGAACTAGTTGAATCGTCGAAAGTCGAAGCAATGTTTTAAATTTTCAAACATGTCAAGGATAAAAAGGAAAAGGGTGCCAAAATAAGAAGGCGACCCAATAGAATCAAGCCAAAAGTAATGTAGTGTAGATGGACATTCAAACATCTCACCTACCCAGGTGCACTTCAACAACTTTCTAGGAATGCCATGAATGTGGTAGGTGATTTCTTAGCTACTTGTTGTACTCATTCATGATGCGAACCGTTTATTTTGGGCAGGATGCATTCATGGCTGCAGATCTTAGGGTTCAAATGCGGATTTCATTTAATTCTCAACTTCCTGAGGCACCCCGGATTCCTGCACGTGGATTAGGTCAGGATTTTCCCAGTGCTATAAAGATAGGCTTGTTATTCATTCAAAGGGTTGGTCATTTCCACTTCCAAGAGCCATAAGGTGTAAAGTTTCTTCTAGGGTTTCAACTCTTGCATGTCTAGCTTGTCGAGAAAGCAATGTATTTGTGATTCACAGGAAGATTGTAATTGTGTAACTGATATCTGTTAATTGAATGTCTCCATGGTTGTTTGCATTTTTTTAGGGAAATCTTGACTTTCTTGGGGTTTCCTCCTACCACATTTGTTGGTATGCTTGTAACATGTATTTGATGAATGTGACATCGTTTTAATTCATTACATGCTTTGTAATGGTCATTTTTGTGTTACATATGGGATTTGGCATTATGATGATGGATTATTAAGTATGTTTTTGTAATTGGTATTATATCTTGATGCATGCATATGCTTGGATCGTTACTTGTTTTCACTTGGTTGTTCTTTCTAGAAAACTGACTTTGTTACCCATTGGATAGGCACTGGTCTTGGGAGTTGTGGTCAATCACATTCCTTAAAACGAACAAAATCTTTCATCGGTAGTTTAGGGTTAGGTTAATAGTTTGTATGCACATTCATGATTCAGTGATTTAACTATGGATTATAATATTGTTGTTATCTATAGGTGCATGTGCAAGGTGTTATTTTAGCTTTATAAGAGGTCTTATGCAGCTAGTTGGTCTTGACCTAGTGACAAATATAGGGGTGAAGTGTACACTAGGTATAGTTGCCATTGTTTCAGTCATGCTTATTTTGATTGGTTTAAAACCCTATTAAGGATACCTCTGGGAATACCCTCCTGGGTCTAGCTGAGCCCGAAGTGCAGGGGAGCATTACCCACTCTCGTCCATTGGCCTTTAACCATCAACTTGTCGATGAGCCATTGTTTTACCTTCTTGATGACACCCCCTAGCCTTGAAGGTGAAAACACACTCTAGGGTTGGGGACCTGCGGTTTTGGGACCCAATAGGCCTTACAATTGCGACTTTTGGTTAAGTGGTCTATAGAATTTTGTACCACCTCAGACAAGATTGCAAGTACAAAGAAAAATATAGCCCTCAAATATAAGCTCCAAACTAGGCTCTCTGTTTTATGAAGCCATCATCAACTATATATACACATGCAATAAACTGATAATGTCATTTCGAAAATATCAACTTAAGAACCTAAAGATAGGTCAAAGTTCATCTACCAATCTCAATCTTTTGGGGTTATCTCTCTGCTGTCGTATAAATCTCTCTTTTATCATCTAGTTATGTTTGTTTTATTGATGCAATTGACTTCTGTTCTTAACTCATTGAATCTGCTGTTATTGTTTTGCATCCTTTGCTTGTTTAAACTCTAATACTGGCCTTCTTTATCCTGTCTGGCTTTTTTAACTCCATATAGAACAAGCTCTGCATATCTTCTTCCATGGTTTATGTTATGGATCCTTCTATCAAGATGCCTGCACATTATGCAAGAACACAAGACGCCAAGTTCAATCTCACTAGAACCAAAAGCCAAATAGGTTTAGGATAGAAGCAGACCATCATCAAATCACATCCAAAAAAAAGACACTTGTTAACATTCACTGTCATGAGGCTTCACTATTTTAGGACTTAAAATAACATGTCTTCACCATCTAGCCTTGACATCTAGCAATCGATGCATATCATAGCACACAGATCTATCTGTGTTTCTTCTCAATCTCCTTATGACGAGAAATATATGGCCTAAGAGTAAACCTCAGATTGAGGGTTTCTTCAACCAATGGTCCTTGAGAAACCTCAACCGAGCTTTAGCAATAAACACTAACCTCAACTGAGCCTTAACAATAAATACTCCACGAATGACCTCAATTAAAAAGCTTTAATGATTAGCGGTCCATGAAAATGGAGTCTTAACAATAAACACCCACCAGTAACCTCAACTAAGCCTTAATTTTAAATGGTCCACGAGTAACCTCACCTAAGCCCTTGGTCCTCAAATGTTCCACAAGTATGTCACCTAAGCCTTAGTCATCCAGTGGCCCATGAGTATCCTCAATTGGCCCTTCAATCATTTAGTGATCCATGTGTAACCTCAACTGATCCCTTGAGAATTCAGCGGTCCATGAATGGGTAGTTGTTACTTTTATTTTTTAAAGTTATTTATTAGTTATTTATCCTCACGTACCTCATTTTGTAATAAATATGGTGTGAAGCTCTCATTGTCATGATATCGAACTTCCTAATGCTAGTGGTTTTGTGAAGCTCTTTCTTTTGTAACCTTCAACTATTGAAAGGATTAATGAAAGCAGGATATGGAAAGGTTTTCATCCCTTATTGTATTCGTCATCTCTAGCATTTCCTATACAAATTATCAACTGTTGAAAGGATTAATGCAAATAGGATATTGGAAAGCTTTTCATCGCTCATTGTATTCTTCATCTTTAGCATTTCTTATTAAAGTAAAATTAATTTATTAATGGTCAATCTAGTTGTTTATTTCTATTTTTAGTTTTAGTTTAGGATAAGATCCTTTTGGCTTTCTTAGCTTTAGTTTTTCTGCTTTAGTCTATTTTTAGACTTTGTAATCTCTTTATATTGAGCTTTCGCTCTCTTGTAAATCAACTAATTCATT
This sequence comes from Cunninghamia lanceolata, assembly GCA_027924645.1. Taxonomy (NCBI): domain Eukaryota; kingdom Viridiplantae; phylum Streptophyta; class Pinopsida; order Cupressales; family Cupressaceae; genus Cunninghamia; species Cunninghamia lanceolata. Next base: position 3,572,282 of record BSBN01000312.1, read on the forward strand.
CAATAATAATATTGTCATATTATTCTGTAACATGGTATCAGAGCCCGGGTGAGGTCGTGGAGTCTTTTTTTTTGTCCAATGGAGGATTCTGAAATCATTTTTCTGGGTTGAGATCCTCAGGTGTCTCGTTCTCTCCTGGTCGCGGGCCCCTGAACTCGCGTTTTATCTCTCCATGCTCACGTTTTTGGAGGTCGTGGGCTGCGTGTTTGGCGTTTTCATCTATTTCTGGCACGCGTCTGTTTTTTGAGGATCGCATGTTCTGTTCATGGGCTTTTTTTAGTGAATGCTTTGGTTTGGGCCGTCGGCCTTTGTGTTTCCAGTTCGTGCGGGTGTCTTGAAATCGCGATAGGGTTTTTGCTTGCCGTTTGTGGAAATTGCGATTTTAAAAGTTGTGTTTTTTGATTCCTTTCTAGTTAGGTGTTTGCAAAGTTAGCCGCTAGAGGTTCTGTGTGATTTGCAGCTCTTGTTTTTGTTGTGGGTGTCAGCTCTAACATCGTTTGTTGGCGGTTTGTTTTAAATCGCGATTTTCTTCCATGAAGCTCTGATGGTCGGTTTCCATTTCTGAGCGGATCCCGTTGCTTCCTTTTTGACCCGACATGGTTCAAAACCCTAGTCTATCTTTTTCTGATATGGGTTTCCTGGCGGGATTCTGTGCGGAATTTTGGCGGTTTATTTGAAGGTGTTAAAGATATCTTTCAAATCGTGAGTTGTGCCTTGAGATTGGCATCACTATCTGTGGTTTTTTGTGCGGCATCTATATATGCTTGAACCGTAGACCTTCTTTTTTGCAATGGAGTTTTGTTTCTAATCTGGTTGCTTGAGTAGGATTCTGGTGTTCTTGTTCTTCATCAGTGGTCATTTGCTTTGATCGATGTGTTTGATTCTTTTGTGTAGCAGTTTTAAAAATTCTGGGTCATGGTTCTGAGTTTTTTTGTGGGACCTGTTTGGACGCCAGTAGCTTTGGCAGGAATCTTTTCTTTGGGTCTGTCTCTATTCATGAATGCTCAACGGATATGAAGATATACTTTCCGTTTTGTCTCGAAATCCGTGTTCGGATTCTGTAAGTCTCTGCTTTCTGTACTCTAGAGATCTGTGTCTCAATATCTGTGTTTCAGACCTGTTCTGTGTTTTCGGAATTTGTGCTTCATAACCCATGCAAGGGTTTTGTTCAGAATTTGTGTTGTCTATCTGCTTCGATATTCGTGCCATCAACTTATAATCCTTTTTTTGTGCCTCGAAAAACGTGAAGTACGGCCTCTTTTTGGATAGTAGTCAGAAGTTCAACGGCAACAAACTTTTTAATCATCGGTGTTTCTCTGCAGGATCTCATCATAATTGGGTTCCTGTTCTGTAGCCCTGTGAATGGGGTTCTGTTTTCTTGATCGGTGGCTTCCTTGTTTGGCAATGTTTTTGCCTAGTCGCTGTTTTTGGAGTTTTTTCTGCCTGGTTCGCAGCTTTGAGGGCTTCTTTGATCTGCGCTTACAGCGCTTAGCCCCTTCTCGTCACCAGTGGGACCAACGGTCAGCATTTGTGTTTGGCAGACAGCCATTTTGCTTCTTCGGATTCCTTGGGATTTGTGTTTCGACACCCGTGTTCGGGTTCTATTTGCTGTGTTCCGTTTTCTGTTTATGATGTCCATCTGTCTCGGAAGGCAGTCTATTTTAGGGGCACCTTGGTGTAGTTAGTACATTGACCATTATGGGGGGGGTATTAAAGTAATATTTAGTTTATTAATGGTCAATCTAGTTGTTTATTTCTACTTCTAGTTTAGTTTAGGATAAGATCCTTTTTGCTTTCTTAGCTTTAGTTTTTCTGCTTTAGTCTATTTTTAGACCTTGTAATCTCTTTATATTGAGCTTTCACTCTCTTGTAAATCAACTAATTCATTCAATAATAATATTGTCATATTATTCTGTAACATTTCTTATACAGATTCTCTATGCTATTTCTACATGGCTTCTTATTATTTCATTTGATTGTTTTCCAAGATCTTTTGATTCACTCTAGATCTCTATATCAAAAGGCCATCGAAGAGGAGCTCTATTGCTGCTCCTTGGAGTGTCATGTTGTTGCTTTCATTTAACAATCATACATGCATGTTTATCAATTCTTTTTTCCCCTTATAATATGTACATAAGTTTCTAAATCCCATGATTGTAAAATTTCTACAGGTGTTGAAAGGGAGGCCTACCCTGTTAATACAGGGGGGATTACAGTTCTGCATACTGCCCCTAACAAATTTTAGGTATGACACCTAAGTTGTGGTATAGCTTTGAAAAGGTTAATTTCTCAACCAAACATACACGAGTGTGCAAGGAGCTAACTATGGCTCTTCGATGTATAAAATTTTGAAGTATACAGAAACAAAATGAACATTTGATTGTAGTTAAGGCTTGGAGATGAATCTAAATATGTCTCTAATAATATTTTAAGATTCAAACTAAGGAAAAGATTGGTTATTTATTTCAGAAACTAGTAGTTGTCATTGCATTTCACAACTCAATTGTCATTTCTGTCCCATTGTACTTGGAATGTAGTATTGCATGTTGAAAGGACCAAGTAAAAATTGTGTCCTGCTGAAATTTTAATATTAGATATTTCAATATGCTATCATTAGTAATTGTGCAATCAATTACTTTTTGAAGCTGAAAGCTTTCTAAAATTGGTGCGCAATCCTCTTTATCATGGTAAGGAGTCCATAGTAGCAAAAATCTTTCTGGGCATTGACTCGGGAAACCAAAAGATAACAAGTTTTTTAATTAATTGGGATTTAATAGGGAAAACTCAGGAAAAAATGCGAAATTAAAAAACACTAAAAAAATCATAAAAATAGAGAAAAAATTGTGGGCGAGTTTTTCTCTTTTTATGAGTTTCAGTGTTTTGTAGTTTCCTGACTTTTGCTGATTAATTCAAAAGCTCGTGATTAAATTGTGATTCCTGATTAAATTGCGAGTCATTCCCTATTTTTTGCTGCCTCAGGAATTGTGCCCGAGTTGTCAAATAAATTGATTGGATCTCCACTAGGTCCAAGTCCTGATAACTCATGATTTTTTGCTACTATGATGAGGACAATTATATTCTCTACCATTTTGCAATATGTAACGTCCCCTTTTTCAAAGTGATCACCATTGGAGGATAGGAGGACTTGTTTTCACACTCAAGGGGATTTTGGAAGGTACATTGAGGTTTGAAGGTATTTTCCTAATGATGTTGATATGGCTCTTTCATATAATATTATATTCTTGCCTGGGAGCGAATTACTTGGAGGAGTTGCAAGTATGGAGATTTGTCATCTTGAGGGATTGTGAGTGTGGAGACTTGTCATGCTTTTGCCAAGAGATGAATTTGTAGCAAATCCTATGATTGATGCCATCTTGATGATGAGATATTGTTTGGATCCTATCCACGTGTGCGCCAACCTTGTGAAGATCATTTTCTATACCTTGTTGATTTGGGACGACTTGTGATGGAGGAATAAATAATAAACTAATACCTTACCTTGGTGCTTGGAGATGGTGTGGAAAAAGAATAAAACAATACTAAATTCATATTTTCAATTTGAATTTATCTTGGCGCCCAAATGATCGGAGGCTGGTCGGCCTAGATGGAGATTGCAAAAATAAGGATTAAGTCTCCTAGGTCGGCTGGAGAGAGAAAGACAAATCATGTATAAATAGAAGTAAAGTTTGTGGCATTCAAATCATCAATCAACATTCATTCATTCATACTTGGAGTTATCTCTTGGAGTAGGAGCTTGAGACGAAAACCTTGTTTTCTTAGGAGGAGTTGGACAAAACCCTAGCTCTTTCCTTTGGAGGATTTCGTGACGGGAGGTCACTTGTGCATCATTGATATTTTGTGGAAGAGAAGAGCAGAATTATAAATCAGATTGGAGATCATCATTGGAGGCACTTCCTTGGCTTGGATTGATCATCATTTGTGAGAAGATTGCCCTAGAGTGGAGCACTACCTATTGGAGGGAGATTATTTGCCTATTTGGGAGCTGTGTTGCTGATTAGGGTTTGTGAATAGCAGAAATTTATTGCAGCAGCAGAGCAGACCTGATTTTCCTTAGATTGGAGTTGATTCATTGGTGGATTGGTGCTAACTTGCCTAGGGTTTGACCCTACTACTTGAGCGTCACATTTGGAGGATCTTTTGTGGAGGTTTGTTGGTGTCTCGTGGTGACATTTGCATCGTTCTTTGGAGCAGCAAACACATCAGACCTGGGCGCACTTGCTGGAGCAGATTTCCATTGTGTTTGAAGATTGAAGACCTAGGGTTTCATGCCCTAATTGGAGCAGCACACATAGGAGATCTTTTCCTATCATTTTGAAGGTCATTTTGCTATTATTTTGGTATGTATAACCCTTAGGGTTAGGGCGGAACATTGCTGGGCATGTTGCAATGTTTGTCATGTTTGCTCTATTTTGTTGGTGTACTTGAAGACTTGTAAAACTCAGATTTTGTAGTAGTAGACTTCTGATTTTATTTTCAGTCATTTATGTTGGATAAATAAGGTGGACTTGATGCTCATTTGATGGTGAAATGCAAGTATATTATGGTTGATCATGTTTATGATGGAATTATGATGTTTTGAGGTGTTTTTTGGGCTGCCCTAGTTGATTGTTCAAGTCTAATTTTTACTTCAGAAATTAGGGTTTGAGTAGAAACTTAATTTAGATATTTTGGAAAGTCCGTAAATCCAGAATTGTTCAAAATATCCCATTTTGGGATATTACACAATACTTGTAATGGAATTGAAAATTTCTGTTGGAAGATGTGTATGCTCAATAACACTGAACTTTGATCCATTTGGATAGAGAAAGGAGGATTCAATTTACTGGTTGAACTCTTAAAGTTTTCTGGTTCATTAAACATAGATAATTTTTACTATGTATTTATAATGAAAATCTTGGTGACATTAAAGTTTACAATGATTTATGAAGACATATAGCTCTAATTACTTATAGAACATTATGCTTAAAGAACATTGAATTAATCACACAAATCATTGAAATTCAATTGTAGAAACAAAGAACAACAGATAGATAATTTACACCTTCAAATCAGCTTTGCATTCCTTCAAAAGCTTACAAGCAACCTCCACAACTGTCAAACTAATAGCTACATGGAATTATTACATTGTACTGGGTTATTAAACTTCTACCTTGCATCCATCTTTATACTATTCAGCTAAAAATCTAATCTTCCAAAAATAACATTCTTATCTCTCAAAAAGAAAGCAACCTTGTCTCATGTAGGAGATGACTTGGAAGATCAGTCTAAGTCATTAGTGCTTATCGTTACTTTATTAGACTTAATTAACTAAATAAAAGATTTTCACTTTAACACTTAAGTGAATTACAAAATAGAAATAACTCGAACTACTTGCACTTTCACACTGAACCTGTGCAAAAGTTCCAAATTGAGCTAAAAACTCAACACTCCCTCTTAGCGAGCAAGGAATTTTGCACCAATCTAAGTTTGTCTCTTCTTGCTTCAAACTTCCCTTTTGCTAAGGGCTTGGTTAGAATATTAGCTAACTGCTGATCCACTGCTTCTTGGAGGTTGGAAGACTCAATGATGTTACTCATCAATGCTATGTAGTTAGGAAACTTCTTTCGAGGCTTGCTCTCCCTGAATGTGCTCCTTGGAGCCTCAACATGCTCTTGAGCATCCTTCAATGTCTGTTCAAACCATCGAGGTCTCCTAACAAAAGAAGGGGCCGGATTTTCTCTCCCCTCACCTGATGGTTGCTGTCTTGAACTAGAAACAACTAGAATCTTTGGAGATTCAACCTTCTGAGCTTCCTGCTCCTCATCTTTCGTTACTAGAATGAATTCTCCAGACTTTCTGGATGCAAAGTCCTACTCAAACGTTACATCCTTGCTAACTACAACTTTCTTTAGCACTAGAATGCAGACTGTAGGCCTTTGAAGTCTCACTGTAACCTATAAATAAACCTTTCCTGCTGGAAGGTTCCAATTTTTCCCTCTTCTCTACAGGTATATGGATATATACTGGACAACCAAAAATGTGGAAATGACTCACCTCTGGCTTCATACCTTTAAATGCCTCTTCTGGTGTCTTGTCCTCCAAGATCCTATGAGGACACATGTTCTAGATTTAATTTGTTGTAAGACATGCTTTTGCCCAAAGAAACATTGGCAAGTCCAGGTCATGAATCATGGCCTTAGCAGCGCCTATGATGTATTGATTATTCCGCTCGACAACCCCATTCTGTTGTGGGTTGTACAGAACTGTTAACTTCATCTTTATCTCTACTTCCTTGTAGAAACCCTCAAACTCCATACTATCAGTTGCTTTTTACACTCCCCCATTGTTTGATCTCAAGACCTTGATCTTCTTCCCCATCTGGTTCTCAACTAGAGCTTTGAACTCTCGAAACCTACTAAAGACCTCATCCTTGGTCTTTAAGAAGTAGATCCACATCTTGCGAGAGAAATCATCAATGAAGAAAACATAGTACATGCTTCCTACAATTGATCCTACTGACATTGACCCACACACATCCGAATGCACTATGTCTAAAATCCCTTTAGACCTATGCTCGTTGCTTGGGAAAGTAGCCTTGGCATGCTTGCCAAGTGTGCATCCTCTACAAACTCCCTGTTGTTCAATGCTGAACTCTGGAAGTCCTGTGACAATCTCCCTCAGAATAGGTAACGTTGCATGATGCAAATGTCCCATCCTCTTGTGCCATAACTCACACAAATTGTCATTGTTATGAACTGGAGCTGAAACTGGTTCACCCTTTAACTTGTAAAGGTTGCCTTCTCTAACCCCTATAACTTGTGTTGTAACCAGGCTAGATCTGTTCGGCTTGATGAGAACTTGTTGATTCTTGAATTCAACTGCAAAGCACTTATCCTCCATTATTGAAATTGAAAGCAAATTTTTCTTGAGACCAGGAACAAACAAAACATTGTCAAACTCCAAAGAGTTACCTAACTGTAAACAAAAGGAAAATTTATCAACTCCTACTAGATACTTGGCATCATTACATAGCTCAAACTGAACTCCAGAGTTGTGTTCTTTTAGTTTGGTAAAACACTATCACGTTGATGTCATATGCTTAGAGGCCCCACTGTCCACATACCAAGCATCCTTTCACATTATGCTCGTAGAACGACAAGAAACCATTGAGAAATCTTTCTCAAATATGGAAGCAAACTTGTTCATATGAGTCTTTGCAGAAGTTGCCTTTTCCTTCTACTACTGCTTCCCTCGATTTTTCTTCTTGTCTAGCCATTGTGTTGCATAATGACCAAACTCATGACAACTGAAGCACTTGATTTTACTCAAGTCCTTATTTCCTGTGTGTGAGGATGAACCCTCATCCTTTCCCTTATCCTTGTTGTTCCCTTTTCCTTTATTTCCCTTTGTCTATCGAAAGAGAGCTGAATTTTTGTCACCATCCTTCTTGTTGGCTTTTGACTCTATCTGAGTTTCCCCCTGGATAGAATCATCCCATAGTCTCTCAAAGGAAGGAAGCTTTTCCTTGGCACAAATGCTCTGAACAAAAGCATGCCATGAAGATGAGAACCCATTCAAAGCTAAGTTCGCTAGCTCTACATTTTTCACCTTTTCCATAACTGTTGCAAGCTGGTCACGAAGCTGTGAGACCTTCATTAGGTAATTGGTAACTGTATCCAAACTAGACATGTTTATGAATATGAGTTTGTTTCTCAATATCATTTTCTTGTTAATGTTCTCACTCTGGAAAAGACTAACTAGAGCGCTGAACATCTCCTTGGCTATTTTCTTCTCTAACAAATATGGAATTAAATGATCCTTCACCGCATCCAGGATCATCTACTTGGTTTTAATTTATTTCTTTTTGTGAACTACCAAATCCTAAGGATTTGTAGGCAGAGCCACCTGATCCTTAACGATATCCCAAAGATCATTTCCTTCAATAGCAAAGTCACCCTGACTTTCCAAGGCAAAAAAATTAATGCTGTAATATCCCAAAATGGGATATTTTGAACAATTTTGGATTTATGGGTTTTCCAAAATATCCCACTTAAGATTTCTGCTCAAACCTTAATTTCTGAATATCAACCATATGCTCGCATTTCGCAATCAAATGAGCCACAAATCCAATCCAAGTATCCAACACAAATGACTGAAATTAATTTCAGAAGTCTGCTGCTACAAAAACTGAATATGACAAGTTTTCAAATACATCCAAAACATAGGGCAAACATGATAAAATTGCCCAGCCAAGTTCTGCCCTAACCCTAAGGGTTGTACATACCAAAATAATGGCAAAATGACCTTCAAAATGATGAGAAGTGATCTCTAATGAGTGCTGCTCCAATTAGGGAATCAAACCCTAAGTCTTCAACTCTCCAATGCAATGGAAATCAACTCCAAAGTGGTGCGCTCAGGTTTGAGATGTTCGCTACTCCAAATGATGATGACAATGACGCCACGGGATGCCAACAAACATCAACGAATGATCCTCCAAAGGTGGGGCTCAAGTAGTAGGGTCAAACCTTAGGCAAATTAGCACCAATCCACCAATGAATCACCTCAAATCTAGGGCAAATCAGGTCTGCTCTGCTACTGTGATAAATTTCTGCTCTTCTCAAACCCTAATCAGCAACAACTCCCAAATATGCAACTAATCTCCCTCCAAGAGGTAGTGCTCCAACCTAGGGCAATTCTTCTCACAAATGATGATCTATCCACGCCAAAGAATGCCTCCAAAGATGATCTCTAATCTGATTTGCAATTTTGCTCCCCTTCTTCACAAATATCAATGAAGCACAAGTGAACTCTCGTCATGGAATCCTCAAATGAGTTTCGTCCAACTCCTCCTAGGAACTCAAGGTTTTCGTCTCAAGATCCTACTCCAAGAGATAACTCCAAGTATGAATGAATGAATGTTGAATGATGGTTTGAATGCCATAACTCGACCTTGCATTAATACACAATTTGTCTCTCTTTCCCCTAGGCCGACCTAGGGAGAGTTGTTCTTTTATTTTAATAAACTTATCCCTCTAGGAGGGCCGACCAACATCAATTCTCATGAGCGCTAAGATAAATTCATATCCAAGATAAATTCAAATTAAAGATATGAATTTATTAATTCTGTATTCTTCTCCAAGCGCCACCATGGATAAAGGGAATATTATTAGTTGTTTTCTTCATTAGGCACCCAAACATTAAGTGAACCCTCATAAGGATGGTGTGTACAATGAGACCTCAAACTTATCCTTCTTTTGGCATGAATGAAAGCATCCATCAAGCTATGTCACTTATCCTTGGTCAAAGTGGCATCCATATGCAACAACATCATCTCTTGGCAAGAGCATGACAAGTCTCCACACTCACAATCCCCAAAGATGACAAATCTCCATACTTGCAACTCTTCCAAGTGGTTCGCTCTCATGGCAAGAATATGATAGTAAATGAAAGAGTCACATAACATCATTAGGATAATACCTTCAAATCTTAATTTGCTTTCCAAAATCCCCTTGAGTGTGAAAACAAGTCCTCCTGTCCTCCTGTGGTGATCACTCCGAAAACGGGGACATTACAATGTGTCATCCAACCTATCCTTGAAACAGAAACTAGGCGACTCTATTAAAAATATTTTTCCGAAAAACAAACTCTCAAATCCGGAAATAATAAAACTGCTCAATTTTTTTTGAAAATATGTAATATGATACCTCAAAATTTTTTCAGATTTATACAATCTCTATCAAACAAGGTTAGCACAAGAATGCAACCAAATAGAACCTCCACACTTCTAATCACCAAGTTCCTAGGATGGGTGAGGTGAGAGCATACAGTGCTTTGGCTTATCAATCAATGCTTGCAAATGAAACTAAGTACAACATCCGCTATATAGCAGGCATCTGTTTTTTAGCAGGCATCCACTTGTTTAGTGGGAATACTCCACTTATTTAGTGGGTAGTTGAACAAGAAAGATAAACAATGTATTTTCTCTACACTAGCGGTAAACCATCCAGGGGTTACAATATGTCTGTAACAGAAAGTAAAGATTACAATGCTTTGAACATATTGTAAACTAAACCAAATACCCCTGACTTTGCACAAAGTGTCACAGCTGCAACCAGTTAGAGTACAAAGCCAAATGGAGACATGAACAAAGTAAACATAAGAACCTTAGAATCCACCATAGACGTACCAATATGAAGAATATGGAAGAATGATCTCAGATTCAAGACTTCAAGGCACTGCTGTAGCTGTTCTAAGGACTGCAGTCATCATATCAGCACTGAAACTTCTTCATATCAGTCTCAAAACCCACTTTCCATGCTCAAACCCTATGCAAGTAACAACCTCTAGCATATGTGCTTCAAATCACATTGACAGTATCATCAATATCTCACAACAAACTACCTTACATGCTGGTCAAACAATTGACAAACTTCCTTTCAAGGGCTGCAAATAAATCAGATCTGTATGTTGCTGTACGGATGGCTCAGTAAATAACAAACTCAGAAAATGCATAAATATCATAAGATCTCCTTCCACAAAGCATCACATTAGAATATTGAATCCAAGGCGCCAATAATGGAGTTTTTGAGCCTTGTTACTAAGCGACCAGCTAGGAGATACCCACGCCTGGCAGGGACATGTACGGCCTGGGCAAAAAGGTACAGCAGGTATAACAAGGTAAAATCTGCATAAAATCTTCTAGCAGCTTGCTCAGAAATGAGTGTCCCTATATGTAAAGTAATGTTCAAACTCTTTTCAAACAATGCAATCTGATCAAAGTCGGAAAACTTAAAACATCTACATCTATTGGTATGTCCCAGCAAGGGTATGGCCCTCACAGCAACCTCATCTTCAACCAAGGCTCATGGAATGAGTACTAATCATGTGGCCAATATCAATGCTAAGACCTTCCAATCATTAGTGCATTGCCCTTTTACAAATCCAAACACACACTTGTATTGTAAGCCCAGAAAGTACGGCCTCCTTGTGTAATCTCTAGCTTCATGAAATATACTTCAACAAACCCATCAGGAAACTAAATCAAATCAAACCAAAAATACAAGCACAATACCAATGAATCAATATCAAATCAAAGTATCACAAACTCCATGATAGCACAATGTGATTTCTGTGTGAAACCACCATTACTAGCTAGGGTGGATCTCTTACCACCGAAATTGATCATCTTCAAGAGGGTTTTCGTCCTCAAGAAGGAAAATGGAAGAACTCACAGGTTCAATCCAGCAGAGTAACAATACAAAGCAAAAGGATCCCCTCAAATGAGCTCTCATCCCCTTTTTATAACTTTTTTGAGAGGAATATAATATTAATTTCTTTTAAGTTCTTCATATTTCTTCTCTCAAAAAGACCTTTTTTGAAATAATATTAATATGCTATGTGTGAGGCCCCCCTTTTTAAGTGTCTATATTTTAAAACACTTAATTACCTTTCAAATGAGCTATAACACTTAGGTACCTTTTAATTTTTTCACCCTTAGGAGGCTTAAGTGAAAATAATAATTAAATAGCTCGTTAATCCACCCAACTTTGCGAGAAATCCCAAATTTAAGCGAACTGCAAATTAAATCATATCATCGCCTTCCATGATGTTTGGAATGAAGAACGAAGTCATCCGGGCGACTTACTATAAATAGACATGCTCTCCAAGAAGTTTGGAGAAGCCACCAGAAGTTGGAATTAACTTCTGAAAGTGTCAAACTGATCCATGATGCTTACTAAGCTCATTTCCAAGAACCAAAATCACTGCTAACCAAACCCAAGCACTCCAAGAAGTTTGGAGTTCTTCCCAAATCACTGCTACTGCATAAACTCAACATGAACAATCCAACTTTCCTGAGAAAATTGGAGTTTTCCCATGAAGTTTGAAATGTCCCAAAAAGGGGACATTACAAAATACCTTGTTCAAACCCTAGGTTATGCCTATAAACCCTAGCTCATACGGCTGCCCTAGCCACTGTTGCAAAACATGTTTGCTATTTTTGGAAACCCTAGCTGCTGGTTAAAATCTAAAAACCCTAGCCACCTCAAACCGTAGTTGGTTTTTTTTACATCCACAAAGTAGCACTAGTCGCAGCTACCCTAGCTGTCATTGCTAAAATTGGTCGTAGGTCCGCAAAAACCCTAGTCGCGGGTTTGACTTCTGAAAAAAAGTCCTAAAACTGGATGTAAAAATCCATCACTAATTTTTTTTTAAATGGCTGTGATTGCCATGAAATGGCACGATTTTTCACTATGAATTCATGTGCGCTTTTTCCTTCAAACTTGTGCTGCAATTTTTAGCTAACATGGTCGCGTGATTTTATTCTTGCAAATGGTACGATTTTTCCAAAAAATACCTACACAATTTGCTTAAAAAAATTGCAATCTCATGAAGAAAATTGGACATGTGATTTTACACAAAAATACCTGTGTTTTTTTCCACAAAAAGTTGTGATTTTCCACTTGCCCCAAGCCGCGTGATTTACAATAATATACCCCTGAATTTCCTTCTCTAGGTTGTGCAATTTGAGCCTACCTTTTTGGCTCTAATGCCATGTAGAGAATTCAATCTCGATGACTAATTACCTAATGCTTAAATAACATTGAATTAAGCACACAAATCATTGAAATTCAACTGCAGAAATGAAGAACAATAGACAGATAATTTACACCTTCGAATCAGTTTTGCATTCCTTCGAAAGCTTACAAGGCAACCCTCCACAACTGTCAAACTAACAGCTATTAGACTGTATTGAGTTATTAAACTTTTATCTTGCATCTATCTTTATTCTAATCAACTAAAAATCTAATCTTCCAAAAATAGCATTCTTATCTCTAAAAAAGAAAGCAACCTTATCTCACGCAGGAGATGACTTGGAAGATAAGTCTAAGTTATTAGTGCTTATCCACACTTTATTAGACTTAATTAACTAAATAAAAGATGTTCACTTTAATACTTAAGTGAATTACAAAATAGAAATAACTTGAACTACTTGCACGTTCACATTGAACCTGTGCAGAAGTTCCAAACTGAACGAAAAACTCAACATTTATAGGTACATGCAGAGTGGAAAGAAAAATTCCATAATTGAAAAAAGTAGAGGAGAATCTTATAATTCCTTATACTAGCATGGAATTGTTCAGAAGTGTCTATGTATTCATTAAACTTGTTACTTTTTTGTTTGCACCCATAGAAGTTCTTGCACATTCATTGCAGTATGATGGGTGTCTTATCTAGTTCAGATGCTATGTTCTTTTTCATAGCTGTACATCAAAATGCACAATGGATACACAAATGTAGTTGTCATTTATGATATTACATGATTGAATATATTCTGTTTTCCAAGGCACTTTATTCACAGTCTTTGCTTAGTATATTCCTTTTAGTGTACAATTATAACCAATGACACGATGATACTATAAAAACTACCTTTAATATTGTCTACCATTTCCCTCTTGTTTTAAGAACTTTGTATTGACTTAGGCCTTCCAGTTCATCTAGAGATGCTGACTCAGTCTGACTTTTTTGAAACTGGATATTTATGCATGGTGTTAACAATTCAGTAGAACGAGGAGTATATGAAAACTCTTAACAATAAAATGCCCACTGAAACTAATTCAGCTATATAAGCAGAAGATATCTGCATATGAATACTATTATAATTCTTGTTCTAGTTAACTGTAGTAGTAACAGTTTTGGTTAAGTTGACATGAAGGTTTGTTGTCTTGTCTGTACAGAAAGTTCATTGGAAAGAACACAAGGAAGAATGTAAGAGAATGGAGAAGCAAATGAAACACACTAGCTTTTTGCACGATTTTCCTTTTTTATTTACACGAGAAAGTACAGAGCAGGTAACCAGTTGTTCCCTAGTTTTCCTCCATTTTCATTTCATGCTTTCAAATGTTAATCAAAATTTATGGTTGTTTTCTAGTTTCAAGATCTTTTTTAGCATACCACCACAAAATTTATGGCTTTAACTTATTCTTTTGAAGTTTCTAGCCAAGAGTGGAATCCATTTTGTTGGTTCCTAGAATGTGCATGTGAAATGTTAAATTTACATCTTGTCAGGAAGATTCAACTGATTAATCACCTTTTGGTAATTCCCTACCACTACTCTTAACTCTCTTCTTGATAGAGTTTGCTCTTGTGAGGGCAATCTAAGATCATCTATGACTATAATCTGATATAAATGTATCAAATCATCTTCTCAATCTTCAGCAATTCATTATCAATAGTATTTTTTCCCATTCACGCATCTCAATATTGAAAAGAAACTTTGTATGAAAACTTACTTTCTAAGGATTCAAATTGAGATACTTAACAAATTTATAAAATCCTTTAAAGTTAGATAAAGGTTTCAAAAGCACTATATAACAAACTATCTAAGATCCAAGTTTTGCGTTTGTTTTGAGCAAATTTAAGAAATAAACACAAGGCTATGAGAATATGTACATTTTAGAAAGAATGCAGATTTAACATGTCTAATGATTGTCAACATCCATCCTCCCACCTGCGTCAATGTTGCCAACTTTAATCCCCAAAATCTATTGCTATTTCAAGCATGGCTGACTGGTTTTAGAACCTGATCCCCCTTGAGGGGGCAATGGCCATCTTAATTCCCTCCCCCACACCTTATTACACTTCAATGCATACTTTGAAACAGCTCTCTCTCAAATGATTTGATCCAACACATCAAAGATAAGCTCCAGAATTTCTTACAGAACCATGCAATAGATCTATATCTATTCCCAACTTCCCCACAAGAAAGGAGAACAAGTGTTATGATTTTATCTGAAAATGAACGGTCCTCCTAAGACCTCTTTTTCCTTCATGAAATGGAATAGAGGTAATGGGTTTTGAAGGATAAAACACTGATCTGCAGATTAATGGGAGCTTACTCAAGATCCAAATCTCTTTGGACATGGGTTAAGGAAACTGGGATGCCAAAGGGTCACTTCATGGCCGTTTTCAGCTCCAAATAGGAATGTGACAAGGCATTCCAAGGAGAACTATGGTTCATGACCAAATTGGGTCTGTTTATTAAACACTGGTCCCCAACATTTATACTGAAAGAGGGCCTACCCAACACAGTCTCAGTTGGGGAATACTGGCACGAGTCTTTCTTGCAAAGATAGGAGTTGTAATTGGATAATACATTATAGCCTTTGAGTTCACTAAAAATCCTGGAGTTCTCAACTATGCAAGTATCTGCATCAATGTAGATCTTGACAAGCTTTTGCTAGATACAATAATATTAGACATGGAGGACTTCAAAGGGGACCAAACCTTGGATTTTGAAAACATTTTGTTCAAATGCAAAATCTGTCATGCACATAGACATCTTGGTAGAGTTTGCCCAACACAAAACCAAACGAACTCAAAAATACAAACTACAACCTGAAAGGGAAAAAAAGAGTAGTTAAGTCCTACCCAACCAATTTGCAGATACAAAACAGCAGGACACACAATTAGCAGATCAGCATGTAGAACTTGAATCTAAATTTCATGGGGTCTGTACAAGGAAGGGCAAGGGTTAAACCTATCAAACAACCCAACTATCTCTAAGAAATTTGTTTGCTGTTCTTGCAGAATTGGGTACAGAAGAAATGGAAGATATACAAGATTCAGAGGCAAGGAGGGAGAACCAAAAGAGTCAATGGACTCACTGAAGGAGAGGCCTCCCAAACTAGAAATGGGAAGGAAGCAGCACCACAGACCAGCCCGTGATTCCCTGTAGTTGAAGTCCCACCCTTCCCCCAAAATTACCCAAAACAAATGGAAAAATTATAAGACAAAAGGGAATCATAAAGAAGATCTTATCCCAGTGATTACCCAACCATGGGAGCCAAAGACTACATAGGTCATACCGAACAAAATAGAAAAACAACAAGGAAATACATTGGAATTGAAGATGATATGAACATCATGAAATCAGTAGAAAAGATGTTGCAAATATGGGCTCCCCCAACCTTTGCACTTGCTGGCCTCTCTGTTCTAGGCCTCCCAATAACAATTTTGGCCTCCTAAGGCCCTGCCAATACTTGCTAATCGCTGTCCTGCATTCCCAGAGTCATACTGAGCCTTGCTATTCACTTTTTAGGCATCTTACTTTCTCTGTCCCACTTTGCTAGTGCCCTTAATATACTCCTCAAGTCTGAAATTCATCCCTTTTGATCATTTCTAGCTTGCTTAGGGTGCCTAGAAGCTTTGTTTGAGCTTGGGGATTGTCATATGCCCCTGCTCTTCACATTTCCACTCTGTGGCAACCTTTCTGAGCTCCACTTTGACTGCTACACTGTCTGTCCCAGCGTACAAACTGCTTGTTTACATTTCCAAACACTTTAGGACAACCCTCCAAACATAGGCAAACATTGCTCACAAGTTTTACGTTGCATCTTAAACAGCAACCTATCATTTTTGTTTAAATTTTGTGGAGTGCTAATGCTTTAGGCAATCATCAAAATTCAAATTGGGAAATGAACATGGGCTGTTTATAGAACATTTGGAGCATGCAAGTCAGCATTTAGAACAATTTTGTTATCATGGAAACATTACATAGCTCGCATGCTAGCAATATTGAAAAGTTGCATTCTTGCTTACAAACTGTTCTTATTGTCTTTTCACTTGTAAACATACTTTTATGGTCTTACTGAAAGCTTAAAAGTGGAATAATTGCATTAATGAAGAGTCGTTTAGCGAACAACCATATAGGAAGAATTGCATCTTAGTTTGCATGCATCCTAGATTACATTCATTTGAAAATATGAAAGCGTTACCTCCTTTATGAACTTGCATGCTTAGATCAATCCTACTTTACACACTAGTTAACATCATTTTTGTGCATCAAAATAACTGCAAAAACATCAAAAACATAAAAACATTTCAGAAATACACAAAAACATAGAATAGGTTTGCTTGCATCCCTTGCACTTTGATGTGCCCTAAGATCCATCCAAACATAACACAGGAGTCGGAGAAGAGGGTCTTCTCACTCTTGCTTTTCCCAGCCTCCTTGAGCAGCTCAACATGTTTAGAGAACAACTAAGGCCAGCCACTGCTCCACTGGCTCCGAGAATTGTTTTGCAACCTAGGCACAGATTTAGGTGCTTCCAATTAGTGCTTGCCATCTATCTTTCGTTGCCCCCTGTTCAAGCACCACAAGGACCCTGAAATGTCCCGAACTAGGTTTTGACCAAAATTCCTGAATTTGCAATTTTCAAACTTGAAACCCTAGATCTGAATTCTGATTTTTGTTTTTCAGATCTAAACATTCACTTATATCATCCAAAATATCATACCAAATGCATCATAATCAATATATCAAAATGTACCAATAAACCCTAGTTGAATTACACAATGAATTACACACTAGGATGATTGCAAAATGATGATCAACCAAATCAGACCTCTGCTGTTATGAATTCAATTTATTCAAATGCACAATTACATCAAATCTATGGCTCTAGCATAGCCAAAATGCATGCTTGGGTTGCTGTTGCAAAATCAGTGATGAATGTTGAATATCAACATACCAATTAGGCTGCCAAACTATGATGTTCACTTCCTCTAGACGGCTGTCTTGCTGATCAGCCTCCTTATAATGATAAATGCAGTGCCAGAGGATCAAAATGCAGGCCCAAACAAGGGCGATCTCCTCCAATAATTCCAGAGCACCCTAGAATAATGAATGGACACTCAAAGTGGTGGCGGCTAGGGTTTGTGAGTCCACACCAAGTCTGAAAATGAGTTCACTGCTGCAGGGATCAGATCTGTCATGAAAATCGCAGCTCATACATGGAATCGAGTCTTCAAAAAGATGGCGCTCTAGCATATAATCAAGTGTCACACCAATCGGCCCTCCTAGAAGATGTGAATGTTCTTCAATGTCTTCAACAAAACCTCCACAATGGCGCCACAAATCTGCTATAGGATTTATCAACAATCTCCACAAAGATCTTCAACAAAGTCTCCAACAAATCTGCTATGAAAGATTTATCTTGGATGCTCAAATGATCACCAAAATCTCCAATGAAGCACAAGTGTGAACTCCGTATGAATCCACCTCCAAGATGTGATTGGGTTTTTGTCCAATCTGCCTCCTTCCACAAGGGTTTTCGTCCTTGGAAGGTCCTGCAATACAATTGCCAAGCAAAATGCCAAAGTTGCCAAAAGTTCGTGATCCTCAAATGAAGCTCCGTCAACCTTCTTTTATACTTGAATCTTCTTTTTTCTCCAAGGTAGAACGATAAATTCAAATTAAAGATTTGAATTATCTTTTCCCTCCAAGTCAGCCAAAGACCAATATTTTATTTATTTTCTATTCTCCCAATGTGGCCGCTCAAACTCAAATAATATTTTATTTATTTTTCCCATAATCTTGGGCGCTCCAATTAAATAATAATAAAATATTATTACTTAATTTATTTTCTCCAAAGTGGGCGATAGGATCCCAATAATAATATTATTTTATTCTCCCACATGGTTCGCCCAACTTGAAAAACAATTATTTTATTATTTTTGATCTTTTGATAATTAATGTAAAAACATATTAATCCATTTTCCACGTTGCCGGAACTATGAAAAATTAGCTGAGCCTTATAAAACAACTTTCCATTCTCCAAGCTTCTGAACAACGTTATCTTCTCCAAGCCATTTTATAACCAGAGCTCAACCAAATCATTTATTTGTTTGATGAATTAGCCTACGGGAATGAGGATAGGCTAACCCAGACTCTTGTTAGGTGATCATGCCGGAAATGGGGACATGTCAGGACCCCTACTTGTCCTAGAGGACCTCCTTCACACTTATTCTTGCTTTGACCTTAGTTGGAGCCTCCTTAGGACAATTAGAGGCCCGGCAAACAAAATTGACTCATCTTAGTGGGCCTTTCTTGATTGTAGCCTCTTTTTGCGACTTTTGGTCAAGTCCCCTACTACTTCATTTACCGCACAATGTGGTGTAGTCATATAGCTGCACCTAGTGAACCCTTCTTCCAACCAGATAGACGTCCTTGTCACCAAGAGAACCACTTGGCCATACACGATTTCATTTGAGGTCTCTTTTAGGGACTTCTTTCTTTGAGATTCAAGAGACTTGATTTGAGCCCTCTTTTGGATCTCTCATTAGGTCTATGCAACTTGCTCTAGCTTGACCCCAAGAAGTTGTGCGGTGTGGGTTTCCTTTCTTGGATTTTCTGCATACGCATAGTGACATGACTTTATTGGATATTTGGCCTATATATCTAACATTAGCCATAGGTGCTTACAGCAATAGAAAACCACAACTCTGACACTACTCTTTGGATCATTGGCCTATATTACTCATAGTACCCATAGGAGCCTACAATAATAAAAATCCTTAGGTTCTTGAATGATAGTTGATGCCGACTGTTCCATTTGATCCTATAGGTAAGGTTGAACGAGACCTTGGGTTTCATGTGTGGAGTAGACCCTTGCGAGATGTCCATGCTTATAACAAATTTTATGTCTAAATGGCATATTTTCATAGTCATTGGGTTATTCCCAATCAATTTGTAATATACATCCCTGTTGTGTATATATTTTGATGCCAATTTTTTTGTTTTTTTGATTGTTCTGAGTTTAGGGTTTCATAGAATATATTGCATGTTTGATATTTGCATTGAATACATGAAATAAAGAGCATATAGCATAAACCCAGAAAATCTAAAATAGATATCAGCAAAATAACAACTACCCAAATAGCAATGAGCCAAAATATGATTTATAATAACATACCTATATCAAGTTTTACAACATGTCAGGGTCACTGCCGGACCAGCAACAAAGGCCACAGAAATATGCTCACAACTCCTAGAAATGAAGATGTATGGTATTTCACTTCATAGCAGCTCAATATCAGACCCTAAACGTCCATACATGTTCAATAAACGAAGCCCAAAGTGAGTTGCTGTTGCTCCTAGATTCCCACGAACCGTACCAGCACGGTACGACCTTCTAGTATGAGTATGACAGCGGAAAATAACCTCAAATCCTCCACTAACAGCTCTGTATTGGTCTGAATGCAATTGCAGCTCCAAATCGACCTCAGCAAGGTAGGAAAAAGCTCACAAAACTTCACAAAATATGCACCAACACTCCAATCTATGGTACGGCCTCAATTGGAAATGTACGGCCTACTTGTGGCTGATAAAAAATCTGCAAGAAACTCCTCCAAAACTATTTAAGTCTGTCCTCCAACTGATCACTAATGGCTACACATTCATTATTCATCAAACAACTCCATTTTCATGCTCAAATCTGCCCCAAATGAATCCATTGAAAGCACAAATGAGACCTCTGGATGAAGCCTCCAATAATTGACCAAGTGGGTTTTCGTCTACAAAGCCAAAGATCAAATCCTATCTTGCAGAGGTTTTCGTCTTCGCAAGACAATACCAAACCCCAGAGCCAAGCTCCAAAAACCCTCACAGGGATATCTCAACAAGAGAGAAAAAACAATATCCAAGCATAGCTCAAATGAGACACTTTTCCCTCTTATAACTCTCATTTCCCCAACGCCCAAGAATGAGGAGTTATTTCATTTTATTATTTATCCCCTTATGTCTCCCATGGGCGCCCATCTCCTAGGGGAACCACTTTTAAGTTATGACTTAACATTATATTATAAAGTCTCATAACTTAACATTATATTAAAGTCTCGTCAAATAAATATTATATATCTTCGGACTTTAAAATAAAAACCAAGACAAACTCGGAATTCAATGATCTATAGCTCGTCGGAAATGTCTCGACGAGACGCTCCATCTCCAACACTAAAAATCCCGATCCGGCACCGAACCCGAACTTACTAAAAATAGTAAGTACGCCACAAGGCATCCAAACTGCCACTGACAACTACCAACTACCAATTGAGAAGCTAGCAACACCAACACTGGGCTCTCTAAACACCATTATTAGCCTACGAGGACCCGATGATAGGCTAAACCACCAACTCTGATGCTCGCTCAAAAAGGGGACATTACACAATTCCTCCCATGTGTAACATAAGACCATTGTGCAATGACTTCAATGAATCTAGATTTCAAAAGATTTGTTTGAATTCAAGACTCCTAGATTTCCTGTGAATTTTGATGCAACTATATATTCAACAATTGTAAATACAATTTTTTATAGGAAAGACTCTTGCTAGTATTCACTTGGAAGCAATGGAAGCCTTATGCAAATGAAAACTTTCCTTGGTAAATCCTCTATTGGGTTGAAAGATGGAGATTACTGTTTCATAAATAGTACTGATTTTGTCATCAACCAAGGCCCGACTTGTAATACAAGATCCTTCTCTTGCTTGGTGGAGATAACTAGTAGAAACTAGCACTTCAACATCAGCAAGAGCTCCATAGATCTAGAAGCTTTTGAATTTTCCGGACCTAGATTTTGAGAGTTTTGGATCCAACAAAAGCCCCAAGGAATTTGCAAACAAAAGTGTTTTCCTAGAGGATCCACAACCTATCTTCCATTTCATCCTTTGAGAAGAAGACCTTAGGAGAAGTTTCCATTTTAAGGCATTGACCATGCTCCTTTTTGGTTGGGAAGTGGGGTTGCTAACTATTTTCTTGGTGTGTTTTTACACAAAATTTCAATTTTTTTCCGTACAAATTTGTGTCACTTCTTGACATAGAAGATCTGAAATTTTGGCCTAGGTTTTGTGGTGGAGGACTTTGTGAGGAGGCCATTGCCTCCCTAGGGTGGTTTCCCTTGAATCATCAGTTGGCTGGTCTGTGGTTTGGCAATTGGGTGGGATTTTATGTTGGAATTTTTAATAGAAAGAGGGGCGAACAAGACAAAATAATAGAAGTACAAAGACAAAATAAAGCATTGTGCCGCCAACAAATAGCAATGAAGGATGAAACGTTCAAATTCAATCTCGATGCATAATTTCCTAATGCTGATACAACATTGAATCAAATATACAAATCATTGAAATTAAACCGCATAAACAATGAACACAAGTACAAACAATTTACCCCTGTAACCTGCTTCACATTCCTTCATAAACTTACAAAGCAACCTCCACAACTGATGTTACAGCTGCACAAAATTATTACACTATATCGAGTTAATCATTTTCTATCTTGCCTCTACCTTTATACTATTTAGCTAAAAATCTTATCTTCCAATAAAGCCATCTTATCCCTCAAAAAGAAAGCGAAAGAAAGCAACCTTATCTCATGCAGTAGATGACTTGGAAGATAAGTCTAAATCATTAGTCCTTTTGCACTTTATTAGACTTAATTAACTACATAAAAGATTTCACTTTAATCACTAAAGTGAATTACAAAATAGAAAGAACTTGAACTGCTTGCATGTTCACATTAAACACGTGCAGAAGTTCCAAACTGAGCTAAAAAACTCAACACTCCCTCTTAGCGAAGAATGAATTTTGCATCAGCTACCTGCTGATCCGTTGCTCCTTGGAGGATGGAAGACTCAATGATGGTACTCATCAATGCTATGTAGTTAGGAAACTTCTTTGGAAGCCTACTCTCCCTAAATGTGCTCCTAGGAGCTTCAACATGCTCCTGAGCATCCCTCAATGTCTGTTCAAACCATTGAGGTCTCAAAACAAAAGAAGGGGCTGAAGTTTCTCCCTCCTCACTTGGAGTCTGCTGTCCTGAACTAGAAGCAACTGGTATTTGTGAAGATTCACCCTTCGGAGCTTCCTGCTCCTCATCCTCTGCTACTAGAATGAATTCTTGAGAATTTCAAGATGCAAAGTCCTCCTCGAACTTAACATCCCTATCGACTACAACTTTCTTGAATTCTAGAATGTAGACTCTGTAGGCCTTTGAAGTTTCATTATACCCTACAAATAAATCCTTCCTTCTGGAAGGTTCCATTTTTGTCCTCTTCTCTATAGGTATATGGATATACATTGGACAACCAAAGATGCAGAAATGACTCACCTCTAGCATTTACA
This sequence comes from Cunninghamia lanceolata, assembly GCA_027924645.1. Taxonomy (NCBI): domain Eukaryota; kingdom Viridiplantae; phylum Streptophyta; class Pinopsida; order Cupressales; family Cupressaceae; genus Cunninghamia; species Cunninghamia lanceolata. The sequence continues at coordinate 3,595,235 of BSBN01000312.1, forward strand.
CCATTAAATGCCTCCTCTGGTGTCTTGTCCTCCAAAATACTATGAGGACACCTGTTCTTGATGTAAACTGTTGTAAGACATGCTTCTACCCAAAGAAACATAGGCAGGTCCAGGTCATGAATCATGGCCTTAGCAGCCCCTATGATTGACCGATTCTTCCACTTTGCAACCCCATTCTGCTGTGGGTTGTACGGAATTGTCAACTCCCTCTTTATTCCTTCTACCTTGCAGAACCTTCGAACTTCTTGGAGGTATACTCTCCCCCATTGTCTGATCTCAATACCTTGATGACTTCTCTCACAAGACGTGGATTTATTTCAACCTCAATGCATAATTTCCTAATGTTGATACAACATTGAATTAAAACATACAAATCATTGAAATTAAACAGTGGAAACAATGAACACAAGTACGAACAATTTACACCTATAACCTGCTTCACATTCCTTCAGAAACTTACAACGCAACCTCCACAACTAATGTTACTCACAACTGCATGGAATTATTACACTGTACTGAGTTATTAATTTTCTATCTTGCCTCCACCTTTATACTATTTAGCTAAATATCTAATCTTCCAATAAAGCAATCTTATCTCTCAAAAAGAAAGTGAAAGAAAGCAACCTTATCTCATGCAGAAGATGACTTGGAAGATAAGTCTAAATCATTAGTGCTTTCACACTTTATTAGACTTAATCAACTAAATAAAAAGATTTCACTTTAATCAATAAAGTGAATTACAAAATAGAAATAACTCGAACTACTTGCATGTTCACACTGAACCTATGCAAAAGTTTCGAATTGAGCTAAAAAACTCAGCATGAATAAGAGCCCCAAAGTGTGTGTTGGTGAAGATGGAAGGAAATCTCATCAAATATCCCTGTTTGCGTCTAAAATGGAGTTGTCTAAGCCATCATTGATCACTATGAGAGATAATGCTCACTGGGAAGTATCCAAGGTCAAAAGGCCATGCTATGATAGCCTAGGAGGAATCAAAGCACTTCCTCTAGAAACTCCCTTGACATCCAAGGTTGGTGTAGCTCCTATAGTAGAAAAGAAGCTTGTAATATGAGTTTGTCCCTGTGTAGATCCAACAGCCGATTAGTAGATCCATGTTGTCGGAATGGGGCTAAGTTACATTAGGAGGAATGTGCAGAGCCATGATGCCAAGGGAGAATAGGCTGGGAATTTGAGTAATTTGAGTAGCAATGGTGTGCTGAGAGAGCTACATCTAACTGATCTATTAGCTTTGATGTGTGAAGTACTAGTATCCAAAGGTCGTATTGAGTTGATTGTTGCTTGGGTGTGCTAGAAAAAGGTGATCAACATGGGGGCTGTAGAGCCTCTAGACTCCCTCCCTTGTAGGGATCTATGCCAGCAGGTGTCAACTTCATGAAGAAAAAGAGCCGGTCACTGTTGGTTTGAATATCTGAATAGACTATTGCCTAAGTCCCTGTAGAGGCAGTGAAATCTTCCCTTGATCTCATAGTCAATGGGGCATCTTAAATTGAAGTGTTCCTTGGTCTCCACCCCCTAGAGGGATCAAAGATGACAGATCTGGTCTTGATAGAAGATGTCATGATTAGTTTCAACCTATAATTGGTGAGAGCACACTCTCAATTGGCTAAGGGGAGACATCAAGCTGTGGGGCTAGTGATGTTGGAGATAGTGAGGATGGTGAATAAAACCATCCACCATTTGTAAGAAATACTTGCCATAGAAAGCCAACTTGGGGCTGAACGGCTCATGAAGGGAGTCTCATGTGGTTCGAATAGATTGTTTGTAGATGTCCCCTTTGGTAGTTCTAGTGATGATGTCTTTCATGGGAAGGACCCAGGGGGATGGGGGGGGTGGGGCAGGGGCATCCAAGGAGCACCTGAAAGGGGGTAACCTATCAATAGGGATGGCAATAGAAAGAAGACGCAACTTGGTCTCCAAGTACCAACAATGTCGGCATCTAGTAAGGACCAAAGAAGTAGTGGGGACAAGTGAAGCATCATGTCCCCTCTTCCAATAAGCTGCTAGGATGTTCTGTAAGCCCATTTCCTCATTTCTTGTGGGCTTAGGGAAATAACATGGGGAAATGACTTTATAATATTTAAGTGTGTCATGTTTTTAAGCTGTCATAAAGTGACCACTTCAATGTTATTAAAGTGGGGCATTTAAGACATGGGGCCTTTGTAATATTTAATAAAGTTTTGTCCTCCTAAAGTGGTGTGGGGAAAAGGAATTCTTTTGGAGGGAAATAGGAATGAATTTGAAAAGTTTTCTTTTTGGAGGGAAAAGGAAGGAATTTGAAAGGCTTCTTTTTGGAGGGAAATTTGGGCGCCAAGGGTCTATATAATCAAGGCCAAGGATCAAAGGAGGTATGCTTGTTTATTGTATCATTCTCTCAAATAGATTGGACATCCTGTTCATCTATTGCATCGAGGATGAAAACCCTCTATGCAGGAAATTGGAGGATGGAAACCCATTGATTTCCATCACTAAATTAGTAGATGAAAACCCCTGGTTCAGTATTTTGCAATCTCATCTAGAGGTTGCGTTTGAGCTTCATTGTTTGCAGATTGGAATGGAGATAGTCATGGAAGAAAACATTGTTTGGAGACAAATTTCATAAGCGCCATTGTTGTGTTATAGGGCAACTTTCATAGTGCCAATCGTTGATTATTTGGCGACTTTCATAAGGCCAAATTGTAGTGTTTAGGGTGGCTAACATCAGCACCATTTTTTTCTGAGTATGGTGGAGGCTTTCATAGCACCATATTGTGAAGTTTCAGGGAGCTTTAATAGCGCCAATTGTGATTGTGTGGGCAACTTTCCTAGCGCCAGGGTTTGTGGTTTGAGGCGGCTTCTCTAGCACCATTCTTTGTTGTTTGAGCGGCCCCTTTTCGGCGCCATTTTTGGACTGTTGGTGACTGGGGTAGCGCTATCTATTGCTGCTGTTACTTCTGGTGATAGTTTAGGTAAATTCAGAATTGTTTTTGTGCTGATTTTTCATTGAATAAGGAATAAATGATAAGTTCTGTGAGGCTGTTGTGTTTATGGTCCCAATTCTTGAGTAATTGTAATTCATTTGCTGCTGGATTCTAAGAATTACTAATTCTGATTTATGACAAAAATTCAATAATTTGTAATTCGGGGCTAAATTGATTGAAATCACATAATATTCCTCTTTCGGGATATTACAGTGGTATCAGAGCCTAAATCCTGCCAATTTGGGGAACAAAGGCTGATGCAATTGGGTGATAAGAAGACAATTGTAATGTCCCTATATTGATAATTTACAATTGAATCGATTATGTATTATTCATTCAAATTAAAGATATGAATGACATTAGAATCTCTTAGTATATCTATAAATCATAAATTGAGTGTATTTACATTCAATATTATAAATTAAATATAATATTTCTAAAGATTAAATCAGAATGATATATTATTTACAAGAGAGCAACGCTCTTTATAAAGGATTACAAACGGATGTTTCTAAATATACAACATATGTATGTTTCTAAATTAGATTAAAGCTAATCTAAATAACAGAGTAGAAACAACCTAATATATTACAATAGATGACCATTAAAAAACTGTCTAAATTTATTTTAATACCCCCCCTTAATGGTCAATCTATCAACTACACCAAGATGCCCCCTAAAACGGACTGCCTTTTGAGGCAGATAGACGGCACAAACTCCAACAAAAACCAAACCTTAGCACGGGTTCCAAAACACAAATCTCGAGGAATTCGAAATTGATCAAAATCGCTGCCTACCGAAAACAAATGTTGAGCGCTGGTCCTTGGTCTTCACGTGACCGAAGGCCGAAACTAGAATAGGCTGAGTGCTTGATGGGTTGGGAGGTGTTTGCCGGCTGTGACCACAGACTAAGGCTTGAAGCGCTTTATTGCTAGAGACAAAAACGGAGTGCTGCCAAGGAAACCACTTGAGTAAGTGCTTAGCACTTAGTGCTGGGAGCTACTGAAGGGGACCCACAAAAAATTCCGCTGAACAAACAGACTTCAAACGGCGATAAAACACTGATCACAAAAAAATGTGCAGAGGGCGACTAAACGGAGGAACCCGCCAAACTTGAAGTCACCAAAAAACGCCACGAAGTGACCAAAAAATGTGACCAAAAGAGAGTGAAGCCGCCCAAAGGAGGTGATGAAACCCGCCACAGAGGGTAAACAACGAACAAATCGCGAGCAAAAAGTTTCACCACGACCAGAAATGATAAAACCCTACCGACGGAAGAAACGGCGACCTCAGGGTTTTAATGCCGAAAATAGACGCTAGAAGAAACTCGCGAAAACACTACAAGAATGCAGGTTGCGACCATACACAGACAGAAACGAAAATCGTGATTTCGACCTCCAAGCACAGAAATCCCGCCAAAACAAAACACGAGTAGGGAATGTGATCACGGATCTTGAAACCCTTGCGACTTTAGAGTTCACGAGTTTTGTGTGAAAAACAAAACATGAATAATAGAGATTTAACACGGATGCCTTCAACATAAAAACGCGACCCAAAAAATTCCACATAGAGCGCCGGAACCCACGAACCAGCTACAGAAAAAACGTGACCCTTTGAAAACTGGATTCGCTACCTTCAGAAACGAGAGGAAGGGAAAAAAAACACGACCTCAAAAGGATTCGCGAACAGAGGATAGAAAAAAAGAAAATTACCAGATCCGTAGGTCGTACAACCTGTACGGAGTACGGAAAGAGCCCAGAAAAGGAAAGAAATTTCAAACAAATAGTTTTCTTGCTCGAACTTGGGCGCTCTGATACCATGTAAAGATTAAATTAGAATGATATATTATTTACAAGAGAGCAACGCTCTTTATAAAGGATTACAAACGGATGTTTCTAAATATACAACATACAGATGTTTCTAAATTAGATTAAAGCTAATCTAAATAACAGAATAGAAACAACCTAATATATTACAATAGATAACCATTAATGAACTATCTAAATTTATTTTAATAATATTATAAATCAAATATCTATTATATTATATTATAAATTAGATATATTAAAATTGAATATTATAAATTAAATATATTTTATATACTTAAATATCATAAATATTATAATTCAGATATATTTCATATACTGAAATATTAATTAAATATAAACACTAACAATTATTATAATATAATATTTTATAAATATAAACTTGACTAATAATATGGGCCGACTCATCCTTATAATGCAACGCCTCCATATAAGACAGAGTCTTATTTAAATCTAAAAAGGTGCAGATATATGTAAGAAGCGCTGTCTTATTCATAACATAGGATAGGACAAGAGTTGTTAATGATACGATTTTGAAAAGGTGATGAGGAGTGAACTATTTAAGGGAAGAGCCACGACCATTGGTAAGACATTTTGAAAAGTATAAAAGTTCATAGAGAATGATCGATAAAAGGCAGAAGGAAAGAAATAAAAATATATATCTGCTGAGGGTAAAAGAAGGGAATAATATATATATTTTTTGAGTTAGAATATATTTATATATTATGAAATTAAAGACATTTCTGGTTACATATGATTAAGCATGAAGGAGAGGAGCATATATACAAATCTGCAATCAAGATATGAAAAAGGCATTCAATTGAGGAAGGATCCATTAATCCAATTGTGGTAGGATACTCATATGGGAGTATAAAGTATAATTTAAATGGTTTATGCTTGTTATTATCATATGGCAGCATATTCATAAGTTATTATTGATGTAATTTTGATTATTTCATTTTGCACACACCTTCACCATGATGGAAAAGGAGAATTGCAAAGGGGAACGACGCGAGGGCTCTCTTTTAGGTACGCCACCCGGGAGGGGACAAGATGAGCCCACATGGGCTAGAGGGGTACTACCTTCAGCAGTAAGGATACTGCCTATGGGCTTAGAGAGTGGCTACCAGGACACCTTCATAACCTCACTCTCCTATCATGGTATAACAATACAGGGAGAACAATCATGGGGAAATGAGAAAAGATAGCAAGATGAGAATAACGGATTTCATATGAATGGCATGCGCCACATGAGTCTGGGGCGACCTCATATGAATGGCATGCGCCACATGAGGTCGAGGCGATCTATTATGAATGGCATGCGCCACATTAGATCGAGGGCACCTTATATGAATGGCATGCACCACATAAGGAGAAGGACACCTCATATGAATGGCATGGGCCACATAAGGACTAGGGAGGGATGGTATATCCACCCTGAGACCTAGGAAGACTAATTACACGCATCAAGTTATTCTAGTCCATGCTCCCCCATGGTTGATCATCCCAAAGTAAGATTTAATTGAGTTTATTAAATTGTTATGGACTTATTGATGTTTAAGATTTCTAACTTGTTGCAGGAATTAAGTCAGGACAAGGTATTCTCTAAACCCATTGTTTGCTTAGAAAGTTGATAGTATGGGATAAAATTAGTGTAATTCTTATTAAGGACACTACATAAACCAGGATCTCTCTTGCTTACAACATTTGATTGGTAAGTTGTAACCTTAACTTGTGATTTTAGGGCAAGGTCTAGGGAAGTCCCAAAAGGGGACATTACAACAATTGCCTATTAAAGAAGACATCAAAGACAAGAGATTCAAATGGCAGACAGAGGGAGACATGGATTGTTAGATGAAGAGAAGGCTCATACAATGTTTGATGCAGTAGTAGGTTTTAGTGCTGGCCAAAGGGAAATGTCCAAAACTTGCAGGCACACAATGACAATGATGATGCAAGCCATTCAAGGTCTGAAAATCCCCGATACCCCAACAACACCTCTAGGAGAAGGAAGTACATTGGGGGTTAATCAAACCTTTAGTGGAAATTGTCCAATTCTTTCCAATCCAAGTTTCTTCAAAGGAAAGAGGATCCATTGGAAGAAGAAGCAACTGTTCCAAAGGAATATTTTTCAGTCCTAGCTGAATGTGAAGCTCTAGAACCAGAAGTTCAAGATGATCTATCATCTGCCACTTTCTGCAACCTCAAACTCCGAAATGGTCCCTGAACCGAAAAGAAACCAACTCAGAATCAAGCTCACAAGGATTTGCAGCAATTATTGAGCAAGATTTCTATATCAACATATGATGGAACAGAAAAGTGTTCAACCTGTGCATGGATTGTAGCAAACAACCCCTAAATTTTTTCCAAAAAGTTGAACAATGATAACCAATGTTAGCACAATTAAAACTCCTCCACACTTTTGATCACCAAGATCCCAACTGGGCGAGGTGAGAGCATACAGTGCTTTGGCTGAACAATCAAAGCTTACAATGAAACTATTACAATCATCCGCTATAGAGCAGGTATCTGCTTTTCAGCAGGCATCCACTTATGCAGTGGGAATACTCCATTTATCTAGTGGGTGAAACAAGAAAGACAATTAATGTTTATTCCTCCACACTAGCGGTAAACCATCCAGGGGTTATTATGTGTTTATGCAACATAAAAATGATAGAGAAACAAAGCATCAGCTGAGAGCTGTATCAGAGGGAATACAATAATCATCAAAGTATCAATGAAATGTGACTAGCTTCACACTATACCTTGCACAAGAAGATGATCAAGTTGCTCAAAGTCATGAATTCAATCAGCTGGAAATCTCTGCATAACAATCAGCATCTTCAAACACAAGAACAGTATTGCCAATTGCAGATAACATAAAAGGCCACTGCTGATTTAAAACTGAGTTTGCATTTTTTTTTTCATACTACCCTCATTCTGTATGGCAGCCATGTGATGGGGAAGCATTCAAAAATAGGAATGGAAACATAGAACCCCTTACAAACAGCTATACCTCTGTTATCAGTCCTAAAAACGAACAGCAAACACTGAATTAACTGCCTTATACTGAAATTCGTCCTGCACAGGAACTTCACAAATTTCTGCTTGATCCGTATGGCTTGGAAATGGCATAACACTTCAATGTTTTTCATGGACTGTTCAGATGTTTAGAACAAGTGCTCATAAATCATTGTCAACATTAAACAGAGGCATCACATCCAATATTACCACCCAATCAATAAACACAATGCCCAAAACTCAAGTCGACCCAGGCAGCATGTACACCACACCAAATGTATGGCAGCAGTTTGCAACACAGAGTCTTAAAACTTCACAAAAACTGCTCAGAAATAATCTTCCAGTTCATGTAAATGAAATGCAATAAAAAACAATCACATTTCATATGATTTGCTAACACTTACAACAAATCTCCACATCCATGGTACGACCTGGTTCTGAGCCGTACGGCAGCAATAAAATATATCAAATCTGACTTAAAACATCATAAAACTTGCTCAGAATTTAATGTCAAGACCATACAAAGGAATTCTAATCATTAGAAACTCCCAACAAACAAATAGATGATCAATGCAAATTTTTGCCCTTTCATGAAAGTACGGCACTCCATGGTACAGACATCTCCAGCATACAGTAAAAACATGAAATATCATGTATTTTTCTCACACCAATAATATCAAAAGAAATCCCATTACTAAACTCTTGATAATTGATTTCATCAATACATAATAGGATCACAATGCAAAACACTACAAAAAGTTCCATCTCTGATCAGCTCCACGTGATTTCCTGAATGAAAACCACCATCAATCTCAAGAGGGTTTTCGTCCTCAAGAGCATTCTACAAGAGGGTTTTCGTCCTTAAGTAAATATGGAAGAACTCTCTGGTTCAATCCATCTACAAACAAAACAAATCCAAAAGCATAACATAACCCTTCCAAATGAGAGCTGATTCTCTTTTATAAGGCACTGGAGGAGTTACAAAAGAAATGAATTATTTCTTGAAAATAATAACATTTTCCTTCTAACTTAAATTATTTCTTTTTTCCTCCACTTAAGTGCTCACTTTTGTGTGCCTAAATAAAAGAATATGTTTTCTCCTTTCAAATGAGCTATAACACTTAGTAATATTTTAATTATTTTCACCCTTAGGAACTTAAGTGAAAATAATGATTAAAAATAGCTCATTAAATATTAAATTTTGCGAAAAATCCCAAACGGCCTCCGAATGCAAATTAAATTGAACCAATATGCTCTGTAAGGTTTGGGATGTGCAATGATGCCTTCCGAGTTACTTTCCAAAAATAGGAAACTCCTCCAAGAATCTTAGATAGCAAACCAGAAGCCCGATCAAACTTCAGAACCCATCACTGTAACCCAGAACATCAACTGAGCTCAAAGCCATGAAAAAATATCTATTTACACCAGGAACCCAAATAACTGTTCTATAGACTGAATTATGACCACTCCAAGAACATTGGAGTTGTTCCCAAACATGTCGGATAGCCTCCAAGAGACTAAGAACAAGCCAAAATGCTCACAATAATCAATGCACCAAAAATGGAACATTACATGGATCTAGAAAATCAATATTGATCTCTTCCTAAATCCAATGTATGAAGATGAGGCCATTATGTTTGCTACCCTTCACTTGGAAGGTGTAGCCCATGAATGGTGGTACCATGGCATGGTCATGCAAGGGCATAGTCTCACAATATCCTTCTAAGAATTTAGTCAATGACTGATTGAAAGATCTGATAGGGTTGATCCAGAAATCCATTTTTAGGAATTGGCACAACTAAAACACTATGGATTAGTGGAACATTGCATAGGAGAATTTCAGAAGATTGTTGTGAAAGGCATTGACGTATTTGAGAAGATCATGGTCCTATTTGTAGGACTGCCCAAAACACTTAAGGGGTTGGTCAAGGCTTTGGAGCCTTCCACTCTACAAGAGTTGATCAAGAGAGCACTTGCTTTGGAGTTTACCTTGCCTCAGAACAAAATTTACTCCAATATCTCGCCTACAAACAAGAAGTTCCAAAAAGGAGAACAAAGTACGTAGAAGATTTCACCTCCCTTGAAGATGAATGAAGAGACTCAGAATGAACTCTGAAGGAAACAACTTTGCTTCAATTGTAGAGAACCTTGGGAACGAGGTCATAGATGCCTCAGCAAGGGCCAACTGCATTATATCGAAGTCATTTCTGTTGAGGAAGCAGAGGAGACCGAACCAGAAAAGGTACTTGAAGAATCCAAGGAAGGAGGCAACAACGGAGGAACTCTCGCTGCTCTTTCCGGAATACAAAGGTATAATCCATTCTAGATTTGTGGAGTGCTAGCTAGACAAAGAATCACCATCTTGATTGACAATGGGGCCACCAACAATTTCATAGACGAAGGCTTGGTGGGAAGAAGAGGCCTAGTTGCTGAAAACTTTGAGGGATTCAATGTAATAGTTGTTGATGGATTCACCATTCTGTGTGCATGAAGGATTCAGCAGCTGAAAATGACTCTTGGAGATCATCCAATATGTGAAGACTTCTATGTGGTCGCACTAGGAGATACTAACATGGAGCTTGGAGTGAAATGGCTACAATCCCTTGGGGAATTCTCATAGAACTACCAATCCATGGAGCTGAAATTCAAGACAGAAGAAAAAGTAGTTCTCAAAGGAATTACAAATGGAGTGCCCTTAGGTGATCACTGCTAAAAGGATGGAGAGAGCATTCAAAAGGGGATAAGTGGCGTGGGCAACCAGTTGCCTGATCACACCTAGAAGCTCCTCCATAGGCACGAAAGGTGCCTACCATATTGATTGACAAGTTGTGCTAGACAAGCATAGCAAGTTTTTTCATGATATACCTCTGGGACTAGCTCCTGACCGGGGATTCCAGCACATCATAAAGCTGGAAACAAGTTCAAAACTTGTAATAACAACTCCTTACTGTCACCCCAAGATCCATAAGGAAGAGATCAAGAAGGCGATAAGGGAACTTTTGGATATGGGCCACATCAGGCCTAGTTCCACTCCATTTGCTTCTTTAGTAGTATTGGTGAAGAAAAAAGATGGAACAATGAGAATGTGTATCAGTTGCTGGGCATTGAATAAGAAAACAAGCAAGAATAGATATCCCATCCCAAGGATTGACGAATTGATAGATGAGTTACATGGAGCTGTATACTTCTCAAAGATTGACTTGTGCTCAGGCTACCATCAGATCCGGATGAGGGAAGAAGATGTTCATAAGATCGCCTTTTGTTGCCATTGTGGACACTTCGAATTCCAAGTCATGCCCTTTGGCTTGACTAATGCCCTAACAACCTTCCAATCATTCATGAACAAGGTATTCAATACGCAACTAAGAAAGTTTGTTTTAGTTTTCTTTGATGACATCTTGATTTACAACCAAACTTGGGAGGAGCATCTGAAGCACATAGATGAAGTCCTGAGCATAGTGGAGTAGCACTCACTCTTTGCCAAGCAATCGGAGTGTGAGTTTGGACTAAAGGAGATCTTATACTTGGGTCATATCATCAACACACAAGGGGTTCAAGTAGACCAATAGAAGATTCAAGCTATTACGGATTGGTCATGCCCTAAGAACGTGACCCAGTTAAGAGGATTCTTTAGTTTATGCGGCTACTAATGAAGATTTGTGAAGGGATTCTCTCAGCTCGCAACTCCACTCACCGATCTAACTAAAAAGGGAGCATTCAAATGGATAGAAGCAGCAGAACAAACTTTCAACAAATTAAAAGAGGTAATGAGTTTATGCCCTGTGCTTGCTGTTCCAAACTTCTCACTTCCTTTTGTTTTGGAGTGCGATGCCTCTGGGGAAGGCATGGGAGTTGTATTAATGTAGCAACAACATCCCATTGCTTTTGAAAGTAGAAATCTAACAAAAGTAGAAAAGAAGTTTTCCATTTATGATAAGGAGATGCTTGCAATCATGCATGCCTTGGTAAAGTTTAGACAATATCTTGTTTGCGGCAAATTTGTGGTCAAGACCAATCACAACAATCTCAAGTTCTTTCTCAATCAAAAAGACTTGAATGATAGACAACACAAGTGGGTAAGCAAGATACAAGCATATAATTTTGATATTGAATATGTGAAGGATAAGCATAACGTAGTTGCTGATGCATTATCCCGAAAAGCCACTTTATGCTCCATTTCTGATATATCTGCCGATTGGGTCACCTCCATCATATTTGAATATGCCAAGAATGATTTTGCTACTAATTTGTTGGATGAAAAGATACATAATGACAGATTTAAAGTTGTGGGAGATCTAATTCTACACAAAGAAAGAATATATTTGGTTCCCAAATCAAAGATGAAGGAAAATATCCTATGGGCCATACATGACACTGGGACATCCAGGATATTTCAAGACATACAAGTAGATTAGAGAGAGATTCTCTTGGAAAGGAATGAAAGGGCATGTGCTCAAGCACGTTAAGGAATGTTCCACATGCACACAAATAAGGTAGAGCAAGTCTATCCTGCAGGTTTACTTCAGCCATTACCCATTCTCGAGAAAAAGTGGGAAAGTATCTCTATGGACTTTATCATAGGGTTACCTAAGGTGAATGGTAAAGATTGTATCTTTGTGGTAGTGCATAGACTTACAAAATATGCACATTTTTATGCCATATCCTCTGATTTCAAGGCTGCCCAAATTGCTGATTTATTTTTTCAAGGAGATATTCAAATTGCATGGGTTGCCCAGGAACATTGTTAGTGACAGGGACAACAGGTTCTTGAGTCATTTTTGATAGGAATTGTTTCACTTGGTAGGAACAAAACTCACCTCTAGCACCAGTTACCATCCCCAAATTGATGGGCAAACTGAGATTGTTAACAATGGGATCGAATGGTATCTAAGAAATTATGTCTGGACAACAAACAAATTGGGTTAAGTGGTTGTACTTAGGGGAACACTGCTATAACACTTCCCATCATATGTCCATACGTATGTCTCCTTTTATGGCCTTGTATGGGTATAATGCCTTAACCTTTGTGGATCTTGCAATCACAAAAAAGGGGTACCTAGAGCAACGAATATGATCAAGCAGAGCCAAGAGATATTGAAACCTCTTAAGGACCATCTTCAGCACACCTAGAACCAACAGAAGCTCTACGTAGATCAGCGACGCGCCAAAAGAGTATTTGAAGTTGGAGACATGGTCTACCTGAGGTTACAACCATATAGACAGTCTACATTGAAGAAGAAAGGAGTAGAAAAGTTGAAGTGTAACATACACCCGTCTGTATATGTTTGCTCTGACTGAATTTTTTTGTGTTTTGGAAAATTTTGATGTTTAGGGTTTATGGGTTGTTTTGCATGTCTAATTTTTGCATTGCATGTATGAAATATGAAGTAGATGAACAAACCCAGAAAATATACAATGATTTTGCATAAACTAAAGACAACCCAGATCATAAAATCCAGTAAAACTAATTATAATAAAATACCCACTTGGAAATCTTCAACTTGATTCATTGTCGAAAATGTACTAGATTACAATCCTCTTGTAAAATCACCAGGAAAAGCATGGAATGGAATTTCACCACAAATACAAAGCTGTAGCAACAAATCAGAGATCCAACGCCAAGCATGAAGGCTCCAAAACAATGCAAATGGAAGAATAACTGGAACCCACGAAAAGTCTATGATCAGTCCTAGTGGTACGACCCTTAATGGTAGCACATTCTAAGTTGCAGCCACTCCAAAACTCCAGCAAATGTTTCTGTTCTGATCTGCACTGAGTTTCTATGCCAAGGCGACCAGATTGGAGTGATTAAATGCCACAAAACTGCTCCAATATCCTCTAAAATGCAGTACGGCCAGCTAGTGCTGGTATGGCCAGCAGAAATAAGTTGAAACAGCCACCACAATGCCTCACAACTTGTCTAATCTACTCAGAAAACTTCTGTCCACAGCTGCAAAACAATAACTATGAAGGGAATAGCCATTTCTTGCTCGTTACAACTCCAAAATGGATTCTGTGAATGCACAAATAGAACTCCTGTATGAAGCTCCCGTAATCCTCTCCTGATGCAATCTTTCATACACGAGGAAAGGCGAATCTGCAAAGGTTTTCGTCTCTGCAAATCGATATTCAAAACCCTAGAGCCAAACTCAATCCCCATGCACGGGCAAACTCAAAAGTGAGCAATTTTCATAAACATAGCATAATGAAATGAAGTTTTTTTTGCCTTTTTATTTCCCCTCTTTCCCAACGCCCAAGATGAGAGGGTTTTTTAATTAATTTTAAATTATAATTCATCCCCTTATCTCTCCATGAGGGGGTGCTCATCCCTAGGCACACAACTTGTACTTTAAGTTACAACTTTATATTATAAAGTTGAGTTATATTATAACTTAAAGTCACCTTAGAATATAATAAGTTAAATATTTAATTTAACTTATATCAAATCGAACAATGCTCTAGAAGATTCGACCCTGCGAATCTCGTGCCCTGGCTCCCGCAACTGCCCTGCTAAAAAAAAGAAACTGCCCTGTCATGACTTACTATAAATAGTAAGTCCCCGAACCGACTCCCTAAACACTGCCATTAGCCTACGGGAGTCCCATGATAGGCTAATCTTTGACCAATAACTGACTGGGCTAAATGGGGGACATTACAGTCCGCCCTCCCCCAAAATTGCTTGTCCTCAAGCAATCTCAACTCAGGATGCTGCAATATCTGCTCACTATCCCAAGTGGCATCCTCCATTGGGAAATTCTTCCATTTGACCAAGTAGTCTCTGATAACCCGTTTCCTCAAATGTCTCTCCCGGGTGTCAATGATAGCCTCTGGTACTAGGATCAACTTCCCCTCCTCATCCAATGGTGGAAGATCTGCTGAAGGAACTATATTGTGGGCAAGAGCTTTCTTCAATCTGGAAACATGGAACACGTTGTGCACCCGGTTGTCTGAAGGTAACTCAAGCTCATACGCCACCTCACCCACTTGTCTGATAATCCTGAATGGACCATAAAATCTGGGTTTCAACTTCTCCGCTCCACTCTTCTTGAGAGTGGACTGCCTGTAGGGTTGGAGCCTTAAATACACCATGTCTCCAACCTTGAAACTCCTCTCCACTCGGTGCTGATCAGCATATAATTTCTGCTGATTCTGTGCCTGTTGTATATTCTCCTTAAGTTCCCTCAAGATGTCCTGGCTGTCCTGCAAAAGGTCCTTTGCCTTAGGCACCCGACTATCACCAAGCTAGACATTTGTGAAGCACGGGTCATCATAACCATACAGTGCCCTGAAAGGAGTCATCTGAATCGACATATGATGAGTAGTGTTGTAACAGTACTCCCCTAGGTACAACCATCTGATCCAGGCCTTTTGTTGCCCCGAAACATAGTTGCGTAGGTACCCCTCTAGCCATTTGTTCACCACCTCTGTTTGTCCATCTGTCTGTGGGTGGTAGATGGTGCTAGGAGTCAACTCAATACCACACAATCTGAATAATTCCTACCAAAATAAGCTCAGGAACTTGATGTCCCTGTCACTGACTATGCTCCTGGATACCCCGTGTAACCTGAATATCTCCCTGAAGAACAAATCAGTCACCTGAGCAGCTGTAAAGGTTGCTGAAATAACAAAGAAATGTGCAAATTTGGTGAGTCTATCGACCACCACATATATGCAGTCCTTCCCTTGCACCTTAGGCAACCCTGTAATGAAGTCTATGGAGATACATTCCCACTTCTGATTGGGAATAGGTAATGGCTATAATAATCCTGCTGGATAAGTATGCTCATGCTTATTCTGCTGGCAAATGGGGCACTCACGAACATACTTCTGCACTTCATCTTTTAGCCCTTTCCATGTGAACCTCTTCCGAATCTGTTTATATGTCTTAAAGAATTCAGGATGGCCAGCCATGGGTGTATCATGGAAAGTTTTGATCACCTTATGTTTGAATTGTGAATTAGGCACCAAGAATATCCTTTCCTTGTAAATAATCAAGTCATTCACTACAGAATATCTCTCATCAATAGTAGTGCCCTCAATGACTCCTGCTGCCCAAGAGTCCTTAGCATACTCTGCTATAATCAGCTCTCTCCAATCAGCAGAGATCTCCACAACTAAGCATAAGTGAGGTCGGCGTGATAAGGCATCTACAACTATGCTCCTCTTGCCTTTGACATATTCAATGTCAAAATCGTATGCCTGTAACTTGCTCACCCACTTCTGCTGCCTGTCATTCAGATCCTTCTGGTTCATGAAATATTTGATGCTGTTATGATCTATTTTGATTATAAATTTGCCTCCAACCAGATAAGGCCTGAATTTGGCCAATGCATGCATTATGGCCAACATCTCTCGGTCATACACCGAGTAACTCCTCTCAACACCCTGAAGTTTTCTGCTTTCAAATGCTATCGAGTGCTTCTCCTGCATAAGCACTGCCCCAATTCCCTCTCCAGAAGCGTCACACTACAACTCGAATGGCTTAATGAAATCAAGAATCACAAGCACGGGGCAAGTAGACATTAAGTGCTTGAAATAGTGAAAGCACTGCTGGGCTGATTGAGACCACACGAAGGCTCCCTTTTTTGTCAAATCTGTCAAAGGTGTTGCTGTCTGTGAGAAGCCTTTTACAAACCTCCTGTAAAAACCGCACAGACCAAAGAAGCCTTTAAGCTGTGTGAGGTTTGTAGGTGGGGGCCAATCAACAATCGCCTTAATCTTATTTGGATCCACCCTTACACCCTCTGCACTGATAATGTGACCCAGATATAGCAACTCTGTCATGCCAAAGTCACACTTGGACTCTTTGGCATAGAGGGACTCACTCTCCAAAATACTCAACACCTCCTCCAGATGTCTCAAGTGATCTTCCCAAGTCTTGCTGAAAATCAATGTCATCAAAGAAGATCAATACAAACTTCCGAAGCTGCTATTTGAAGATCTAGTTCATGCAACTCTGGAAGGTAGCAGGTGCATTGGTCAAACCAAACGACATCACCAAAAACTCAAAGTGGCCGTAATGACACCTGAAAGCAGTCTTCTCTACATCCTCTGCCCTCATACAAATTTAATGGTACCCTGATTTGAGATCTATTTTAGAAAAATAACGAGCTCCATGCAATTCATCTATCAATTCATCAATCCTCAGGATAGGGTACTTGTTTTTGATAGTTTTCTTGTTTAAAGCCCTGTAGTCTATACACATCTTGATTGTCCCATCCTTCTTTTTGACAAGTACAATTGTAGAAGCAAATGGGCTCTTGCTAGGCCGAATGTGTCCCATCTCTAGTAACTCCTTAATTGTTTTTTCAATTTCATCCTTTAGCCTCTTCGGATGACGGTAAGGAGTGATCATGATGGGCTTGGTCCCATCAAGCTCAATAACATGCTCTATGCCTCTATCAGGAGGCACTCCTGGTGGTATATCTCCAAACACCTTACTGTGCTTGGACAGAAGCTTTTGAATATCAGGATGATAACTGCCCTTCTGTTGCGGTGGGGAATTTGGCATAATAAGGTACTTTGCTACCCAATCTACTTGGTCATGTCTCAACAGCCTCTCCATTCTCTTCAGTGATACCAGTCGAGGCCCACCATTTGATATCCCTCCAAGGCATATTTTCCTCCCATTGTATTCAAACCTCATTTCCATCTTTACATTCATGGTGAACTCCTCTAACTGGCTCATCCAATGCATGCCAAGTACCACATCTGTATCCCCGATGCCAACAACATAGAAATCATCTACCAACTCATAATCACCCATGATGATCTTCAATCCTGATATCTTTCAGCTGCATTGCATTTTGAATCCGTCGGCTACCATCACCTTAAAGCCTTCGAATTCCTCTGTGTTCAACCCCCTGCGAGCTACCAACCCCTCGTTAATAAAATTATGAGTAGCTCCTATATCAATGAGGGTAATAATGCGCTGTCCCCCGAGTACACCACGCACCCTAAAAGAACCAACCTTCTGGAAACTAGATAATTGGGCAATAATGCTTCCACTGCCAGCACTGTGCTGTGAAGCCCTCTCATCCTCACTGTCTCCATGATTGGAAGGTCGATTTGAATCTGAATCGGATGCCTCTAATTGAGTTCCCTTAGCTGAATAGTACTCGATCAATTTGGCCTTAGCCTTGTGTGGACACTTATGCGAGGGATCCCAAGGTTCTTTGCAATGGAAGCAAAGTTTCTTCCTCCTATACTCATTGAGCTGATCCTCAGTCAACCTATTTGACCTGTCCTTATGCTGCTCAACATCCCTATGGAAGGGTCTCTTCTCCTTTTCCTTATCCCTCATGTGTGGAAACCCCTTAGACTGAAACTTGCTCCTCCACACTGATGACTCCATATTTCGGGGCTTTTTCATGGCCTCCTAAAGTGAAGCAGGGTCAAAACCCTTAACCCAACCCTGAAGTGGGTCTGACAATCCATCAATAAAAAGAATCACCAATCTGCGCTCAGAAATTCTGGGACCATAACAGATAGGTCCTGAAACTCAGAAATGTAAGAGTCAACTGAACCACTCTGTCTCAACTGTGCTAACTCCTTAAACTGTAATTTTGGGTCCTTCTTGTCGAACCTGTCTATCAGTCTAGCTATAAACTCCACGTATGAAGTAATCTGATCATGACCCAGTGTGACCTTCCTGTTGCTCCACCACTTATGTGCTACTTCCTCCAAATGCAAAGTTGCATAAGTAATGGCGTCCTCCTTAGGCGTAGGACTAATCTGCAAATAGCTGTCCAATTTTTGGACCCAAGCTCTAGTGGTGGTCTTACCCGACCCATCAAAGTAGGGAAGTGTCATCTTACTTTTTTTTGTAACTCCTGGTTCTAGGGTCTACCTCCCCTGCGAGGTCTATTCTTAATCCTAATGTCAGAGTATTCTGCAAAGGTCATTTTGACCCTAAACTCTACACTAGAAGCTCTCCAATCCCTCAGAATCTCCTCCTGAAACTCAGCCTGTGTGGGATCTTGCTTAGGAACTTGGTTCCTGGGGGCAAATGTAGGGATACCAAGTCTGTCACCTGCTGTAAACTGTGAAGCCCTTCTATGAGTAACCGAAGCCTAATCCTCATCATCTCTGAATCTGTGTCTATCATCCTGGTTCCTATCTCCATTATTCCTGTTCCCCTGATTCCGGTCACCATTGTATCTATCACCCACATTATGCCAGTTCCTATCTCCGTCATTGTATCTGTTCCTATCACCGTTATTGTTTCTGTTTCTGTGACCACCATTGTACCTGTTTCTGTCATGGTGATTATCCCTGTTATTCATTCCATCTCGCAACTGTTCGAGGGCATGTGCTATCTCTGCCTGTGATTCCCTCAACTCTTGTCGAGAATCCCTCAATTCTCTTTCTAGGGCCACCAAGCTCCTAGTGAGCACATTCAAGATCTCTCGCAGGCTAGGCTCCTCAACCTCCCTGTCACCCATCTCACCTATAGGCTATGTTCCCCCAAGTACCGGGGATGGGGACAGGCGGGGACGGGGGGACGAGTTTCAGGGACAGCTGCTAAAAAATAA
The DNA here is from genome assembly GCA_027924645.1 of Cunninghamia lanceolata. Taxonomy (NCBI): domain Eukaryota; kingdom Viridiplantae; phylum Streptophyta; class Pinopsida; order Cupressales; family Cupressaceae; genus Cunninghamia; species Cunninghamia lanceolata. Next base: position 3,614,594 of record BSBN01000312.1, read on the forward strand.
GGTTTTTTTTTTTAAATATAAGGAAATTTCAAATATTTAGATGATAACATTGATAAGGCATTCATTCTAGACATCATAGAACATTAAAACCTGCATACATAACCATAACATTACACTTGAACTTAGTTTTCAACTTGTCACATGAGAATTGGCAAACAAATAAACCAAATTTAATTGTTTTCAATGACAATCTGCATATATATTATATCAAAATGCTCAAAGGCTGCAAGTTTCAAGTTTCAACAACAAAATGACAAAAACATAGAGTATATGGCTGTCCCTAATCAACCTCTCCTAATACTGCATCAAAATCAGAATCTAAATCCGAATCACTGCCACCATGAGGGTCTAGTAGACCCTCATCCAATGGAACCCCAACCAATCCCTCCTGTGCCTCCTCCTCATCAATCTACATAACATCCTTTGGATCAACATCCCAACGTGCAGCTGGAGTCTGACGATACTCAGGTCTCTGTCGATCCTGTAGCCGCAAGGCACTATGCACTGCCACCAACTTCTCTGATCGTCTAGAGGTAAGTTTGTTCCTCTTCACTGACTGAATGAAGCTATATGTGGACCAATTCCTCTCTGCAGCAGAGGAACTGACAATCTGTCCAAGCAAGCAAGTGGCAAGTGTCCTCAATTCTGGTGCATCCATATCATGCCACATCCACCATCCAATAGGGTCAGTTTGAGCTAATGTAGCTCTATCCATCTTTGCCTCTTTTTTGCTGAAGTTTGGACCACATAGATTGACAAAGGCCATCCATTGTGAGCGAAGTAGAGAAGCCTCCTTCTCGGTATACATTTTTTCAAGGGCCCTCATGAACCCTTGTTTCACCTCATCATCATGAGATGGAGGCACTCTTCCAGGTCTAGAAACATACCATTTGGGATTTAGAGCATATGCTGCCATATGAAGTGGGGTGTTCATAGTGTCCCACCTCCGCGTCACAATGGGCCTAAGATGCTCCTCATAAAATCCCAAATTAGGATCCTTGCTCTGAATAGCTTGGTTCATTTTCCCAAGCATGCTATCAAATGTCTCATAAATCTCTCCAAGACTAGGAGAGTCTGTGTCAGCATATCTTATGACATCCACAACAGGTGCAATGAAGGAGCAAACATAGCTGCAAGTGAACACAAGTTACAAAAATCAGCAATTTAAGAACAAAAATTAAGTTTTTAATAAAATGATAATATGAATATCATAATATAAATAAAAAGAAAATCAGCAATTTGAAATTTCAATTTCATACCTTATTGTGGACCACCAATCATTGTCAAGGATCTTTTGCCTCACACTTTTCCTTCAGCTGAATTTGACTTTGGCCATCTATTCCATTCTGCATTAACCACCAATAATTGTAGAGGCTCCTTCACCTCAACCATCCTCTCTAGCAAAATGAAATAGCTGGCATATCTAGTTTCCATAGGCTTGAGGAATTCCTTCTTCGAAAAAGTCCTGAAAAGTGCAAGTGAGGTTTGATGGTTGCAAATGAACATCTGTATATTTCTAGCTTCTGCCACCACTTCCTTCACCCAAGCAATCTTCCCAATGTCTTTCAATACGTTGTTCAATGCATGAACACAACATGGAGTCCAGAAAATGTGCTTATAAGCACCCTCCACCATCAAACCAGCTGACTTACATACACGGGCTAAATCTGTGACCACTTGGACAGCATTAGATGCCCCAATCTCTTCAATGGCATCCTTCAAAATCTGAAATTGGAAGTGAGCATCCTTCCTCCTCCCTGTACAATCAATAGCTCTAAGAAAATAAGAGCCAGCTGGACATGTGACAATGATATTGATGAGTGGCCGACATTTGATGTCGGTCCACCCATCCATGACAATAGAGCAACCATCCCTAATCCAAGTTTGCCTCATGTCCTCCATCAAGATACTCACTTGAGAATATTCCTTGTCAAGTAAGGTGGTGCGTAGCTTATGTTCTCCAGGGGGGACATATGAAGGACCAACAGCTGTAACATCTCTTAACATTTGTTTGAAATAGGGAGAGCGTGCCACATGAAATGGTACGGCATGAGCAAAGAAAAATTTGGCAATGGAAGAGTCAGCCACCTCTCGTGTTTGTGCATTAAACAACCCTGCAACAGTAGTAGCTCTTTTCTTTCCCCTACTAGAAACCTCTTCCACTTGGCTTTGTGAAGGCAATGACTCAGGCATACTAGGCATATTCTTCATTGACAATCCCTTAGATCTTGCCTCCCCCTCCATGTGCAACCTAGTTGCCTCGACCTTCTCAGCTAGGGTAATTTTTTTACAACCTTTTACCCCCACTCCACCCAAGTGCAAAAGGTGAGAATAAACTCTTGTATAGCTGCACCTATAGGTTTCATTGCAAATGTGACAAAGCCATATTCTAGACCCCCCCAGTATTCTTTTGTTTGTCAGTGTCTATGCGGGTTGCAAATTGTAAGAGAGGTTTTTTAGGATTATATGGGCCTTTTGCATAAGTGGCAAGTGTTTGGGAGGGGCATTCAAATGGATTGGATTTGGATGAACTAACATTCTCTGCTGTACCATTGCCACTAGCAAAACCCCCACTCTTTTTACGGCCTCTAGTTCTACTTGATTGCCGTTGCACTTGAATTTCAATGTCATTTTCAGAACTTTCACTATTGTCACTGCTGCTCATTGTTTTTTGTTTGAAAAAATGCTAATAGACAGCTGCAAGCAAACATAAAAAAAAAAAAAAAAAAAAAACTAAAAACCCTCCACGTGTTTGAAATTGAAAAAAAAACTAAAAAAAATGCAAAGGAATATGAAAACAAAACAAAGAATGTCGATCTTACCTTAAATGACGATGATTTGATGCCCTATTGCCTTCTCTTCACCGCTGTTACCCTCCTCCAACTGCTATTTCTCCTCTTCAAGCTGCTGTTCAAGAGTGCCAAAATGAGGTAATGAATGTATGTTTTTTGTTTTTGCATGATATAAGGTCTTTTTTAGGTTTAGGTAAGTTTATGAGGGATGTGGGGGTCCTTGTGGGCCCCCCCATCCCCCTTTTTTTTTTTATTTGAGTTTTTTTTTAATTTTTTAAGTGTGAAAGTTGCTGGGCCGTAGGGGACGGCTAGCCGTACCCGGTATGGTCGGGGGATGTCCCGGCCGTACCGAGTACGGCTAGCCGTCCCCTACATTTCCTAAAAAAAGGGGGACGTCCCCGGAAAACGGGGATGGCTAGGGGACGTTTCCTGGCCGTCCCCGCGTCCCCGGGACGTCCCCAGGACGGGTACGGGTCAGATAGGACAGGGGACGCGTCCCCGGGGAACATAGCCTGTAGGTTCTATAATTGGGGGTAGTTCACCTGAAAATGGGTCTATTCGTGAAACTTGGGAATCATCCTCAGTAGCGGCAACCTCTATCTCTGACTCAAATGGATCTACTATCGGTACTGGTTGCTCAGGTTCTTCTATCTGTAGTACCTCTCTTCCCTGTGTCCTCCGCGGATTCTGTGTTCCTAGTCTTGGTCTAAAATCATATCTATCTGTAGGCCGCATGTCTCATTTTTATCATCTGCATGTCATGTTAACCTGACAGGATGGCAAGATTTTCTGCTCTGATACCACTGTAACATACACCCCTCTATATATGTTTGCTCTGATTGATTTTTTTTGTGTTTTTGAAAATTTTGCTGTTTAGGGTTTATGAGTTGTTTTGCATGTTTGATTTTGTATTGCATGTATGAAATATGAAGTAGATGAACGAACCCAGAAAATATACAATGATTTTGCATAAACTAAAGACAACCCAGATCATAAAATGTAGTAAAACTAATTATAATAAAATACCCACTTGGAAATCTTCAACTTGATTCATTGCCGAAAATGTACCAGATTACAATCTCTTGTAAAATCACCAGGAAAAGCATGGAATGGAGTTTCACCACAAATACAAAGCTGTAGCAACAAATCAGAGGTCCAACGCCAAGAATGAAGGCTCCAAACAATGCAAATGGAAGAATAACTGGAACCCACGAAAAGTCTATGATCAGTCCTAGTGGTACGGCCCTCAATGGTAGCACATTCTAATTTGCAGCCACTCCAAAACTCCAGCAAATGTTTCTGTTCTGATCTGCACTGAGTTTCTATGCCAAGGCGACCAGATTGGAGTGATTAAACCCCACAAAACTGCTCCAATATCCTCTAAAATGCAGTACGGCTAGCTAGTGCTAGTACGGCCAGCCTATGGGAGGTACGGCCAGCAGAAATAAGTTGAAACAGCTACCACAATGTCTCACAACCTGTCTAATCTGCTCAGAAAACTTCTGTCCACAACTGCAAAACAATAACTACGAAGGGAATAGCCATTTCTTGCTCATTACAACTCCAAAATGGATTCTGTGAATGCACAAATGGAACTCCTGTAATCCTCTCCTGATGCAATCTTTCATACACGAGGAAAGGCGAACCTGCAAAGGTTTTAGTCTCTGCAAATCAATATTCGAAACCTTAGAGCCAAGCTCAATCCCAATGCACGGGCAAACTCAAAAGTGAGCAATTTTCATAAACATAGCATAATGAAATGAAGTTTCTTTTTGCCTTTTTGTTTCCCCTCTTTCCCAACGCCCAAGATGAGAGGGTTTTTTAATTAATTTTAAATTATAATTCATCCCCTTATCTCTCCATTAGGGGGCGCTCATCTCTAGGCACACAACTTGTACTTTAAGTTACAACTTTATATTATAAAGTTGAGTTATATTATAACTTAAAGTCACCTTAGAATATAATAAGTTAAATCTTTAATTTAACTTATATCAAATCAAACAATGCTCTAGAAGATTCGACCTTGCGAATCTCGTGCCCTAGCTCCCACAACTGCCCTGCTAAAAAAAAAACTTCCTTGTCATGACTTACTATAAATAGTAAGTCCCCGAACCGACTCCCAAAACACTACCATTAGCCTACGAGAGTCCCATGATAGGCTAATCTCTAACCAATAACTGACTGGGCTAAATGGGGGACATTACATGAAGCCTAGATTTTATGGTGCATATAAGATCATAAAAAAGGTGGAAGAAGTAGCTTATTAATTGGAGCTTTCTGAGAACAACAAAATTCACAATATTTTCCATGTGTCTTGCCTAAAAAGGGCGTTGGGACAACATATTGTACCTTCCAAAGATCTAGCACCTCTGGATGATGAACGAAAATTCATTTTGGTACCAAAAGTGGTCATAGATACTCGAGAGAGAAAATTGAGGAACCGAACCATTACTGAGTATTTGGTGCGATGGAAGATCTTGCCAGCTGAAGATGCTACATGGGAAGGAGCTGACATTTTGAAGCATCCAGATAGGGTAGACTGTCATGTCCCCTCTTCCAATAAGCTACTAGGATGTTTGTAAGCCCATTTCCTCATTTCCCGTGGGCTTAGGGAAATAACATAGGGAAATGACTCAATAATATTTAAGTGTGTAACGTTTTTACGTTGTCATAAAGTGACCACTTAAATGTTATTAAAGTGGGGTGCGTAAGACATGGGGCCTTTGTAATATTTAATAAAGTTTTATTCTTCTAAAGTGGCATGGGAAAAAAGAGTTCTTTTGGAGGGAAAATGAAGGAATTTGAAAAGTTTTCTTTTTGGAGGGAAAAGGAAGGAATTTGAAAGGCTTTCTTTTTGGAGGGAAATTTGGCCGCCAAGGGTCTATATAAGCAAGGCCAAGGATTAAAGGAGGTATGCTTGTTTATTGTATCATTCTCTCAAATAGATTGGACATCCTGTTCATCTATTGCATCGAGGATGAAAACCCTCTATGCAAGAAATTGGAGGACAGAAACCTGCTGATTTCCATCACTGAATTAGTGGATGAAAACCCTTGGTTTAGTATTGTGCAATCTCATCCAGAGGTTGGGTTTGAGCTTCATAGTTTGCAGATCGGAATGGAGATATTCATGGAAGAAAACATTGTTCGGAGACAAATTTCATAAGTGCCATTTCTGTGTAATAGGACAACTTTCGTAGTGCTAACCGTTGATTATTTGGCGACTTTCATAACGCCAAATTGTGGTGTTCAGGGTGGCTAACATCGCCATTTTCTGCTGAGTTTGGTGGCAGCACCATTTTGTGAAGTTTCAGGCAGCTTTAACAATGCCAATTGTGATTGTGTGGGTGACTTTCCTAGTGCCAGGGTTTGTGGTTTGAGGCGTCTTCTTTAGCGCCATTCTTTGCTGTTTGGGCGGCCCCTTTTTGACGCCATTTTTGGACTGTTGGTGACTAGGGCAGCACCATTTATTGCTGCGGTTACTTCTGGTGAATTCTGGTGATAGTTTAGGCAAATTCAGAATTGTTTGTGTGCTGATTTTCCATTGAATAAGGAATAAATGATAAGTTCTATGGGCTGCTGGGTTTATGGTCCCAATTCTTGAGTTATTGTAATTCTTTTGCTGCTGAAATTTGAGAATTAATAATTCTGATTTGTGACAAAAATTCAATAATTTGTAATTCGGGGCTAAATTGATTGAAATCATATAATATTCCTCTTTCGGGATATTACATGAAGCCATCCCCAAAGAGGAGCAAAGTGCTAAAAATGGATATCTTTCTTGACCAGAAGTTGAGGTCCCCATCGATTGGAGTTTGAGGATGTAGACTGAAGATAGTTTCAATGCATAGCAGCTGGGTGGCAAAATTTGGCTTGGATGACGCACTGAGGAACTTCCCATTAGAGAGGGAGGGGCGAATCCCCCTTTCTATAGTAGAGCGAACTAGTTGATAGAATTTTTGAGATAAAAAACGAGGGTCCTTTTGGAAATCTGTAATTATGTAAAATGTTCTATGGCTTTGCATATTTTTGACAAACTTTCATATAATTTTATGAAGTTTCCCTATGCCTTGACCCAGTTGTCACTTCTGTTGACACTAAGATTTTTTGGGTGCAATCCCTTCCATGATAAATCCCAAAACACATTCCTCCATTTGTAGCACTTCCGTGAGGCTGGAACTTTTCGGAACATGTATTTGATGTAATTTTTTTTTTCTGGTAAAAAAATGAATTAGGCCCCGTCATAATTCAAGAGACATATTAGGCGTTTGTTGTTAAATTTGACTGAAGTAGGTTTTGGCTTAATAATAACAAGTAACTACTGTAAAAAATTACCAAGAAGGGTCCAAAAATTTGAGCTTAAAAACAAACAAACTGCTAGTGAGTTGACCAAATGTTTTCCCATTCCTTAGTTCACCGTATCATGAATTTTTGTGCTGTTCATTAAGTGCATGTTAATAGACCGCATTCTCAAATTTAGGAAAAAATCATTTGAATGCTTGGTTTTAAATCCTCTGTTTTGAGTCTAGACTCTATATAGCAAGATTTGAATATTTGCATATTTTCTGCCAACAATCGCCTCTCGTCTTTAGAAGGGGGGAAATCTACTTTTTGGCGGTATCCTATATTTATTTGAAGGATTCAAAATTCAGTTCCTCTCTCATTCCTGTTCCATGTTTCAAGCAAAAAGACTTATTCATGGTTAAGAATAAAATGGTTGTTGATACATTCAGGAGTTCCGTTAAGTGCTGTATTCCATATTGGTAATATAAAATAGTATTTGTCGAAGTATTATTTACTCAACTAGAAATCCATGAAAGTCTGAAAAGCTAATAATTGAAGAAATCTCTATTGTCTTTTCAAGGTACATGTCATGTAGAAACGAAATGCAACTCATACAGAGATACAGGAGTAAATTATATGCCAGACAGATGCTGGCGACTATACTATTAAGTAGTCCTCATTTAAATTAATGATTGGTACAATTGACTTGTGTGATATTTAGGAAATAATCGTTTTCTGAATTTTAAGTTGACTTTAGACTTGCTTTCTCTTAACATTTAAATTAAAGCTTTGAAATGGGCCATTAGCATAGAGTAGGCAATGGTTCTGTCTCTAGAATTTCCATAGTCACCAAGAAACTCTATAGGGTTGAGAAACCCATCCGTGTCCGCCTACCCACATCTTCTGCTGTCTATATTTGTATTTGATATAGGTGTACTCCTTTGCATTTACTTACATACCCTGATTTGAGGGGCGTATCTCAGCTGTATCCATACCCATACCTGTACTTCTACCATAGTTACCAGACTTGGACTCGTCAAGCTGATTTTTTGGCTTGGACTTGGACTCGTCACAGACTTGGTGCTTTTAGAATATCATGATATAAAATTGTTTAATGAAAAATGTGACTTTTTGAAAAATGTAGCACAGACTCGGCTAGATTTGGCCGGACTCAGCCAGACTCACCAAGTCTGGCGAAACAAGCAAGCAGACCTCATTTAGGCCTGCCTGATCAGGGACTTGGGAGTCTCTATGGGTAACCAGCAAGTCTATTAACACTGACTCCCACATCTCCAGATCACTGTAATTTTTTGCTAGATAAATGCAGGATTCAGGGTGAGTTGATTTTTTAATTTTATTCTGTAATCTTTTTTTGAGCATGGCCCAAAGTTGATGTCATCAAATTGCCTGTTTTCTTTAGGAATATGGAGTGTTTTGAGAGACTTCTTCTGGAGTTAATGAATGACATTTCTGAAGGATTACACTTCTTGAAGACTGCTTTTTTTCTTTCAACTTTTCTCAGGCTGGATTTATTTTCTTTTAACTAGGCTGTTTTTATATATGTGCCTATTATATAGTTAAAAGTCGCATTGATTTTCTTAGATCCATAGCCACTCACTTAAGGTACTTCGCCCATTACCAGGATGGGTTGCCTTTATCTGTTATTTATCCCATTAACAACTAGATTGTGTGTTTCTAACTGTCATTTTTTTTCAATATTGAAACACTATGTTCAATAGTCATGTCAAAATCTACAATGCACTTCTCCTATTAATTCCTCTCCAAGTGATTCATTGCATGGTCAAAATTGGTTAGTTGTTTCATATTTCTCTGATGTTTGATGCCCTATTCATGCTATGATTGTGAGTTCCTATTTGTTCCTGAAATAGTTATGGGTTGTCTTTTCTTGTTTATATTGGAGTCAAATCATACTTGATCCAAAATTGTACTGTTTCAAATTTTCCTTATAGGTGGAAATGGGAGAGGTATCATATTGCTCTTTCTTAGAAAGACGAGGACTTCACCAGATTGGTTTGTGGAAATCTGAATGTGGATGTGGAGAGCCAATATTGTATTTGGATGCCTCATGGTATGCCTTCTTCCTTTCCTCCCCCTTCTCCCTCTCTTTTGCTGTCATGGCACATGTATATGTTCACTCAGTTTTTTAATTTCTCTGGTGGATAAGGACCATAAACAAAAATGCATGATAATACAACTTTTTTGGGACTACTTGCGAAGTATTCCTTATCATGAACTGAATTCCTCGTTTGTGCCATTGTTGGTCATGTATCATATTTTGCTGATAGTGACTAAGATTGTGGTTTGTTTTGAATGTTTTGTTGTTATGTGAAGGCAATCTAGTGATCTCTATATGCTAAGAGCATTTAATGATATTATATTTAGGTGGTAGTGAGGTGTTAGGGTTTTGTGGTGTTTGGTATTTTTTTTGGATAAAAACAGGTAATTATATTAATATGTAAGCTTTTTACAAAAATCCGATTGTCCGCAAGAGTAAAAGGAGACTGAGCAACAATGATTTAGTTACAAAAGATTTCCATGTGGGAGCAATACAAAGCATTTGATGACAAAACAATTGTGTTTAACAGCTGATGACAAACAGATTTAAGAAAAGTCTAAATCGAAGAATGCATCAAGCTAAAGTGAGTATTAGCCACATAAATCTATTGAAGTTTGAGACTTTTGAGACTTCCCCAGCTAACCAAATTGTTACTCCTGTACCACTAATGTCCTATTGTATATCAGAATGTCATCAAAGAACACCAATACAAACTTCCGCAACTGTTTGTTGAAGATGCGATTCATACAAGACTGAAAGGTTGCGGGAGCATTAGTAAGACCAAGGGCATGATTAAAAACTCATAGTGCCCGTAGTGACATTTGAATGCCGACTTATGAATGTCCTCCTCACAGACTCTAATCTGATGGTATCTCGAGCGAAGATCAATCTTCGAAAAGTAAAACGCACCATGTAGCTCATCTAGCAACTCATCGATCCTGGGTATAGGATATCGGTTCTTGATGGTCTTCTTATTCAGGGCACAATAGTCAATGCACATCCTCATCGTGTCGTCCTTCTTCACCAAGATCACTGAAGAAGCAAAGGGACTAGAACTAGGCCCGATATGTCCCATATCCAAGAACTCCTTAATCGTCTTCTCTATCTCCTCCTTGAATCTCCTAGGATGACGATAGGGAGTAGTGATGATGGGCTTGGAGCCCCTCCTCCAACTCTATCACATGCTTAAAACCGCGATCTGGAGGTTTACCAGGAGGAATCTCTTCAAACACCATGTTGTGCTTATCCAACACTGAATGAATGTCCACATGATACTGCCGGTCACTGCTAGAAGAAGACTTAGAAGACAAAACGCTGGGCTGCCCATGCGACATCATGATGTCTAAACAAAGTCTCCATCTGCTTTGCTGTCACTACCCTTGGCGCACCATTCACCATAGCTTTCAACACTACCTTCCTCCCATTTGACATGAACTCTGTTAGGAATTTGCAGGTCTAATTAAACCAATTCCACATAACCCAATAGGAGAAAGAAGATGCTGAAACAAACCATAATGCAAAAGATCAAATGAACAAGCAATAAGGAACACAAGATATACCTTGGGAAAACCCTTTGTAGGGAAAAACCCAGCCTCCAAAAGCATCCACGCTTAAATGTATTATTCAGCAATATGAAATTACAATACAATCCATGAGCCTTCATGAATACCCCTGAACCCATCAAGTATCTCCAATGCATCCTCCATGTGTACAAGCATGCCATGCTTCACAATATGCACTTACAAGAGAGAACTCAATACAATGACAGTCTCTCACAAACCTCCAATCCACCTACAATGAAACAACCACCCCAAACCACTAACTATGTGTTTGCTTTTATAGACTAAGCTCACACAAATACAACTTGTGGTATTGGATAAAACCATGTGCCCCAAAAAACCATGGTAACACAAAACCATTAACTTATAAAACCACTTGACCCTACATTTGACTATTGGTACTAACTTTTCCCAATAAATCAAATAATACAAATAATAATTAATTACTCTGTGTGTCCCACACACATAAAATAACTAACCCAATGTTACAATACAACTTATACAAGTGGTAACCGAATAAAATAGTACAATATTATACAAGGTGTACAACACCTATCCCAACATTCTCCCACTTGTTGTATACATTGCATAAGGGTCAATACATGAAATACATCATCATAGGTAAAACATGAAATCACATGAATCTTCAGAATGCTCTCATGCTCCAACAAGATACCTGCAACAAAGCAAAGTGACCACCATCTCAAGAAAGAACTCATATCATCCTCCAACGTGCCACCTATGGAAGAAAAGGAACATGCCAAGGTGAAGATGCACCAATCCAAAGAACACAAGCATCAAATCCAAGTGAAACCAAATAGGCTCCAAGCTGCTATCAAAGCTAAAAAACCCACATGACTGGAAATAGCACCCACAACATATGCTAATACATCCAACCATCCATACCTCATAGGTATCAACAACATATATAAACTCATGCCAACAACATATCCAACCCATGTATTGCAATGACAAGCTCCATGAATAAAACCTGTCAATGAAGAACACATACATCCAGGAACTCCCATTGCATGGGTAATGTCAAATCTGAAAATAGATCCATGGCATACCAAGTCTATCAATCAACACTCAAACCATGGTGCGGCTGACCAACAAGCCAATGTAGTATCAAGAACAATCAAAATGATCCACACATGCATGATAAATCGCTGCATACTCTCTCACAACATGTCACCATAACTTATCCCAAGTCCAACCATATCAACATGATCCTCCAGGAAGTAGCCATAAGACAGAGAGAAAACCTGTAAATCATAATGTCCTTCTACAAACACCTCAAAGTGCTAAGCTGTGCCAAGTATGATCTCCTCTACAACCTCAAATGAAAAGTCTCAACAACACCCAACCATTCAATCTCATAAGATCAAATGAACATATGTAACATGTAACCAACATGGATGTAAGCCTCTCAAATCAAGGTAGATCAAACTCATAAACATTCCATTACCAAGAATAAGCCCAATCATATCTCCTAAACTCCTCATAATGAACATGATAAATCAAACCATACGAACAAGGAGATAACCATGCTAACATCCCTCAATCGAACCCTCCAGAACCAATAACTGTAGCTCAAGATCCATATCTATGAGAAGATGAAACATAAAGTAAAATGCATCTAAAAGGATGGGCAATACCTCATAGATGATAAACCGTTGAGTAGACCAAGAGTGGGGAATGAGAATGCTCCTCCAGGATACACCAAGCCACAACAACTCTCTCCAAGAACAATCTCCTCTAGGTCCATAATGAACTCACGTCCATATCCAGGTGTAAGGCTCCTCGGTCTAACTGCTGAAACCTCCAAAGAGTAACTGTCTCAACAAGTGTCTCTAATCACAAGAGAACTCCAGCCTCACTTAAGTCTCCAAGTATCCATGAGCACCTGTAACTGACTAATACATGCCAAACTCCAAATGCAACATAGCACCATCATGAAGTAATCAAGCAAATGATCAAAGTACTCAATACCAAGAGAACAAACAAGACCATTGTCAATGCTCCTACTGCATATCTGCATAATCAAGAAGCCCATCATGACATCATGATCTAACAATCTCCTCGTAAGAAGATCACATACAACAAAGCGTACAATGATGCATACATCCTGTCTCAAGAGAACTTGTATCATGCCAATACTCTAAGCTAGCATCAAGAGTAAATCATGACATAATATCAATATCTCTAAATCAAGGATAAACATGTCAAACTGACAAATCATAAACCTGACACCTCAACCAAAGACTCGAAGAAGTCCTCCATGGTAAACCAAGATATCAACATCTCCAATCATATGAAGATAACCATCTCCTGTCAACTGAACTAAAAATGTCAAAGAACTCTCACAACCAAGAGCTCCTCCATGACACCAACATCCACTGAAGAAGATCACCCATCACGTATGATGAATCCAACATGCTGCCAAAGCTCCCACTGAACTGTGATACCGAGCTATCTATGACAACAAAATAACCATCTCCTAAATGAAGATTATCCATGGCCCCAAACCAATCAAGGAATCCCACTGTAACATCAACAGCTCCCAAAAGGTCTAGTGAACCAAAATCTCCAAACAAGAAGATAAAACCATCACTGTCAGAAGCTAACATAGGATCATGTATCCAAGCTCTCCATGACATCGTGATAAGCATGCTACAAGTCCCAATCACATGACTATCCAGGCACTCTAATTATCCATCCTCTTATCCCAAAGCAATCATACCAATGCACAAATGACCACAGACAAAGCCAACTAATGAAGTCTGCATAAACACTGAATCAATCTGGTGGATATAGACAGTCCACATCCGAGTCATCCCATTGTAGCCAAGGGGTAGCTAATCCACAAAACTACATAACTCGTAGATCTAAAATAGATGTAACATGCAAACTCATCATCACACTAGTAAACTGCAAACTGAGATATCAAAGAAGATAACCTGTAGACTCCAAGACTGAAACACCAAATCAACTCTAGATTTGATTTGCCAACAAGTCCACAAACGAATACCATAGTGAAGGAATTGACCAAACATCTAGGAGATAAGAACAATCCCCTAAAACAACACCACAACACCACCTGTAATCATGAATCGAACATCATAGCCCATACCTGTCAATTGCATACATGATTATGTCGTGCCAATGCAAAAGTGTGCCTGCATATCCATGACACCATAATCATCATCATCGTTGTACCTGTACTCAACTCCCACTGAAACGAGACTCCAAGTCTCACGCAAGTATCAACCATGTCCTCAAACTAGAATACAACCTGTACCTGTCTCCATCAAAGTCATAACTCTGAAAACACTTGTAAACCTGTATCAGGGACCACCAAATCTGAAAACCAGCTATACCAAGCTGATGGTCTCATAGCAACATGCACTCCCACAAGTCTGTGCCAACAAATTTATCCAAATGCACTCGTAAATGCACTCTGAATCTCAGGCTCCTACAAATGATCAAACAAGTACCAAACTCTCTCTGCACACCAAACTGAAAATCTACATGATCCAAACTGTAGTACACTGCAAGAGCTCTCCAACACCTATCCGAAATCCAAAATCCAAAATCCGATTCCGTATGTGAAAGTTATGAGCATAAAATTGTACCGGAGCAATGCGGGCTTCAAACACCAAATTCTGACATAAATAGAAAAATCTGACCATGAAACCTATACGACTACGTAGTACTCGGAGAGAGCTTTCCGACGCCTATAAGAAGTCGAAAAACCGATACCGTATCTGAAAGTTATGCCCCTCGGAAGAAAAGGCACTCCTAGGGCTAAAATTGGACCCCTGGTGGGCCCCTGTACCCTGATGATGTGGCATGATATCATTGCTGACGTCATCACTGCTGACTGGGCAAATGAGGTGGCTGCTGATGTGGCATCTGAGTTGGCATCTTCATCTTTGACCAGCGGACTCCAAAAAGTTTTCCAATTTGTTTTAATTTCCATGGACCCCATTGCAAACTTTAGGAGGTTTTAATATTTATAAAGGTCCAAAATAAAAAATAAAAAATTTAATGGCTGTCATATACTTTTAATACCCCACCGAACCATATCAAAGGTTTTAATATTTTAATAAGAGCCTTTTAAGCCCATACGAGCTAAACCCCATGCCACCGCCAAACCTTTAAAAGGTTTTAAAAATAATAAAATTTTTATTAAAGTTTATAAAGCCCATAAAGGGCAAGCTTTGACCGACGGTTGGAAAGTGGGGAGTCCGACGGGAGGTACCCAGTCTGGTAGCTCTCTGTAGCGGGGGACAGGGGGTACGGCGGTCTGTGTACCGCCTGCCCCCTCTCAATTTTTTTTCTTTTACATATCTTGCAATTTTTCACCATTCTATAGTCTCTGTTTTTTTTAATCTAAATTTTTTTCACCAACTATAGAAAAATATTTGCAATGTGCAGGAATTTTTTTTTTTTTTTCAGACAAGCGTACTTGGCGACTGCGACGGTCGTACTGCCGACCCAGAGGGGTAAAAAATTTTGCATTTTGCTCCTGGAACCAAACTGGGTCGAATTTTATATGATTTTTCGTTTCTCAGGCCTTCTAGACTCAATGGAGAGGTCCGTTTTGTCCCAAGAGGTCATCTGTAGAAGTTCCTCCTCAAAACCCTCATGAAGCCAAAACTTGAAAAACCTTCTTCAGCCATGATTTTTCAATCATCAGATCTGCAACATGCACAACAAATCTCCAATACCCAGAACCTCCAAACTGCAATACAACCTGCACAAAACCTTGTAGTGTCCCAAATCCTTACATGCATTGCCATGGCTTTCACTTTACACCTGATCTACACAAACGAGGGTTATAATATCCAGGGAGCTCACACCTCCCTCAGCCATAAACATGGCTCTGATACCAACTGTTAGGAATTTGCAGGTCTAATTAAACGAATTCCACATAACCTAATAGGAGAAAGAAGATGCTGAAACAAACCATAATGCAAAAGATCAAATGAACAAGCAATAAGGAACACAAGATATACCCTTGGAAAACCCTCTGCAGGGAAAAACCCAGCCTCCAAAAGCATCTACGCTCAAATGTATTACTCAGCAATATGAAATTACAATACAATCCATGAGCCTTCATGAATACCCCTGAACCCATCAAGTATCTCCAATGCATCCTCCATGTGTACAAGCATGCCATGCTTCACAATATGCACTTACAGGAGAGAACTCAATACAATGACAGTCTCTCACAAACCTCCAATCCACCTACAATGAAACAGCCAACATTACCCAAACCACTAACTATGTGCTTGCTTTTATAGACTAAGCTCACACAAATACAACTTGAGGTATTGGATAAAACCATGTGCCCCAAAAAACCATGGTAACACAAAACCATTAACTTATAAAACCACTTGACCCCACATTTGACTATTGGTACTAACTTTTCCCAATAAATCAAATAATACAAATAATAATTAATTACTCTGTGTCCCACACACATAAAATAACTAACCCAATGTTACAATACAACTTATACAAGTGGTAACCGAATAAAATAGTACAATATTATGCAAGGTGTACAACACCTATCCCAACAAACTCCAACTCCATCTTCTGAAAATCCTGAATGTATCTGCCAAGAGAACGTAGCCACTGGATTCCCAAAACAACATCTGTATCACCAATGCCAACTACATAGAAATCATCGGTGATTGTGTAGTCACCCATCTGAATGCTCAACTACAGAATCCTCTTCGTGCAACTCATCTTGAATCCATCCACAACCATCACACTGAAGCCTGAGAACTCCTCTGCCTACAATCCTCTCTTCGCCACCAAACCCTCATCAATGAAATTATGAGTGGCCCCGCTGTCAACCAAACATGTGACTCTCTGTCCCTTCAGTACTCCTCTCACTCTAAAAGGATTGTACTTAGGAACTTGTGACAATGTAGCAACAGTACCATGTACCGTGTCATCTGTCGTAGCACCAAGCACTAATGGTTGCTCGCTCCCCATCATCACTCTTTGAAGTAGCAGTGTCTTGGACCTCATCATCATCTATATCGGAAGTGACCTCAATATAGTGTGCTTTGCCTTTCCCAAGGCATCTGTGAGCAGGCTCCCAAGGCTCCTTGCATGAGAAGCAAAGCTTCTTTCTTCTTAGCTCATTCTTCGCCTCTAAGTCTGGTGTTGTCCTCTTGGGCCAATCCTTCTAGAAGTTCTTAGGGTCCTTTCTTGATGAAGAGAAAGGCTTACTCTAAAACTTGGGCTTAGATGGCGCTAAAAACTTCATACCTCGAGCCCTCTTGATGGCCTCTCTCAAAGATGGCGGATCTAGGGCTTTCACCCATCCACGAAGTGGCTCCTTAAGACCCTCAATGAATAGATAGGTCAATCTAGTCTCCGACACATTAGGAACCAACACGGCAAGCTTCTGACACTCAGAGATGTACGTGTCCACTGACTCCTTCTGCTTGAGTTGTGCCAACTCTCTGAAGAACTACTCAGGATTTGTCTCATCAAATCTATCAATCAATCTCCGTGAGAAATCAACATAAGTAGTAACAAGGCTATGCGCTTGAGTCACCATACCATTGTACCACCAATCAAGAGCATCTCCCTCCAAGTGTAGTGTAGCAAACTGAATGGCATCTCTCTTAAACATAGGGTTCAATGTGAAATAGTTGTCCAATTTCTGGATCCATGCTCGTGCTGTGATTTTATCCGAACCATCAAATGGAGTGATGTTCACCTTACCCAATTTCCTTTTCAAGTCTTGATTATTGTTTCCTCTTTCTCCTCTAGGTCTATCTCTGTTCTTGTACTTCAATTGGCAAAAATCTTGCAAAGACATGGCAGCTTGGAATTCTTCACTTAATGAATGCCACTCTTTCCTGTAGTCATCAAAGCCCTCTCTTGCAACTTGTGGTCCATTATCCGGAGCTCTTTGCTGATCCAAGAAAGTAGGCATAGGAGGTCTAACCACGGATGCATGAGACACATGAGTGTGAATGTCGGCATTGTTGTCATGTCCCCATTTCCGACTTGAACACCAAATGGAACTTGGATTAGCCTACTTCTCATTCCCGGAGGCTAATTCTAAATGATGAGGGAATGAATTGGTTTTTGACTAACTCAATCTTATTGTTTTGCAGGAACAAAGTCAGAAACTCAAAATTTGGCTAAGTCTGGAAGCCAAAGGCATGACTCTTCGAGTCTAGGTGCCAATTTCACATCAAATTTCCCAAGTGAGTGCCTAGGGACAAAATAGGCTTCAATGACCGTCAATATGGAAGGCGCTCTAGTTAAAGAAGTTGATTTCTCTGTTAGAAGTCTCATACCAAGCATACTCCTTGAGGAAAGGGGCCAAGTAAACTCTAGGCGCAAATACCATGACCAATTCACTTGATGTGCGCCTAAGTGGGAAGGTAGCTTCCAATCACTTCAAGTAGTCAGGGCGCTTGGTGAGATAGATGTTTTACTTCACCACAAAGACTACAAGTGTGAGCGCCACATGTATGAAGGTGAATCCAATGCAAGGCGCTAGTTTTCACTCCTGCCACATCAAATATGTGCCTAAATGATCAAGGCGCCACTTCTTGATCAAACAATCTACAATGTGCGCCTAGGCGCACTTTTCCTCTGGCAACCTGTCAATGAGCATCTAGCTATTAAGGTTACTTCTGGCGCTCAATAATGGTCTTGAAATGGGGCGCTCAACATAGCTAAACTCCTTCAATAGGGAGCCTAGCTTAATGATGAAGATTGGATAAGCACTATGAGGATTCCATGCCTAGGTGCAAATTCCATGATGCCTAGACCAAATGTGTGCCCAAGCAAGAACAGGAGATTCAATAGGTTGAATGAGTGGCACATTGATTGGTGAAGATACTTTCAACTTCAAGAAGCTTCATACCCTGCCAATCTGGGATGAAATTGGCTTAGAAGGCTCTAGGCGCACATTCTGACTGAAGACCTCAGTTCTGGCGCCTAGTCACAGAGTGAGTTAAAAGATGAAGTTTGAACATGTGAAGGCGCTCACTCCAGGATGAGGTATTTTAGCTTCCAAGACAACAAGACTTGAAGACTTGACAGAGAAAACCATCATGCATGCAAGGCGCACTTCTTGCCTGTTTCACTTCCAGAATGCGCCTAGCTAAGAAAGGGATTAGGAGATGTTTGCTTGAGATTCCCAATCAAGGCACTCATTGAAGAAGGTTGTTCTGACACTCCAAATGCCTCAACACATGAAGGTCTATCATCTAAGTACCTTAGGCACACTTCCCACTTGTTACCCCTCTGATATGCACCTAGTGACTGAAGTCCATTCTGACACTAAACATGGAGCTAGATGTCAGGTGCTCCACTTGACTAGGATCTGCTAATGAAGCGCATAACTTCAGATTGAGTTATCTGGTGGTTTCCACACTTAGGTGCACTTTCTGTCTTCTCCAACCTCAACTGGGGCCTAGAACTCACACAAGGCGCATTAACCTGTACCAGACACCCTAACTTGGCGCCTAGGATGAAGGAAAGGTAGTTGTAACCAACTCGACTCTCATTGGTCGAAAGGAGGATATTGGGATCCGTTCCACTGCATTGGGTGAGGTTGCCACATCACACTGAGTTGTCAGAAGGAACATTCTTCATGAATATGCTCCTTGGAAAGCGTGCCTTCATTGCCTTGGAAGGCCTATAAAAGGAGGGGAGCTCTCATTCATTTGGATATCTTACATCTTTGGCGAATTTTCTCTCTGCAAAGCTTTATGCTTGTGATCTTGAGGCCTTCGAGTTTCAAGTAGTTGGGGTGATGCTCCCTCAACAGTGATAAGGTGATGCTCCCTTATCAAGTTGTGAGGTGTTGACATACAGTTGACATCGTTGTGTTCAAGAGAAGTTGTTCATGTGTGAAGTCATTGTATACATCTAGGCTTCAAGGCCTTTCTTTGTAATCAATTGAATAAGATCGTATATTCATGCCATTGAGGGCATCATCTATTGTAATAAGACAATTGTATTGATTTGAATCAAGTGATAATACAAGTGCCCAACTTCAAGTTGATTCATGCAAATTGTCATTGTTATCTTTCATGAATGATGTTAAGTAGATTGAGCAATTGAAGAGTTAAGTGCAAGTAAATTTGTTTAAGTAGGAAATTTTTTTGTTAAGTATAGTTGGGTATCTTACAATTGTTTCTGGAATTGCGAGTCTCTCCATGGTTGCCATTGTTGCCCATGCTATGTCGCACAAATTGAGACATAAGTTGCATGAAATTTCGTTGTCCTCTAGCAGTGTCATTGAGGATATACCAAGTGCTAGGTTCCTCATTATTTCTGTCACCCATGATAGCTTCTTCAAAATCTGGGTCAACAAACTGCTGCCTTCTATAGGTGATATATTCTCTATCTTTGAGATTCATACATGAATAAACCCTTCAGGTTGGCAAGATCAAAGCTCTGATACCACTATAATATCCCCAATGGGATCTGCCCTAAAATTCTGATTTTTATTTCTGCTCAAACCCTAACTCAGAATTCTGATTTTATTTTTTCTGATTTCAAAACAATTATGACAGCGAACATACAAGTGCCAAAACATGACAAATAAATATGCCAAATGATGCTACCAATTGATATTCATATCAAACATGAAATCCACCATGAAATACACAAGATATGGCATCCAAATGCAACATATAAATCTGATTTTCTGAAGATAACTTCTGCTGTTACAAATCTGAGTATAATGACTGAAAATTACATCAAAAGCAAGGGCTAAACTTGATCAAACATGGCTCGGAATGCTGCTGTTCAAATCTGCCCTAAACCCTAGGTTTGTACATATCAAATGATGATGATTGATGCTCAAACAAACCCTCCAATGGTGGCGCTTGCAAGGAAATGGCAGCTACTACTAAGTCTAGGGTTTGGAATCCCTCAATGGATGAAATCGCCTCCTCCAAGCCAAATTTGCCCTCCTCCAAGTGTGGCACTCCAATCTAGGGCAAAACGCTAGTGCAATATCAATACAAAATGCCACAAAGAAATGCTGCTCCAAATCTGATCTGCAAATCTGAATATGCAATAATGCTCCAAACCTCCAATGTCTCCAGTGAAGTGCAAATAGAACTCCGTTATGAGTCCTCCACAAGATGAGTTGGGTTTTCATCCAACTCACCGTATTCACAAGGGTTTTCGTCCTTGGAATATAGCCCAACGAATGTTGGCTGCCACAAAGAAATGCTGCTCCAAATCTGATCTGCAAATCTGAATATGCAATAATGCTCCAAACCTCCAATGTCTCCAGTGAAGTGCAAATAGAACTCCGTTATGAGTCCTCCACAAGATGAGTTGGGTTTTCATCCAACTCACCGTATTCACAAGGGTTTTCGTCCTTGGAATATAGCCCAACGAATGTTGCAGCCAAAGAGAAGAATCTCCAAATGAAATAGGAATGAATGGATGATCAAATGACCTCAAATGACCTTATATTTATAGCCATCTTTTCCCTCCAAATCTGGCTGACCTCATCTTGGCAAAATATTTATTTTATTTTCCCATTTCTCCTCCCAATATGGCCGACCTCATGCTAGGCACCCAAAATAAATAATTTTATTTTTTCCACCTTGGGCGAACCCTTTTTGGCACATGTTAATTCACCTTTTGACCTCTCCCTAGGTCGTCCACCTCAAAAAAAAATTATTTTGATTTATTTGATTTTTTCCGTGGCATCACAAAAATATCCAAAGTCATTTCCCATCAACAATTTGCCTGAAAAAATTAGTTAAATACATGATTTAACTAATCAGAATATTCCTTTGCTTCTTCGACCTAGCCCACGAGAATAAAATAGGCTGGCCGACTCCAATGGGTGATCACTCGGAAAAAGGGGACATTACGTCTCTTGTCTATTGTATTGATTGTTCAGATCTCACTTGATATGAAGGTCTAGGTTTTTGTAAATGAGGATTTGCCTCTTGAGCATTAAAAAATGCATATGTATTACCGGGAAACTAAAACTCTTGTTGTGTTTTGTTTCCAATTATGCAAATATTTTAAAACTGTTTTGATGGCTTTCACCAAGCCTGAATGGGGTTGATTATTACTCCTGGAGATTTTTAAGCAAATGCAAATTTTTAGGTGTAAAGAGCGTGTGAGTACAAATTAGTGTTTGTAGAACAGATTTAATTTTGGTTTTAATTGTAGCATACCTGCATATGTTTTCTAGCATACAAGAAGAATTCTCAACAACCTATAATAATTTAGCCACACTATAATTCCCTACAATAATTTTCATTTTCCATTCCTCTAGTCAAAATTAGCACATCCTAAAGTAGGCATTGATACTATTCTGGTATTTTAATTTCTTTAAGCCATGTTAATAATTGATTACAATAATGGGCTAGGGGCCTGGCTCAATTGGCGAGCGCTTCCTGTGGTAGGCACGAGGTCACGAGGTCCAGTCTCCCCCCTGCCCACCTGATATTGTACTTGGTTCATAGCTCCGGTCAAAAGCGTTTACCCATGTTGAATAAAAAAAATTGATTACAATAATGAATTAAACCATGGAATAAACTGTACTAAAATAAAATTGAGACAATATTGCATAGTACACAATAATTTATGTGGGGAAATATTACGGTCAAAAACCCCACAAACAAGCATCATTCGGTTATATTGAGAAATTTACAGTAATGGAACTTGGCTTTGCAATCTCTCCTCCCTTGTTCCACACACAACCTCAATACCTCTTGTAGACTTTTTAATGCCAAAGCTATATATCCAATGATATATTTCTCAAATTCAATTATAATGATTCCTCACCTGTGAACCCTTAAATATAGGATGAAACAATCCGATACATTTTTAGGTGGTTATACCTTTTCAATTAAGGTATGTGATAGTTTGTCTAATAACATCATAGTTCGCATACTCGGACTCGACGGACCCAAAATTTCCAAACTCAGCAAAAACTCGACAACTTAAAAAATTACTTAAATTTCTTAAAAAAATATAAATTTTATGCAAAATTCAGTTACAAAATGTATCCAACGAGTCTATATAACATTGGGGAATTGTTTTTTATTAGATTTGAATACATATAGAGTATAAAATCGCATCATCAGAAAGATAGACAATAGCTAGCTGATAACTATAATGAATTTATGATGATTGTCTTTGAAAATCATCATCATAAATTGCATATCTAAGCAAGTTACAAATCACAACATTTTACAATTTCCTCTTCCCTGCTCTAGTGAAAAATTGGGGAGAGGGTCTAGTCCTCGCACTCTGACTTGACTGCGGCTCCTCACTCGGCCTAGAAGGCTACGCCTGTGGCTCCACCCTATTGCTAGATGGCAATGACTCTTCAATCACATCAATATCATCCAATCCAATCTCTCTTACTTTTGTTGCAGCCACATTCTCCATAGCCTGCCTCTCGAAATCAACAATGATGTCCTTTGTAATCAAGGGAGGCTCTCATCCTACGCTGTCCAATCACTCTAGGGATCAATCTCATCCAAATTAATAAGCTCCTCTGGTTTGTCGTCCACCTTTTTTGTGTGAAGCTGAAGGTTGTATTGCACAAAAACTAGGTCATTGTGTAATGTCCCCATTTTTGGTGTAAGTGTATTTGGTTGAGCTAGGTGGGAAAAACGAATGTTGTCAAGGTTTGGAAAAAGGAATGTTAGCTCAACTAATAATATTTTTGGCTAATGGTATTTTTGATATTATTTTATTTAGCCAAAAATAATAAAATAATCAGCTAAGGACTTGAGCGGCCAAGTTGGAGAAATAAAAATAACTTAAAGATGGAAAATGGGAAAGTTGATGAGCAAACATAAAATATAATATTTTATTGTTATATTTCCCTTTAGGAAATCGCCGCCAAATTGGAAAGGAAAAATAATTTAAAAATAAAAAATAAAAACAAGAAAATAATAAAATATTATTTTCTCTCTCCTAGTCGCCGCCCAAGGAGGAATTGGAGAAAAATATGAAATAAAAATTAAAAAAAAAATTATCTACAGTAGTGGACTTGAAAATTCATAAAAATATGTCCTATTGGATTGCCCAACTTGAGGATTATAAAAGGACATAAATTGATATCATTTTTCATATACTTGATGAATTGGATTTTGCATATTGGAGTTTTTCTCTTGGCTGAAACTTGTTTCTAGCGATATTCAAGGACGAAAACCCTTGGATAAGAGTGAATTGGACGAAAACCGAATCACTCTGTGAGATGGATTCACATGGAATTCATCATTGAGTTTATTTGCAGTTTTTTGAAGGAATAATGGCTTCATTTCAGGTAGGGTTTAAATGGAATTTCATGACAGCAGCTAGGGTTTGAAGCATTGAACATATTGAAGACATTTGTATTCAGATTTCAAAACATAATGGGCATATTTTCATCAATACATCATTGGAGAAGGGCTTTAGATGGATCCCTTGGCATAAGGAGGCATTTTTATGCGATTTCATCATCTACAAAGATTCTGGTTTTTATTACAGCAGGCTAGAATTGTATATCAGAGGCAGATTTCATGACATTTGAACATGATTTGACGTTAGATTGTATGCTGGGACAAATAGCACCATTCCTACACCTAGGCGATTTCATATTTTGGCATATTTTGACACTTTTTGACATTTCTCAAATATGGGTTGTAATCAACATCTACAACAGTCATACCAGTCATATCAGACCACATTTGATCAGCTACAGGTGTTAGATCCATCATTCTTCATTGGGTTTGGCATTGTACTTTGACAAGACATCATCATACACAAGGCGGCTAGGGTTTGATTCACTATTTGGGCAGATTTGCATACTTTTGTAAGTCTGATTTTGTAATCAGATTGGTCTGATGTAAAAACAAAGAATATCTTTTGTATTCAACATTCTCCATTTCAATAAAGAAGTCAAGCATTTATCCGGGTATGTTCATTTGTGATATTTAGGATCTATTTTGACTAGTTTCAATTGTTTTACATGTTGTTTGAATGTTACATGCAACCTTCCATCTTCATTGCATTCCAAACACATTGTTGAAAACTACATGTCAAAACCCTAAGTATATCTCAAGAAAAAGAAATCAGAAAATTCAGGGCAGCAAGCAAAAAAGTTTCAGTTAAGACTAGATAGGGTTCTTACACATTGAGGTGCCGTTGAGTCAACTTATTACGTTTTTTTTGTGTGAATGGTGTCAAACAAACTCCAATTACGCTCACACCCAAAAGCGCTACAAGGTTGAGGCAAAATTCAAAGGGGTAGGTTTTTGAAATTTGGGTTATTTCCACCCCAATCTTCCCACTAAGAACCTGCAAATAAAATATTCAAGAGTTTGTAAGCAAACAAAATTTTATAAATAATTGTAATTTGTAACTTGTAAGATATAAGGCTTCAATTTTTGTTACTTGGTGTTTGTGTGGATCTTCCTCGGATAGCTAGTGGCGAAGAAAAGAGCTTTCCCCTAGCTTGCTTGTAAATTTGCAACTCTGAAATAACGAGGCTTCTCGCCTCAACCTTGGGTGCCATCCTCTTGATGCATGTTGAGAGTCCCTCGATAACCTCACCATTAGGATCTATGAAGCTATCGGAGAAGAAAAACTTGGGGTTGAGGTAGTACCCCGCTACATGAATGGGTTGGTGGAGTTGATTGTTCCACCTCCGATCAATGATCTCCCTAACGGGATCAAATCTGTCTCTATTTCCCTTGTAGTAGTTTCAGATGGCCCCGTTGGCCCTATCCATGGCCTCATAAATGTATCCCATTGGGTTTTGATCCCCATCCACCAAGTGCAAAACTCCCACCAAGGGCTCCGACACTTACAAGTACAAACAAATTAAAGTTACAAATTTACAATGACAGTAAATACTTTTAAAGTTTAAAAATAAAAAATTCAATTTGAAATTTCAATTGAAGTTTGAGGTTGCAGCCTTGACGATCTCTGCAGCTCTATTCATAAGGACTGTTTTTGATAATGTCTT
This sequence comes from Cunninghamia lanceolata, assembly GCA_027924645.1. Taxonomy (NCBI): domain Eukaryota; kingdom Viridiplantae; phylum Streptophyta; class Pinopsida; order Cupressales; family Cupressaceae; genus Cunninghamia; species Cunninghamia lanceolata. Next base: position 3,640,300 of record BSBN01000312.1, read on the forward strand.
TGCGGTCCTCTCTCCATCAACCTTCTTTGAATATGATGAGTCTAACCATGCTTGACTCACAAACATCAACTTCAATAGCATCAACAAACTAGTAATGCTTTGCAACGGTAAGAAGTTAGGTGTAAACCTTGTGACACTTGGTCGCACAATGGTGAAATCATAACATTTAAATTGGCTAGGGTTTATGGTGTTTAAGAGTAAATATTTAGGTTGGAGGGCCTTTTTGGTGCATAAAGACATTAGATTAAAAAAAAATTAGTTATTAGTTTTAATAATTTAGTTTTTTTTGGTCACATTTGAAAGTGTGATGAGCATGGGGAAGCTTGATTCTCTAGGACATTGGGGGTGGTAGGCTGTTTCCAAAGTGTAAGAAAATGAAATCAGTCCCATAGAAAAAAAAAATTAGGATGGTAGGGGAGGCTGTTTTGCCCTCGTCCTTGCATTTCCAAATTGTCCATAAATGGGGGAACGTCTATTTAGCCTTGGTGAGGCATTCCTGAGGTACATTGTCTAGAATCTAAAATGACCCAAAAATAAATAAATTTAGAATTAAAATATAATTGTAATTTAAGTAAAATTTTAATTACACATTGAAGTTCATAAAATCATAATTTCATAAGAAATAGAAATTAGGATTAAAAAATCAAGCTAAAATGTAGAATGTTATCCAGAGGCATTAAATGAAATGTCCATTTATTTGTATTTGTTCCAAGTTTCCAACACATGCTTTTGAACGTTGGTTTGTACTTGTCCTTTCATCCTTGGGACTTCAATTGAAGCCCTAGGGACACATGGAACATTGTAATTGTGTTGAAAAAGGTGAAGGAACTGTATAAAAATAAAATAATGGTTCTTCAATGTGTGACCCTTCATCATCTGTGGTAACAGATGAGTGATGTTAATTAGCAATTACTAATAGTCAATCTGGCCCATGGGACATTTACCTGCATGCTACATGGGCATTGCCCCTCTATCCAGATGCTCGAAGGATCCAACACTGGCATCATTAGATATTAATGTTGAATTGGACACATCACTAAAGAGTAGAAGGTTGTGTCTAGTGCTAGTGGCAAACATGGATTTTGCATTGCCATCTAGATTATCTGCCCTCAGAAAGAAAAAGTCCCCATTACATCAAGTCTTTGAAACAAGGATGAAGAATTCATTTGAGCAGGCTGGAGTAAGTTATAACTGGTATAGATGCAAGGAGGAAGGATCCATGAACATGCTAGTTACCATATTTAGCCTGTAACATTCTGAAATGTAGCATCATTGCAATTCTTCATGAAATGTGAGGAAATATGCCAGATAGAATGTTGCTGCCTTGTTTGAGGATCTCTGTAAATCTGTGAATCGAGATTTTTTTTAAACCAGGATATCATCAAGTAGATTCTAGAGACAAAAATCCTTTGTCAATGACCCAGTTTTTATGTTATGTTAAAAATTATATATGTAATGAATTGTTTAGTTTTTTTGGTCCCTGGACACTAAAGATTTAAAAAGAAAATCAAATCATGTAACTTTTTTTAAGTCTTCTGATTAAAGTTAAGTGGATTAGTTATGTTTCCTCCATTATTTTGCAGATAACTGAAAACATTCGATTAAATTCAGGAAGATATGAAAATTGGCTGTATTTTGTAATATCATTATGGTTGTGGCTTCTTAATTTTAAAGTTTTCTTTGACACTGAAGTTAATTTTTTATTTCCTTTTGCTTAAACTTATCTTTAATGGCCGCTGTATATCTATATGCTTCTCTCATGACATAAAAATTCAAATATTTCAATTCTTTAGAATTATATTTTTGTGGGATTTTTAACTGCACATGCTACTTAATACTTGAGTTATCCTTTGATTTCCCATGAGATCTTTCTCGTGTACTCTGGTAAGAATCGTGAGGCAGAGAAACCCACAAAGCACACAAATTCTTCTAAGTGATGTTAATATAAGAGAGGATGTTTCTAACAATTCAATGCAGGGGTTCTCACCTTAAATCCTGCTTTCGGACCAGTGAAGATTTTGTTGCATGTAATGATTAGTAAGCATATCTTCCCTAATAAATATTATGAATGTGGGATCATCCACACCCAACAGTTTTGTATTTTTAAGTAATTGGAGTTTCCGCAGAGCAACATTAAAAATTATAATATCTAGATAATGTTGCATGGTAGAAACTCAAATACTGAACATAAAATAGTGTTAGCATAGTTTGCAGACTCGCGGGACTCGTCGTGGACTCGCCATGACTCGCGGTGGACTCGCCATGACTCGTGAGTCTTGAAGCCTGCCGAGTCGACTCGGCACGGACTCGCGAGTCGAGTCCGCGCAAGTCCCGACCAGGGACTCGCGCCGCCCTTGGGACGTTCATATAACACTCAAAAAACTCATTTTTTTTTTTTCAGTTTTTTCTCATTTTCACTCTTCTGCCTTGAAAAACACAGGTCTGCCATTGAAGTCAGCGTGAAAGAACCCGAGAAAACGAGCTAAAGAGATTATCACCGAGCTAGGTAAGTAATCCGTCTTATCTTTTTTTTTTGTTTTTTTCAATTCAAAATCAGAAAAATCAAGAAAAACAAGGGGAAATGCTACCAAATTTTTTTCTATTTCCCTTAATAACCTACTTCCTACATTATCTAGCTAGGTTTTGCATTCTATTTTTTGCAAATGTTTGAATCTCAATTTTTTGCTTATTTTTTACCAAACCCTTGCTGATTTTTTTTTTCATGTTGAACTTGAAACAACAATGTCATCTTCAAATCCAATGGGAACAAGAAAAGACCCTGCATGGAAGTATGGAATACCAGGAAATAAAAAGGGTGACGTGACATGTACCGAATGCAATAAATCAATGACAGGAGGAATAAACAAATTAAAATACCACCTTGCAAGAATACTTGGGCAATGTGTGGATGCATGCCCTATGGCGACTCCTAAGTTGATTAGAGAGATGAAGGCCCTTCTTGCTGACTATGAGATGAAAAAAGATGAAAGACAAAAAACAAAAGATGCACTAGCAGCAGCGATGAGTGGATCCGCTTCTACCCCAAGTATCTGTCAGCCACATTGTCATGTCCCAATTTCCGACTTGAACACCAAACGGAACTTGGATTAGCCTACTCATTCCCGAAGGCTAATTCTAAATGATGGGAATGAATTGGTTTTTGACTAACTCAATCTTATTGTTTTGCAGGAACAAAGTCGGAAACTCAAAATTTGGCTAAGTCTGGAAGCCAAGTAAGCAGGAATTTGACTCCTAAAGTCAGGCGCATCTTCTATCTGTCCGGTACCAAATGAGCGCCTAAGGATTTGGAGTCCTCTATCAAGGTTTGGAAGTGCAATATGATAAGCATATCATCATTAAAGCTCGTCAACACACTGAATCAAGGTTTTGAAGACTAGAAGTTGCCTAAGTGAGGTTAGGCACACTTTCTCTCTCCTCCAGCCTCAAATGGCGCCTAGCTTAGATACGTCATGTTATGAGACACATCTATCATACCAAACAAGGCGCCTTGGTAGGAAAGAATTGATGGGTTCCCAAGATGATTTTTACTAAGTGAATTGAGCAGTTGTCTTAGGCGCCCTTGGACCCCTGAGCAATCTCAAAGGAGCGCCTAACTTGTGAAGGCAGAATTCAATGACATCTAAAGTGTTGGACCTCTAGTTAAGCATCTGGGAGTATCAAATTGAGTTTGGAGATCATAAATTTGCCTAAGTAAACCTAGACACTAGTTGACACTCCAACCACATCAAACATGCGCCTAAGGATCAAGGCGCCATTTCTTGATCAAGCAATCCTCAATGGGCGCCTAGGCGCTAGATCATGACTCTGGAACCCTAGATTTGCGCCTTAGCAAGGAAGTGATTTGGAAGGCTAAATTGATCATCAAAGGATTAAAGATTGTCCAAAGAATACAAGGCGCCAATTATTGAACAAACAACCTAGAATGAGCGCCTTACTATTTGAGGCACTAGTTCATGCTTCTAGAGCACCTAAAGTGCACCTAGATGTTGAGGCGCTAGCTCTTGCTCAAACAACCATGAAAGTGCGCCTTGACAAGGAGGTTAAAATGTATTATCGAAGGATTAAGTTGAATCAAGAAATCATCATTAAAGGCAAGTAAAACATGATTGTGAATGAGGCGCACTTTTCATCATCTCCAACCTCACAATTGCGCCTTCCGTTGGAAGCTCATATTGCGCCTAAAGGAATGGTATTGAGATATCATCCATACTGATACCTAAGTTGCAATTGGAAAAGGCTTAGAAACTCTTTGAAAGGCTTGAATGAAGTTAGAATTCACTTCAAGGAGGTTAGGCGCTATTTCATGACTCCAAGACCTTGAAAATGCGCCTAAGCTAGATAAGGCTATTGGAATCACAACTTGACCTTTCATTTTGTTGAAGAAGATCAAACTTGCTTAAGGGATCTTTCATCCAGCCAAGATATTGATCAAATGACAAAAAGAACATCAATTGCCGCCTAGCAATCGTAAGGCGCAATTTCATGTAGTAACTATCTCAAGTTGGCACCTAGCCTTGAGAGACTTGTAACTGTGACATCATTTTGGCGCCCTGAGTCTCTGATCTCCTATTGGTCCAAGTGGTAGCATTGGGATCCGTTCCAGTTCATTGGGTAAGGTTACCACATCACATTGAGTTGTCAAGTGGAATATTCTCTTGAATATGCTTCTTGGGAAACGTGCCTTGGTTCCTCTTTATGCCTTGAAAAACGTGCCTTCATTGCCTTGGAAGGCCTATAAAAGGAGGAGCTCTCTCATTTATTTGACATCTTATCTTTTGGCGAAATTTTCTCTCTGCAAAGCTTTATGCTTGTGATATTGAGGCCTGCGAGTTTCAAGTGTTGGGATGATGCTCCCTCAACTGACAAGGTGATGCTCCCTTGTTGCATTGTGAGGTGTTGACATCCAGTTGACATCATTGGGTTCAATTGAAGTGATCTACATCAACCAGTGAGATAGAGCTAGTTGTGAAGAAGTTGAAAGCATTGTATACATCTAGGCTTCAAGGCCTTTACTTGTAATCATTTGAATAAGATTGTATAATCATGCCATTGTGGGCAATCATCATTGTAATAAGACATTTGCATTGAGTTGAATCAAGTAATAATACAAGTACCCAACTTCAAGTCGATTCATGCAAGTTGCCTTTGTTATCTTTTCATATGTGATGTTAAGTAGACTAAGTAGTTGAAGAGTTAAGTGCAAGTAAATTTGTCTAAGGAAAAATTTAGTTAGTACTAGTTTAGTATCTTACAGTGGTATCAGAGCTTGGATCCTGCCAGCCTTTGGGGTTTTCATGCAAGAAGGTGATCAACAAAGCGATAGAACAAGAAGATACATTGCACGTGATCAAAGAAGGTAGTTCCAGTGGACTCATCCTTACCCACAACAGGATACTCTTTCAGGAGCAATTGCAGCTAGACAAGTTGACATGGGTGAACGAAGAAGTAGAAGTCCACTTGGTGATAATGAACGTGAAGCAAGGGAGATGTTTAGAAACATTGCCGTTGGACAACAACAAACAGCTCAAATATTGCAACAAGTCCTACAATCCCTTCAAAACATGAATCAAGGAGTTGAAGGTCAGCAAGGTAATACAGCTAGACACGAGAGACAAGAAAGACATGTTGATGATGATGCTGCTAGTGCAACAGGCAGAAGAGTTTGCACACAGACTCCTACAGTTGATAGGCCTATAAGACCTACTTTCCTTCCACCACCACCTGAACAATGCAATGAAGCTGATGAAGAGTTTGATGCAGAAGAGCAGAATAACTTTGAAGATGAAGTAGCACTCTTTGCAGATCTATATGCCAGATTACCAGATCGTGTTTGGGAAATGATGACTTTCAATGAATATTGCTGACAGAAGAGGGAAGATAGGGACAGGCGTGGTAGAGCTAGAGGCTTTCGTCCTAGACGGGATGATGATATAAAGGAGTATAAAGAAGCCTTGAATCGAGTTCCCATTCCTACCTTTGATGGAAGTGGTAAGCTCAGTGCTAGAGCTTGGGTAAACAAGCTGGATACATACCTTTCTCTTAAGCCTTTGACAGAAAAGAAGGCAATTCACTTTGCTACAATGCACCTTGAAGGGTTGGCTTATGAATGGTGGCATCATGGACTAGTCTCTCAACATCATGATAGGATAGATTCCTATGATGAATTTGTAACCAAGTTGATTCAAAGGTTTGATAGAAAAGACACTGAAGTGTACTATCACGAACTAGCCCAACTTAAGCAAGAAGGAAGGGTTGTGCAGTATGTAAATGAGTTTCAGAAGATAACAGTGATGGTACCTGACATGACTGACCGAAGAATCACTATGTTGTTCATTGAGGGATTGAACAGTCAGATTAAGCCATTCGTAAAAGTACAAAGGCCAGCAAACTTGGAAGAAGCCATTGACTTTGCTCTTGATCTTGACATTACTCCTGCCTATACACCTAAGAAGAAGTTTTACAAAGGAGTTAGTTCAACTCAAAGAAGACAGTCATTTCCACCAAAGACGTTTCAAGACATGACAGTTGTTGAAAGAGATGAGCTCAGGAGAAAGAAGCTTTGTTTCTCATGCAAGCAACCTTGGGAACCAGGACACAGGTGCCTTGGTAAAGGTAAAGCTCATTTGATTGAAGTGGTATCTAATGATGGAAGTGAAGAGGAGTCACTAAGTGAAGAAGAGTCAACTCAGGATGAAGAGGAAGTACATGAACAACCAACTCTTAATGTTGTCTTAGAAGGAACAACTAATAAAATAACATTAGCAACTATTTCAAGAGTACCTAAATATCATGCCTTCCGCATAAGAGTTGTGAAGGGTCAGAGAGTCACATGTCTAATTGACAGTGGTGCTACTCACAACTTCATAGATGAAGGTTTGGTAGCAAGGCGGGGTCTAACAGTTGAAGACTTCGAAGGATTTCAAATAGCAGTTGTTGATGGATTCCTGATGAGTTGTACCAGAAATGTGACCCAGCTACAAATTCAAATGGGTGATTATACTTTACAGGATGATTTCTATGTAGTTGGACTTGGGCATATTGATGTGGTGCTTGGAGTACAATGGTTACATTCACTTGGAAGAATAGTTTAGGATTTTCAGAAGATGGAATTGGAATTCATGCATGAGTAAAGAAAAATCAAATTTAAGTCAGTGTCGGATGGGAATTTTAGAGTTGTCTTGGCTAAATGCATGGAAACATTGATCAGGCATAATGACATTGAGTGGGCAGCACAGGTTTGCATCAAGGACAACCAAATTCTCTTTGCTGAAGAACTTTATCCTACGGATATCCAGGCAATGTTGGATAAGCATAGTAAGGTGTTTAAGGATATACCCCCAGGCATACCTCCTGATAGGGGTTTTGAACATGTCATTGAATTGGAGGATGGGGCCAAACCCGTCAACATTGCACCCTATCGGCATCCAAGACATTTCAAAATTGAAATTGAGAAGACGATCAAAGAATTGATCGAGATGGGACACATTAGGCCATCATCAAGTCCTTTTGCCTCGTCTGTGGTGCTAGTGAAGAAGAATGATGGAACAATGCGGATGTGTATTGACTATTGCGCATTGAACAAGAAGACCATCAAGAATAGGTATCCAATACCTAGGATTGATGAGTTACTTGATGAACTACATGGGGCTGTGTTCTTTTCCAAGATAGATCTCAGATCTGGTTATCATCAAATTCGTTTTTGAGAAGAAGACATTCCAAAGACAACATTCAGATGCCATTATGGGCATTATGAATTCTTGGTGATGCCTTTTAGATTAACAAATGCTCCAGCTACTTTCCAGTCTTGTATGAACCATGTATTCAACAAGCAATTGAGAAAATACCTATTGGTTTTCTTTGATGATATCTTGATTTACAACAAGACATGGGAAGAACATCTCCAACACTTAGATGAAGTTTTGAGCATCATGGAGAATCAATCTTTATATGATGTCTAAGTGTGATTTTGGCTTGACGGAGATTCTATACCTGGGTCATGTGATTGGAGCTAATTGTGTGAAAGTTCAAGAAGAAAAGATTGAAGCCATTCGCAATTGGCCAGTTCCCAGGAATGTGTTAGAACTAAGAGGTTTCCTTGGCCTCTGCAACTATTACAGAAGATTTGTTAAAGGATTCTTGACAAATTTGACAAAGAAAGGTGCTTTCATTTGGTCAATGGAAGCTCAAACTGCATTTGACAGATTGAAAGAAGTAATGAGTACAACACCAGTGCTAGCTTTGCCAGATTTTACTGTCTTTTGTCCTAGAATGTGATGCTTCTGGAGAAGGCATTAGGGCAGTATTGATGCAAAATCGTCATCCCATTGCATTCGAGAGCAGGAAGCTGAAGGACACAGAAAGGTTGTACTCAACATATGACAAAGAGATGCTGGCAATCATGCATGCTTTGGCTAAATTTAGCCAGTATCTAGTTGATCTAAATCTGTGGTCAGAACTGATCACAACAGTTTGAAATACTTCCTAGGGCAGAAGGATCTGAATGAAAGACAGTAGAAGTGGGTTACCAAGATTCAGGCGTATGACTTTGACATTGAATATATTAAAGGTAAGAAGAATGTAGTGGCAGACGCCTTGTCTAGGAAACTTGCCATTTGTGCTCTGAGTGAAGTTTCAGTTGATTGGAAGTCTCAGTTGTTAGTTGAGTACTCCAAATCAAAGTTTGCTTGTGAGATCATGGATGGAATCATTGAGGATGATAGGTATAAGGTGGTTGATGACATCATCTATTATAAAGACAATTTTTTTGACTCCTGAATCGGAGCTCAAGCAGCAGATTTTGAAAACATACCATGATACTCCACTTGCAGGACACCCTGTCTATTTCAAGACCTATAAGCAAATTAGGGAAAGATTCTCTTGGAAGGGTTTGAAAGAAGATGTTCTACAGTATGTCAGGGAATGTTTGACTTGTCAGCAGAACAAGTCAGAACATACTTTTCCAGCAGGATTACTCCAACCACTGCCAATTCCAGAACAAAAGTGGGAGAGTATTTCTATGGATTTCATCACAGGATTTCTGAAGGTGAATGGAAAAGACTGTATCTATGTAGTTGTTGATAGGTTGACAAAGTATGCTCACTTCTTTGCAATTCCAGTTGAGTCATCAACATTGCAAGTAGCTAAGTTATTCTTCCGTGAAGTCTTCAGACTACATGGCCTTCCTAAGACCATAGTCAGTGATCGAGATAGCCGGTTCATTAGTGTATTCTGGAGAGAGCTATTTTGACTAGCTGGAACCGACTTGACACCAAGTACTAGTTATCATCCTCAAACCGATGGGCAGACTGAAATTGTAAATAAATGGCTTGAGGGATGCTTGAGAAACTATGTATCTGATCATCAGCGTGCTGGGATTAAGTGGCTACATCTGGGTGAATACTGCTACAACACTACTTTCCACATGTCAATCGGCATGCCTCCCTTTCGAGCTTTGTATGGGTATGATGCAGTTTCATTTGTTGATCTGGCACTGGATGATAGTCGAGCTCCTCGAGCTAAAGAATTGATGCAGGATACGCAAGACATCTTGCGAGTTCTCAAAGATGATTTGCAGAGAGCTCAAAACCAGCAGAAGTTATATGCTGATAAACACTGGGTTGAAAGAAGTTTTGAAGTAGGTGACATGGTGTTTCTGCGCCTTCAGCCATATAGGCAAAGTATTTTGAAGAAGTCAGGTGCAGAGAAATTGAAACCCAGGTTCTACAGACCCTACAAGGTGTTGAGAAGAGTAGGGGAAGTGGCATATGAACTTGACTTGCTAGCAGGAAGCCGCATACACAATGTGTTTCATGTGTCGTGTCTCAAAAAGGCACTAGGACAACATGTGGTTTCATCTGATGAACTACCACCACTTGATGAAGAAGGAATGCTTGCACTTGAACCTGAGAGTGTGGTGGATATGAGGGAAAGGAAACTGCGCAACCAGAGCATAAGGGAATATTTGGTCAAATGGAAAGGGTTGCCGATGGAGGATGCTACTTGGGAAGGAGAAAAGATTCTAGAGCATCCTAACCTTCAATTGCTTGAGGACAAGCAATCCCGGGAAGGGGAGACTGTCATGTCCCCATTTCCGGCTTGAACACCAAACGGAACTTGGATTAGCCTACTCCTCATTCTCGGAGGTTAATTCTAAATGATGAGGGAATGAATTGGTTTTTGACAACTCAATCTTATTGTTTTGTAGGAACAAAGTCAGGAACTCAAAATTTGGCTAAGTCTGGAAGCCAAGTAAGCAGGAATTTGACTCCTAAAGTCTAGGCGCATCTTCTATCTGTCCGGTACCAAATGAGTGCCTAAGGATTTGGAGTCCTCTATCAAGGTTTGGAAGTGCAATATGATAAGCATATCATCATTAAAGCTCGTCAACACACTGAATCAAGGTTTTGAAGACCAGAAGTTGCCTAAGTGAGGTTAGGCGCACTTTCTCTCTCCTCCAGCCTCAAATGGCGCCTAGCTTAGATACGTCATGTTATGAGACACATCTATCATACCAAACAAGGCGCCTTGGTAGGAAAGAATTGATGGGTTCCCAAGATGATTTTTACTAAGTGAATTGAGCAGTTGTCTTAGGCACTCTTGGACCCCTGAGCAATCTCAAAAGAGCGCCTAACTTGTGAAGGCAGAATTCAATGACATCTAAAGTGTTGGACCTCTAGTTAAGCATCTGGGAGTATCAAATTGAGTTTGGAGATCATAAATTTGCCTAAGTAAACCTAGGCGCTAGTTGACACTCCAACCACATCAAACATGCGCCTAAGGATCAAGGCGCCATTTCTTGATCAAGCAATCCTCAATGGGCGCCTAGGCGCTAGATCATGACTCTGGAACCCTAGATTTGCGCCTTAGCAAGGAAGTGATTTGGAAGGCTAAATTGATCATCAAAGGATTAAAGATTGTCCAAAGAATACAAGGCGCCAATTATTGAACAAACAACCTAGAATGAGCGCCTTACTATTTGAGGCGCTAGTTCATGCTTCTAGAGCACCTAAAGTGCGCCTAGATGTTGAGGCGCTAGCTCTTGCTCAAACAACCATGAAAGTGCGCCTTGACAAGGAGGTTAAAATGTATTAACGAAGGATTAAGTTGAATCAAGAAATCATCATTAAAGGCAAGTAAAACATGATTGTGAATGAGGCGCACTCTTCATCATCTCCAACCTCACAATTGCGCCTTCCGTTGGAAGCTCATATTGCGCCTAAAGGAATGGTATTGAGATATCATCCATACTGATACCTAAGTTGCACTTGGAAAAGGCTTAGAAACTCTTTGAAAGGCTTGAATGAAGTTAGAACTCACTTCAAGGAGGTTAGGTGCTATTTCATGACTCCAGGACCTTGAAAATGTGCCTAAGCTAGATAAGGCTACTGGAATCACAACTTGACCTTTCATTTTGTTGAAAAAGATCAAATTTGCTTAAGGGATCCTTCATCCAGCCAAGATATTGATCAAATGACAAAAAGAACATCAAATGGCCTAAGGCGCCTGTTTTAGTCTCTACTACCCTCAATTGGCGCCTAGCAATAGTAAGGCGCAATTTCATGTAGTAACTATCTCATGTTGGCGCCTAGCCTTGAGAGACTTGTAACTGTGACATCATTTTGGCGCCCTAAGTCTCTTATCTCCTATTGGTCCAAGTGGTAGCGTTGGGATCTGTTTTGGTTCATTGGGTAAGGTTACCACATCACACTGAGTTGTCAAGTGGAATATTCTCTTGAATATGCTTCTTGGGAAACGTGCCTTGGTTCCTCTTTATGCCTTGAAAAACGTGCCTTCATTGCCTTGGAAGGCCTATAAAAGGAGGAGCTCTCTCATTTATTTGACATCTTATCTTTTGGCGAAATTTTCTCTCTGCAAAGCTTTATGCTTGTGATCTTGAGGCCTGCGAGTTTCAAGTGTTGGGGTGATGCTCCCTCAATTGATAAGGTGATGCTCCCTTGTTGCATTGTGAGGTGTTGACATCCAGTTGACATCATTGGGTTCAATTGAAGTGATCTACATCAACCAGTGAGATAGAGCTAGTTGTGAAGAAGTTGAAAGCATTGTATACATCTAGGCTTCAAGGCCTTTACTTGTAATCATTTGAATAAGATTGTATAATCATGCCATTGTGGGCAATCATCATTGTAATAAGACATTTGCATTGAGTTGAATCAAGTAATAATACAAGTACCCAACTTCAAGTTGATTCATGCAAGTTGCCTTTGTTATCTTTTCATATGTGATGTTAAGTAGACTAAGTAGTTGAAGAGTTAAGTGCAAGTAAATCTGTCCAAGGAAAAATTTAGTTAGTACTAGTTGGGTATCTTACACACATTCATCTTTTGGTGAGAGTCTTGAGGGTTCTTTCTCTACTCCTACTGCTGGTGCTAGCCAAGGTCCATTAGGACCAAATTTCTTTATTCCATGCAATGTTCCAGGAGCACAACCTTCACTTGAAGGTACCTGTTGGAATAAGGAAAAGCATCATGAAGCTAGGATGGCGGCAACAAACTTTTGGTACTACAATAATTTACCTTTCAATGTGGCGAACAACCCATATTGGGAAGGTTTGGTGAATGCCCTTACAGTTGCAGGTAAGGGGTTTAAGACCCCAACATCCAGAGATTTGAGTGGGCCATTGCTAGAGGAAGCCGTAAAGAATACACATGTTGTGGTTGATGAGCAAAAGAAATTTTGGCGAAGAAAAGGCTGCAGCATTTTATCTGATGGGTTGACAGATGGACGAAATAGGACTCTACTTAACTTTTTGGTGGCCTCTAATGGTGGATTGGTGTTCCTAAAGTCGATAGATGCCTCCAATGAAATCAAAAATGCTGAGACTTTATGCAATTTATTAGATGGGGTGATCTAGGAGGTTGGGGTTGATAATGTTGTCCAAATTATCACGGACAAAGCAGCTGCATATGTAGCTGCATGTAGACTACTTATGGAGAGGCATCCCACAATTGCATGGTCTCCTTGTGCTGCACATTGCTTGGACTTGTTGCTAGAGGACATTGGCAGGATTGGATGGGTCAAAAGTGTGGTTGAAGATGCTAAAAATGTTACAAAATTTATCTACAACCACACTTGGGTGCTTTCCTTGATGAGGAGATTCACAAATGGCAAGGACCTTGTGCGACCAGGAGTGACACGATTTGCTAGCCACTTTCTCACATTGCAAAGCATTCTTAGTGCCAATGCTCATCTCATGCAGATGTTTGTGTCTGATGAATGGAAGCAGTCCCCATTTGCCGCTAAACCTGAAGGGAAGAGGATTGTAAACATAGTTTTGATCATTCATAAAAAATGTAGAGGAGTTGGTCGGGGTAAGTAACAAACACAAAAATAAATTTTATAAATTATACATGATATTCTATTTGTTGTTTTTTTTTGAGGGGTTAATTTTGTTTTGATTTTTTTAGGTGACAAAACCCTTGGTTTGGGTTCTTTGTATGGTGGATGGAGAGGGCATGCCGATGGGTTTCATATATGAGGCCATGGATAGGGCCAAAGAGGCCATTTCACATTATTATGGCGGAAACAAACGAAAATATAAAATCATTTGGCACATGATTGATAGGAGATGGACAAACCAACTCCACCAGCCAATACATGCCTTTGCCTACTTCTTGAACCCGAAGTTTTACTTTTTGGACACATTTAAGGCTGATGAGGAGGTCATGGCAGGTGTTGTCGGATGCATTGATAGGATGGTGCCTGATCCTGAGATGAGAGACAAGGTGCTTGATGAGTTGGAGGTGAGATTTGTTACATCTTATTTATGAATTTGCAATGTTCATTGTTGACTATCTATGAATTTTCTATATTTGATTTAACTTTATTTTAAAATTTTATCTATTCAAGGTCTACAAGGGTGCAGAGGGGAGACTCTTTTCCTCACAACAAGCAATTGAAAGGAGAGGAAAACAACAACCAGGTAAAAGAAAATTTGTTCAGTAGTATACTAAAAGATGAAATTAGAAACTTGATTCTTACTTTTTTTACTTTATTCTTAATTTCTTAATACTTATATTTTTTAAATGTGTTTTTGTAGATTTATGGTGGGAGAACTATGGTGCTGGCGTGCCAAACTAGCCATCCGTGTCTTGTCGTAGCCATCTAGTGCTTCTGGGTGTGAACGTAATTGGAGTTTATTTGAGAACATTCACACAAAGAAGAGAAATAGGTTGACCCAGCAGCGCCTAAATGATTTGGTTTTTGTTCGGTACAACCTTCGCCTTCGAACTAGAAAGGTGGAGGGTGTTTCACATGAGTCCATTGACCTGGATGATATTGATCCATATGGTGAATGGACTGTTGATGAACAAAATGATGATGCTGATGTCTTCCTTACTGATGAGGATCTTGCTGAAATGGAGAGAACAGTAGCAGAAGAAGAAGCAGCAGCATTGGAAGCAATGGCGGACGAAGACACTTTTGAAGAAACCTCTCCTAGTCCTCAATCTCCTCATTTGGATACTGTAGCATCACCTACTAGTTCTAGGCCTTCAAAATTGACTTTTATTAGGAGGGGAAAGAGGAGGATGTTATAGATTATATTTGGTTGTTAATGTTTTCCTCATTTTGACATATGATTATATGTAAACATTTATGATGCTGTTATACATTTTCAAAGTTTGAAACTATGATGAAATTTCAATTATTGAGTGTTTGATGATCATACGACATGTGTAATCTTTGAATTATGACAAATTGATAATCAAATTAGGCTCTTATGTTCTCTAAATGCATTAATTTCTTTTGTTTTTTTAAAAAACTACGGTTTTTTTTTGCCGAGTCCTAGCCGAGTTTTTGTCACGAGTCCGTGCCGAGTTCCGAGTCCGAGTCCAATTTTGGGCTGCCGAGTCCGCAGCGAGTCCGAGCTTGCAAACTTTAAGTGTTAGTAAAGGGCCAAGCACCTTATTTAGGTGATGGGAAAAGGTATTGAGGGATCACTTTGATTCTCTTCACAAACAAGGATAACTTCCTTGGATCTCATGATAGACAAGGCACATGAAAAGAGAGTGTTTCTCCATCCTCACATCTTGGAAAGAGAAAAGACAACTGGTTGGAGAAGCCACATACTTTTGCATGATAGTTTTCTTTGGAGATTTAGATACCATCACCGTTCTTATCTCTAATTGAATGCAATTGTGTAGCCTTGGGCTTTGACAGGTGCAAACTCATGCGATAAGTACATGCTGCTGGCTTTTCTGTTATATTAGTTATGCTTCTATTCTTAAGTTGGAGTTTGGAATAAATCTAGTAGCAGGTTACTATACTCCAATTATAAATTAAAATAGTTTTTAATTGTGTATAAAATTATAAATCCCTAGACAAATCAATTTTAATGTATAATTACAATATACTCTTAAATAGAAACATAAAAGAAGAATCATTAATGTTTCGTTTGTTTTTTGCAGGATATATGGCAGTTGGAATTTGAAGAGTGAAATGTGCCCTTGCACAGGTAGTCTTCTCAATGCACGTTATGTTCTACTTATCTTTCTTTATGCCAGCAGTTGTTTGTGATGGGGAAATAAACTAGAGTATCTACCAAAACTTGAAAGATTTTCATTCTCTGTGTCTCTTGTTTTACTTCTTTGGGATAAAATACTTTTAGCTAAAAAAATAGATCATTAGTGTTTGTATGTTCTTATTTACCAAAGGTGTCATATGCAGATCCTGAAAGTTCCTTATCTACAGTTCTGAGGAGTTGGACTGATTACTACAGCTGGAGGTGCCTCCCTCTTGATTCACCAGTTGCTTTACTGCTCCACTGGGTACACAATGCCCTAATTAATTTTTAACAGTAAACTAGAAAGAACTAATTTAGTTATATCATTTGTGTGAAGGGCTTGTCTTATTCTTTGGCAAAAAACCAATCCATGGTCTGAACTTGTGAAGCATAGCAACAAAAATCTTTCTTGGGAATAACTCAGCAAACCAAAAGATTTTTTTTTTTCAATTTTTTGGGCTTAAATTGGGAAAAAATGGGGAAAAAATCAAAAGATTGCTGCAAAAATCAGCAAGAAACCTTAACCTTGAGATTTTTTTACCAAAAAATCACAAATTGGGAAAAAATGGGGAAAAAATTGGGTTAGGGAAAAAATCAAAAGATTGCTGCAAAAATCAGAAAGAAACCTTAACCCTGAGATTTTTTAACCAAAAAATCACAAATTTTTCAGTCAAAAAATTCATTTGACCAGTTTTATGCAGAAACTTGTGATTTTTCCAAGAAAAAACTCAGCAAAATCAGTCCCATTTCACTGTACTTTCATCAAAAAATCAATAAATAGAAGCTTGGGCTCATTCATTATCATTCCTGTGCTTCCAGGTGAAATCGGGTGTAGTGTAATTGTTAGTTTTGCATGCAAATTTGTGTCTATGATTAAATTTGGAAAAATTCTGATATGTAACCGCATGAGGCCATACCATTATTGATATTTGAAGATAATTATCAGTATTTTATGTTTAAAGAAGTTTCCCTTTGCATTTGTGTTAAAATTATCAATTTCAGGATCAATCTGTGTAGGGGAAAATTGGGTGTTTTGAAAGTTAATTAAAATTTTATTTTCAGATTTTGTTGTTGGATGCAAATATTTTATTTGGGACACCACAAATTCTTCTCTGCCCCGTCCTTGTACTCAACTTGCTTGTGTGATAGAAGACACAAGTTGGAGTGGACATAGACCAAGTCTTCTGCTTTTTTAGCAGCCAATCGATTACGCTTCACTGAGTCGATAAAGGAGTATGTACTCCAATTCCGTTCAGCCGAAGAATTTGCAACCTATTGAAATTTCAAATTAGAGCTCTAGTCAATACAACTTTAAAATGCAAAAAAATCGTAAATACTAAGAATGTTAAATAATAAAACATGCTTACTTGTGATAGAATTTTGATTGCAAGAGGCTGGAGGAAAACATTATCTTGCCCATGGAGGTACCACCATGTATGAGCATCTTCCTTGTACATGTCTCCAAGAGCACACAAACTATGCTCTCGTCCTTGTATGAACCTCCCAAACTCTTTCCTAACACTATCCACCACTTCTGGATTTGAGTAGATTCTTCGGAATGCTTTCCTACAGCCATTAGCAACTTCACTATCTCTATATGGTGAGGTTCTCCCCGGCAAACCAAGTATCTCAGTGCTATAATATTTGGGAGACAAGGCATATGCAAGGAGGTGCAAGGGTGTGTTCATCTTGTCCCAACGGTCATCAATGATTTTTTTGACACTTAGGAAAATGTTTCATTGGGGTCATTGTCCTTTTGTGTTATTATGGTCTACCATGGAGTCAATGCTATCATAGATTTCCCCCAAACATGGCTGATCTGTATCAGCAAACCTAAGCATACTCATGATAGGCTTGGTGAAACTCAAAACATATTGCACACGATGCCAAAAATCATTATCTAGGATCAATGACTTAACATTTTGAGCCTCTCTGAATTAGATGTCTTCCATATACTTCATTGGTGGCTAGTGACCATGGAGCCTAATGCCTCTTTCACCTTCACAAGTCGTCTCAAAACGATTGTGTGTGATGCAAATCGGGTCTCAGCAACCTAATGTTATGTAAAAAAACAAGTTAATAACACATTAAAAATTAAAATGTAATCTTAGAATCTAAATCATGTAAGTAAATTAAAATATGGCATAAATTAAAATTAAAAGAAATTAAATTTACCTTCAACAACTCCAAATGCGAGAAAGTCCTGAAGATGCCTTGTGACATATGATGGTTTGTCACAAACATTTGAATCTCCTCACCCTCATTGTATGTAGTTTGCACCCAATCTATTTGAGTGCCAATTGCTTGCATCACCAAGTTAAGGGAGTGTACGGTACATGGTGTCCAAAATATGTGTGAGTACCTTTCCTCAACCAAAGTACCTGCTGCCCTACAATTTTTTGCATTGTCCGTAATGACTTGGACAACATTATCAACACCCACCATCTCTATGGACTCAATGAGGATTTTGGAAATGAATTTTGCATCCTTGATTTGCCCCTCACAATCAACCGACTTCAAAAACATTGCCTCTTTGGGGGACACTGCAATAACATTTATTAAAGGTCAGTTTTTGCAATCTTTCCATCCATCAGAAATAATGGACACTTCTATTTCAATCCATGAATCTCTAATTGGTTTTAGTGATTTCTCTACATAATTTTTTTCTTTTGCCAATAAGGTAGTGTGCACCTTTTCATAACCAGGACTTGTGTAACCAGAAGGTGCATTACTAATTGCTACCACCATTTCCCGCCAATATGGTGATCTCACCAAGTTGAAAGGAAGACCATTGGCATAAATGCAACGTGCATTTTTTTCATCTGCAATATCTCTTGTTTCATTTTGAAATACCTTAGCCAATGGACCTCTTTTGTGAGAAGGAGAGGGATCTTCATCTTGGATAGATGTTGTCTCCAAGAAAGGATGTTGGGGCATGGAAAAAGGAGCTTCTGTAGGTGGATTCATTGTTGTTTTCTTTATTAAAGGATGAGCTCTTGACTTTGGTCTTGTACTCTTTTCATCAGCGTCTTCTTGTTCTTTAATGAATGCCATAATTTGTTCTTTTGGCAACCCCTTCTTGTTTGGCCCTTCACATATTTTAATTCCTTTTCCACTTATGGCACATAAGTGAGCTTTCACTAGACTATATGAGCTCTTAAATGTGACCTTGCACTCATTACAAACCTAAACAAAATCCCCACCTCCTGCTAGTTGTTCGATCATATTGACACGTCTCCAAAGAGGAGATCCTTGATCATATTTAAATTGTTTATTCTTCTCAAGACCCACTGAACTTGAACTAGTAGCCATTTCAATTTCAAATAGATTGTTGTTTAAGAAATTACAAAATTTAAATTAAAATATAATTAAAAAAATGCAACCCTACACAATTTATAAACTAATAAAACACCTAAACATTCAAGACATACACTAAAATTGGTTTTAAAAAATGTCAAAACTTTTTTTTTTTTCAAAAAATAAAAGTTGAATTTTTTTGTAAAAAACTTGAAAAAATCCATAAAAAACTTGAAAAAATTCAGAAAATACTAGAAAGAATAGGTTAAACTACTTACCTTAGATCAGTAGATGACCTTTGTGCAAGCTACAATCCTCCCTTGGCACTTTGCAATCGATTCCCTCCGAAAAAATAGCAGCAGCCCTCCATAATGCAAAATTAAGAAAAGATGAAAAACTCTTCTCAAATGGATGAAATGGGGGTTTTTTTGCTTTAGCATGCATTTTAGGGTTTGCTTTTTGTTTTTTTCCACTTAAAACGTTTTAAAAATCGCGTGTCTTTTTTTTTAATTTTTAAAAATGTGTGTTTGGCCGCTGGGAGCGGCCGAGAGTGGCGTTGCCGCCCCGGGTTCCCTGTGGGTCCACGTACTCTAGGACCTGCTCTCGGGCGGTACGGGACCCGGCTCCCGGGTAGGAGAACCCAGTAACACAGAATAAAATCATATTAATGTCCATAGGTTGTCAAAATAGGTGAGTTAGGACTAAAAGTATGCTAGTAAAGATGGCAAGAGGATGAGATACAACATGAGGCAGCACCTATATTAGAGAAGACCTATATTAGAGAAGTAGAAGAATTGGAACAAAATAAAAATATGGGTTTACTAAGAAAATGTAATGCCTACAAGCCTATGAAATTACAAGGAAAGAAGAATATAGTAAAGAAGCCACTATTGGCTTACTAGCTTAACCAATGGAATGGCCTCACTTAAGTTGGCTTGAGGCAATTAGAAATTTTAAAGGACAGTGAATGGATATGAAGGAAAAGGCACTTCACATATGGTAAACATAACACTTAATTTAAGACCATAATTAGGAAAGGTAGCCCAATTTGAAGTATAAGTTTTAGCAGTACATTAGACATGCATAAATAATCCCTATTTGGGCACATTTGCACAAGTGATTTGAGAAGTTCTCTCTTTGATGGAATGGGATTCAAATTCACCAACCAACCAAAGTTAGTGGCAGTGGTAGTGGACTAGCATCATTCCATACTGGATTATTCAAATTAGGATTCTTACCTTTATCTTGAGCTTGAGCCATCTTGAGTGAATTGTTTGATGAAGATTGAAGTCGATGTCATGTCCCCTTGTCAGAATTAAAATAATTGGGACACCTATAGCCTATTCCTTTATTTCCTATAGGCTAAGGGATAAAGTCAGGGAAATAATTTAATAATAATACTTTAAGTTAGTCCTAGTAACTTTATTTTAAAACATTGTAAAAAGACAACTTAAATATTATTATTATAATTTTAATAAGGTGGGCCTTCTTAATGGGACATAATAAGGCCTTATGTAATATTTTATTAAAGTGTTCTAAGTGAGCATTTTTGGAGGGAACTTTTAGAGGGAAAAGGGAATTCAAATTAAAAGGCGTCAAAATGGAGATTATGAAAGAAAGAGTATTGCTCAGAAGAAAGCATCCATTGTTATTGAAATCAAACCTTTTTTCTCATAGCTTGGGCATTTGCGTTCATCTATTCATCTAAGGACGAAAACCCTTGAAGTGCGGAGATTCACAAGATGAAAACCCTCTTGGCTTCCAGTCAGGATTGCAGGACAAAAACCTTCTTGTCCTTTGGAGGTGATTTCATTTAGGAATCACACTTTGTGTTGAAAGTTGTAGTTAATTCCAGTTTTTTCAACATGGTTTACATCTCAGAATAGTCGAAGAAGTTTTGTCAGAATATCGATAGAGGTGTGAACCATCACACATTGATCACTGTTGTCTTGCATTTATCTGCCACTGCACAACATCTTTATTATAGCTGAGATCCTATATCATCAGGCCATACTATACCAAGCTTGTCGTATAGTGTTATGTTAGTCGTTGTACCTTCCTATAGGATGCCACATGTAATATCCCGATTGGATATTGCTCTGAAATATCCAATGCTATGAAATTCTAATTGAAATTTTTGCCTTGCTGATATGAATTTTCGGATTTGAATTTCTCTTAATGCAATCAATATTTTCACAAGTTGCTTTCACTCATATGTTTAGAAAGTAGTGTAGATGGAAAGGGTTCAATATCACAATGAAATAACACATTATGATGAAGTTATGCTCAAATCAAATCAATGAAAACATGAGAATGACATACGCGGAAACAAGCTTCACTTAATTTATTTCAAGGGCTGGTTACAAATGACATTTGGCTGTAGCTTACAATCAACAAGTCTGATTTGAAAATCAGATCACATACATTATGCAAATTTGCCCAAAATACATAGCAAACCCTAGTCCAATGATAGTAGAATGAAACCCTAGGTAGCCATGATGAAAAACACATCAACCCTTGACTGATTTGTGACTGTAACAACACTTTTTCAGGTCTGATATGACTGCAACAAAACCTTGATATAACTGATATGAAATCTGCCTTCAAACCCTAGGCTAAAACCATGCAAAACCTTCTCCAAAATGAAGCGATAGGGCTGGATATTGAGCTGTTTGAACCTTGGAACGATAAGAGATGGTCAATGCTCTGAATATATGACTGATGTAAGTCTGATTGGGTCTGATATACACTTGTACCTGACTGAAATCTGCCCAGAAATGCTGAAACTCACTAAAACATGCAAATATTGCCCAAATCATGAAATCGCAAATGCTAGAAAGATGCCGATTTAACCTAGCTTGCACCTCATGACTAAAATATGATGAAATGTGAATGATAATAAATCTGAAAGACAATTTCAGCAACCTGTGATGAATTTCCAGCCAACCCACAAAGCCAAACTCCTCAAAATTGAAGCACCATCATGCCAAAAGTCATCAATTTGTGTCTATAAGCCAAATAATTCCAATATGCAATCAAATCTGCCTTATTCTCTTTAGAACCTGCAAAAACACTCCATAGTAACATGCCATTTAAGATCTATGATGAATACTAATTGCATCCACCTCTCAAAATGAGAATGGAGCCATCACCAAACCCTAGTTATCAAGGGATCATCACCTTGATTGGACTAAAATTTGTCTTCAGCCAAGAGATAAACTCAATATGCAAAAACCAAGTCAAAAACATGATTTCAAATGACTCCCAGCTGCTCCTTATAAAGCCCTCACTCCAAATAGGTCTGGCCTAACTTTATTAAATGAAAGTTTTTGTGTACACAATCACTTATTAAATGATGGTTTTTATGTACACAATCACTTAACTTTATTGAATGACGGTTTTTGTGTACACAATCACTTAACTTTATTAAATGATTGTTTTTGTGTACACAATCACTTAACTTTATTAAATGATTGTTTTTTGTGTACACAATAACACTTTATAAAATATTAATTTTATAAAGCAATTAAAAATACTTTATAAAATTAATTTACAATTAGAACCTTTTTAAGTTACTTGCAAAATGGGGACATTACACCATACCATTGGGATTCTGTCGTGCCTTTGTTTAGCAGTCACGGACTGCTTTTTTAGTCCTGCCATTACCATACAACTATCACAATGCAGCTGTACTTCATGAACATCTAATTGTTGTACCTGCTGTGACTTTTTTGAGGTAGCCGACTGTTGTTTTGCATCAAGGTTTATGCTATGGTGTTGAATAATTATTTGTTTGGCATTCAGTTTGCAAGTATAATACATATATATCAGGTTTGCAGTTCATTGTGTGATTTTGAGTTCCTTTATCATCATTGCTATTGAATATATGTTCATTGTATGGTTTCTGGTGCTTCTGTCCTGTCACAGCCATTTATTGCAATAACATTTGATTGTTTGGTGTTAGGGTTTTATATTGACATCAGTAGTTTATATCATAGACCAAAAACCGAGTTCAAAGTTTCAATACATATAAACTTCCAATTTCATAGCAATAGTTTACCATTCAGGGGCAGAAGACAGCAAGCACTAATTGATGCTATTTAATTAAAAACATTAAAATTGCACTAATAAAAAACATTGCAATCTTCAATTCAATATTCAAGGAAGCTAGTAGTAGTTTACCATTCAGGGGCAGAAGATGGCAAGCAAGTTGTTCAAAATACTTTCTTAGCTCCTTTGTGAATTTTCATGCAGCAAGTTAACTTTTTTGCAGTAGAACTAATAATCTATTCATTTAAGCATTAGGAATTAGTGACCCCAAAAAGCAAGAGGAGCCCCATTAGTACTACGTATCAGTTTTCAGTTTCACCTTAATCGCTAGCAAGCATTTTGCATAGTGTATAATACCACTACCATGTGCTTGGAGCCTCATTTACAATAAGCACTTCACATGAACTGGTAACTATGTGTAAACAACATCTCTTAGATTGGATTTATTTTCTATTCAATATTGTATATCAATCCTAAGTGTATTTAAGCTATGGCACACATACTTCTTCACTTCCAATAGGATTTGCAATCCACTGGTAATCAAAATAAACCAACGAATTTCCTCTTTCTTTTCGTTTCAATATTTGATGAAACTACACAACTAACATCTTTTAAAACTATACCACTAATAATGAAAGAGTAAAAACGACCATGAAAATTGCCTAAAATCATGAGAGTTTCGTCCGTAGCATTGTCAAATCCACCAGAAATTGCGAGGGTTTCATCCGCCACAAAATGAAGGTGAAGAAAGAAAATTGCGAAACATCAATTTATAGCAAAAATTGGATGAGTTTTTCCTCCCAGATGAGTCAGCACGATTTTTGGAGTTTTCTTGTGAGTTCTGGACAAAAAATCATGGCATTTTTTACTATTTACTTGGCTGTGAGTTATTGGGGCGATTACTTGCCTGCGAAAATTTTCGGCGAGTACTCACTGATTTTTTAAACTACGGTCTATATTGCATAATAAGTGGTGGTTTAGGTGTGTTTTCTATTGCTGTTCATATCAGAAAATACTGTGTTCTCATTAAAAACCAGCATTGCATAGAGAGGAAGCACACAAAATTGCAAGGTTTATAAAATATTGAAAGGGACATTACAGCTGAAAGGCTGCAGATAAGGATTTGGCTAAAGCTTTCGGATATTATGGTGGAGTCTTGATCCATTAAAGCGCATTGCACTGCAAATGCTAATGATAATCTTTTATAAAATATTAAATATGCTAATTAATAAAACCTACTTTATTCAAAAGAAACTGATTCAAAGGTGGGGTTTATTAATGAGAATGTGATCTTGAGTCTGAGATCCTTTACCATGCAAGCATCCATTTCAAAACTGAATTCCTATTTATTCATATATTTGATTGTATTTTAGTGCTCATCTAAACCACACTTTTGTTTTCTTTATGTCTATTAATGAAGATAAATATCTGTTGGTATCTTCTAACATAATATTTGTGTGGCGATGTTGTTTACAGCCTCTGACTATGTATTATGCTTTTCAACTCATTGCTACCAGACTGCAAAACATGGTACCCAGTCCTGGGCAGGAATTGCGGATCCATTATTTGGGTAAGCTGAAAGTTCTAAAATATGATTTACCAAAATTGAAGTTATGTTAATGAATTCATTACAGTCTCCGTTCTAAATTGTGCTAAGCTATGTTGCTTGTTGAAAGAGCAGATTGAAACCATAGTAAATATCATTTATAATTTATACAGTTATAATGCTCCTTAGGTTTTCTATCTTTAAGTAGGGTTGTATCTTGTTAAAAAATGAGTAGTTGAGCTTCAACAGAAACAATGAAATAACTTATTTGACTGCCCAGTAGAACCAAAAAGTATCAAATGCACTGATAATGAATTTTACATTTTGAAATAGCAAAGTCGAAGATTCTAAATCATTTCTGATCTGAATCTGAAATTGCAATCTCCTTTTAAGCCAATAGGAGGCCAGAATATGGGGTGGGTTCAATTGTAATCAGTAGCCATGCAGTGATATATGAGACTTTATCTTCAGTAAATTAGTAAATACACTTTATGGAGTTTCTTAGAACAAGACTTGATATGCTATTTCTTCATGCACTTTACAATCAACTTTTGGGCTTAGAAAGCTTGCCATGTTATGAGCTGTATCTTTCGATTTGCTTGTCTTTTACTTGTCGGTGATCACTGTTGAGATTTAAGGCCATTTAGTTCTAGTTGTCTGGGACTATTACCAGATGATTTTGTCTATTTTATGTCTGTTGATAGTTTAATATTACAAAATTTCTATCAGGAACTTTCTAACATTAGATTGTTTAAGATGTATTAGACAAAGCTTTAAAAGGAGAAAAATGAAAGAAATAAATTATATTAGTTTTTGTCGATTACTAAAGCCGTTCAATGGGATTGTAAAACAGAACCAGCTAAGATAACCCTATAGCCTAAGAAATGTTAGTTTCATCTGTTAGCATTGAATGTAATTTCGTTTATGGATGAAATATTCATATCTATGAACTATGATGTCTCACCTTTTCTTTGATTACATTCAGGTCCTGACAAGGAACTCCATCAGCTTCCAGTTTTTACAGAGCTATGTGCTCTTTTTCCTGGTGTTCAATTACATATAGATTTTGTTGGACCTTCCATACCAGATTTCAGGTTATTCCCTTCATTGTAAAGCAATCTTCTAGAATTATAAACATATCTGATCAATTCTCTGGGTTTAATAAATCATTGTACTAAAGGGAATTGAGATGAACTTGGTTGAATGACATGTTTGTGAAAATTACAATAAGAAAAACTGGAATCTAATTCCAGTTATGGGATTCCTTTAATTTGGGCCTCATTTTGTATCCCTTACCTACACAGCTCCATAGAGAGAGTGGACATTCATAAGCCTCCATAGAGAAATTCCACATTTCATGTCTTGAATGTTTGCTATTATCATGCCTTCTTACCTTTCTTCATCAACTACTGAGAATTGGTCTTTGTTTATCAATTTTGTTGCTTTGTTAGAGATGGTGAGCATGCTGAACTTACAGGATATGCAAAATGCCTTAATGATTCTTGCCAATGCAAAGTTTCTAGATGCATGGAAGATCATATGTACCACACAACATCTATACAATGTAAAAATCAACCTTCCACTATGGCATTACGGTTTTGGAAGGGTCTCTATCACGAGTGTTTTCAAGATATAAAAAAAGTAAGTAATTTTCTCTTCCTTTATTTTTTCTAAAATTGAGACAGAACTTATTTTATTAGTTGATGTTACTAGGCGTTATGCATTGCTTCAAGATTGAATTCCATTTTTATTTGGGGATTCCTAAAGAACTAATTGTCACAAACTAGGTTTACTTGGTGAGTGAGACATTGGTTCATGGCTTTGTGAATAATTGTCTGTCATTGGAAGAAATTATTCCAAGATCAACTACTAAACTATAGAACCATAAGTACAGTTATGTAATAAATGACCAATAATTGTAAAAGTCATACCATGAAAAGTTGAGATCTGTAAGATTTTTTGAATGGGGAAACTGGTACAATGGAAGAAAACCCTACATGAGCCTATTAAAGATTGGCCCAAAGCAATTATAAATCTTTCACAATATACAGCAAGCTTCTGTAAGAGAGTTTAAGAGAAGGAAGATAAAATCTGAAGAAGCACCAAAAGAAGCCTATAAGAGAAGCTCTAAAATCCACATTAAGGAGAGACTATTGGATTCTATAAATAGAGTGGAGAACCCAAAAGGAGTTGCGAAGTGAATTCAATCATTGCCTTGGTCAACATTCAAAGTGTTGTACCCTATTTCCCATGTAGTGAGGAGAAAGTGGGTGCAAAGTGGTGAAGAAATTACATTTCAAATGAAACTCCAATATTCTTCAATGAATCTTCATAATGAGGAATCTCTCTAAATGGGCAAAAGAGGTGGAGAAGATATTACTTAATTCCCTTTAATATTCCCTTTTAAAGGGAATAAGAACTCTAGACAATGATTTGGTGAAAGATATTTTATTTTGATTAGATAACTTAGGGCTCAACAAAAAACTATGTTTTTGCAGCACACAATATTTTTTCCAATCAAATCATGTTTATGGACAAAATGGTTTTGAAAAAGAATATTGATATGAATATTAGCATTAGCACACTTATGTGGAAACTGATAATTTTGAATATGCACGATCTAAAAAAATATGGTTCTTTTGACTGCAGGTATCTCCCCCTCACTTTATTGTTGCCCCAAATGCTGGCATAGCAGCCTACCCTAGCTGGGTATTGACCATTGTATGTTTTTATCTTCTTCTTCATATTGGCTTTCCTTTCAAATTTAAACACTTAATAAATTGCTTGGATTCTTGGCTTCTGTTTTCCATGTTCAAAACTTTGGCTGTTCCATTGCAGTAACATGCATTCATGTATACGATGCAAGAAAAAAAATATGATTCCACTCAAATCCTTTTTATTTTATAGAAATGGTGAGTAACTCACAATGTATTAAGCTTAAATTCATAGAACTAGGAGCAATAATGGGAGAAAATGAACTTATATTTTGGATCTTTGGTAGAATACTACAAACTAAGGTGGAAAGAAAGAATAATAGTGTCAACAAATGACCAAAACTAAGTCGATGGGGCTTAAAAAATACCATTTATAATAGAAAAGTACCAGGGTAAAAAGATTCTATGTTATGAAAAGTAGCTAAACACTAAGCGTAAAGAAATTCAAACATAGCAAGAGGGTAAACCTAGCGTGGTTAAATCCCAAAAACAAGGCCCTATGAGGGAAGGACCCCTCAATGAAGCATGGACATTATGAAGATGTGAGCTAGATGCCATAATAAAAGAGATCAGTGGTGTCAAATGAGAATATCTTAGTGTAAGCAGATCTGATGTTACAGTCCAAGATTTCATCTATGTGGCAACAAATGAAACATTTTTTATGTATAAAGTTGTTGACCCACAGTCAGATATTTGCTTCAATATGATGCGGATCATTCATGATTTGAGTCTTGACAATAATTATGAATGAGCGTTATAGTAGATATGGAGGTGCTATAATGAGGGCAACAATAAAGAAAGATGGGCCTACTAGTTGGAGAATATGCTTGCAAAATGGTTATAGATAAGTAAATAGTGCAAGAAACATAGAACAAGTACATACTTCGATGCATAGTGCCATGCTAAAAAAATGTTGCTTACATGGGATGAAAATGAGGGTTTTGATGTAATGATATCTAAAGAAACCATTTACATAGAACCACAGGTTACACTTGCCTTCAACTACTACACCAATAGTGCAAGAAGAGGTAGAATACCTATTCCATTCACAACTGTGGATGCAAGGGAAACCTCTATATTTTCTAACTGGTGGTGGTAGCATCAAGATTCTCATCTGGGCAGCAACTCTCAAGTGATTGAATTTGCCGACCGTGCCTCACCTTCAACCATAAAAATAGGGATGGTTTCGTTCTTGCAATACTAAAGGTATACGGATCACTCATCAATGCCATTTATCATATGATGTACATGCTTTTAGAGATTAAATTATCTATGATTAGTGCAAATTGGTGTTTGTGTTGTTATCCTTGGGCATTCATACATTCACAATCACTAATGTATAGACATGGCCAACCCTCGAAGTATCATCATAACAGTGGATATTAAGAGATCCATGATACCTGAAGTGGTTTATGATGTGTACCAACTCTTGAGAAGATTGTGCCAATAGTTATGGATATTTTGCATCAAAATCCCACCTTCACAGAAGAGCAACCTCAAGTGGTAAAATTAGATAAGATTCTAGAAACTATGCACACATAACTATTCTATGCTGTTATCCAAAGTTGTTAAGAGCAAGTCAACTTACTCACCAAGGGAAATGGTTATCTAAGGATCAACTAGAAGGAAAAAATATGCACTTGTTTTCTAGACTTAACAAATTTGGAACTACTTCTTTTCAAGTTGGGATGAATAATCCAGGGGTGATATTGCCAAGCCTATTCTCTAAATACTAATGTTATATGGTCTGCAGTACTGCACCACCTCTAGAAGTTTGCAGTACTTCCAAGATCATCAATCCATCTTAACAAATACCGTACATACATTTCATGAGGTACTTGGCATCCTAGGTAGATTGAACATGGTACCATCCAACCTCATGCCCATAGCATACTCACTTGCACCCATTACACCTTCTAATGACAATGAATAGTTTGGAAGAGAAAGAAGTGGTGCATGACTTGTTTTATATTTGAAAGTATTAAAAGCACTTGTATGTTACCCCAACAAAAACTTTTAGCACTTGCTATAATGACATGCAAAGGTGCTGCTATTGTGGAGAAAGAAGAATTGAATCTCTTCATGTATTGAGCTGCCCTGACAAAACTCTTTGTTTCTGTTGCACTTTTTGGTGTGAGATAGTTTGTGATAACCTCAACTTTTGTTGGATCCACGCTTACTTCTCCGCCAAACATATGCCCCAAACAGACTAGCAATTGCTTTGCAAATTTACATTTCTTCATTGTACACAAAATTTGTTTTCCCTAAATAGACTTGTAAAACTTTCTTTAATGAGTTAGATGTTCTTCCTTGGTAGCTCTAAGAAACCAATATATCGTCTAGATACACTATCACATGCATATCTATGAATGGATTATCATTCATCAATCTCATAAAAGTAGTTGGTACACTAAACAAGCCAAAAAGAAGAATGTGGGAAGAACTAACCTCTCATAGAAACATTGGTTTGTTTTGAAAATTGTCTTCCAAATATCCTCCTTAATATGAACTTCGTGGTTGCTGTACTTGAGATCCAAGTTTTTAAAACAGTTTGCATGCTAAAGATGGTTTAACAAGTCATTTACTTATACTTTGGAGAGTGGATACTTGTTCTTGATGGTGATCTTTTTAATACATTTTAGTTTATGCTTATCCTCCAGTTAGTTGTCCCTTTGTACTGTGACTTTGGGCTATCTGTTTGGCGAAGTGCTTTAAAAAATGACCCCTTGATCCAACAATTCTTGAAGTTGTTTCTTTACTTTATTGCTCTCTGAAAATGATTGCTTGTACAAGTCAATATTTGTTAGAGGAGATTCGGACAGCAAATGAATTGCATGCTTTAACCTCCCTTTGTGATGACTAATCTTTTGGAGCTTGCAACACTTCTTAAAATTTAAAAAGAATGCAATTCCTCATCCAAATATTTTAATCCCTTATTAATATAATTAATCATAGTAGCATTACCCAGGAAAAACGTGTGGTCAACTATGGTTTAAGTGTGCCCCAAGGCTGGAACTGTGCCAGTTTGAATCAGCTGGTCGGTTTTCCCAAAACCCATGGGAAAAATGCACAATATTTTCAAAAAACCTGCCCCTTTACCTTTAAATCCTGGTTTTTGCATTTACACCTCTTTTTATCAGTTGAATCCTGGTTTATTAAACTTGATTGAGAATTTGAGGGTAATTAGCAACATTGAAAAAATTCTTTATTTGTGTCTTATGTTTGTTTCTCTTTCTACGCACTATATTTGGCATGAAATGGCAATAACAGTTTTTTTTCTTAACATTCACAAGTATTTCACCATTTTTAAATTTGCTAGGTTTTTCCTATTTCAAACCCAAGTAATTGAATTCGATTCACACTTTCAGTTTGCTGTGTCAATGCCGGGTAAATGGAATGTTACTATGCAATTAATACTAGAAATTTCTAGCCCATCCTCTTGCTTATTCTTAAAAAGAAGTGAAGAAAATTTCTTATTTTCTTGAATACATTCTTTGGTTTGGTTTGTACTTACCATGTCGATCTTAGGCTTGCTTTGATCTGTCTAGATGATATAGTTGATCCCATAATTGACCCATTTATATTTATTTTCTCTCATCATGAGAATAACATCCTCTAGGTACAAGTAAGGACTTCAAAGTTTCAAACACATCACCAAATGCATCGAGTGGAATCACATATGTTTTCATATCAACATATAATGAATTAATGCCAAATTTTATTGTGCATCTTTCAGTTACTTCTATTTCTACACCCTTCTTTGCCTAACCCAATGGCTTTGGATTTGGATGGTCCTAAGTTTTTAAACCAAACCGTGCATTTACCTTCTTGATTTAGATTCTAATTTGGAAAAGCTTGTTCAATTCCTCCTTTTTCTCCTTTGTGATACCCGCATTGGTAAGGGTGCAACCAAGCTATTCATCTGTTTCTGAATTGTCTTTTAATTCCATCTCTTTTCCTTCCTTAAAGGATGTTATAGATTTCGTGGAGTCCTTTTTGGTGTGGTCCCTAGCATAGTTCAACAACTTGGACTCAACAGCCCAAAATTTTGACTCGGACTCGAGACTCTGTAAAAAACTTGGCAAAACTAAGCAAAAAAAAAATTACACAAAAAATAGAAAATAATTCATTTAGAGAACACATAAGTCTATTTTGATCATCAATTTGTCATAATTCAAAATTTCAAAGATTATGTATGTCATATGACCCTCAAATCAATAAATTACATAGTTCCACAGAGTCTCGAAATGGGGGCACCAAGGGCTTGGATTTGAGGACAATAGGAGGATGCAGGCAGGCAAGGGGTCTGGGGGCGGAAACTTGAAATGTCCCCTTTTTTTGAGTGATCACCCAATGGAGTCGGCTAGCCTATTTTATTCCCGTAGGCTAGGTCGGAAGTGCAAGGGAATAATCAATTAGTTAAATACTAAGTAATCCTAATCATTTCGGATCATTTATAGTTAATTAATTTTGCTGGACCACTTTGTGATGTGAAATGATTTCTAATATTTATGTGAGCCACTTGGTAAAATAAAATAAAATAAAGAAAATTGCCAAAAAGGTGGGCGACCTAGAGAAAGAGAATTAAAAATAAATAAAAGTGGAGCGCCTAGAGGGAGGTCGGCCAAGTGGGAAGAAGAAAAGAAAATAAAATAAAATAAAAATAGCCAAAAGGAGGTCGGCCAAGAGGAGTTGGTCATTTGATGGCTATAAAAGGAGGCACTTGGAAGTCATTTCAATCATCCATTCATATCATATTTTCTTCATTAGAGATTTTCTCTTGGGGCTGCAACTTTGGTTCAGCATATTCCAAGGACGAAAACCCTTAGGAATATTGGTGGATTGGACAAAAACCCAATTCCATCTTGGAGGTGAATTCATAGAGAGTTCACATTTGCACTTCATTGGAGATTTGGAAGGAAAGGAGGAGCTTCAAAGACATTTGTTTCTGCAGAAACCCTAAGGCCAAATTATGTGGTTTGTGCCAAATACAATTTAGATAAGTGAAAGATATATTCAGAATTTCAGATCAGATTTGGAGTGCCATCTTTTGGAGGGTTTTGAGCATTGATTGTGCTAGGGTTTTCACCCTAGATTGAGCGCCAAGGATGGCAATTTCATTTTGAAGTGTTCGAGCCAAGCCCTAGCCACTTTTCATAATTTTTGGAGCGCCACCTATCTTGGAGGATTGACCCATCTAGGGTTTGCTGATTGACATCATTATTTGCCAATTTTGGTATGTATAAACCTATGTTTGGGTCTGATTTGTAAGAGCAGAAATCTGGGCTATGTTTGGGCATGTTTGAGCCTATACATTTGATGTAATTTCAATTCAGAATACTCTGATTTGTAGGAGCAGCCTTATATATTCAGAAATCAGAATTATTTGTCATTTTGTTTGCATTTGATTGGTCATATCATGTGGTTGAGTTCATGGTTGATGATAACTTCATAAGAGTACATGATTGGCATGTTTATTTGAGCATTTTGGCACATATATGTTTGCTGTCCACAATTATTTATAATTCAGGAATAAAAATCAGAATTCAGATCTAGGGTTTGAGAAGAAGAAAAATCAGAAATTTAGGGCAGATCTGATTAGGGATCTTACAAAACTCAACGCTAACTCAATGTGTGAGTCATGTCGACTTAGCGTGGCCTGCAAAAAGATTCATGAGTCGAGCTAAGTCCGTTGATTACTCGGCGAGTTTTCAAACTATGGTTCCTAGGATACAATTTGGGATGTAACTTGCAACATTTTGGGTCAGTAAGCCCATCCTTAACACAATGACTACAATGATTCTTTGGATCTTTGCAAACATGTAAAGTAGTGGCATTTTTCTTATATTTTCACTTACCCTTGGTGTAGAGTTTGGATGGCCAATTTTTTCTTAATCTTGTACACTTTGACCATGATCCTGCCTAAAATATTGCCACTTAATCTTTTGATCAGATTTGTAATCAATAGGATAAAAATTATTTCTCAATAGTTACTTGAATTTCACAACTAGTTGCAATTGGCCTTTTTTCCATTTTAGAAGAAACTAAGTTTATTTCCATCAACTTAGACAAAGACCCTCTATTTTAGACCTGCATAAAAGATCTTTTGTGCCTCACTAACTTCATACACAGTAAAGTAAATTTCCATTTATTTTAACCATTTATCTACTATTTCAGCATCAACTTGCCCTTCAAAATTCTTAATTTCAACTTTGAAAGGGGGATAGTCAGATTTTTGACCTTAGCATTGTCTTTGTCTTTCTTCTGCTGCTCCTCTTCATCCACAAACTCTTCTTTTCCCTTGTATTCTTCATGGGGCTGCTCTTCTTCCACAACAAGTTTTTTGGCAAGAGCATAAACCATTATGTCCATTGATGCTTGATTCAATTTCATGGGCTTGTATTGCTTGTTAGTGCCATCTTGGGATTTCATCACATACTCCAAGCTTGATTCCAATGTGGCAACTCTTATTGCATGGAATTTCTCCAAGCATTATCTGGAATACTCCAAGAATAATCTGGAGGTTGATGTCCTTAAAACAATCTTCTTATGAGGCATCAAGGAGGAATGCTAAGAAAATATACATGTTGGGAGGAGGTGCCATTTCAGGATTAAGTTACGAAAAGATCAGAAATTTGTACAGAATTTTTTTTTTATCCTCAAGAAGACGGGGACTGAATTCTAGTACTCTTTCTTCTGTTGTAGCATCAAAATTGTTGGGAATGATGATGGAGGCAGAAATTGGGACATTGTTTGAACTTTGAAGATCTAAAGAAGAATAACATCAATACCCTCGGCATTTATTTTGATAACCCAAAGGTGAGCGGGAAGGATGAAGAGAGAACACTAGGAATTTGTTGTGCATTATTTAAAATGGGATAATTGAATGGGAAATGCCCTTTGGAGCAAGTTAATACTTGTACCATTTTTGCAGGTAATCATGCAAATTCCTGTCTACTTCCCTTTTAATTCCTCCGATTCCCCTCTAGTTGAACCATTTTTGCAGTTGATTTGTGCTATGTAAGGTCCATTAGTTCTGTATACAATGGATGTTCCAAAAAAGTAATCAATATTATAATCCTTCTTACCAATATCCTATGTAGTAGTTTTACATGCTGGGATATTTGGTAGGGTACTAATAGCCAAACCAGTTAGGATATCCACAAGGGTATCAACGATTGAATTGGTTAGTTTATCAATAAGGGTACTAACCAGTGTTACTAGACTCGGACTTGGCTCAGACTTGGCACGCTGATTTTTGACCTGGACTTGGACTCGGTGCTCAAACTCGGCCAAGACTCAGCAAATTGAAAAAACCATGAAATATAGAGATTTTTAAGGATTTAAAACTTTTATCATGCACCCTTCAATAAATAAACTTTAAAGACACAATAAACCAATCAAATAGAAGCTACTTTGATCACATACACAAGTATACAATCAATCACAAGTATAAAAGCAGATGTTAGCTTAAGGAAACAACATTTTTAAGTATACAAATATTGTCCAGTGTTTTAAGTGTACAAAACTCGTGGATTATGATATGCATGGCATCAAAAACAAAAATCACAATATGGAGTCATGGACTATGGTAGAAAGGAGCTTGTATCGCTCAACTAAGCATTGGTAGCTCTATGTAGAGTCATGCGCTTGTATCTCAAAGAAGTCTACAAATGCTACTACAACCATAGGAGCATTGCTTAGGATAGGGATTGACTCAACAAACGAGAAGTATAAATTTAATTCAATTACTTGGCATTTAATTGGGAAAAAATCGAAAGAATAAAATAATGTTGTTTTTCCATCCAACATGGCCCAAAATGATTTTTATTTTTTTCTTTTTAAAACTAGAGCAAGGGTTTGGGAGTAGTCATTTTTCATAATTTTATCACTTTTAAACAACCTTCACAAGTCCTCCAAACCCTTCAAAAAATGCTTGACTTCCACACTTTTACGTTTGAGCATTTTTTATTTTTTGTTCTATGTTTTCCCTAATTTTTATTGACTTGGTTGAGTTTTCCCAGTGTGACTTGGGTACCCAATGAGTCTAGTAGACTTGGCAAGTTTGACCATACTCATCAGGTACCCAGGTCACAAGTCCCTGTGACCTATTTTTTCTTGCTTGCCTTGAGACTCGCCAAGTCTTGGCAAGTCTCTGCGAGTCTTGTAACACTAGTCTAGGTACATATAGCCATCATGAATGCGGCTGAAAATGATTCTTATCCAACCCTCTTCTATGCAAAAATTAGGGAAATCCTTCCATATGTCAAGCTTAAACTCTCCTATTTAACGGTATGGTGTCAAATACTCTCGTTGCCTTGCTTTCAAGAGTGATCTTCTAAGTGGCTCAAAAGTTGTGTGATCAATCTCTGTCAACAATGTATGAATATATTTATGTACATCCTCCACATATAAGATATCTGTCGGTACATTAGAGAAAGCTTCGTCAGGGTGTACCTCTATTGCTTTGAATGGGTATTTCTTCTACTAAGGGTGCAGGTTGTGTTGAGCATCCATAAGAATTAGGGTCAACATCTTTTTTTCCCTCTATTCTTCTTCTCCAATCCACCAAACAACTAACCAATGAACCAACCCTAGCTCACCACTCTTCCTTTTCTTCTATTTGAGTTTCTGTTCCACTAGGTTGTTTACACACAACTTGTATGTTCTTGCTAGGGTTTACAACTTATGTAGCTCATTTCTATTCTCCGTATGCACACTTAGGAGTTTTTTGAAAATGAAGTCTTTTGCTTTGTCGTGTGCTTATATAAGTTAGCAATAGCAAAATTTGTCTTTAATGCATCCAACTACCACTCTTTTCCCTCCATTTGACCATAGTAATTTGATATGTGGTCTACAATCCTTTTGGAAACAACTGTACTTTATTTCTTTGCTATTATTCTATAGTATTATACACCATGATACAAATTTCCAAACTTCTATTGCTAATCTCCTAGGTGACAATGCTTTAGTTTGGCTTCGTTTACATATCCCATTAATATGGCATCTTGTAAAGTTTTCAATTTCACCGCCCTTGATGATGTGATCTTCTCAATTCTATATGGTCTAAGCCACCACAATTTTAATTTTCCTAATTTTTGAAACTTACTATCATACAACATGTCATTGACCTAGAATGACTTGCTTCTCAAATTTCTATTGTGCCATGCTCTCTGACATCTCTTTTCCTGACTCTGGTTGTATACTGCCAACAAACTCTTTTCGTCTAACTTCTCCAAATCAATCAATCTTTCTTGCAATGAGTCTTCATTCAACTACAAGTCATATGCCAATCTCAAACTTGGTGCTATGTATTGGATAGGAAGTGTTGTGTCAACTCCATATACCAACTCAAAGGGACAAAATTTGGTTAACCGCTTGTATGTTGTCCTATAGGCCCATAATACCGCCAATATTTTTAGGTCCCAATCAATGGTGTTGCCATTGCACATTTTTGTTAATGCAATTCCCAACATTTTATTAAAAGCTTCACTTGTGCCATTGGCTTGGGGATAGTAAGGGCTACTACGGTTATGTTGATCCTAAAATTATCGAAAAGTTCTGCAATTTTTTATTCACGAAGTGTTTGCCTTGGTCGCTGGTTGTGCTTAGGGGACAACCAAATTAGGTAATAACATTCTCGTATATGAATTTTGTGGCAATTTTGGCTGTACAATCATTTGTATCTTCCACTTTTGCCCATTTTGTTAAATCTTCAACCCCTGTTATGATAAATCACGCATGTGACTTCCATGCTGGAGGATCTATTGATCCAATGAAGTCTATGGCCCATTTTTCAAATGGAGCTTGCACAAACATTGGCCGCAATGGCATTTCATCTCGTGTAGTGGGTCTTCCCACCCTCTGGCATACATCACAACACTTTACATATTTGTTGGCATCTTTAAATAACATGGGCCACCTTAGCCTAGCTAGCATAACTTTCCTTGTCTCGTCTCCGGAGTTATGCCCTGATATGCCTTCATGTGATTCTCTTAAAATGTTTTCTCTTTCATGTTCCAAGACTATTCTTATTACAACCTCATCCCTGCCTATGATGTGCAATTCTCCTTCAATTAGAATATAGGGTAGTGATCTCCACATTAGTCTATTCCTTTCATCTTTGAAGCTCTCCTCTAAGAATTGACTGGTTGATAGCAATTGTGCAACATCACTTAATTCTTTGGGTACCGCATTGATCTTGAACAGATTTATGCCAGATAATTCATCATCAATGGGTCCTGGGTCTTCGCCAATATCAGTTCTAGATAGGTAATCTAGATGTTTGCCTTTCTTGGTTTTACGATTAATTTGAAGTAGAACTCCAGAAAAAGCATTAACCATCTACAAATTCTCCCATGTATGACCAGTCCGTTCATTAGACACTTCAAGGGATCATGGTCTATGAAAAAGATGAATGGAGTTGATAACAAGTAGTGCCTAAACTTGTGTAAAGAAAACACCATTGTCAATGCTTCCCTCTCTGTGGTGGTGTGATTTTTCTTAGTTTGGGACAATTTGCAGCTAGCAAATGCAATGGGGTGATCCTTATTTCCTCTAGGTTGTGTTAGTACAAACTGTATTGCGGTTCTAGAAGCATCTACATTGTAATGTCCCCAACAATTTTTTTTAAAATTTTACAACATTTGAATGATGCAAATGCAAACCCTCACAGTTTCTAATCACCTATATCCCGATGTGGGCAAGGTGAGAGCATACGGTGTTTGGAAACACTATCTAGATGTATGCAATGCTAGAAAAGTAAATAGGCGACATAGCTGACCAGATCAACACCTCTTTTGCAGACAAATATGCTTGAATGCACAAAGCCATTGGCAGATTACAAGTAGG
Organism: Cunninghamia lanceolata; assembly: GCA_027924645.1. Classification (NCBI taxonomy): domain Eukaryota; kingdom Viridiplantae; phylum Streptophyta; class Pinopsida; order Cupressales; family Cupressaceae; genus Cunninghamia; species Cunninghamia lanceolata. Next base: position 3,678,299 of record BSBN01000312.1, read on the forward strand.
TCCGAAGCCAAATTGGTTGATAACAAGTGGACCCGTCAATGCCAAAATGATTTGGAAATGAAATTCAAATGCAAAGGAGATTTGGCGGTAAACCTTCCAAGATTCTTCCAATTATGTAATGCAATACTATTTGACGGTAGTACCATCCAGATTTAAAATAAACATGAAATATGAAATTACTGATGAATATCTCTGAAAACACTAAAAACAACATATTGAAAAGTTATTCTAATCAACAAATTATCACTGCTGCAACAAAGATTAGTCCAAAAATCAACAATAAAATAATATATTGTCAAGCCAATGGTACGACCTGACTAGAAATCTGGTAAGATGCAAACAATTTGTTGTTATTGAAGGCTACAATTTGAGACAAGAAGTTGATGTAGAGTGAATTGACTCCCAAACTGCTGAATATCATTGAAAACTAAATTGAACAACCCAAAAATGCAATTGTACAGCCCCCATAAATCATTACTAGCTGCTGCAATACAAATCAGAACTATACAGAAGCCTAGTACAATGGTACGGCTAAGTCAAACTATAAAATGTTGTCCCAAACAGTAGTGATTCATTCCACACATTTAGACGCCTCTTCTTGACATTGTACGCCTTGAACAAAGGATTAGCACAACCAACAAACTCCAAAAGAAATAGCGATCAGATTTGCATAAGTAAATAAATTCATGAAATCCCAACAACCCGACTGAAACACACCAAAAATCCACACAAACACACTAAAATATAACTCCACAATAATCTGAAACTGGAAATTACAAATATTCAGCTCACCGATGATTCCTGAATGAAACCACTCAATTGGCTAGGAGGGTTTTCATCTTTGAAACCAAATCATGAAGTGCACAGGTAATTCCTCGATTGAATTACTCAATTCCCTAGGAGGGTTTTCATCCTCGAAACTGATCTTGCCAAAAGGGTTATCATCCTTAGGCAGAAGAAGATGAAAATAGTTCAAAACAAGAGTTTTCTCAAAATCAACAATAGCCTCTTTCCATTCTTAAATCCTTCTTTTGTAAGTACTTTTAAGGCAACCAAATATTATCTCCTTTATCATCACTTTTCCCTTCAATAATAAAAATAAAGTGACTTTCGAATCATTTTAATTTGATAATACTTTTAATTTCCATATTCAACATCACTTTTATGACCCACTTTTGAAACAACATTTTAAGTCATCACTGTGTACCCCATGCTTGGTGTTATCACTTTTGTCCCTCTTTTAAAAACACTTTATGACGTTGGCCACCCTTCTTTTAAATAAATAACTAAACATAAGTTGCCTTTAAGAAAATAATATAAAGTTACCTTAAGACAACTTAATTATTTAATTATTTTCTACACATCTTCCAAAAGTCTATGGAAAATATTAAATTGGGCCACTTATACTATCCTGATAACTCTGCCGACACCTTAAGTGCATAGGTCTTCCATCCACAGAAAATTGGTACTCTCCAAGGATGATGGAATTCTCCAAGAATGTTGGAATGGACCAAAAAAGGGACATTACATACATGTACATGGAATAGGGTGTTCCACGCTAGAAATATTAAGATGAGCACCTCCGCAATTTTCTTCTTTAATTTGTCAAAAGATTCTTGGCATTGTTCTGTCTATTGAAAGTTTTTAATGCTTTTCTTTTTCAACAACTCTTCTATAGGCCTTGCAATGGCCGCATAACCCCTAATGAATTTGTGATGGTATCTGGTATACCCTAGGAATGTTTTCACTTTAGATACTATCTTCAGAGGTGGTAGGTTTAAACTAATGACCACCTTTAAGGGATCCACCATCATCCCTTCATTGCATATTATATGTCCTAGGAGTGTACCAGAAGGTGTCACAAACACACACTTCTTTAAGTTAAGGGAAATTTGTAAGCTGTGGCATCTTTCCATCATCAAACTGATGAGTGCCAGGTAGCACCCATGAAATACACCTTTTTACTCCTCTTTTTCCTTCCTTCTTATTCCATTGTCTTGATGACTGCACCAAAGTAGATTAACAAGATTGTTCTAATTATGTTTAATGAGAGATGAATTACTTAACATATGATTTCTGATTGAAGGACTAATGTGCATTGAATTCATGGAAATATGTAGAAATTCTCTCTTTTTGAATCTACAGGTGCAGATGTTTGGGCAAAGACAATTTTGGTCATCTCCGGGGATGGTCCTAATAATCTCCGGAGCTAACATATGGATACCGCACTAGCCTGCAATATTTTCCAATATGATTGGAGAGATTTTTGAGAGAAGGGGGGGTGAATCATCTCCGGAGCTGAACTGAAGTCATGAGCATATCTCTGGAGCTGCAGACAGAAGCACACACCTCTGAAGTCTCTTCAACACAAATGCAGATTTCCAGCGCCGCTGCCAGTCAACACTTCCAGTGGTAATTGGGGTGCTCCAGATATTACTCAATCAGCCCCTGAGTAATCGAATGAAGACGGTAGTTAACTGCTGGAAGTTTTATCTTTCTTTTTGATTTTGCAGGAGTTCTCAACAGACTGATCAAATTCCTATATTTCAGGGCCTCGCTGCCCAATTGTATTTGAAACTAAGACTCAGATTTAGTGAGACTGTTGTTCCACTAAATCTATTTTAATTACATGAATGTTTACTCTGTAGTTAAACAGTTAGTAGAATAAGAGATTGGTACTATATCATAGATGAACTACTAGTTAGGGTAAGTGATATCTCATCACTAGATTAGATATAAACTTACAAAGGTAGCAACAGAATACACAGCGGGTAATTTATTGTTATTGTAATCTCATTTTGATATAGACATTTTTCGGAATACAAAAGCTGGTGGAATTGGACTGAAAGTGAATTGTGATATTATCTTCTTGTGCTGATTCATTGCTTTGGTCTTTAGCCCTAAGGGTGTGGAGCAAGGGCCCACTCCCACCACCAAGGCAAAAGGCTAGTATTGTTGTTTATTATTTTGTTTCAGATTCTGTTGTTTGCTGTTCTATTTCAAATTCTGTTTAGAAAGATAGTTACTGTTTCTCATGGATAAATGTATGTTTCAATTGTATGGAATAGTGTAGATCTACATTAGCAATTCATTGTTTCAGCTCTGTTTCCAGCATTTCTAGAATTCATCTTCATAGTAGATAGATCAGTAGTATTAGTTTCTTTAATCAGTAGAGATCATTAGAGTTAGTTAAGTAGATTGGCAACTATAGGATTCCTAATTGCAGACAGCCAAGGACATAGCCCTGGATTTGCAACATGAAATATGATTAAATGCCGAAGTACAACGACCCTTGTCACAAACATAATATTTGGACACAATCCTTCATTAATTCATAGATTGTCCAATCATCCAAGTAGACTTCTAGGAAGTCATGAATAAAATCCTTTAGAGGCATTAATCATTATTCAATTGAACACCGCAAGAGCCTTCTTCATACCAAAGGGCATGATTGTGTACATGAAAGATACCCATTAGTGGCAAAGGTTGTTTTTTGTTGGTCCTCTTTTTGTATTTTGACCTGGTGATATCTAGAGAAACCATTTATGAAGGAATATACCTCCTTGTCGGCGACTGACTCCAACACCTCTATAAATGGCATAGGAAATGCATCATGGACACATGCCTTATTTAATTCCCTCAAATCAATGCAAATCCTTATTTCTTCCATTTTCTTATTTTGTACAACCATAAGACTAATTCATTCTGCATCTTCAACTGGCTTAATGATTCCTCTCACTAACATTTTGCCTAGTTTCATTTTAACATTGGGGTTTAGCCTGTATGGTCTTTTCCTTTGTGCCTTTACTCCTTTTAGCTATATTTTCATTATGTGTGCTTCTTCTTTGATACCTTTTAAGTCAATAAATGTCTGGGGGAACAAATCTTCATACTTTCTAAGCACTTCCACCACTTGCATCACTTGTCTTTCCTCCCAGTAATCACCAATCTTAGCTATTTAGGGTTTCCCTCTGTCGCTATATCCTCTTCTTCTACCTTTAGCGGTTAGTGATAGTATTCAATTTTTGTTGTATTAGTTAGGGCTATCTCCGTTTCGCCTATTACTTCTACTTCTAAATTTTTGGGGTCATCTTCTTCATCATCTTGCTTAGCTTTTCTCTTTGTGATAAGTTGCTAGGTTCCTGGGTCCAGGGGTCCAGTCCCGCACCGGCCGGGAGCAGCGATTAGAGTAGGCAGGGCATGGCCCTGCCGCACCTTGGCCGCTCCCAAGCGCTCCTAGGGGCTTTCGGGTTTTTTTTTATAAATTTTCTTTTAAGAAATTATAAATTTATATATTATATGTTAAATCTCACATATATATTATATTTTCTTTCTATAATTTATATATTATGTTATATAATTTATATTTTCTTTTTTGCCTTTAAATTTATATATTATATATTATATTATATTATTATATTATATTAATTATTATACATATATATACACAGTTGTACCCAACCGTACCGAACCAAAGGAAAAAAAATTGCCGCACAGAGGTACCAGAACCGGCAACTTAGTCTTTGTGTTATAACAAACTCCATGTAGTATGTTCTCTAACTTATCCATCCATTCAATTAGCTTCCACATTTCTTTCTATTTTTGTGGTGCTAATGTTTCCCCCTTATTCCCAAACATCTCCTTCACTTCTTCGGCCAGCAACAATATTACTTCATTCTTTGGAGTGCATCATTGATGGTTCTACAAGGATCATAGGATGAGAATGTTTTGGAAAAGTCTTCTTGGATGGTCTCCCAATCTTTGGTTTCTACCCTCTTCTCTTGATTAATGTACCATGTTTTAGCTATGGGAGATAGGGTCCAATAAAACAACTGAACGCCAAGTCACTTGTTATATTCTCTCATTCTATTCCACTCTTTGATACAATTTGTTAAGTGAATTTTGGGATCGGTTGTACCATAGTATTTAGGGGTGAGTTGCTAGTCTCCTTTTGGCAAATATTTTGTTTTGATTAATATTGTGAAAGATTTCCAAGTTGGAATATTGGGTTTATGGGTGGCCCACCACCTTGCCGCTTTGCATACTAATGTGCCTTGTAAGGCTTCTCTCCTTAGATCTTCCCTTTCAAAGATTCTCTCCATATTTTCTATGTAGCTTAATAGGTCACCTACTCCTAAATAGCGAGGTAACTTGATGTGTGAGATGCCTCTGGATATGCGATGAATTTTATATGCCTTTGGTGTATATTTTATATTTGTACCATTACCTTTTGTTTCTTTGATTTGCAATGCTTTTTCTTCTTTTGCAGTGGGTTCTATGGTTATTTTCTTGATTTTTCTCATACTACAAACCCTTCTAGACCCTAATGCTTTCCTTGATCTTCTTTCTGGTTCTTCTCAAAGCCAAGCTTCTATTACCTCACTATCTGTACTACAATTAATGCTATCTATAAAAATCTCCCCTTCTGAGTTTGGATCTTCTTCAATTTCCTTCTTGGGGATTTTTCGTAATGAATATAACACTCTGTTATCTTCTTCCTCACTCAAATGATCCTCTTGTACGTCTTTTTCAATGTATGTGACACTCATGTCTATATAGAGGGGAATGTGTACCACTCTATCCGCATCAAAAAATGACAATTGTTCCTTCTAGGAGTCAAAGACTCCGTTACAATTTATGAACCACTCCAAGATCAACAGAATGTTGAATGTGTCAAAGGGTACTTTCATCTCTATGACTTCGAAATCTATTCTCTTCCTTATTCCCAATAGGTTGACTTCAACATTTCACCATGTACCTATGGTACTTATGGCAGTTCCATCTACCAATGCAATATTATATGGAGTATCATACAATGTTGGTTCACCTTGTTTTTCCCATACACTTTTAGGTGTGGTACTAATATCAGCGCCAAGACCTACTAATACATTCTTAAACCATTTATTGTGAATGCGTAGTTCAATCATGATAGGTTTCTTCTTCCATTTCTTGGAGGTATTTACCGCATTTCTGATCTGAGGCCTCAAATTGCTGGTTTTATTCTTATTCCAGTATTTTGCAAACTGTTTTAACTTTTCTAGTATGTTTTCCTCTTTTGCAAGATTGCCCAAATTCTTTAGTAGCTAAGCCTCCTTTCAGAAAAATAGGCTCTATGGTGGTCTTCATTCTTCTTTTCTTCCACAATGATTTTCTTAGCTTCTTCTACTACTTGGTTGTGTTTCTGTTTGGTCAAGAAGTACTCCCCCTCATCCTCTTCTAAATCTTTTGCAATTGTTTTCCCTTCAACGATGTCTATTCCTCCTCTAGTGATTATTGCAATGTTGTTCTTTCTCCCATATTCTATCAAACCCTTCCTTCTAATCCTCTCCTCTAGATATTCTCTCTCCAACTATTCCTCCTCTATTAAAGAGGATTGTCCTTTTTCCTCATCCAATTCTGCTTTTAAACACTGCCTAGCACCCTGGGGGCTTTGTGGTGGTATTCTCATCATTACTTTTGCCTCGTGATGCATGTGGTCCAGATAGCTCTTCACTTTTTGTTGGTGCAAATGCATTCTTATAATATTGTTCTGCTCTTGAATAGTTGAAAGAGTCATGACCAGGGTCACCGTAGAATCCACATACCCTCTTCTTTTCCTCTCTACACTTATTTGCATAGTGGCCCATTTCACCGCACTTGTAGCAAGTCACCTCTTTTCTTCTCCTTTGTCCTCAGTCATAGCCTCTGTTGTGTTCTCCCCTATAATCATTCTGATAACTGCAATTTTCATTCTGAGGATATGTCATGTCCCCATTTCCGGAGTGAATTCATATGGAGTTGACAATTAGCCTATCATCCATTCCCATAGGCTAATGTATTGGTAAGGGAATGATTTGCTAGTTTGAGTTTGTTTCCACACATGGAGAACCGGAAAGTTGGTTCAACTAGTATGTTATTTGGAAAATGCAATATTGAAATTGTATTTTCAATTATTTTGATTTGATGTGTTAGATGGAATAAAGAGAAAATGAAATCTTTAATTGCATTTTCTCTAAGCTATTTTTATGGAGTTTGTGTGGAATAAGGAGGTTCGCCCCATGAGGAAATAGGTCCAAGCTAAACCCAACGGTCATCATATGGATCGATTGGCATTGTAGATGAAATTACAAGAAGAATCGATTGGCATTATGAGGTGGCTATTCCATTGGATCATGTGCCAAGGAATAGGATCGACGCCATGTGGAGTCATTCGCCCAAGAATGGAGCCAACGGTTGGAGCATTCGCCAAGTCAAAGGCATTTAAAAACAATTGTAAGGAAATTCAATGCAATCGCCTATGCGAAGGATCGGCAGTCAAGTTATGGAGCGATGGGTTTAGAAGAAGGAAAACAAATGATTTGCTTCAATTGTTCAAGAGAAGAGAAGATTTTAAATGTTTGTCAAAGCAAAATTCAATGCAAGCATTCAATCGCCCAAGCTAGAGGATCGATCCATATGGAATAGATATCTTTCATTTAAAACAATTAAAGATTGATTTTAAATGAGTATGTTCTAGATGTAATTCATTTAATTTTGTTCAAGTTCATTGCTCATCATTGGTGGAACTCAAGCTACATTCCAAAATGCCAAAGAAGAGGGACGTCCATGCTTGAAGAAGTTAAATAGAGGACTTGAACTTCAATTTGCAATTATTGATGCATTGGTATGTTTTTTATTCTATTTGTTTTGACTGAAGATTACGATTTTCATGTCTTTTTGCAAGGAGATGACCCCTTGTGTTTGTATGGTGATGTCCCCATACTATATGTGAGGTGATATTGTGCGAATATTCACCATTGAGCTTGAATTTGCAGGTTTAGAGAAGTTATTGAAGCATATTTGATATCATATTGAAGCCTTTGATCCATTGGAAGCACTATCAAGGTAGTTTTAGGGCCTACGATATCATTGGAGTGAAGTTTATATGATTTGTAGGGTTCTGATTTTTATGACAGCGAGGTATTGATATTGTTTCAGGGCTTTTTGAGCTTATTGGACAAGTCTACAAAGATTCTAAGAGTTGCAAGTTGCATAAGGAATCCATCGCTTGGCTTAGGAGTGGATTATAGTGACATTTGAAGACATTTTGCATGAGCTGATTGAAATATACACCTACACAAGTCATGGCAGCCAACTGAATTTTTATATCAGTCAACTATATTTGTACTTCCAGGGCTGTTTTGATCACTTTCAGACTTGAGGACAATTTGCTATTGTTTGTTGATGATCATATATGTTGTATAAGGCATTTGGTCCATTATTTGTTCACATTTTTATAATCATATCAGGTCTGATATGACTGATACAGTGACTGAAATCTTATATCAGCAGTGTATTTTGTGATGCAATTCCATGTTGAATCAATATGAATGCAAGAGGATTGATGGCTTCCATATTTGGTGATTTGTGTTGATGTTTGGTATTGATTTGTGCAAGAAATCTTATCTAAAATTGATTATATTTTTAGTCATATATAATAGGGTCTCTTACAGGATAATTGGCGGGTGGGGTTCCATTCATGATTTGTGGCCTTATGTTTTGTATTGTATTGATATTGCGTTGGTTTCTCCATTGAGGTTGCCTATAACCATGGTCCTATGTATGAAATGTCCCAATCCAATTTTTTTTTTGCGTTTTTGCAAATATTAATAACAATGCGGAAAACTGATCTTACATTAATCAAAACATGAGAAATACAACAGCAACATAAGAGGATTTAACCAGCTGGAATAGACTTGAAATGCTGATACAAAATGTACTAACCCTTAACTGCTGAATCTACTTACATAGAAGAAGAATGCAAACTGAAATAAACACTTGAAGACCTCTGAATAACGCTGAAAACAATACTGGCTGCAACTGTATTCAGAATATAACAAAATCTGCCTCTCCACAAACTGTACGGCCTCCTATTGGAATAGCACGGCCCTAAGTCAGCTCCAATATTGGTTGTGCCATGCTCTAAGGTGATCAAAGTGCACAGAAATGGTGTGGCTAGGGTTTACGGGTTGCAAAACCGCTTCAAAATGGTGCAGCTCCCTCTAACATTCAAACACCCTTCCCACACACTGGTACAACCAGATTCTACATAGGAATATGTATAACCTGCTATGGTACGGCCAACAATAGGAACTCCAATGGAATGACCTACTACTGATTGCTATTTGCTTTGCTTGGATAATACGATCAGATTTGCAAGCAAGTGATCTTCAACTAAACTTCAATCTTCAAGAATCTTTGATTATAGATTAAATCTACTGCAAACATGTAATATCCCAAAACGGGATATTTAGGGCAATTTTGGATTTACGGGCTTTCCAAATGAAACTTGTTTGGAATGACTGATTTTACTTACTTTGAAATCTGCCCTAACTTCTGTACTTAAGATTTTTGCCCAAAACCCTAATCTCTGATTTTATTTTCTGCTCTTAAACATGTAATCATGACACCCAAATGTGCATCCAAACAGAGCATATAATGATGGCAATTGATACTAAACATTTCAATTCACATTCCCCATGAATTACACCATGAAATACACGTTCTAGGGCATCTTGCATTAATCAACCAAATCTGAATTTCTGAGTTTGACACTGCTGCTACCAAATGGAAGTTCTGATCTGACTTTTCAATGAAAGTACATACCAATGTTATGCTGCTCCAATGACAATATTCTGCCCTTGTTTTCTGCTCTAACCCTAACTTCTGCCCTAAAAATCCGACTTAAACAATTGCACATGATCTCCATAAAATATGTCAAATTACCATAGTATCATTGCCAACAATATTTCCAATATTATATTTGAATTCCACCACACAATATGCAATTAAACAACTTCAAATGACAACCACAAATGACTGAAATAAACTCAGAATTCTGCTGCTTTAAAAATCAGAATTAAATAAGTCTTCAATTACATCCAATGCATGGGTGATCAAAGCAAACAAGCCCAGCACAAATATGCCCTAAACCCTAAGGTTGTACATACCAAAAGTAATGCAAAATAATGATAGCAAAGTCCTCAAGACGATCTCCCAAATCTGATCTGCAATTCTGCTCCAAAAACAATTAAGTGCAAATGAACTCCCATCACGGAAATCTCCACTAGGATGCTTGAGGTTTTCGTCCCAAGATCCTCTCCAAGAGATAAACTCCCAAATGTGAATGGATGAATGAGTGAATGATGCTGAAAATGCCTTGAAATGATTTCATATTTATAGTTATACATAACTTTTGCCCTCTCAAATAGGGCCGACCTAGGCACTTTTAGTACTTTTATTTATTATTTTCCCTCACTAAGAGGGCCGACCCAGCCATAAGGAAGCCTAGAGCGCCCAAAAATGTCGAATTAAAGATTTGCATTTTCTTCTTTTTTCTTCTCCAAGTTGTCTTCTTCCAAGCACTCAAGGGTTAGGCCTTAATTTATTATTTATCTTCACAAGTCGTCCCACAAAGGTGGCGCTCACACAAGACCAAGGTATCTTCTCCAAGGTGGTATTCAACATAGAATATGTTATGCAAATTCATCTCTTCAATATGACAAGTCTCCCTACTCCATTTCCTCAAGAAGGGTTCCCTCCATGGAAGGTGAAATATATTAAATGAATTGAACATATCAAGACCATTAGAAAAATATGTTAGGCCATCTCCAAACCTTGATTCTCCTCCCAAAGTTCCTGGCGTGTGGAACTCAACCCTTTTGCTCTCCAATGGCGACCATCCCGAAAATGAGGACATTACAAAACATTTAGCACTCTGGTGACCTTTGGATGAAATCACACAAATGGCTAGAAGAGTTTCGTCCTCGAAACCATTCTTTACCTAAAGGTTTTCGTCCTAGGGCAGAAAGAATGGACAATGTTCAATCTCAGTAGTTGGGATTTGATAAAAATGAACTGAATACTTTTTTCTCTCCTCAAATCCTCCTTTTATAAGCACTTTTGGAATAATAAAATATTATTATTCATAACTCTTCATTTTTCCTCCAAAAGTGACTTTTAAAATTTTTTAATTTGATATTACTTTGATCCCCATAAAAAGTTACTTTTATGGCCCTCTTTTAAAATTACTTTGACATTGGCCACCCTTCATAAATAATTAATTAAACATAAGTTGCCTTATAAAATAAAGTGTTCCTTTACAACTTACGTTAATTGATTAAGTATTTCCCTTGCAACATCCCAATAGCCTACGGGAAATTAAATAGGCTAAGGGTCTCTGAAAATCTTCACGCCTAAGAAGGGGACTTGATAGTGTATAAAATTCTCTCTCTGCTAGCCCCTTGGCTCTCACCATACCTCTCTACATTGGTTCATGAAAGGAAATTTGCAGCCATAATAACCATTTCCACATAACCCCAAGAGAGAAAAATATGCAAAACAAGTATTTAGAATTCACAATGCAAAAGGATAGACAAACATATCACCAAGATTACATCAGATGTACCCTGGGAAAACCCTCATGAGGGAAAAACTGTGCCTCCAAAAGCACTCACACTCAATGTATTATCTCCATAAAAAAGATTACTATATTTACAGAATCTCCATGCAAGGCCTCTGAAGCATCAAACACTCTAGTTGCATTCTCCATGTGAACAAGTAAATGAGGACCATGTAGTCAGACATCCCAATCCATGCTTCCTCTCCTCACATATGCAACCTACAAGGGATGCTCAATCCAACCTTAGCCAACAAATCAAAGGTTATGTAAGCCAACCTCAACAACTACTCATGTGTTTGCTTTTATAAAGACAAGCTTGCACAAAACCTCTAAGTGATATTACATAAGACATGTGCCTTTAAACCATGAGCTTACAAAACCATGTCCCCCTCATTTACTTTTTGGTACTAAGTATTGCCAATATAAAATATTTTCTCAATATGCAACCCACATTAAATATTTATCCCAATGTTACATGCAATTTGCAAGTGGCTCTAAAAATGTCTTGACACATGTGAAACACACATCCTTAGATTCCTTAGATGCACCACAATTAAATATTACATTAAACATTTTAAGCATTATGCAAGGTGAATAACACACCTTTTCCCAACGTTCTCCCTCTTGTATACATTGCATAAGGGGTCAAAAGTAAACTCAATCATCAAGGGAACAATCCCTATAGCCAACATGTACCATCAAAACATCCAAGTGCTCCATGTGCTCCATCAAGATACCTGCAACAATAACCAAGTTGACCACCATCTCAAACAAGAATCCTCTCATCCTCCATCATGCCAATGCACAAAAGATAAGATCCAATCCAAAGAGATGCCACACTAATTGTCACATAGAAGCATGAATCCTACCTCAACTGGACATCCAAACAGAAACACCAAATCCAATGGTAACAAATAGGCCTAAGTAGCTGCCATGAATTAATCACCATAGCTAGAATAGCAACCACAACTAGTTCCTAACACATCCAACTAACCCTACCTCAAAATCAAGGTATACTAATCATAACATGTAGACCTTATGCCATTAACATATCCAACCCAATACATGATCACAAGTCCCTGTATATACATTGTCTTACATAAAGAAGTCTTCCAAGGTAACAACACATAAACATGTGATAAAAAACCTCAATACCCTCAATACCACAGTATAATGAGAACATCCAACAAATGACACATATACAATCTGGAACTCCCACTACATGGGTAATGTCAAATCTGAAAACAATCAAGGCATCCAAAAGTCGAGACCCATTTGATGCTAACCGCCTCGGGGTCTTGTAACATTGTTTGAGACATATTGATGAAGTTTTGGTCATTCTTGAGCAGCAATCTTTCTTCACCAAGGCTTCCAAATGTGAGTTTGGGATGACTGAAATTTTATACTTTGGACATATAATCAGCACTAAGGGTGTTCAAGTGGATCAACTGAAATTATAGACAATTCTTGATTGGCCCCCTCCAAAGACATTATCACAGTTAAGAGGTTTCTTTGGCCTTTGCAGTTACTATAGAAGGTTTGTTAAGGGCTTCTCAAAGTTAACAATACCATTGATAGATTTGACAAAGAAGGGAGCTTTTCAATGGTCAAATACAGTGCAACGAGCTTTTTGATAAGTCCAAGGAGGTAATGATTTCATGTCCATTTTTAGCTATACTTGATTTCTCGCTCCCTTTTGTTTTAAAATGTGATGCTTCAGGGGAAGGGATTGTAGCATTCTTGATGCAAAATGGACTTCCTATAGTATTTGAGAGTCGAAAGCTAAAGGAAACGGAAAGGGGTTTCTCGATCTATGATAAGGAAATGTTGGCCGTCATGCATGCGTTGGCCAAATTTAGACAATATCTTGTTTGTGGTTGGTTCATGGTCAAGACCAATCACAATAGTTTGAAGTACTTCCTTAATCAAAGAGACTTGAATGACATACAACAAAAGTGGGTAAGCAAGCTTCAGGCTTATGATTTTGATATAGAATATGTTTAAGGGTAAGAATAATGTTATAGCTGATGCACTTTCCAAGAAGCTTACTTTATGTTCAATTTCCATTGTTTCTATTAATTGGAAAGCTAATATTATGGTTGAGTATGTTAAGAATGCATTTGCTACTAACCTCCTTGATGGAATAGTGAAAGATGATAGGTATACAATAAAAGGTCTTATTCTTTACAAGGACAAGGTCTTCCTAATGCCAGAATCTAGAATGAAGGAGAAGATTTTGAGAGCATTTTGAGAGGCATCACTTGTAGGACATTCTGGAAACTACAACACTTACCGACAGATTAGGGAGAGGTTCTCTTGAAAGGGACTAAAGGAGGATTTTCTCAAGCACATTAGAGAGTGCATCATTTGCCAACAAAATAAAGCAGAACACGCTCATCTAGCAAGTTTGTTGCAGCCCTTGCCTATCCCTAATATAAATTGGGAGAGCCTATCCCTAATATAAATTGGGAGAGCATATCCATGGATTTCATCACTAGTCTTCCTAAGGTAAACAGTAAAGATTGTATTTTTGTGGTTGTGGATAGACTAACTAAATATGCCCATTTCTTTGCTATTTCTTCCAAGTTCAAGGCTCCTCAAGTGGCTAGCGTATTTTTCAAAGAAGTGTTTAGTTTACATGGATTGCCCAAGAACATTGTGAGTGACAGGGATAGTAGATTTCTTAGTGTTTTTTGGCAAGAGTTATTTTAGTTGATAGGTATAGAACTTACTTCGAGCACAAGCTACCAGCCTCAAACTAATAGATAGTTGGAAATTGTGAACAAATGGATCGAAGGATACTTAAAGAACTACGTTTTAGATCAACAAACAGTGTGGGTCAAATGGTTGCATTTGGGAGAATATGGCTACAACACTCACTATCATATGTCCACAGGTATGTCTCCATTTATGACACTTTATGGATATGATGCTCTCATTTTTGTTGATTTGGTGTTTGCAGATAATAGGGTACTAACCACTAGTGGCTTGGTCAAGCATAGCCAAGACATATTGAAGTCACTCAAGGATCATCTTCAACAAACACGGAACACGCAGAAGCTCTACACCGATCAGAACCGCACGGAGAGGACATTTGAAGTGGGAGATTTGGTGTTCCTAATGTTGCATCCATACAAGTAGTATTCCATCAAGAAAAAAGGGTTCGGAAAACTCAAATTGAAGTTCTACGGGCCTTACAAGATTATGAAGAGAGTGGGCAAAGGTCGCCTACGAGTTGGAGTTCCCTGAGCACAACAAGATCCATAATGTCTTCCATGTTTCATGCCTCAAGAACATAGTTGGACAACACATAATTCCTTTGGTAAAATTGCCTCCCTTGAATGATGAGAGGAAGCTCATCTTAATACTAGAAGCCATCATCAACATCAGAGAAAAGAAGTTGAGAAACATGAGCTTTACCAAGTACTTGGTGCATTAGAAGAATCTTCTTGCGGAAGGTGCCACATGGGAAGGTGCAGAGATTCTTGAGCATCTAGGTTTGCAATTGCTTGAGGACAAGCAATTTTGGGAAAGGTGGATTGTCATGACCCCTTCTCAAAATTAAAGGAGTTGAAGACTTGTAGCCTATTTCTATTTCCTGTAGGCTAAGGGAAACTATAAGGGAAATATTTTCTATTGTAGTGAGGCTGTCTACATGAGACATTATTTGGCCTATGTAATATTTTATTTTAAAAAGGTACTTTTAGACTTTTAGAGGGAAAAGTAAAAATTAAAATTAATTGAGGGCCCGAAGGTGGCGCCAATAAAGGTAAATCAAGCGCCCAAGGCGCGGCATCCATTATTATGAATTCAAATTTCAGTGTTCAAGCTCTCGATGATGGAAACCCTTGGTAGCATGATCTAGAGGACGAAAATCCTCTTGGATTGCATAGTGGAGCGAGGACGAAAGCCCTCCACTCTTCTATATCTGTTGGATGCAATTTTATGGGCGAAAATTGTGATCATCTATTGTGCCAATCTGAATCAGCATTGTGGGACAAATTTGATTGTAGCACCAGCTATGAACATTCCTTCAACTGCCATTGTACGGTCAGCATTTAACATTGCATATTCGTATTTACTACTGAATTTTCCAGTGCCCTTGACTTGTAATCCTGTTGTTTGCAATTTATGTTAATTACTGATTTCCTGTGCATGATTGTGATTAGAATTTTAATTAAATTATAGCAAGTAGGTTAGGTTTATTTGTGAATTACATATTCATGCTGCTGGTGTTTTATTAGGATGGCGATCTGAATAGTTAATAAGTCTGCATTATATATGTATTGAATTGTTTATGGAAGTAGCAACAAATATGCTAGGCTTGATTGCACTCTAATATATCGCAGCTGATTTTGTGGCGATCTGAAATAATACTTGAGACCTGAATTATCATTGCTGATTTAAGGGTTTATGATATCCGCTGTTTATGTGTGCAAATATGCAAACACATTCATAAATTCTAACCTCATATACTGCTGTTCCATTAATTTCTGCTGCAAAAGTCATCATTAATTCGGTAGTTGCATATTGCGGCCAGATTTATGTTGTTACTAATTGGTGGCTAGATCATACATTACCTTCAGCATTATTTTAGTATTTTATATTCAGTCAGTCAACATTTCAGTCTGCGAATTACACATTATTGATTAGCATTAGTGTAGGATCTGAATTTCATAGATTAGTTTCTCTTGCAAGTTTTTCTATAAATCAGAAAATACAAAAAAAATCAGAGGTTGTGTTACCTAAGGTTTGTTTCAGCAGTTATCTTTCAGTATTTCAGTTATTTTCATAAAGGGACATTACAAGTACATCTCCATCTCCACCAAATATGGAATGTACAACCACAATTATTAAATGAATGTACAACTGACCTTAAGTAGATACCTACCTAAGTAAGTTTATCCTATCATGGGTGCATAATATGTGATAAAATAAATTACTAAATACAAAAATAAATAAATGCACCATCAGAGAAGGTTCTTGGGCAACAACTTTTTGCAGTTGTGTTTGACTGTGGAGCTTAACAGGCTGTGGTTATGGCCTGCTCAGGTCTTGGAACAATGCCCCTTCTATATAGTGTCTTGGAAATGGTGGCCTCGATGCGATGGTGTCAGCTTAGGGTTAGCAAGTTCATATGCAAGTATACTGGATACCAAGTTTTAAAAGGGACATGCACTATAATTGATACATCAATTCATTGGAATGGATGCATTTTTAGTCATACACTTGCAATTATCTAGTGCCAGTATGTATTCTTCCTGCATAACTGGACTACTACAGAAGTTGTTATGATCACCATTAAACCTCCTATAAACGTAGAATTCCTATTCAGTGCTACTTGACAACTATTTATACCACATGTCTGGAGGCAGCCTCCTCATCTCTTTAGAGTCTTATGCTCCTTATCATAACACCAATGACACACGATGACTGTCCCATTTGCCTCATCTTCTTTCACTTGTAGCCTAATCTAGAAGTCAAGTAGGTACATGTCTGATGGCACGAGAATTTTTCATTCTGCATGACAGTACCTATTACTGAAGACAATAGCATGCCCCATTGTGATTCCCTTGTATCTGCAATTACATGCAAAAGGAACCACACACCCTCTGAAACACTATAAAGTATTATTACATACATGCAAGAACCAACACATTGTGCACAACATTAACACCATGATGTCTTTTTGTTTTCATGACATGAAAAGTCTCTAGTCATTCATCAAATTAGGTAGGATAAGGGGGATCCTTGCACCTGTTAAATTATGAACACAGTGAATTCCTTTTGTGTTTCAGGCTTCTAGCCTGCACTTTTTATGTCTGCATTCATACATGAAAAAATGTATAAATTTAATGTGTTTCTTGTTTTGCAGAAGCTCATAAGTGAACTTCATGTACCAGCCGTGTTCACAGATTATTGTGAAGAAGCAGCATTTCTGGCTACCCGTTGCATTAGTAGTATCCATACTGGTCCTCTAGCATTACCTGTGAGTGTATTTACTTTTTATTGTAACTAATTATTTATGTTTTGATCTGTATTATAAAAAACATACAAACAAGTGTAAACTGTAGAATGAATTGACTGTCAATGCAATTGCATAGTGAATAGCATGGTCTTTTACAATGAATGTTTTATTTTTCTTATATCAGAAAAAAACATATGGGTTGTGTGTATCCATAGCTTTTGATGTGGTCATTGTCTAATTCAATTAATCAAGTCTGGCATGAATAATTTGATTGGAAGTTGTATGACTAATACACATTTCCTGTTATTTGCAGGTTCAGATTAACCCTTTCCGGCAACCTATCATTATTGAAAATGCTGTTTTAGACATTCCCACATATTCAAATTCCTTTCTCTTTGGAATGTGCTAAATTTGAAGAAAAATTTTATCAGCGGTAGTGCTTGCCAGCTAATCAATGCCATAATATGTTGAAACCCTATTTATCTAATAATTTCTCAAATTTGTAGATTGCTTGGTTTGTATATAGTCATTATTTATCTTTGCAAAAATATTAGAATATTTATTCAGTCTCAAAGCATGCTTATGAATTGAAGTTGCCTTTTGTTTGTGCTTGTCCTGATCCATATCTGGATACTCTTCACGAAGATTCTTATCATATTATATGTGTGTGTGCGTGTGTGTGAGTGAGTGAGAGAGAGAGAGAGATGTGGACAGGATTTCAAAGGTGTTCTTGTTTAGTTTAGCTGAGACCCCAGCCACTTTTGTGTCCTTGGTAGTAAATGATTTGATCGGTGAAGGTTGCTACAACAGCTCGATACAAACAGAATTGGCACTTGAATTGTGTGAGGGATGATATACATATTGCAAGCTTCATACTGATGTATCACAGGATGAACACTGAAGACAGAAAATTTGACTCTTAAATTTATTGACTTCAAAATTTAAAATTTAGCCTTGACATTCCTTTTTGGGCTGTGTTGTTGCAGTTTTTTGCTTTTTGGGACTACGTGATACTTGATTCCTGGGCTCTGCTTAGTTTGCGTGGCTTTGTAACATGATCCCATTCCATGCGTCTTTTTTGAGAACAGGCTGCAATTAATATATAAATCTATTTCATTTTCTTTTTAAAAAAGCCTGGACTCCTAAGTGGACTTGGTGAGATAGCAAGGGGCAAATCAATTGGAATATATTATATATTTTTAAAACCATGTGAAAATGTAGAATGTAATGGTGAAATTTGCATATACATGTCAATTCCCATTTAATTCTGGGTTTTGAGATAATGGCTTAATACACTTTCATATTGACAAATGACGCAATCTTGTGCAAAGTTGGGATCATTCTCCCATGCTCTTAGACATTCCTATTTTGTCATATACCTATATTAAGATATTGTTTAAATTAAAGATTTGAACATCATAATAAAGGAGAGAAATCCTTTCCTAAAATATAGTGTTGTCAATAATGATATATAATAATATATTTATATATGATATATATATAGATCGAATATTACAGGGTGATTAATATTATAAGTTATAGGCTGAAGTTTATACCATAAGCTAAGGAGGGTGCGATCCATTGAGATAATCGCACCCCTTCCAAGAGACACCACGGCAGATATAAGGGGGATGAAGTGGAGGTGAAAATATTGCAGATTAAACAGAAGATTTCTGATGGTACTCATTGAAAAAATGCATTGTAATAAGGAGGGTTTAATATTAAATCCTAGCGCCTGATTTCATTTAAGTTTATGCTCCCATATAAGTCACTGCAGCTCTCCTATGACTAGTCGCAACCTGTTAAGGAGTGTTCGCAGCCATGTAATGTCAGCGCCCAATGAAGGAAATGTCAATAGTTTAAAGAGGACGCAACAGTTAGAAGGGTCCTATATTGTTAAAAGAATTCAACGTGGGTGTAGAAAGGTGCCACTCCCACTTTAGAAGGTTTGCATTGTTGGGTTCGAAGTTTAAATTAGCAAGTTTTTTTGTTGGGTTCGATGAAGCCAAAATTGGTAAGTTTCTCTCATATATTCGAAAAGGATGGTTTTTGCAACCAACTTCTTTTCGCATGTATTTGCAAAATTAGAAGTTGCCCTTTTTCATGGATTTTTCCATTCGCATCCCTTTGGGAATCTCACGTGAGGTTTGTGGGAGATTAAAGTGGATTAAAGTGGATTAAAGTGGATTAAAGGAGGCAGTCATCCATCATCAAGCAATCACCGAATAACATATACGAAGCAGATCACATCAGCGAATAATACATACGCAGCATACAAGGAATTCAACGATTAAGCAATCAGGAAGGAAATAATAACAGATACACACAGCAAATATTATTGGTAATTGATAAAAAGAGATCTGGAATATTATATCAGTTTCCAGCGCACAAAGGAACAGCCAGTTATGCATAAATGCTTTTCTCTTCTTAATGCCCAATCTGATACACATTGTGCTTTATGAATAATAATGCTAAATAGCCAACATAATAAGGAATCACAGAAATATCTTATGGCTGACTGTAGTATCAATACATTGTGCATTAGAAATAGAGTTTTTATCTCTGACTTTTCATATTATAAACATGAAAGGACTTTCAAGATACATGATTGCATTTATGATTATTAAGTAATCCATGAATGAATGAATTGATCTTAGATATGATTATGAATGTGCATAGAAAGAATAAACTAATATGATGAACATAATTATGGAATTAAAGATGTTAATGACATATGATCATGATTGGCCAATTCTGATATGAGGCCAAGATGTCTTATTATAAGGCATCATATGAAAAATATTAATGAGAACAAATATACTATTTATGAAGAATAACATAATCAATGAAAGACAAGTTTATGATATGCTTGGAGTTGACTAGGACTCTACCATTAACCCCTCTATCACCTTTTGGGTATGATGTAGTTGGGAGTAGTTGGAATTAGCCTAGGTAACCTTCGATTGGACGAGGTACTCCGGATGCGAGTGAAGTCCCTCGAGCCAAGTGATGAGGAACCCCACGTGTGGGTAAAACTTAAATTTGCTCTGCGGATGGTGACCCTCGTTTGGATGAGGTACTCCGGGTGTGAGTGAAATCCCACGATCCAAATGGTGAGGGACTCTGCGTGTGAGTGAAATCTTTGGGCCTCCGTAAGAGATGGTTGGACTATCTCCCTAATAAAATCATACTTGGTGATCTAGAGCTGGTTAACGCTAGAGTCTACCATAAGTCCCTCCCAAGTCATATCATGAACAAATGATGAAAATGAATTACATGAATCGAGAATGTTACATTGCATGATGAAATGAATTACATGAAATATAATGTGAATATGATCAAATGTGTTATAGTCTTAATGATTATATGTTGACACAAATGATAAGTAGATGACTAATGGTCTCTTTTACTAAGTTGAAATTGTGCAAGGTGGTGAAAATTTTTGGCTTACTAGAAGGGACATTACATATTTACACATTTCTCCCACATTTAGTTCCAGCCATCCATATCCACACATATTTCCACATAATTTACATTTATTATTCCCATTATTGACACATATATCCAAACATTCATTCCCTGCATAATTTATTGTGTCCATGCCCAGGGTCTATCCCACAAGCATGGGATCAAACCTGCACCCATAGATCTACCTCTAAAATTTTAAAATTTAAATTCAAATTTTGGTTGAGTCCTACCCATTCCTTTCTTGCCTTGAGTTGACTTGGTACACATTTAACATGACTAATTTCTATGTACTTGTATTTAAAGGCATTCAATTGCATTCATTTAATCATCCTATCACATTGAAAAGCATTGAATATCATTTACATTTATGAAAGGATCATGCTAGGAATACTTTAATTGGAGCACCTAAAAAGAATCTAATTATGCATCTTATCATCCTAGAGCCTTTGCATGTTTCAAGCTTGTTGTCCTTGATCTTTTCCACAATCATAAAGTTGGTCCTATCAATGGGCTCAACCTAGGAGAACATGACACTTGAGACCTGGTGATCTCCCCTAGGTGTTTTTAAACACTCAAAGAAGGCAAATCGGATGAATCAAAAAACAAGAGTGTGCATTGTATCAAATCAAATCCATGGCTAGAGATTGAATCCATGCCCATGCAAATTACCTAGACTTGTAGATACACCCCTTCACAAAAGTGACCAACTATTGTGATCCCAAGATGAAGTACAGACAAAGATCTATCATTTTCAGTCCCAAAATATACATATTTTAGTGCATCAATAGACTTATTCAGCATCATCATTCCTAATGCTAAGTATTGTTATCCATTGCATTTAACTTTTCTAGCTTAGCATTTAATGTTTCAATTATCACTTACAAAATTGTCATTTATTAATCTAGGTTAATTTATTCTAAGTTGCATGCTTTCCATTTGATTAGCTTATAGATTAAGCTTAGGGAAAGTTATCTTCCTTTACATTAATGGTGAACTTGACATGAATTTAACATGCAACCTTCTGTTTAATTAGCCTAGATTAAGCTTAGGAAAATCTAGTTTTCTTTACATTTTTGGTGAACTTCACCACTCTTACACAACCTAGTTTCCTCCTAGGGTTTTCCATAAATATTAGGGTTTTCAGATCTATAATGTTTTTTAATATCTTATTTCCAAATTTGATCTTCATTTTATCCTTGTGCTTTAGTGATACATGCTTATTCTAGTATTTGGTATGATTATATACATATCCTATCTTTCGCACACCCTACCCACCCTTATGTTAACTTTAGGGTTCACACTTCACACTTGTTCCAGATCTGATTTAGGATTGATTCTCTAATATACATCAGATATTACTTCACATTTATACCATTTACCGACATCTATTAGGGTTTGAGTCTTTATTGCATACTTGTGTGAAACCTACACCTCCCACTCTAGGATACACCCTTAATTATACATCATGGATTCTTCATGGTTCTCTATCCTTGGCATTTATTGATGCTTCCCTCATTGAATGTGACTCGTTTATACACTTTGCAACATGTGTTTCACGTGTTTATTTATTTATGACATTCTATCACACAAATGGCATCACATTGTCCATGCAAGCATTGCATCATCACATATGTACCATCTCTTCCTTTATAGATCTAATTATTGTTTTTCCTTCTCTATTGGATATTCTTACTACACTCATCCATGATTCTCATATGTTACATACTTATTCTATGGAGAGTGATAGCAATGTGCTTGATCCTAATTGTACACTACTATTGAGCACCTTCCCTCGGCATGATCCACTTCATAATGCATCTATTGTGGAGAATATTCATGATACACCTTTACCTTCTATTGATACAAATGATACATTATGTGATGAGGATACTTCTCCTTTACTTTTACATGACATTATTGCACCTTATGATGATATTCCTACACGTCATGATACTTCTATGCCCATGGAGCCTTGTACTTTTGATATGCTACCTTTTTTATACACGATGGCATGTTTTCATGATAGCTTTTCATAGTGATACCTCCCATAATGATGGCATACATATTAATGATGTTGCATTAGCCCTTCATGTGGGTATTATTGATGCTTTATTATTTTTTCCTACATTACATCATGATATTATGAACCTTAACAAGAAGTTATTACATAATGATTATGATGGTACTACAAATGCTTTGTTACATGTTAAATCATTCTTGCTTGCTAATTATGAGTATTTTAGAATGATATCTTATTGGTTAGTGCGTCTATATTTTATTTAAGTGGTAAAAGGATTGCAATGGTTTGATTCATCTTGTTTGCTTTACACTTTTATCATGAACTTAGCACATGATTTCATTGCTTATTTTTCTAAACCAAGTGCCCATAAAGATAATATGGACCTAATGATAGCTTCTCATGATCTATCCCTTGATCCATGTTGTGTTATCAACATGGCCTATACATAAACTAAACCTACCTTTCATGTTATACCATCCTCTCCTGCACTAGCTAGAGGCCATTGCAACAAATCAACTAAAGAAATATTGCGAATAATTTAGACTTATGGCCCACAAATTGGACTCAAAAAAATGTATTCCAAATAAATTTAGACTAGATTTTAAATAATTTGGATTTAGTCCCCACAATCTAAACTAGGAACACTACTCCTATATGTCAAATACTGTGAATTAATATTATGGATATTTTGAATAATTTGAACTTACTTTTCACAAATTGGACATATTCCTTTAAAAAAGACTAATTGTAAAAGGATGAGTACTCCAACATTTCACATAAATCAAACTAGTTGCACAAGGATTAGTATTACAATATTTCAAATAAATTGGATTAAGAGGAGATATTCAAATAATTTGGACTTATTCCTCACAAATTGCAATATGCATAGAAATCATGTTACATATTTAATTAAGTAAACAAATTTATTCCTACTCCATGTAACTAATTTGAGACGTGTATTATATTCCCTAAAATATCAAATGGAAGAATACAATCTTCATCACACAAATCAAGGAGTCAGAGTTACTTGATTGCCCAAGTTTTTTAAAAAATGTACATAAAATATTACTTGATCCTAAAAGCACTAAATAAGTGTATGGATATATATTTTGAACAAGATTATAAGAACATTGGTGAAATTACTATGATCGTACAAGAAAATCAAATTTGAATTCGTACAAAACATCATGTCATATTAGATAGAGAACTTGCTATCAAAATGTAATCAATGTAATAGCATATGGTAGTTTTAACTTTGGAAATTTGCATTTTACATACATCATAAATATAATATTAAAAAAAAAAATGATATCTTGTTGTGCATGTTTCTAAATAATTTAGATACAAAAGGCACATAATATTGAATTTGAAAGAATATAATAGACTTAGTTTCCAAAAAAAAACTCAAAACTTTTGATTTATTTGAAATGTCTAATTTGATAATTCAATCCAAAAAATCATAACGATTTATTTCAAGGAGTTTGTTAAAAAACGATCTATAAAGGATTTGGTTTTTGTGCTTCATGGCATGATTTGGAATAGTGGACAACTTCTTGGAAGTTAGAGAATGTTTAGGGTGATATGAGACATCCATACATGAGCATTACTATGTGAGAAAACCCTAAAATTTGAGTATATTGTTGACTACAACAAAATCACTAGTTTCAACAAGTAATGAAAGCATCATCTACCATGGCAATTTTGTCTCTACTATGACAATTTTGCCAAGACCATAGTGAAAGTGAAATCATATCTTTGTTGAAAGTGACAATTTTGTCATGACAATTAATGACATTTAGTGATGTTCTAGTTCTTAATTTTTTCTCTTTTGGTGTGATTTCCAAGATTTTTCAACTTCCTAGATTGATGAGATGTCATAAATAAACATTGTGGTACTTGTTTAATCAATCTTAGGTGCTTTGTATGCATTGTAGGGAGTTGGGATTAAAGATTTTGTTGTGAAATCTTTGAGTTTTGGGACCATCATAGTAACAAAAGCAGGGGAAATGATCTAAGAGTTCTTGGGGTTTGTTTTAGAGCTTAGACAAAGGTGTATGAGTTCTATCCAACAATCCTAAGGGTCGACACCTTATTGTAATTCCATTATTAGAGTACCAAGTGAGATTGTGCTCACCTTTTAGGTTGAGTTTTCATTGAAAGAGGGTTTCTCCATGGCATATGCATCTTCATTTATGGTGCTTTCTCTCAATTAAATTTCATTTCCATGCTCAATTAATGCTATTTTAATCTATTTTAATTGTCATTTTTGGTCTGTTAAACTAAGATTTAAAACTATTGTTAATCAACAAGTGCAGGGAATATTTTCATGTTTACATATCAAGTGGTATCATGGCACGTTGTTTCTCTTGGGAAAATATTTTTAGTGTTTTGAAGATTCATGCCCACAACGTGATCAAGTGGAAAAGAAGTGTTACCTTTTCTTTTGAACATAAAGGTAAAAAATTATATTAAAACAATAGTAGATTACAAAGTAGGTCTGCAGTCTTAAAAAGACTCATGGCACACCAATTCAAAAAAATCTAGATGGACTAAAAATATACAATCAACAAGAGAGGAGGAGCCCTCCAAAACCCATAGACATGGAAGAAGCACTTGTTCCCTTAAAGATTGTACATGCTCTGAGTGTTAGTTCAAGTAATGTTTGCCTTTATGTTAAAAAAAGGGAGCAACAAGAAAACTACTTAAAACAAATAGCAATAATAAAGTTAACCATAGGGGAAAACACACAAAGAACACAACAAGAGCCAACACACCAGTAAGAATCAAGAATCCAAAGAGCCATTGTAGTCAACATTCACAAGAACACTAAAGTCTCTACTTAAGTCCAAGACATAATCTTGATTATTTCCAATATCAACCTTGAGGTCATTCTAGTTAGAAGTTGATTTGGAAAAAAATCAGCAACCTAAATTCCTTCCCTTCTAGTATGGTTCCACTTAATATTGAAACCACGAATGAGGATGTTGATGTCTTTCTTACATTCATTCAACTGCCACTGCTAGAAGTGAGAGGAAGACTTCCTTTTGACGCAGTCAATCAAGATTTTAGAGTCAAATTCCAAAATAATGTTGGCAAAATGCTTTATCTTAGCTTCTAAAAGAGCTTTGCAAATGACCATAGCCTCAACAAAGTTGTTAGAATCAACAACAAGACTACTGGTAAACTAGAACTTAACCCTGCCATTATGGTCATAACAAACACTTCTCATGCCAACATTTCCAAGATTATCTTTTGAAGCTTCATCAACATTACTTTTAACCAATCCCGAAGGAAGATGTTTCCTTTCAATAAGTTGATATTCCTAAGGGTTATTATTGGGAGAGGGAGAAGAGGGAGAAACTCATAGGAATTATACCAAGTCTCATCAAAACTCTGAATTGCCACCAGGAACTCACTTGATAATATTAAATCCAAACTTGACAAGTTTCTTTCAAATTGGCCATAATTCTACCCCAAACTTAACTGATATGCCTAGTTGTACCACTAAAAATTCTCTACTTGTGTTCCCACTAGATATTCTAACAGATTAAACCAGGACCACTATCATGCAATAGATTAAGAGCTTTTAGCATTAAATAGGGTCGTGGTCGGTTCAAGAGCCCTATATAGAATCATAACTATTCCATGAAATTTTGAACACATCACACCTTAAATGACAAAGGAAAGTGACAAAGGGGCAAGCTAAAAGATGTCTTCTAGTCTTTCATCTTGAAGGTAGATGATACATCTCTTTGGACCAACAACCCAACATTTCCAAAGATTATCATGATGAAGAAATTTACCTAAAGTTGCCAGCCACATGAAAACATTAACCTTTGGCCAACATTTAGGATGTCAAACCCTTGTCCAAAGTTTGGAGTTCTTAACTTCCAAATTTTCTTCCAAAATAGTTTTATAACTAGGTTGCACCGATAGATCCCATAACATTTCAAACCCCAACCAAGGATATCTGAATGCCTATCTAAAGAGACCTTCCAAGACACTAAAATATGAGCTAATCAGTTAATGAGAAGAGGGAATTGTTGACCTGGCCAAAGATATTCAAGTTTCCATTTCCAAAATCTCACACCATCCTGCATGACTTCATACTGAAAATCAAAAACATAACTTCAACACATTTATATTTTAATTCAAGGATATTAGGGAATTCCACACAAAGAGGGTTGTTTTGGTCCCACACATCATCCTAGAAAATAGCAAGGTCGCCCTTCCCCATAATCCAAAAAAGGCTAGCTTTAATAAGATTACCACCCAACTTCATTGTTTTTCATATCTAAGAACCCCTTCCAAGGGTCAACATCCTAGGAATGAGAGAAGGATTCTCCAAATTCAAGTACTTGAGCTTAAGAATTCTCCCCCATAAAGCATGTTCCTCCACACACCATCCCCAATATAATTTGGTAGCAAGAGTATTATTGTTAAGGAGGGAAGATCTCATACCCAATCGGCTCTCTTTAGTCTAACAAGTTTTATCCTAGTTAACCAAACACCATTTCTTTTTCTTTGAATTTCCTTCCCAAAGAATCTTTTTCATATTCGAATCCAAATCATGAAGGATAAGCAACCTAGAAATGAAGAATATTAGCAATCTAATTCCTAAAGATGAGGGTATGTATGGAAGAAGAAAACCTGAGACTTTTGTTTATTCAAGAGTTGATCAAACACACTAATATAAATATCAAGGTCTTGCCTAAGAGCAATAGCTTCGTTAAGAGTGGCATTGCCCGTTAAACAAGTGTCACCCACAAACTGAAGATGGGTAAGTGGATCCATACCTTACACACTTCAAATGCTTTAAAAACCTACCAAGTCCTTCTACTAGAATGAGAAAGAGATGTCAAGAGAGGATCTCCCTGATGTGAGCCTCTTTCAGAATGAAAAATAGCAGAAAGAGAACCATTTATAATCACATAATAAGGAGAGGTACAACAAGCCATGACACATTGAATCCAATTATCATAAAAACCAAAGGCATGGAAGATATCTTCCAAAAAAATTCAGCAAGTTACCCTATCATAAGTCTTAGAAAGATCAAGTTTCATGAACATAGAAATTTTCCTATTAACATGCATAGAGTGAATAGCTTCTTGGACAATAACAATACCATCAAGGATTTGGCACCCTTAACTAAACCCCCTTGTTCCAGAGAAATGATAGAAGGAAGGAGCCATTTCAACCACTCAATAATAGTTTTAGAAAAAATATTATAGATAATATACAGAGGGATATAGGTCGTGTTGGGACCCAATTCATTTTCTGTATAAATCCTAAGCTTGGTCCCACCTTGTTGCACTTGTCCAATTTTTCCCATCATAGAGAACCGATCTGAGGAATCTTCAATTGGTTTTAGCTTGGTCAAATTTCGTGTTGAAATGGTATCTTCTCTTCCCCATGCCTTGGCCATGTGTTGAGGTTCCTAGATACAAGATTATGGCAATTTTGTAGTTTTGCGGGTTTTCACCTTGATACAAGATGCGAAATTTGAATTAGATGCACAATATCCAATTCCCCTTCACTTTTTTGCATCCACTTCCATCCCCATAAACTAATTTTCCTCCATCTCCTTTCACTTGTTCCTTTTGTGGGATCCTGACTTGCTCTTATAGTTCCTTCCCTTCCCACAAATCCCATTCCTTCAACATTTATTACATTTCTTCATTCCCACTCTATAGAAATGGGTGAAAGTTCAAAGCCGTGTCACACTTTTATAAAGAAAACGACCAACACTGATCTAACTTTTTAACTTGAATCACTACAAAGTGACATATATGTTTTGAATTTTAAAATGATGTAAACTAATAAAATGTAAATATTTTAGTGTATTTTATGTTTGTATTTAAAAAATTAAAAATTTAAAAATTATTTAAATGTAGTATTTTATAAAATTGACACTATAATTTAGTTGCTGAAAAATAAGGTTGAATGGGATGTTGCACTTTATATAGTAAATTTCATTTATTTTCCTTCTATCTTTTTTGTGTATTAATAACTCAAAACTTTAGTACATGGATTAATTTTTTCCCCAATTTGATAAATATATATATTTTTAAATAAATCTTAGAAGTCACGTGTAATGAAAACACAACTTTTCGATGGGAGGTCAACTTTTGTCTTTATTATTTATCCAAAATAGGAAAAAAATTATATCATCTTAACAAGGAAACTCTCCTCTAGTGCATCATATTTTTTTCAATTTTTTTATAAGCTTTACTATTTTTCTTGAAAGGACAATCAATGCCATATTTTGGTGCTAATGACCTACTTTTAGTAGAAATTAAAAATAAAATATAAACACTAATTGAAATGTTTAAAAAAATATAATTTTACAAAGTAGACTTATAGATCTACAAAAGGTTATTTTTAGATTCTTTTAAAATGATTATTTGCATGAGTAGGAGTTGTTAGAACATAAAGTTTTTCAAATATTTTTTTTTTTGGTAAATGAGCCCCAAAATGATGTTACATATGTTTTTAGTGAATGGTTCCAATTGGAAAAGTTGTGTCCTAGATCTAATTTAGCTAGAAACAATCTAGATAGAACATAAGTTTCACCAAATTTAACTTTTAATTGGAAATACTTAAATTTATTTATGTTGATAAGTTGGCCCAAAGTGTGACACAACTTTGAACTTTTACCCAAAATCCTTCCCAGATAGAATCTCTTCTCCCTTTCGCCTGATCTAGTTTCCCCTCCAAACTCCGCATCCAATTTTGCATCACATTTCTGCATTCCCTTCCCAATTCCTTCAATGGAGTTTCCCTTCACATCCAAATGCCACCCGTTTCCCCACTTTTGGTACCCTCACCCAGCTCCATGCAATTTCATTTCCACCATTTGGCCAATCAATCGTTGCCAAGTGGCATGTCCTATTTCCCCCTCCTAACCTACAAACTTGGGTGTGTGCAAGAAGTTGAGTCCATTTTTGGCCAAAAAGTGAGTGTTTTCCTTGATTTTCAAAATTTGTCACATTTGACCTAAAACTTTGAAGCACTTAAAGATTGAATCTTAAAAAAAGTTAGTAATATGAAATGTAGTACTTGGAGTCTAGTTTCCAAATATGTAATTTATTTTAATACCCAGATGATACAATTTAATTTTCAATAGGCATGTCTAAAAACCACTGTTTAAAAGTTATTTTTTTGTACCATACTATGCATGTGTACGTCAACCATATTTTGACCTATATAATTGTATTTTTCTGAATGCTTTTGGGAAAAGATTTGTAACACACTAGAGATTGTGCACAATATTTTTTTGTAATTTTTTTAATATTTTTATATTAATTTTTTATTGGTCGTAATTTCTGTTTTGAAAAGCCCTCATGTACATCATGCATAAGATGACCTAAACTTATCTTCTTTTTTTTTCAAATTGAAAAGAATTGTCTAAAGATTGTGCACATATAATTTATTTTTCAAAAAAATATTTTAATAAAAAGTTATTAAAATAATAAGAAAACCTGATATTTCAAGTTTATGGACCAATTTCATAAAAAATATTTGAAAAATAGAAAAAATAATCCAATTGTAAAAAAACTACATAGTTGGAATCTACACAGTCTCATCTATAATGGGTTTTAATTTCGTCAAAAAATACTGCAAAAAACATCTTTAAACTTATGTCCAAAGTCACTCTTTTCTAGTGACACTGACATGACCTTCAAGTTGTAAGTCAAAGCAGGTCCAAAGCTAAGGATTGGCTCCCCAAGCCTTTTTTTCGACCCGAAACCCATAGAAAAAACTAAGCCAAAAATTGAAATTTTAAGAAACGGGATCCCGTTTCTAGAAAATGAGATCTTGCTTTTGGCTTAAGGTCCCAATGCGAAACGGGATCTCATTTCACTTTTCACAATTTCGCATTTTTTACTGTCCAAAACTTCCACGAGAAGAGGACTCATCTTCTTGCTTTTACCCACTTATTTGTGTGGATTTATGACCTCCTATGAGATGTTGTAACTTTCCTACATCATGTCCTGTTACATCTCCCTGCATTTCTCCCAAATGATTAAAATGCTCTGTTCTTAATCTTTGCGGAAACCCAATTGATATTTAGATCTCCTTGAGAGCCCGTATCTACTTCCACCATCCACTTCCACAATGAATTCCAACATCTTGTTCTATTCCTCATCCCCACTTTCACTCATCCTATACCCCCTCAAATTTTTGTAATTTCTCTAAGAATCCCTACCTACCTCAACGACTCCATTGCAACTCTCAGGACCACCATTAATGATCTTTTTGAGGTATGATAACAAGGAAGATCAACTCCATATGCCTCAAGACTTCTATGGACCCCTCAATGATGAAATCTTTATACCAAGGCATGGGCAAACACTCCAAATAAGCACAATTTCAAGTGCATGACCATATGAAGATGATGCAACATGCATGGGTGACTTGTAACATGTTTCTCACTCCAAATCCACGTCCAAACAACAAGATGAAATTTCAACGCTATATATACATATTTTTAAGATGTAATAGTCATTGGCCATTCAACCAATTCGTGACTACAAATGCCTCAAGTTGTTTTTAGGGTTTCAATCGATGTATCTCCATCTATGTAAATGATTAAGCATGCTTTGTCATTTAGGGGATGGTGTAATCTTGTAAGGGTTTATCTGCAGATATATGTCTCCATGAAAAGTGATAGTATTTTAGGGGAATCTTCGAACCTAGTTGTTGGTTATCTCTTGTCACACTTGTTGGCACGAATGTAATGAATAAATGATTAATGTCATAGCATTCTAATACATTACAAACTCTTTTGTAGTGGTCTTCTCTTTGTTGTATGTGGAATATTACTAATGTTTCTCTGGATAACTAAGAATGTCATTTGCAGGTTACCGTATCTTATGAGGTTGTGTTTATGTAACTTTTGTTCCAATGCTAAATTGCAGACATGTTTCCATCATCTTTGCAATTATAGAGTTTCTTTCCCAATGGAGTAGGCACCAATCAAATTGGTGAGAGTCCAAACATCTCATTTTAATAACTTCCCCTATTAGCAGTAGGATTAGCTTAGTCTCCTACTATGTCTGCACACACAAACCAATATTATACTTGTGCAATAATCATAAGAGAGCTCATGTCAAATAAATGGATGTTTAGAGGTTTGTGTAGGTAGGAGTACATGATATAAGTTTGTATGAAAAGTTAACAGGATTCATCTTGAAAGATTTTAATTAATCACATCTATCGATGCACTTATATTCTTTCTTTTAATCTATTGTTAGTGAGGTATTATAGGTTTGCTCTTGATTGTTATTAGGGTGTGGTAGTCAAAACCTTATTTCAAATCATTTCCATATATTCAAACCTCAAGGGAATACCCCAAGGTAACCACCCTCTCTTTGTTGATGTATCACTCCCCCTACTTGTGATACTTTGTTCCCTTTTGTCTCACTGTCAATGGTGGTGCTAGAGGAGAGAGCCTGCATTTTTGTGCACCAACAGGTTAGCAACTCTGTTGGGGATGATTCAAAGTTCAGTCTTATCCTGGGTTACAACAAATTAAAGACTGTTGGAGGGAAGACCCAGAAGTAAATTTTAACCTTGGTGGTTTTGCATGCTCCAAGGAGTTCCTCATTGTGCGAGGTGGCGACTCTGCAACATAATTTAAAGTTTCTTCCACTATAGATGTCTACTAGTAGTGTAGCAAATATTCTTCCATCTAGTACAATAGTAGGACAAGGTACTTAAAGTTCTTTCTTATTTTCCTCTCCTAAAGCAAGGTTTATTGTGTTAAGAATTATCTTTGAAATGAGAATGCAGATCTATTTCAACATGTATGTTGTATAGCCATGCATCATTGGTTTAAAGAGGAGTCAATCAAAGCATTCACTTGATTCATATTGGACTAATGGCCCACATTACCATTCTAATGAATATGATCTTGGTTACTATAGTGACACCTCATATAAATGCACAAATGATTATGCACTTGAATTCCAAAATGAAAGACCAATTGTACATTCCCCTAACCCATCTGAACAAGAGCTTATTGATTTGGTGAGCCCCATAAACATGCTTGACTTAGGTACCAAGCAGATCCACAGTCACTTTGCATCTACAAGTGCACAACAGATTACAATAGTAGTATTTGAGAATAAGAATGATGATTTTATTGTTGATTTCAATGAATTAGATGCACATGTCTATGACCCTACCTTACTTGCCCGATATTTAGAAAACCTCAAGAGGTAGGATGGTGAATCAATGTCCCACTTTGATGATAGGTTTTTTTCTACAATTAATAACCTCCCTAATGAAAACATACCTGATGAAAGTATGTGCATAGACTTGTATTGTGAGACTTTCCATCCTAGTGCAAGCCAGCTTCCCCCTAAATTTAAACCAAGAAGTATAAAGGTTGATTTTGAGTGGGCATATGCTACTCAATCATCACTTGCCATTATTCTTCCACCTCTCAATGCTAAAGGTGATAAAATTGCAACTCCTTTTGTTCAAACTAGTGGGTCAAATCATGAAGATGGTGGTATTGATGCAACATGGGATCAGTTTGATAGTGTGGTTAGGAGGATATAAATTGATGATAGTACAACACCATGTGATAGAAAGGTAGATGATGAAGGTAGTGTTTGCACTAAATTATACTTGGATGGGTTAGTTCATGCTTTTGAAAGTGATGATAATTATTTTCTTTATGAACTCCCATACTTTGTTCCTCCTGATAGTGATCTTTATGTTGCTAAGGTAACTAAGGAAGTTGAATTGAAACAACATTGTTATTCATTATATGTGCTTCCTTGATTTGTTGATTTTGAGGATGATGCCCACACCTTCCTTGTTGCAAAAGAGAAATATGAATTTCAAGGTGTTCATGATCTTACTATTGTTCCAAGTCAAAGAGTTTTTAACCTTGGTGAATTTTCAAAACTTGGTTTGGAGTAGCTATTGTTGGAAATAGAATAGACAACTAAGAGGGGGGGTGAATCACTTGTCCCAAAACTTTAATACTTTCTGCAGTTAATTCTTTCTTTTACCACTTAACAACAAATCAATAACTTAACCATGAAAACAACAAAGAGCAGTAGCACAATAATACACGACACCAAGATTTTTAACGTGGAAACCTAGTTAAGGGAAAAACCACGGTGGGGGTTAACCGACAAAAATTAATACCCTGTTAAAAGTATTTTTACAAATGAAAATGCACATGCATTCGGGCTCACTACCCAGAGCTCACTGCTCAAATAGAGGCTCACTGCCTACAAATGATTACAAGAGAATAATAGAGATTTTGAACTAATGAGAAGCATCTACTAATGCATGAATTCAGTTCCGATTAAGCACAAAACACTGATCTTACACCTTTCATCTTCACTCTGCCCTATTTACCGCTTTGCCTTCATTAGAATCTTAGATCTCTGCTCTTTTCGCCTTTTACTCCATATTCGCAACATACACACACCGAAATCATTCAAATCCATCTACTATATATATCTGCATCCTAATCTTCAACCACTCTTCAGTCGGCTTCAAGAACACTTAGAACTTTATTAAAAATTCTGCTCTGTCGTCTAAATTCATGTATTACTTGTAACGCGGACCAAAACTTACACTCACAAATTATTAATCAGGTCGGCTACTATCACTGATCATCACAACTTGTCCAACCAACAACTTCCATACATCTAGAACCAAGATCAATTACAAGGTCAACCTGTTTTTCTTCTGTCTGCTCTGTCTAACTGTTAGCCCGATGCTAATAACTAGTGAATCCTTCATCACCAGAGGCCAAAACTCAGGATTTAGATTATCCTGACAATGCTTATGACTCCCTGAGATCTACAACAAACTATGATCTACCATTAGAGAGATCCGGACCAAGATACTGAACCCTGTCGTCTACTCTATTCTTGACTACCCAAACTTAGATAAATCTTTAATCTAATTTTTGGTATGGACAAGTTATGAAATGCAGATGTGTAGTAGAGACTTAGTTGCCATCAATGACAACACTTGTCATGCCTAACAGTGTCTCTTGCCAACAATCTCCCCCTTTGGCATTGATGGCAACAGTTAGTGAAAAAATTACTAAGTGTCGGAATAACTCCCCCTTCGCTTGTGCTCCATACTATTGTTCACACTGCTTTCCAGTGCTCCCGCTTTGTTGGATTCCTCACTTTTCACTGATCTTCACTCCCCCTTTGACATCAATGGCAAAGGGTGGGGTCTGCAAGCCAAAATTCTCCAAAAATTTTGTGTATAGTGCCAGATATGTACAACTAATCACTAAGTTCTATTCACATGAACTTGAGAATGTCTACAAAACTGTTTTTCAATTGCACAAGTTTAGAGGCCCAAGTACCCTTCATTCCATCCAAAATTGAGATGTGTCCACTCAGCAAAAATGCATATGCTTTTGCCTTTGTTAGATCCGGAGGATTACTTGTCTGAAGTGTAGTCTGAGCTTTTGATAAGGCATTAAACATGGTTTCTAACTTGGGGGCAATCAATTCCCAGAGCTTGCACATTCTCTTCATAATGTTACCTTTTTCTTTAACAAGCCTCTTTATCTCATCTGTCAAGCTAATTACTTGACATTCTTGACTTATAGGCGAAACTGTTAGAGAACCAAAAAATTGAGAAAGATTTGACAATTTTTGTTCTTGCTCCTTTATCTTCTTCTCAATATCTTCACTTACTTTGGGCCATGATAGACAAAATTTGTACATATCACTTCCATCATTTAGAGCATTCTGAATACTTTTTATGCTAATGCCGAGTATCATCCTATCATTTCCTATTAGATTCTGTACTTCACTAAATTTCTTATCCAAAAATTCCTTCTGAACTTTCGCCAAAGGTTTTCATTCACTTGGGACCTGTCAAAACTACACCCACAGCCAATGCACATGGGACCTGTTCATTTCATGTTATGCTTACGTGCATGCAACCACTACTACCTGTGGCACCTTTTATCATGGCATCTGCATGCTGCCATCTTCTGTTGGATTGTACTTTCCTATTACGTGGCACTCATCCACTGCACATTTTGTCAGCACACCTTTTCACTATCACATCATTGTGATTCGCTCCAGCTCATTCCTCGAGCACATCAACTCAATCCTCCATGCAACAATTCCAATTTTGGCATCACCTCAATAGTATTTATCTCACTAATTGCTTTAATTAACATTTATTGCTACTTATTTTATGACTTTCATTATTCGCACATCATTAATTTCACATATTATAACACTTCGGCATGCTTTAAACCTGTTCCTCCGTATCACTAGCATGTCTTCTCATTTGAGGACAAATGAACTTATAGTTGGGGGGATATTGAATTATTTCACATACATTCAAACGTATTAATCCCTTACTCCATAATTATTACCATCTGCCGCATAACATACAAGCCAAACAAACCAAGCAATTGGAAAAAAACAACTGGTAATAAGGTCCTGGTGAGTGGAATTGGAACAACAAACAGGGGATTGAGAACAGGGGATTGAGCATTTTCATGAGATATCATGATGGGTGGTGACCTGATTAGAAGAGAGCCTACTATTCACTTAACATTATTAGTCGACGGGGAGTGCTTGCCGATTTTTCAGCAGGCAAGATGGTTGTAATATTTTCTTAGGATAACAGAATATAATGAAGAAATTACCCAGTAGTTTGTAGAGACATTCCAAAATGAGGAAGCTATAGTAAAAGGCTTACGGGTTGATGTGATTGTAGCTGCTATAGCTAAAGTTACAGGGCTACGATTAGCTGGAGAAGAATTTCCTGTAAAAGCAGACGCCATTTCTACAAGGGCTGAGTTCATACAACTAGATGAAATGATGGAATCGACATCTCAAGGTACCAAACGACTCTCTTTACCTTGGTTATGGGCCTTTGTAGCTACCTATATTATTAAATACCTTACTTGTGATTGGAGGCAATCTTTACTTTATACTATGCATTTTAAACTTTTGAGCCACGGAAGGGTAGTGAATGTCCCGAATTTTTTGTTCAATTTGTTAAAAAGGATGTCTACTGAATATAGAAAGAAAAATTTCCAGTCTTCATTGTCCCATCATAGTTTGATTGTGTTATTAGTAAAGAGGAGTTTATCTATCCAATACCCTGAGTTTTCTTGGGAACAGTATCTTGAAGTCAATCATGTTAATGAGGGCCCTGTGGGTGTTGAACAGCTCTGACAAAATCTTTCCTTCCGTTATATATTGATGGATGTCTCTACATTATTTGTGCACATTATTATAACGCATGTCTTTTTCTTCAGTTTGTTTTTATTAGTGTTGCCAATAATCTCCACAAGAAAATTAATCCACTTTAAATGATGAAAACGTTTCACATCTCTCACATTATCGCTTGTTATACTGGCTTTTTTATGGCAATGTTTAGGGTTTCCTTTAGATAGCCAACAGTATCAAGAAGATCAACCATGCACATATATCAATCAACGGTTGTCATAGTGCAATAAGTGTTACTCATATGATTGAAGTATTTACATATCACAACGTTTGAGCCTGCGCGCATATCCCATAATCATTGCATTCCATGATCAGGCATGACTCTGATAATTAATTCGTGTGCCCTGTTTATGCTTGCACATAAAATGATAACTGTTATTTAAATTATATATATAGGCAAGGAATAGCACGAAACGGTTGAATTCAGAAAGTAGTTTGATTTGAATACCATATCATCACATTTTTTGATGCTTAAAAAAATTAAACGTCTCCTTCTGTGGCCATGCAGCGAACATGTTAGTAAGGGTTGTAGGATTGTTCTGAATATATTTCATGAACTTTCCACCTTTTGCCTTGTTTCAATGTTTCCAATTTAGTGCAGCGCCAGGGATTATTGCATTTATCCTGCAATCGATGCATTCCATGAAAAGATATCTCTTTGAGGAATTATGTCAAACAGTTAGCGTGCCTTGTCTATGATTCTGCATTTTTCATGTAAGTCTTCCAGAGCAGTTGCAACCGTAATATCTGACAAAGATTTCCCTATCGTTACGCTTGATGAATGATCCCACCTTTTCATCATGAATTTAATACAATGATTTGTTTTACTTCAAATAATCTAATGGTTAACGTAGATGGAGATGATAAGGTTCATTCTTTTGTCTTGAGCTCTCTTGGATAGTAAACGTACATAGATTAATACTTACTAGATAATTATGATGTTAAGAGTGTTAGTGATATGGTGAAAAAGTTTTAGGGAGGAATATTTATAACTAAGAATATTATTTATATATATTTCAAAATTCTAAGAGTTACGTAATTTTATGAAGGGTTCTCTTTCTTTCTAAAAAGATACTTTTAGAATCCATTTTTCTCTCTAGAGAATAGGAATATAAAGATATCTTGTAGAATTATGAAAGAAAAATATTTTCTTTAAATAGATAATGATAAAATAATCTTGTAAATAGAAGGATTATTAACACATAGGAATGTTTTTTTTTAAATAAAGAAGTTATTTAGTATTTTTGTTTTTCTTTTGGATTTTACAGTGACTTGAATTTCTTATGATGATTTTTCTTTAATTTGTGTAGAGTTTCATTTATTACTTAATAAATGAGATAGGTATGTTATATGGCAAAAATATTAGTGAGATTAAATAATGATAATATAATGTTTATTCTTGATTTTTGAAAAGGTTTAATTCCAACTTAGAATCCATGTGGTTTTCCTTATAATTTTCCTTGTTATGAAGAAATGTATAGGATTTTAGTATCAATTAGATATTATTTTATCTCTACTTGATTTTGGTTCTTATATAATTTACTTATACTAAATATGTCATTATAATTGTATTTTAGAAGAAGTATTTAGACTTTAATAAAGATATTATTTTACTATACATAGAAGGATTCTATTGTGTTTTTACTTATAGTAAGAATATAGTAGTTATAGGAAATGGTTGTAATAAGAAATGTT
The DNA here is from genome assembly GCA_027924645.1 of Cunninghamia lanceolata. Taxonomy (NCBI): domain Eukaryota; kingdom Viridiplantae; phylum Streptophyta; class Pinopsida; order Cupressales; family Cupressaceae; genus Cunninghamia; species Cunninghamia lanceolata. Next base: position 3,717,121 of record BSBN01000312.1, read on the forward strand.
TGGAAAGTTTATAGCTATCATTGATGGTCGTTGAACTCTATCATCCACAATCATTGGATATGTAATGTAAGATGTATTCATTCTTATGTCATTGTCCTAAAGCTTTTAGTTTTTGCTAAGAAAAGAATTAGGTAAATTAGAGATTTAGATTGTGACACTAGTGATCTTAAGTAACACGTGTTGAGTAATTTTTATGCATTTCAGGGTAGTATAGTTTATGCTTCTTATTGTTCAAGTATATCTAATTATGTGAAATTGTATTAGCCACTTGTATAAGTTTGTGAAAATTAGCAAACCTATGACTTGATTATCTTATGATTGAATTATTGGCATGGTTGTGATTTTAAATTACATGTTACTGATTTTACTTCAAATGAATGAACACTATCTTGAGAAGATGTATGATTGCCTTGGAATATAAGGAATATTTTGTTATTTTATCAATTTGCTAACTCTGAGTTTAGATGGGTTTGAATTTATACTGTGATGTTGTAACCTAGTTTTAAAAAAAGGGTTTTACTCCTCGCTAATTAAGAATTTTTAGATTAGGGCATAATTGGAAGCGGATCTAGAACTATAGTCAGCATGCTAGAATCTCTAATTTTATAGGAGATAACATGCCCTCCTCCGATATAGTGAAGTCTTGTGAATGTCATGTGGTGGTTAAATTTTTATTCTTTGTCTTCTCTTAGAATGGGAATTGTTTTGTGAAACTTAAACTATAATAGAAAAAGTGGTAAAATTTAAAACTTAGAAGATTCAATGAATTCTTGCTTGGTTTATTGATTGTAATGGGTGGCTTCTAGAATGAGATATGGATGATTGTATGATGTATATTTTTGTATAACTATAAATTATGGTTATGTCAACCTTGATCTTCTACTGTTCTCTAGTTTGGAATGTAATATGTATGAGTATCTAAGTTTAAGAAGAAGTCAATATCTTGTGAATAACATCGTGGAGATTCTTGTCTTGTTCGTTACCGTCTTTTGGTTTCTAGTTCAAGTCCCCAAACTACGAAGTCTCTGTGCTATGCGTACGTAGGCAAGGCCATCATGAGCCCCCGAGACATTAGGTCGGCCCCTTAGGGCCTTAGGCTAGCAATTTGTTATTTGATATGTTTTATGATGAACATTGTGGAACTAATGTTTGTATTCAATTGTGCAGTTACAGGTCGATGGATTAAGAAAGATAGAGAAGATAAGGAAGAGCAATCCATCTTGTGAAAAGATGTTCTTATGAATTTCTCTATGAATGAGAAGAATTGTATAATAGATGTTATATCTTACATTTACAGTTACAAGGATTTGAATAAAATTTCTTTTTAGATTTTATGTTTAAAGTTTGAATTATTTAGAAAATTTCTCTCCTGTTTATTATTATATTTCCATTATTTTTAATTAATTTAATATTAATTGTTAATTTCTTGAGTGGCATTATAGAGGGGGCCCTTTGAGCCAACTGTCATCCCAAAACTTGATAGTTCTGCCATCTCCCATTCTCCACTTGATGCCCTACAGAAGTAAAGTCTTGCTTTTTAACACATTATTCCAAATAACAGAACCCCGGGGTAAACCTATGGTATGCAGAAAGTCATTAGAGTTCTGATTGGATAAATACTTGGCTCTCATAATATTGCCCCATTCCTTGCTCCCACACAAGAAATTCCACCCAATTTTAGCTAGGAGAGCTTTATTGATCAGGTTGATTTTTCTGATTCCAAGGCCTCTCTGAAGTTTGGGTCTACAAACTTTATCCCAACTAACCAAAGACATCCTTTTCTTGTCCTCCATCCCAGTCCAAAGGAAGTTCCTTTGAATTCTCTCAAATTTCTCCGCAATATACTTAGGGATTTTGAACAGGACAAAAAGTAGATAGGGATTCCTTGAAGAGAAGCCTTTAATAGTTGATATTTTCCTGCTTGGCTTAGTAACTTACCTTTCCACCCAACCAATTTCTTTTGAATCCTTTCCAAGATGGAATTCTAGTAAGTAGGAGGAACATCTTTGACAGCTAAGGGAAGACCAAGGTAAGTTCCTAGGAGCTCTCCACTAGAGTAGCCTAGAATCCCCATAATTTTATGTTGGAGGTCCAAAGGATTATTGAAGAAATAAACCAAACTTTTGTCATAGTTTATACACTGACCTGAAGACTCAGCATAATTATTTGACACTTTCTTCCATTTCCTAGCCTCGACAACTGAGGCAGCCCCAAAAAGGATAGTGTCATCCACAAACTGTTGTATGGCAGGTGAATCAACTGTTGAAGCAGGTTTAATATCTTTGATCTCCTGAGTTCTCAATAATTTCAAAAAACTTTTGCTAAGAACCTCATCCATAAGAATGAAAATGTAAGGGGATAAAGGGTCACCTTGTCTTAGGCCCCTTCCAACACTAAAGAAGCCCCTGGGGATCCCATTGACAAGGACATAATACTTAATAGAGGTGACACAAGTTTTGATCAACTGTAAAGTTCTCTCTTGGAATCCCATCTGCACCAAGACCTTGAAAAGGAAGTCCCGGGAAATGTACTATCGATTTGATCATTTGTGTGACCAACCAAAAGGAAATCAAACCTCTACACCTAAAATACTTCTTTATGGAGAAGGATAGATAAATTACAACATGTACCTACAAGTAAACAAAGCGAAAAATCTAATACTATTAATAAGTGGGTATGTGAAAGTATCTCTCAAACAATACTTATGAGGAATCACATATGGATAATTATGACAATGAATTAAAGTAAATATATAAAACGATAAATTTCTTGGAACTAAATAAAATTGAAAGCATACCTATTTTTATCTTCTACATTATAGTTGTCAAGTTATAGGTAAAGACTAAGTTGTTTTTTAAATGCACCAATTGCCATAGCTTCTTCAATACATTTATGACATTCAAGATAACAATTTTTTGTTAGAAGAACATCATACAGCATATATTTTTATTATCCTCTAGATTGTATAGTAGTGAGCCATATTTTTAAGGTTTTGTGCATTCCATGTCCATTAAACACTTGTTCAAAGAGGCAACAATAAAAATTAATCCTCTAGAAACATAAGGAAAAAATGGTCGCATCCACCAATACCTTGTCCATGTGTAATAATTCTCATCATTGATAATCATATATATTCTATCTCAAATAGGCTTACTTTTTGTTTCCATTCTCGGGATGAATATCTTATGTCATTCCACCTTCGCATGAATGATACTGAGACATTTTTATGGATAATGCTTTGACAATTTTTTATGCATATAGTACATTTGTCTTACTACAAAGATATATTATGTATACACCATGGATTCTTGTTCTAGTTACTCCTATTATAGAGAGTGATCTTGATCTTTTTTAAGTTGTGAGAGTGATCCATATCTTGCATCTCGCAAAGTCATTTGAATTAGATATGTTGACATCTTAAGAATCCTTTCTCCACATTTTATTGACGATCAATTGGGATATAATTTCATAATCCATGTGTATTAAATTTTGATTTATCCATCTTCTCATGAATTTTAAGGTGAATTTTGTAGGTAGTTGTCATGCATCCTCTCACGTACCATCTATATTAACCTGGCATTTGAGTCGTTGGGACATATCTACAAAACTAGCAACCAAGTTGTGCAAGATGTCTCTTGTTGCCTATTTTCCTTAGCTTTGATAGATAAATACTTGCATGGGATTCATAGCCTCTTCATTCTCATAGTCTTTTTGAATTTTATAAAATGTACTTTTAAAACTTTATATTGACAACCAATCCCACAGGGAAATGTGTTTTCCTTCATACTCTATGTAGTCATTCTTAGGAGTTCCTTGATAAAACCAAAGTTGAGGGTATCCAATACAAACTCACCTTTTATTTTTGGTTGCATCCCCTAATTTTTTTAATACAATTAGTGAATCATTCTAGAACCTTGATTGTAGAAAATTTCTTCTCTAACATTTCTCTACATACATATGACAAACTTCACTATTAGATTTTTGTTTGAATTTAGCTACCATGACTAAATCACTATAAAGTGATCACTTTCGACTAGAGTATTGGTAGCCTTAACTAATCTTTCTTGGATATTTATCCTCAAAAAATGTTAGGTCTAGAATTTCCTCTTTTTCTTTGACATCCTACATGTTTATAATTTTATTATTTCTAGGTTTTACATAGGGTCAACTTGATTGTTGTCCCTTTTAGGTCAACTATCCAATTTGATGGCCACTTGAACATTGATGTTTCTAAAATTTCTTTGCTACACTCTAAACATGATATTTACACATACTTAATAAAAATTTAATTTATCGTCATCATTGGTGTAGGGATTCTACCCAATATATCTCTTGGATGTGTATATTATATCCTACCTCAAGCAATTATGGTTTTCCTTTTTGAGACTATACAATTATGTAAGATGTGAACTTTCATTACCACAAAATTCTCTGACATTTTTATCTTCAATGAATTCTATTCTACATGCAGGTTGAGGAATTTCTTGGTGTAATGGATTGATAGTCATCACCAAATTGTCACAACTGATCGTCTGCATTGCTAATAGAGGGTGCCCACCCCGGTAGAAGTTGTGTCTAGCTTTTTCGTCTGAAGGTTGGAAGCTCGACTGATGGTATTTCCTTCCATATTGTAATATCTGTTGGTATAGAGGAATCAAAGTTCACAAAAATAGGCCACAAAATTTAAGTACTCCACATAGTGAATGCATTTAGGACATTCCCAAATTATTTATAAATATATTTGGAATGTGAAACAAAAAAAATTAAGATTTATAACTATTTTTCCTTTTGCACTAACATAGCGAAAAGGAATTCAAGTACTATGACACAATGACCTAGAAATGTCACATACTATATCTTTAATAGATGCCTCTCAAACTTTGTATATTCCTCCTTCCTCTATAGCCTTGCCATCAATCAAAAGAATAAGACAGTCTCCACATTTAAAAGTTGTTGAAAGTTCTTGTACACATCGGTTGAAAACCTATACCCACACAACAACATTGTCATTTACACATTTTAAGGAAGAAACTAAGCTAATAAGTCATTTAGAAAATCAATTATGTAAAAATTTATTTAGTATTACGTAAGGATATATAAAAACTATCATTAAGGATATATTTCATAATACATGTAGAACCTATTGCTTGGGTGATATTTTGAGTCTAAAAAGGAGATATAGCTTTGAATACATTATAAAGTTAATGTAGAAGATATCCCTTTAGTGATATTTCAAAATGCATTTAAACATTGTTTATTAGGTAATTTTTGATATTGCACATAGAAGCCATTGCTTAGTAGCCATTATATAGTGCATTAAAAGGTTATTGTCTTGGGGATATTTTTTTTGGTTATTTTTAGAAGTAATCACTTGGGTGATATTTAATCATTCTTGTAGAAGTTATCAGTTGGATTATATTTGGTAGATAATTTATTGTAAATAGTAAGTACGTAGAAACGACATTTATTCTAAAAAGAAACTTACTATTTTTGGTAAGAACTAAAGAGTAATCAAATGTCTTAGTGACAAATTAGCAACTACAAATTTAAAAATATAATGTGGATAAGGATTGTATATTTATTTTCTTAATCTAATCCTCACGATTACTCATTGTGTGTGAAAAAATAAAGTTGATAAAAGTAATCAGACACAATTTTCTTCAAAAACTCAGTTCCCTACTTATATTGGATAATGAAAACTATATGATATTAAAAGGATGTTATTATCATACCATAAAAATATTTATAGAATAATTCACATCTAATACTATCTCAACTGTACTAAACAAGTTGTTTTAATCTTGCTTTAATAGAACAACACTATTTAAACAGATCTTATGTTTATTCCATACTCATTTGAATAACTCACCATAAAATCAAATATCTATGAAGTATAAATTTTGAGTCTCATGATGAAAACTTATTAAATGCCTAAAAATGTATTGTGTAGTGTTCAAGAAAAAATTGAAATTCTACACTTAATTTTTTGCATGTTAATTGATAGAATCATTAGAAGAAGAAAATTATGCCTTCATATAAATGAAAAATATATTCCTAGATCTACTAGTTCTTTAATATTTGAAATCTAATTTATTTTTAATTGAAATTTAAAGTTTTCATGATTAAAAAAAATAGAATCCATTATATTCTAGTTATCTAATTTTATTGCAAAGAACAATGGATTGTGAAAGCAATTAAATAGACAATGCAACTGAGAGCAAAGATGAAGGATCACTTTGAATCCAATTATAGAAACAATTTGATTGAGTATAACAACAACAAAAAATAAGATGCTTTCTAGGATAACAAATTTTCTATTGCAAACAAAGAAAGTGAATTAGGATTAACAAGTTATTTATGAGGTCAAAGTTTTTACTGCTTTTTTCAAGATGGAAAAAAATAAACTATAAAATTTCTCACACAACTCCTAGATTCAATAATTTTGTTGGAATTTTTATTTTCAAAAAGGAAATTTTAAAAATTTAAAAGATTCAATAATTTAGCTAGTATTCCAATAGTTTACTTGTAAAGATTGCATGACAATATCATATGCTAAATATTGTTTAATATTCCATGATTTATATAGGGATTTCATAATTAAGGGGCTAAATTTGAGTTTTAAGATTTATGTAGGTGAGCTTAACTGTAATGTGATTTAATTATAACTCATTTCTTAATTTTTTTTGGAAACTATAAGTGTGTTGTGCTTTGTGGTAAACATTATATTTTAACTCAATTTTTTGACAATTAGTGAAATTCAATATTGAATCTATATTTTTCTTGTAAACTTGTTCCCTATCTCTCTCTTACTCACCCTCCCTTTTCAACTAACCCTATTCTCTCTCTCACCCTCCCTCCATCTTCCCTTTATCTCCTAACCACATTCCTTATCTCTTCCTCTCCCACTCTCCCCCTCTCTTAAAACTATTATATTTCTCTCATAACCCTATTCCCTCTTTCTCCCTCATCCTCTCTTTATCTCCACTCTCTTAACCATGTTACTTTTCTCTCTCTCTCTCTCTCCCTCTCCCACCTTGCCTCTCTCCAACTTGTTCCCTATCTCTCCATCCCACCCTCTATCTCTCTCACATAAGCATGTTCCCTCTCTCACCTTCCTTTCCTCTATCTTTGTTCTCTCTAACCATGGTCCTGCTCTCTCTCTCACTCACCTTCCATATTTGGTGCAGTATCTGAATGCAAGTCAAATGAACAACTGATTAATGGGCACATGGAGAATACAACATAAGTTAAAACAAGCAAGAACAATGGAGATTGAATGAAAAATTTACAAATTGATTTTTTGAAATGAAATAAATACAGTAGGCCACCAATATGTGAAACTCATCAGGTGCTACTTGGAACTCTTATATATATATAATGCCTAAGTGTAAAGCTCTATAAAAAAATCTATCGCTTGTCAAATTTGCAAGAGATTGAACCCTTACAAATGATAAAATATCTCTAATAAATAATGTCACCATCAAAAAATATGATTTGTTCTTAGTTTTAGGACTTATGCAAGTCATCTACAATAAATGTGCATGTAGGAGGAAATCTGACTTGCAAGATTCAAATGTATAGTCTGCATCACTATTTTAGTGGCGGATCTTTGTCAATTGGTGAATAGTTGAAATTACGCCCTCCATTTTTGGTGAATAGTACAAGCTATAAAGGGGACTAAATTGCCCATTTTTTACAAATAAATAGTTTAGTGTTGGTTAAATTGCCTAAGCATTATTTTATTAAATTCTTAAATTGAATTGTTTCACCACAGTAAATGATGCATGGTTGGAGCCTAATCACTAGTAGTTTATAATATAACTACAAATCTTAATCACATTCACCATTAATATTGCATTTTTGCCATTACTTTTGGGGCCATATCACCATTACTAATAAGCTCCTGCTTATTTTTAGGGCTATTTTTGCTTTGAAATTAACATTTGTTAGGATTTGTTAGGATTTGTCACTCATAAATTGTATATAATTAGGTTTTCAAGCAATGAATGTGACTCTCTCTCCTTTATTATCATGGCCTCTAAAACCTAGGGCATATAGGGCCTCAAATCTAATGATAGTGAAGAATACAAGTAGCATATAGAGTTTCAATACAAATATTAATCTTAAAGTTTGCATGGATAAGAAGTTAAGATCTTGTCTCTAATCTGTGACAAGTATCCACTTTGGTAAGGGCTCTTTTGTATGGTAAAGTCCACCCTAGATGACTGTTATCTTAATATTTCTCTCCTATTATGTGCAAATAGTATGTTAGGAGCATCTAGAGATCTTGTAACAAATGTGATGGTTCGGATTTCATTCCCCACAATTGGTTTCCAATTTAAATTGATGGTTCTAATTTCATTCTACAAGTTTACAAGCACGTCACAAAAAAACTTTATGAACAACCCATAATTTATATTGATCAGACAATTGATATTTCATTCTACAGAGTTATAAGTCCTTGTCTTTTAAAATATCTCCTCGACCCAAATTTTCTTCTGGGTTATGTGATTAAACATTGATCAATGGACCAAACGAAATTTTGGGTTGAGGAGAAATTTTAAAAGAAAAGTACTTATAACTCTATTGAATGGAATATCAACCATTCGACCATAGGGCAATATCAGGTGTAGATACATGCACATAATATTTTAGAGTCTTATTTTTATCGTGTGATATTTTACAAATGATCAATCCCCGTGTGCTCTAATGCATTGCCCCCTTGACCCTGTCAATGGCTGCCACCCTTGGGCCCCCACTTTAGCATTAGGAGAAAAGAACAAAATATATGGGGGGATTGTGTCAACAAAGATATTTTTTTAAGGAAGGATTTGCCATGGTAATTAATGTCCATAATTAGTGTTTGCTAGGATTCACCAGGATTTTTTACAAATTTTTAGTGATGTGCATAAATTTGCCAATGAAATTAATATTTTTTAAGGGAAAGATTCACCAATAAAAATTAATATTTTTATCAAAAAGGGAAAGATTCACCAAGATTTTATAAGATTTTTTAGGGGCCTTTTTCTTAAAGTTATCACTAGTTTGCATAAAGAACATTCATTCCATTCCTTAATAAGTATAAATTTGATGCTTTCTTGACATTCCAAGCATAACAAACCATTAGAAAATCCAATTGATATTATCTAACATAAGTTACCCTCATACTAACACTATGTTCTAACATTCTTATATTCTAACATCCATTGACTTATTCAACATGCATGTGTGTGAAATGCGGCATGGAAACACTATACATGGAGCTAAATGGTTGTGCAAAAGCAAGGCATGCATAGAGATGTGTGTGAGGCATGAGGGTTGCACAAGATTGTTGAAATTTTGAAGCCCAATCGTCATAACTGTTACCTTTTTCTTTGGTCTTCCTTTTCTTTAGCCTTTTCACATTCCCTTCGAACGCTTATTCAAGATTATCATGGGCATTGTAATGTAGTGTATTGCTCAAGTAAGTTATTGCTGATGTATGTGTATCAGAACAGAGTTAAAGATAAATGAGATTCCCCTACTTCATGTGGATGTAGCCATTTTGTGAACCACGTTAAAAACTATGTTTTTGTTTTTGCATTGTGTGTTTAATTGATCATTTATTTATCCACACTTTATAATCAACAATTGGTATCAGAGCTTGGTGAAGAAGATGATTAGGAAATTGTGATAATTTCCAGTGAAAATGGAGGAAGTAGATAAATGGAAGATTGAGAAATTTTCTAGGTAGAATTTTGGATTGTGGAAGGTGCATATGGAGTCGCTACTAATTAGAGGAGATCTCTCACTCGCACTAGAAGGAAAAGCCAAGAAGCCAACCAAGATGGATGATGAAGAGTGGGAGAGATTGGAAAAGAAAGCAAGAGCAACTATTATCTTGTCACTATCCAGCAATGTCCTTTTCAATGTTACAGCAGAAAAGACTATCAAAGGCATTATGAGACAAACTCAACGATATGTACGAGATGGCTTCAGCTTCAAACAAATTTTAACTCATGAAGAAGTTATACAATCTAAAAATGAAAGAAGGAGATATCGTGTCCAATCACTTGAACGAATTCAACACTCTAATCAGCCAATTGATTTCAGTAAACATTAATTTGGATGATGAAATCAAAGCTATTTTATTTTTGTGTTCTCTTCTGAATAGTTGGGAAGGAGTAGTAATTGCCATTAGCACCTCAGTTTCCAGAAAATCCAAATTCAAATTTGACGAAGTCGCTGGAACTCTTCTTAGTGAAGATATGCAAAGGAAAAATCAAGGAACTGCATCTAGTGATGCCTTGATTTTTGGCAATATAGGTAGGCAGCAAGAAAGAGGCAGAAATAACAATCGGAGGAGGTCAAAATCTGTAAAAAGATCAGTGTCTAGGGGGAGAAATGGAGGTTGATGGTTTTGTGGTAAAGAAGGTCATACCAAAAAGAATTGTTGGTCTTATAAAAAGGTACAAAATCAATCAAAGGACAGCGAAGTGAACACCACATATGACTCAAATCAAGATGTTCTAGTCTTGTCAACAAGTGAAACTACAGTAGATTCATGGGTGTTAGATTCCAGTGCATCATTTCATGCAACCTCATGTCGAGAAGCCTTCCAAAACTATCGAGAAGGCAAATTTGGCAAAGTTTATCTTGGGGATAACAAAGCATGTGATATCATCGGCAAAGGTGACATAATTTTGAAGTTGAAGAATGGAAATAAATGGTTGTTGCATGATGTAAGACATGTTCCTAAATTGAGAAGGAATCTAATTTTAGCTGGATAGCTTGATGCTCAAGGATGTAGCATCACTTTTTCATCAAATTCTTGGAAGGTGACAAAAGGGGCATTAGTGGTTGCAAGAGGGAGCAAATTGGGCACTTTATATGTGTTAGATAGTCCCATTAAAGTGGAAGCAACGATGGTTGTTGTGGACAACGAAACAAAACTATGGCATAGAAGGCTTGGGCATATAAGCAAGAAGGGACTCAAAATCTTGCTCAACAGGGATCATCTTCCAAGGTTAAATTATGTTGATTTGGACATATGCGAGCATTGTCTATATGGAAAATAGAGGTGGATTAGTTTCTCAAAGACTGGGCATGACAAAAATACAAGGCCTTTGGAGCTCATGCACTTGGATGTGTTCAGTCCTACAGAGGCAACCTCTTATGGAGAAGAAAATTATTGTCACTTTTCTTGATGATTGTACTTGAAAAGTGTGGGTTTATATGCTCAATAGGAAATCAGAAGTTTATACCAAACTCAAGATTTTTAAATCTATTGTTGAGAATCAAATTAGGAACAAAATTAAATGTTTGAAAACTAGGAACAAAATTAAATGTTTGAAAACTTGATGTGAAGACTACATTTCTTCATGGTGACATTGATGAGGAGTTGTATATGCATCAGCCTGAAGGCTTTGAGAAACAAGGTCAAGAAAATGTGTATTGCCATTTGAGGAGAAGTTTGTCGTGGTATCTCAAGTTTGACTCTTTCATGGCTGAGCAACATTTCACACACTGTGAATCTAATCCGTGTGTCTACTACAAGGTATTGGATAATGGGGAGTTTGTTTTATTGTTGCTTTATGTTGATGATATGCTAGTTATCGGCACTAGCATGAGAGTTGTTTGTGATTTGAAGCAATAGTTAGCTCAAACATTTGCAATGAAGGACTTAGGGGTAGCAAAGAGGATACTTGGTATGACCATAATTAGGGACAGACGTAAGAGGGAAATCAGATTGTCACAAGAAAAGTATGTTGACAAAATCTTGGACATATTCCACATGAAGGATGCTAAGCCGATGAGTACTCCACTTGTTGATCATTTTCATTTGTCATCTGAAATGTGTCCAAGAACACCTCAAGAGCATGAAAATATGAAGGGTATTCCTTATTCATCAGTTGTTGGGAGTCTCATGTATTTTGTAATCGACCGAAAGTTTCCCATGCAGTGGAAGTAGTAAGCAGATTCATGAGTAATCCGAGTAAAACTCATTGGGAAGCGATGAAGTGGGTATTAAGGTACTTAAAAGGCAATTCAGATTATGTTTTGTGTTTTCGAGGGAGAGATGCACAACTGTGAGGTTATGTTGATTCTAATATGGTCAGAGATTTGGACAAACGAAGGTTACCAACATGTTATGTTTTCACATTCGTCAAGGAAGCAATCAGTTGGGTTTCAAGCTTGCAACAGGTGGTTGCACTCTCCACTACTACGGCTGAATATATTGCTCTCACTGAAGGTGTGAAGGAGATGATTTGGTTGCAGTGACTTTTGGTGAGTTGGGATTCAAACAACATGTTTTCACTCTTTTTTTGTGATAGCAACAACAATATTCATTTGGCAAAGAACTTAGCCTTTCATAATCAGACCAAGCATATTGAGTTGTTATATCACTTCATCTAAATTGTACTTGAAGAGGGCAAATTGAAAGTGGAGAAAATTGATACAAAGGTGAATCCGGATGATGCATTGACAAAGATAGTACCAAGGGAGAAGTTCAAGTTTTGTAGGACTTCTCTTAGCATTGTCAAGATGTGACAATAAGCCTAAAGTGGGGGATATCTTTGAGCAGCCTTCTTGCAACAATGATTGGACTTCAAGTGGGAGATTGTTGGAATTTTGAAGCCCAATCATCATAATTGTTACCTTGTTCTTTGGTCTTCCTTTACTTTAGACTTTTCACATTCCCTTCGAAGGCTTATTCAAGATTTTCATGGACATTGTAATGTAGTGTATTGTCAGTAAGTTGATGTTGATGTATGTGTATTAGAACAGAGTTTTAAAGATAAATGAGATTCCCCTGCTTCCTGTGGATGTAGCCATTTGGTGAACCACATTAAAAACTGAGTTCTTTTTATGTGTTTGTGTTTTTACATTGTGTGTTTAATTGATCATTTATTTATCCGCACTTTATAATCAACAAAGATGGGATTCACAACATAAGGATTTGTATGAAGATCAACAAATTTTGCATCGTAAAAATGAAGCATGTGCCATCCAAACATGAGTGTGTTGATACATAAAAATGACCTTGAAAAACAAAAGAATGTACATGCACATAAGTTATTCCTACACACAAAACTGAAATACATGTGCACATAATTTGGTGTCCCACAATAAGAAATCATAGAATTGCATTTGGTGATGCAATACTTCTTCACTCTTACGATGATTTTACATTAGATACCCTAATTGAAGATTGATTAGGCCACCCCAATTAGCTTTCTTTAGCTTTAGAAATCCAAGAGTACTCTTCTAGGCCCTTACCCTTCCAACGAATAAGATTCTTTGTACTTGCTCCCTTGAGTCTACTTTCTAATGCACATTTCTAAGTTTGGTGTAACTCATTCTCATTGCTTCTTAGGAATCTCTCTTCTCCAATCTAGTGCTTCCTTTGGTTGTGTAGAATTTAACTCCTTAGATGCATGGTAGGAATACAAATCAAAGATGTTGACTACTAGGGAGACATCCAACCCTGAGAATTCAATCTCATATAAGGTTTTAAGAAAATTTGCATCTCTATATGACACAAACCAATTTACTTAGGTTTTAGCTTATTATAGGCCACTTGGGGGAATGACTCAATTAAATGTACCATGAATAACTCACCCTCGAAGTAAGTTCTCTCCCTTCAACACTTATCTACCCATAATTTCTACCTTACACTTCTCTCCTCTAATTGTTTCTTGACTTGTGCATGAACCTCCTTCATGTGTTGTGTGAAGTCTTCAACCTTTGCACTCATGCATCTGTAATATTCCACTCAAAATAGATCTATGGAGCTTCATGGGGATGTCTCATACACCACTTGGAATGGCATCTTCCCTAATGATCTATACACTAAGTTGTCTTCTGTAACAACATAGAGTCTCACTACATAGGATTATCCCCTACTAGACATCTAAGTAGATTACCAAGACCCCTATTGACAACTTCTATCTGACCGTCCATCTACATATGGTATGAAAAATTGTAATTGAGTTAGGTGCCTAATTTTCTCCACAAAGTGTGCTAGAAATGGATAAGGAAATTTGTATCTTTATCAAATGTAATGCTCAACAACAATCCATGCAACCACACTATCACCTTGAAGACTAGACTCATAATCCTAGATGAATCATTCATCTTTTTACAAGGAATGATATGCTCCATTTTTTAAAATTTGTCTACACTACAAAGATGGAGTCATTACCTCTCTATGTGCACAAAAATACAAGGATAAAATCTATGGAGATTCCTCCCAAAGTTTATTTGGCATGTGAAATGGCTTGTATAACCCAATGTTTTGTGCCACTCCCTTTTCTAATTGACATATTCTATTGCATTCCATGAAATTTCTTACATCTTTGCAAAAAATTGGCCAATGATACTTCTCTTCCAATGTGGTATGCATCTTGTTTGTGCTAGAGTGTCCTTTGATTCCACCACTATGTAGCTCCATAATGATTTTTTCCCTCATCAAACTTTGTGGGATGCACAAATGGTTCCTCCTAAATAGGTACCCCTATTGCATAAATTATTCCACAAATGGGCAATATTTCTCTAGCCCAAGGCTCCACACATGCATGCCATGCATTTGCAAAATTTGTATCTATGGCATGTGATTTTTTCATTACCTTCACGCTCACTAGTTTATTGTCATTTAAAACAATAACACTTCCCTCTTACTGAAGGTGTCTAGAACCTCGTTGGTTAAATACCTGCACAACAATTCAACACAAATGAGTAACCTTCCAAATACTCTACCCTCCTTGTGTGCCTCTAGTTAAGTTTTTCCTAATTATTGATGAACTCAAGCTCCTCATGGTTTGTGTATAACACAAACTCTTTTGGTTGTAAGTAATGCCTCCACTTGTGCAAAGTATTCACTATAGCATAGAATTCTTGATTAGAGATAGAATACTTTTCCTAGCCTCATTCAACTTATCACTAATGTAAGCAATTAGACTACTATCCTAGCTCAAATAGCATCAATTTCCATCTCATTGGCATTGAAATAGACTTGGAACACATTTCTAAAGTGTAGAAGTACTAGCACAAGATCCTCTATCACCTTCTTCTTAAGAGCATGAAAGTCTTAGTAGCAACAACCATCCACTTGAACCCTCCTTTTCACATATAATGCATCAAATGTGCACATATGCCGTTGAATTTTATAATGAACTTTCTATAGAAACCTGTCAACTGAAAATTCCAACCTTCATTGTGCTCCTTATTCTATTCACTCAATAATCACATGGACCTTATCTCTCTCCATGTTTGATCCTTTTTGGGATATTATGAACCCCAAGTATGTAAGGTCATTCCACATGAATGTACATATTTCTTTAGGTTCATGCACGGGTTCTTTCTCCTCAATTGTGCCAACACCTATTGTAGGTGTGCAAGATGTTCCTCCCTCGTCTTTTTGAACACTAGAATGTCATATAGATAAACAACCACAAACTTACCAAGAAACAACTTTAGAACCTCATTCATCAACCTAATGAATGTCATTAGGGTGTTTTTAAGTCCAAATGACATCGCTAGCCATTTGGACAAGCCTTCTTTTGTTCTAAATATGGTCTTTGATTCACCTCCTTTTTTTATTCTTGATATATGATGATATCCACTTTTGAGACTTATCTTAGAAAAGTAGTGGGCACCACTCAAGAAATTGATCAAATCATCCATGTGTGGTAGTGGAAACTTGTACTTGATAGTGATCTTGTTTATCGAGTAGGAGTCTATGCATATTTTCCACTCCTCATCCTTATTCAATGCAAGTACTATAGAAATTATGCAAAGACTTAAGCTTGCTTATATCAAGCCTCTTTCCAATAGTTCTTCAACCTACTTGTTCAACTCTATACTCATGTCAGGATTCATTATATGTGGTGCCTTGTTAGGAAGACTTGAAACTATAATCAAATCAAATTCTCAAATGACTATGGAAACATTCAAATAATGGAGAGTATCTTCTACATGCAAGCACCTTCTCCATATTTTGTAGACATGAGAGACACTAAAAATCAAACTTGAACTAAGGATTGACACCAAAGAAGATACAATACTAGAGGACATAGTTGATTTCAACATAAAAAGATCCAACCCTAACTTCATAGAAAGAAGTTATATTTATATCTTATTGGTTATATTGTTGAGAAAAGTTTTTCAAAATCATTAATGGATTATTAAGGATTCTTAAGAAAAATTACATGAAATTATATCTTATCAAATAAATGTTTATTTTCCACATTTGAATAGATGTGTGTATTCAAAAAGGTTGTTTAAGCATAAATTTATTTTTTGTTGAAAAAGCATCAAAACTCCATTAATGGAAGTTATGTATTTTATGAACTTTCAATGGAAACATGAAAATGTCAAATTTGAATTCAAAAATTATTAGAAGGAATGTATTTTGTGGTAAATAAATGTTTGTATTCCATTTTTTAAGGTTTGTGTGTGCTCAAAATGGTTATTAAACATGATTTTATTTTTTGAGAAAAGCTTGGAAGAAGCCATTAGTGGAGTCTTATGTTTTTCAAGGAAATCTTGTATGATTTTATTTTTGTAGAAAAATAAAATATGTGATTTATTTTGTGGTTATTTTCCAATTAGATGGGGAATGGAAAGAGTATTTCAAGATTGTGTATGCTTTTAGCTTTTTAGTGCTTCCTATATCTTCCCTTAGATCCATTTTGTGAAATTGGTTATCTTAGCTGTGTAGGATTGAGAGGTAAAGATGGATGACACTACAATGTCCCATCCTATTTCTTGTATCCCCTTTTATTGGATTTTGTTAAGATCCTCAATATGTTGAGAAATCATGTATATTATGTTTATTTAAATGTTCTCAAACTTGTATGTTTGATGAGTGTGTCTGCAATCCATGAGCTCATCTCCCTAGTCAAGTGGGGTGGACGTTTCTGTTACACATGGTCTGGTGGTAGATTTATCATCACTGGTTTACATAATGCAGCCATGATGATCTATTCTAGAGGTTGGCGAGTTCCTAGTTTTCATTGACCTAATTTGTCACATTTTGTCATCATTGAGCAAATATAATTGTTACTTTTGAGTTAGTAGTTCAAATGTTGAAACATATCAATGTATGTGCTCTATGCAATGGTATGAAAATTTCTAAACTTAGTCATGGTTACTGTATTCAGAGGAAATGCATAATAAATGAGTTTAAACCATTTGATTGGATATAGTCATTTGTACATAATTTTCATAATTATGTATTTGGGATTTTATTTTATGTGTTGGGTGAATTCATGATCATTTGATCCTACATGCATGTCTTAAATGTGTTTGGATCAAAAGATATTAAAAAAATGGTATTTTAGGCCTATGTTGCCAGGGAAAAAGGTGATATAGTTGTAAACATGTACATGTGTTATAGTATGCTAGAAGGAGTTGTCTATAACTATTTCTCATTCATGTATTGGAATTTGTGAAAGAAAGATAGATGTTAAATTCTATTTCACCTTTATATATTCTTGTGGAATTAAAGTGAGTTAAATGATAGTGACTTAATTCATGTAGTTCATCTTTATGTTAGAGCTAAGTAATCAATTATTGAATCATTTGATCCTACATGCATGTCTTAAATGTGTTTGGATCAAAAGATATTAAAGAAATGGTTTTTTAAGGCCTATGTTGCCTTGGAAAAATGTGATATAGTTGTAAACATGTACATGTGTTATAATATGCTAGAAGGAGTTGTCCATTACTACTTGTTGTTCATGTATTGGAATTTGCAAAAGAAAGATCGGCATTATTCTCTTTCACCTTTATATATTCTTGTGGAATTAAAGTGAGTTAAGTGATGGTGACTTAATTCATGTACTTCCTCTTTATGCTAGAGCTAGGAATCAATTATTGAATAGTCTTTTCCTTGTTACTTTAGTTTCTTGTTTTGTGTGTAGTGATAGGTATGAGTACCTAGTCGTTTGGCTAGGGTGAGACCCTGTCTCCCTTCTATCATGTTGTGTTTAGCTCGATGCATGTTGGTATTCCTACTTGTATCTTCATGGTGAGAAGACTCACTTGGGCTAAGTATTTAGCTAGTGCCTGTGTGCATTGTTGTCATGTGTGATGACAACCTTAGTGTGTGAGCATGCATTGTGACATTGTTATGTTGCAATTGATAACACAAATAAATGTGTTAGTTGTGTTTTTACCTATTAATGTCCTTAGTAATTTTGGGGAATTACAAAATTACAAAACCCTTGTCATTTGGCAAGATTAGGATGTCAATAATCAATAACAACCACTTGTATCCATGAGATGCATTACCAAGCACGAGTTTATTTTATGGGACCTTGTCCTGTCTATTCTTGGCATGGCCAGTGCACCATTGATATAAGTCTCAATCTTGATGCTACATGGTATGCCATGTCTCCATGTGACCGGCCCTAATGGGGAGGCACATAGCATCCATACATCCTCTAGTGTCATTGTGATCTCACCTAGATTGGAAGATGAAAGGTGTTTGTGTTTGCGTCCCACATCTTAGCCAAAGTCGTGAGTATATATGTATCATAATACAATGACAAACGCATAATCATAGAATGAACCTCAACTGCTTCTAACAATGCCCAATCTACATTTGTAGGCAAAAGTGATCTCATACTACTTATCTGTTGATTCTATGAATTCTTGTAAATCTCTAGCTTGGTTTGCATACATAAACACAACAAAAAGATAATATTAAATCACACTTGAGTGAAGAAATAACTAAAAATCAATGAAATTATGACTAAACTCTAATTATTGACTAGCAGGAGTCAGTCCTGTGGATTAGATCAAACTTGTGAGTTGATCCCTATACTAAGAGTGAGCCTATTTACACATCCTTTCACACATTCAACCTTATCATATCCCTATTTACACTTATGCTCATGCATTCACCATTTTCAATCATTTATTATGCCTAGGTCCTTGCACCCACATCCATATATTCATTTCACACCTTGATATGCATGATTCCTTGTCCTAGGTCAATCCCATGGTGTGCGATTTTGCCCCCACATCACATAGAATTAACCCCTAAAATTCAAAAATTCAAATTCAAAATTTGTCGACACCCACCTTTTTCACTAGTTATTTATGATTCAACTTGGAATACGTTTGTTTGATTCATGATGCAGAAGCATCTGAGCACATTGGCAATCTTGTGTCACAAAAAATATATTTCATTTCTTAAGTTGTTTGGTTTTGTTTCCTTGCAATTTTGGGTTTTTATGTTTCAGGAGCAGTTTCAGTCAGTCTAAAGACATCATCTTGTAGAAGACCAAAATGGGTATCCGCAGTCAAAATTTGGTGAAGTTTGGATGAAATTTGGCTAGGTTATAGTTGGTCAGAGAAATCCTGGGTTCGTGAACTTATAGGTTTGTTGACGGCTCAGTTCGTCGTTTATGTCTTTTCCTGATTCACCGATAGGCCTTTGTTCATGTTCTTTTGTCTTCGCAGTGTTGAAGAAACAAGAAACTATTGGCAAAGTATCGAATTGTGAAACTTTATTGGCAAAGTTTAGAAATGAAGAACTTTTTTGGCAATAGTGTGAGTTCACGAACTCATTAGTTCGCCAATAGTCCTTTTCGCCGACAAGTCTTGCAAACTAAGTCATGAATTCCTTGGTTCACAGTGGTATAAGATTGTCAATAGAAGATTATGGTTTGGAGTTTCGGCAAAAGGTCGATAAGCCGATAAAGGCTTAAGTAAGGAGTTCCCTTTTCCCCGAAGTTGTTGATAGTGGGGAAGTCAACTATTGACTAAATTTTGAGTTCCATAAAGTTCAACTTTGCCGATAGAAATAAATCGCTTAGTCAACAAACTTTAGAATCCCTAACTAGTTTGGGACTTCTACAATTTACCGATTTGCCAACTAAGTTCAGATAAGCGTGGTTTTGCCGATAAAAGGGAAATTGAAGACATTTGATGGTCCGGGATAATGATGTTTTGCCGATAAGGGATCCCAAGGTTCGTGGAGGTCATAATTTTCCAATAACTTGGGCAAGTGGCTTAGTGCGTAAAAACCTTATTTTGCTAATAACAAGGAGGTAATCCCAAGTTCGTGGAAAATGTATTTTACCGACAAACTAGTCTAAAGAAAGGTAAGTAAATGCGTCAATTCGCCAACAAGTTCACGAAGGCAGACTTTTGCTGATAGACATTTATTTCTCAAGTTCGGAACATACGACTTTTGCCGATAACATGGAATTTTGAAAAACTATCTTGAGCCATTCGTTATATACTATTTGATGCTAAAACACTAGGGCGACAAGGATGTATTATGCAAAGGCTTTGGTGGCAACATTTCAATTTTTATAGCTGCTTGTTAGTTGCTGCCATTGCTAACGAATCATGGCAGTTGAACTGTTTTTAGGGAAGGATCATAAATATCAAGGAAGAAGTTGGATTGGGGGTTGGATCTTGGAGGATTTGACGATTGAGGATTTGATTGGGAATTGATTGGGGGAACTAATTTTGTCCTGGTTCGATCTCTTGGAAGAGAGATAGGTTGGAGAAGTCTCTATAAACGAAGGTTGATGTATCTGGTGACTGAATGATGATATTTTGTACTCCTGTAAGCATTCTATTGCTGATAATAATAAAATCATTTGTGTGGCGTGGTGTTTGTATTGTTGTTTGTATTTGTTGCTTAACTCAGTTGTCTAATAAGATCCCTGAGTTTAGTCCTGCACCAATTTTTTTCTATGTCTTGGTATTTAAATGCATTCAATGTGCATTAATTCATATCCAAGCATCATGTATTACAAAGAGAATCATTCTAGGAATATAAATTGATTTGGAGCACTAAAAGGAACCATAATTTGCATCAAAGTCATCTAAGACACCTGGATGTTTGGGAGTGTTGTCTTTGAGATTCATTCATGACCATAAAATCAATCTAATTAAGGGGGTCGACCTAGGAGAACACAATTCTTGTGACTTGGCAATCTCCCCAAGGTATTTTTCAATGTCACCAATCATTATGGTCGACCTAGGAGAACACACCCCTTGTGACTTGGAAATCTCCCTAAGGTATTTTTCAATAGCGTCAATCCTTATGCACTAGCAAACATCAAAGATAAGGGCAATATGTTTTCAAATAGTCTACCGTTAGTTGGATCAATCCCACAAGTTTCAAGGCATTTTCATGCATCAAATTAGTCATGCAAAGTATGGGATCAATCCTGCACAATGCAAATTCGACTTGCAAAGAATTTTATGACTATTGCAATTTCAAGGCAAGGAGTAGATTGAAAACATCTAATTTTTGTACCAAGACGGCCATATTCTACACAACATCAACACTCAATTCTTTTCCATGGTTCCAAAAACTAAATACCTAATATTCCCCTTCATTTAATTTTCAAATATAACATTTACACGCTTATCATTTCCAACTATTATATTAATTAATCTCAATTAATTTATACTTATATGCATTTACTAGATTTATGTCAAAGGGATTTTATTCCCTTATGGTTATGTTTATTACAAAGTTATGAGTGCAGGGGACCACCATACTCATAAAAAACCTTTGCAAAGCATCATGGTAATGGAAACTAGATTTTGATAGTTAGAGACGGCTGTTCTTAAATATCATTCACTTCAACACTCAAAGGCCAATTTTGACAAATAAAAATAGGACAAATATTTACCACTTTTTGCTGTGAATGAGGTGTAAAATTGCTATTGACCGTTTAACCATTGTAATGGATGATATTTAAGTAGAATGGTTAGAGACAGGATAAACAACAGAAAAACTGTAAAACATTTCATGGATGAAAGGCAGGAATATCAACCTGAACTTAACGTTTGGAACATTATTTAAGCAGCAGAGAGCATTTGCATAAGAGGCAAGAGAGAGCATTTGTGAGCGAGAAAGATTTGTGTGTTGTGAGTGGAGAAGGCGAAGAAAGAAGCAAGAAAGGCGTTAATGGGGAAGCCGAAGAAAGAAGTGTGTTGGAGTTCAGCTCATGCAGGCCTTTCGCTCGAAAACTACGCGCAGATTTATGCAGAATTCTCTCTCAAAAATTCTCAGCCTCCTTCCACTTCACCCCATATCATCCGTCTCTTGACCAGGAGAAAGCTTTCCCAGGTACATTATGCTTCTCACAATTCTATTCTTAACCAGATCTTACAGCCTTTAAAACATTTGCCTGCCAACTGCAATTTTTCTGCCTTAAAATGTCAAAGAAACAGTAACATGTTTCCTACTGCTCTGCATTTTTTCAGGTGCTGAAAATACACGGACTCTCCGCAAATAACCTCACCAAAGTATGTCTACTCTCAGAATTCCGGTCTCCAAAGGCAGATTGATATGAAAATGGTTATGTATTTCCTGTTTTTAATCTAAATTTTCAAGGATTGAGCCTTATTTTACTTAGCGTTATTTTTCTATGCAGGAAGCTTTGCTTGCGGGGCTTGCGCATATGGAAATGTTTAATCCGCATAGGTCCAGCGTGGATATCGGGGATTTTGAGTGTAATCTGTCTTCGGAAGAGATGGAGAGAGATTTGGTGACTTTGGGATGGGTGGATTGTCCTTCAAAATCTGTTAATGGCTTCTTGCCTTTTCCAGAGTCTTTAATGTCCGCTCCAAACCCTGTGTTAAACGAGATCTCCAATTCAGGGGAGAAGATGTCGAGTTTGACTACAACTTCTGCAACTGAGGGCTGCAAACAGTTGCTTCCCTTACAGTCCACGACAACTACAGGGTAAATGTTTTTTAAGCGTTTCCACTGAAACTATTTTTCATTATTTAAAAGAATCTAGTTATTAAAACTTCTTTGATCAAGAAATTGAGGATTTCCAAGGCCTCGAGTGTAAGTCGTGTTTTAAATATTCAGTCTAAATTTCCCTGATCTTCTCAATTTCGTGTATTTTGGAAATTAAAGGCCATTGCCAAAATTTCCGCTAATCTCAACTGTTATGACTTGTTATGTTGAAATAGTTTTTAATTATGAAATTGCACTGTGCGCAGCATGCAGGATCTTTTAAAGTCAGTCATTAAGATGAACAATTCAGAGGCGGCGAATGCATCTGTTAATGGCTTCATGCCTTTTCCACAGCCTTTAATGTCCGCTCCAAACCCTGTGTTTACCAAGATTTCCAATTCAGCGAAGAAGATTTCGAGCTTGACTACAATTTATGCAACTGAGGACAGCAAACAGTTGCTTCCCTTACAGTCCCCGACAACTACAGGGTAAATGTTTTTAAGCGTTTCCACTGAAACTATTTTTCTTTATTTAAAATAATCTAGTTATTAAAACTTCTTTGATCAAGAAATTGAGGATTTCCAAGTTCTCGAGTGTAAGTCATGTTTCAAATATTCTGTCTAAATTTCCCTGATCTTCTCAATTTCGTGTATTTTGGAAATTAAAGGCCACTGCCAAAATTTCCGCTAATTTTAACTGTTATGACTTGTTATGTTGAAATAGTTTTTACTTATGAAATTGCACTGTGCGCAGCATGCAGCATCTTTCAAAGTCAGTCATTCAGATGACCAATTCAGGGGCGGCGAATGCATCTGAAAAGGAAGGATTTGTGGTAGCAATGAATTCAAGTGTGTTGTGTGAATCAAAAGTTGACGACTCGGATGCAACTGCAGGTCTTTGATGTGTTGAGGACATTGGAAAATACATTTTGGAAATCACAATCAGCACAAAGACTTGCAAGCAACGGTTATGCCTCAAAGTTGAACACTGAACTGAACTGTGTTGATTTGAACAAATAACTCTGAAATGTATTTGAAGATCTGGCAGACTTTTTAACCATTTTTTAAATTCAAAATCCCAGACGGTTTACATGAGCACCGTGACAAATCTGTAGTTTTTTGTGTGTGTATCCAGAGTTTTAATTTTCATTTGAAATGGATCTATATAGTAATAGAAAGTAGCTCAAAATGTGTAGGGATAATTTGATAAAGCTCAACGGTTTGTTGCCCAAGTAGACGCCTCTGTAAGTTTTGATTGATTGGATAGAGTTTTTATCGCAACCATAGCTTCCGCGTTAAGCTTCTGACCGAATTGCTTGTACAAGTATTTCTTTATTTCAAACATGTGAAGTTAAATAATGAAATGCTTTCCATTGAAATTAGGACCTCACAACCCTCGGTGTAAACAAGTGGTGACAGAGAAACTTTGCCTCTTCTACATGCAATCAAATACTCGGTGGAGGCGAGTACGAACACGGTCTTAACTGGTGATTTTCGGCTTCCAAGGTCCATAGTTAATAGAAATCGATTCTGCAAAGAACCTGTTATATAATTTTGATTACATCTTCATACTGGCGATAGGTTAAGTAATCTGGATTCTGGTGTGAAATGTCAATGTAATCAAAATTGTACTACAGATTCTTTCTGGAAACTTTTTCTATTAAGGTTTTAACTGTCTCAGAATACTCATCATCAATTTCAAAGGACTGAATGAATCCTCTCCACCACAGTCTCAAGGATTATAGAAATTATAAATGGCTGGTTTGATGCATTTGCAAAGGTATCTTAGCCTGTCGGCTAGTTTTCATGTTTTCCGGTCTTATGGCCCTCTCAAGTTCCTTTTCTCCCGGAAACTATCCAAGTCTCAAGAGGAATACCAATTTGTGTCAAATAATACAACACAATGTTTGTGGTTCTTAAGCTGGCTTTTCAGGTTGAATGTGTAGAGAATTATCTGCTTTGATTTGCTCCAAATTGTAACTTCTAAAAGCTGGTGTGAGTTGCCAAACATTGACAGGTTTCAGATATAGTGCTCACTTGGGACATAAATATTGCACGAGTTCTGATTTCGTTGAGTTCATGGTTGATATGCGCTGCTTTAAAGAATATTTATGCCTTTATTTATTAGATGCTATTTATTAGAATATATTAAGTTATTTATTTCCTTCCTTGCTCCAGTAACTCTGATGGCTCCATCTAGTCTCACTGAATTATTTACAACGATACAAGCAAGTGGAGGAAGGTTCAAAATCAATTTTTAACAGATAACAAATTTCGAAAAGTGTTTTCCTTTGAATGTCATCCTGTTCTAAATTTTATTGATAAAGATTCAAGGGTAATGAGAATATCTTCATGTAAAAAAAATTTAAAAATTAGACATGTATATTTTTGTTAAAACCCATTGTTCCACGAATTTTGCAGAATCCGTTCTGAATTCCAACATTGTCTCTCTCGGAGTACCCATTCAAGTTTAACGAGGTATCTAGGGACAGAAAGCTATCCATAAACCTCAAGCTACTTGGCGTTCTCAAGCAGGAGTAACCCACACCAAAATTTGAGCTAAGACAATTCATTTCAGCAAAAGTGTGCAATCTGCCTAAATTAAAAGGGATTCGAATCCCGCTGTATGCAAGCAGAAGTCATCTTTCCAGCATCCATAACGTTCCATTTCGATGATTAGAAAAGAGAAATAAGCAGTGCAGAATTGAAATAACAGTGAATTAGTAATAAAAAGCACAAAACAAACAACACAGATTTATGTGGAAAACCTGGTAATGTATCAGAAAAAAACCATGGGTAAAGATCTCTCAATTTTATTCTCAGAAGAAAATTGGCAGTTACAAAAACTTTTCTCATACCTTAACATTCAAGCTTGATTAACTTAAATAACCACAAAAAATACATGCAAAATACAAATCAAATCAAAAGATAGATTTTCATCCATAAAAGCGCAAATGGCACTTCCACATGCAATTTTGCATGGTGTACACATGGCATATGACCAAAAATAATTTCCGGCAAGGCCGTTAGTCCAACAAGTTTCAGTTCCTTGGCCTTCGGCCCCACCCGACGGATACGTTGTACTCGATATCAACTGCTCGTCACTGCTGGAATAAATAAAACTGACTATCACTTTTGGAAGTTAAAACACTTTGCACAATTTTTCTTCCAATCTTGGAATACGCATACAATACATCTTTAAAGGCTATACAAAAATATATTACAAGCAAATTATCCATCCACAACGACTACATGGCAAGCCTAGTAAGAAGCATCACCAATAATCCCACAAGAACATTTCCTATCTTTAAAATGATGAGAAAGATTGACATCTCTGAGCATATTTTATCCGCCAGCAACTTTGAGATCAACTTTTTGGCAGATTGGCAATCACCACAAACTCTTGACAACTCAATTAGCTTTTCCAGGCAATGCATTTCAAATTCCAAATGCAGCTGCCAACTTGTCACTGCAGTGGCAAACATGTTCTCTCATCCATGTCGTTCAACACAAATCATATTCCATGTTCATACCGTGCTAATTCCTCTGATTGCATTTGTGCATTTGAATTGTCTCCTGCAACAAAAATATGTACATGTTTACCTACTTCAATCCAACTACATCCAGGCTTCTTTTCAACTCTCTTATCATTCATCATTTTCCGTATATGCCGAATATCATCCCACCTGCCAGCTGCAGCATAGATGTTTGAGAGCTGCACATAGTGTGCAGCATTTCCAGGATCCAACTCAAAAAGATAGTTTGCCACAAGTTCTCCTAATTCTATATTTTTATGAATTCTACAAGCACCAAGAAGGGATCCCCAGACACTGGGCTTAGGTTTCATTGGCATTTTGTAGATAAAGTCATGTGCCTCATCTAGGTACCCTGCTCGGCCAAGAAGGTCAACCATGCAGCCATAGTGCTCCATTAATGGTCTAAGATGATAGCATCGATTCATTAGATCAAAGTAATGCAAGCCCTCCTCCAGTAGGCCTGCATGGCAACATGCAGACAATACCCCAAGAAAAGTAACTTGGTTTGGATTAATTCTCTTAAGCTCTATTTGTTCAAAGAGTTTGATGGCTTCCATGCCAAAGCCATTTATAGCATACCCAGCAACAATTGCATTCCAAGAGACTACATTTTGCTCAGACATATTGTCAAATGTCTTGCGTGCATCATGCAGGCTGCCACATTTTGCATACATGTCTATAAGGGCAGTCCCCACAAAAACATTAGAATGGCATCCACTTTTAATTATTTTTCCATGAATCTGGCTGCCCTGTTCCAGAGCAGCCAAGTTAGCACAAGCTGGAAGAATACTGGCAAGAGTTGTTGAATTTGGCTTCACACCTTCAACTTCCATTTGTCGAAAAAGTTTGATGGCTTCTTCACCTTGTCCATTTTGTGCATATCCTGCAATTATTGCTGTCCACGAGATCATGCTCGGTTGATGCATTCTATCAAATATATCACGAGCATTCCCCATGCTGCCACATTTTGCATACATGTCTAGAAGAGCATTCCCCACAAAGACATCAGACTGGAGTCCGCCATGCTTGATTTCTTCATGGATCTCCTTGCCTTTCTCCAACAACACAAGGTTGGCACATGCAGGAAGAACACTGGCAAAAGTTTTTGCATTTGGTTTCACATCTGTGCTTCGCATTTTCTGAAAAAGTTTGAGAGCTTCCTCTGCATACCCATTCTGGGCATAGCCTGCTATCATCGCAGTCCAGGACACAGCATTGCGATGAGGCATCCTCTGAAAGAGCTTCTCCGCTTCCTCAACATGCCCATTGTGCAGATATCCAGATATGATTGTATTCCACGAAACCAAATCTTTTTTAGGCATTTTATCAAACACTCTGCGTGCCGCATCTATGCTCCCACATTTGGCATACATGTCAACAAGAGCATTGCCCACAGTAACAGAAAACTGTAATTCGCTGCTCACTATTTCTCCATGGATCTCTTTCCCATGTTGCAGAGCTGATAAGTCAGCACATGCAGAGAGAAGGCTGCTGAAAGTCTTAGAATTTGGGCCAACACCTGCAATCCGCATTTGTCCATGGAGTTTAAGCGCTTCTTCACCATAACCATTCTGTGTGAATCCCACAATCATTGCAGTCCAGGAGACCACATCCCTTTGAGGCATTCTCACAAAAAGATCCACAGCCTCCTCAATCTGCCCGTTCTTTGCATACCCTGAAATCATCATATTCCACGACACCAAACTTGGTTGAGGCATTTTGTCAAACACATCGCGTGCATCATCCAAATTCCGAGTTTTTGCATGCATATCTAGCAGAGCATTGCTCACAAACACATCAGACTGCAGCCCTCTGCGAACAATCTCTTGATGAATCTGCTTGCACCGTTGTATGCAACCCAATTTCGCAAATGCAGGAAGAACACTAGCAAATACGAAGGCAGAGGGTTGAATACCCTTTCTTTTCATTTCATGAAATAACTCCAGAGCCTCACTGTAAGGACCGTTCCTCGCGTAACACGAAATCATCACGTTCCACGACACCCCATCTCTTTCTAAAATCCCATCAAAAACTCGTCGTGCGTCTGAAACACTCCCACACTTGGCATACATGTTCAGAAGAGTGTTTTCTAATATTTTAGCTGGCTTTAATCCGCTCTCGGTTATGTGGGCATGGATGAATTTGCCCTCTGCGAGCGCCTTTTTAGCTATACAATCCTGCAGCAGGCAAACATAGTCTACCTGGTTATCAATGGCATGCAGTGCTTCCTTCAGATTGTTCCAATCCTGACAAGTGCTCATGTAATAATCATGGCTTTCTGCGATTTCAGCACTTGTGCTGAAACTTGTTCTGTAGTGAAATGGAGCCACTCTACTCCCAAACGATTTTACCATTCTTCCCTTGTTAAGTAATTTTGTAATTGTTGCCATCGATGTGGTTTTGTTATATTTGAGAAGGGAGGATCTCTCTCATGTTCCCTCACTGGTAAGGTATTGTTAAGAGAGACTTTCCATCTTTCCTCATATTTCATACCACTGACCATATCGATGTCTTCCCATAGCTGAGTTTTCATTCTACCAAGAGCACTCAGTTCCGCCTCTCTCTTTCAGTATTATGATAACTTCGTGCCAATACCACGACCTTACCAGCATTTTGCTCAACCTCTAAATTGTTCAGAACGGAAGAGGTTAGACAGCAATTTGCTTTCCCATGGTAATTCTCATGTAGTTTTGAGCTTTAATACAACTAGCAATCGTAGTAATCGTACTTAATGTTTAATGGGCATTTTGATACGTATGTAATAAGGGTAATTCTTAATTAATTAAAAAATTATAAAGAGATATGAATAATTATTTTGAATGGTAATAGAAGTTACGGCGGCAAATGTATGTTGTGAGAGATTAGAGTACGCTATTGATTGAATTGTCAAGTAAGTTGAGGTTTAAATTGTATGTAAATGACCCTGATCCTGATTCCAATCTTTCTCCTTCTCATAAGCGAGACATGCATATCTTGAATGGGTTATATCATCAATATCTAAAGGTCAAGGAGATACATAAATCTGTTAAACTTCTAATTGCAAGATTGTAATAAATGTCATAACCTGACAATCAATATCTCTGATGTCAATCAATGCTTTTTCAAGTGCCAGACTTTGGGATCTATGGATTTTCAAAGCCCATACCATTTTTAGTGGGAATTGGTGGCGAGTACCACAAATAACTAGAAAGATTGACAAAATACTTGCCTAACAATAAGCTTGTGGACCACTTAATGCGATTCAACTAAACTCTTTGTGGCACAAGACCATTTTGGACAAAATATCAAGAGATATTTGATATGATCATCCACTTTGGTTGCCTTACTTTGTTCTTCTCTCTAAGCACAACAGATACAAAGTGGTCATACTTGCACAGCATCATGTCTGGCCTTCTACCTTCTTATCCAAATTTGAATTTTTAACATGTTACAATGGAAGGGACTAGTTGTTACATGACACTTGTTTTCCCTAATATGTACTTATAATATAGTTTGATTATGCATGGAATGGGTTTTTTAACTTGTTTTTTAGCACACAAACTAATACCACAGATTCTATAAATAAAATGCATTAAGGCTAATCAAATAATTTTAATTAAAATCTATATTAATAAATTGTATATTATTTTATGTAAAACTTTCTCTAGCTTGTACACATGTTTTTTTTGGTTCTATCATATGTGGACATGTGCCATGTTGTGAACATCACATGTAGCAATGTGGGGACATGGAAAGTAAATAACTAACATGTCACATCTCATATTGTGGTTGCTCACATGTTGGACATTACATGGGTTGTAAGGGGTCGAATAAATGAATATTTTATTTAAATGTTGAATCTTAGCGTTGGAATCCTAATAGTATTGTCTGAAGTAAATATTCATAGAATAGCACTTAATATCAAAGCCATGGGCAGCATAGAAAGGAAGGGAAGGTAGGTTGTCAGAGGAGACCAATGTCTACAAACTCTATTAAAGTTGGTATGTCTTACATGTAAGGGTGCCTAAATCCTATCTAATAACTCTAATGGTAGATATCTCGATGTTTTCTTATTTAGTTAAATTCCCAGTATAGATTTTATTTTATGATATTAGACTAGTTGATCTTCATGAAATTATTATGCTAATTATTATTGTCAGTTAGATTTCTCTAATTATTGGGAAAAGGATTTCAGTTATAATAATATTAAAGAGACATTAACGGTAAAGGAGAATCCAGGGAAAAAAAACAAAGTATGAGATTTACATTTTGATCATTTAGTTCATTCAGATATGCAAATACTTTATGTGCCTTGTTTACAATTTTGTTTCCTCCACATGCATTTGTGAGCATCCGTGTAAGTCCTAATCTTTACTAACAATTTCTTATGCATATGATAGAATTGGTATATCATCATTTTCCCAATCAAGTGAAGATGTTTTCTCAGGTTGGGGTAGATTATACCATATGTAACTTACTTGTCTGAAAGAGTGGGAATAAAGTGAATGTGATGAAATAAAGTTTAGTGATTCTCCCCTTACAAGGAAATGAAACCATGATTATACTTCTAATGTGCTAACAATGTGTGCAAGTGTATGTATGTTAGATGCAAAGAATTTTGTTGTTATAACAGGTACTTTAACTCAGGCGGGAAGATTGTGATGTTGAGGTAAAACCAGATTAAAAAGAGGTATGCCCTCTTACTCTCTCGACGGAAAGAGGGAATCATCGAGGAAGAGGGTGTTTAGCCGACCGAAGGCGAAATGAGGTGAAGGGAATCTGGACACACCACATATTATTCATGTAGATTAAATGCATTAGCATATTTGTACGTGTGAAAAAAATAATTGCATTCATTTTATTTGTATTCAGAATAATCTTTTAACTGATTTACATAATTGCAAATAGTTGTAATAAATATTAGTTGCAATATTTCAAATTAATTATTTTAGAAATTTAAATATCTTTTGAAAAATATTTCCATGCATCATCATTATTTGATTTTATCTAATTTTAGGCCACAGGGAAGAAGTGGAAGTTTCATGTCTTAAAAGCCAATTAAATTTTGTGAGGGAATCTTGGAATTTAGTGTTTTCTTGGAGACTAAATTTAGAGAATTTTAGATTTAGTGGAGAAAGAGTTATAACATTGTCAATTCTTTCTATTTTATGATTTTTAAATGTGTAGAGAGGTTTTTGGGGCCCTCTATTATGTTATTTTCATAAAAAATGTACTTAGATGTATACCATGGGTTGGGGATCTAAAGGTGCATAAAAATAAAGTTTTAAGAGAATTTGGAACCTTCCTAAGTTCTCTAGAAAGAAAGTGACATGAATGGATGGAAGTCGAAGGGCCATTTTATTTCATTTTGTTATAAAAGAGTATTAGGAGTTTTGTGAGAAGGGGATTTTTCATTTTCATTTTTATTTTCTTTCTTCTGTGAGAATGAAAAACTTGTTTTGCAGATTGAGAAATATGGGAGGATTGCATGGATTGAAGAAATTATTTTCTTTTGGTTCAGCAATACTATCAGAGAAGATTCAAATAGATTGAGGAATCTTGGAGGATTGCAAGGATTGAAGATATTGTTTTCTTTTGGTTCAGCAATATTATCAGAGAACATTCAAGTAGGCAAGATTGGGATCTGGAAAAAAAAAAAAAAAGTTCTCTTTTCTTCAAAATTGGTATGAATTTTAATCATGGCTCTAGTATGAATTCATTTCAATACTTACATTTACTAATAACTTTTGGTAGAAAAATTTATATTTAGATAATCCAATATATGAAATCCTACAATCATCATAAGGAATGCCTTTTTGTGATAATTGATTACATAGATCACATATTGCCTACTTACTGTAGGTTTTGTCAAGTTTTTAGAAAAACCCTGCTGATGTTTTATAAACTACTCTCTACACATAATTTTTTTTGTAAAATGGTTTCTAGGGTTTGAGCACCTTGATTGAAGGTTTCTGAAACATTTTACGGTTTCAATTTTTATTAAGTATTAAGAAAGTTATCACGATTTTAGTAATGTTGTAACCCTACTAAAACCCTGTTGTAAACCCTGCTACTGTTTTATCAACTGCTCTCTACACAGGAAAGGGGTTGTAAAATTGTTATTGCGTTATGAGCATCTTTATTTAATCTTTTTGGAAAATTTTACAGTTTTAAATTTCGTTAAGTATTTTGAAAGTTGTGGCATTTCTATTAATATTGTAGCAATAGTTGATTACATGAGTTTTTATTGGTAATTGTATTGTAGTTTCAGTGCATAAGAATGCTTGATAAATCTATATGTTTAATGGTTGTAAAAGGAAGAAGGATTTTTTTCATTTGATTATATTGATCTATGTACAGTAAAGTTCTAACAATGGGTATTATAAGTTTTATGGATTTTAGTTACATCCCAGATCAAGAAGCAATCATGTGGAAATGAGACAAGAGGTATGTGATGATTAGAAATTATTATTTACTGTGTGTAGTTAATGCATTAAGTTATTCATTCCTTATATATATATATGAGACAAGAGGTATGTGATGATTAGAAATTATTATTTACTGTGTGTAGTTAATGCATTAAATTGTTCATTCCTTATATATATATATATATATATATATATATATATATATATATATATATATATATATATATATATATATATTGGAATTTATCTCTTTCATTTAAAACATATTGAATATTGATATCCAATTCAGCATGAGTAATGGGCTAGAGGTCTATGAATGCATATCTTTTTATTTTAAGTGGACTACATTGTTATAAGAAGATAAAAATCTTTTTAGCTAATAAGGTGATAATTATTTATTTATTTTTGTATGTGTTTATGGAACTTGTTCATGTTATCAAGGATAATGATTAGATTACTCGGATCTTATTATTATAATAACCTCTCTTTTAACCTTTAAGGGATCTCTTGTAAATTGAACTATGTGATGTGTTTTCTCTTGCACTCTATATTAATATATAAATTCTAGAGGTTGATCTACTTAGTACTTGTATGGCTCAATATTTGTATAGTGTATTCAACCTTAAGAACAAAGATCTATGAATATAGTCAGTTAGTTTTCCTGAACTTTTATTATGTGCTTATCTAGTTATAAATCAACTTATGTTAAGAAAACTTTGTCCATTTGAGCTTGTACCCATCCTTGACTCAAAAAAGAGAGCCTTGAATTCTTATCATGAATCTAATATTTAACCAGTATTATTGTTTTCATGGATCTATGTATCTAAGCCAACCTTATGGTTGCAAGACAAGTTTGTTGCAAGTATGAAGTGAACCAGTGTTGTCATTGATGTCAACATACTCATATTGCATTGACAAGAGGGATTCGATGAGCAGTGTGCTGAGGATATTGAGAAAATTAGCCTCAATCAGGAACAGTGAAAAACAGTGATGAGAAGAAGGCAAATGTATTGTATAGGATGCTAACCGGAGGATGCGGATTAAAGGGTTTGTAGATATGAGTCTTGAGATGCTTCAGTCAATATTTCAGAGGTCTGCTGTCGGTGTGGAACCGGTTCCGGTAAGTGTTCAGAGGTGACAAAGGATCACAGAAAGGTCCGGTGAGGTCCAGAACTGTATAATCCTAATCTGCAGATTGGAAGGAGTGTTTGGGATGTCCTTGTGATGTGTCATCTCTAGTTGTGTATGATTTGGAGGTCCGAAAATACCTTTTGCATTATGACAGTGGCGACAGGCAGTGTTCTTGAAGTTCCGGATGAGGAAGAGAAGAGATTCCAGTACGTAGAGAAAGTGCAGATGTACCTGGTCATTCAGGCAGGCTTGTGAAGATTCTTGGATCATATTGAGGTTGTGTTGTTGGTCCGCATTGATGGTAGAGCCCGGAATTGAAGATAATCTTCCGGATGAAGTTCTTGCTCTGTTTTGCCGACCGGATGAGTTGTTCATCCTGCGAATGTTCTTGTGGTGGCTGACCGGATGTGTTATTCATCTTGCGGATATTCTTATAGTTGATTGCCGACTTAGATAAGTCGATGTCTTGTATAAATAAAGGTTTGTGAGCTCATTTGAAGGGTTGTGGTTGTGGATGTGAGTGGTGTAGTGAAGAAAAGCGCGAAAGACAGAGCAGAGGTTTTTGGGCTTAAAATGGAACTGATCCAGACATGGTAAAGATGTCATTCTCCAGTTCAAGACTGTGATTCTTATCACTTTGTAGACAGTGTGTCTCCTTGTAGGCAGTGGGCCTCTTTGTGAGCAGTGTGCTCGGGCAGTGAGCCCTAATTGGCAAGTGCCATTTTTGTAATTCCTTATTCTTCTAACAGAGAATAATCTTTGGGTTAATCACCCCGTGGTTTTCTCCCTTAACCGGGTTTCCATGTCAAAAATACTGTGTCATGTGTTTCTATTTCATAGTAATGTTTGTTTGTTTGATTCAATGCTGCTTTGATTAATAAAGTTCAAAAGGAGAAATAATTAGGATAACTGATTCACCCCCCTCTCAGTTATCAACAATTGGTATCAGAGCCAGGTTCCTCTGAAAGGAGCTTAACCGCTTGAGGAGATCTAGGATGTTGTCATATAAAAAGGATAGTCCGAAGTTCGATGGAACCAATTTCACTCTCTGGGAGGGTCACATGAAATGTCACTTGGAATGTATGGGAAAAGCATACTTGGCCATGGTTTCAAAACCATATGTACCTCCACAAGGTGGTCCGACAACTCTGAATGAAATCACAGAAGCTGAAAATAATATGCGGACCAAGGAAGCTCTTCTAAGCGCATTGAATGACTCAGATCTCTCAAATGTTATTGACCTACCAACTGCATATGAGATCCTGACTAAACCGGAACTTCTGTATGAAGGAGATGAGTTTGTCAAGAGTGCAAGGTTGCAAAGTCTGAAAGGGAAATTTGAAAGATTGAAGATGAGAGATGATGAAAACATCACTACTTTTATGCCAAGAGTGAATGAACTAGTGTGTGGAATTAGAAATGCTGGTGGAACTCTGGATGAAAATGAGATTGTTTGCAAAATCCTCAGATCCCTTCCTGCTGCCTACAAAATCAAGGTTGCTGCAATTGATGAATTCAGAGCCCACACAACCGTCACAAGAGAACAATTGGCTGGCAAGCTAGCTGCATTTGAAATGACCGAGTTTGGAGATGATCCTCCCAAGACTGAATCTGCTTTCAAAGCCAGTGCCTATGTGAAAGGCAAACAGAGATTTGATCCGGGAGAAAACTCTTCAAGGAAGATGTCATGGTATGATCAAGCAAGAAGAGACATGGAAGAAGAAGAAGCAGAAACAGCTCAACTTGAAGCCCTCATCGCAAAAAGACTACCAAGAGGATCCGGTAAGTATGAAGGAAAACTACCCTTTAAGTGCTTCAACTGCAATAAGATTGGTCATTTTGCTTCAAGATGTCTGGAAAAATCTACACGGTCTAATACTAACAGACAAAGGTTTCAAAAGAACTGCTATTATGTTCATGAAGAAGATGACAGTGAAGGAGTAACAGATGATGAATCAAAACTAGGAAGCAAATCTGGAAATGAATGGGTGTTTATTGCCATCAAGGAAGAAGATTCAATACTCTCTGAATCTGTCAATCACAAGGTTGTGGAAAAAGCTTTGGCTGCTCAAGTGGAAGAAAAGGATGATTGGGTTATTGACAGTGGATGTTCTCACCATATGACCGGTGACAAGAATAAGTTTTTGAATTTGGAAAGGTATGAAGGAGGAATGGTAAAATTTGGTGACAATTCTGCTGGCAGAATCAGAGGTAGGGGAACTATTTCCTTTGATGGAAAGAGCAAAACAGGTAATGTACTATATGTTGAAGGATTGAAGCACAATCTTCTCAGTGTTGGTCAGTTAGTAGACAAAGGCTATGATCTCCGGTTTAAGAATGGAAAATGCAGAATCTTTACAAGCTCCGGAACTGAAATTGCATCCAGTACTCAAACAAAAGGTAATATCTTTCATCTAGTTGGTTCAAATAAAAGTTGTCTATTTGTTCAAGTTGATCTGAGTTGGTTATGGCATAGAAGAATGTGTCATGTAAATTTTGATAACATCATCAAGATAAGCAATACTCAGGCTGTAAGAGATCTTCCAAAATTGATGAAACCTACAAATAGTTTGTGCAAAGAATGTCAGCTAGGTAAACAGAGCAGAGTCTCTTTCAAAAGCAAAGATCAGTCCTCTACCAGATTGTTGGAATTAGTACATACTGATCTCTGTGGTCCGACAAGAATCAAGAGTCTGCAAGGTGATAGATATTTCATGTTGTTAATTGATGACCATTCCCAGATGATGTGGGTTACCTTCCTAAAAGATAAATCAGAAGCATTTGAGAAGTTCAAAATCTTCAAAGCTATGGTAGAGAATCAAACTGGATTAAAACTGAAGTGTCTAAGGTCTGATAGAGGTGGTGAATTTAAATCTAGTGAGTTCATTGACTTTTGTGAGAAGCAGGGTATAAGGAGACAATTGTCTGCTCCTAGGACTCCACAGCAGAATGGAGTAGTTGAAAGAAAGAACCAGACCATCCAGGAAGCTGCCAGGACAATGATGTTGGAAGCAAATGTTCCTCAGATGTTCTGGAAAGAAGCTATCAGCACTACAGTCTACACTCTAAATCGAGTTCAAATCAGAAACAATACCGGTAAGACCCCCTATGAACTCTGGTTTGGCATCACTCCTACTGTGAAATATTTCAGAGTATTTGGCAGCAAGTGTTATATTAAAAGAGATGAAGATCTAGGAAAGTTTGATGCTAGAAGTGATGAAGGAATTTTCTTGGGTTACTCTACTCAAAGAAAAGCATACCGGTGTTACAATAAGAGACTGAGGAAGATGATAGAAAGCACTAATGTGAAAGTTGATGAAGGAATTGAAAAGCCCTCAAGATTTTATGAATTTGATGAAGATGACCAAGACGGTGTTCAGGTTCAAGGAACTCAATCCTCTCCAGTAAGACAGAGTCAGCCTGATCCGGTAAATCAGGAAGAAGAGATAGGTTTGAATGAGCCTGATCAAGAAGCAGCAGTGCAGGATACTCCCAAAATTCCAAGGTATGTAACACTGAACCACTCTGAAGATCAGATCATAGGTGACAGAAGCAAAGGTGTGCAAACTAGAAGGAATGTTGCTCAAAATCAGGATGAATGTTGTCTGATTTCAAAGATTGAACCTAAAACAGTAAATGAAGCCTGCAATGATGAAAATTGGACCAAAGCAATGAAAGATGAATTGATGTCAATTGAGAAAAATCATACTTGGGATCTTGTTCCCAGACCTAGAGACAGGAATGTGATTGGAACCAAATGGGTCTTCCGAAATAAATTAAATGAAGCTGGTGAAGTAATCAGAAACAAAGCTAGATTGGTCTGCAAAGGCTACTCTCAAATAGAAGGAATTGATTTTGAAGAGACCTTTGCTCCGGTGGCAAGAATTGAAGCAGTCAGATTATTTCTTGCATTTGCTGCCTTTAAAGACTTCAAGGTATATCAAATGGATGTCAAGTCTGCCTTCCTAAATGGTGATCTGGAAGAAGAAGTTTACATTGAACAACTGGATGGATTTCAATTGTCTGACAATGATGATATGGTCTGCAAGTTGAAGAAAGCATTGTATGGATTAAAACAAGCTCCAAGAGCATGGTATGAAAGGTTGGATAAGCATCTTATGCAGATTGGATTCAGCAAAAGTACTGCTGACAGTAACTTATACTTCAAAATTGATCATGAAAATATTTTGATTGTTGAAGTGTTTGTGGATGATATCATTTTTGGAGGAAGAGATAGTATGTGCAAAACTTTTGCAAATCAAATGAAATGTGAGTTTGAAATGTCTATGCTTGGTGAAATGAATTTCTTCTTGGGTCTGCAAATTACTCAAACAAAGAAATGGATCTTTATTTCTCAGACCAAATATGTGAAAGAATTGTTAAGGAAATTTGGTATGGAAGATTCAAAGCCAATGAAAACTCCCATGGCAACCGGATGTAAGTTGAGCAAAGATGATGACTCCCCAAAGGCAGATCAGACAAAGTATAGATCAATGATTGGTGGATTATTGTATCTCACTCAGACCAGACCAGATATAATGCAGGCTGTTGGTCTTGTAGCAAGATTCCAGGCTGATCCTAAAGAATCTCATGTTATGGCAATCAAAAGAATTTTTAGATACTTGAAAGGTACAGCCGAGTATGGTCTATGGTACCCTAAAGATCCGGATTTCTCTCTTCATGCTTACACAGATGCAGATTGGGCAGGAGATGTGGATGATCGGAAGAGCACCAGTGGTGGAGCATTATTTTTGGGGAAGAGATTGGTTTCTTGGCTAAGCAAGAAATAAGATGCAATATCTCTGTCTACAACTGAAGCAGAATACATTGCAGCAGCAAGTAGTTGCACTCAAATTCTATGGATGAAGCAGATGCTAAGAGATATTAAAGTTGAATATGAGGAGCCTATCACAATTTTCTGTGATAGTTCAAGTGCAATCAATATTTCCAAGAATCTGATATTACACTCTAAGACTAAGCACATATCTATCAAGTTTCACTTTTTAAGAGAACAAGTGAACAAGGAAGAAGTCAGGTTGGAGTATGTTCCTTCCAAGGATCAGATTGCAGATATCTTTACTAAACCTCTTCCCAAGGACTCTTTTGAATATCTCCGGGAGAAGTTAGGGGTCATGGCCCCTCCGGTGATGAACTAGGATGCACTGATGTGCATCAGTCCGGTGGATATCACAGTCATATCTTGTGATCCGGATTGATGATGGGGAGCTGCTACTAAGGGGGAGTAGCTGGTATGATTCTGATGTGTTAGAATTGCAAGTATGAGCCCTTTGCCATTGATGTCAAAGGGGGAGAGAAGACATGTGAAAAACAAGTAGCTGATGATCAAAGGGGCAGCAGTAAATGATGAGAAGACATATTGCTGATAGGGGGAGCAGTGACAGAAAGGAGAAGTTCTTGTCTTGATGGTTTTTCACATCATATGTTGCCATCAATGACAAAGGGGGAGATTGTTGCAAGTATGAGGTGAACCAGTGTTGTCATTGATGTCAACATACTCATATTGCATTGACAAGAGGGATTCGATGAGCAGTGTGCTGAGGATATTGAGAAAATTAGCCTCAATCAGGAACAGTGAAGAACAGTGATGAGAAGAAGGCAAATGTATTGTATAGGATGCTAACCGGAGGATGCGGATTAAAGGGTTTGTAGATATGAGTCTTGAGATGCTTCAGTCAATATTTTAGAGGTCCGCATGAAGATCTGAAGGAGTTGTGGCTGTCGGTGTGGAACCGGTTCCGGTAAGTGTTCAAAGGTGACAAAGGATCACAGAAAGGTCTGGTGAGGTCCGGAACTGTATAATCCTAATCTGCGGATTGGAAGGAGTGTTTGGGATGTCCTTGTGATGTGTCATCTCTAGTTGTGTATGATTTGGAGGTCCAGAAATACCTTTTGCATTATGACAATGGCGACAGGCAGTGTTCTTGAAGTTCCGGATGAGGAAGAGAAGAGATTCCAGTATGTAGAGAAAGTGTGGATGTACCTGGTCATTCAGGCAGGCTTGTGAAGATTCTTGGATCATATTGAGGTTGTGTTGTTGGTCCGCATTGATGGTAGAGCCCGGAATTGAAGATAATCTTTCGGATGAAGTTCTTGCTCTGTTTTGCCGACCGGATGAGTTGTTCATCCTGCGAATGTTCTTGTGGTGGCCGACCGGATGTGTTATTCATCTTGCGGATATTCTTATAGTTGATTGCCGACTTAGATAAGTTGATGTCTTGTATAAATAAAGGTTTGTGAGCTCATTTGAAGGGTTGTGGTTGTGGATGTGAGTGGTGTAGTGAAGAAAAGCGCGAAAGACAGAGCAGAGGTTTTTGGGCTTAAAATGGAACTGATCCGGACATGGTAAAGATGTCATTCTCCAGTTCAAGACTGTGATTCTTATCACTTTGTAGATAGTGTGTCTCCTTGTAGGCAGTGGGCCTCTTTGTGAACAGTGTGCTCGGGCAGTGAGCCCTAATTGGCAAGTGCCATTTTTGTAATTCCTTATTCTTCTAACAGAGAATAATCTTTGGGTTAATCACCCCGTGGTTTTCTCCCTTAACCGGTTTTCCACATCAAAAATACTGTGTCATGTGTTTCTATTTCATAGCAATGTTTGTTTGTTTGATTCAATGCTGCTTTGATTAATAAAGTTCAAAAGGAGAAATAATTAGGATAACTGATTCACCCCCCCCTCTCAGTTATCAACAAAGTTACCCTGAACTACGAAGCCTCTGTGTTGCACATACGTAGGCAAAGCCATCACGGATGAGTCCCCGAGGCTTTAGGTCTAGCCCTTAGGTCAAGTTTCCTTTCTCTATCATGATCTGGAACTGTAATATGATTAACTTATTTATTTGAGGAGACTAATTGTTTTATCTAGTGTTGTAGAAAGCAAAACTTCACAGTAATACCGACATCGCAACATGATAAACTAACTTGGATTGGTACAAGGTAAAGCAAAGGTATAAATGAATCACTTCATTTCTATTATTACATTTAGTTAATGTTTGATTTGTATTTTATTTTATCTAATCCTCTGGAATTGCCTATTCGATTATCAGGTTACCATTAGGGATGTTAGTTAGAAAATGGTTGTATGGTAAGAGTTGAACATGTAATAATATTTCTTACCACTTGGTAGAATATTGATAGAAATTATATCTGGTAATTGTAGGAAGGTAGTTGTATGTTTAATTCCTATGCCAAAGGTTTAGAGTGATATATTTCTCTATAATTGATGTGTTGATGTAAAAGAGTATATTGAACTTATGCTAATGTTTTGTTGTGTGAGAAGTTTGCAAATATATTATCTTTCCATCTTTCTTGATAAATAGACCTTGTAGGATAAGAGTTCCATCTTTACATTTTATGGTTAAACTTTTCTATGTTGACCTAAGCATTCATTTGAGATTTGTGCCATGATGTTTCAAAGTAATTATTGTATGTAATTCAAGATTTCTATCTTGCCTATTGACTATTGTGTTGTGTTGCTTAAAGTTGTGAAAGAAATGTTTAAACCCTTGATTATCATTTTTGACAAATGATGCAAAAATTATGTTAGTTGCACAAATTCGTTCAAAGCATGTATGATATTGTATATTGGTCTAAAATTT
This sequence comes from Cunninghamia lanceolata, assembly GCA_027924645.1. Classification (NCBI taxonomy): domain Eukaryota; kingdom Viridiplantae; phylum Streptophyta; class Pinopsida; order Cupressales; family Cupressaceae; genus Cunninghamia; species Cunninghamia lanceolata. The sequence goes on from BSBN01000312.1 coordinate 3,758,518, forward strand.
TGTTCTTATGGATTTAACATTTTTAAAACTTTATTTAAACATTTATTAAATTAATTATGGTAATGAACTAAGTTTTGTGGTTCGTGCTCTTGTGTGATAGCATGGGCATGACACAACGACTACCATTAATCTAGATTTGACAAGCATTTGATTGGCCCAACAGAACGAAGTGGCTAAGAAACCCGAAGATGAGTACCCGGTTTGATACTCTGCCAGTACTGTTGGTATGGTCGTAATAAGTGGTCAGGTGTGCGGCTGGGTTGATTATCTGCTAGAGAAAGAGTGGACACCATGCTACAGCTGCTTCAATGGCGTTTAATCAAAAGAAGAGAGAATTGGAGGACTAGGGGAGGAGAGCGGGGGCACTTTCAATTTCATCACAGAGCAGTAGATGGGTAAGCTTAAGCTCTCAATTTGTAAATAAGCCATGGTGAACAAGATGAGCAAAAAGAGAAGGGTATGCTTTTATTGTTTACTCTCACCGCACAATATTTTGAATTTGCTTAACTATGGCTACATAGATATCATCTAATAAGACGTTGAATCATGGCTCCATATGCTATTGGGTATCTCATCCGCGTGTAGGTTCTAGTGCTTTGGAATAGTTTTCCCTTCTTATGAGCTTTATGAAACCGAGCTCAGATCTGTTGCCATTCATTTAAGAATTATTTCTGGTTATGAGTCATAGTCGTTTTCCCCTCTTTATTAGGTTTCTGTGTATGATAAAACAACTCGACCTCGTATTAAGGAATCGATTCTGTTTAATTGATCATGTTGTGGTATTAAATTAAATCTTCAAGGTAGGACTTAGATATATTCAGAGTTGAATCTTTTCTTGATATACAATGCTTTTGCCAAGAGAATATTGGAATGGTATTTACGCTTTATGTATGGGCATCATGTTTTAAACAGATGTTGAGATTGTGTTGCATATTATCATCAACGACTATGTTACTTCAATGACAATATGATTGTGTTTTTCGGTCATCAATCTGCATGTTATTCTAGTTTGGAAAAGTAGCGGAAATTAGTTTTATACCTTCTATTTACAAACTCGCCACTTTCTGATTACACCACAAATCCTTGGAATTCTCTCACTCTCTCTCTCTCTAATCTTAATTTCTTTATTGCTTTAGAGGAGAATGTTTTCTTATGATCTTTTGGAAATGAGAAATCAGCTTTCTTATGCTCACGTCCATGAAGATTAATTTGATCTATTATCTTGTCCTCAGCTAGTAGTAGAAATTGGAAACAACACAGTTTTGGACTATGCTATATATAGAATTAAATAAATGATAGGCTGTCAGAAAAGAATAATGTGATTAGAAAAATAATTAAATGATTGTATTGTAGTTTTTAAATAGTAAATGTTGATGTGTTATCTAATTAGTAAACTAAACTATTTTCTTTCTAAATTTGGAATACTAAACTTCTAGTGTTAGACATTTTGGTTGTTATCATCTGAAATGTTAGTACAAGAAATGATATTTAATTACTATTAAATTATTATTAATATAATTGTTATCATGAATGATTATCTTCTCTTATTACAATAGTGACTGATATCATTTGGAATAGGACTTGATCATGATATAATTACTCTACTTTTATATGTCAACTGCTGTTCTGAGTAAAATAGAGAGCTAAATTGTAGAAAAAACTGCTCACATGTGCTATGGAATCATGCTAAATGCTTTGTTGGTTTTATTCCTTGTTATTCCACCTTTCTAGAACATATTAAACTTTTAATTTTGGCCAAGGGAATTGTAAGTTATGATTATTTTTAGATACTGCCCTGTCTACTGCAATCAGCAAAGTAACAGTCATGAATTGAAATAGAAGATGCAAGTTTATAAATTAAATGATTGATATTATTTAAGAATATTGAATTATGAATTACTTTTATTGGATTCCAAGGAAAAGTTCTAGACATGAGAATTTATGAAGTAAAAACCATTGATTCTTAAATCATTTACCAGTGAGTAGGTTAGGAATATGTTGAATGTGGAGTAACTTTCTTGGAATACTATTTAACAAAAAAATTGTTGCCTGAACTAATGTTAGTATGATATTTATTTATTGAAATTGTTTAGTCCATCTTGTAGAATGTTAAGCTATCATAATAAGATAAACGAACATTTTACGTTATGGATATTAAATGTCATTGATTTGCATTCATAAGTATATTGTTTGATTGAATTTTATTTTACTTGAATGATTACCATTGCCGGCATAATTGGAAATTGCATTGAATAAGTAAATACTTTCATTATCTAATGATATATTTGCATAATTTAGTTTTGGACAACGTTTGAGAAAGCAATAGCTATGCTAGGAAAACTTATTATTCAATCTTTTAGGAATGAAATTGTCTATTTTTGTATACTGTTCCAATTGAGATTATGGATTATATTTCTTGTTTTACATTTTGATTAACAGTTTAGTCATGTTTTGTACTTCCCTACGCTTTAATTTATAGTCATATGATAAAGTGTTGGAGTAAACATTTTGGTCAACCAAGATAATAAACTTAAGTTGATAATTACCTTATATCATGTAATTATCACTGATGGTTTTATCTTGTATAAAGGATGCATGATGTTGCAAGTTGAAGTCAAAATACTGTTAATTGATGAATATGTTAGAAGTTATCTTCTGACTTATTAAGAAAGATAGTGGATTAGTAGATTTAATGATTGAGAATGATGACTTTACTTCTATCTTAGAGTGGATGGTAAACTAAAGGTTTCTAGCTATGAAGTTGTCTAGTTGTGGATTATAAATAAATGATGATTCTTTACACTTTGTTTGACAAGGGATATCTATATTATCATGAAATCATTTTGTGGTTGTAAGTTTGAGTATGTGAACTACGAAGTCTTTGTGCTACGCGTACATAGGCAAGGCCATCATAGATGAGCCCCCGAGACATTAGGTCGGCCCCTAGGGCCTTAGGATTGTTGGTTTATGCAATTGATATTGTGTAATTAATAATCAAGCAGAACTAATGTTTCTTTAGATGTGCAGTACGAGACCTTAGCCATGCAGGACTCAGAAGCTAAGGAAGCACCTTTCCAACTGGCGTATGGATGATCATCTGGCACCAGGGTAAATGGGTATACATATGTATAATTTAAATTTGATATATTGTATCTAACATTTCAATTATGATGAATGTGATATACTCTGTTATGTAACCTGAGCTTTACTAAATGAAGATTTGTAAATTGTATCTATCATGCTATTAAGTTTATTATTGTCAACTATCAATATAGACATCACAAAAAGACTGTGTGTATGTGTTCAATTGATGCATTTAGACTTAGAACAAACCATGGTTATTTTGATCGTGTTCGTGTGTAGTAATGAGTTTTTGTATATGGTTGAATGTGTCTTAATTTCAATAATGCAATCATGTTATCCCTAGAGATGTTAGTTAACTTGTTGAACCAGACTATGTTATAGTTTGCCAACAATATTTCTATTTTAAGAAAAAATAAACAAATTAAAAAAATAAAAAATAAATATTCGTCTTTTTACTGTTGTAGTTGACTTATCTCTAGGGTTGCATGGCGGAGCATTACATTTGGTATCAAAGCCAAGTTTCAGCACTGGGATCTCTGGTTAAAGTTGTCGCCCATGTTTAGTTATAGTAATTCTTTTTATGCATGTGATAGGAACTCTTGTGTTGGATATCATGCTTTAATCTAAACACCTAGCTTGATGGATTGGATAGATGAACATGATATTGATTTTCAGCATCAGTGATATGTAGAAAAAGTAGAGTAAAAGGAAACTAGAAAAGGAAGTGGATAATAAGTAATGTTATGATTTTGCAAAGGGAATCATATTGGTTATGGAAATAAACGTACTTATAGTAGTAATGGAATTGTATATATAAATGTAATTTTCCCCTGTAAATGTGAGAAACTAGTAATTGTGCATTGGTTGAGTGTTGTGAATACCCTGTACTTGCTTTGTGTGCCCTTGGGATAGTGATACTGGGTACCCATCCATGGGGAATATGTGTATTTTAGGTGTGGAATTAACCATACCATTATGTGTGTGTTTGTTACCTAATTGAGGGCCAACCCTTGTGTGGTTGAAAATATATATATAAAAGAGTAGCCAAAAGTTAGATTCATAGATTCTCTTCTTTTGGTTCTCTAGACCCTCAGTCTGTGAAGGGGTAGTAGCAGCCACAAAGTTCCTTGGGCACGTACGCATATGACGGCACAAAGCGATCTCTCACTTAACTAAACCTTAGGAAACGTACTCACTACTTCCCCTTATGATAGATCAAGGTACTTGATCCATATGTGCTAGCCTAATCCCCATAGTTTCTAAGCATCTGGATGGTATTTCTTGGAGGATCATTTACCTTGTCTTCACGAAAGGTATGATATGCCACATGAGTTATCAGATTGGGGGCCGGGGTCTAGGACCTGCATGGACAACCCAACTGGAACTATGTGATGACATGAGTCGTCACTTGGGGGCCGGGGTCTAGGACCTGCATGGATAACCCAAGTGAGACCATGTGCCCCATGTATATTTTGAGGTCCAGCATGTGGAGGGAGATTTGTTACCCATGCTGAGACAGAACCTATATCTACACATGTTCCGACATGATGCAATAGGTATGATGACACATCCCACTGATGTTCTGACATAGTGTTGCTGATGATGCTGTGTCGCTGATGGTAGTGAGCTGGGCTCGAGGACACGATGCCACGTGCTTAGACATGTGAAGGTGCACTATGAGATTGTGTTATAGCCTACTTGTGTGATGAGCATAATGGGGCCTCACACACTTGTAGAGGGATACTCATGTTTTCTTTCGATAGTGTTTGGGTCGGTCAGTATATGGGTATTTCCTAGCCATGTATGCCTCAGGCTACGACGAGTACCTATGTGTGCCTTTTCCACGAGGTGTCACTATGCAGGGTGTGTTCTGCATGTGCCTACTTTTGCAAAGCCACATACACACTGCCATGTGGCATACGGCCAGTACGTGCCTTCTCCGGCTAGCGTATGACCATGCCGCACTGAGATGTGATGCGGGATGTGGCTGAGGTACATGTTCCATGCGGGAAGCCAAGGAGTGTGCAGGCCACTTGGTTAGTCCATGTCGCGTGACAACGCGATGTAGGGTGTAGCCGAGGAGTACACTCTAAGCCATGTGGATGGTGTGCTCATTCCGCACCACATGAGGGCTACTGTTATAGCCTGACATTGTTCCCTCCTTCCTTGTTTGGTGGCTAGTATCTAGTCACCCAGTGTTGTACAATGTAATTTCGAAGATTGTGGACTTTCTTTATGGTTATTGATAATTTTCTATTGATTGTGAAGGCCGACACCTTGTTTATATTTGATTGTGATGGTTTAGCCACACCTTGTGATCTTATTTGCTTGTAGCCCTCATGGTTACATTTGATTTAGTGTTAAAATTGCACGCATTTCTTGCTTTATTGTTGAAATTGAATTTCTATTTAATCTTTCTTTATGACTTTGGTGGCTAAACTAGTTTATCCTTATTGTTTTCGATGTCGACCAAGTGTCATATTGTGATTCCTCTCCAAAGACGTATGGGGCGGACTTGGTAAGTGTATACGAGGAAGCAGACGTAGGGAACCTTGAGGATGGGGGTATGTGAGGCTGTTATACAGCTAGGACCCACTACCCACCTATGTGTGATGACCATCTCTTAGAGGCTAACAACCTTATACAACAAGAGAGAGGTCATTATGGCTTATTTGGATGGTCTCGCCCTGTGAGTGTGGCCTAGCACCAACAAGTCACTAAGTGTGAGGTATGGACTATGTGAGATGGATTTGGCTCTTGGCTCATGGATTAGTATGCAGTTTCTGGTATCCAGATGGGCCCTTGTGCAGCCTTGTGATGTGAATCTCGGTGATGTATATTGGTGTGTATGTGAAGAATGTATGGTAAATCATGAAAATTGTACTTATAAGATGATCAGTTGTGTTTCCATGCTGCAAAAAGGTGAAAAATCATGATCTTTTGATGAATATGTTATGAGATTTAGTGGAAAATATGTGTTTTATGTGTATAAATATGTTGATATTTTGTAAAAATGTAGCATTTTGACCTATTGATTTCTTAACAGCAAAGTGGAAGAGGAATTACAATGGTGGAGTATTTAAAATTGAATACCCTATATGTTTATGATATGAGAATTTCTACCAGTTAGGATTAAAAAGAGTACACTATTTTCTTTATCCTGAAGAAAATGATTGAGTGTTAATGCCAGCATTGTAAGGTTTATTGAGTGTTTTGTTGAAATGCAAGTTTTAATTGTGTTACTAATGTGATATTGAAAACTAGAAAGGTAGATTATGTTTAAAATGGAGTATATAAGTCTATATTTAAAGAGATAAAAAAAAAATTTAGTATAGGCAAACTAGCGTATATTACTTAATGGGATGAATCAACCCTGATGACAGTACTAATGTGTTATGCTTATTTTGCGACTTCTAGGAGTAAGTTGAGTTTTACAGGGGAAGGATGTAGTGCCCCTCCGTATTCACTTTGGTTGTGCAGGTAGTTTGGCTAAGAAACCCGAAGATGAGTACCCGATTTGATACCCTGCCAGTACTGTTGGTATGGTCGTAATAAGTGGTCAGGTGTGCAGGTGAGTTGATTATCTGCTGGAGAAAGAGTGGACACCATGCTACAGTTGCTTCAATGGCGTTTAATCAAAAGAAGAGAGAATTGGAGGACTAGGGGAGGAGAGCAAGGGCACTTTCAATTTCATCACAAAGCAGTAGATGGGTAAGCTTAAGATCTCAATTTGTAAATAAGCCATGGTGAACAAGATGAGCAAAAAGAGAAAGGTATGCTTTTATTGTTTAGTCTCACCAAACAATATTTTGAATTTGCTTAACTATGGCTGCATAGATATCATCTAATAAGACGTTGAATCATGGCTCCATATGCTATTGGGTATCTCATCCGCGTGTAGGTTCTAGTGCTTTGGAATAGTTTTCCCTTCTTATGAGCTTTATGAAATTGAGCTCAGATCTGTTTCCATTCATTTAAGAATTATTTTTGGTTATGAGTCAGTCATTTTCCCCTCTTTATTAGGTTTCTATGTATGATAAAACAACTCGACCTCGTATTAAGGAACCGATTATGTTTAATTGATCATGTTGTGGTATTAAATTAAATCTTCAAGGTAGGACTTAGATATATTCAGAGTTGAATCTTTTCTTGATCTACAATGCTTTTGCCAAGAGAATATTGGAATGGTATTTACGCTTTATGTATGGGCATCATGTTTTAAATAGAGGTTGAGATTGTGCTGCATATTATCATCAATGACTATGTTACTTCAATGACAATATGATTGTGTTTTTCGGTCATCAGTCTACATGTTATTCTAGTTTGGAAAAGTAGCGAAAATTAGTTTTATACCTTCTATTTACAAACTCGCCACTTTCCAATTACACCACAAATCCTTGGAATTCTCTCACTCTCTCTCTCTCTAATCTTAATTTCTTTATTGCTTTAGAGGAGAATGTTTTCTTATGATCTTTTGGAAATGAGAAATCAGATTTCTTATGCTCACGTCCATGAAGATTAATTTGATCTATTATCTTGTCCTCGGCTAGTAGTAGAAATTGGAACCAACACAGTTTTGGACTGTGCTATATATAGAATTAAATAAATGATAGGTTGTCAGAAAAGAATACCGTGATTAGAAAAATAATTAAATGATTGTATTGTAGTTTTTAAATAGTAAATGTTGATGTGTTATCTAATTAGTAAACTAAACTATTTTCTTTCTAAATTTGGAATACTAAACTTCTAGTGTCAGACATTTTGGTTGTTATCATCTGAAATGTTGGTACAAGAAATGATATTTAATTACTATTAAATTATTATTACTATTATTAATATAATTGTTATCATGAATGATTATCTTCTCCTATTACAATAGTGACTGATATCATTTGGAATAGGACTTGATCATGATATAATTACTCTACTTTTATATGTCAACTGTTGTTCTGAGTAAAATAGAGAGCTAAATTGTAGAAAAAACTGCTCACATGTGCTATGGAATCATGCTAAATGCTTTGTTGGTTTTATTCCTTGTTATTCCACCTTTCTAGAACATATTAAACTTTTAATTTTGGCCAAGGGAATTGTAAGTTATGATTTTTTTTAGATGCTGCCATGTTTGCTGCAATTAGCAGAGTAACAGTCATGAATTGAAATAGAAGATGCAAGTTTATAAATTAAATGATTGATATTATTTAAGAATATTGAATTATGAATTACTTTTATTGGATTCCAAGGAAAAGTTCTAGACATGAGAATTTATGAAGTAAAAACCATTGATTCTTAAATCATTTACCAGTGAGTAGGTTAGGAATATGTCGAATGTGGAGTAACTTTCTTGGAATACTATTTAACAAAAAAATTGTTGCCTGAACTAATGTTAGTATGATATTTATTTATTGAAATTGTTTAATCCATCTTGTAGAATGTTAAGCTATCATAATAAGATAAATGAACATTTTACGTTATGGATATTAAATGTCATTGATTTGCATTCATAAGTATATTGTTTGATTGAATTTTATTTTACTTGAATGATTACCATTGCCGGCATAATTGGAAATTGCATTGAATAGGTAAATACTTTCATTAGCTAATGATAAATTTACATAATTTAGTTTTGGACGACGTTTGAGAAAGCAATAGCTATGCTAGGAAAACTTATTATTCAATCTTTTAGGAACGAAATTGTCTATTTTTGTATACTGTTCCAATTGAGATTATGGATTATATTTCTTGTTTTACATTTTGATTAACGGTTTAGTCATGTTTTGTACCTCCCTATGCTTTAATTTATAGTCATATGATAAAGTGTTGGAGTAAACATTTTGGTCAACCAAGATAATAAACTTAAGTTGATAATTACCTTATATCATGTAATTATCACTGATGGTTTTATCTTGTATAAAGGATGCATGATGTTGCAAGTTGAAGTCAAAATAGTGTTAATTGATGAATATGTTAGAAGGTATCTTCTAGCTTATTAAGAAAGATAGTGGATTAGTAGATTTAATGATTGAGATTGATGACTTTACTTCTATCTTAGAGTGGACGGTAAACTAAAGGTTTCTAGCTATGAAGTTGTCTAGTTGTGGATTATAAATAAATGATGATTCTTTACACTTTGTTTGACTAGGGATATCTATATTACCATGAAATCATTTTGTGGTTGTAAGTTCGAGTATCCGAAATACGAAGTCTCTGTGCTACGCGTACGTAGGCAAGGCCATCATAGATGAGCCCCCGAGACATTAGGTTGGCCCCTAGGGCCTTAAGATTGTCGTTTTATGCAATTGATATTGTGTAATTAATAATCAGGCAGAACTAATGTTTCCTTAGATGTGCAGTACGAGACCTTAGCCATGCAGGACTCAGAAGCTAAGGAAGCACCTTTCCAACTAGCGTATGGATGATCATCTGGCACCAGGGTAAATGGGTATACATATGTATAATTTAAATTTGATATATTGTATCTAACATTTCAATTATGATGAATGTGATATACTTTGTTATGTAACCTGAGCTTTACTAAATGAAGATTTGTAAATTGTATCTATCACGCTATTAAGTTTATTATTGTCAACTATCAATATAGGCATCACAAAAAGACTGTGTGTATGTGTTCAATTGATGCATTTAGACTTAGAACAAACCATGGTTATTTTGATCGTGTTCGTGTGTAGTAATGAATTTTTGTATATGGTTGAATGTGTCTTAATTTCAATAATGCAATCATGTTATCCCTAGAGATGTTAGTTAACTTGTTGAACCAGACTATGTTATAGTTTGCTAACAATATTTCTATTTTAAGAAAAAAATAAATAAATAAATAAAAATAAAAATATTCTCCTTTTTACTGTTGTAGTTGACTTATCTCTAGGGTTGCATGGCAGGGCATTACACTGTAAACAAGGCATCCCATGAGATCACATTTCTTTGAGACATTTTGTCAAACGGTTTTGGCAACATAAATGCATACCTTCTTAAGGCTTCTGCCATAACACGATTGCCCTGTTATTGTCCTTTGGTTCACTACTTAGTTTTTTCTCATATTGTTCCCTGCCTTGTATATATTAGTACATTTTACATACCCACCTACCACTTGGCAATAATAATGTTGATTTCTAATTAAATTCCTTTTATCTCTATACATGAGGAATCTCCAAGAAATTATGATAGCTAGGACATTTATAATCATCATTGAGTAGAAAAAGGTTTTTAAGAAGTAGAATAATATGTGTGTGTACTTTGGTACATCAAGATAGTTGTTAAACAACTCATATGTCTTGAGTATGTTGCTCCACAAGAATGTGCAATGCAAGTCTAAAATAGCTTTGACCACTTTCTTAGGCATGTGGAATATAAACATAACGTATACCAGAATAACATAAAGTGTCACTTTTATAAGAGTTATTCTTCCAACAAATGGTCACCATCTTCCCTTCCATGATGAAAATTTATTTTGTATCTTATCAACAATTTCCTTCCATTCCTTTGAGATCTTCCTATCTACCAAGGCATTCCTAGGTATGAGTTCGGTAATCGTTACTTTTCAAAACCAAGAATGTATTGAATAACCAATGACTTTCTTGGTTCCCAAAATAACTACAACCCAAAACACTAAAATGTTTCAAGATCACCTAGGCCAGGGGTGTTGTCAAGGTGATTGAAAGAGGTTTATCAACAAGTTAAGGGTGATTTTGGCCAACTAACGGGAGTGGGTAGGCTCCTCTACACTTCGAGCTCAGCTTAAACTCTGGAGGGATATTCCAAGGGGTATACCTTAATAGGTATTGAGTTCAAACTAGATGAACAACTAAAAATATATGAACAACCAAACCTGAATTATTGTCTTGGTCCTAAAGATTGCCTTGAACCAAGAACAGCTGGCTGTCACAAGACCCCTATATAGCTAATGCAAACTGTGTGAATGTACATGCACAGGAAAGATGGTTTTTCCCCTAAACCACTAGTAAATATTTGTTTGATTTACAAAGGTGTGTGATTGGTCTAATGGAGCTAAGACTAGTGCATATCTAATTGGGCTACAGAGTCTCAGATGACAAAAAAGAAAAGAAATGGAAGGGAAACAAGGAAAATTTGATCTAAGATCATGCTATATCAAATTGTAGGTTTTGTGCTTCGAATCTACTTAATAATCCAGAATAGAACTACATGCATTCAAATGTAAAGAACAAATGACAATTACAAGGCTTGTAATATATTTAAAATGCTGTCACATTTTCAAATGTCCAATACAAACTTATCAACAAATGTGATAAGAGGAAAGACCCTAAATACATACAAACTACCATGGAGATATTCTCTGCACAATCCCTACTACACATTATCTTTCACTTGTTTCACCACCCCATTACTTCTCTACAGTTGGACATGGCATGATTTAGAGCTCTAGAAGCATTGTTGGACCTACACAGCTTCTAGCCACCAACAAAGAACCAACCAACCCCAACAAATGCCACTGAAACGTGCATATATAGCACTCTGCTCTTTTGTACAGCCCTAGGCGTTGCACTCAGTCAGAGAGTACAACCATGCTGCATTAAAAATTGGCCCATGGCCTTGTCAAACAATTTGTCAGATTGGAAGAAATGCTCCATTCCCTGACAACCCTAAAAACTTGCAGGTGCCCATCCTCTGGTGTCCTAGAATGAAAGTATCAAAAAAATAGTTGGTCATTGAGACACTTCATCCTTGCATTTAATTCTGGTCCTTTTACGTTGAAGATCTCTACTGTTTAAACCACCTACAACTGACCCTGACCTACAACACATTAATTTATGCGTACAAATCTAACAGCACTATCAAGCCCCCTTTGAAGTTATTGTACATAAAGAAATCAGAAATCTGCCTGATTGATCATCATTTTTCATCTTTATCAATGAATTTTTACTTTCACGAACTAGAGAAATTATCTTTCTTTTCTTCCCTCTTCGTCTCATCTCCATCTTGAACCTATTCACCTTATCGACAAATCTTGAAGTTGATGAACTTTTTCATTTCTCTACTTCTCTCTTCTTTTTCCGCCTTTTCTTTATTATCGGCAAATCTTCATCATCGTGAACTTCCCTTTTCTTCTATCTTTTTCTACCTTTCTGACTTATTCCTTCTTTGTTTCTTGCTCCTTTATCAACATTTTACCCTAGCGGAAAACTGCCTTTTCGACAAATTTTATTTATCACGAACCTTTTCTTTTCGTCACTTTATACTTGCCTTTTCTCTTTTTGCTGCCCTTTGTGACTTATCGACAAACTGTGACATCGGCAAACTATATCATCGACGAACCCAATGGTTCACAAACTCACTGATTTTCTGATAAGCCACTTTTTTTTATTCCTTTGTATTTTTTCTTTGTCCATAGTAGCTTCTCTTCATCCTTTCTTCCTTTCGTCAGTGAAATGGGATATCAGCGAACTGTTGTCGACAAAACTGATAGTTTACAAACCAACTGATTCGTTGACAAAGATTTTACTTTGATTTTTGTTTCCTTAGAAACATTTTTTCTTTCCCTTTCCTTTCATCTCTATCCTCTATCACTACTCTATCACCTTCTTTCAGTCGGTGAATCTTTGTCAGTAAAACCTTCCATTGGCGACCCAACGGTTTGTGAACCAAAAGTTCACCGACAAAGGTCGGCCTTCTTCTTTTATGCCTTAGACAATTTTATCTTCTGTGGCCAATTTCTCTTCTTTCAAAACCTTTGTGTATTGTTGCCTAATCACCTTATCGGTGAAACTACGAAACCGCAAACTCATGAACTTGGTTGACGAAGTTGGCAGTTCATGAACTAGTCGATTCATCGACAAAGGACTTAGTTTTTTTCCTTTTTACTTTTCTTCCTCTTTGGCCTATCTCTCCATTTGCCTTCCCTTTGCCTTAGAAAAAACTTTCTTTCACTCCTTTATTGCTTGGTCAGTGAATCAGGAAAACCACAAGCTTATGAACTTGGTCGGTGACATCACCAGTTCACAACTAGTCAATTCACCGACAAAGGCCACAAACATCACCTTTTTGCCAAAGAAGACATCAAACTCTATTTCAAACTTATCTTTTTTGCCTCTCTTTGGTAAATTAGCAAATGGACAAAATCTCACATCCGTGAACCTAGTCGACAAGTTTGTCAGTTCACGATTTTGTCAATTCACCGACTAAAGGCTCAGATGAACCAATTTTTCTAAGGGAAGTAAACACATTGACTTGGGGGGACTCTATACTTGGAATTTTGGAAGAAAACCCCCTACAAATTGTCTCAGATTGGATCTAAATAGGGGATTTTGACTGTAAAGGCAAAAGAATAGAAAATCCAATGGACTTGGGGCAAAATATGCATGTTTGGGAGCTAGTTTTTTATAGGTACCAATAGACTTCACATTGTTTTCCTTAAGGAAATAAATATTCAACTTGCTAGAGTTGATTTTTTCTCCTCCCTCCCTCTCATACACATTGAGAACCTTCTTGAAGATTCTTGCCTCCCTAGTTGTCGCTTCCTGAACAAAAGAGTTTCATCTACAAATTGCAAATGAATAACAATCTCCAACCTATAAGATATGTGCAATCCTCTAAGGTTCTTACATCTAGAGTTAACCTTTAAATTTCTTCCAAGAACTTTTGCAATTACAAGGAATAAGAAAGTGGGAAGGAGGTCCCCTTGCTTCATAGCCCTACCAACTGGGAGTAAATCTATTGACACTCCATTAATTAGCATTAAGAAATTAGCAGACACAAAGCAACTGTTGGTCCATCTGGACCATTCTTCACAAAAGCCAAACTTCCTTAAAAATTTATTTAGAAAACTCCACAATAGTTTCTCATATGCCTTATTCATATCAATTTTCAGCAACATCCCTTCCTTTCCCTTTTGCTTGATCAAACTGAAAGTCTCATGGGCTATCACAATGCCATTTAAGATTTGTCTTCTTTCCAAAAACCCACTTTGTTCCTCATAAATAATTCCTATTAAATCTTTTTTGAACCTAAATTCATTGCCTTTGTGACTGTTTATATATTATGTTGCACAACATTCTTGGTCTATAATCATTTAAGTACTTTGTGTTCTTTATTTCATGAGTGAGCACCAAGAAATTTGAGTTCCATCCCTTAAGAATTTTCTTCCTCTTCCTACAGTCCTTAGCCACCTATAGAGCACTTTCTCTCCCACTTGATGCCAAATTTTCCAAAAAAACCCAACCTAGAAGCCATCAATCCCAAGTGCCTTCTTGTCTACCAAGAAGAAGGTGGCCATTCTGATCTCATCCAAAGTGAAAGAAACCATCAAGATCTCATTTCGCTGCTAAGAAATCAAAGTGGGGATATTTCTCAAAAGAACTTCATGTGCCTCGGGCCTCCAACTCCCCATCATCCCCCTAGCTCAACAATTCCTAAAAATAGTGCTTCCCTTCATTTCTTATGTCCTTGATCTTAGAAAGCTCCTCTCCTAAGGGAAGGATAATCTTCTATATTTTATTAATCGGCCTTTTGATATTTGCAGATAAGTGAATTTTTTGTGTGTTGCAATCACCCTCCTTCAACCACTTCACTCTTAATTTTTGTAACCAAAAGATCTCCTCCATTCTCTATATAGAATTTAACTCATTCATTGCTTTGAATTCCTTTTCCCTTAAACCTTATATCAAACCACGCATATCTATTTCCTCCTCAATTTTAACCAATCCTACTTTCATCTCCTCATTTTCTTCAAAAAGGTTATTGACATCCTTCTTATTTCAAGCCTTAACCTCATCTTTGGCTAATCTTATTTTTTTATACAGCCCACATCTATTGCACACTTTGATATCACAAACCTTAATTAAGAAGTTCTCCAAAATTAGGGTGCTCAAACCACATATATTCCATTTTAAATAGGCACCCAAAAGGTTTGTGACTCTCTGCAACCTCAAGAGTTATTAGCCAATGATAAGAATCAGCATAATGAAGCACTTTGGAAGAGACATCAATAGCTAAAATCAACCATTTCAATTTAATAAAAACTTGGTCTAGTCTACATTTTATGCTTTCCCCATTAGATATCTTATTATTCCATGTAAACCATCCTTCTTTTAGCTTGACATCCTACAAGGATAAGTCCAAGAAAACAAATTTGAAAGTGATTTTAGACATAGTAGATAGCCTAGGAATGTCCCCTTCCTTCTCCTTAGGGCCCAAGGTATTTAGATCTCCTCTAATGATCTATTTAGCCTTGATATATTGAGCCCTTAAATTCCTAAGCTCTCTCTAAAGCCTCTCCCTTAGCAAATCATTACATGGCCCATAAAGATTAGACATCAAGAAATTTTCACTTCTCTGGATGCCTAATACTTTGACATGTAAAGAGGACTGAGAATCCAAAATTAACTTGCTCAAATATCTCCTTTTATCCCAAAACATTGTTGTTCCCCCAACTGTCCATATTGCGCTAACTGCCTCCCCGTCCCCAAATGGCCAAACACTTTTCAGTATCCCTTGTAAGGCCTCTTTTCTTACCTTAGATTCCTATAGAAATAAGATATTTAGTTTTTGAATCTCCACAAGTTGTTTGGGTGCACAAAACTTCTCAGGGGTATTAATCCCCTAAATGTTTGAACTTAAAACCTTCATTTCTTTTTTTGTGCACAGAGGTGCTTACCTTTTTTGTGAGAAAACTTCTTAATCAATTACTGAATTTCCTTTTCCGTGTCCTCCATTGTTGCTACCCATACCTTACTAGCCTTTGTTTTCCACCCTCTTGTCCTACTCATCCCTAAATCATCCATAGATGAAACTCTCAAAGCCAACTAATTTTTAACACTTTATCTAGTGTTCTTCTTGCTAGATACCCTCCAGTATTTCATACTTGCTTTCTATTCATAAGTGTCCCTAATGACTTCTTCCTTGTTTTCTTCCTCCTATAATAGATTATCCATGATCTTTGATATCCTTTCTTGTGAAATCAATTGATTGTACCTTTCTCGAAGTACCTCTCTAGGTTTAAGCTTATATCCCAAAGACCTCTTCTCTTACTCCTTTGTCCTATCATTTGACTTTCTATCCTCCCAAAGCCTCCTTATCCCCGTCTAAATGATGCCCAAATTTCTTTTTTTTTCCTTTTGCACTTCTTGCCATACCATAACCTCTCGAGATCGACCACTACCTCTAGCTTTAATTCTATCACTATAATTTCACCCATGTTCTACTTTCCAACACTTTTAAAATGGATCTAATAGGTAAACATTCATAGTCCAACTCTTGAACCTATCCTCCAATTAAAGATTTAATCTCGACCAAATGTCAAATCATCTTACTAAGGTCCACCTTTACACAAATCCTAACATAAGATGGAAATTCCTTCTTTTTTGTAGCCATTGAATTGTAAACATATTCCCCCAATGTATTATCGATCAACCTGAGAATATCTTCCATCCATAATTCATTCAGAAGTTTGTACATTCTAATCCAAAGTGGTGTCTTGGAAAATAGTTCCTGAGCAGTATCAAAACCTAGATTCAAAACCCTCATGTACATCCATAAGTTGCCTATAACCCATGGACCCACCTTTAAAATACTTTCTCTATCCTCCCTCAATTTGAAAGGTAATCTGTAGGAAGCTCAGAGCCAAGAAACTAATGTCAGGGTGGGGTAAGTCCACGTAGAATTACCCCATCTATGATTTTATCCTATCCACAGATGGTCAGATTCCTACATACTTCGTAATTATTACCTTTTTCTCATCTCTTCCATTGTCAAGTCTAAGAACTAATCAAGGATTTGTATAGTTAGTATGTTCAAATCAGTGGTAAGATTAACATTGAAGACCAAAATCTTGAAATTCTTTTCTCCTTTGACATTGCTATCTCTAGATAACCTATTGTTTGCATCTTTGAGAAGCCTACACAAGTCTCGATTATCCTTCAATTTGTCATGCCTTTGATCTTCATCGACCCCATCTTCTTCATTGCTTCCTTTCGATAGATCTCCAATGCTCTTTTGATCGCATTCATAAGTTCGACAACCCTTTGATGAGATCTCTCCCTCTTTTTGCCCTTTGCAAATTCCTCATTTCCCTTATCGTTGTTGCTCTTCCTTTTTTCACTCCTTTCACTCTTCTCCATATTGATATGTGTAATTTTTACAAGTGAAGAGTTATTTTTATTTACTTAAAAGTAATTTTATTTTACTTTAGAGTTATTTTATTTACTCAAGATTATTTTATTTTACTTTAGATCTATTTTATTTACTTAAGAGTTGTTTTATTTTACTGTACTTAAGAAGTTCTATTTTATTTACTTAAGAGTTATTTTATTTTACTTTAGAACTATTTTATTTACTTAAAGAGTTATTTTATTTACTCAAGACCTATTTTATAATTTTAGTTTTAAAAAAATGTGGTTATAAATAGTTTTTAAAAAATGTCAATCTTACCCCTTCTAGACATAATAAAATAGTTATAAAAGTAAAATAAAACTAGCATATTTATATTTTAAAAAATATATCTAAAACATGCCAAGAGATATCCTTCTCGAGGTGCATATTCCACTTATATGTTATAAATTAATTAAAAAATAGGCACCTCGAGAAGGATATCTCTCAGAATATTTTAGATATATTTTTTAAAATATAAATATGCTAGTAGCAATCGCAATTGCAACATGTTACAAACAACATTATTTTTAAAAAAAAAACTTATCCTAACCTTAGCCCTAATTCTAGCCATAACCTTACTTATAGCCCTAACCCTAACCCTACTTCTATCCCTAACCCTAATTGTATTTCTAATCTTAATTCTAATCGTAAACATAACACTAATTCTATCCTTAACCCTATTTGTAACCCTAACTATATTTGTAACCCTAATTCTAACCCTGATCATAATTCTATCTCTAACTCAAACCCTAATTCTAACCTAACAATTTTTTTGTTATAATTATTTGCCCTAATTCTAACCCTTATTCTAATCCTAACCCTAACTCTAATTCTATGGACCTGACCCTAATTCTAACTATAACCCTAATTCTAACCCTAATTTTTTTGTTATATATTTTCCCTAATTGTAACCCTAGCCCTAATTCTAACCCTAATTTTTTTGTTATATATTTTCCCTAATTCTAACCCTAACCCTAATTCTAATCACAACCCTTTGGTTATATATATCTACCCTAATTGTAATCCTAATTTGAACCATAACCATAACCCTAATTGTATCGCTAACCTTAATTATATCCTTAACCCTAACCCTAATTCCAACTTTAACCCTAATTTCTAATACTAATATTTTTTTGTTATTTATTTGCCCTAATTATAACCCCAACCCTAATTCTAACTCTAACACTAATGATTTTTTTGTTACAAATATTTGCCCTAATTGTAACTCTAATTCTACTCATTCCCCTAACTCTAATTCTATCCTTAATCCTATGTCTATCACTAACCATATTCTATCCCTATCCCTAACCCTAATTCTAACTATAACCCTAATTATAACCCTATTTTTTTGCTTATATATATTTGCCCTAATTGTAATCCTAACCCAAATTATAGGCCTAACCCTAACATTAATTCTATCCCTAACCTTAATTTTAACCCAACCCTTTGGTTATATATATTTTCCCTATTTCTAACCTAGATTTGAACTATAACCCTAATAGGCTAATTGTAACCCTAATTCTAATTCTAACCCTAGGAACCCTAATTCTAACCCTAATATGTTTTTTGGTTATATATATTTTCCCTAATTGTAACCCTAACCTTGATTCTATCCCTAACCCTAATTCTAACCCCAACCCTTTGGTTATATATATCTACCCTAATTGTAATCCTAATTTAAACCATAACCCTAACCCTAATTCTATCCCTAACCTAATTGTATCGCTAACCTTAATTCTATTCTTAACCCTAACCCTAATTCCAACTTTAACCCTAATTCTAATCCTAATGTTTTTTTAGTTATATATTTGCCCTAGTTTTAACCCTAATTATAACCAAACCCATAATCCTAATTATATCCCTAACCCTAATTCTAATTCTATCCATAACCCTAATTCTAATTCTAACCATAACCCTAACCCCAATTATATACCCAACCCTAATTCTAACCTTGACCCTAACCATAATTCCAACCTTAACACTAACCCTACTTCCAACCCTAACCCTAATCCTTAATCTAACCCTAACCCTAATCCTTATTCTAACCCTAACCCAAACCAAAATTCAAATCTTGACCCTAATACTAACCTTGATCATAATTATATCCCAAATCCCAATGCTAATTCTAACTCTAACCCTAATGATTTTTTTGTTATAAATATTTGCCCTAATTAAACTCTAATTCTAAGCGTAGCCCCAACTCTAATTCTATCCCTAACCCTAAGTCAATCACTAACCGTAATTCTAACTATAACCCTAATTTTTTTGTTATATATATTTACCCTAATTTTAATCATAACCCTAACCCTAATTCTAGCCTGAATCCTAACCTTAATTCTATCCTTAACCCTAATTTTAACCCAACCCTTTGGTTATATATATTTTCCCTAATTCTAACCTAAATTTGAACTATAACCCTAACCCTAATTCTAATCCTAACCTTAGGAGCCCTAATAAGTTAGATCACATCTTCCATTCTACAACATGTAAGCTTTTGGCTGCATTTGTGTTTGTTATTTTAGTGTCAAAAATTGTGTGCCCTGCAATTTCAAAAATTTTGACATGTGTTTTGCATCTATTTTGGCATTTGCTTTCATAGCATGTCTTAGGGCCCACTTAGCCCATTATTTTGCTATTTCTCATGAGAGTGACAGCTTTGCATTTCCACAATTGACTTGCTTGCAACTCATCATTTTCCTATAAGTTTGTTACTTCCAAGTTTTACCATCTTCATATCTTTCAAACATTTGCACAATCACACAAACATCTTACTGTTTGCAAAAAATAAAAATTCAATTTAATTAAAAGCATTTTAATTTCTTAAACTTTCTTTTAATTAATTAAAAATATCCTAATCATCCTACTCTAAATAAAATCTTATTGCAAGATTTTATTATCTTATTCTTCTATTTACTAAAGCAATTTTTTAATTTGTTTTAAGGAGATGAGATTTTATTTATATTTTCCATGGAAAAAATATGGAATATGAAACGTTCAAGTAAAAAGCAAGAAAATAATTTCTATTCACAAACCTATGTCTAAATTCAATTTGTTGATTTTATGATAGTATATTATTTGTTTGGAATGCTTTTACCTCTAACGCCTCTTGGATAGCCTATGCAACTATTATTCTAATATAGAGGAGATTCCCAATGCATCTTTGATGGCTAGAGATAGGAGGATTGCTCTTAATGCCTTTGTGGACAACAAATATCCCTCAAAATAATTATAACGCTCTCTATGTAATTAAATTAGCAAGGTTATCTTATAATATCGTAATTTATTTAAATTTATTCTTTTGCATTTAAAAATTTAAATGTGATCGATTTTGTTTAAAATAATAATAATAACTAGCATACTTATATTTAAAAAATATATCTAAAGTACGTCGAGTTCTCGAGGCGCCTATTCCACCTATGTGTGGTAAATTGATAAAAAATAGGCGCCTCGATAAGGATATCTCTCAGCATACTTTAGATATATTTTTTAACTATAGGTATGCTAGTAGCATCCAGAGTGGCAAGCATAATTCTAACTATATTATATAATTATATGAATTATTATAATTATATAATATAATATTATCATATAGATTAGATATATTATTATAATATATTATATATAATAATTATAATTATAATATATACAATTATTAAAATTATATATTATATTATTTAATGATTCTAATTGCAATTATATTATATATTATATTTAGGATTATAGTTAGGGGTTTAAATTAGGGTTAGGGTTATTGTTTAGGTTAGACTTAGGGTCACAATTAGGGTTAGGGTTAGGAATAGAAATAGGGTTAGGGTTAGAACTATGGTTAGAATTGGAGTTAGGGTTAGCATTAGTGTTAGGATTAGGGTTACGGTTAGGGTTAGGGTCAAGGTTAGAAATATAATTAGTTTACAAATTAGAGTTGGGATTGTGGTTAGCATTAGGGTTAGTGTTATTATTAGAGTTACGAACAAAATTATGGTTAGAGTTATGTTAAATAAGGTTAGATTTAGAAGTACAGTTAGATTGAGGGTTTTGAGGCTTATAAAACAATTCTAAATGTACTCCTATGGTTGTGGTTAGAATTAGGGTACCTATTTTTAAGGAATATTTTAATCTCAATGTTGAACCTTAACCCTAATTATAAGAGGAACCCTAACCCTAATTCTAGTCATAACCATGATTCTACCCTAACTATAACCCTAATTTAAAATCTAACAATAACCTTAATTCTAACCCTAACTTCAATTCTAACCCTAAGCCCAATCCTAATTAAAACCCTAACCCTAACCTTAATACTAAACTTAACCCTATTTGTAACCCTAATTCTAATTCTAACATTAACCCTAAATATAGTCATAACCCTAATACTAACCCCAAGCCTAATTATAATCCTAACCCTAACCCAAATCCTAATTTTAAACCTAACCCTAACCCTAACTCTAACCGTAAGCCTAACTATAATTCAAACCCTAACCCTAACCTTAATACTAACCTTAACCCTAATTGAACTTTAACTCTAATTCTAGTTTGAACCCTAACCCTAACTGAAACTCTAGTTCTTACCCTAATTCTAATAGTAACCCACCTTAATTCTAATAGAAACCCTAACCCTAACCCTAATCCTAACCTTAATTATAATCATAACCATGATTCTACTTTAACTATAACCCTAATTTTAAATCTAACAATAGCCCTAATTCTAATCCTAACTCTATCCCTAACCCTAACCCTAACCCTAACTCTAATGCTTTCCCTAACTCTAATTCTTACCCTAATTCTAATAGTAACCCACCTTAATTCTAACACTAATTGTAATAGGAACCCTCATCCTAACTCTAACCCTAACCCTAACCCTAATTCTAATCATAACCCTGATTCTACCCCAACTATAACCCTAATTTTAAATATAACAATAACCTTAATTCTAACCCTAATCCTTATTCTAACTATGATTTTAACCCTAACCCTAACCCAAATTCTAACCTTAACTCTAGCCCTAACCCTAACCCTAATTGTAACTCTAATGCTTACTCTAATTTAGTAACCCTAATTCTAACTTTAATGCTTACTCTAATTTAGTAACCCTAATTCTAACTTTAACCCTAACCTCAATTCCAACCCTAACCCTAATTCTAACCCTAACCCTAATTTCAACCCTAACCATAACCACATTGTTAATTGTAATCTTAATTCTAATTCTAAACCTAACCCTAATCCTAATTTTAAACCTAACCCTAACCCTAACCCTTATTCTAACCCTAAACATAGCTCTAATTTTAACCCTAACCCTAACTGTAACTCTAACCCTAAGCCTGACTATAATTCTAACTATGATTTTAACCCTAATCCTAACTTAAATTCTAACCCTAACTATAACCCTAATCCTAACCCTAACTATAAATCTAATGCTTACCTTAATTTAGTAACCCTAGTTCTAATTCTAACCCTAACTTCAATTCTAACTCTAACCCTAACCTGATCCTAATTGAAACCCTAACCTTAATACTAAACTTAACCCTAATTGTAACCCTAACCCTAACTCCAATTCTAACATTAACCCTAACCTGAACCCTGATTATAATCCTAACCCTAACCCTAATCCTAATTTTAATCTAATAACTATAAAATTCAACTTATTTAAGTTTTCTTCTAAAACAAATAAAATACAACCTTTTTTTGAAAATAATAAATAAAGTTAATCAACAATATTTTTTTTTAATGATTTATACTAATTTATATTCTTCTAATTTGCACTTACTTTTGTTTTTGTATTTTTAATAAATAAAACTTGCCTTGCTAATTTATATTCTTCCAATTTGGAATAAATGTAACATATAACAAATAAATTAGTAAAGTCACATTACATAAAACAAGAAATTCCATAATTAAACAATAAAACTCAATTTTAAAGCACATCTCATAAATAAACCTATTTAAAATCACATCACAATCATTAAGCAATAAGTTATGGAGTGAGTTACCTAAATAATAGGTATATAATTTAAATAAAATCACATGATTATTTAATTATAAAATAGATTTCTATTTTAAACATCATACAACATTCTATAAAATTCTAATTTAACTATGCACATTAATTTAATTTTAAATCACATTAGCTAGAAAATATGGAGTTGTGGAGTTCTAATTTTAGTAAATATTAAAACTTACCAAAATGATATAAAAGCATATAAAAACTATAGTTTTACACTACCTTATTTTAATTTTCTCCATAATTATTTTTTCTGGAGGCTCTCAAATTTCTTCTTCTTGGTTTGCATGCAGGGTTGCACAATGAGAATTTGCAATGGAGGTGTTTTATAAAAAAATTTAACTATTTTATAGTTTATTGTAGATTTGTCATTTAATTTTCTCCATAAATTTCTTCTTCTTGGTTTGCATGCAGGGTTGCAAATGAGAGAATTTGCAATGGAGATTTTTTACAAATTATTTTAACTATTTTATAGTTTATTATAGATCTGTCATTTTAATTATTTGCAGGAAGATGGTATGGATGTAGGGGTTTTAATTATTTAAGATTTGTAATTTTTGTTGTTATCAATTTCACTCTATACAATAACAAAGTTGCATTTAAAAAAAAAAAAATTAAAACAATGTTTATTTAAATATGAGCCACAGATTTAAAATGGATTTAATAAATTAATAACTATATAATTTAAATTTTATATAAAACAAAAAAATAAGTTGGAAGAGGGGAGGGAGTGCCAATGCCATAGTTTAAACTATTTTTTAAAATTAGAATACTTTTTATAATTTAGAAAGATTCTAGAATATAAATATGGAAATGGAAATGGATCCTTTTATAGTCCACTACCACCTGTAGGATTTAAACTTGTTACCTCTCTTTCAAGAGGGCAAGTTTTTCACCAAAGGCCAACTCAAGCTGTATTTTAGTACTTTAAGATATAGTAATAAGTTCAAAAGTTCAAAAAAAAAAATAGAAAAATCCATTGTAATTAGATGTTGCTATTTTAGTACTTTAAGATAACATTATAATATTATATGATATTATAATATAATGTATCATATATTATATTTTCAAAAATAATAATTATAATATATCAAATATGTGATAATATACATAATTTCATAATATATATTCTTCATTATCTTCATTGATAAAAATATATTATATACTATATTATATTATATATAATATAATATAATATTATATTATATTATAATATGATATTATATTATAATGTAATATATTATATATTATATTGATAAAAATATATGATATATTATAATAACGAATATAATAAATATTTGATAATATATATGTCATTTGTCCATTGGCTTGTTGTCCATCTGTTTGAAAGGAATCTTAGTTCTTGTTTTTAATTTAATTTTTATTTAGTTTTTTAAGATTGGAATCTTATTTGTTGTTTTTTAATTTTTAGGAATTGAATCTTTCAGCCCCTTCCTGCCACTTCTTGCATAATAAAGGAGTGTGCATGAAAGGGAAAAGGAGAATGAGATGTATTAGGGAAAACAAATAAGCTTTTAAGTTTTTTTTTAAAGTGCGTTTTAAAATTATTTCTTCTTATTTTTATTTTGCAACCACATTCCTAGATATTAGCAATAATTTCCTTAATTAATGGATGTAAGTGTAACATGCATAACAAGAGACCTGTCGAATTGTGTATGGGAAGTATTTTTGCTTACCGTGAAAATAATTTATTTTTGTAATAGCAAAATATGGAATATATATTAGAAGTGAAGACCTTCACAAAAATGAAAAGAAACAAATGTTTCATATAAGCAAGAATTACAGATCTAGTAATTGTAAGACATAAGAACAAATAGAGATTTGATATAACCAATATATAGTAATCAATAAGAACTATAGGTGATTGAAAAAAAAAAGAGACAAAATTGTAATCAAAGCAAGAGAGAAATTGTTACAGTGTTCTAAGAGTACAAAATGAAGTGGATTTTGTAATTTAGACATCATAGAGAATATTAAGCAATTTTAATAAGCAATTATATGATTGAAGTTTATGTCAAGGTGTATAAGATATATGGAACACAAATGTTGTTATTCAATCCTTCACAATAGGTGGTGCATTGAAATAGGAAATCATAGAGCTATAGACTATGTCAGATGACAAAGGCATTATTAGTAATCTTATGTATGAAGTGAAGATGGCAGCCAAATAATTCAAATTTGTTGTTGTGTGCTTTTGTACTCCACTTGGTTCCTGCAAGATGTGTATAAAGATGGTTGTGAGCATAATTTATCATAGAAAAGAAGTTATTTTGAAGAAATACTATATTGTTGGTTAACAAATTAATTTTTTGATATAATTTTTTCTTTTGACAAACTAGTTGGAAGTGGACTATGGTTGTATCTTAGCATAGAATGTTTTGATTATTCTTTAGGACAAGTTGCATTGATGATGACATTGTTTTGGTTCAATGTGAATTCCCTTTTTTGGAAAAGTCTTGTAACATGAAGATAATTATTGATTTATCTTCAATGTACTCTTGATAGCTGATGTTGTTTTGCAGGTCTAGGAGCAACACTTGAATGATAGAGTTGTCACAAGAACAATGTATTGTTTGCTTGGTATTAGTGGTTAGAATAGTTTTTGTTGAACACACTAGGATATTGAGAAGGGGGGTGAACCAGTATCTAATCAAACTTCAGAGGATTCAAATCCTCCAGAGCAAATTAAAACTTCATCAACATAAACATGAAAGATTAGCACAATGCACATCAACACATAACACCAGATATACGTGGAAAACCCAAGAAGGTAAAAACCACAGTGAGGATCAACTCACAATATATGAAACTCAAAATTATAACTTTGTTTTAGGGCTACAATGCAAGGAAGCTACTACTCCCTAAAAACTTTGATTTAGGGTCACTCCTAAGGAAGCTACTACTCCTTGCAAACTTTGTTTTAGGGTCACTCCCAAGGAAGCAACTACTCCCTGAACTGAGAACAAACTCATAAAAGATTACAGTATGACAGTCCTTCTACTGCCTGAAAACTGACATTGAAGCTCACACCTTTGATGATTGCACTTTTGCTTCTTCTGATGATTGTATCAATTAAGCACACTCTTCAATTCTCTTATGTCACTAAATTGTCTTCAATATGAATCAGGACAACCTTTTACACTTTTGCTTCTTCTCCCTCAGTCAGACATCACAATGCATATGATATTCATACTCTACTCTTACACTTTCATATTTTCATTTTCACAATCATACCTCACCTAGACCAACTAGGTTTACAATATATACATGACATTACATTGATCTCATTACAAGTTGGCCAATACAACAAAAATATTACATTTTACAAGTCTCCCAGAGTTCATAACATGAAACATGCATAGGACAAGCCCTATCATCAACAACACGCTAATCCAGAAGGAAACACACACCTTGTGGATCGACACAACACATGCTTAGCCCAGTTTTAAACATTCTTCACAGCATCATTCTTCAAGGAATAACATTCACACGTCTTGTAAGAACACATGAAGCTTGTAGCACAATGGTCATTTTCACCTTGGCGGTACACATAGAAGATTAAACATTACTTGCGGCACACCAAATCACTAGATACTTTACAAAAGTATGCATTGAGCCTCTCTAAACATGTTCACAAAATTGTATTGACAAATCTTCATATCTGGAAGAGTGCGGAGCATTCCAACAAATCTTCATCACCATTTTACTCTGCCAGAACATAGGCTAGAACTCTATCATTCATAACTTTCATTGTGGAAGGCATATAGATTTTATTTCTTGGATTTAATATCTTCACAGTATACTAAACTTAGATTCTAAACCGCATGATCATATCTGTAAATGCAGAGGAATGTGGAGCAATTTCCCAAGCAATTTCCAGGTAGCTTTTTGTGGTAGAAGTCTTCATCACTTTCTGGAGATCAAGACCTACTTGTGTTCTTGTGACAACTCATGCAGACATAGAAAAATATATTTTAGTGCTTCTAATTCCCATATTAATGTGTCTTCTTGATGCTTCTAATTCTCATCTTAATATGTCTTCTTGATGCTTCTAATTCCCATCTTAATATGTCTTCTTGATGCTTCTAATTCCCATCATAATTTCATATTCAACTCTGCATTGACTGAGGCATGACATCCAACCATGAACTTCAGCAACCACATTGTATCCAGCATGACATCCAACCATGAACTTCAACATCAGCAATATAGTTCAGACTGAGTGTTGACATCAATGAAAAACAAATGACAACAATCTATCCCTTTAATGGCAACACATACCTGCACATTCTCTCCCTTTGATATCAAGGACAAAGGGAAACTATTTCTTCTCCTTAGGGCACAAACTCTCTTCCTAGAGTTAACATTTTCTCTTTCTCTACCCCTTCTTCAAGTCTCCCTCTGTTAGTAGCCACAACTACCTACTCCCCCTGAGAGGTAGCCACCTTCAGTCTAGGAAAAGGATATAGCATGAACTCCCCCTGGACAGATGCACCACTATGCATCTAGCAAGAAGGAGGGGCAATTACCCCTAACCTCTGTCAGAGACTCTTCAAAAGTATCCTTTTCAAGAGCCTTTGTGAAAATATTTGCAATCTGATCCTTTGTTGGAACATATTCCAACCTTACTTCCTTATCTGCAACCTTCTCTCTGAAAAAGTGATACCTAATTGCTATATGCTTGGTTCTGGAATGCATCACAAGATTTTTGGAAATATTGATAGCACTTGTGTTATCACACAAAATAGGAATAGGCTCATCATATAGTACCTTGATATCCTTCAGGGTTTGCTTCATCCACAACACTTGTGTGCAGCAGGATGCTGCTGCAATATACTCTGCCTCTGCAATTGATAAGGACACTGAATCTTGCTTTTTTCTCTGCCATGACACCAATCTACTTCCTAAGAAGAAGGCACCACCACTTGTACTTCTTCTATCATCAACACAACTAGCCCAATCATCATCAGTGTAGGCACTCAAATCAAATTCATTACCTCTTAGATACCATAAGCTATAATATGGAGTTCCCTTCAAATATCTGAATATCATTTTTACTACCTTCTCATGTGTTTGCATAGGATTAGCTTGATATCTGGCAACCGCACATACTACATGCATGATATCAAGTCTAGAAGCAGTCAAGTACAATAATCCTCCAATCATAGATCTATAGGAAGTCTGATCAACCTCCAGAGACTCATCATCCTTGCTCAAGTGACATCCAGTGACCATAGGAGTACTCACTGGTTTTGAATCCTCCATACCAAACTTCTTCAACATCTCTCTAACATACTTATCCTAAGAAATAAAGAAACCATCATCTAGCTGATCAATTTGAAGTCCAAGGAAGAAAGACATCTCACTAATCATAGACATCTCAAACTCTTTTTGCATCTCCTCTGCAAACCTCTTACACATATCATCATCTCCACCAAAGATGATGTTATCAACATATACTGCAACTATCAATATCATATCTCCTTCTTCCTTGATGCAAAAATTGCTATCGATAGTACCTTTCTTGAAGCCTTGTTGAAGTAGTACTTATCTAACCTAGCATACCAAGCTCTAGGTGCTTACCATAAAAAGCTTTCTTGAGTTTGCATACCATGTCTAGATCCTCTGATATCTGGAAACCATCTGGTTTCTCAATGTAAACCTCTTCCTTTAGATCACCATTCAAAAATGTTGACTTGACATCCATGTGATAAACTTTGAAGTTCTTAAGAGCAACAAGAGCCAAAAACATCATGATTGCCTCCATCCTGGCTACCAGAGCATAGGTCTCCTCAAAATCAATGCCTTCAACTTATGAATAACCTTTGCTTTGTTTCTCACAACTTCACCATCTTCATTCAGTTTGTTCTGAAACACCCACTTTGTCCCTATGACATTCTTGTTGGCTAGTTTGGGAACCAATTCTCAAGTTTAATTCTTCTCTATTTGATTCAATTCTTCTTCCATCACCTTTATACATCCATCATCTTTGCTAGTATCAGCAAATATTTTAATTTCTACCTTTGATAGTAAACACAAGTTTACTTGCTCATGTGCCTTAGCAAACCTTCTCCTAGCCTGCACACCTTCATTCTTATCTCTAATGATTTGATCTACTTAATGGTTCTTCTGAACATACTTTGTTGGGGTCTTAGGTATCTACTCTGGTTCTTATTCCTTCTCTTCTTTCTCGTCTCCTTCTTCATATTCAATGCATGGAAAGACATCAAATTCAGAGTCCTCTAACTCTTGTGAGATCTGATACAAGTCTTCATCTACTTTGACATTTGTGCTTTCAATCATCTTTCCCAATCTCTTGTTGTAGAATCTATAGGCCTTGGTTCTGGTTGAGTAACCAAAAAAGATCCCTTCATCACTTCTTGAATCAAACTTTGCCAGGTCTTCTTCATCTCTTCTGGTATAGCATTTGCTGCCAAATATTTTAAAGTATCTGACAGTGGGAGGTCTTCCATACCATAATTCATAAGGGGTCTTAGTGCTATTGACCCTCAATTGTACTATGTTGGTCAGATAGATAGCAGTGTGAATTACTTCTTTCCAGTACATGTCAAGCAGGTTTGCATCTTTCAACATTGCCCTAGCCAACTCTTGCATAGTCATATTCTTCCTTTCCACTACCCCATTTTGCTAAGGGGTCCTAGGAGCTGACAGATGTCTCCTAATGCCATGATCTTCACAAAACTTTTCAAATTCATTTGAAGTAAACTTGAACCTCCTCTATTAGACCTTAAACATTTGATCTTAGTATCCATTTCATTCTCAACCATAGATTTGAAAGCCTTAAACTTATTAAGGGCATCTAATTTTTCTCTTAAGAAAGTAACCTAGGTCATTCTAGAATAATCATCAATAAGTAGCATGAAATACCTTTCACTTTGTTGACTCTTCACTCTTGTAGGGCAACATAGGTCAGTGTGAATCAGCTCCAATGGCATTGAAGAAGAATACTCCTTACTCTTGAAATTTGTCTTTGTTTGCTTTCCCATTTCACATTCCTTGCTAATGTGTTTGTAGGGTTGTTTATCTTGGGCATGTCCCTACCACATGAATAGAGTTGATCTTTACCATGTTGTCAAAGTAGTTGTGTCCCATTTGCTTGTGTCATAGCCAACACTCATTGGATTGAGCCAATAAGAATGTTCTTCCATTTACCTTCTTTAGATTATAGACGTCACCATATGACTTGATACCTTTTGCAACTAGTTTTCTGGACCCTACCTTCCTAATTTCACATCCTTTGGCATGAAAGGTAAGATTGTATCCATTGTTGCACATCTGAATGACACTGAGAAGATTATGCTTTAGCCCTTTGACATAAAGCATATCCTCAATCCTATTCTTCCCATCAATAGTTATAGCACCCTTTCCACAAATTTGTGTTGACTCATCACCACCAAACTTGACAGCTCCACCATTCCACTTTTCTAGGCTGATAAAATTCTCCTTGTCACCATTCATATGATTAGAGCAACCACTGTCAATTACCAAGCCTTGGCTTCTTCTCTTGCATGAAAGGCAATCCATACAACCATTGATCTATCATTGTTTTGGTCAACTTGCAAGGCATCAATCTTTTCACATTTTCCAACATCATCCTTTTTGTCACCAACATTCAAGGCCATGAAAAGTGTTTCATCATTTGAATCATCACGATCCTCATCTTCTGAAGAAGAACTGCTCTCTATGGAATACATACTTCTTTTGAACTGATCTTTCTTGTTACCACCCCTTAATTCTTTAAAAGGACATTTAGAAGCAAATGACCAATCTTTCCACAATTGAAACATTTTAAAGGTAACTTACCTCTATATTTGCCTATGCCTTTCTTCAAGGTTCTTACAAAGTTTGCTTCTACTTCATCAAGGTCATTATCTTGATCAGTTGCTTCACCTTCTGTCTTCTTACTTGCTTTGAATGTTGCTTCCTTCTTTGGGGAACCTTTGTCAAATTCTCTCATTTCAAAGGCTATGAGTGAACCAAACAATTGATCTATTGTATATTTATCCAAATCCTGGGTTTCCTCAATAGCAAACACCTTATGACTGGAGATCTCAGAACCTTCTTCACAATCTCATCTTCTTCCACTTCTACACCAAGACCTCTGATGCCATTAACTATTTCATCCACCCGAAGCATGTAATTGGCAATGTCTTCTTTTGACATCCTCAATGTCTCAAATTTGCTCTTGAAGATTTGCATCTTGGCTTGTTTCACCTTACTGTCTCCTTCATAAATGCTTTCAAGTTTTACCCAGACATCCTTAGTAGATTTGTAGCCCATTATCTTCACAAGTTCTGAATCAGCTAGTCCACTCATGATAGCACTCTTTGCTATGGCATTATTCTCATACAACTTAATCTCATCTGCATCTTTAGGATCACTACAAGGAACAGTGTAGCCCTTCTTAACTGATTGCCAAATGACATACCCTAGAGAGGATAGATAGTTTTCCCTCCTTAGCTTCCAAAAGGAATAATGTGTTCCATCAAACATGGGTACCTTGAGAGAACCATTACGAGCCATCCAGATCTTCCTCAAGCGGTTAAGCTGCTTATGAGTAACCTAGCTCTAATACCAATTGTTGAACACAATTGAGAGGGGGGCTGAATCAGTGTCTAATTGAACTTCAAATCCTCCCGAGCATATTAAAACTTGAGCATTACAGCATCAACATAAATATGAAAGAATAGCACAATGCACATCAACACATAACACCAGATATACGTGGAAAACCCAAGAAGGTAAAAACCATGGTGAGGATCAACTCACAATATATGAAGCTCAAAATTACAACTTTGTTTTAGGGCTACAACCCAACGAAGCTACTACACCTTGAAAACTTTGATTTAGGGTCACTCCCAAGGAAGCTACTACTCCCTATAGACTTTGTTTTAGGGTCACTCCCAAGGAAGAAACTACTCTCGAACTGAGAACAAACTCAGAAAAGATTATAGTATGACAGTCCTTCTACTGCCTGAAAACTGACATTGAAGCTCACACCTTTGATGATTGCATTTTTGCTTCTTTTGATGATTATATCAATTAAGCACACTCTTCACTTCTCTCCTATCACAAAAATGTCTTCAAGCTGAATTAGGACAACCTTTTACACTTCTGCTCCTTCTCCCTCAGTTGCACATCACAATGCATATGATATTCATACTCTTACACTTTCATATTTTCATTTTCATAATCATACCTCACCTAGATGAACTAGGCTTACAATATATACATGACATTACATTGATTTCATTACAAGTCATCCAATACAAAAAAATATTACATTTTACAAGTCACCCAAAGTTCATAACATGAAACATTCATATGACAAGCCCTATCATGAACAACATGCTACTCCAGAAGGAAACACACGCCTTGTGGATCCCAACACATGCTTATCCCAGTCCTAAACATTCTTCACGGTATCATTCTTTAAGGAATAACATCTGCATGTCACACTTATTTGAAATAGGTTGCCCTTAAGTAAGAACACATGAAGCTTGTAGCACAATGGTCATTTTCACCTTGGCGATACACATAGAATATCAAACATTACTTGTGGCACACCAAATCACTAGATACTTTACAAAAGTATGCATTGAGCCTCTCTGAACATGTTCACAAAATTGTATTGACAAATCTTTATATCCGGAAGAGTGCAGAGCATTCCAACAAGTCTTCATCACCATTTTACTCTGCCAGAACATGGATTGGAACTCTGTCATTCATAACTTTCATTGCAGAAGGCATATAGACTTTATTTCTTGGATATACTATCTTCTCAACATACTAAACTTCAATTATGAACCGGATGATCAGTTCTGTAAATGTGGAGGAATACAAATCAATTTTCCAAGCAGTTTCTTGGGCAGCTTTATGTGGCAAAAGTCGTCATCACTTTTCGAAGATCAAGACCTACTTGTGTTCTTGTGACAACTCATGTAGACATAGAAACATACATTTTAGTGATTCTAATTCCCATATTAATGTATCTTCTTGATGCTTTAATTCCCATCTTAATATGTCTTCTTGATGCTTCTAATTCCCATCTTAATATCTCTTCTTGATGCTTCTAATTCCCATCTTAATATGATTTCATAATCAACTCTGCATTGACCGAGGCATGACATCTAACCATGAACTTCAGTAACCACATTGTATCCAGCATGACATCCAACCATGAACTTCAACATCAACAATATAATTCAAACTAAGTGTTAACATCAATGATAAACAAATGCCAACAACTTTGAGATAATGAGAGTAGATATAGATAACCTCTTCGTTGCATTTGATACATTGGGCAGTTTGATCTTCGAGTACTCCATAGGTATCAAATTTATATTACATTTTGAACAAAAAGCATGGAAAGGGCTGGAAAATGCATTATCTATTTTGAAGGTTCCCTAAATCTACAACACATGTTCAAGTATTATTGTGCTTGGAAAACACTTTTTTTAGAATTTGTAACTATAAAAATTCAAGAGTTCAGGATTAGTTACCTCAAATGTTGAGTGCAATAAATTGTTCAGTTAATCCAAGGTTCTATTATTTAATGTAGCAATAAATGTTGACTAGGATGTGCGAAGCATCTTCTCTTTTGCATCCATTTGTTTTACAATATTTTTGAATAGCATTGATGGAAATTCATTCCTTTGAACCTAGTCTTCCATTGTGAAGAAATGGTGTGCCAAATTCGGATGCATTTATATCTATTTTTTGTTGTGAAGAAAGTTAGCATTTTTTGCATTTATTGCCAAATATGTGATAAAATAGAAGTTGTAGAATATTTTGGAATAAAGAGTTGAGAACATATTTTTACCTGTGCTTTGTTGAACTCAGAATCTCCATCCTTTATATCTACAATGTATTGGAAAGCTATTTTTTTTGTTCCAATGACCAATGCACCTATAGTTCCAGTAGCATACTCTTATGTGATTATGAGCAATTGTTTGATGGTGGTACTTGGGATGAAATTATAATGTTGGCAAAGCCATGGAATGATTTCCACAGTGGATGAGCTGTTCAAAATGAGTATATGCAATCACAGTCACCACAATGATAATCTATTTTGGGGGCAATTTGGAAGCCGGATATGCATATTGTTGATCCTAGAACTATTTTTTCTTCATAATGGGTGACAAGATTATGAGTTACATTTAGAGTGATTGTCATTTCAGCTTTTGCATCTATCAAATTTGCATGAAGCACTTCACATGTCTTATTTATTTTATCCAATGTAGTTTTGTATTTGATAATGACATCACTTTTGAATATGTTTCCTGCTTTGTGAGTGTTCAAGTCTTTAATTGAAATTGAATTTACATTTTTTACTCTTGATCTGTAAGAATTAAAACAAAATTAGTTTAGTGCTAGAATTTTGATTAAGTATAGTTTAGATGCAAATAAAGAATATTATTTACCTTTTCAATGTTTGTTGATCCCTGGTTTGTATTTGTTTTTCTAACCTTTTGTTACTCTCCATTGTTTGTTGCATGTTCGGATCCATTAATTATTTGCAAATGTGTGTGTAAGTACAATTATAATATGGTAATTATCTAATGTTATGGTAGTAGAATATGAATCATTATTAAAAGAATGTTGATACCAAAGAACTAGAATTTTGTAATAAATGAATAGTAGCAATTTACAAGAAATGGATGAAATCAAATTCTATTGGCATTATCAAGTCATACAAAGTGCATGTTGTTTGTTTGCATAAGTTTGAAAGATTGTTTGCTTTTTTATTTGTTTGCAATATTGGGTAATATAATTTTTTATTAACATTTCATTTGAATTCAATTTTTGGATTGTGTAGGGAAATTTGTTTTTTGTTATGTTTAATGACATATTTAAGAAGATTTAGTGCTTTGAAAGGGTTGAAACTTTATAAAAGTAGTGAAATGATCGCTCCAATCTGCTTTTGATTTGTAAATCACAGATGTTTGTGTCTATACATTAGACCATACATGGTCAATCATTGGTCTGGATAGAGACTTAGATTTGTCTAACAAAAATTGCATGTTGCGGTTTTGCATATGATTTAGGAGTTGTTTTTTTGTTATTTTGTGTAGAGATGTCAATGTTGAAATCTCCTACAATGTACAAAGTTTTGTGTGTATTAATACATGAAAGTACTTGGTTGGTGATTTTTATGATTTGTGTTAATGGAGTATTTGGTCTTGCATGTAGATTACATATGTTAATTTGATTGCTCAAGAAACTTATTGTTATTGTTATTGCTTCCACATTTGTTGTTGTATGTTGCATTTTTTAGAGACCATTAAGGTTTTTTTAGTTAAAGACATTATCCCATGTATATGATATGTTGAGTAACAATTAAATTTTTTAAATAGATTGTTGGAATCGATGGGTTGCATGTGTTTCTTCTAGGCACAAAATATCAGATGACATTATATCAATGTCATTGATCATATCTTCTACATGTAGATGTAGGTTGCAAGTGTTCAATGTAAATAATAGTATTTGTGAACTAGTGTTGTATTTGATATGTGAAACTACCAATGTGCACTTGATTCAAGGCGGAACATTTCAATGGACATACACATTGTACCAGGTTCATGTTAATTAATGACATGTTGAAGTAGATTTAATCTCATTATTGGACTGGAAATTTATAAAAGTGGAAAAATAATTGGTTCATTGTGCTTTTGGTTAGTACAAATTTTTTGTGTATTATATTAGATGACATATTGTCAATCTTTGGTTTGGATAGAATTTATGATTTGTTCAACAAGACATGAATAAGAGGTAAGATGCAATTTTTGAAAAAAAGCAAGATTCAAATTATCAAATAAACATAAGTAGGTATTATCATTAATGGGAATGAAGTGTTTATTGTAGTTGTATTCAAAATCAACAACGTTTGACTAAAAATGTCCATATTTAGTTTTGGATACAGTTTATGATTTGTTCAACAACAATTGCATGAATAAGAGCTAAAATGCAATTTATGAAAGAGAAAGATTCAAATTATCAAATATACATAAGTGTGCATTATCATTAAGAAGAATGAACTAGTTTTTTAAATGAGATTGAAATCCAAATGCAATGGTGCAAGAATCCATCAAAATTTTGAGTAAATTTTGAAACTCAAATTTGTATATGCAAATTTTATGTGCTAAAGCATAAGTAAATTTGAAATTTTGATGCATTGACAACTTATGATTCATTTGAATACATTTTTTATAAACAGGTTATCTTGTTTTATTGAAATCAGTTTTTACTGATAGTACTTGTATTCTTTATTGTGGTTGTCTTCAAAATCAACACCATTTGACTAAAAATGTCCATATTTAGTTCAATTAATGCATTTTTTTTGGATAAAAGGTGAAGCTATGTGAATTTATATTAAAAATAGATATGAAAAATTATACAGACTACAAGCGAAGGTTCTCAAAGGAGCATTAAAAGCACAACATAATATAGCAAAAGCATAAGTAAATTTGAAATTTTGATGCATTGACAACTTATGATTCATTTGAATACATTTTTTATAAACAGGTTATCTTGTGTTATTGAAATCAGTTTTTACTGATAGTACTTGTATTCTTTATTGTGGTTGTCTTCAAAATCAACACCATTTGACTAAAAATGTCCATATTTAGTTCAATTAATGCATTTTTTTGGATAAAAGGTGAAGCTATGTGAATTTATATTAAAAATAGATATGAAAAATTATACAGACTACAAGCGAAGGTTCTCAAAGGAGCATTAAAAGCACAACATAATATATTATAATTGTTTGATAATGCCTTTAAACAAAACAAAGCAAAAAATAAAGTGTTGATACATATTAGGCAATTGAACTAGAAGCATTATCGTTAGAACTAAAAGCATCAATAGCTAGAGGGGTTGTTAGAGTATCTGGAAGAATTGGAGGAACTGGAGCAGCATTCGAAATGGCACCTGGATAACATTTTGAATAGGGAGAAATTGATCAATTAAAGGTGGATGAGGAACATGGGCTAAGAGGAAATGAAGGGCATGAAATGTCCTTTTGACCCTTGCAGCAAATTGTGGACCAAGCTGTAATTGATGGGAATCTACAACATTTTCCATAGTGAGGATACAATCATTTTGTATCCTAATTTTGATAGCATTATAAACACAGACCATTGTTGTATCCTTTCGTATCTCATTAAAAGTAAAAAGACCCCCTATGAGAGTTGAACAATGAAACAGTTCATAGTTTTCAACTGCAAAGTTGAAAGTTTCCTCCAATATGAGATAACTTTGCACATAATCAAATGCCAATTTCTTTAGGAGGTTGGAACCCTAGAGGAGATCCATTGCATTGGAAAGAAAGATAGAAACAACTTCTGAGTACTGTAGTACTTGTGGAAATTCTTGAAGAATTTTTATCCTCACCACCATTTGAATTGCCTCTTCCACTGCTTCACAATCAATCATAAAAACATGGGCCATCTTCACAGCATCATATCTTCCTATCTCTTTTGGTTCCCATTTTTGAGTTGGGAAGTACATGTGCTTATTCTTTTGCCACTCCTTCATTGTGAACTATGAAAATGATGTGTAGTAGGGAAAATTTTGTAATACAAAACTATTGACAAAAAAGATAAGGCATGTTTGTTAAATGTAGGTAGAATGCAACATAGTTATGATACAAGTAATATATCATACAAATTGCATGTTTTCAATTTACATATATTTTAGAAATTATTTTATTTTTGTTCGCTTTTGGTGTTGACTAATATTGTTTTTTATTTGCATTTTAATTGAATTGGAATTTTACAATTTTATTGAAAATGATCAATTTTTTTTGGGTAAACATTTTAAACATGTTTACTTAGATTTATTTTGATCACCGATTTCAAACTTTATAAAAATTGCATGATGATCACTTATACAAATAGTTACAAATTAGTCAAAAGGGATCCACCATGCTTTAAAAGATAATATGTACAAGGAAAAGGAGATTTTATATACCAAGGAAATTATATACATCAACCACACAATTGCACATTGAGCTATCTTCAACCATGGTCTTCTATTTTAGAAGGGACCTATTCATGTGCTTCTTGAGGTTGTTGGATTTCTCACCATTTTCCAACATCATAAAGGAGATTGAGTCCTAGCAAGTTTGTAGTAGTGGCAAAATTGATGATATAGTGATATTCAACAAAATTGGTGATATAGTGATATTCAAAGGAATGCTTGATTCTTTTCTTCCATGAAGAGCTATTCGAGGAGAATACGATTCACAAACAATCTTTGTACCTATATGCTTTATATACCACTCAAGATGAGTATTGAGAAATTCAAAACAGAGATTTAGGGTATGCAATAGGATTTCATGTGTAGTATTTGCCTTATAAGGAGTTGTATGGGATAGTAATACCTTGCAATGGCGATTCAGCATACCAACCAAAGTGTCTAATCTATGCAAGCCATAAGGAAGATTATGAATAATGGATTTGCATCTTATTTCTACATGTGTTATATTATTGCATGCAAACTGCTCATGCAAAATAGAACGAAGACCATATTTATAGAGATAAATCTCTATAATCTTTCTCTGAGATTCTTCAAGAAGTTCTTTGATTTTTGTCAGAATAGTCATGGCTAGGTCTTCTGAATGGAATTATTTTGACCATCAAAATTCATAACCATATAAATAGAATTCTTGGAGACATGTGCACATAGAAACCTTATTTTTGCAACAAAATAGATAAGCATATGTATCTTATAGTACCTAGACCCTTGAAACAAATAACAATTATTAGAAACAAAACTTTACACATATATAGAGAACTCTTTTAACAACATTGTGAAATATAAAATTCAAGCAATAGACTTGGTTCACATCAGATCATATTGAATTACAAGAGTTATTATATAAATATAGTTATAAATACATAAAAACATGAACACAAAGAAGACTACATTGTCACTGTGTAAGCAAACATTGGTTTCATATGTTTGTGTGTTTCAAATTGGAATCTTTGCACTAGTTCTTGCATGCCTATTCGTCTTGAATTCACGATGGACAATGACCACCAAAGAAGTATAAAAAAACTAATACATTGCATATAAGCAATATGCAAAAATGTAAAGTGTTTTTGGCTAAAATGAGCAATAGAAACAATGTGAACATCTCGACTACTAGAATAGTGAATGCTTGTAACATGAATTCATCATCAATATAGAGATTCATTTCTTTTCTATACTGGATGACTATATGATTTGTAACTGTAATGGCATGGAACAATTATTTGGAAGTTCTTAGCATTCCATCCACCATATTTGCATTATCTATCAATCAATGATACGATATCCTTTAGAATGTGGATTGTATCAAAATGTATGATTTTAACACTTGTTTGAAAAACAATTATACTATCATAAATAGTAAATGTAAACACTATACTATTCATGATGATTGGATCAGGATCTCAACCAAGAATAACAAATATAGATTTGATTCTTTTGGTGCTACAATTCAAGTTCCATTTTCATGACAACATAGATATTGGACCACACAAGTATGATTCATCCAGTACCATTTCTATAATCAAGAGAAGCATAACTAGTCATTTCTTAATTGTTCTACTTTGGGTAATCTACATCAGGCTCTCAAAGATTATGTAGTGACAAGAATATGTTCTTGGTGTTCAATTGCTCCTATAGGAGTTATTGCTCTCTATGGGCATACAAGTGGTTGGATTGGTCAGGAAAGTAGAAATGATTGTCATTATGTTTGAAGTAGACAATAGCTATGGAGCCAGTATTGTCCCAATAGATGTCTCTAGTATTACAAGGTTGTATTGTTGTTCCAAGAAAATAACACTAATTTCAGCTATAGTAAGTCACTTTCTATTTTTGGTTTTAGGTTTTTGGCTTTCATGATCCATCATGAGAAATAATTTTTCTAATTGTTGAAATTATAGATAAACTACATAGCAAACCTAATACACTATAAGATAAAAACTCTAACCCGCCAATATTGTTAGTCCTATAGGGGATCAGGGCATTTGAAAGTTGAAGCTTTTCATTTATATTCCATTAAGTTGTTATTGTTTTGAACATAGTAAGCAAGGCGACAATGGTATGGACAAGACCACATTGAAGCCAATTCATTTATTGCTTCTATGATTTGTATTTTATGTTATACATCAAAACAAATAAATAGAAAACATAAATTTCAATGCCATAAGAAGTAGTTTTTATCATTTTCAAATGTAGACTTTCATTGGTATTGCAATAGAAAAGTTGCACATCATTAACAATAGCTTTTTTCGATTCATATATTTGTTAGAGACAAAAAAATGACTTAAAATAAATCATATTTATGTAGAATATCGTTTATCTATGCTTTCAAGATATCCATATTAATTGCAAAGATTATAATAAAAGCATACAACTTTTTAATTTGTAGTTTGCATTTCTCTATAAATAAAAGGCAAAATATTATTCAAAGCAAATGACGTTTTTGAAACAACAATATCAACTATATTTGAAATTGTTCGCTAGAAAATCTTGTGAAGATTAGATTTTCATCCATTGCATATTTCCCCAAAT
This sequence comes from Cunninghamia lanceolata, assembly GCA_027924645.1. Classification (NCBI taxonomy): domain Eukaryota; kingdom Viridiplantae; phylum Streptophyta; class Pinopsida; order Cupressales; family Cupressaceae; genus Cunninghamia; species Cunninghamia lanceolata. The sequence goes on from BSBN01000312.1 coordinate 3,799,340, forward strand.
TCTATTTGTCAATATTGATTCAAGTACATACACTAATAACTTGTCCCAATAAGCTTTTTGACATCATCAATAGCCAAATCAAATGTGTTAATGTTAGTAGCAAATACATGACTAGTAGTATCCATATTTGGAATGCTACTATTGTAATTGATATTGTATGACTTTCTTATATCAATGTCATTAGTTGCAAGCACAAGCTCTTCCAAGAATTGATCAGGGCAATGGTTTTCAATTTCATATGGCAAAATGGCCATGCCATAGTTCATTATGGGAATTGTATTAATGATGGTGGTGGTACTAAACAAACACTGGTCAGTAGGCCTAAAGGAGGGTTGGCACCATGAAGATGGACATGGAGTAATGTAATTGCTAGAAGTGGTATTCTGACATAGAAGTTCAACATTATAAAATCCAAGTGTAGATGAATAAGATAGATCAGGCTTATTACTAGAAGTATCACTCTTCTCGATTATGTTTGATAAAGACTGCATATAATTAAGCATGACCATGTGACCAAAAATTTTATCACTTCTAGCATTTGATCCAAAATCTTGCATTTTGGAATTAGTTGACCTACTATCAAATATAGGAACTTGCAACATATCAATGGCTTTAGGCAAAACTTGTTGTAATTTGGAACTAGACTCTAAAGTGCACAACGGTACAATAGGTTGCTTGTCCAAGAAATTGCTACTACTATCATCTTTAGAAAGAGAGATGGATACTTGTAAATTGTTCGAAGTACCTCCAAGAAAATGATCATTCTTTTCTACCATATTTGTTAAAGGTTCCATGCAATCGTCCATGACCATCTGACCAAAGTTGTCATAACTTCTAGCATTTGATTTCTCTTGATCCAAAACTGGATCTAATATGGAACTACACTATAAAGTAGACAAAGGAACAACATATTGCTTATTGGAGAAGTTGCATGTCTTTGAATTGATGTACAAGAAATTTGTTACATGTCATTCAAAAGTGTGTTACTAAGTCAACTCATAATGGCTAATGAAAAGGGGAGAAAATTTTGAGATTTGAATATTTTAAGTTTTGGGTTCATTCGTGCATGTTGCGAGATGATCTCAAGTGGTGTGGAAATGAACCACAAGGATAAACTAATAATCTCAAGGTAAGGAGTGAATGTCTTGAGGTAAGTGTGAATGTGGATGTGATAATAAGGGGTAAATGACAAATGTGCGAATGAGTGTATGTAAGAGTAAATAAGGATGGATATGGATCAGGGGCATAAGTCAAACTTAGCACAATAGTGTGCCACTTGTCAATATGTCAATACATCCGAGACATTCTACCAAAGTAGACCCAAATCTAAATGGAAAATGACATTAATATTCAAATTTCATCATTACAAATATAATCCCAATCTTTTATTCCTTTTTTCAAATAAATTTAGTCTCACATACACCTAATTCAACAAACATTTTATTAAAATTGATTTCATATTTGATGGAAAGATTCTATATATAATATCTATTAAACTAGCACTTGCACCCATAGGAGGTTCAAGGAATACATCAATAGAACAACCAACGAATTTAAAAAAAATTCCGAAGACAATTCCGAACTCTATAATGCTCACATATAAAAACATATGGGCTAAATATACCATAATACTTGTCACTATAATATTAAAATAACTGTTCCTTAACTATCTTTGATCTTGTAAACATTAAAAATATTATTATCCATTCTAATATAAATAATAAGAAGTTGGTGCCACAATAAAAGTAGCCCTCAACCTAACCCGATAACATAATTTGTTTGCCTCCGTAAAGTGGTAACAAGTGGAGAGACAATTACGATGAAGAAGCGAGGGTTTGGAGTGTGTTGAGGATGGCAGCCAACACAGAGCTCCATCTGCCCACAAACTCCGCTTCAGAACGGCCAGCAATCGGTTCAACCTCGAAATGCCATTTTACAGCACACGATCCTTCCTCCCTCTCCATCACTTGAAAAGTGGCCTGGTACCCTAGGAAGCCCTCCATGTTGATATCGATGACAGCGTAAGTGTAGGAATGGTTAACACAGTCCATGGAAATCAGTTTTTCCTTGGCCCTCAAAATTCCATCGCCTGAGGACGACGATGACGATGCGCTGCAAACGTAGCGCACGCAACCAGGGCCCTGTTCAGGCGTCCCTTCCACTCTTTCGCAAACGAGGAGTGAAGGATACCATCTCTTCATTCCATAGAAATCGCTCGCAATCTCCCACACGCGCTCCAGCGGCGCCGCCACTGCCATTTCTACACAGCCCTGCCATTTGGAGCTTTCCATTTTACTAGGGGCCAACACCTGAAAAACCCAAACGCCCATTTGGGATTACGCCCAAAATACATATACATTTTGGTTGATTCTACAAGTAGTGCTTGCAACTTCAGGGGTGCAAGGATGCGCGGATAGGAAGTTTAAGGGAATGTGAAGTAGGCAGTTATGTAGGTAACAAAAAAATCAAGGCTTCACTGTTGCTCTAACACAATAAGGTAATTTATCGCTCCAGGGTGAAAGATCTGGGAGTGGGCTATGAGAATTCACAATGAGAATTAAACAATATGAGTGTTGAGTTCAATTGGTGAGAATGATGATCTACTACACCTTCATCAAAATTTAAACCTTGGGAAATACATTAAAATCAAATTTAGATTCAATCTCTAAATGGTTCTAACAAAACTTATTAATAATAACTTAACAAAAAAACTTCTGAAACAAATATATGCTTACTCAATATGAATATTATGCTTAAAAGACAGTGATACCAATAGAGGAGAGGACCCAATCGCCAAGCATGCAATAGTTCTTGTCGAGCAACCAATCACCATCGAGTATTTAAAGTGCAAAACAATAAGTGTGAAAATTAATTAAACAGATTAAATTTTATTGGATTTCAAAATGAATAGAAAGTGACAATTGTTGGCGTTGGCAAGAGGGCACCTATAGGTAGTTGAATTTATTATTATTAAGCAAATGAATTATTAATTTAAAATTAGTGTAGTGTCATGTTAAATTATTATTATTATTATTAATTGTTAAATTAATTCCATATCAACAAGCAAACGAATTTAATGTATTCATTTGGTAAGCAAACTATGTAGATTTACAAAAAATAATTATTATTTTAAAATACTATTTTGTTGGCTTTGCAATAATTAGGTCTATCCATGGGTAGGATACTAATGCATCCATGCATCTGGCTTTGCAATAATTAGTCTTGTCGATGGGTAGGGTGCTAATGCATCTATCGGATGCAAAAAAATCTGCATTGCAGTCAATCGATGTCGACCATTTAAAGTTCGAAACAACAAGGCTAAAGTCCCTATTTTTTTGTTTACAGATTTGCTGGTGTTGTGAACAATAAATGTGAAAGTGAAATAAACGGATTAAATTTTAGTGGATCTCAAATTGAATGGAAAGTGGCAATTGATAGCGTTGGGATGAAGGTACCAATATGCAGTTGAATTTAATGGGTCTTTAATTAGTGTTGTGTCAACAAGCAAATGAATTTAATTGGTTGATTGGTAAAAAAAATTAATTAGAAATGCAGGTGCAAAAATAAATATATAAATAAATAATTAAAAATATATTCTAATTTTTACAAATGAAATTGATGGATTGATTCAATCATTTCTTTTTAACCAAAAACCGATGTAAAAAATATATAAATAAATATATAGTTATAACCATATTATGATTTTACATATTCTATTTTTTTTATTGTTATTGAGCGAGGAGGGAACATATGATTGGATATATCAATAATAAAAGTGTTCTAATAAAACTTTGAGCAAAGAAAGCCTGCAATCCTACATCCTCTCTAATGGATTGAATTGACAAGGATACAATAGCCAGTATCCTCTAACGAACAAACATGTCAAGGTTAGCAATGAACATATATTGTGGGTATTTGTGGGTAGACAAAATAAGTTTGGCATTTGAACCTGTTGTCAAGGAAATGGTTGGCTTTGTAGGTTGTGTGTTGCAGTACAAAAAAAACACTGGTAAAGTTGATAGTTTAAGTGTACATGTACTTGCATTAAATTGGAGCTATTTTAATTGTTTCTTGACTAATTCAACTTGTATCTTGCCTAAATGTCTATTTTGTTATAGACAAGATGGCCACTTTGTTGCAAGTATGTGCTAACTGGTGTTGTCATTGATGTCAGTATGCTTGTGTTGTCATTGGTGTCAACTGTGTCTTCTGATATTGTTGGTTGTTGCTTGATTGAGTTGCCATGTTAAAGTGATTTGAATATCTTATAGAGGTGTTGATGATGTTAGCATAATGTTCATATTGATGGGTTTCCAAGTGCTTTTGAGAAAATTTGTTCTCTAGAGGAAACAGTGTGTTGCAAAGTATTCTGGCTTGCAGGATACTATCTGAGTTTTTGCTCTACATTTCTTCTGTGTTGAAGACCGGAGTGTGAGATTTGGATATGTTTTAGAGAAGTGTTTGAAGATGCTAAATCCAAAATTTGATGGTCTAAATCGTTGTGCAGTGGAAGTTATATTCACCAGTTTGAAGACTGTAATTGACCAAGTTTCTGGGTTGTGTAGAGGTGTCTGGGAGAAAGTATTTTGCTTCACATTTCTCCACAAAGTGGTTTTAAGTGTTATAGTTCTAAACATATGTTTATAAGGTCCTTAGCTATCTTCATTCCAAAGGATTTGTGATTTGGTGCTCCGGAGTTTACCTTTCATGAGTAGCAGAGCTTGGCAGTGTTGATTGTGAGCAGTCTGTGATGTGTATTCAAGTGAGATTTGGTGTAGCTGGATTTGTTGGCTCTCAAGTGATTTCATGTTGTTCATGGATGTCTCCAGATTGTGTTAAAGCATTGTGCCTGGTCCGCAAGTTATGGTTGTGTTCTTGGAAGCGTGTGCCTAAAGGTCCTAGTGTCAACACCAGTTTTGGTTGACCTGGTTGTTTACACTCTTTGCGGATGTGCTTTGTGGATTGTGGAAGCATGTTGAAACATGTGAAGATGTATTTAGGTCTGAGCTAAGCTGTGAAATGTTCTTCTTTCATCTCTTTGCTTCGCAAGATTATTTAGGTCCAGACCTAATTTAAATTGTGTATGTTTGCCGACCTTGGAGACTAACGTTCCAAAGGTTGTAGAATGTGTTGCTGACCTTGATGTATGTTCCAAGGTTGATGGTTGATATAAATAAGTGCAAAGGATTCGTGTGTATGTGCAAAAATGTGAAGATGGGGATGTTTGTGTTCTGAGGCTGCAAAGGTGATATAAATTGTGCTTCATTAGAACTAAATTCAGGGATGTGGTAGATGCGATTATATCAGTTCATGGCAGTGAGCCCTTTTTGCAGTGAGCATTTCTTTAGACAGTGAGTCCTTAGGCAATGAACCCTTTGGCAGTGAGCCTCTTTGTAATTTGGTATTTATACTACTATATATTGTGAGCTAATCCTCGCCGTGGTTTTTCCCTTTTAAGGTTTTCCACATAAAAATCTGGTGTTCTCTTATGCATGGTGTTGATTTGATTAAGTTTATGTTATCTATTTTTCATGTTTAATCTTCATAAAATAATTATGGTTTAAGTGAATTGATATGGATGTGATTATTTTTATGAGAGTTTGAAGTTTTCGATACAACTAATTCACCCCCCCTCTTAGTTGTCTTGTGCATTCAACACACTTGATTAGGGGTTGCTTTATTCACTAGAATATGTTCTTGTCAACTTGTACAACTTTTTTTTATTTAGGTGAAGTGCCTTTGTATCCTTTGTTGTTCCTAATCACTAATCACCCTTTTCCATGTTCCCACTTTTGAAATCAACTTCTTGTAGTCTTCAATGATGCTAGCAAATAACATATATTTGCCCTCGCTATGATTCAGCGTGTATATTACCTAAATAAAGTATATGTCTATTTTGTTATAGTTAAGATGGTTAGTTGATTGGAGGTTGCCCTATTCACAAGAATTTGTTCTCGTTAATTTCTGCAACCCTTCCATTTGGCTAAAATCACTTGGCCATTCTCTGTTGAGCCTAACTTGTATTTGGCTTGTTGTTTGTTTCCACTTTACAAATCCATTTATTCTAGTCTCCAATGTTCATGTATCACTGTGTTGGGTAACTTTCATCATAGGAGTTGCGCTTTTAATACTTGGTTGCTAGACCTAATATCTCCTAAAGCTACTTGTTTTATGGATACGATCAAGCATTGTATTTCTTTTCTGGAGCAAATAATAAAGCACCGTAGAGGGTATCTATTAGCAATGACTAAAATTAGTGGGGTTTGAGGTTGATAATGCTTAATTGAATCGATTGTCCATTGATGTTGTGTTTGGACAAATTCTTTGAATATAGTTGTTGAACAACTTCTTGTTAACAAAAGAATATGAATATTTGTATAGTGTAATGTACAAAGCTTGGTTTGAATTGCTTATAGATCAATGTTAGTAAGATGCCATCATTAGTCACATCTCACCAAAACTAAGTACACTCCCCAAGGGATGCCTTAGGGGTGTAGTTGTCCTAGGGAGGCATGCCTAGTATTTAATTCCAAGACCCCAAACTTCATTAGAAGGTAGAAGAAGAAAGGATAAGCTCAAAGGAAGTGGTTGCACATCAATTTGATAATCAAGGAGCAAGATACAAGAGAAACAAGGAGAAATGAGGGTTAAATACACATGAGGGAAGACACTAAAATTAAATGGTATGTGGATGCGATAAGGATCACATGGGAGATTATAACGAACGCCTATCTCTTAGCTCTACAACAACTCAACTATTTACTAAGTCATAACCAAATTCACATAAAAATTTCTTCTTCTTTTTTATGCAAAGTAATAATCATTTCGTAATAATGAAGGTTCATAAGAATTATTCACTTTTCATAATCATGTACAATAATGAATAATCTCACATTCAAATACTACTTATTACAAGATTATATCTTCATCTTGATCCCATTTACAATTATACAAGTAATAATGATACATAATCATATGATATACAAATGATGTTTTTGAATAACCATGTCTTCGGCCATCTTCAACTGCACCTTTAAATAGCAACTTTAATATCAATGATAGACAACTTGCCATCATTTTGTAGTTGTTCTAGTTCAACACCTCCTTTCATGCAAATTGCTTCCCACATGATTAGTTCAATGCTACACTTTGTCATATTTATGATATATAAACTCTTTTTTAAAATTCTCCTCCATTCTTAGTAAGTATTGTATTGTAAGGGACCACTTCAAGGTCAACACCAATGGCATCAATCATTGAATTTACTGGCATCTTCTCAATTTCACTTATTAAAGTGAAAGATAAATTTTCAAATGGAATGATAAATCGTCACCAAATAAAAATTCTATATAAGTGGTGTAATTTAGTGTTATCTCATAATCACTTGACAAACTATTGAACCTTTTATCTGCCAACTTTAATTTCCCATTTGATATGGCATAAATAGACCCAACTTTTATTTCTTCACAAAATTTGTCAACAAGTTCATTAAAACGAATTATACGAATCTCTCCACCATCATTGTCAACAACATCAAAACTAATTACTTTTCCTTGCCCTCTAGCATTACTGAAGTGTCAAACTGCCACCTTATTTGTCACTCTACATTTAATAGTCCATCTTTCGTGGAAAGGTGTTAATTCAATTATTGGAATGGAATAAATCACCTTGTTTACCATGTGCATTGAACCCACATTCAAAGAGCAACCACTATGCATATTAGTCAATCCAACAATATTTGAGGATGGAAATGCAACATCATTGGACTGTAAGCCTAAAGAGGTATCACTTCCAACTAAGATTCTATCATCAATGGTATGCTTGAACAATACAATTTCAACATGTTGAGAATGACCATAAACTTATGACAAAATTTTTAAAATTCTGTTCTTATTGGTAAAATACATTACACATTTAATTACTCAACACAATTGAAAAAGATCTTAATTTGATCACGTATATTGTTACATTTATAGTCGTTGATTTGTAATATTGTTCTTTTTTTGTAAATTCCAGAGACAACAAATTCATTGCAATCAATTGGCAATAAGCTTAAGTGTGTTTGAACCAGAGAACCAAGACTCACTTGGACTCGGTGAGTCCCAAGCCGTGTGAACCTAGACAAGTCCTGACGACTCAGACTCGGACCCAGCTTGAAAACTTGCAGGTTCCAGGCGAGTCCCGTAAGGGAGACTCGGTCGGCGCATGCTGAGTATAATTTTTTTTAAAAAAAAAAACATAAATCTAAAGTTAAAACTTGATTTTTTTTACTTATATTACCTCTACTACACTAAAAGCAACTTCATTTCATTTTTTTGGCAAAATAGGAGGAGAAAAGAGAATTGTGAGGAAAAATAAAAGTGCATTGTAGGGCAAATAGCAAGGAGGTAGACGAAAAATCCATCAACAAATCACATTCGGGCAGCTTCATACTCAGAGTTGGTTCATCAAGAGCTCTCTACCAGCGATTGAAAGGAGTTTGCATTTCATTTCAAGTTTCATTAGAGAGGTGTTGGTTATTTTTCCCGAATCAGCAGAGGGTTTGCCAGTTCCAATGCATAGGCACATTCGGCCAACAGATACGGGAGGTTGCGTGAGCTGCCTCCCCTTCACTTATGGTTCTGTTGCACCAAGGGGGTGTCCCTATTTGCTAAAGATGTAACATTGACTTGCCCTATGACAGAAAGATTTAGCTTGACAACAACAAGCAGAATACTCTCATGTGTGGACCAAGATTTGTATGACAAATCACAAGGTTAGCAACATTCTTGGACATATTCGTCTGGTTAAGGATGAGAGTATGCAGAGGGTTCCTAATCCTACTCCTACAACTAACAGGTTGGAAGGTATGAAAGGATGGATTTGAATTTGATGGTTTGGATGCAAGACAGGGGTTTCGGATCATAACTACTTCACAAGAACAGACCGGTGCCTATCCCAGGGCAAGGAGTCACATAGACGTATACATAAGAGTGGCTTGCAACTGACATTCGAGTTTCAAGGGGTTAGACTGATGCTTGCCTTAGAAACATCACCCAAGAATGGGTATTTAATTGTCTCTGCTTATGGATATCCCAGCTGACATACAATCTCCTCCACACTCAACCTAAAATGATTTAATCCACTCCTTGAATGGAAGTTAGAGATTAAGCATGCAATAATAAATCTGTATTCTAGAATTTGAGAAACCCTTAGCAACCAAATTCAAAAGAAGAAATGCATACAACAAGTGGAGACAAACAACAAAACACATGCAAGAAGCATTTTTCATATAACATTAACACTGAAACTGAACATGTGTGCAAGATACAACTCAGATGCAACACATAAACTCCAAAATGAGATACAGCAGCAAGGAAATGCCCTATTTTTCGCTATTCACACAAAAAATTGCCCAGCTCTTCAACAACCCCAAATGAGTGACACAGTTTGCATTTTATAACAGAACTGTGTACCCAGCAAATTAATTTCATGGCAACTCAAAATTTTGCCAAATACATAGCATCTCCAAACTAGCACCCAAACTAATCAATGCAGAACGCAGAGGAAGAGGAAAGAGCAAGAAGAATCAGGATGTGTGCAACTGCCTGAGGATTTTCTATTAAAATCAGGTGGTTGGCTAGTCAATCATCGGCCCATATCTCTGCACTTCTGCCATCAATGCCTCAACTACCCGCAGTTCCTGAAGATGCAACAACAACGTGCCTCTTGAAGTCTTTCCCTCCTAAACACGGCCTCAGATGTAAAGAAATCCATTGCTGCTGCATATTTGAAAGATAGCTGTCGATCCTCCTTCCATCGCTGAGATAAACAGCACCCAAAAAATGTTGAAAAGTCACCAGCCAGTGAAATCGTGCAATGTAGGCATCTCATATTTCTATCATTGGCTTTTCCCTTTCATTTTTGCCTTTGTCGCCCAGAGCACATACATTCATCTTTGTATATGCAAGAGCATATACAACCGCCCCCTTTAGCTTTTTAAAACCATTGTATTTGCATTCAACATGTACATGCGACTGTTTCGGGACACGTGGCGGTCATTGGTTGGTCCTCTGTCGCCATGCATTTTCCTTCGTCGGCCATCGGAATAACTCTTGAGGCATCCGCCGATGATAACTGTCCCACCGATGACCCAATGCATATGCCCTTGCATATCGGGCCTTGTACATTTCTTCTTTGTATATTTTGCTTGCACATTTGATTGTATATCAGACATACAAACCAGATATACAAACAATGGACCTCAAATTTTATGCATTGCAAATGACTTCTCCTTCGGGTCCGAAATGTATGTTTTATTTTGATATTTCGAATGTATACTTCACATACATTCGCCTTTGTATGTCCTGTCCGCAGGCCCCACCACTTGTATATCGGCTCTTGTATATTTGCATGTATATAGCTGATGTATTTTATGCTTTGCATGTCCGCGGGCCCCACCAATTGTACCTTTTCTTTGCATGTTTCTGAATATACAAGGCCCCTTGTATATTTGCACTGTAGCGAATGTATATGTTTCCCCTTTGTATATCTGCAATGTATATTTCCTCTGCATACAAACAGCGAATCTTTCCTGGAATATGCCTGCAATGTATTTTTTCTCTTGTACATTGCCGTTGTATGTCTGAACATACAAACCAAATATACATGCAACTCGATATACAAATAGGGAATATTCTTGGGGATCAGCGAAAGATTCCCCCTTTGTATATGCACATTCTAAGCCCGATATGCATTCAGAAATGCATCTAACTGATTTTTTCAAAGGGCAATAGAAATTTCTAACCCGCCAATTGCACATTTGACCCGCATGTATATACAAACACCCTTGTATATACAAAGTGGCATGCATACAATAGATTTTTTGCATTTTTCTACTGTAGAGGCCGAAAGTGTTAGAATTTTTTGGACTCTTTTTTTTGGAAGATGCCTGCATATTTAAATGCTTAAAACCTGATTGCTTATGCAGGCACCACTAGTGGCTCTGTATGGGGACGCATGCCTCTTACAAGCATGACGAGAACCTCGGATCTCTGGGATGCAGACCAGTCCTTATCCATAGGGCACAGAGTCAAATACTGCACCAATCTGCATCACCAATCACACTTGGTGGCCTAAGGCCACCAAGAAAGGAAAAACCTGTATCTTCCTTTGTCAAATACCTTGTTTTCATCTGATATCACTGGATCAGGCCTGAAGAAGCTGCCATGATCTGACCACAAACAAACCTTGTCATTTGCATATACAATTATCTCATTGAGCTGGCTCCTCTCAACCTTATGCAAACAACCTTCAACATCAGGCAACATGTGAATGCTATATTTATCAAACAATGCATATTCAAATGAAATATAACACATGTTATCATCTATGTCAGCATTATGCATTACAAAATGATCTCCTAGCTAGACTAAAAACTGAAAGCACTCAAAGTCCATCATGCAGGTAGGAACATCAGGGCTCATCTTATCATAGGCTGGCATATCAAAGAAAAAGCTTTCAGATTCACAGTTGGGCACATCATGCACACAACCATCAGTTGCACCAAGCTGGAAAAGATCAGGCTCTGGCATCTCTCTGTAATAACCCTCATGATGTATGTTGGTTTCTCTTTCATCAGGATGAGAACTAGAATCCATATCAACATCAGTGCCTAGATTCCCACCATACTCAAACAGATCCTCATCACCATATGTGTCAAAAATGGGTGATCCGGGTTTTTCAATTTCATCATGGTATGCCGCTAGTTTGTGGGCAGCAGAACATGCATCTTCATTACCAATGGATTCTCTTTGTGGAGGAGTATCAGCCTGTATGGCATAAGCAAAACTATAATCAAATGAAGAACAATCATGCTCAGCACTAGCACTTGTTTCAATCTCTGACTGCTCTTCATCACCTCCATGTGTCTGAAAAGAAGGCATTGATTCACACATGGAACTGCTGCTCTGTTTGCTTATTTCTTCTCTATCCTAAGCACAATACTCACAATCATCTCCACAAATCCATTCAAACACATGTTCATTTCTGTCCATAACCTCATCATTATTTTCAGAACCAGACACCTCAACCTTGCAACGGGGGTTATCATTGATCCTTCTACTGGCATCTCAACTGATGTATTTTCATTCTCATTTTTATCTTCACATGATGCCATAATCACTTGGTCATTTGCAGCCTTACAACCATTATTCATACCAAAACCTGTGGACAGGGAATTCTGCATGTGCTCATTTCTCATTTTTTCTATATTTTCTACAAACTTGTATGCCATCTGCATACTTGTTATCTTGAATTCCCTCAATAATGCACTAGAGCCCTCCTCAAAAGCTTCAAAATATATGCCAACACAGGCTGAAATATCAGGTCTAAAGACTTCTGGGATTTGTGAAAGGGCTACTACAAATCTATGACTGAAATCAATACAGGGCTCTTTATCTTGTTTTCTGATTTCCATTAATCTTGCAACAAGATCAACAGGTTCTCTTGCAAATTCCTTTCTAAAACAGTCAACAAGTTCATCCCAACAGGCAAAGAATTCTTTGGAAAGCTCAAATACCAATCTCTAGCTTTTGCACCAAAGGATCTAACAAAAAACCTCATCCACATATCCCCATCTCTAAATGAGTGTCTCTCCATGAACCTATGAAAATTTTGGATATGTGCACCCCCATCACACATATTGTGACCACTAAATCTAGGCATCTGATTGTAAATTTTAGCAAGCATACTTTCAACTTGATAATCAACCCATGACAAATCTAGTTGGTCATACAAAGGATCAAAAGGGCTGACAAGAGGTCTAGCTTTCTGACTGGCAGATACAACAGGGTTATTACTATTTAACCAGGCCTACCTAGCCTCTAAGAATATCAACCTATTTTTTATCTCTTCCATTCTTTTACTCAACATTTTATCCCCCTCTTGACTGAGTATGGGTGAATACATATTTGGATTCATAAAAAATTCACTCTCAGACATCATATATCTGCCTAAGACCTAAGGCTTCCCCTGGGCATCTAGCTTATGCAATAAAACAACAAATATAAATGGGAAGGAGCTAGGTACCTTTTCTCACCCAGATGCTGAAATCTTGAATAGAACATTCTTAGATCACATAACATATGTCAGCCTTTCATGTGCACTAAAACTTTTTTGCAGAGTCGCCACCTCTCCAAAGAGGATAAATTTTTCAAACAACTGAAAGCTCATCATATATTTTTCTGAGTTCATTCCACCAGCAGAGCACCATATTCACATGAAAGAATAGGATATGCAGCAATGATTTCACACTATTTGACTCTTTCCCCAGCAGAGTCGCCAAAATCTGTCAGTTATTTTTCTCGAATCGGCAGAGGGTTTGCTAGTTCCAATGCACGGGCAGATTCAGCCAACAGATACGGGAAGTTGTGTGAGCTGCCTCCCCTTCACTTCTAGTTCTGCCGCACCAAGGGGGGTGTCCCTATTTGCTAAAGATGTAACATTGACTTGCCCTATGACATAAAGATTTAGCTTGACAACAGGCATAATACTCTCATGTGTGGACCAAGATTTGTATGACAAATCACAAGGTTAGCAACATTCTTGGACATATTCGTCTGGTTAAGGATGAGAGTATGCAAGGGGTTCCTAATCCTACTCCTACAACTAACAGGTTGGAAGGTATGAAAGGATGGATTTGAATTTGATGGTTTGGATGCAAGACAGGGGTTTTGGATCATAACTACTTCACAAGAACAAACCGGTGCCTATCCCAGGGCAAGGAGTCACATAGACGTATACATAAGAGTGGCTTGCAACTGGCATTCAAGTTTCAAGGGGTTAGACTGATGCTTGCCTTACAAACATCACCCAAGAATGGGTATTTAACTGTCTCTGCTTATGGATATCCCAGCTGACATACAATCTCCTCCACACTCAACCTAAAACGATTTAATCCACTCCTTGAATGGAAGTTAGAGATTAAGCATGCAATACATAAATTTGTATTCTAGAATTTGAGAAACCCTTAACAACTAAATTTAGAAGAAGAAATGCATACAACAAGTGGAGACAGACAACAAAACACATGCAAGAAGCATTTTTCATATAACATTAACACTGAAACTGAACATGTGTGCAAGATACAATTCAGATGCAACACATAAACTCCAAAATGAGATATAGCAGCAAGGAAATGCCCTATTTTTCGCTATTCACACAAAAAATTACCCAGGTCTTCAACAACCCCAAATGAGTGACACAGTTTGCATTTTATAACAGAACTGTGTACCCAGCAAATTAATTTCATGGCAACTCAAAATTTTGCCAAATACATAGCATCTCTAAATTGGTGCCCAAACTAATCAATGCAGAACGCAGAGGAAGAGGAAAGAGCAGGAAGAATTAGGATGTGTGCAACCGCCTGAGGATTTTCTATTAAAATCGGGTGGTTGGCCAGTCAATCACGGCCCATATCTCTGCACTTCCGCCGTCAATGCCTCAACTACTTGTAGTTTCCGAAGATGCAACAACAACATGCCTCTTGAAGTCTTTCCTGCCTAAACACGGCCTCAGATGCAAAGAAATCCATTGTTGCTGTGAATTTGAAAGATAGCCGTCAATCCTCCTTCCATCGCTGAGATAAACGGCACCCCAAAAATGTTGAAAAGTCGTCGACCAGTGAAATTGTGTCACGTAGGCACCTCGTATTTCTATCGCTGGCTTTTCCCTCTCATTTTTGCCTTTGTCGCCCAGAGCACATACATTCGTCTTTGTATATGCAAGAGCATATACAACCGCCCCCTTTAGCTTTTTAAAACCATTGTATATGCATTCAACATGTACATGCAAATGTTTTGGGACATGTGGCGGTCATTGGTTGGTCCTCTGTCGCCATGCATTTTCCTCCGTCAGCCATTGGAATAACTCTTGAGGAATCCGCCGATGATAACTATCCCACCAATGACCCAATGCATATGCCCTTGCATATCGGGCCTTGTACATTTCTTCTTTGCATATTTTGCTTGCACATTTGATTGTATATCGGACATACAAACCAGATATACAAACAACATACCTCAAATTTTATGCATTGCAAATGACTTCTCCTTTGGGTCCGAAATGTATGTTTTATTTTGTATATTTTGAATGTATACTTCACATACATTCGTCTTTGTATGTCCTGTCCGCGGGCCCCACCACTTGTATATTTGCATGTATATAGCTGATGTATATTCTGCTTTGCATGTCCGCAGGCCCCACCAATTGTACCTTTTATTTGCATGTTTCCGAATATACAAGGCCCCTTGTATATTTGCACTGTAGCGAATGTATATGTGCCCCTTTGTATATTTGGAATGTATATTTCCTCTACATACAAACAACGAATCTTTCCTGGAATATGCCTGCAATGTATTTTTTCTCTTGTACATAGCCATTGTATGTCTGAACATACAAACCAAATATACATGCAACTCAATATACAAACAAGAAATATTCCCGAGGATCAACGAAAGATTCCCCCTTTGTATATGCACATTCTAAGCCCGATATGCATTCAGAAATGCATCTAACTGATTTTTTCAAAGGGCGATAGAAATTTCTGACCCGCCAATTGCACATTTGACCCGCATGTATATACAAACACCCTTGTATATACAAAGTGGCATGCATACAATAGATTTTTTGCATTTTTCTACTGCAGAGGCCGAAAGTGTTGGAATTTTTTGGACTCTTTTTTTTTGGAAGGTGCCTACATATTTAAATGCTTAAAACCTGATTGCTTATGCAGGCATCACCACCATCCACCCTCAATTTATAGTTTGATTCTTTGTCTCATGAATTTTTATTTTTAAATTTTAGATGTGTGTTGAATTCAAATTTAAAGTTAAACTCTCCATTTTACATGTGTTAGGTCTCCTTTTTGGCAAAATATGGTTGATATCTTAACTATTTGTGGGGCATGGTTCAAAGGCCCTACTGAAGATGACTTAAGGGGCCCACTTTTGACACAAAAGGTGGCTGATGTAAAAGCTGAAATAGAGGAGAAGCTCTTGGTATGGAGCAAGAAGAGTTGCACCATCATGACCGATGGTTGGACCAACAGAAAAAATAGGATGCTACTAAATTTTCTTGTTTCCTCTACAAGTAATTATAATACTTCCCTTATTGCATTGAATAATTTGAAATTTGAATTTGATTTAGCGATTAATATTTTTAATTTATGTTTTATTGAACCATTGATTTTGCTTCTTTTTTCAAGTGGCACTGTGTTCATCAAGTCAATTGATGCTTCAACGCATGTAAAAAATGCCACATAACTTTGTGAGGCTATATAGGAAGTCATATTTGAGGTGGGTGAGGAGAATGTGGTTCAAGTGGTGACCGATAATGCAACAGATTATGTTACTGCAGGTAGACTAATGATGGAGAGGCACTCAACAATATTTTGGACTCCATGTGCCGCCCATTGCCTTGACCTCATACTTCCATGGATCAAAACATGTGTGGATATAGCCAAAAATATTTGCAAATTTATATACAATCACACATGGGTCCTTAGCCTAATGAGGCAATACACGGGGTTGAGGGAGTAGGCTCATCCTGGAATCACCAGATTTGCTACAAATTTCATCACATTACAATCCTTGATTCAGTCAAAGGGAGCTTTGAGATGTATGTTTGTTGCTGAGGAGTGGACTTCCTCATCATATGCTACGTCCACCATAGGGATTGAAGTGGCATATTACATTTATGATGAGCTAGACTTTTGGACACCTGCTGTAGATATTGTGAAGGTAACCGTAAAATTTAATTCTAGTATTCTACATAATGTTTTACTTTTAATTTTTATTCATATTTTTCTTTTATTTGTTTAATTTTATAGTTTATTTTTGTTCACACTTACTTATGTTAAGTTAATGTTTCACAATATTGGCAGTTCACCAGGAGCCCTTTGTAGTTCTCCTACGAGTTACTGATGGGGAGAAGCCCGCAATGGGCTACATATATGAGGGCATGGATAGGGCCAAGGAGTCCATTAGATCCATTTATGGGGGAGTTGAGGGTAAGTATCATCCCATTTGGGAGATCATTGATAGGAGATGGCACCACCAACTTCACAAGACCCTCCATGCAGCTGCTTATTTCTTAAATCTGGCATTCTAATTCCGCACTGATTTCAAGGCGGATGATGAGATTCTTGTTGGGCTCTACTTAGTGATAGAGCGGACGGCACCTGTAGTTACTACATAGATAGTCCATGAGATAGAGGCCTTTACTGATGCACAAGGAGACGTCTTTTCTCGTCAAATGTGTAAAGAGAGTAGGAGGACATTGCAACCAGGTAAAAATATATTTAAGGGCATAATTTTCCTCTTTTTATATTATTATTAAATGTTGAAACTTGAGACTTAAAATTGGAAATGAGATTAATTTTTTTCTTTTTCTCATCTCAAATAGATGGTAGCAAATGTTTGGTGCTAAAACACCAAACCTTCAGAGGATTGCCATTCGCATATTGAGCCATCCTTGCAGTGCTTCAGGTTGTGAGCTCAAATGGAGTATGTTTGAGCACATACACTCCAGAAGGTGCAATAGATTATCTGTGGAGAGGTTGAATGATCTAGTGTATGTTCATTACAACTTTCGTCTTAGACACAGACAGATTTTTAACCATGACTCCACCCCAATCACGCTAGAGGAGGTTGATCCACAATCTGAGTGGATCACTGAGGCTATAGATCCTGTCTTTAGTAACGAGGACCTTGATTGGGTTGACCAGGTAGATAGTGAGGTTGAGGCTGTAGCCATGGTAGAGGAGGAGGACAGAGCACGAGCAAACACAGGCACAACTGATGTTGGTGAGGGTGGCATGGAGTCACAGGTATAGATTATGGCTGCTACATCTTTGAAGACCTACCATTTACGCCTTCGTAAGGCAAAGGATGCAGGCTCCTCTGATCCATAGACTTCTAGTTATTGTTTTGATATTTCATATTTGTTTGGAACATTTGATGTCGCAGATTTCATATTCCATGTCATTCAACAGCTCAGCTGCAATTTGCGTTTATACTTATTTGATCGATGTATACTTGTGTATGTGATCAAATTAGCTTCTATTTGATGATGTTATTGTGTCTTTAAGGTTTATTTAATAAAGGGTGCATGAAACAAGTTTTAAATCCTTAAAAATCTCTAAATTTCTTGGGTTTTTCACTGTGCCGAGTCTGGGCGCCGAGTCCGAGTCTCAGAACTATGGTTTGAACCCAAATGCACAAAATCTTTCTTTTGAATGCTCTTTACTCATTATTATCTTCACGTCCCATATTTGAAATATAGGCTTGAGACCAAGAACCTCATTCTTCAAACTACAAATAGCTCCTTGGGAAAGAGTGGACACCATATTATCCTATAGTGTTTGCAAATCTTATTAGACACAAATGGTGCACAATCAAATAATTAGACAATTGTAAATTATGTTTAATCAAATATTTATAAGCATGTGATAGTTCAAGAGATTTTAGAGGCTTCTATAAGAAAGAAATGAATTTCAACTTATTATAATTTGTTAAGATTGTATTTTTTTTCAAAAATATTTATAAAAGCTTCACAAAAAATTGCTAAAAGTTTGTAGATGCAGACTATCTTATATAACTTCCACATATGATCACAACTCCTATCAACTAGCACTACATGAAAATCACATCAAGTTAATACTTAAGACATAGTAGAATTCATCAAATGAATCTTAATATCATAAGGGTTTTCAAAATGTTTTGTTTGTTGCAGGATACAATCAATGCATTCATTAAAGGGGCTCAAACAATTGATAGTGAACATGTATGATTTTTGTATCATTTGAAGTCATTTTTATATATGAGGTTTCCTTATCTCTCCAAAAAGGTTTCCCTTTCTTTATACTACCATTTTGATATATTGAATCTTTCTATATACCCACCCTTCCAATATACTCGTCAGTACGTGGAAGAAGCTAGTCCTCTCCATATACGCGATCGTAAGTAAGAGAGGCCTTAAGATACGCAAAAGAGAGTAGTACATGGTACCAATTTAGTACATGAAAGATATTCACTCTATCAATGACACATGCTTAGAAAGAAATCCTTGTAAGTGTAAGTTCCCTTTATACTTGGAATTTCTTACTATCAAGATTTACGACTAACAATACGGACGAATGGGCAGTGAACAGAGTAATTTTTTTTGTTAAAGAATTTAAATACCTTATTTCTCCCTAACAATTTATAGGGTTGATGCCACAAACTTCATTGTTGCATCTTTATTAGCCATTAGACGATTTAATTCAACACAATGACATTACCCTAAATGTGAATCAAAGGCACCGTTTTTACCGAACACTGCTTATTTGTTATGAAAGTGTAACAAAATATTAACTTATATTGATTTCCTAAAAAAAATTACTCTTTAAATAACTTTCTAAATACAATAAATCAAGTTTTGCAATTTAAAAAAGTAACTTTAAAGTATAAAAGATATATTTTTAAAAGTACTTTTAGTAAACCTAAACTAAAATTAAAATAACAATATACTAAATTTTAATAAAATAAAATTTATTTATTTATTTTGATAGAAAAGCACTGCCTAGGGGACAGCTCCATTTGTATAAAATATCAGAACCAAAATCCTTGGAGACCGGGATTATATATATCAATTTCTAGACTTTTGAATAAAGTGGATTCCTTTTTTGATTTCCTCTAATTGGGCTTGTTGTTGCATAGAAAGTAAGTTAGGATGCTTGGTGACCAGCTTCCAAAATTCCTCGAACTTGCCAATGAACAGTCCATCGGAGAAAGTTTCATAGCGCCTGTGTAATGTAGCATTGTTCTTGATGTCTTGTCTGTGGAAAATGCCTCCCAGGTCTCTGTTGGAGTTCTTCCTGTCGTAATTTGAAATGGCTGTGAGCACCTTCTTCACCACTTCTTCCTTAAGGCAGTGATTGGCAGTGGTTTTTGGACATAGTTTTCGGCCCATCATATCCACAAATACTATCAAGAAGTCACCAACCAAATCGAAATCATGCACATGTCCTGTAGATAGCCTAGCCACGCTAATCAATTCCATGATGGAAAACTACCTTTCCAAATCGGGGACTTTGAAAAGGTGACGTAGCTGAGAGGGTACCTCCTCCTCAGCACACTCGCATTGCATGTCATCCATTACCACCTTTTCTTCCATTTTAGCTTCTCTTTAGCTCCATTTCTTAGTTAAATAAGCTGATCGGATAGAAATATTTGTTCATCCTTGCAAACATATCATTCTAGGATTTCATGTACCTAAAGGATCTTCACCATATTCTCTTGCGATTTTATCCGGTGACTAATATCTATTGCAATTTGTCCCATTCCTTAGGACGATGTGAAGTTTTGACAGTGTAAGGCTAATCACAGCGATGATTTGCAAGTTTGTTATTGAATTTGCTTCTCTGTAAACATCTTGCATGGAGTAGTCCTTCAACTAACCAAGAAGCGTGTCTAACACATCCACCTTTTTTTAAAGTTTCCAGTTTTGCACCTTCTTCATTTTGATTGCATTGATACATCATCAAATCTCCCTTGATATCTATGTGGTCTAGTCCATTTGAGGTCCACAATTTAAGTCCGTTGTTAATTGCTTCTAGCTCTGCATCATTATTAGTGCCAAAAGGGATGTGTTTTGAAGACGCTTGGATGAGGGTTTCCATATGATTTTTGATTAAACAACCTGCACCAGATATCCCGGGATTGCCTCTAGAGGCCCATCAATGTTTAGTTTCAATCTACCTCTTAGAGGGGCTGAATAAATTGAAATTTATATTTAAATACAATTGAGTAAATTTTAAATATAAACAAAATGAAATAAAATTTATATTTATATTTGAGCTGAATGTAAACTTACTAGATTCATTTTTAGCTTTGATTTATAGAATTAAATAAAAACTAATTTCAAACTAGATTTAAGCTTATATTTAAGATTAAATTTAAATATTAATTAATATAATTTTTTCTAAACTAAATAAAATGAAATGATAATTAAACCCAAAAAATGACTTTTTTTTTCATATTAAAAACCTGGTTTATGGGACCAGGAACCCTATCAAAATGGCTGGAACCCAAAAGTATCTGAACTGTATCTGACATAAACTGTATAAACATCACCCCCTGAACACCCACAACCCCTAACAACATTATATCTTCATCTATATCCCTAAATACCATGCCCCTTCCTAGCCCATATTGTCTTAGAAACAATAAAGAGGGGAAAATTACATCGGCCCAACATTCTGCATAAAATTATACAAAATACATAACATAACAATAGTACCTAAGCATCTTTAACGCCAAATAGGTCCACTGCAACATTCCATGAATCACACGCACAAGAAAAAGAAGGTTGACGACTCTCAGGAACTGAAACCCCAAATTTGCCAACAATTTCATCAACCACCTTTCTGGTCTCCAACACCCTAACCAGCACATCATGCAAATGCCCCAGAACCATTTCCATATTCTCAGCACTCTACTTCGCAATTTCTACCAAATCCTCATGTATTAGGATTGAAGAGGCGACAATTGAAAGCATTGTTGCAACAATAAGTCACTGAGCTGCCCCAAAGATGTTCCATCGCCTACGGGAGCTACTAGGGTATAGTAACAGATGTGCCATAGCCTCACGAACATTCACTCCTTTTCCATTCACCTCCTTCCCCACCTTGAGGATCTGGCCCAACTAGTCCCTTAGTATAGGGTTTTTTATCTCTCCCTCCAAGTCATTGATACACCCCGCCAAAGCTTCTTCTCTAGAGATTTTATTTAGGTGCTTTCTCATTGTGTATTTCCTTGTCATCTTGCTTCCCAATGTTGAATTATTTCCCTTCCTTTCGATCTGCCTCCTCGGGACCCCATCAACCACCCTCTTACCATTCACCATCCTCTTCTTTACTGCCTCACCAGTCGAGACATCCCCAACACTATCGGAAGTCATTATTGATAGCAAACCAAATGTCGCAGAGAGAGCAAATGAAGAAAGAAAAATTATCATTAACCATCCTACCTTGACTTCGAGATAAATCTTGGCAAAATCCAAGCTCCATCATTCGAAGTGATTATCCCCTACCACATTCTCACTTCTCTAGCTCTTCACACATTGAACGTACATTGCCACCATCATTACTTAAAAAGGCTCAAGTTATCATTCTGGCCCCTTATCGGGTAAATTTTTATATTAATTTTAACAATAAATTATATTGAATATAAAGGAACAATTTACTAAAAAAATTAATATAAATAAATTTAAAATTATAATCATGAAATAATATAAGTAAATTGTAGATTAAAAACATTTACCTTTGATTTGTGAACTCCTCAATTTTAAGAGACTCTAGAAAAATTTCAAACCAAAATTCAAATTAAACAATTAGAAAGCTAGAAAAGTTTAAAAATAACAAAATAACTTGTAAACTAAGTTATAATTAAATTTAAATAAAAATTAAACTAAAATATAAATTAATTCAAACTAAATTAAACTAATCAAATTGTTTTAATAGAACTAAATGCTAAATTAAAATACATTTCAATGATTCATATTTGCATACCAATAAGACAATAAGAAAAATATTGTCGCAGAATAATATGCAGTTTAACCATTACTCAATTTCACTCCAAAACTGACCACAAAAGAAGCTCTCTATGTGAAAAGAAAATTCTTCCTATAACTATTAGTTAAGCACAACATCCTTAAGGTGAACTCATTCACATTCTTAACAGTGGATAGATTTTACTAATCTCTAAAACCTTTCATAGATAATGCAAACAACTAAAACTCACTAATGCATTTCCACATCACTAATTATTCTTCTATATCATCAATTATTCTTCATCGACATCAATTTTCTAATCTATTAATTATTCTACATCATCCATTAATTATTCCTCTATTCATTAATGAACTAACATTTCCTCTATATATTAAATGAAATAATACAGTTCATTTAATTAATTAAATTAACTTCCATTTTCTTCTAATATTCTTCTAATTTTCATTTTACTTATTTCATGAAAATAACTCCACAATTTCCTCCACTAATCACTCAACCTAACTAATCAATCAAATGACGCAACTAATCAATCAAATGACACAACTAATTAGTCAAATGATGTAACTAATCAATCAAATGAGTTAACTATTCAATCAATTTAGTTAACTCATCAATCAAATCCTCTTGATCTTTCTAATCATCCCCCACCGTTGATTCTCGTTTTTGAGGGTCTATAAATTGATCCTCATTCAATCCATGAATAACATACATTGATTGCAAACTTACTCTATCAAATTATCTTCATAAAATCCATTATCTTATCAAGGTTATGCTACATTGTAGAACAATCCACATACATTTCATCAAGAGAAATACATCATTTGAGCAAAGAAGATCATTATGGTAATATTGTTTGTTGTTTGCATTTGATTCTTGTTATCATTTGACCATCTTTTGAGATTATGTAGGATTTGGAATAGGAGTTTCATTGTTTCTTGTTTTAATTCTATTTTTTGCATTTATATCTCTACAGATAATACTACAACAGTAGGGAAAACATGAGGGATACGAATGGTTAAAAATTAAACCAAACAAATTGTAGTTTCAATCACATTAAGGCCATGCTTGGTCTGCCACAGTTTGAATAGTCCTATGAGACCCTACTTGCCCCTTTACTTCTTATTGGTGACCCTTATGCAACCTTCTCCCTTTAGAGCTGGGGCAAATGTATTTTGGATGCAAATTGTCGAATTCTTTGTTTATGTTTTCGGCTTACTGTAACTAGCTTTTTCAATATGATGAGAATAAAAAAACTTAGTCATATCTCCACACTCAGGTACATCCACCCTCTTTGGAAAAGGAAATAAAAATAAAAGAAACCCATGTTTGAGCCAAAAACTCAAAAGAAACACATAATTGTGTGGGTAAAACCAACCATTATAAACAAGACAAACTCAAGGAGCACAATGTTGATACCATAATCAAATCAATAAGTTCATAATAACAGTAAGTTCACAATGGCAGAAAACTCATATATGATAAATAACCACATTTACCTTGAGGATACAAAATTTAAAAAGTCACATAATTTGAGAAACACCCAAACACTATAGAGATTGAAAATAAGCAATACTGTAATTCCAACATCTCACAAAAAGAAAAGTGGGGCCAATATTTAAAAAGAGGAATTCCTTCACAAGTAATAAATTTGGCTAACCATTCTACCCAGTTACACATTTTGGATCAATGTTGTGATGAATGAACATTCATTACTAATATGGGAATTTAAATAACTGCAATCCAGTCCCCAATTTCCTCGCAATTGGTTAGGACAAAATTAGGACCCAAAACACAACACGACAGTCAATAAGAAGTTTCAAAAAGAAAAGAAACTACAAAAACCTGATAAATTTTAAACTTACCTCTATTATGTTAGGATGGTGTAATTAAAACATCAAAGATATCTCGATTGTGAATTGTTTCTCAAGAGAAGTCGCAACAACATCATCCTCATATGGTTGCCACATCATCTTAACAATGACATGCCTCTACTTATAAATTCCATGATACAACCAACTGTGCATCCTCAAAGCAAACTTATTACCTATGAACAACTGAGACATATATATACTCCATTTTGACCTGCCTCCAAAAGGTTCTTCACCACCATAGGATTCCAAATAATGTGACTAAGAAGCAACTCTTCTAAGTTCTTTCTTCACACACTCTATAGTTTCCATAGTGCATTCAGTAAATATGTTTGGGAAATCTGTTGTTGTATATATAATAGTTGGTCACACTTAATCCCCATGCAACAATAAAGGCGTTACTCAATATTAAATGAATGCGCAAGGTATGGGAGCCACCAACATTTACTATCCAAGATGCTCATGCTATTTTAAAAGAAAACTCTATAAATAAATAATAGTCGCGAGTGCTTAAAAAAGAATGTCAGTATTCAAAGATGCCAAGAATAGGAAATGAAACACTTGTAGTTGTGCCAGCAGGTTTTTTTATTTTTATTTAGTTTTTTTTATTAATTTAAGCTGATCCAATAAGATTCATACACATAGGCATAATCAATCTAAATTTTTATTTTGATTTTGGAGAACAAAATAGTTGAAGAATGGTAAATTAAGGACTATCAAATAAGTGCACATATAATGGCCTATAGATCAAAAAAATCCTGATTATTTTGAATACTAGTGAGACTTATATAAAAATTATTTGCCATTAGTGACCATCTCATAGGCAACATAGATGTATGTGATTGGAGCAGAGTCATCTCTACCCATATGGAAAATCTTTTAGGCAATGCATTTAGTTGCATATTTTACTCCAGGGTCACAAATTTTAGTTATTGCCAAGAAATGACCATTAAATGTTTTCCCTAAAGTACTTGACATATTTATTCTCCACTTTTTAGGTTTCTCTCTTTTATCGCATAAGCCTGTGACTACATTGATTACATATTTTGTGATAAGGAATGGTTGGTCCAAATACATAAAATCCCCACATATCTAGCTAAATACTATCATCACTAAGCTCATTAGTTCTTTTGTCTATTTTTTTATTACTTTTTCCCTTTTTCTTTTGATATCTATAGTTCCTTACACAATAGATAGTTGTCAAATCTTATGATACATATAATACATATGATACATGAAAAATACTTTCATAGTTATTTTCCTCAGTTTAACTTTATTTTCTGGTATGGTAAGGTTTCAACCAGGTGCAATTTACATAGCTATTTAGTAGCTCATTGATTAAATTTCTTAGTTTGACAACTCTTGCCCCCTATAAATGGTCTATACGATATGGTCCAAGCTAACACATTTTCAATTTCCTTGGTTTCCTAAATTTACTGGCATGTAGCAATACTATATCTCCTTGTTCCAATTGTTTGCTCTTAATGTTGAGGTCATGCCATGATTTTTGTTTTCTCTTTTCCTATGTTTGATTAGAGGTTTCCTCAATTGATTCTGACTCAACTTATCCAACTATATCAATTACTCTTTAATACATTCTTATTATTTAGTCTTGTAGATATTGCCAATCTTAAATTGGGAACCATATATTATATTAAATTGGGAACTATCTAAAATAGAAAGAATTTGGTCAATGCTTTATATGTTGTGTGGTAAGTCCATAGTACCATAGGTATTTTATGATCCCAATCTAATGTATTCCCATCACATACCTTCATTAGTACTTACTCAAAATCTCATTAAATTCCTCACTTGCTTAGTTTGCTTGTGGATGGTAACATGTACTTTTTACTATGATTGATCATGAAGGGTTCCAAGAGTTCCCTAATTGTCTCATTTATTTAATGCTTTCCTTGATCACTAGTAATGTTCATTGGACATCCAAAATGTGTGATAATGTTCTCTTATATATAAACTTGGTTGTGGTCCATGCTATAAAATCTTTAGTTGGTTATGCTTGTGCCCACCTAATCAAATATTCAATTCTATTTATGATAAAATATGCATGGGTCTTATGAGTAGGAGGATGATTGGGCCAATGAAGTCAATGGCCCATTTTTTAAATGGAACCATAACCAACATTAGCTATGATGGAATTTCATCCCTTGAGGTTGGTTTTCCAACTCTTTGACAAATATCGCATTTCTAGTTATACTTGCTAGCATCTTTGAACAATGTGAGCCAATAAAGCCTTGCTAATAATACCTTTCTCCCTGTGCCATCACTAGATTATGTCCTCAAAAAATCCCTTCATGAGCCTCTCTTAGAATACTTTATCTCTCCTGGTCCATAACGACTCATCTCAAGATTTCATCTCTACCTAAGATAAACAGTTCTCCACTAATTATTATTTATGAGAGAGCTTGTGTGGTAAGACTCATCCTTTCTTCTTTACCATAATTCTCTAGAAAATCGTTGATAGATAGTAATTCAACAATATTTTCAATTCACTTGGTATCACATTTATCTTAAATAAGTGTGCACCTAGAAATTTGTCCTTAGTGAGGTTTCCCTCTTCTCCATTTTCAATTATGGATAAATAATATGGTCCTTGATTTTCTTTACCTAGTTTTACCATTAATTTGGAATCAAATTCTTGAAATAGCATCAACGATTGACATATGCAACCATGTATGACCAATCTATTCATTAGACACTTTAGTGGTTCGTGACCAGTGTAGAAAATGAATGGTGTTGCCAAAAGATGGTGTCTAAATTTCTATAGGGAAAATACCATTTCTAATGCCTCTCTCAGTTGTGGTATAATTTTCCTCATCCATCATAAGATTCTTACTTGTGAATGAAATAGGATGGTCTTCCTCTTGGTTGTGTGAGTACCACACCAATTGTTGTACTAGACACATCTACATGCACATGAAATGGCTATGTCCAATCTAGGAATATTAAGATGGGAGCTTCTTCTATCTTGTTCTTTAACACATCAAATGATTTTTGGCATTTTTTGTCCACTCAAATTTCCTATTCTTTTTCTTTTCAATTGGGCCTGAAATAGCCATGTAGGTTCTAATGAACTTGTGGTGCTAATCAATATATCCCATAAATGTTAGTCTTTGATACATTTTTTTGAGGGGGTAAGTTCAAAATTATGAAACTTTAGAGGGTCGATCCCTTCTTTACAAATGTTATGTCCTAAAAAGGTACCAAATGGGTGGAAAACATACACTTCTTCAAATTGAATGCAATCCAAGGCTATGACACCTCTCAAACATCAACCTCAATACTTGGACATGATATTTTAACAATCCATATATTATCCAATCATCTAAGTATTACCTCTAAGAAATCATGGATAAAATCATTGAATGCATTCACCATAATCCTCCTAAATATTGCAAGTACATTCTTCAATCTGGATAACATTATTATGTACATGTAGATCCCCACTTAGTTGCAAAAGTTGTTTTCAGTTGATCCTCTTATTTTATCTTTACCTAGTGGTAACTAGAAAACCCATCAATGAATGAGTATACTTCTCTAACAACAACTATTTCCAACACTTCTTCTATGAATGGGGTCAAGAATGGATCAGGGACACATGCTTTGTTCAACTTACATAAATCTACACATTCTTACTCCCTAGTCTTCTTATTTTGCACCACCATGGGATTGATTCATTCTATGTCCTCAACTAGTTTAAAGGTTCCTTCAGTAAGCATTATGTCTAGTTCATATTTCACCTTTACTTTAAGATTAGATTTAGCTAATAAGGTCTCTTCTTTTAAGGTTTACACAAAAATTTCTAGATCATAGACAAACTCTCCTATGTGCAACATTTACATCATCAAAATGGTTCACCTCAGACCAACACATGAGCACACCAACTTCTATGCATCATTGCACATATTAGGTTAACTCATGTCATCTAATTGTCACCCCATATTAGTGCTTTCATAGTTAGTCATGCCTTATTTTTGCGTTGTTGTGTCCAAGAAAATTAAAACACAATGGGAGACCATCAGTCCTAAAGAAAGGGTAAATGATCCAATCACAATCATGAACATTGGTTCATTGGTTTAGAAACTTCAAACAAATTCATCAATGCACACCAGAACATAATGGAGACCATCACTCCTCGAGAAATGACATATGATATGAGCACAACCTTGCACATTGGTTCAGAAACAACATAACTTTCTCTACCCTTGCACATCCACTTGCGAGCTAACTAGTGCTAGTATGCCTTGCACATAGATGTAAATCCAACATTTCCACTTCACACACAACCACAAAATATCAAGATTCCCTTGTGTGCAAACTGCAATAGCTTCACAAAGCTCCTCTACCATCATGCTTTGCACATTATCTGGCTTATGCAATTTTGCATTAGTCCATACAAGTGCTACACATGGGACATTGACATTCACATTTTATACTTCCATACACACACACACACACCACTTGGTAGGCCCACACACCATAGGAAATGGTTCCATATAGGTTGGACATTTGGCACCATATGCATCCAACACATGGTGCTATCTCATACCACATGTAATATGTACCATGTGGATTTGACACTTGGCAACATCATACCCATAAATGCCACGTGGAAACTATACATGTTGGACACGTGTTAGCACTGTACAACTTGTACATGTGAGTTAATGAGAGGAACCACCCGAGCATCCAATTTGGCATTCCAACACTCTACTATAGCAAGTCAAGTACTCTTGGCAGGTGTTAACATACTGGCATGCTGCATGCATTTGATATAATCTCTTCAAATCATGCATCATGCCTTTCTAATCTCAAGAATTCTCATTCTTAGCCTTTTCTATAATGCATACACTTATGTACTTATCCTGATTTTGATATTGAATAGAAGTAGCATTTCTACTAATGTCATACTCTTTGAATGTGTTACAGTTTTCCACATCTTATCTCACAAGTTCCATTGCACATTCTATTATTCATAATATTGTTTAGGAAATTCTCATCACTTAGGTAGGTTACTCAATTTTTCTTCTAGGATTGAATTAGATCAACAAGTCTACAAATAACGTCAATATCATCGAGTACTCTCATGCTAATATTATCAATATAAAATGAAAAGAGAAAATAAACTTCACTAGGTTGGATGATGGATCCCCACATGTAGTGCTACTATAACTTTTTGTAGCATCATCTTATCAATTTGCCTCTCATAAAACTAATTGATACATCTACATGCATCCTATAATATTTTAGTAGTAATGTTGTGACTATCATTGGGGCACCGAACACACTATGAGTAGGTTTATCACACTTAAATATAAGATCCAATATCTTATTAATAACAATATGATTCATGTAGACATGATCAATGATAATAGAAATAGATTAGTAGCACCACCAAATTAAAATCTTAAAATCTACACTGACCCACTCCCTATGCATCAAGTTGATCAATCTAATCAAGTGGAAGTGGATGAAGAGGATCTTCCTAATCGTGGTTATGATGATCATATTAGTTTTATTAAAAAACCCAAGGCTTCATATAAAATACCTAACATCAATACTAACAAGGAATCAATCACACACGATGGGTATCAATGATAATTATATATGCAAGTGGTAATCAATGACACATAATGTGGTTGTATGGTGATTAATCCCAAAACTTCAACTAATATTACAACACAAATAAGTTTGCTTCTAGAGAATCAATGTGAGTCACAAATTGTAAAGGATACATCACTAGTTATATATTCTCATTTCAATGTTCAAAGTTCTAACAAAGAAATAACTATAAAGAAGTCTCAAAAGCAAACTCATAGAACACAAGTGTTAATGCAAGGGAAAATCTTAGTTTGCTTCTCCAACAATGATAAATAATTATCGCCTTTGCACCATATTTTTTCTTATTAAGATGCATTTATGAACATCCATCATCACCATTGCCACATGTGGATCATGACATCATAGATCTTGAAGATGGTCAGACACACTGGGGGATATGTGTCTCTATGACATACCTTTTAGACCTATTGATTTTGAACCACTATAACCAAACTTTAATAATATCATTGGTTATCCATTTCCCCTTTTCTATTACCTATCTCTAGGTAGATGTTATAGTATTATGTTTACATATACTATGTTAATGTTTTTTTAATGCTTTTATTTGACCTTTGCCACTTGGAGGGAAAGGTATTGTTTCTTTTATATTTTTTTGTGCTCATACTTGCTTTCTCTGGGGAAAATATTGGGGACAACCTTTATCCACTTGAAAAAATAGTAATTTTAAACATTGGTAAAATATACTCTTAGGTAAACACTCTCTACTTAGTTTCCTTCACTTATCATGATTAATTATCAATCTCAGCTTCCAAATTTCATTTTATCTTTGGGCATCTCTCTTCCTCAATATTTGGACACTTCTTTATAGTACCCACAATTAGAGGGGGTGTAAAATTTGTATAGATGCATATGCAATCACCCAAGATCGTGATGAGAAGAGCAAGCCACAATATCCAATTTGTATGAGACAAAAAATTATTGGAGATGCAACACACAATGACTATTCTAATATATTGGGGTTGTAAATAAAATAGTGCAACAATGTGCAATAGGATGGAAGATGGATGAATGAAAGATGCCCCTTTGATCTATCCAATGAAAACAATAGGGTAGCATTTACAAAATATGCTACTAAGTGATGAGAAAACTTACTACCCATATGGACAAGGATGAAAACCCACTAACAAACATAGGGAAGTGTATACTCCACTACCTTTATTAGATAAAATATGTTACATATCTAAGTAAATTTATCCTAAGGTGCATACTAATACAAGG
Source organism: Cunninghamia lanceolata (assembly GCA_027924645.1). Taxonomy (NCBI): domain Eukaryota; kingdom Viridiplantae; phylum Streptophyta; class Pinopsida; order Cupressales; family Cupressaceae; genus Cunninghamia; species Cunninghamia lanceolata. The sequence goes on from BSBN01000312.1 coordinate 3,830,657, forward strand.
AAAAATAAACTAAATACATAAATAATAAAATTCACCAACACTAGAGATGGGCCTGATAAACATGTATAAAAATGTTAGGTACCCATGTACAAAATGATCTCCCCAAATGAGAGCAAGAAGAAAACTCACCATATGAGAGATAAAACACCCCCAAGAAGGAAGTGAAAGAAGAGGAGAATTATGTAGACCCCCAAAGAAATAGCCATCCTGAAATCCATGTAAATTTAGGCACATGAATGCCTCCACAAAGAAGAGAGAGAATGTAGACATAGATAGTCTCATAACGAGTGTTAAGTAAGTTCCTTTGTATTAAACAACGCGTCATCCTTTTGGAAGAAGGATACCTTGTGCTATAAATCTATCGAATTCACACTCCATTGGTGGAATGAATGGTGTAGAGGATTAAATCTAGCTAAATGGTGCAAAAATGAAAAACTATATAGCTAACCTCTTACTTTCGATGGAGCATAAATGAAAGGTAAATTAGGCAATGTGAAACTCAATACAAAGCTGTACCTTCTATTTGATGTTGCAATGTGCTCCAAAATGACAGTGTTGATGATGTTTTTTGAATGCTTCAGTTGCTATTGATCTCCTCAATGTAGCAGCATAGACCTATGGATTTTTGTTGATGTCAAATTCTTTAGGATGGGTTGGACTTATAGGCTTGAGATGGGTGGAATGGAGGGCTATGATTTGATCTTGGATTGGATGGTGGAGATCGATTATCTTGCATGGTGGAATGAGAAGACAGCAAGTGTCAATTTGGGAGAGGTGTAAATAGATGAAGTATGGATTCATGGAAAATGGAGGGTTGAGATTGTCTGAATTTGAATGAAGGGTGGAGATTGAAATCTTTCACACATGTGTGAGAAGACTCATGGGGATTTGGGATGGGATATCTCACACATGTTTGAGAGTCACATGTGTGGAGTGAAGGGTGTGGATTTTATTGGGATAATGGATGATGGGGATATAAACTTAATCTCATTTAGGATTAAGAGATAGATGGCTAGGATTAGGCTAGATAAATTAATGCCTAGAATTTTAAATTGATTTGTTTTAGGATCAATGAAATGGAGTTAGAAAATGTTATTAAAATGGGTATTAGCTAGGAATTGAATTTTAATTTAGAAGAAATGGTGATGTGGATTTTTGGATAAGGTGACATTAGCTTGGTTAATTAAATAAAATTATTTATTTAATTCACTAATGTTAGGACATTACCCTAATTAATCAAATAAAATGACTTATTTAAGTAACTAACATTAGGATAGACTAATTAAATAAAATCTATTTAATTACTTAATGGAAGAGGGGTGACATAATTAATTAAATAATTTATTTAATTAATTAGTACAATATTGGACAGGAACTGGGTTAAGATGCAATGGTAAGTTTTAGGTGTTTACATTTTGCCCCTCTTTGAAATGGTTTTGTGAAGAAGAAGCAATGGTGTTTAAAAGAAAGATAAAATATAGGTTCTTGGTAAAGTGAGGAGAGAGGCGAGATGCCCCAGTTGGCTAAAGGAAAATGGAGTTAGTAAATGGATAAGGGATGCCCCCTCAAGAGGACACGTAGGTTGGAAGAACACGAGTGTGCTCTTGAAATGGATGAAATAGAGAGATAACAAAGATGTTAGGGATGAATGAAAGAGGATGGATGCGAAAGTGATATGTGAATTAGGAGATGGAAGGAGATAAAAATTAGGATATAGGAGTTGAATGCGAGTGATTAAGGGGTGAATATGATGAAAGGTGAGGACATGATGGAGGGGAATAATCAAATGGATTAGGTATGCCCCAAGCATTGGGATATATATTTTAGGATGGATTGATAGTTGGTTTAGATTTGATTAATGGATTGATTGGACTGATTGAAGGATGATTGATGATTGGAGGGATTTTTGTCGTGTTATGATTTATGATGGGAGCAAATGTTGGAAAAAGTAGGTATGTGTGGGGATGCATTGAGGAGATTATGAATGTGCCGAGCAACTCTTTTGTTGTAGCATAAAACAGGATGTGCCAAGATATAAAGATCAAGGCGACATGCTGTTTTATGCATAAAGGATTGCCCAAAAGAAAAAAGATCACTAGGGGAGCATATGCCATATGACACCATGATATGGAAGACCACAATGTTGTTGTGGCAATGTGTTGCAAGGACCATGATAGATGCAAACCAAAATGATGATTCGTACACACAAACAAGCGAGCATGTGCAAGACATACAAAGACAAACAAGATTTTTCCCTTGGTCGAGCTGAAAATAGATGATTGATTGATGATAGTGTTGTTTCAATGTGGGAATGATATATCCCAAAACAACACGAGGATTGGGAACGATATATATCCCGATGATGATTGATGATGATGATAGAAGATCAAGTTTGCAACAAGGCTAGGAACAAAACCAAGGTATATTTTGGAAGGATTTGCTTAGGTTGCTTGGCAATATGTGCATGGATTCAGGGTTTGCTTGTGATTCTTAGATCACTTTGGGATGGTTGCAGTGGATTGCATTGGGATATCCTTTTACTTGGAACCAAGTCTAGAGACAAGGATGGAGGATGGATGGATTAATGGATTGCTGATAGTGGCTAGAATGGAAGGGAGATGCATGATGGATGGATGCGGGGGTTCATGATGTGATGTCCAAGGACTATGTCACATAGGAATAACATGCTTGACTTTGGATATGCCATTCATGATGTTGCACTATGATTCTTGTGATAGTAGATGGTATGATTTGTTGCAAAAGATTCAATACACCAACAGATGCCCAAAGCATGTTTCAAAATTATGCCCTTGTCCTTATCAAGATCAAATGTAGGAAGGGAGGATGGATGAGTAAGATGGAATGGGTATGCAAATATGGTGGATGAGTGGGGTAAGGCGATATGGATGAAAGGGATGGTGGATGATTTGATGGAAGAAGGTTTTCCCCAAGTGTAAGGATCACATACACAACTGATTCACACATGATGCCCACAAATGGGTTTTCATCATGGTACTTGCCCGAGGTGCCACAAGAGTCGTTTTTACCATTGGACAATTTTTCTCTCTTTACTCTTTTAATTTTTTGACTTGTTATTTTTTAAATTTTTTTGATTTTTGATTTTGTCATTGCTTTAAATATCAGGTTCTTATCGAACAGATGTAGCCATCTTGGATGCTCTTGTCATGATGTGCCAATAGTACTCGGTCTGGAGTGATTGCTTCATCAGGATCATAGCGCTCATGTATAATCCACTGATGTTGTTATGATCCTCATTGGTAGTTGATTTGGCCTTATGCAAATGTGAACATCTTGATAGAGAACCATCATAGCCCTTGTGGTAAAGTGTTGCTGCCAAGATATGATAGATTTAGGCATTGGGGATTTTGGATTTGTGGCGTGATTTTGGATTTGGATGGGGTATGTTGGATGTGGAATTAGGTAATTGAGGTCTATAAGATTTAGGTGGATAGGTTGGCAATTTAGATTGGGTTGGAGGATTCTCGACTCACCATACTTAGGAAGGTGGATTAGGGAGTTTGGATTTTGGATCAAGAGGGCAATTAGGACCAATAGTCTTAGAACTATTTTATTTACTTAAAGAGTTGTTTTATTTACTTAAGAGCTATTTTATAATTATATTTTTTGAAAAACAATGTCTCTAAATAGTTTTAAAAAATGTCAATGTTACCTTTCCAGACATAATAAAATAGTTCTAAAAGTAAAATAAAATAATTTGAAGCAAAATATATCTATACTAATTAATAATAATTTGATTATGCTTTTTATTATGTCGAGAGGCATTATACAGTGGCATTAAGGAGATGATTGTGACTGTGTTCATAAAAACTAAAAAGAGCAGACATATTTTTTTTTAAATTATAAAGTAAGTGTTTTAAATTTAAAATATAGCCGACATACTTCTATGAAATGAATGCACCTAAAAATTATAAAGTAACTATCTTAAATTTTAAAAATATATAACCCACATATTTTTTTAAATGTAAGCACACGAGAATTAAATTTAAAATATATAACCGCCATAATTTTATTAAACTAATGGACATAATAATAAAGCCGACATAAAGTAACAACGACAAAAGTTATTCTAAGTAAGTAGTAGAGAGCAGTATAAAATCTATAAATCTAAATGTGTCAAGCGAGCTATTCAAACTTGCAACTAAAACCAATGAAAATGACTTTGAACAAGTGACAAAAATCTTTCATTGGTGGATATAACTAGCATACTTATCTTTAGAAAAATATATCTAAAATATGCCAAGAGATATCCTTCTCGATGCACCTATTTTTGAGTTACTTTATCGCATATAAATTAAATAGGTGAGAATGAATGAATGAAGGATTTTAATAATGTCCACGAGGCCACACAACCTATGGGACCAACAGATAACAACAACACAACCTATCACAAAAGCCCTGGACGGACCTGCTGCCCAAACAACACCTTCATGTTGACCTCTTTTTCCTTCAGAATCCTCGATCTTTTATTTTAATCAAATAAATTGCAATTTTTGTTATCCTTTCCTCTTCGAACAGGTTAGCCAAGAAGACCACGTTCAAAATATCAATGTAAATGGCCTGAATATCTTCGTAGGCCGGACACTCCATGATATATTGTCATTCTGTTTCCACAAGCCCCAAGGTACAAAAACAACATATCCTATTTGCCCACTCCTTTTCAGCCTTGTCCACCTTCCAGGAAAATATCTCTCAACGTATTTTAGATATATTTTTCTAAAGATAACTATGCTAGTAATTAATAATAATGATTTGACAAAATATTTATAAAATTCTGTTTATATGGAAAAAATACCACCCCATTCAATTAGAAGAATAATAAATTGAATATTAATAATATTTTATAAAATTGTAAAATTTAAACATTAAACTTTTAGGTAATAAAAATAACCACACGGCCATCAAATTAAACCCTGCATAGTGTGGTAATAAACATTATACAAAAAATATATATAAATTTTACTGATTGTAAATTTAATTAATTCAGTTGCGGCCGAGACATTCAAATATCCCACACATGCGATTCGCAACTCCAGGAAAATATACAAATGTAGTGTTTCTCAATGTGTAAATTGTAGACAACAAGCAAAGAATGGCGCGTATGCTTTAATTGCTAGGCAGGATAATTCCGGGAAAATGGTTAGAAACGAAGCTTACAATCCATTGCAAATCCGAGCTTGGCATCACAGTTTGAGCTGTGCGTAGAATGGTCTTCACAGTTATATTTTCATAGTTGCGCTTCAATTTAGGTTGAAGCTCAAAATATCGAAATCATGCAAAGCATAAGGCGGCGCATCACTGCAATCGGGCTGCGAGAAACCCTAATCCTCCGCCGCCTTTTCACTTCGACCAGCGACTTCCATGGAAATGGAGAGGTTTTTATTTCCCGTTATAACGCGCAATGTCGTCTCGAAAGTAGCTGGAAATGGAGCATGAAGCATCCATGGCTGGGCCACTGGGGCGCCAGAAGTTTAAAGAACCACTTTGGCCCCATCTCGGTGGACGAGAGGACCTCGAACGTTTCGCTTGAAGGAGGGAGTAAATATTCCGTTATTAAAATCGATGATTCTGGTATCTGCAAGCCTATGCTTCTCACAGTCTCCGAGCTTGTATGCAATCTTGCCCTAATAATATTTTTTCAAGGATATTTTTCGGCTAAATTATGAATGCGTTTGGTTTGGATGATGCTCGGAATGCTCTTTATCTGTTTCGTATTTTTTGGCAATCTTGTCTTAAATTGTTTTCTTCAAGGATGCTTTTTCGTTTAACTGTGAGTGGCTTTCACGCGGTGTGGGGTAAATTTGCACTACATTCTTAATTTTTAGACGTGGAATGTGCAAACACTTATAATTATCAGGGGACAACTTAGCTACTTGTGTGCTGGAATTATGGGCAATCTCAATGCCATTCAATGAGTGAGCTAGGGTGGCCCAAAACCAATCAGTTCTAATCCCCTGCCACATATCCGCTAGTCATAGGCCACCTTGTTGTGACGGAGGATTTCAACCTGGGTAATAGTCTTAGGAATGTACTCCATTACGGTTGCATCAGGTCCCCTTCGATGATGCTGGAATTTTAGTTGGCCTTTGATCTAGGACGATGTGGATCTTTGATACTGGGGTATTTCAAAATGGTTGTTGTCTTCATGACAGGCTTTGTCATTGTCTCAAAAACACGTGGTCAAAACTGAAGAATTTATAGTAAGCATGAGCTTTCCACAGTCCATAACAGTAAGTGAAAGTGTTTCTGGATTCAACTGTGTATGTTTTTGCATCGACATTTCAGATCATACTCAATGAAGAATTTATGTGATACTGCGTGGCATCGATAGTCACAGCCCTGCTTAGTACATTTGTTCTATGATACCGCTAGAAAATGACAGAATAGGGAATAGGCCGGTAGTTACTCTTCTTGTAATTGTCAAGCCGTTCCTTTGTTTTCTTCATTTCTATAAGTATGCACATTAGTTATCCATCGAATAGGCTTCTTGTTTCTTAGTAATTGTTTCGGTTTTGGTTGACGCATATCTGACCTTCTGTATCATTGTACAGAACATATAGATTCTGAAGTAGTACAATTTAGCATTACGGTTCTAGCATGAAATTTTATTGCCTGTCTCTTCCTTGCATTCTCTGTCATTCTACTCTGAATATTGCTCTGAGAGAAATCGATGCAGCACGATTCACTGCTGATGCAGAAACCCTGCACCAAAAAGCAATTACGTTTAGCACGGAAGAGAAAGAAGACAATTAAAAGAAATTAGCCGGAAGAGAAAAGAGAACAGCAACAATTAAGAAGCAAGCTATAGAACCCAAAATAAAGATTCTTCCATATCATCCAATTTCTCAATACATGCGTACATAAAAAAACAAGCTGCTGTTAACTCCTACCCTATCCCTAACGCTATGCAAGTCTTTATTTATAATATTCTATTCTACAAGAGTTGTGTTCATCTATTCCTTTAAAAGAGGGCAGTTAACAACTACTACTATTTTTGGGAGAACAACCCCCCAAAATAACTCAACCATTCATTGAATGATTAATCAGAAATATGGCCCGTTGTGCTCATGACACATTATAATCCCCATTTTAGTGTATTGCCCCATGATCACTCCTGGGCTCTGGATTAACACATGTTTGCATTATAACTTGTAATTGATCCTTGTGCAAATTTTGAAACATTATAGTGCTGTAGAAGCTTGTAATAACCCACCCCCTTGTGTTTTCCGATGTTTAGTTGTCACCTGGTGCGTTTTAGGGTTTTTTCCATTAGACATAACACACATGAATGTATATATTTTCAAAAACACAATAAAGTAGAAATACCAGATGCTTGTATTTGATAGAAATGAATTACAATGCAATAAGAAGCAATACCCATGTGGAGAAATGACAAGGAAAGTAAGTATCTCACATACCCATATGCTGTCCAAGCAATTACAAAGCTGAAAATGGTAGCACAGCAGCAAATAGGCAACGCCCTCTTGTGTATTTCACCTTAACTCTTTGTTCATTCCCAATACAATGCAGAAAACAAGAATACAGGGCTGGCGCTCCAAAAACATGAAATTGATCCCAAAACAAAGCCACGTCCCCTGCAGGTATGTACGGCCCTTGCAGCAATGGTGACAGTCTGAAAATCACAACTATGAACCTCTTTTCTGCTCCAAAAATACCCCGAGTCTGCTGCAGCCTTCAATGCCTCAAAAAGATGAAAGAACAATGAAGGTTATCCTTCACAAAACACCAAAGCCTCCTCTATAAGGTACGGCCTGTATGTTGGAGTCAATGCATAACAAAACACTTCCAAAATCACTTCTATAACTTGCAATCTGTTTATCAATGATCCCCCTAAATTATCAAGCCAAGAACTGGAAGATATAGCTATGAGAAATGCTCCGTGACAATGCTAGTTCATCAAATGAAGCACAAATAGTGACCTTGAATGAAGCCACTCAAATTAATATCCTGGGAGTGTCTTTCAACCCTGCAGATGCTCTCAACCAAGGAGGTTTTCATCTCCAAAGCTGCTGGTTCGAAACCCTACTCCAAGCAAAGCTCAGACAATATCAAAATATGCAATAGTCAATAATGCCAATGAAGTTCTTTTTTCCTCCTTATATCCCAACGCCACTTTTTGGGAAATGGAAATATTTTAAATCTTTTATTTCTCCTTATACTTGGGCGCCCAAAGCCAATATCACAAAGTGACTTTATTTTATAAAAAAATTATGTTGAGTCACTTAATACAAATGTTCTGAAGTCCTTTTTTAAATTGAACATTATTATTTTACGGGCTTTAAAACGGGGGCTCAAAACACATCGGAATCCCGAGATCTATAGACCGTTGGAAAGGTCTTGCCGAAACGCTTCACATCCAACTCTGAGATTCCCGAAATGGACAGAAACCCTAACTTGCTAAAAATAGCAAGTCCGGCCAAGGTGACCAAAAACATTCCAGAAAGTTCCAAACCGAAGGTCTCATTGAATCCAACAACCTCCACTGATGACCGACATAACCAACCAAAGCTACACTTCATTGGGTTCCCTAACCATACTGGTTAGTCTACGGGAACCAAGCATAGACTAACACTGTCTAGGAAAGGGGACATTACAAAGCTAATGATGAAAAATTTCTGTGATATTTAAGCTTTTTTTGGGTTCGCCTTGTTAAACCTTGGGTGCGATTATGTGCTGCTTTTAACATGGTGCACCATAATAAGCTTGCAACACATCCTTAAGATTTGTAAACATTGGTCCTGATGGATTATTCCCAATGAGTGATACTCCCCAACTTCAACACGTCTGCTGGATTTATAAGTTCCCTTATTGTCGTTGGAAGATTTGAACCTGGGTTAGGGTAAACATTAAGACACAGCTTGTAGAGAACATGGATGTGGTCTTGGGTGCACAATATGGTTACACCTGATCCCTATCTCCGTGTGCCCTTGTAGCAACAAATAGACTGGCTTTGGGTCTATCGTATATACATTGACATAAGTTCAATTCCCACTTCTAGGTGTCACCATGGCTACTGCAAAGTGCCCTAGAGCCGTGTGATTGGAATATGGGCTCAGATAAGGAAACTAGAGAAACTTGGGTAGATGTTTCATAGAAACAACTGCAAACAGGGAACTAGCAGGAAACTGTATTCAAATTCACATTAACATCTCTTGGCAGTGTTCTCAGAAATTCAAAGAATTTTTGGAAATGGTTTGAGATTTTTCTCAAAATTCCTTAAATCTTAGTCGAAACACTGGAAACTTTCAGGACTTTGTGAAGAATGGCCGCAAATTGTCAAACGATTTCTATAACTGCTTGGAAGTCTTCCATGTTTCTGGCTCGTCTCAAATGGTTTACAGATGCTTCTGGGATGGAGAAGGCTTTGGAGCCTTTGGAACTGGTTTGCAGGTTTAGAATGTAGCTTAATGGTGTTTGCCATTAATTGGTTGGTGGTATGCGTTGATCCATATTCTTGATCTTGAGAATAGAAGTGGCAGTTTAAAGGGGATACAATTCAGTGTCTTTGCTGCTAGGTTACCAAGTTGTGTATTAAAAGTCTACCATGCTACAATTAAAGCAAGCTGGGTTTTTTAGTGGTGACTTAGGTTGTAGAAGTTTAGATTAGTTTGTTGCAGTCTCTTTAAAGAATGTTCAGATCACAAAGGCTTTTTTATTCTTGCACGTGTTGTTGTTGATTTTGAAAGTTGATTTAGAGTTGTTATTGGTGACCTAGGTTGTAGAAGTTTAGATTAGTCTGTTGTATAGTCTCTTTAAAGAATCTTTGGATCACAAAGGCTTTTTTAATTCTTGCATGTGATGTCATTGATTTGAAAGTTGATTTAGAGTTGTTATTGGTGACCTAGGTTGTAGAAGTTTTGATTAGTTTGTTGCACAATCTCCTTAAAGAATGTTAGGGTCACAAATGCTTTTTTATTCTTGTATGTGATATTGTTGATTTTGAGAGTTTATAGTGCAACATAAGTAGGGTGGCGTAAAGTTGCATTCCTGATTTGTGATGCCAGCTTAAAATACACACCAAGAGAGAACATTACCATTTGAGGTTCAACAAAACATACGGTCTTTGGTCATATGGCTTTGTAGATATGGAAAATCTCTTGCAGGGGTAATAATAGAACATGAGGTATGCTTTGAAAAAAGTGGTTTTGTAACTACTACTAATTTTTGAATGAATGTTGAAATGGAACCATGTAAATATATGTTGTAGCGACAACTTTGACACTAGAGAGAAGGACAACTCTACTGCCTCATATTGTTGAACCAAAACTTAGAAGCAAACTAGAGGAGGGATGATAGTATTAGCAAACTTAGCTGCAAAAAAATGAGCAAATAAGTCTGGATTTTGGTAGTAATAAGCTCACCAAATCCATCCATAATTTTTTTTTAACCATCCCAATATTATCAAAAAGCCACTACATGACTATTTTCACTGACAGAACACATCTGGAGACAGCAAATCCCCAAGGTGTGGTTTGGAACCATATCAGACGATAGCCACAAGCAGCCTTGCATTGCATAGTAGAAGCTTGGAAATTGACAGTACTCCGTTAACCACCATATATATATTATATTGATCAGTCTGAGACATCATGGTTAGGAGCAACCAACATTGATGAAGAAAGTTAGTATCCACCAATTTTTTTTTTTTTCAAACCTAGATGGCAAGCCAAAAATGACAACTGATAGACCAGATCATGCAGAGTTTCCCAACCTAGGAGGAGGGGAAAATTACCACGACCTTTCCCTATTAGTCATCATAAGTCAAGATATTGACGGGGGCAGGGCAAATTACACAGGCCCTGACTTATCCCCATTAACCTTTTTACATTTTTTACATTTTTTACATTTCTCAAATTTAGGAGGGGGTGGTATTTCAATCAAATGCTCTTCTTCCTCTTCCTCACAGCAAGCAGAGTCATTAGCTCTAGCATCCAGAGACAGGCTAACCTTCAAAGCCTTATCAATTTCTTCTATATTCTTATTCATCTTGGCTTGGTTTACTTTCAAGATGTGGGAATACTCAAGATAATAGTCAAAAAATATTCAACTTGATTCATAACATCTTCATTATTGGCATTGAGAAGGCATGTACTTGCAACAAAGGGGAGCATTGTCACACAACTAAGACATTGAGTGGCATTGAAGACATTCTAACACCCCAAAGACTGGCTGGGATCAAGCAACAATTGGGACATGTCTTTTGTGATACCTATGCATGGAGCACTGTCCATTTGTTTTGCTAGCTCCCAAATATGAATTACACAGGTGTGAAGGCCAGGATTTGCAATCTCCTTTTCCATATAGGAGATGAAATCCTCCAACATCTTGGTGCCACCCACCTTTTCCTTCCGCCTTTGTCCCATCTCTTCCACCCTTGTTGCACCACATTCCAGACCCCATCTCTTGCCTTGGCCACACCCCAAGGAAGAGGCCATCTCGCAGGCATGACCGGGCTGCAATCAGCACTCTCTAAAATGCAAGCCCATTGCTTCAAGTCAAAAAGTCTCCAAAGCGCAAGACACCAAATGATTCTTTGGTGTATAAAAGAAGAGATGCTACCAACCACCATCAATAGCTTCAACCGTTAATTTGGATACGATTACAATTCATGTTGAAGCATATGTCAAATCAGATAGTGGATCATTAAATATTAAGGACCATGAACCGCTGTTTGTGTAACAAATACCACCCAAACTAACATACCTACAGTTGTCTTGAATATAAATAAATATAAATAAATATACATATATTAACAATAAATTTAACATATAAATATAAAATAAATCAACAATAAATAAATAATTTTACATAATAAATACATATATTATATAATAAATAAATTAATATATAAAATTTTATAAATATATTTATTTATTAAATTAATTTGTAAATAATAAATATAGAATAAAATAGTTTTATTCATATAGCAACAATTATTTACCACGCACATCCCATGTAAGAAAAGGAAAGTTCCAATTTTACTTATACCAGTTTAAGTTTTTATTAGATTATATTTAGTCCAACCATCAAATCTTTTTCGTTTTTTCAGTTATTGAGTTTGAGATATGATACGTAGTATCAATATTCGATAATAAATATATTATATGAAGGCCTTGGGGGTAGGGCTTAATGGTTAGGCACTTTGAATAGTGTCCTACACATCTCAGTTTCTAATCTTGACTTACCCTCAGTGTGTGGAGTGGGGCATTTGCATGTCGCCTACAGATTATAGTGGCTTGCCTTGTGTTCAAAGCATTGGTGATAGTTGCACCAAGTTGTTTGGG